>JBBMOL010000047.1:3958207-5337271 GCA_037954665.1 Laguncularia racemosa | reverse complement strand
CCCTCAGTGCCTTAATTACTAACCTAGAAATCAAACCTTCCCCTCTCACCTTTAGGAGAATGTTGTCTCGACATAGTCCCTGCAGAAAAGATTAGTACTAACACAAATATATATATAATTAAACCCATGATACACTCCCTTACTGTTTCGCTCAAATGATGATATCGCACAGTCACTCGTGTATTCTCACAAATAAAGATGATATCAACTCGCCAATTTCCTCTTCTCAATTCTCTTGGAACTAACTCGAACTACACCAATTTCCTTCCGTAGAATTCAAAACAACTCTAGGGTTTGAAAATTTTTCCCTCCTTATTTTTCTATTCGATTTTTTTTTTGTCTTGTTGTTGCTCTTGATCACGTTTTCTTTTCTTTTCTTTCTCTTCTTTTTTTTTTTTTGTCGTGATTTTTACTTTTTTTTTTTTTAAAAAATCGCCTAGTTGATATTGCACTATTAAAACAATCAATACTACGAAATTGAATACGATAATTGATTTTGAACGATTGGAGTTAGGGTTTTTGATATTACCTTCCTAAAACCGAACTTGATGTTTTGACAAACCTAAGCTCTGATACCAAACTGATACGAATTTAAGCCAACCCATGACAAAACCCTAATATCAATACGTTCGGAATTCGTTGCCTAAGACGCCTAAACACCTAAAGTGGAAACCGCGACCCGTTGTAAATAGCAAGACAAGAACCTTGGTATAAAATGAAGACGCCACAATCGAGATGAACGCCACGGAAATTAATTCGATAAGTTCGATTTAGTTCTTGAAGAAACCAGAGAGGTGCCTCTAAAAAGGTTTAATGTTCAAAGATGTAAATTCTTAGTTGTTTAAAACCCTAGGAGTTTTTTATACTAGGGTTACAATTCGGAAAAACAAGTCCAAAACGACGTAGCTTGATAAGTTGCTTTAAAACACGAAACAGAACATGCTGGCTGGCAAGGGATAAACGACCATATACTTTGGCCGTGTATGATTCTATGCCAAATTCTTTGTCCCCTTACACGGCCGTGCCTTTTAGCCGTGGTCTGGCCGTGTATGATTTGTGCAATCTTGATATTCCTACACGGCCGTGCCTTGAAAGAAACCACGCCCTCTTCAACTCGTGCCCGGGTGTGACTTGTATAAGAGCAAGGGTCTTCCCATGGTACAATCCGTTCCAACTTCATGATTGCTCCAATCCTTTCCGGCTTCAGGGACATCCTTTATCAACCCATTAAGTGCTTCCTTGAGTCGTTTTTGCTCGACTTCTTGTGATCGGTTTTCCCGACGACACTTTTAAGAGGATCCACATTCCTTCTTCCGACTTGGCTCTTATCATGGGGTCTCATCAGGAGGTTAGGAGGCTTAGTACAAAGTTGCGAATTACACTATCATTGATGACCTCCCCTGCTAGTGAGGCCTAAGCACTCCACTCATATGTTTTTGACCTAAAGAAGGTTAAAGGTTGTTGGAAGAGGGTACATACAAGGGTTGTAGCAACTACATCAAAAGCCAAGCTCTATATGTTTGGGCACTTCAACTTGGTTACTCGTAACCCTAAAAATTCATTCAATAAAAAATTTGTCGAATAGGTTACGATAAGAAAATATGTTTAAACTATAGCTCCAAATGAACCTAAGATTAGCCTAAAAATTAGGAGATAACCCGATATATCATAAGTTGACCTAAATCAACTTTAAATTTAAAGCAAAGGTCAACAAAAGTCAACTAACTCAATCTAGCTCATTAACAAAAGTTTTCCATTTGATACCCTTGAGAAGACTTGAGTAGACTTGAAGCCCTTTGAGGCTAAGATCGAGTTGACTTAGAAAGACTTTATAAAAAAAATAACCAAGGTACATGATGTCCTTTTCCAATAGAACCGATGGATTCAAATCAATAAAAGTTTAGTTGAAAACCGTTAACTGTGCTAATTTTCACTAAACTCCTATTTGAGAATTCAATCCCTTTTTATCGATATTTTACCTAGTAAACTAAATTTAAAATTTATCAAATTTCATCTATAGAAACCACAAATTGGCCCCAAGCATTCCTTAAGTATTAGATTTAAAAACCCAGACTCAATTGACCAAAGTCCACTCCAATTTGACTTGAGTCAACTTTCGATAAATAATTAGACAAATCAAAAGACTTGCTTTGACTTGAGTCTAATCCTTTCCAAATCTATCCTAATCTAATCCCAATCATGAGGATTAATAGCCTAGAACATAGATCAAAAAAAGACAAATACAAATTAATAAAAACCAAATCGAAATTGAAAGTCCTTAAACCTTGCCCCAAAAGCCTTCTTAAGAGGTTAAGCTTGAAACCACCCCCAAATCTTAATCTATTTTAACCAAAAATTTCCTAATTCAATATTAAATCTTTAATTACCAAACAATACATAAAATACAAAAACTTTAGAAAAAAACTCCACCAGGCTTGGTCCCTTCTCTAAGATGCCACAACAGAAGTCAAACTTCTCCGTCAAAGTTTAAAAAATTTAACTCTTATCTTATCAAGATCACAATTATTACACCTATCCTTATCCTAATCTTACCTTATTTTTTTCTTGTCCAACCTAAGAAAAAGACATAAAATAATTTAAAAGTAGACATATGAAAATCTATCCTAATAACATGCACTAAATATTTTTCCAATTTTTGCCAAAGTTTACTTATCTTAATCTATTTTATCTTATAGTTAATAAATATTTCCTAAATTTTACCCTATTATACCTTAGATATACCCAATTTCTATTAAAAGGGATTGGAAAAATTCGAAAGATGTGCCTTAAAAAAAAAAAAAAAATTTGGAGCCCTTCTTCATGTGAAGCACCACCATGAAAACCCATCTAGCTTGATGATGTGCCTAATCACACTTTAAAACACATCCAAAAGACTTAAGAAAATATATCTCAAGTCTAGGCAAAATCGGATCCCAAAATGGCACTTTTCAAATGAACCCTAATGTTGAAATGATGAAATTTAATTCTACTAATGATATAATCTGAATACCACAATGGAAATGGTTTCTAATAACACTCTAATATCATATAATCCACGCAAATGAAGCCTCAATTTGACAAAGAAAACCGTAAAGTAAGATTCCTTTTCCAAATGGTGAAATTCACGTTTTCAAGGAAACTTTTCAATGATGATCCAAATCAAATGATAAGTACTTCAAATAATCACAAGAATTCGTGTACAATAAGATGTAAATCTGACCAAGAACTATCTCTAATCAACCCTAGATACAACACACTAGAGAAGAAAAGAAATCACAACAAAATGAAATTGATATAACTCACAATTTCAAGATGTTGCACTAGCCACAATTTCAAGTCTTGGAATTGAAATTGATAAGAGTTGGAACCAAGGTATGAACCCTAATTCACACGTGAAAAGAGGTGTATGTTCTGCAAAAATAAGCTCCTAAACCCTCTCTTAAGCAAGTATTTATACTTGCTACTTCTTGGGTTAAAAAAAGTGCTCAAAATTACAAGTTTGCCACTTTTAAGGTGGCTAACCCTAAATGAAAGTTACATGGAAATAAAAGTGTCCCAAAACCAAAATACAACCAAAATAGTTCAATAAACATTTACAAGATACAAAATAACATAAATCTTCATGATCCAATGCCTCAGAATAGAGAACAATCGCAGCGGGCCTTTGATTGTTACTTAGAAAAATGTCCTGTGTCCAATTGAAGTTGTAGGACATTTTGGCATCCCATGGAGATATATAATTGTACCTGTAAGATTATTCTCAAACTTTATTAGAAATAAAGACATAAGATAAAAGATGAGCAATTTGGTCAATCATCCATATTGGGTTCTGAAAAGGTTGACAGTGCTAGAATTTTTCCCATCATCTCCTCGGGCTTCTGAAAGATTTGCCCTCAAATCTAGAGGATCAGTTGTGGAATTAAACCCTAGGATCTCTGTTGTTCTGCTTCCCCGACTAACCATGGTAGTGGACGACTGCCTGACCTCTTTCTGAAAACTCTGGACCTCAAATGGAGTCATTGGTAATAGGATTATGCGTGTCTCGCCCATGCTGAACATGTAGGTATTTTCAAACCCATCATGTATCACTCGTCGATCATACAACCAGGGCCGACCCAATAGCAAATGGAATGCATGCATAGGAACTATATCACAAAGGATCTCATCATGATAGTTTTGCCCGACACTCACTAGAACCTTTGCCCTAAGGATAACATGCTTATTACCTCTATTATCCAGCCAATGCAAATGATAAGGACTAGGATGAGGTATAGTAGACAGTTGTAATTTGTCTACTAGTGCAGCAAATATAACATTCGTGCAACTACCACTATCGATGATGAGTACACAAAGGTTACCTCTGATTCTGCAAGAGGTATGAAATATGTTCTCCCTCTGAATATCACTGATATCAGGAGATGTGGACAAAATCCTGCGTAATACATTGAGGGATAGATATTTTCCTCCAGTATGCTCCTCAGGCGCATTTGCATTCTGATCATCATAATATTCCTGCAATGCTGTTGGTAGATCTGTAGGCTCAATCTGTTCATGGTCGTCCTCAGTATCCTCTCCAATGTCTTCCATAATAGTCATCACCCTCTTATTTGGACACTGTGCTGCCATATGCCCAAATCCCATGCATTTAAAACATTTAATCTGGCGTGCTTTTCCACTAGTAGATCCGGGAATAGTCTACCTCGTTTCTGGTGCCATGACCTCTTTACCCTTTCCAGTGGGTAAGTTTTCCCTGATAATGGTTGGGGTAGTAGTGTCCACTATCTTGACTCCCTCACCAACCGCCTTTGCTCCCCCTGATCGACTGTCGGCTGAGATGGGTCTGTTAGTAGTATTGGGCCTACTACTAGGAGCCCTAAAGAAGTTGGACCTCCTCTGTCTCTCTACTTTTAAGGCCAACTGAATAGCTTCATCAAGTGTGGTGTAGCGCTGTAGCTCAACAATACACGCTATCTCATATTTTAGACCTGAGACAAATCGTGCTATAGTTTGTTCCGGAGGCTCAACAGACCCACACCTAATCATAAAGGTCTCAAATTCCTGCACATAATCATCCATTGTTTTGCCCCCCTGCCTCAAGGTTTGCAGTCGCATAAATAGCTCCTGTTTGTAGTGCTCAGGAATGAACCTTTTCCTTAACAACCTCTTGATATCCCTCCAGGTTTGAACCTTAGCCTCTCCATCCCGACACCTATTGATGATCAGATTCTTCCACTAAAGTGCAGCATACCCTACAAATTCAACTGCAGCCAATCGGACCCTGGTACTGTCGTCAATCTCATAACATTCGAAAAGACCTTCGACCTTATCCTCCTAGTCCAGGTACTCATCTGCTGATCCCTTACCATCATAGGATGGCATCTGTAGTTTCACATATTCCAAACCCCGAGGTGGCCTGAAATCCCTATTCTGATTTAGGTTGACTCCAAAATTGTCATCTCTTTCTTCCACTACTCTGTTTCGATGAGGGTTTTGTGGAGCTACTCGAGGTGGTGCTGGTTGGTTTACCACTGGTGGTTGTGGTAAAGTCATCCTATCAACTCTAGTTGCTAGTGTAGCAACTATAGTAGTAAGCTCCTGAAGTTGTTCCTCCAAAGTTCTTCTGCCTGCCACATTACGACCATGTCCTCCACCAACCTAGCTATTGGCTTCTTCACCCAATTCCCCATTCACACTATCATTAGACATATTTGAAGATCCTTGTATATTGTTCCTCAAAATGATATGATTCAAGGATATACACTTCCACTACAATACTTCCTTAAACTCCACACAATAGTAACTACAAAAGACAAACAACAAACCCACTTAATGTTACAATTTATAATTGCAACTCACGTGTATTACTCTCCTCCACAACAAGCCACAAGTACACGGTGCAGCAAAATTAATTTCCACAAGTTTACTCTACGGTAACACACAAGTAACAACCACAATTAATATGTAACACTTCTACAGCAACAACCAAGGGAATAATGAATACAAGTAATCTTCAACTTCCATGGCAAATAATGAAGACAAGAGATTAATAAGTAGCTTTCCAAAATGAATTCCGAATCCCACTATAGGTAGCAACTTACAATTTGAATTTCAAATAACTTCACTTATTGCAAGCCTTCCTCAATTGGTAACAATGAATTCAAATTCAAATAGCAATCATTAACTCTCACAACTTAATTGCATATGATTTGAATTCAAATAATTCCTTACTAACCAAACTTAATGTAATCTGCAAATTTAACTTCACAAATTCAGAATTACACAAGGGAATTCAAACAACAAACTTCACAACTCCACACGCCACAAGCTACTACACGGCAACAATTGGTAAGTTTCACAATTTCAAAACAATTTGCTAAAGTAACTTCACTTTGTACTTCTGCCTTCCATGTGAATTAGTGTCCACAAAGTGATATAATAAACTTCCCAAATCAACTCCAACAATCAGCAAATCAAATCCCAATCCAAAGCAATTTTGCAATCTCAAACTACAACAACAACAACAACTACACAATTGCATTTTTTCCACTTGATCAACCCTAATTGTTGATCCCTTCCACGAAATTGAATACAACCAATTCCCTTCTCTCAACAAGAGATCTGATACCAAAAAGATGATGTGCCTAATCACACTTTAAAACACATCCAAAATACTTAAGAAAAGATATCTCAAGTCTAGGCAAAATCGGATCCCAAAATGGCACTTTTCAAATGAACCCTAATGTTGAAATGATGAAATTCAATTCTACTAATGATATAATCTGAATACCACAATGGAAATGGTTTCTAATAACACTCTAATATCATATAATCCACGCAAATGAAGCCTCAATTTGACAAAGAAAATCATAAAGTAAGATTCCTTTTCCAAATGGTGAAATTCACGTTTTCAAGGAAACTTTTCAATGATGATCCAAATCAAATGATAAGTACTTCAAATAATCACAAGAATTAATGTACAATAAGATGTAATTCTGACCAAGAACTATCTCTAATCAACCCTAGATACAACACACTAGAGAAGAAAAGAAATCACAACAAAATGAAATTGATATAACTCACAATTTCAAGATGTTGCACTAGCCACAATTTCAAGTCTTGGAATTGAAATTGATAAGAGTTGGAACCAAGGTATGAACCCTAATTCACACGTGAAAAGAGGTGTATGTTCTGCAAAAATAAGCTCCCTAAACCCTCTCTTAAGCAAGTATTTATACTTGCTACTTCTAGGGTTAAAAAAGTGCTCAAAATTACAAGTTTGCCACTTTTAAGGTGGCTAACCCTAAATGAAAGTTACATGGAAATAAAAGTGTCCCAAAACCAAAATACAACCAAAATAGTTCAATAAACATTTACAAGATACAAAATAACATAAATCTTCATGATTTAATGCCTCAGAATAGAGAACAATCGCAGCGGGCCTTTGATTGTTACTTAGAAAAATGTCCTGTGTCCAACTGAAGTTGTAGGACATTTTGGCATCCATGGAGATATATAATTGTACCTGTAAGATTATTCTCAAACTTTATTAGAAATAAAGACATAAGATAAAAGATGAGCAATTTGGTCAATCATCCAGATTGGGTTCTGAAAAGGTTGACAGTGCCAGAATTTTTCCCATCACTTGACACCATTCAATTTACCGTTTTCTATCTTAATTTAATTTATATAAAATATCCTAAATTAACTTGATTAAAATGGGTAAAGGAACTAGAGATATCGTGGAAAATTTTGAGTCTTAGAGTCTTATAAATGAAATGAAAATTACACATAAATCTCATCTCCCAAAACACCTTGTTACTTAACATTGTTTCACCCCACATTTGAGACCATCTTACCTAATCTTAACCTAATAAAAATTAGCCCAAATTTTTTCAAGACTAACCTAAGAAACTATCTAGAAGCTACCAAAATCTATCACCCCTTATTGACTATGTCAACTCCATGTGATTTTGCCACCTCAACCTTATCTTATCTTATGCAATCACTACCTTAACTTATCCTTAAGACCTTAAGCCAATTATAACCCCAAAACCTACCTAATCTTGTCCCTTAGGTGTGTCAAATCAAAACTCAAATTAATTTGCAAAACAACAAAACTTAACAAGTATAAAAAGGGAGCTAAAAAGCAAATTTACCCCTACAATCAACTCCACGTTTCACATGCCACTTGCTGCCCATTTCCTCTGAAAATTTTCCACCAAAGACACCTCATATTCCCCAGAAATATCAGAAATTTTCACCAAAAAATAACCCCACTTGCATCCCTAAAGACAATCATAATTTTGGACCACCAATTTCTAAACCCAAGGTAAGTTACTTCTAAGAAGGTTAAGCTATCTTTAGACCCCTTAAGGAATTTTACTAACCTAACTTATTTTCTATGTTTTAGGTACTTTACTTTAGGATTTTCATCAAAGTAAGGTAATCCTAATTTACCCAAATCATTTTCCATAGCATATTCATCATACTTACGCTAATACTACTTTTATGTAATAGTTGTAGATTCTAATCACAAATCCACATCAAACAAACTTCATCTTTTTAAGATTATCTTATTTATTTTTAATTTAGAATATTTTTCCAATAATTAGACATATTTCAAACTCCCTAATGAACATAAAAGTGTAAAGAAAAGATATTAAGGCCATATTTTCAAATCATGAGGACTTAGGACCATTTATGATCGATTAAACACCCATGGACACATTTTTGACATATTTTAGACATTTTATGGACTTATATCCATGGACTTACTCTTGACATATGCTTTGGACACATATTTGCCTTGTTATGGCAAGGATAGGACTTTACCCAAACGAGGACCTAAGTGCAGACCTTGACAACGGACCGATTCCTTAAACGAAAGACTTAGCATTAAAGACTTTAATAAAATATGGGGTTAGCTATAGGTTACTATATTAGTTTATCTTAAAAGTAGTTATTTTTTATATGTATAAATATTTCTCCATTTTTATATAGGTTTTTCAGAAAATTGCTAAGTTTTACCCAAGGATTAATACGATCCATAAGAAAGAATGGCATGGTGAGTCCCAGCGATGATTGCCACTTGATTTGTGCTTGTAATTTAGTAGCACCTAAAGTTGAATACTAGTGAACCCATGTGTGTGTTTGATTTGGTTTATTGTTTGATTGTTAAGGCCTAAAGGAAAAGAAAGTAAGGTTGCTTGTATTCATGACTACTTTTGTAGTTAATGGAGTGTTTGCAAATTGTTTGGTCACCTCCTAACTTATGTTAAGCATATCGAAATACTTATTTTGAAATGGATCATGCATAATATCTTCTTGCATATTTTCATATATTCCATCATAGTTACATAGATAATGAAAGGATATCCTGAGGGAGTGTCCTATTCTAACAATATAAAAAATGACTAGAGGATCGCCGTGTATTGTATGAATCTATGTTCATTATTCTGTTTTGGGTGCATGCATCTGGAGGTGTGTAGGTAGGGAAAATGTTATTTTCTTTTGGTTTGTCCTAGGTCCTTACTTAGAAGATCATTCTTCTAACATAACTATTAATGTATAGAGTGTAGCTCTAATTTATGTAGCTAAGGATGCATGCAAGTTAACAAAATTGGTAGCTCGAACTCTGATGAAATTTTTAAAATGATCCTCAACTTAGGGTTAAAGAGGGGTATATTGGTTAGAAATATATTTAGACCTCATGTAGTTTCCAACTGACTACATGTGATGATTGGCATATGATTGTTTATGCATTAAAAATGTTAACTTGCTTGTTTTGCGTAAAAGGTGGTTTTGAGCTAGGATCTCACTAAGCTTTATAGCTTACCTCCTACAGTTTACCCTTTTAGTAGACACCATTCTAGTTTTACCTTGGTAGAAATCTAGATGGCGGTGAGAATCTTCAGATGATGGTAGATGGACGAGTGAGGAAGAAGACAATTTGAATAGATATTTTTATTTTTATTTTAAGTAGAATTTTCTGGATGAATGTAATATTAACCATATAAACTATTTCTCTATCTATTGTATATGCAAAACTCTATGTTTTATATTAATAGACATTAGCTTTAATATTAGTAGAACTGTTATCTTTATGGTGGTTTTCTAGAATAACGACATCTTATGTACCATGTTGAAGTTTGTGTGTGCTAAAATCTGGCTAATCATAAACTTTGATATAGTACATGGCAAGTTGTTATGACTAAGGTAACCCTTAGGGCATGAAATTACTACTGGCCCACCATGGGGGAAGACTTGGAGCAACTTGTACAAAGATGCACACAATGTTAAAAACATGCATTGATAGAGCATGCTTCAAGTCGTCACTTACATTCCCTCACCAATCTCTTAGCCCTTTGCCTAGTGGGGATTGGACATTTTAGGTCTGTTTTCCCAAGCTTCTAGTTAATGACGATTTATTATAGTCATTGTTGACTACTTTACCTAATAGGTAGAGTCTAAGGTTGTAACTAGGATAATGCAAAAGAATGTCAAATCCTTCATTCTTAACAACATCCTTAGTAGATATAATCCCAATATGCGCTTATAACGAATAATGGAACATAGTTTGACAACCAAAAGTTGAGAGGGAAATTTTGCGACAAGCGCAACATTAGAATCCACTACACCTTAATGGCACACCCTCAATACAATGGGCAAGTTGAGGCTGTAAATAAGATAGTCCTCAATAGTCCTAAGAAGAGGGGTTTACCAAGCTAAAGGTAAATGGCTAGATGAGCTTTTGACCATTTTGTGGGGGTACTAAACTACTCATAGGACCACTATAGGGGAAACTCCATTTAAACTTGCTTTTGACTTAGTAGTTGTCCTCTCAATTAAAGTGAACTCCCTAATATCGGGACTCAAAGCATGGACTTGTTAGTAAACTAAATTGGACTTCAAGCTAACCTTGACATGGCAAAAAAGATTCAAGACACTACAAGAGTTTGAGTAACAATGTATCAGCATCAAGCTACCTATTACAATGACAAGACAGTAAAAAACAAGGTTTTCCTACCAAGGGATCTAGTATGTAAGAAATTGGAAGCAACCGGATCTTGTAAAGGTCAAGAAAAATTGACACCAAACTGGGAAGATCAAATCAAAGTTGTTGAAGACTTAAGAAATAGAGCATACAAGCTAAAAAGATTAGATGGTGAGCCCATTCCCTAAAGAATGTCGACAACCTTAGGCTTTATTTTGATTAAATGCTCTTTAAGATGTTTGTAAATTTATTAGTTAATAAATGATATTATTCTTTTTCAAGTTCAATTGCAAATTACCAATTACATAGCTATGCACTCGAGGTGAACGAACCCCTTACACTCATTTAATCTTGACCTTACTATGATTAATAGACTCTAAATTACATTAAGTCAATGCTTATATACAAGCATACAGACTCTTGATGATATTATGTCCTAGCCTCTTAAGAGGTGGATGGACTTGTTCACTCCTAAGCTACTATTGAGTTGTCAAAGCACTCAACCTCCTTAGGTTCAATAAAAAACATTCATGCATTAATCTAATGGATAACTCATAAATAGGACTTAAGTCCAGACATCCAAGAACTCTTTAAAGTTCAACTTTGGTATAAATAACAATACGATGAAAACCCAAATGAAGCAAAGTAAGGAGAGAAAAGATAAAAATAATCATGGCAAGTAAAGTATTGAAGGAGTGAAGTAACAAAATATTGAGCATAGACATTGAAGTCAATCACAAGGTCCACAAAAATTCCAATTTTAAAGTTGGCATACTAACTTAAAAAATAGTCTCTGGAATGAAAAGAAAAATAGCTCTCAACTCTTTAGGGAGGGGATAGTAAAGGCTTCTATTATCTCATCCACCTAGTAGTAGCAATCTTCTTGATAGGATGCGACTTAAAAAGTGGCAATGGATCTTTTTGGAGGAGTTAAGCTGGGGGGGAGAAGTAGATGCAGTATCTATGGGTTGACTTTAGTCTCGGTCTTAACCTTGATCCTAATTGCCTCTAGGACCTTGCTCTTGCAACGTGCTTTTAGGTAGGCCTTCATCATAGCCTACACCACCTTTATCAGCTCCCTCTTTGACACTTACATTGGGCTCCAACGGGTTTTCGTAGAAGGAAAGGCAGTTGAAGTCGTATTCAAGGTGTACCTCCAAGATCTTTAACTTGGCTATTTTGGATCCCTTGATCCACTTACAGTCTTAGAGGCCAATCTACTCTTTATTGTTCAAGATTTTGTCAAATAACTCCTTTTCAATGGTAGATAGGTAGACCTCAATAGTAGCATGAGCCTCCAGATCTAGTGGTCAAACCCTATTATGCTCGACTTTAAGATAAAGTTATTGAGTTTCTTCTTAAAGACCCCACTCGACCTTTGCATGATTAGCCTCTTAGTTGTAGAGCTACTTCCATGCTTCATCAAGTTGAGTAACAAGGCTTCAGTTAGACTACTCCATCTTACTAACCTTGATGGAGAGTTTAGCATTTGTCCTAACCTTAAGCTCCACTCGAGCCTTCAGCTTGCTTAGGTTAGCTTCTACCGTCATATTCAAATCACTAATTTTAGTTGCTTAGTGTTGGGATTCTTCCTAAGCTCTCTTGGCCTTCACCATTATATCCTTCCCTTTCTATGACAAGACACATATGTTGTTAGATAGCTTATGATATCCTCCATACAGCCTTTGGTATTTCTAGATGAGAAGCTCATGTTTAGATTTCAATTCCCCTACTTACTTGAGCTTTGCCTCCTAAATCTCAAATGACTTAACCAAGTGGGAAGTGAACTGCAAAGCCAATGAAAAGGTTAGCCATAGCACGAAATATTGTACAAGGAAAATAAGAAAAGGAAAGTCATCTACCTCTCACATCATGAAGCTTTAAGCAAATTGACCTCTAAAGCCCGTCTTTGGACATCTTGTATAGATTGCCCTCTAAGGTAGTAGTATTTCTTAGGAAGATGCAACCCTTTAAAAGCTTCATGTTGCACTTCCTATTGTCGAGCTCAATGTCAAAACTATGGATGTCCCATTGAGTTCGGAATATATGACCACCTCCTCTAGGAGAAGGAAGACCAGGTGTAGAAGACGCCTACTCCTCTTACCCTATAAGGTTAGTAAGGTAGGCCCCATACGGTGACATCAAATAGTCTATTCTACGGTATTCGACTTCACATTGAGGTGGACCATTACATTTTTCTCGATCGAAGGTCTCTCCCTAAATGTTTCTATGTGAGGCCTTTTCTTTTAAGGTTAGCTGACTCCTCCAATTTTCCCCTTTAACCTCTCCTTAGTTATAGGGTCGTTAACATTGCAAGAAAGAAAAGCACACCTCTCCTCATACCTGATCATGAGTGAGACCCCACAAGCTATAATGTCGGAGCTTTTCATACTCAATTGAAGTAGAAGGTGCTTTCTTTACTTTCTTATCAACCTAAGCTGTCCCTCACTTGTAAGCATCTTAGCAAGGGTACTCTCTCTAAGTTGCATATCTACAAACACAAAAGAACATGAAAAATTAAAATGGAAACAAACTTAGAAAATACTGTGTCGAGTAGAGAGCTTGTAGGGAGATCCATTCTCCTAAAAGGATTAGTAAAAAAAGATTCTTCGTGGAAACTCACTTTATCATGACTAATATTGAAAGTGTACCTCCCTAACCTCCAAAGCAACATTGTCCATGAGCTTCCCATTATGGATGTCACGCCCTAAAGGGGGGCTTAGAAGCCTCTACCTAATTATCATGGCACGTGTGCACCCGTTACATGATAATCGTCTTACGAGTCAGAGATCATAAGACTCTAAGTAAATAATTGCATCTACAACAAGTTATAGTACATATAATTAGATAATAAAATACAACTATGGATCCGTATCCCATGGTCAACCATGATCGTAGAGAATCGGTATCCCCTACCAATCAGTAAAATAGGATAAATCCTAGGTTTCTCAATTTAAACATTTCTATTTACATTGGGGTCCTAACATTTCATCTAAACAATTTATCATCCATAACTCTTACTTTGTCATTCTACTCTTCTAGAATCTTTCGACATTTCACATCTTATCCTATCCCGAGCTTTCGTACTCACTACCTGTAGAAAGTCTATAAGGGGGTGAGCACACCATGGCTCAGTGAATGGGATGGTAACACTTTCAATGCTACATACACACACACAAACAAACTTAAATCAAATGTTAGACATATGCTATATACATACACAAGCAAATTCAAATTCAAATATTAAACGTATGCTATATATGAACAACCACATGAATGCAGCATCTCACGTGGTCTTTTGGTAACCGACGTGAAGTCTAAGGTTTATGCCCCCTCAACCTTGGGTTGGAGATTCCAAAGCCACCATCAATGCCCAGGTCATTACCCGGATTATTTATCTTATCACTGGTTAATTAGGATATTTTATTAACAAACAACAGTGAACGTGATAAGTCGCAAAATACCCTTATCTAGAGTAATGAAATTGTGCTTTATTGTTGAATTTTTAGATGATTTGTTGAAGAAAAGGATGCTTAATGGAATGAATGTTAATTTCAGGATCTTCTAGAGTATTTTGGAGCTAAGGGAAGGAGTTTTGAAGAGTCGGATCAAGTTTGGAAGTAATTGGATACATTACATGTGAAGAGAAAGAATTCTGGAAAGTACACAAGTGAGATACATGCCCATGTACTTTGCTTGTGTATATTGAAGCGGATGTCTGGAAAGTACACGCCCATGTACTTTGCTTGTGTATCTAAGTTTTGCTTCTGTTCGATGATGTTTCAAATACACGACCAATGTACACTCCCATGTACTTGCTCATGTATATTCACCTAAGGACACTTGGAAGCAAGCATGAGATACACGAACGAGATACACTACTCGTGTATCCACTCGTGTATATATCCAACCAGGGTATATGTATAAATAGACCGTTAGTTTGCCCCAGAAAGAGAGTTTATGAATTTTTTATTTTCTCTGACTCTCATAACAGCAAGGGAAAGAAGATTTTGTCGATTTCAAGGGAGATTGAAGACCCACGAAGAAGAAGATTCTATCTTTAAGGGTTGTGACTATGAATTTTATCTATTCTTCTAGTAATTGCATTTCTTTTGTCCAATTTATGGAGGAGTAGACCCTAGATCTAGATTTTATTTGAAACTTCTCTGTCATGTGATGAAGATTTGGTCATTAATGCGAAGTTGTTGACTTTCTTATGATTAATTGCATGCCCTTCAATTGTTTCTTAGATTCATAGATCCGGAACATGAATTTATGCATGATATCATACTAGTTAATTGAGAAATTGCTCTTATGATTAGATTTAATGCAATTAATGAGATTTGATTGTTCTTCTAGAGATAGGAAACAAGAGTCTTCTGTTTACATCGATTATTTTGATGCGAATTCATGTGCTTTATGCAATTCTAGGTTGCTATTAACTAAGGAGAGATCCTATTTGATAAACCTAGGATTAGATAGGTTAATATACTTGAGAAAATAGTTAACTTGACTAGAGAATTCGATAGTATAAGAAGTCAATTACGACAATCTTCATAAATATAATGAATTACATGATAGAGATGGAGTAGAATAAGATCTAGGTTGCTTTTGTTAATTGATAAATCTTCAGAACCATTGTTGTTAGTGAGTTATTAGTTTTAAGATTAGAGTAATTAAGTTTCAACCAACATATTTAAGCGGCGGTTAGATAATAGGAACGGAGTTAATACTAGTAGTTGGTGTATCTCTGAGGGACGACCTTGTGCTTACTCGCTATATTACGCTACGATAGGTGCACTTGCCTATTGCTTCGTAGTAGGATTAAGAACAAGAATTCAATTTATTAAAACTACGATTGACAATGATCAAGTTTTTGGCGTCGTTGCCGGGGATACGCCAATATTAGAAACACTTTTTACTTATTAATTTAACCAATTTATTTCTTTCTTATTTTTTTTTCCTTTTCTTCCAGAGAATTTGGAGCTCATAATTGAGTTGTATTACGTTTACAGTGCATGACCAAAAGTCGCTCCAAGGAACTTGCTGTTTTTAATCTTAAGCTAGAGAAAATTATTCGTCATTATCAGAAAAAGCAACACTTGACTGAGTCAACATCATTTGGTATTCAAGGAGAATCACTGAAGGAAGAAATGGCTTATTAAGTCAATAATCGTGCTCAAGAGCTGAATCAAGGAAATGTTGTTGTGGATCCCCAGAATCATCAACTGGTTGATAATAGAGATGGTCGAGTTAATGAGCCACCTAGAACCAATTCTGATTTTGCCGGGCCAAACTTGATAGGCGTTAGCTCTAGCATAGTCCGTCCTCGAGTGGAGGCAAATAATTTTGAACTTAAGCCTGCCGTGATTCAGATGGTGCAGCAATATACTCAATTTGATGGTTTACAGGATGAAGATCCAAATGCGCATATCCAACTCTTTCTAGAGATATGGGATACCTTCAAATTTAATGGAGTTAGTGATGATGCGATCCGCCTCAGGCTCTTCCCATTCTCTTTGAAAGGCAAGGCTAAGCAGTGGCTGAATTCTTTACCGAGGAACTCCATTACTACATGGCAAGGTCTGATTAAGAAGTTTATGGACAAATTCTTCCCTCCTTCAAAGACCGCTAAACTTCGAGCTGAGATTCAATCTTATCATCAGTATGACATGGAGACGTTATATGAAACCTGGGAGAGATTCAAGGACTCAATGTGGAAATGCCCACACCATGGGATCCTAGAGTGGCTTCAAGTTCAGATATTTTATAATGGGTTGAACTATCAAACGAGACAAACAGTAGATGCCGCAGCTCGTGGCACCTTAAACCATAAAACTCCTAAAGAAAGTTTAACTCTTTTTGAAGACATGGCCGCGAATAATTATGAATGGTCACATGGTAGGGGTAGAGAAAAGAAGGTGGCAGGCATTCTTGAAGTGGATGTGGCTACTTCTATCATGTCCAAAGTTGAGGCTTTATCTAGAAAGATCGATGGGTTGGCTGTCTCACAACATCAACTGGCTATTGTGGAACCCTCAAGTGGTGAGGAAAGGCAAACAGAGCAAGTGGATTATTTGGGAAACCCAATTCGGCCCTAGAACAATCCATACAGCAATACTTATAACCCAGGATGGAGAAATCACCCAAATTTTTCTTAGACTAACAACAGTAATATTCAGAAGGGCAATCCGAATCCTCCACCAGGTTATCAGAGGCCACTAGTCCAGAGTTCCAAACCGCCACTTGAAGATCTCCTCACAAAATTCATCAAGGATTCAGAAGACAGATAGAAGTCCTTAGATTTGATTCTGAAAAATCAAGACTTGACTCTAAGGAATCATGAGGCATCAATACACAATCTTGAAAACCAGATCGGTTAGATAGCTAAGCTTCTGTCAGAGAGATCTCAAGGTTCATTACCGGGAAACACGGAAACCAACCCTAGAGAACATGTTAAAGCTGTCACATTACGAAGTGGTAAGGAACTACAACCAAAGGTTCAAGTAGAAGAGAGTCGGGTGACTGAACCAGCAAAAGAACAAGTAGTTCTCAAAGAAGGGGGAAAGCATTCAGAAAAATCACCTAAAGAGAAATCATCACCTCCATTAATCCCAGAATACAAGCCTAATGTTCCTTATCCAGCACGACTCAAGAAGGACAGAACAGATGAGCACTATGGCAGATTTTTAGAGATATTCAACCAATTGCATATCAACCTTCCACTGGTTGAGGCATTATCACAAATGCCACGATATGCAAAATTTTTGAAAGAGTTGCTATCGAACAAAAGGAAGCTTGAAGAGTTCTCCACTGTAACTTTAGGAGGAGAATGCTCTGCGGTAATTCAGAACAAACTCCTAAAGAAGTTAAAAGATCCTGGGAGCTTTACCATCCCTTGCCTGATAGGGAGTTTATCTGAAGAACGGGCATTGGCTGATTTGCGAGCCAGCATTAATCTGATGCCATATAAGATGTTCCAGAAATTGGGTATTGGAGAGCCGAAACCGACAAAAATGAGTCTTCAGTTAGCCGATCGATCAGTCAAATTCCCGAGAGGAGTAGTTGAAGATGTATTAGTGAAGGTGCAGGACTTCATCTTCCCTGCGGATTTCGTCATCCTTGACATGGAAGCAGATGTGGAGGTCCCTCTTATATTGGGGAGGCCATTTTTGGCTACTGCTAGAGCAATAATTGATGTTGGGGATGGGAAGTTAGTGTTGAGAGTAGGAAATGAAGAGGTACTAGTGAAAATGCTTGACGTCCTTAAACAAAGCCTGCACCATGATGATACATGCTATGCAATCGACTACCTTGACTTCGCAGTTTCGGATTCATTGCAAGACCTATTGATTGGTGATGCATTGGGATTGTGTTTGATGAATGGGGAGAAAGAGCAACCTAAAAATATGGCGATTAGAGTAATTGTCAATCAGCTTAATAATAATCCTGAGTTGAGAGAAGAAAGAAGCTTTGAAGGTATGAATAGATCCACCATTCAGAGATCAAAACCTTCAATTGAGGAACCACTTGAGCTAGAATTGAAACAACTGCTAGATTACCTTCAATATGCATTTTTGGAAGAAGATTCTAAACTTCCAGTCATAATTGCATCAAATCTGGATTGAGATCAGCAGGAAAGGTTATTGCATGTCCTGGGGCAACACAAGAAAGCAATTGCATGGAAAATTGCAGATATAAAGGGGATTAGCCCATCATTTTGTACACACAAAATTTTGATGGAAGATTGTGTCAAGCCAGTGGTACAATCGCAGCGCCGACTTAATCCAAATATGAGAGATGTTGTAAAAAAGGAAGTCATCAAATTGCTTGATGCAGGAATGATCTACCCGATTTCTTATAGCTCATGGGTGAGCCCCATTCAAGTAGTTCCGAAGAAAGGCGGTATGACAGTGGTACCAAATGAAAAAAATGAACTCATCCCGATGAGAATTGTCACTGGATGGAGAGTTTGTATAGATTACCGCAAGCTAAATGATGCAACTCGAAAGGATCATTTTCCTCTTCCATTTGTGGACCAAATGCTTGAAAGGTTAGCTGGTCATGCATATTACTGTTTCCTCGATGGGATGTCAGGATTTTTTCAGATTCCTATTGTACTTGAAGACCAGGAAAAGAGGACATTCACATGCCCTTTTGGGACCTTCGCTTATCGATGCATGCCTTTCTGATTATGTAACGCTCCAGCTACCTTTCAGCGATGCATGATGGCTATTTTTGAGGGTATGGTAGGAGATAAGATGGAAGTATACATGGATGATTTTTTTGTTTTCGAGAATTCTTTTGATGAGTGTCTACACCATCTTGAGTTAGTGTTGCAACATTGTGAAGATACTAACCTGGTCTTAAATTTGGAGAAGTGTCATTTTATGGCAAAAGAAGGTATTGTTTTGGGTTATAAAATCTCCAAGAAAGGCATTTTCAAGGTGAATAGCCAAAGGCTTAAGCATTACTTTAGGGACAAAATAGTTTTGGAAGAAAAGGAGGAACTGAACCTCTTTCTCATCTCCATTTGAGCTCCATTGGTTCATTACATCGAGCTAACGACGTTAAACAACAACGCTTCTTGGGAGGCAACCATGTTGCTTAAGTAAGTTTTCTTCTTTACTCTTTACTTTCTTTATTATCACCCATTGTTTTGGAGTAACTTTTGCAGGATAGCAAGCTATAGAGGGCTGACCAAGTTTGGGTTCTATGAAAGTCACCTTAATAGAGCTTCTTTTAAGCTTTAAGTGTGGGAAAATTAAGGATGGGAGACCTTTTCAAGGGAGTGCAAGATGAAGTGATGACAGGTATGTACTTTGATTTGCACAACCGGGTACACTAGTGGTGTATCTGGTTTCTCACACATGCCTGAGGGTGTCTAAATTGACTTTGAAATACAAAAGGGGAATACGTCATGGTGTGGCCTCCCGTGCACTTCAAAAAAATGCTCATTGTGTACATATCAGAGATACACGAATAAGTTACACGCTTGTGTACCTGGTCGTGTATCTGACCCACAGAAGGCACAATTCGATACACGAACAAGGTACACGCTCGTGTACCTGGTCATGTACCTGACCTGCAGAACACCTCCTTTATATACACGAACAAGATACACGCTCGTGTACCTGGTCGTGTATTTGACTCATAGAATGCTCTCCCATGATACACGAACAAGGTACATGCTCGTATACCTGGTCATGTATCTAACCCACAGAATGCTCTCCCATGATACACGAACAAGGTACACGCTCGTGTACCTGGTCATGTATCTAACCCACAGAAAGGAATCCAAAGTACACGACCAAAGTACATGACCGTGTACTTGGTCGTGTATCTAATTTTTCTGCTCGTACTATAAAAGGACTCCTCACTTCACTCTACCATTTACACGACCCATTCTCCATTCGTGTATTTGACCTACTCACTCCCACTTTACTCCTCCATACCGTGGTTGTTATTTCTACACCATAAATTTCTTCTGTTTCAAGACTCAAGGTAAGTAAGTTTTCTCTTCTTCTTCTTCAATACTTATTGCAATACGGTTGTTGCTCGGTTTTCTTTTACGACTACCATACATGCTTGCATCTATGATGATGGTATGATGAGTGATTTCGCAGTTTGGAAGTCGATTGTTGATAGATCTGTAGACATTTTGAACTCACGTGAATGCATGTTTGATTGATGTCATGAGTGGCTGCTAAACAAGTGAATCGACAGTTAGGGTTTGAACATGAATATTTGGGACTTTGATTTTGTGGGTTTCTGGAACAATGTTGTTGTGTTTCTTTCCCAATCTTCTTCTTAGAAACCAAGTTATGAGGCCATCTTTTTTATGATCACTAAACTATCGCACCTAGCTTCTTAGAATCAAGATTTGAACTTTATCGTTTAAGGATGCTTTGGGTGTGTTGTAGTTACATTTTTTTGCCTTCAGGAAGGTAGATTGATAATATACTAAAGCCACAACACCTGATTTTGAGCTTTCCTATGGTAATTTGTGCATGTATGAGATGGGTAGATACACAATCAGGTACACAATCGTGTACTTTGGTTGTGTATCTCAACTGCGCTATCTTCCTCCTTATTTCAGAAACCCAATGCAAGTCCTATCATTTTCTTTGTGTAATTGACGACCCTAACTTATTTTGAGACCATTGTATTCTTGAATGATAAAGACATTGGGGACAATGTCTCAATCTAAGTGTGGGGAAGGGGATACTAAAGAAATTTGATAAGGGTTGTGCTGAATTGTATAAGTCATTCAAAATTTTCCCCTATTTTTTTTCTTTTTGCTTGATAATCGAATTTTGAAATCATGATTGCAAATCACGTAGTATATTAGCATTTAGTGAATGAATTCCCCTAAAAGAGTGTTGTGCATGTCACCTTTGTCTTCTTTGGAACATTGATACTTAGTTAAAGTTATGGGATAAAATCGTTGTGAAAAGGCAAATGAAATGATTCTCTTGGTGATCCTTCTTAGAAGATCTCTTTAAAGTAATAATTTAATGAAAGCATGTTATACTTGAAAAATCAAGGATTGGTTAGTATGGGCAAACTTTGGTCCCTCAGAAGAGCGAAGTTTGACTCCGCTACTAACTAGTCAAAATAATAAGTTAAGGTAATAGAGGTTCGATGGGGTTCCTTTAAAACCTGGTCACCTAAGGTTGTCTGGCCTGGGATCGGCCGACCGAGGAAATTACCGTAATAAAATGAAATACCATAAAGGTAAAAGTTGAGAGGGTCTTGTAACTCGAGTAATTAAGCCCATAAGAATGCCCTCAATCGAGGGGATAACGTTCGTTAACTTGGGTGACGAGCCTAGGATTATCGGCTGAAAACTCGTTACATGGGTTGCAAGATCCTAAACAAAAACAAAAAAGGGATGAAACCAGTGAACTATTACAAAGAATAAAATCTTTGAAGAGATCAACAAAAAAGGAGGAGGAATCCAGGGGAAACATAGATGCAATGTATTTTCATTATTGATTGCTTTACTAAGAGAGATAATTGAGAAGATTATAGACTCTTTAGTGGTGGTTGAAATGTACCACGTTTCCTTTTGTTCTAATTGATCTTGTGTCTAATTTTGATCATGAAAGCCATTGTTAAATGATAAGGGTAAAGATTGGTCTACTCTGATTAATCCTAGAAATTTGACTAAAGTATCTTTGTTACAATACTTTCACGAGAAGGTGAGAAGCACACTCATTAGATTAAGGGATTGCATTGAGCTTTAAAGATTAAAATTCATAAATGTTAATGTGTGAGTAGTATTATTTGGTAACGACAATCATGATTAATGAGAAGTTTGATTAATGTTTTATTTTGCTTGAGGACAAGCAAAGACTTAAGTGTGGGGAAGTTTGATAAGTCGCAAAATACCCTTATCTAAAGTAATGAAATTGTGCTTTATTGTTGAATTTTTAGATGATTTGTTGAACAAAAGGATGCTTAATGGAATGAATGTTAATTTCAGGATCTTCTAGAGTATTTTGGAGCTAAGGGAAGGACTTTTGAAGAGTCGGATCAAGTTTGGAAGGAATTGGATACATTACATGTGAAGAGAAAGAATTTTGGAAAGTACACAAGCGAGATACACGCCCATGTACTTTGCTTGTGTATACTGAAGCGGATGTCTGGAAAGTACACGAGCAAAGTATACGCCCATGTACTTTGCTTGTGTATCTAAGTTTTGCTTCTGTTCGATGATGTTTCAAATACACGACCAATGTACACTCCTATGTACTTGCTCGTGTATATTCACCTAAGGACACTTGGAAGCAAGCATGAGATACACGAACGAGATACACTTCTCGTGTATCCACTCGTGTATATATCCAACTGGGGTATATGTATAAATAGACCGTTAGTTTGCCCTAGAAAGAGAGTTTACGAATTTTTTATTTTCTCTGACTCTCATAACAACAAGGGAAAGAAGATTCTATCGATTCTAAGGGAGATTGAAGACCCACGAAGAAGAAGATTCTATCTTTAAGGGTTGTGACTATGAATTTTATCTATTCTTCTAGTAATTGCATTTCTTTTGTCCAATTTATGGAGGAGTAGACCCTAGATCTAGATTTTATTTGAAACTTCTCTGTCATGTGATGAAGATTTGGTCATTAATGCGAAGTTGTTGACTTTCTTATGATTAATTGCATGCCCTTCAATTGTTTCTTAGATTCATAGATCCGGAACATGAATTTATGTATGATATCATATTAGTTAATTGAGAAATTGCTCTTATGATTAGATTTAATGCAATTAATGAAATTTGATTGTTCTTCTAGAGATAGGAAACAAGAGTCTTCTGTTTACATCGATTATTTTGATGTGAATTCATGTGCTTTATGCAATTCTAGGTTGCTTTTAACTAAGGAGAGATCCTATTTGATAAACCTAGGATTAGATAGGTTAATATACTTGAGAAAGTAGTCAACTTGACTAGAGAATTCGACAGTATAAGAAGTCAATTACGACAATCTTCATAAATCTAATGAATTACATGATAGAGAAGGAGTAGAATAAGATCTAGGTTGCTTTTGTTAATTGATAAATCTTCAGAACCATTGTTGTTAGTAAGTTATTAGTTTTAAGATTAGAGTAATTAAGTTTCAACCAACATATTTAAGCGGCGGTTAGATAATAGGAACGGAGTTAGTACTAGTAGTTGGTGTATCTCTGAGGGACGACCTTGTGCTTACTCGCTATATTACACTATGATAGGTGCACTTGCCTATTGCTTCGTAGTAGGATTATGAACAAGAATTCAATTTATTAAAACTACGTTTGGCAATGATCAGAACGCTTTCGTGCCTCTCTGCACCAAATGGAGCAAAACCCTCAAGGACAGGCCGGACTTGGAACCATCAAGGCACGACAATCCCTTAATCACTTAGTTCACGCTTGGTGGAACAACGATCCTCTTGATCACTTCCGATGCATCCTGTGACAGTGATGGCCTTTAATCTCGTGCAATGTCTCGCGAAAATGCATGTCAGGTTTTTAAATCAGGTCCTCTTGCTTAATTAATTTATTTAGGGTGATTAAACAACATTTACAATCACAATCAATCATACCACAAAAGTAAATGTCAAACATTCCATTTCATTCATCATAATAAGCACAAATCATGTTTTTCTTATCACTCAAGATAGACATTGAACCTAGACCACGTAAACATAGACCTATCCAATTTTACAATGGATTAAATTATCTCTGCACCTTTCTATGCCATTTTTTTTAAATGTCAAACCGCTCGGGTTGACTTACGGTCATTTCTAACACCTCTGTGTCATTTATCTCACATGTCAAACCAACCACTTTGGGTTGATTTACATTAATCATCTTTAACACCTCTGTGCCATCGCACTTCTCAAGTGCTTTATCATTCTCACACTTTTGGGAGCCAGAAAGGTCATCTTGCATCTTCCTTTTAATGTCTTCAAGACACTTGTGTATGATATACATATATACATATCTATACCTATATATGTTCGGGACCTCTTTGTAATTAAGGACAATTTACTAGACAACTCCCCTTGCGGACTTAAGAGGGTGAGAAAATATGGTCATTTAGTATAAAAACCAAAGTTGCACTAATGATTGGTATGGTTGGGTTCGTGAGTGTATTTCGTAAATATAATATGAAAATAAGTTCGTTGAGTATAAGTATACACATTCAGGAACCAGCTCTGACATGTATACATAATGATACCTATACACCCTATTCCCACTAAGCTTACCTACTTAGTAGCTGTAGAAGGAAAAGCTAAGTTTTTATGTCCCGGTTTGTTTCGAAAGAAAACGATTTGTAAAACATGGGTTAGGCTTATGGTTATAGGACTAGCGATACGGCGCTAGGTGCTATCATTAAGATAATGACATCTAAACTCTCGGACCATTCATTCTCCTATTTTCTTCATGAATTCTAACCTAACTTGTTATTCTCTACCGCATAACTTAACTCAACAAAAATCATACCAAATAGCAGCATAACAAACATTAATTTCACATGCATAGCATTCCACATACAACATAACATAGTAACGTATCATTAAGTTTCCCACTCACTTGTTTAGGGTTATTGTAGTCCTAGCCGGAGTCAAGCGATTCCAGCAGGTAACTCCTTTGCATTCCTTTTGAAGTCAATATCCTTATGCGACGCTTCATTAACACAATCACAAAGTCATATCTCCACCTGACTTTGGCAGTCTTCTAGCACCCGATATGTGTACTCTGCTCATCTTGTGGTTGATGACAAGGCATGAAGTTTCCTCCTTATGGAACTTTGGGCGAACAAGATTCGAATGTTGAACTTCCTTCGAATCTGTGCTTCCAACACCTCAAGTTGTTGTGATCGACTGTTTGCTTTCCTTGTGTAGAAGTCGAGTAATGGAATGTCTTCGACTTGCCAAATTGGAATTTCTTCTTCTATATATGCAAGGTATCTTTAGAAAGGACAACTGAAGATCTTGCATTAGGGTATTTGGCAAAAAATGATCTTCCTCAACATCCTTTGAACATTCCATTGTGAAATCCATTTCATTCCAAATATCTCTCAAGCCATCATCTTAGATATTGCTTGAATCATTCCCTTCACCATTTACACTATCATAGACGCTTCTCTCTTCCACGAAGCATCTTTAAACCTTTCATTTATCCAATTGTCTCTAATATCTTCCAACGAACTACTTGCAGGATAACTCGCAAGATTTAGCAGTCCTTAAAGGTTTGTATGATCTTCTTTCTTCTCTTTGTTGATATTTCTACCTATGAGTTCCTCATACTTTCTACTGGTTTTCATCCTCACTCATGCTTCCATCATTCATACACCAACCTTTCCCACACATCACATACACGCCAACATTTTCTTATTCATATACATACACACCTCACACCCCATACACACACCTATACATACATACACACCTGCTTCTTTCACCTTCCACACCACTATCACACACATTTACACACATGCCCTATATATACTTCACACCACTAGTACATACTTGCCCATATACTCTACACATATTACACACCTCCCATATCCATACTTACACACCCACACCATACATTATCTCATACACCTACTCACATACTCCATATATGCCTTACATCACCAATACACACACCCACATACTTTGCACACACTATATTCACCTTCCATACCCACACATTCATGTTCACACTTCGTACATCATCTCATACTCATACGTACATATCCCACATACAACATCCTCAACTTCCACATATGTCCATACACCATACACTATTTCACATACATACATACATGCCCACATATACCACTCCTTCCTTATACATGTATACATGCCACATATCCTACACATACCATCCATATGCATATACCCCCCTTTCACATACACCACATACACATACCACCCTACATCACTTCATGCACCTATGCACATACCCCCAAGCATTACACACTCAGCTCCTCCTCTACACATACACACACCTTCACACACCTTACATTATCACCAACACACACACATCTTCACATACACTACTCACTTTCCCACATACATCATACACATCCCTACACACATATGCATACATACATCTTTATACACATCCTCCTTCTTGCAAATACACATACACTCTTGTACATCCTATACCATCATCCACACATACACACGCATCTTTCTCATCCACGCATACAGTCGCACACAACCACATGCACATACGTATATAGCCTCCATTCGTGTACATCTACACACTTGATCACTCGTGAAATGTATAAGTGAAACCGCTAGCAAGTATACTAGGTCGCAATCAAGTAATATATGATGAGTAGAGTATCGTTCCCTCGAGGACTAAAAAGATTACCAAACCTATAATAACTTATACTCATATTTAGGTAATTCAAACAGGAATCTTTTATGTATTTAACTAAAGAGATTAAATTAAGTTCTATGCTAATGAGAATTATAAGATTCTTATAAATACATCTAATTGAACAGTAGGAATTTAGAATTCACCCTAGTCATGCTAATCAAAATACCGTTAAGTTATTGAAATCAACTTATATGTGGTTATTCACGTGAGTTCAACATTTTAAACCTCAAATCAATTAGTCCACTTTCGTATCTCTAATTAACAGGGGATTCTAATATACTCTCATATATTTTTCAATGCTATGATCGCCTTATGCCCTAATACAATTATCCTTAATCTCTTAGTGAATAATTAATTAGAACATCGCTTTAATCTCTATATGAACCCTAATTAAACCAATTAACGCCGCTTTCGCATTATCTCATTAGTCTAATTAAGAATTCCTAACAAATCTTATCTCCACTTTCGTATTGACTGGATTTCTAACAATCTAATCTTATCACAATTAAATTGAAATTATAGGAATTCACAACATGAATACTCCACATATATGTCAATCTCATAACAAAACTACACTGATCATTTTAGCAAACTAGGGCTTCATCCACTATTCCCACAAATGAAATTAGCCAGCCATACAATAGATAACAACAAGACAAAATTCAATGAAAAAAGTTAAAGAATCCATTGAAGACATAAAAACCAATTCACAGAAATGCAAAATATGATTAGGATAAGAAGTCACCAATATGCAGCAAATCTGGAAATAAGATCCTAAAACAACTCTTCAGAGATTTCTGACTTGATCTCCATTGATGGAAGTACAATTGAATTCAATCTTCAATTCCCTTGTAAAAAGCTAAAATTTCTCAAAACAAAGTTCTAAAATCTGAAATTGTTCAAAGTCTCCTCTCCTCCTTCAAGTCGTTCCCCTTTTCTTTTCTTTCCCCTGCTTTTATGCTCTGTAGAAACGTACAAAGTGCACAAGAATATGAAAAGTCAGCAGTCCACCACATGAGGCACGACCATGTGTAATGTGGTGGTTACTGCCACCACATAAACCACGACCGTGGGATAACTCCATAAGAGTCTCGGCATTTTCTTCTTTCGTTCTTCTTTTAGGCACGACCGTGTCTCATCTCTTGCTTGTGATTTCTTCATGTTTTACATCATGTACATCTTCAAGTCCATTAATCCCTAAGATATTAACATAAATGCAATTTAAGTATCTTTTTATTGGATATTTCTAATAATTGACAATAATATGTATACTAATCACAAGATACAACATGATAAAATATGCCTTTATCAACTCCCCCATACTTGAACTTCTGCTTGTCCTCAAGCAATTAATAAACTGTCAAATGAAAATATAAAATTTTCTTTCCTCATAATTGATTTGAAAAGATGGTGCCTACCACTCTAACTAATTGAAAACATGTAACTGGTATACTTAGAAAAAATTGAGTAGTTAATCTGGAAAGACTAACTTTTATTCCTAATGTTTAACCACCGAACTCCTATTTCAAAAGATAAATTCTCAGTCCAATAAAGCAAAACACTCATTTAAACTTCAAAAGCAACTAGCAAGTATAAAATCTCTTTAATTACTTATCTGAATAAGATAACACAAAGTTAAAGCATATGGTATCCACTCTTCCCCTAGATTTTTTTTTTCTTTTTATAATAGTCTTATTTCATTCTTCTTTTTTTTTTTTTTTTCATATTGACAGTGGAGTCTGACTTCACTCTTCTGAGGGACTAAAGCCTGCCCATATCAACTGGCTTTTATTAATATATTAAAATTTTGCCTTTCCGCCCTTCACGATATTGTGAGTTCATTGAGTCGGCACATCCCGAGCTCATCACCCAAGTGACCAGGTTTTAAAGGGACCCCTACGAACTCTTCCTCATACTAACATTTAAGTTAGGATACTCTTAAATCACTTACCTGAGTCATTGGAATAAAGGCTCTAATTTTTTTTTTGAACTATTTTTATAAGGAATCACTAAGTAAAAAGTTTCCTCTACCTCTTTTTCTAAGAGATAAAATATTCTCAAAGCACTTCAAAAGACAAAATACAAGCTTAATTCACTTAGAAGTAAACTTGCTTGTTTTGCACTAAAGGACTCGACCTACTTCCGAACTTTAAATTCAAGAGTCTAAACAAAAGGTCAAATTTTTCCTTAAAGATTCCACTACTAAATTTAAACTAAGTAAACCAATTACAACAGCTAATGAGTAAGGCACCAAATCAAATCAATTAGATAAAAGAAAATTTATACCACATTTCCAGATCATATTAGACTTTTCCAATACAACAGTTCAAGATAATGGTGAAGTATAATTGTCCAAAATATTTATTCCACACAAATTAACATTAACAGACATCAAAATTATCATAAATAATGGCCTATTTTATTTTTCCTTTCCCCACACTTAATTCAGACAATGTCCCTATTGTCTTTCCTAATTGCAAAAGAAAATTGATTAAACCATAAAAGTACTTTGGGAATAACGAAACTTCCCTGAGATGAAAGTGGAGCAAAGTCTCTGGAATATTTCATCATGAAAGTGCCATTGCTTTTCCATATGAACTGCACATTTTTCCTTTAGTTCCTAAAGTTAGAACAAAGAAACACAAAGAGACAAAATAAATCAAGAATATTCACACACACTTTTTTAAAAAAATAAAATTAATTTACAAAAATCTTTAATCATGGGCTGCCTCCCATGAAGCGCTTGTTTTATAGTCATCAGCCTGACTGTCAGGGTTAGCTTTCATCAAGGAGTTTAAACAACTCCTCCAACACCATTGTTTTCAGATTAGGATTCCAAGCTTCCTTCCATGGTATGGTGCCCTTCTTTTCAGCTTCCACCAATGTTTTGTAGGTGGATATCAACAAACTTACCTGCTGGATGTCTGCCCTTGACCATCCCAAGATTTCCCTATGTTCATCCAACTGGCCTTGAATCTGCTGCTGCAATTCTCTTATCATAGGCGCTGGGTTAATGTGAGGCCATGGATTTCCTAAATTCAGACACTCATAATCAAACAATTGATTAGAAAAGACATTAGGTTCAAGTGTTTGCATGGGCATTAGTGTCGACACTGGTGGCTTCTCATAGTGGTCTATCTTCTCAAAAGCGACAACATTTTCAGTCTGGGGTATTTGCTCACAGCCTTTGTTTTCTTTCTCATCCTCATCCCCCCAATCATCTATCTCATTCAAGACAGCTTCAAGAGTGGTTTGCCCTACATTTTCCTCCACATCATTGTTAGTAATTTCACCCTCAGCAGATATGTCAGAATACCTTGCTTCCTCATTAGACAAAAACACAGGATCATACATATTAAATGTTACCCGGTCATCTAGTGCTCTAAGGGTGAGCTTACCTTGTCCTACATCAATTAGAGCTTGACTTGTAGCTAGGAATGGTCTACCCAGAATGAGTAGAATGTCATCATCTTCTTCCACATCCAGTATGACAAAGTCCACTGGAAATATGAATTTATCGACCTTGACTAAGACATCCTCCACTGTACCTTTGGAAAACCTTAAGCTCTTATTAGCTAGCTGCAAAGTGATTGGTCTCCTCTTGCACTTTTGTGGCTCTATTCCAAGCTTCCTAAAAACTGAAAGTGGCATTAAATTAATACTTGCACCAGAATCAATCAAAACATTCTCAAAATCAATATTACCAATGGTGCAAGGGATACTGAAACTTCCCTGATCTTTCAGCTTTCTAGGTAGCTGAGCAGATTTCTTCTCTATGATAGTTGAACTCTCGCCAAGAAGCATTACTTTCTCAACACTCTCCATGGATCTTTTGTTAGAGAGCAGCTCTTTCATGAATTTAACATAGGCTGGAATTTGCTTCAAGGCCTCTAAGAGAGGTATATTGATTTGAAGCCCTTTAAATATGTCACAAAACCTAGCAAACTGGGCTTCCAACTCCCTCTGCTTGAGTCTTCCTGGGAAGAAGATAGGTGGAACATAAGGCTGCAACACTGGTGCTTTGGATGTGAGTTCCTCCTCCTTCTGCTTACCTTTCTCAGGATCTTTCTCTTGAATTTTCACTGGCCTTTCAGCTTTCTTCACTTCCTTACCACTCCTTAGCATGATGGCATTGACATGATGGGTGTTCTCCTCAGTTTTGCTAGGTAAAGATCCTGAGGGTCTAGTACTTAGCTGCTATGCAATTTGACCGAGCCGACCCTCCAAGTTTCTGATAGAAGCTTGTTGGTTTTACAGGAGGGTGTTAGTCTTTTGCATGTAGCTCCTCATGAGCTCTTCCATTTGAGTGGGTTGCTATTGAGAATTGGCATTCTGAGCAAAGGTTTGTCTGGGAAATCTAGGGGGTGGGTTAAGTGCTTGATTCTCATTCCTCCATGAGAAGTTTGGATGATTTCGCCAGCCTGGATTGTAAGTGTTGGAATAAGGCCCTTGATTGGCTCTTTGAAAATTGTTGGCATAGTTGACTTGCTCTCTATTGGATGATGCTGGAAAGTTTCCCAATGGACATTCCAAAGAGGGGTGTGGTCCTGAACACAAGTCACAACTAGCAAGCAAGTTAGCATTAACTGATTGAGAAGAAGAAAGTTTGCTTACCTGAGTAGTGAGAGCTGCCAACTGAGCTGAAACAGAATCAATATCACTAACTAATGCAGCTCTTGATTTCCCTCTCTCATGTTGCCAATTATGTGCACTGGATGCCATTTCTTCAATTAAAGCACTGGCTTCAGTGTATGTTTTGCCCATCAATACACCTCCAGCTGCAGCATCTACCAATGACCTCGTAGTGTCATCCAAACTAAGATAAAATACCTCAATCAGGAGATTATCAGGTAGGCCATAGTGTGGGCACTTCTGGATTGTTTCCTTAAATCGTTCCCATGCCTCATATAATGATTCACCACTGAACTTGGAAAAGTTGGTGATATCATTTCTTAATTTGGCAGTACGTGATGGTGGGAAAAATCTTCTAAAAAATATTGATTGAAGTTCAGCCCATGTGGTAACAGAATCTTGGGGTAAGGAATTATACCAAGCTCTTGCCTTATCCTTCAATGAGAAAGGAAAAAGTTGCAGTCTTATGGCATCATCAGAAACACCATTCATCTTTATCAAGTTAGAATACTGAAGGAATCCTGCTATGTGCTCATCAGGGCTCTCATGTGTATATCCACCAAACTGATTGGATTGCACCATTTGTATAAGTGTCGGCTTTAGCTCAAAAGTGTTGGCCTGAATAGCTGGCCTTCTAATTGCTGGTCCTTGAACAGTTGGGACTGAAAAATCGCGAAGTGCTCGCTGGGCAGCTTGAATAGGAAGATTGTTATTGTTATCTGCCATGATTTCCTTTTGATTCTCTCCTCTCTGTCTATTCTCTCTTCTCAAACAATGTATAGTACGCTCTATCTCAGGATTTAGGGGCAGAAGTTCAAGATTCCTACTCCTTTGCATGCGCACCCACAGAAAAGACAGAAAAGTAAAGACACACAACAAAATAAAATGCACCTAAATTACCAACAAAGATACAAAGTCTAATATCTTATAGTCCCCAGCAACGGCACCAAAAACGTGATCACTCGTGAAATGTATAAGTGAAACCGCTAGCAAGTATACTAGGTCGCAATCAAGTAATATATGATGAGTAGAGTATCGTTCCTTCGAGGACTAAAAAGATTACCAAACCTATAATAACTTATACTGATATTTAGGTAATTCAAATAGGAATCTTTTATGTATTTAACTAAAGAGATTAAATTAAGTTCTATGCTAATGAGAATTATAAGATTCTTATAAATACTTCTAATTGAACAGTAAGAATTTAGAATTCACCCTAGTCATGCTAATCAAAATACCGTTAAGTTATTGAAATCAACTTATATGTGGTTATTCACGTGAGTTCAACATTTTAAACCTCAAATCAATTAGTCCACTTTCGTATCTCTAATTAACAGGGGATTCTAATATGCTCTCATACATTTTTCAATGCTATGATCGCCTTATGCCCTAATACAATTATCCCTAATCTCTTAGTGAATAATTAATTAGAACATAGCTTTAATCTCTATATGAACCCTAATTAAACCAATTAACGCCGCTTTCACATTGTCTCATTAGTCTAATTAAGAATTCCTAACATATCCTATCTCCACTTTCGTATTGACTGGATTTCTAACAATCTAATCTTATCACAATTAAATTGAAATTATAGGAATTCACAACATGAATACTCTACATATATGTCAATCTCATAACAAAACTACACTGATCATTTTAGCAAACTAGGGCTTCATCCACTATTCCCACAAATGAAATTAGCCAGCCATACAATAGATAACAACAAGACAAAATTCAATGAAAAATGTTAAAGAATCCATTGAAGACATAAAAACCAATTCACAGAAATGTAAAATATGATTAGGATAAGAAGTCACCAATATGCAACAAATCTGGAAATAAGATCCTAAAACAACTCTTCAGAGATTTCTGACATGATCTCCATTGATGGAAGTACAATTGAATTCAATCTTCAATTCCCTTGTAAAAAGCTAAAATTTCTCAAAACAAAGTTCTAAAATCTAAAATTGTTTAAAGTCTCCTCTCCTCCTTCAGGTCGTTCCCCTTTTCTTTTCTTTCCCCTGCTTTTATGCTCTGCAGAAACGTACAAAGTGTACAAGAATATGCAAAGTCGGCAATCCACCACATGAGGCACGGCCATGTGTAATTTGGTGGTTACTGTCACCACATAAACCATGGCCGTGGGATAACTCCATAAGCGTCTCGGCATTTTCTTCTTTCGTTCTTCTTTTAGGCACGGCCGTGTCTCATCTCTTGCTTGTGATTTCTTCATGTTTTGCATCATGTACATCTTCAAGTCCATTAATCCCTAAGATATTAACATAAATGCAATTTAAGTATCTTTTTATTGGTATTTCTAATAATTGAAAATAATATGTATACCAATCACAAGATACAACATGATAAAATATGCCTTTATCAACACTCTCACATACCCCCACTTCCTTCACCTGCATACACATCATCCTCTACCGTACACCCTTTCAATACACATACATACATACACACTACACACTCACCTTTCCCTTTCCCCCACATACATACGCACACTCACGACCTCCATCTACGCGCTCCCACATACTTTCACCCACACATACACATTCGTTTCTCTTTCTCTTCCCACATTTGCTTTTGTAGTTGCCGTTGTAGTTGTCGTCGTGGCCGCCGATGTGGTTGTTGCCGCTGCTATTGGCGCAGTCCTCTTCCCTCGTGCACATACACGCACACGTGACTCCTTCTCTCCCTTCCCATTTTTCTTTTCATGCTCCAACCGCTACTGTTGCCATTGCCTCCTTCATCAGAGAAGAAGACGAGATGGACACAACTTGGAAGCTACTGCCACTGTTGTCATCGTTGTCACTGTGCCCTACTGTTGTGGCAGTCGTCGCGGCTGCCAGCGTCGCTGTTGCTACTGCTGTCGTAGTGGTCATCACAACTGCCGGTGTGGCTGCTATGCCACAATTATGGTCATGGTTGTCGTTGCTGTCCCATTGCTATTGCCGATGCAGTTGCTATTGGTTGTTATAGCCGCCGTGATCATCTTCATTACCGTCATGGTCGTTGTCTACCATTGTGTCATTGCTATTATCGTTATGGTCGTTGCTGCCGCTGGAGTTAGGATCACCATTGTTGTTCGTCGCTACCATCGCTATTGTAGTCGTTGCTACTATCGCTATAGTTGCCATTGCTTGCCGTTGTTGTTGTCAAACTTGCTCATCGTCGTTATTGTTGAACTCCTCTCTTTGTACGGATATGGCTGGAGACCTGGCGCCGGCGACGTGACGGATGCACATGGCTACTATCATCGGGGTCATTGCGGACGCCATTGTTGCTGTTGGAAGCTGCTGAAGAAGGCATAACTCCTTAGAGGTGAAGGAGAAGGAAGACGAAGAAGAAGAAGAAGAAAAAGAAAAAAAAAAGGGACGATAGGAAGAAGGAAGGAAGGGGAATCTACATGGGTCTGGGGAAGAATCAAGGGAAAGAAGAAGAAGGAAGAAGAAAGAAAGAAAGAAAGAAAAAGAAGAAAGAAGAAGAAAAGCGGATGGAAGAGAGAGGGAGCAGGGGGACAAGACATGATGGACATGACGGCCAGTCACACCGCCTTGTTGCGGCTGCCCCTTTTTTTCTATGTGTATCTATATATTTATATTATTTTATATATATCGTTATGTCTCTCTTTTATTGTTTGGCTCGTGTACGGGAATATCTTTAAATTTCATATTTTTAGCGTTTTATTACGAAATTTTTACGTCTATGTTAATTTGATTATTCCGAACATATATATTTACTCTAAATTTCCATTTAAAACTCCTAGATTTATAATTTGAATTAATTTTATTATTTAACCAAATATTATTTGAAAATTATGTTTGGGGTAATTTATTTTTCTATTTATTTTCCTTTAATTGTTTATATAATTTTTCAAAAATTTTCGAACTTCATAGTAAAGGTGCTCATCAATCACTTTCAATGTGTTCTAGGAACCATCTAACCTCCAATGCAATTTGGTCAATATTCAATCCACTACTACTTTATCACTAAGGCTCAATGTTTGTATTGTCAATGTACAAATAGGTTTAATCCAACTCATCTAAAAGTCAAGATTAGATTCACATAGTATCATCGGATACTTGCTTTTCTACCCTTATATAGATGAATCCAGCTTGACTAGCATCTTCCTCCTAAGATGGTAGCTTGTAGCATGAAATGTTCATAAGGGGCTTTGAAGGTGATGAGTAGCTTGCACATGTTTGGGATTGGCTATGTCGGTGACACTCTATGGTAATTGAAGAGTTCTTTAAGGAATTCTGAGAATGGAGCTCAAAGTCAAAACTCTATGTGCTTCAAATATAAAAAAAAAAAACTGACAATTGGCCACAATGGCAACTTAGTCATCAAATTATGGCTTCTCAATTTTCCACCCTTGAGGATGTAGCTAGAAGTACTTCCTTATCTCCATTAAGTCCTCGTATGACGTGGTGCTTCGAACACCGTTAAGCGTATTTCCCTCTTCAACTAACAAGTATAGTAGTTGCATTAATCGATGCTCCTTTCAGTCATTAATGTGTATGTCCTTTAGGATATATGCAATGGTTGCAATGATGTGGATCACTATTTCCAAACTGCCATCAGATTCCTCAGCTATGCTAGAGCCACACTAGAAAACCTCATCCACCACCACTAAGGGGGGTGGTGATGAAGATCATGCTAGGAGGATTGGTCCAAGGATGATTGAAAATAAGCTAGGAAGATTATATCAAAGAGTACGACCCTATTTGAAGTGCGGATCACGGGCTTGGAAGTCAAGTAATAGATTTAAGGTCGACAGCTTCAAAATCATTGAAGGCTGCCAGCCTTAGCGGTTTAAGCCGTCGACTTAAATGGCCGGAAGGCTGCCAGCCTTAGCGGTTTAAGCCGTCGGCTTAAATGGCCGGAAGGCTGGTTGAAGGACTTTTAAAGTCACCGGCTTTAGTGCTGGCTTTGTAATATTTTAGGCCACCGGCGTTTAATGTTTGTCCTTTATTCGAATTAGGTTTTTACGTCATTTTGTTTACTTATTATTGTGGGAGTATAAATAATCGTCATAGACTCATTATAATAGAATTAAGCATTAAACAAAGATTATTCACTTTTTTGAGAGAAAATTTCTCTTATCGAACTTATCAAATTTGAATTCGTAGCATTCATCTAAACTTATCAATCGATTGTTCCATAATTGATTGTGGCGTTATCACTTGTACCAAGGTTCTTGTCTTGTCTATTTCCATCGTTATTGGTAGATTCGTAGGTTGTGAGGATTATTGAATCTAGATCATCGAGTTTCATCACGGGTTAGTAGGGTTCGCATCAGTTTAGTATCAGAGCAATCAGGTTTATTAGGAATGCTTATCTTGTTATTTCAATCACTTGTTCTTAGATCTAGGGTTTGAACAAAAAAGATCATTCTTTCGAATTCAATCTACAGTTAGATTTTTTATTTTATTGTTGTTAGAGTTTGAAAGGAATCGTACACACTTCCCTTCTCAAGAATAAAAGAGAGAGAGAGAGAGAGAGAGAGAGAGAGAAGAAGAAGAAGAAAAAGAAAATTCGTATAAAAAAAAGAAGAAGAAAAAGAAAAAGGAAATTGTTGTCAATTGGGTTGTGTTGATTTAGAATTGGAGATTGAGCAGAGGTTGTTGCTTTTATTTTGGTGATCCTTAATTGAATTCTTAGCATTCTGTGAAGCTTGTCAAATCGTGTTACAAAACTACTATTGGGAAAGTTGGGTGGATTTTTATAGGAACTAATTCGATTGGATTGTTAATTCTAAAAGAATAGAAAAGAGGAATTTTTTAGTGGATAAGGATCGGTGAGAACAATAAAGCGATTTGAGTGAAACACATGAGCGAGTGAATTTGTGAGATTTTATTTTATTACTCTTAACATTTTCTTGTGCAACACTATGTCGAATAGAAATTCTCCTAAAAGTGTGATAGGGGGAAAAATATGAAATTGATCTTGGGAACTCTAGCGAATGAGATGAGAAGAATGTTTAGAGCTAAGATAGATCAATTTCATGAGTAGATGGAGCAGAACTTTGAGTCGTCACGGATTGCTTTTGTTGGGCGTAGGAGGGATAAAATGCCGAGAAGTGTAGTGTGCATGGAGGAAGATGAATGGGGTAGGGAAGGAATTGTAGATGAATCTAATCAAGATTCATTTGTGGGTTATAAGAGGAATGCAAGGAGAACTAGAGGAGCTAGGAATAAGGAAGATAACAACTCCTTCCTTTTAAGGGAAGAATGACCTCGAAGTATATCTAGAGTGGGAGAAGAAGGTGGAGTTGATTTTTGAGTGTCACAATTATTCTAAGGCCAAAAGGTAAAACTTGTTGCCATTGAATTTTTTTATTATGCAATTGTTTGGTCGGATCAACTGTTGTTGAATAGAATGAGGAATAGGGAACCACCGGTAGAGACATAGGAGGAGATGAAGAGGATCATGAGGAAGTGATTTGTGCCTACATACTCATGAAGATCATGCTAGGAGGATTGGTATAAGGATTATAAAAAATAAACTTGGAAGATTAGATCAAGGAGTATGACCTTATTTAAAGTACAGAGCATGGGCATGGAAGTCGAGGAATAGATTTATAGCCGACAACTTCAAAATCATTAAAGGTTGTTGGCCTTAGCGGTTTAGGCGATTCAATCCTTTCTAAGCCACTAGTAATAGGTATGGTACTTCTACTAAACCTATTGGAGCAGATGGTTAGATGGGTAAACAAAAGGGAGTAGGGGAACATGCTAAGGCTGTAGACAAAAATATCTCTAGCACTGATAGGGAGAAAAATGTTTCTAGGAAAGGTAAAGAAGTGGTTGGGTCTGATTTTAGGTAGACAGTACCAAGGTCAACCAGTAAGAAGATGCACCAGATTAAATGTTTCAAATGCATGGGTTTTGGACATATGGCTGCGTAGTGTCCCAATAAAAGGGTGATGATTGTTATGGAGGGTAGCGAAGAAAATGAGTAGGAAGAAGTTTTCGAGCCTACAGATTTATCCATAGCTCTGCAGGAATATTATGATGATCAGAATGCTGAGAGACATGAGGACAAAAAGGGTGAAAATTATTTACCTATTAATGTGTTATGCAAGGTCATGACCATATCTCCAGATGTTAGGGATATATAGAGAGAGAACATGTTCCATACACCTTGTCGAATTTAAGGTAACCTATGTGTTCTTTTCATCGATGGTTGTAGTTGCACTAATGTCATATCTACTGCATTAGTAAATAACATACAATTAGCCATTAGCCCACATCTACACCCTTATAAATTGCATCGATTGGACGACCGAGGTAGTTTGCATATTACACAGAAGGCAAAGGTGCTATTCAGTATAGGAGATAGATACATTGATGACATTATCTATTATGTGCTTCCTATGTACGCCTTTTATATATTACTGAGTAGGCCTTAGTTATTTGATAGGAAGGTACTCCATGATAAGTTCAGAAACACTTACATGTTTTAGAAAGATGGTACACAGGTTATTTTGACTCCTATGTCCCCGTCTAAAGTTCGCTCTTTCCAGGAATAGATTAGAAACAGCAATGGCTCTTTAAGACCTTAAGCCAATAAGCAAACACAAACATTGGGTGTTAGTCCAAGAGAAGACCCCTTGGATTTGAGGGTAAATCTTTCAGAGGCCTGAGGAGATGATAGGAATCAACCTTATGGTTGCAACAGTAGTGAAACTAAATTAGATACATGAGTTCAGATATCCACATGTTGTCATAATTATATAATAATACTTTATCTTTGCATTGTAGCAGGTAAATTTTCAGTTTTATAGGATGGCAAATAAAATGTACTAAGGATAAATTGTGGTACATTCTTGGACTTACATCCACCGATCCACAAGTGTTCTATTAAAGTGAAGAACCAGCCATTTGAAGACTCATCTATTCTTATAATTTTGTGTTTAAGAATCGACCATTTAAGTGGTTTTATTGTAATTTAGTATTGTTGTTTTTACCCTAATTGGAGCAAGTATAAATACTTGCTAAGTAGGGTTTAGAAGTAGCTTTTTGAACTTGAGAAAATACACCTTTTTGCCATGAGGAGAGTCTTTGCATGCAAACCTTACTCTTATCAATTTCACTTGTGAAATTGTGGCGAGATTAGCTTGGTGAGATTGTGAGTAATATCAATCCTTCTCTAGTTGCTACCAATTGTTTTCTAGTGCATCATATCTAGATACAAATTGGTTATGTTACTTGTTATCTTTTACGTAAATTAGGGTTCCTATTTTTTAGATTTGATTCAAGTCTTATTTGAGTAGAATTTGGTTCATTTATATTGTTATCCTTTACTTATTATACAATTGCATTGTTCCTCATCACAATTTAGTATCATCGCCTTTCGAATCCACGTGAATTAGGGTTCAAGTGTTGGTTATTGATCACGCCTTTGTAGGATTGTTTTGGTGATTACGCACTTATATTGGTGTGTTAGGGCACATCATTTGAATCCCATCATCTCCTCGGGCCTCTGAAAGATTTGTCCTCAAATCTAAGGGGTCTTCTCCTGGACTGAAATCCTTTATTTGCAAATGATTATTGCCCTAAAGTATTGAGTGCCTAGTATTTTTGTTGATTTGTTCTTGAAATTTGTATACCTTAGTTGGAGTCATAGGAGTCAAGACGACCCGTGCACCATCCTTTTGAAACATATAAGTGTTTCTGAACCTGTCATGTAACACCTTCCTATCAAACAACCAAGGCTTACCTAGCAATATATAAAGACGCACATAGGAAGAACATCACAAACAATCTCATCACTATATCTATCTCTTATACTGAATGGCACATTTGTCCTCTATGTAACATGCAAACTACCAGGTTCATCCAGCTAATGTAATTTATAAGTGTGTAGATGTGGACTAGTAATTAGTTGTAAATTATTTACTAATACAGCAGATACAACATTAGTGCAACTATCACCATCGAAGAAAAGAACACATAAGTTACCTCAAATCCAACAAGATGTGTGGAATAGGTTCTCCCTCTGTATGTCCCTGACGTTTAGAGATATCGTCATGACCCTGCGTAACACATTAATAGGCAAAAATTTATCATCTCCCTTGTCCTCATGTGTCTTAGCATCATGGTCATCATAATATTCCTATAGTGCTATGGACAAATTTGTAGGCTCCACAACTTCTTCTTGATCGTCTTCATTGTTTCCTTCCATGACAGTCATCACCCTTTTGTTGGGACACTGCACAGCCATGTATCCAAAACCCATGCATTTGCAACATTTAATTCAGCGCATTTTCCCACCGGTTGACCTTGGCACTATCTACCTGAAATCAGTTCCAACAACCTCTTTTCCTTTCCTAGAAATCTCCCTCTCCCTATCAGTGTTAGAGGTATTCTTATCCATAGTCTTAGCATGTTCCCCTATTCCTTTTTATCCTCCCATCTGACCATCTAACCCAGGAAGTTTGGTAGAAGTTCCATACCTATTACTAGCTGCTTAGAAAGGGTTGGATCGCCTCTGCCTCTTCACTTTTAAGGCTAACTAGATAGCCTCATCAAGTGTATTATACCTCTATAACTCTCCAATGTAGGCAATCTCATACTTCAACCCAAACATAAATCATGCTAGGGTTTGCTCAGGAGGCTTGACCGATCTACATTGGATCATCAGTGTCTCAAACTCCTATATATAATCATCAATTGTTTTACCCCCCTGCCTCAGTGTTTGGAGACGCATAAACAATTCCTGCCTATAATGCTTAGGTATAAAACTTTTCCTTAATACTTGTTTCATGTCCTACCATATATGTATATCTGCCTCACCATCCCTTCATTTGCTAACCACAAGATTTTCCAACCATAAGGTGGCAAAACCTATGAATTCCACAGCTACAAGACGAACCCGAGTGTTATCATCAATCTCATAGCAGAATAGACCCTCAACCTTGTCCTCCCAATCCAAATAATCATCTGCAAAACCCTTGCCATCAAATGAGGGCATCTACAATTTCACATACTCTAATCCCCAAGGTGGTCTGAACTCCCTATTTAGGTAAGGGTCATTCTCAAAATTATCATCTCTTTCCTCCCTAAGAGCATGATAATCTCCCTCCGTTCTCCTGCCCCTATTACCTCCAACAGCTCCCTCTCTGTGAACATTCTGAGGAACTACTCTAGGTGGAGGTGCTTAAGGATTTGCCACTAGTGGTTGTGGCATTGTCATTCGATCTATCCTTGTTGCTAATGTAGCAACAATGGTGGTGAGATCCTACAACTGCTCCTCTAATGTTCTTTCACCTGCAGCTCGATGCCCCTGACCTCCACCAACGTGACTATTGGCCTCATTGCCAATTCCCTCATTTACACTATTATTCAACATGGTTGATGAATTGATTTGTTGTAACACAAAAACAATTCAAGAAAACTACAATATACTTCATGTCAAATGTAATACACATAACACTCCACACTTCAACACACACACCATGGCTTCACAAACAACTCATTACTACACACCCAATGTACAAACTCACTCCACGACACACACACACACACACGGTTTCACACATAATTCACACTTCAAGACATACTCACAATGTAACACCTTTCAAACCATGCCACACACGCACACCTCACCCATGGTGCAACAACCTTCAACCATAACACACTCACTATACCCCACACACACACTCCTCACTCACGGTGCAACATACACACTTCACACTCCACTTCCAATCACGGTAGCTAAACAAAATAGAAATAATTAAAGATACTTCCCCGAATGGTAATTAAATCATTCAAACTAGTCAAAGTGTATTATGATGACCAATACACAACAACTCCTTTAACTTAATGATTGTTTTTTAATTTCAAATTGTTTCCAAATCCTCCACGCTTTTAATTTCAAATTGTTTCCAAATCCTCCACGCAATGAAAGTAAATCTAGAAATGAAAATGTGTTCTAATTCTGCAATCCCCAAGAAAATGCAATTCCATTCTTCCTCAAATAAGCAACTCACGGCAAGATGAAGAATAGAAAGATCAAGTCTAAAATTTCCACTTCCAATTCCACAGCAATAAGGTATATCACAATACAATCACATATAATTACTTGAATTCCACTTTAAATAACTTCACACAATCCCTTCTTAAAACCCTCTCTTTGATACAAAAAAAATATGATGTGCCAAGGATCCAATTACAAGTACACAAAGCTAATTGAAGATTCAACTAAACAAAATTCACAAAAAAATGGCGTGATTCCACTTGCCACGTGAACCCTAATTGCACGAATCAATTTACTTTGATACCAAATTATAATGTACTCAATTGGAATTCCATTATCAATAAAAGAAACAAGCATAATTGATTCCAATTTCCAACTAAATGGTGTGAACCCTAGATTGAAAGATAAACCTTAATTGCATGAAACAAGAACAAAATAAGAATAACTAATTCCTTACCAGATATTACGCACCAGTTGGAATTAGGATTAACTTGTAATTTGTTGATATTACTCATAACAAATCCAAGTCCCACTCGCCACAACCTTAGAAGAAGTTGATAAAAGTCTTATGAAATAGAGAAAAGCCTCTCTTTTCATGCAAAAATAGCAGCTAAATGTATATCTCTAAAGTCTACTTACAAAACCTAATAAGTTAGTATTTATACCTTACTCTAAAACAATGAAAATTACAACATTGCCAAATAGTTAAAACCGGTCCTATAAGCCACTTGAGAACCAATTCTCCACATGACAATAAGGTGTAGATGGTCGGGTTTTCTCAAGATAAAAAATGAAAATGAAATGAAGGTCGGTTCCACTTGTCTTTGTAGATTCAGTTTGGTTCATAATGGACTGTGATCCAATCATAAACCAATTGCCATTGTGCTTGGTCGTCTTCTTGCAAAACTGACAAAATGTACCTCCTACAATGTAAAGATAATTATTATAAGATAAATAAAGATAAAATGTGGATGTCTAGGCTCATTCATTCAAATAGGCTTCCCACTGCTGGATCCAGAGGTTTGATTCCCATCATTTAATGTTTGTCCTTTATTCAAATTAGGTTTTTTATGTCATTTTGTTTACTTATTCTTATAGGACTGTAAATAGTCGTCATAGACTCATTGTAACAGAATTAAGCATTGAACAAAGATTATTCACTTTTTTTAGAAAATTTCTCTTTTGGTTCTTAATAGAACTATCAAACTTATTGGATTTTGAATCTGTAGCGTTCATCCAAACTTATCAGTTGATCATTCCATAATCGATTGTGGCGTTATCACTTATACCAAGGTTCTTGTCTCGTCTATAGACAATGGGTCGCGGTTTCCATCGTTCTTAATAGATTCATAGGTTGTGAGGATTATCAAATCTAGATCATCGGGTTTCATTACGGGTTGGTGGGGTTCGCATCAGGTGGTGGGTGGTGAAATACCTCTCCCTTCTCAATTTGATTGAGTATAAGAGGTAGATGAAGATGACATGCTTACTTGCTCAATTTCATATTAAAATTGAGATTGAATTTGAAAGGAATTTGGAGAAAAATAAAACAAAAATTTAGACTCAATAATTCCTTAAAAACAAGCAATATGGGGAAAGTGTGGAGACAACAAAGGTAAGAAGTATATATAGGCAAGCGTACAAAAAATGAAGCGACATCTATTAAAAGGAAACAATAAGATGTCCTTCAACTTTATTGTTATATGTAGCCTACAATTTAACTTGATGGCATAGATCAAACTGGTGTGCACTTTCCCACCTAAGTCCTGCTTAACAAAGCATCAACAATTGTACATAACATTTAATGTACTAGCATTTACACGCTAAAGGACAAGTCAAATTAAAACTTGTTCAAGAAGCCACTAACTCGTATTTTATGCTACCCTGTGAGACTGGAATTCTCCACAAGATTGACCGTTAAAGCTCAAGCATACCATAGCTCGGATCAATAAAGCAAAACATAATAACACTTGGTGTACCTCCTATCATCATCATCATCCTTGAGCCAACTACTTGGACCTCTGTGACACGTTGTATGTTCCTTATAATATTTAGCATAAGGAGATCTAGTTCTAGTCATCTAGTTGCTTAGCCACTTAGCAACACTTCAACTCTAACTACAAAGAGGTTGAAAAAGTGGAACAAAGCACATAAATTCTAATGGGGATCAACTTTTGAATCATTCCATCTCACTCTAAAGACCTCAATTATCCATATGACCATCAACTCTCCTTACTGACCCGTCACCAAAGAGAGTGGCATAGGGAGAGGGGGACTAGCAAGTGTTAATAAAGTTTAGGCATGAACCTCCTAAGCCTCATTTGACCTATTTAAACCCTTATTCGAGTTTTATGTGCTTAGACTAACCTCCTCTAGACTACTGCAACACAGATAGTCCAAAGATAAGAAGATCTTTGCCACAATAAGTACTAAATAAAAGTGAATAAGACTAAAGAAAAGGATTTATACTCAAAAGGCTATTTTTTCACACATAGATTTAGGCATTAGAGTGGTCACATCGAAGCAACCTCCAACACCCTCTATAGCTTAACTTCTTCTCTTTTGTAGGTAATTTAACCAACTAAGAAATTCCGATACAACAACAATATATAACACAAATAACTATTTATGAAATTGCATGATGTAAATACATAGTATAACAATATATGATATATTATATATATACACAATCACTATATTGTGAAGCAAATAATACTACACAACTAATATATTAATGGAACATATAAAACACAATTTTGGCAAAATATATATAAAACAATATTATAAGATAGGTAAATTACACTTTGTATACATATGTTTTTACCATTTTTCATTTTGTATATTGTGTCTTATCTCTATCAATAAATATCATTTAGTGGATATGTGTTGCTATATAATTAATTAAATTATATAATAAAATGATAATAATTTAGAACTATTTAAAAAATGGCAAAAAGAAAAAAAAATAAAGTCCCTTATCAGCCATCTCCTAGCCTTAGTGTAGGTGTTAATGATAAGGCCATAAATGAATAGTCAGGTCATAACCTACCATTACACGTGGGTTGTGCAATCTAGTTATAGTAGAAGGTAATCATCTACCACCATTGAAAAGTAATAAGAAGAACAAGAAGAAGAAGAAGAAGAAAGAGTCTAAAGAGCTCATTGAAGTTAGTCCAGTGTTTAAGATGTTGTCATAACTTACATGTTTCATATGTAGTAACCTAGTTTAAATCAAGAGATCAATAAGCATTTTCCTTAATTTGAACTTTAGATGAAAAATTAGGTTTTAATCTAATCAAGTATGCAAATTACATAATAATGTTTGGGAAGTTGAAATATGGAACCCTATGGTTGGGTCATTGTTGTTTCAAAAGGCTTTCAATTAAACGTTGTCAAATGAATTGGTTAAAGCATGTGGATTTCTACCATTTAGGTTGTTTTCATTGGTCATTAGAGTGTAAATTGGAGAATTTTGGATGTTTATGAAGTTTTAAATTTAAGAGACATCATTGGTGGTGCCGGTTAATCAAAGCATCCACCCAACCCCTAGTCCCCTAAAGCAATCAAACATCCCCTTTATGTTTAGGTCGGTAATTGAATTTTGAGCCCATTATTCAACCATCATTGCTCATTGCTCCTAAAGGCTTTAGAACACCAATTTGTGGCATACTTTAAGGTTATAATCCTAATTTTAGTTACATATTTTAAAGTGTGAATTATCAATTGACACAAAGAAGTATTGCATTTGGTTTTTGGATATTCCTTGGACTAGATGAAATAATGAACCTCGATTATGTTTAGCTAATTAATATTATTTTTGTTAACACTTAAGCTAATAGCTATTCTGGATTGGTGGATCATGACCTAGATATTCCTTACCTATAATAGGGCGAATAACAAGAAAAAATGGCATGTAATTATGCATTGATGCCTCTTTAGTTACAGATACACAAATCGTCCACATGGAAAAATCGAAGCTACTACAAGTTAGGATATCTAGAAAGAAGCTATCAATAGGATGCAATTGTGGTATGGAACACAACTATATTCAAGGCCAATGAAGTGGACTATTGAGAACTAATATAAGCTATGAACTTAATATGAGATGATAAGAGTTTCTATATTTGGAGGACTCAACTTGTTTATGTTAGAATTTCAATCTCTTAGTTGATGCTAATTAGTTATTTTAAAGTTAATTAGCCTAGTAAATTCTAAAATATTTAGAGATTACAATATATTTTTGAACTTTAGTAAGCAAGAATTTAGAATGTTGCATATTTCTAGCATCTGAATGGATATACTTTGGAATGATTGAATGATCTCGAGGCATGCTAGCTTTACATGGTATTAAAAGTAGTTTTCATGGGATATTTTAAGAGAGTACTGCTGTAAATCTATATAACTTTTGTTGGTGATGTAAGCATGAGACAAAGCAATGTCTACGTGTAACTTGTGGTTATACTTTTATTTTCTCAAAATAGTATAATGCTACTTAAATACTGTAAACTAGCATAGAGTTAGAAGAGTGCATTAACTTATAAAGAGAAACCACTATATACCTTTGCTTGATATTCTTTTTCCTACTCTATTTATTCTATTACATTTACATTTATAAGCATCACACTTAATTTTTCTATTTCCTAAAAAATACATTCCACTTCTTAAAAAGTTATAAGAAGAGTTTATTTACTAAAAAAAAGGTTCAAATTTATATAGCAATTAATTGAATTGCCTTTTAATTGCCTAATTAAGACAAAAAATTTCCACAAAACTCACCTTTTATTAGGTTTAAACGGTGTCTTTAACTGCTTCGCCCATCATGAATAGGGGTGAAATAAAGGTTTAGAGGCTACTTTTCTTAGTCCTTCCTCCCTTCTCAAGTTGCAAGCATAGTTGGTGGGGGTATAAGGTAACATGGCTTGCTCTTACTTTAGTATGATGTTTGTAATTGAAGTGAGATGGGGGGGGGGGGGGGGGGGGGGGGGGGGGGGGGGGGGGGTAGGCGTGGTAGGGGTGAGGGTTAGGGGATGGAAGAGTGAGATTGAGACTATTGGTGAGTAGAAAAGGAAGGAGAGGTGGATGAGCTTAACTTACCTTGAGAGAGGAAAAGTGTAGAGAGAAAATGAGAGAAATGGGAAAAGAGAGGAGATAGAGATTGAAGTTTTATATGAAGACTTACTCACCTTAAGCATATTTTATGTTGTCTTTAGTTAAAATTAAGGTTAAGCTCAAAGCATGGCTAGACTTACATACCTAGTTAAGTTTTAGACCTTAGGGTAAGTTCATGTACCATAGGGTTTGATGCATCTAGATTGATTAAAGTTATTATTAGATTTGATACACATGCCATCTTAAGGTCTAAGTTACTTAATAATTTGTGTCTTGTCATGACATAGTCTTTAGGTTTCAATTTTGTCCTATTATAGTTCCCTCATATGCCATATTCAATATCATACATCTTCAAATTCGTCTAATATGTCTCACAAGTGATTGAATCTCTAATAAACTCATTAGTTTTACTTTCTAAAAAAGAGTTCATTCCATCTCCATAAGCTTGTCTTTAATAGTTCCCTATTCAAAATTCTCTTGTTTGAGTGTATTTCATTTCAATTCATCACCACCTCTCTAGTATGTCTTAGGACATACTTAATAAGTGGTTTGACAGTGGCCATTGCAAGAGTCATGACCACCAATACCAAAGTGTACCATTCTATATATAGAGAGCATTGTGATCTTAAGTCTAAATATTGGTTTAAATAAGGTGAAATCAATGATGTTTGATGATTTTTTCAATAATGTTTGATGATTATGCTTGAGGAAAGGCATGATAGTCAGAAGTTTGCTAGCTTTATTTTTTATTTTATGAAAGACATTATGCTTAATTTTGTAAAATCAATATACTTTTAAGCATGTCACTTGTAATTATGTGGATTTAGGGAATGTGGTGCCCTAAGGTTAATGTTTTCTTTGTTTAACACTTGTGCTACATAATCCATAGTATGTGATAATTTGTGGCTTTTAAGAGCTCAATTCCAATTTATTTATATTTCCAACTTCGAGACTATATAGCTAGCCCATCTCCTAGATACCATATGTCTGCTAAAGAGCCCGAAAAAGCGAGGCACTACACATATATGCACAATTGAGGTATTAGTAGGTATTAAACAACAAATTATTACTACACTTGTGTGCTATCCTATTGCATGAGAATGTGTGGGGAAGAGTTGTCAATCACTCCTAGAGTAACAATGTATAGAGGGAGTAAGAGAGAGTAGGGTGAAATGCAGGAACAAGTAGGAGATAATTCCCATGTTAGTAGAGGAGGGGATAAGAATAACTAAAATAACGATACTGAGATGATTAAGATGAAAATTCCATCGTTTACATGTAGTAGTTTGCTAATGAAATAATTGGAGTAGGAATATGAGGTTGAAAAGATTTTTGTTTATTATGACTATGATGATCATGCCAAGGTAAAATAGGCTTTGTTAGATTCATGAGGCACGTAGGATTAGGTGTGAAAATTTGAAGGGTTAAAAGCCAAGAGTGGAGGAAGAATGGGGACTTAGCCGTTGATGAAGCGACTTTTGTAGAAGAGATTCATACCCAATCATTATAGGCAAAAGGTGTTTATCAGGTTACAAACATTAAAGCAAGGTAACATAAGTATTGAAGATTATGTTAAAGAGTTTGAAATGCTACTAATTAAGTGAGAGGTGACTGAGCAAAAAGGAGAAACTAATACTAATGTTATTGCAAGCTTGAGGTATGACAATGCAAATACTGTTGGGTCATAATCATATCAGACTCTAGAGAATGCCATTAAGCTCAATATTAAAATCGAGGAGTAGTAAAAAAGGAATAAAGTGAGGACTCTAATAGTGCTATTGGAACTTGTGGATGAGATTGATCTTAGAGATAGAGATATACACATGGGTGGGAATGAAGGGTGAGGTCTTAATATTCAAGAGAAGGAAAAGGGCATTGGATACAAAACTCCTAATAGCCATAAGTGACAAGAGTTAGAGCCAAAACAAGATCAGTGATAGCCTAATGAAATCTAATGATTTAGATTCTTAGGCTTTGGTCACATAGCATTAGAATTTCATAATTGTAGAATAATGATTTCCAAAGGTAAGGTCCCAAAAGTTTGAGATAGATAGTAAATAGGACAATGATGAGAATTTAGTAGATATTGAGAAAAGAATAACCTTCAATGATAACAAAAGGATGAAGTAGAGAGTGAGGAAAGTTTTGTTACAAGTCTTGTCCTAAGGAGGAGCTTATAAATATAATTTGGGTCAAATAGTCACTAAGGAAGCATTTATTTCATATTTAGTGTTAGGTTTGGGGTAAAGTATGGTTGTTGATTATTGATAGAGGAAGTTATATCAATGTGGTGTCTAATGCATGGCTTAAGAAGATGGGTTTACAAAACACTCCACATGGCTTACAATAGTTTATCATAGAGGAACTATGTGAGTGGACCAATAGGTAAAATTCCATTTTATATTGGTAAATATACTACATAGCTACTTACAATGTAGTTTTAGTGGAGGTAACCCATATACTTTTGGTTAAGTCATGGCAATTTTAAAGAAGGATTGTTTGTGGTAGATTCATCAACTCTTACACCTTTCATATAGATGGTGAGAGGATTATGTTACTAGCCTTATCAATGGAAGAGGTTAAGCATGAACAAAAGTCACTTGAGAAACATAAGAAGAAGAAGTAGTGTTTTTTCATAAGCCATGGAATAGTGAAAAGTTAAGGGAATTTTTATGCAAGACCAAGAACAAGAGCTAAGGTTAGATTTAGGGGTGAATCTTTGCCAACCTAGAGGCAATGATAGGAATTGAAGTCCTAAATGAGCTTAAACAAAAGTTAATACCATTGAAAGTGCATATAGTTAGCTAAGGTGAGGTCTTCCTAAAGGACAACTAAAAGAAGACCAGGAGTGGGGTCAATTAGCCATAATTGACTAGATGAAGGCCGAATGGCCTTCAACTAGATTTAGTGAAAAGCTTAGACAATAATTTGTTATTAGAGTTAATTTATTTCCTTTATTTTTAGGGAAAAATAAATATTTAATCCTTAACACTTAACACTTTTTTTGTTAGAGTCCTAAATCTTTTTTTTTTCTATTTGAGTTCTCATCCTTTGTAAAACCGTGCAAAAGAGTCCTCCATTAGTGCATCATTAGATTTTCCATAAATTGTGACATGTGTCTCCTCTTGATTGATCCATGTAATTTACTATATAAATAATATAAAAAATGTTAAAAAATAGATAGAGTAAATTACAAATTAAGAAAATTTTGGAAAATAATTAAAAAATGAAAAGATAAAGAAATATATGTATATATATATATATATATATAATATTATTTTTGGGTACATATATATATAGTTTAGTAAAATAAAAAATCAGCAAACAAAAAAAAAAAGGAATTCTCGTTACCCCCTTACATTAGGGTAGTCAGAATAGCCATTAGAGTGAAGTGAGTCGTGCTATCCATTAGCGGGCTTAGGTGGCTTCCCACCACTAAGGGGAAAAAAGAAGAGTAAGAAAACCTGATCAAGTTAAAGTCGAGTTGCACAACATAACTTCAACTTGATCGGCTTATTTATTTATTTTTTATTTGTTTAGGCGATCGTGCATAGCTGCCTACCACTGGGGGAGGTCAAGCGACCCCCTTGATGGTGGGCGATCACCTATGGGCACTAGTAGTTTGTAATCCACTTCAATCTAGTGGCCATTCCAACTACTCGAAGGCAAGGGGGTGACCGGAATTTTTTTTTTTTAATAAACTAATTATATTTTTTATTCCAAATAATAAATATTTATATTTACACATATTATTTTCTTTTTTCCCAATTTTTAATTATTTTTCTCCATTTCCCTTAATTTTTTATTAATTTATCTATTTTTTTACATTTTCTTATTTTATTTATTTAATAAAAATTACGTAAACGAATTAGAAATTGACAAGTAAGATTGTGAGATTCTTTGTTTATCAAATTTACCATAAGTAACATCTATTTATCTATTAACCCTCTTTTATTTGATTCTTTGGTTGTGTGTAACATCAATTAAAGAATTCAAACCTCTAATTCAAATTATTGATTAGAACTATAGTCTCCACCATCTTTCATAATCGCAAAAATATCCAAAAACACACTAAATCCTTATAAACACTTCATTTTTGTCCTCTTTATCTTCTTTTTGTGATTTAAAATAGCAAAAAAGAGAAAAAGGCCAAAATAACCAAAACCCTTGAAAGTAGGAAAATAAAATAAGGGCCTAAGAAAATACCAAAAAATAGAAGGAAAAAAAGAAACAAAAAAATGAAAAAAAAAAGGGAGAAAACTAGGAAAAATAGTAAAAATTAAAAAAAAAAAAAGAAAAATTGAAAAGTGATCTTATGTAGGTTGGAATACCTTATTTAGAGGTGGAGGTAATTTTTCTAGGTTAAAAATAATTTTTAGAGTCAAAATATGTATATACAATTTGATAGAATTTGAATTTTGTTTTAGCAAAAAAGGCCAATTTTATTAAAATTGATTTTCTAGTTTGGATTGGCTTGCTCATTTATAAATTCATAAAAAAAAATAGATAACTTAAATTTATTGTAGCTTCAAACAAAACAACAATTAGACTAAAATTACTTATTTTATGAAAAAAGAAGAAGTAAAATTTAGTAAATGCTAGACACTATACAAAATGGAGTCATAGTTTTGTCAAATTTAAATATTTTGGAAAATTATTTTTCTCATATACATACTAAACCTATTAATTCTATATGGAAAAAAGAGTTACATTTTTCAAAACCTATTGGGCTTGGGTCGATTTTATGGGCCTAAAGTTAGTTGAACCTAAAATTTGTATTCATAGCTGGGTGAGGAAGATGTAATTAGGGGTGTAAATGAGTTAAATGACTCTCAAGCTACTTAAACTCAGTTGAATATTTACTTAAATTCAACTTGGTAGTAATCAAGTCAAGCACGAGCTCAAGCTACTCGCATAATCTATCAACTCAAGCCAAAGTTTTATCATATTTGGCTTGGATAGCTTAAGAGCCTAATCGAGCTCATGTTGAGTTTACATGTATATCATGTTTAAGTCAAATTTAGATTGCTTTATTTAGAAGAATATTTTTTAAATAAATCAAGTATGAATTAACCTAATTGAGTTGAGCTTGAGCTCATGCTCTACTTTAAATCGAACTCAAGCTTGAAATTCTAAACTTAGTTGAGCTTAAGTTAATCTTGAGCTTTAAAATTTCTAATTGATCTTGCACTTAAGCTCAACATCGTATCTTCCCAACTTGACTTATTTACGACTTTACATGTAGCAAAGTAGTGGTAAGAGGGCACATACACATTTAGAAGACTAGAGATTGATCTTATCTAGACACAAATATGCTTCTTCTTCTTTTTTTTAAAGTATTCATAGGTTGTACAATTGACTTGGACCAACTTAATCTTTCTTTTTCCTATTCACAAAAACTGATAGAGGAAAGAAGAAATATTAGGCAAGTAAACTTTTGAGGCAAGATTGGATCAATTTTGTGCATTATTATTATTATTATTATTATTATTATTATTAAATCAATTGTGTAAATCAAATAAGAACTCATTATAGAACACATTACATATCTTATTTTAACTGTATAAATCAAGTAAAAAGCGTGCTAAAAAGGGACATGACATAATGAATGAGTATGTACATTCTTTGGCCAAATTGGAACAATTTCATGCAATATTGTTCACCAAGTTAAGGTTTTCATAACTTTAATATATACAAGGAACACATAAGATTAGCTAATATCTCATAACCCATTGAGAAACTTATTGTTTCTCACTATGGAACCCAAAACCCAAAACTCTTAAGAATTTCTCAATAGAATTTTATCTTAATTTCAATTAGATTGGTGGAAATTAAAGCTAAATGGTTGTGGCTTTGTGATGAATTAAATTGTTTAAATTGGAATTATTGCAACACTTAGGTCTCAAATTCGGTTAAGGGGTTTTGCTTTTCACCCACCAAGGATTCTCACAGATTCTACCACCATCATCTAAGGTCGTTGAAAACCAACATATATTGTTTGTTATTCATGGACAAAAAGTGAAAGTAGAGGAACCTCTATACACACGCCGCTAATTAATCAAATTCCATTTGTTGAAAAAGACTTAAAAGAGATATTGTCCATCAATAAATATATATCATTTTCATTTCTATACATAGTACATACCTACCGATAAGGTAGTACTAGGTTCGATCGGCACAGTCATCTATCCTTTAGTGATAGGAATCAAAATCCGATAAGGTATATCATTAGGGCAAAAACTAAAGGAATTTGAATCTTGGAGATAAGGGCCCATTTTGAGCAAATCGACCCTAGAATTATTCATTTACTAACCTCTTTTATCTTATCCATGTATTATATATTCCAACAGGTACACTTATCATATTTTATAGGGCGATGGACAAACTCACTCAGACTCAGCTTATGGGTTATCCATGGACCGACCTGAACCGGCGATGAATTGGGTTGACGAATCCTATGGAAGAACTCACATGATGAAGACTATTTTCTTTTATTTTGTAATTGTTATTTGGACTATTTTATGTTGTATTTTCTTTTGGGACACTTTCATTTTTTATTGTAATTGTCATTTAGGACTGGCCACCTTAAAAGTGGCATAGTTGTAATTTTGTGCATTTTCTACCCCTAAAAGGAGCAAGTATAAATACTTGCTTATAGTAGGGTTTGAGGAGGCCAAAATTTTCAAAATTGACATCACATTTTTGTGAGAGGGATTAGGGCTTCCCTAGTTCCATTTTCTCTTATCAATTTCAATTTCCAAGAGTTGAGATTGTGGCAAGTGCAACAATTGAAATTGTGAGTCATATCAATCTCTACTTATTGTGTGTTCTTTTTTTCTTCTCTAGTGTGTAATATCTAGGGTTAGATTAGAACTTTTCTTGGTCAAATTTGAATTGGTTTCAATTCGAATTAGTGTGTTTATTTTGAGTAATTATCATACTTGTGATTCACCATCAACAATTGTTAATCATTTTGAACTGTGAGTTAGAGATTATGGGAAGGGGGATTTACGAAATTGGATCTTAAGGTTCTTGTGTGTAATTCACGTGGAATTCTTGTGATTGTTTTTTTATTGGAGAAGTTTATCATTGTTGGATTGTTAATTGCATCTTTTGACCTTCGGATTTCATCAAATCTCCATTAGGGTTCACGCAATTCATGATCTTTTTGAACCGGTTTATATGTGTGAGTTGAGGTTGTTTCTTTTATTCATTTGCATGTGCTTAGACCTTGGTTTTAGGCATATCATAATTTGGTATCAGAGCATCATCATATTTAGATCTAAGATTGATTACATCCTAATTGAAGAATTGGTTACATTCATTGGAAATTGACGCCATTGTTCATGAGATTAAGATTAGTTTGATTTTCATTGCGTAATTGGTCTTTCAATTGGGTTTTGTGTGCTTGGGCTTGGTTTTAAGCACATCATTCAGCCCCATGTAGCAATTTTTTAAAAAAAAAAACAAATTACATGAATATTGTATCAAAATAATAATTCCTAAAATAAGTTTTAAAGATGTAAACGTAGTTTGTAACTTCAGTGTTACAAAAATTTTCAAAACTAAAGACTTAGACTTGGTCTACACCCACAATACAATTGTACTGAAGGTGTAGACTTAATCTACACCTTCAATTCTGCTACCCCGAGTAATCTTACCGTTCATTTTTGTTTTTACTTTAACATCTACCGTCAATGGAAAAAGCAACTCACGAAACAACAATATAGAAAATTAAAAATATAAATACAGAAACAGAAAACATTTACTTTAATTTTCAATCTACAAACTCGATCTATTTTTTTTTTCTCATTTGTAGGAAGAAGAAGAATTGTTTATGTAGAGTAAGATTTGAACGAATATACTAAGATCTAAGAATTTCCTCAACGATTAATCAATTGTGGTGTTTCTTTTAAAAATAGTTGAAGTTTTTTTTAATAGTGTTTGATATTATTATTTGAGAAAAATGTTGTTGTAATGTTATATTTTGTAGAAAATGTTACTACTTATTGTTAGTTTGCAATGCGTTAGATATGATTTATGTTGATCCTATAGTACGTAACATATGATATTAATTTTTGCATTAGTATGAAAATACTTTGTTATGATAAAAACTTTAATATTATTTGTAAATATTAAATTGAAAATATTATCTATGTTGTTATTAAAAAAATTGTGACAAAAATTTATAATATTTGGTATGCAAAATAATTTTTATAGTGTTGTTAATTAAATTTTCAAATTTTTGTTATGAAATAATGGGAAAAAAATTAAAATAAAAAATGATATGGAATATTTTGATTTTTTTTGGGCTAATTTTTACAATGTTATTATTGAAAATTGTCATTTAAAAAAAAACTCATAATTTATATATACTATGAATAGGAAACAATAGTTAATCACGTGAAATTAATAATCTATGCATTTGAAAATATTGTAGCTGGTAACTGGGAGCCGAAATATAATAGGGAGTCGATGAAGAAGTTGAAAATGAAGAAAAATGTCAACTACAATGAATTTTTATACAGAATATACTAGAGCATTGGAGTCGATCCAATTGAAGTTGAGGTTGAGATAATTCACAAGCATCCTATGTATGGGGGAGGTACATGTTATGCGTTGATGGCAATTAGAGATGATGAAGACATTGAAAATTTCATTGAAATAGTTGAATCATATCAAGATCATAGCATATAACAATTGTACATCAGAATTTCTAATGATTTTGGGGGGCCCTCCATAAGGCAAAGATTCGATACAAGTAATCAACCACATCTATTACATGACACTGCAGAAATGTAGCCTGAGTCGTTGACATTTGAACCCTCAATTCCAACCTCAATGGAAGTTAGTGATGAACATGAAATAAATAGAGCAGTTACTCCAATATTACAACAACTAGACACACATGATCTATACATGGTTCATTTGGGAGTGGAGACTGCAACTGACATTGATGTATGAATGGGTGTTGTAGAGGAGACTACCAATAACAAGGATGGTTCTAATGAGGAAAATGGGGAAAGTGCAAATGATGGAAATAAAGTACCTGAAGAAGACTCTCCAACCATACATATGTAATCAAGATAGGCAATATATCAATCAAAGTAAGTTGAATCACCAAGCATGGCAGTTATAAATCATGTTCTGTATTACAACGTTAGTGATGATGATAGTTACATTTATTTCAAGCAAGAGCAAACTAATATTTGCAATGGTTAGAGTAATGGTGATGATTTCTACAAAAGCATGAGATTCAGAATGAAAACAGATGTGATTCAAGCAGTGAAAGCTTACCATGTGAAGAACCATTGTAACTTCACTGTTGTAGAGTATAGTCCATTGTTGTGGTTTGTTTATTTTTTAGAAGAGACAACTGTTAGAAATGGAGGCTTCAAGTTCGAAAGAAGAAGTTAAAGGGCATGTTCATAGTGACGAGATTCGAAGGTTCACACATATGTAATAACTCGCTGATTAGTTAGGATCACCTACAACTTGATTGCTATCTTTTTGCTAGCCAATTTGCAAATCTTGTTAGGGATAATCCTAATATGAAGGTAGCGGGGCTAGCTTTTATTGTTAAACAGGAGTTTGGCTTCAAGATCGATAAGAGATGAGCTTAGGAGGGGAAGAAATGGGCTATCGAGCATGTGTACGGGAATTGGGAGAAGTCTTACAATGAACTCCCTAAACTTCTAAATGCAATAGAAAATACAAATCTTGAAATACAAATTGATTGGGGGTAAAGCAGATCAACTACCCTTGGGGTGTCTACACTAAAGTGAGTATTATGGGAATTTAGGCCATACATTGCAGTGTGGAGATTCCTTAAACCAGTTGTTACCATTAACGCAAAAATTTTTGTATAGGAAGTATACTCATAAGTTGTTAATTGCTTATGGTGTTAATGGCAACAACTGTATACTCCTGCTCTCATTTGTGTTGGTTAATTAGGAAATGGTTGAGACATGGGGCTAGTTTTTGAGGAAATTGAAGGAACATGTTGTTGGCGACCATCCAAGTCGTGAAACCATTTGCCTCATATCAGATAGACATGTAGGCATCAAGTCGGCGGTTCAAGAAGAAGCTAATAGATGGCACCCTCCATTTGCGGTGTAGCAGTTTTGTTTATGACACTGTAGATGGGGGCTCCTGGCAGGAGTGGTCATGTGCGTATCACGCGGGTATCACACTATACGTAACTTTAGAGAAAAGTGATTTAAAGATAGCACGTGATGAGATGACTAGGGGGAGAGAGGCAAGGAGTAAGAATAGGAAATCTCAAGCGTCTCGAATGTATAAGTGACAGATAAGGGAGCAAAGGGGACCTCAAGCGTTAACCTTGCAATTCTTAGGCAATGGAGATCATTCATTGCCTGATCTTTTGTTTGATCTTTGAGAGTAGAGAACTCATGGTGAAACACCGTTTTTTTGATCTTTGGAATTCAGGAAAAAGTCCTTTAATGAGGAGTAATGGCTAAGTATTTATAGACTCTTAGGCCTAATGACATTCGTTATATTACTTTAGTGATCAATAAGCGAGATGGAGTCTACTCAATTTAGGGTTATCCTAATGAGCTTACCATAGGCTCAAGACCAATAGCCTTCCTCATAAGTACATGAGCTTGCCTAAGAAAGGTTGGATCTAGATAGACCAGTTTAACGATCCCTATTCTGAGTCCACTAAGCCAATTATCCCTAAGTCATCCTAATAATTAAATCGAACTCATTAGGTCCTATCACCTAACCCAATGAGTCAAGCCAAATAATTAATGGGCTTAGCCCAATATATTTGCATAATATTTTTAACCCTTTACATTTTGCCCCCTGGCCAAAATCCTTCGCAATGAGGTCGAAGGGGTTTAGGCATTAGATTAGCCTTTTTAATGGTTATGAAATTGTTTAGCACATGTGTGCTTATTAAATAGCTACACCACTGCCATATATACGTCTTGTGTATTTCATATTACAAGAGTTTGGAGCTAACGTTGCATATAATTTAGTTTTTTTTTTTTTTTGTTTAAATGCATAGGCTTGCAGCACCATTTAATTGCATGTATCTCCTTTAAGTCATTGAAATAACTTTGCTCATAAAACAACATATGCATAAATTTTCTTTAATAGACAATCTATATATATATATATATTGAGTATCTAGCTTACTAAGTTGTCTTCAATGTCTCCATTCTCTATTAATGACTTCAATTGGCTTGCTGATTCTACTCCATGGAAATGTACTAGTAAATCCATGTGTTATATGTACATTAATTTTGATAGGAGCAAAAGTTCTGGATAATAATAGTAATTTCATATTTGGCGCGACCTTAGTGTATAGTATATCTTTGATCTATTAATGAACTAAATAATATATATATATATATCTTAAACCACTTCAAATCTTTGATGGAAGATCACACTTATCTTCCCCCTTTATTCTCTTTTCTTTTGGCAAGTAATAATATCTCTGGTAATCTTCTTTGTAAAATTCACTTCCTTAGATGCTTCATATTGCTCCTGGTAATGATTTTGTTGCCTCCCACGCTGTTGATGACATTCTTTATATAATTGTATCATTCAATTAAATAGAAAGTGCATAGTCTGTCTTTAGATACAATCTTTCTTTTCCTTATTCATCTTGAGACAGTTGCTATCCTTAACTCCACCCTCGCTTTATAAATTAGCTTGCTCATGCTTGAGGTGCTCGTATTAGTAGTGAAGTGCTAAAGGTTATGCAATACATATATATATTATTCTTTTACAGTTGCCAGTAACTAAAGAGCCATTACTTTCACTTCCATTACAAGTTTTATTATGGGATAAAGGCTTATTGCTTTGCCGGTCATCATTCTGCTTTAGCATCTTGTGTCGTCGAACATCGCAAGTGAGGTTCTTCCATGCTCGTAATTTTTTCGTTTTTTTTTTTTTTTAAGAAAATGGAATCTATCGTTGAACTCTAGAACTTATCTTATACAAGAAGGGAAAAGGCTCTGAATGCAAACATCTACTGGACATCTCTCTTACAGATACAAGGAATTAGCAAACATAATACCTCGATGAAGGCTCAGCAAACTTGCTTTCAAGATCAGCGTCTCCCACTGCCTGAGCAGCAGCTTTCAGCTGATTCAAAAATTCATCAAGCCTTCTGGCACTTCTAATTATACTACCCTCAAATATATCAGTCATCTGTATGACTTCGGCAAAGCTGGCCCCCTTTGACCAGCAGTAAATCACATCCATCAAATATGGCCTCACTGTGGATTCCACATACTCTACATTTACATCCAACTTGCATTCATGTTGAACCTACGCTACTCTTCTAGCACTGTCCTGAAGTTGTTGCAATGGTCTAGCAAGTTCTGCCCTTAAATGTATTTGCTCATTTGATTTATCCCCAGGTATAAAACAACTGGCCAGAGCTGCAATCTGGTGATGATCAAGCTCATTGAATGTACCGTTAAACACTAGTTCTGTGACAAGTAGTTCATCTCCTGTGTCAATCAAGCAAGCGGCCTGCCCTTTTAACTGGACAACACCATCTCCATCAACATGGCCAAGCTTTTTCAATACCCTTGAATGGTTCTTTAGTTCATCTCTGAATTTTTGAAGCTGTGATTCACGCATTTTCGATTCGAGTTGTAGAATTTCGTGATTTACTTCTGCTTTCCTCTGGAAGCTTTTCATTTGATTGACATCCCGAGACTTGTGCAGTGGATGAGAATATAACTTTTGTTCAAGTTCATCAATCTGGTTGACCAGTTCAACAATTTCTGGATCCTCGATACCCATATCCTTTACAGGATTAAGTTTTGGAAGGCCTTGAGGAACGACTCCCCAACTCCTGTACAGCAAGTAATATGCTTTGCTTTGCTTCTGGCGGCCGGAGATCATAAGGAACTGATATTCTTAGCTTGCTAAGAGCAGATATTAAAGCCAACTAGACAGGCACCACATGCATTTCGCCTTTTTCTCCAGGACGAGGAGGACAAGGTTTTGGTCTTGAGCTATTCTCACTAGAGCCCTGAGAGCAATGAAGCAAAGTATCCACTAAATATCCACCACCTCGAGCAGGCAATGAGCCTAAACCTGTTTTTTAATGACATTGACCACAGCTCCCCAACCCCAATCAGTTCCTCCTTCCCTTACCTTTACTAGGCGTCCAGGAAGAAGATAATGAAGGACTCTTTCTGGCCTTGTGATCTCCGTCATCATCTTCTTTTCAAGTTGTGCTATCTGTAACTTTATATTATGGTATTCTGCAACTTCCACCTCTCCCGATGCATCAAGTTTGGCAGCCTCATCTTCCAGTTTAGATACTTTTTTCCCAATGTCAGGTAATGCTTTCTCATACTGAAATTGGTGGAACGAGTTCTTTATGACATGTTCAGCAGTCAACTGTCCGTCCGCACGGCTCATCAAATTTAAGATAGAATAATAGCTAATTCTGAATGTACTGACCAAAGGAACTGGTTTCCCCAAGACCATGTCTTTGAGCGTATTCATTTCCATCTGCTCATCGATCATGATGATACAAATGCCACGCTCATCCTTTCCACGGTGGCCAGACCTTCCACTCATTTGTATATATTCATCTGATCCAATGTATCGGTGGCTATCACCATCTCACTTCTTAACTGATGTGAAGACAACAGTCTTTGCGGGCATGTTCAAGCCCATTGCAAAAGTCTCTGTTGCAAAAAGAGCCCTCACAAGACCTACCTGAAAAAAGGAGCCCCAATAATTCTTTAAGAACAGGAAGAAGACCAGAATGTTGAACAGCAATGCCACGTTGAAGCAATGGCAACATCAACTCAATAGCAGGTAAGTTCCTATCTTCCTCGCTCAAGCAAAGTGCTGCATTGCGAAACACCTGTTCGACGACATCCTTCTCTTCTTGGTTATTGAAATCAAGCTTGGACATGGACATGGCATGTTGTTCACGTTCACATCAACTGAAGCTGAAAACTATAACAGGTTGAAATCTTCGCTCCATAATCATCTTCACGTTATTTTAACATATATCGCTGGTTGATCAATCTATACCACTGAATGTAATCATCATGCACACCACTAGAGCCCTCCATGTGATCCACTCGATCAACCCACTATTCCCACATGTGTATATACACTGCAACTAGACTAGCCAATCAACATTAATCCTCCCCCATAGGTCGATTTGATGGAGCCCCGACTACATGTTTATCGGTTGTGGGATATATTGAAACCCAACAAACTGCTTAGCCACTCAGTCAAGGAAATGTTACTCCACAATGTGGAAACATATTAGTGGTACCCCAGCCACCCAAATGTGCATGCCGCCTTTATAGAAAATAGGTAGGAGATTAATTACATTCCCATCATATGGCTGTCATTACACTTAAAGGATAGGAAATTATATTCAGTGTAAACGATCAATATGATGAATTGAAAAAAAAAAAAAGGTTACTGAAATACTTATGCGATGTTCTATCCATCGAACGCATCCCGATATGTGCTAACAACGTGGGTCGGGTGATACTGAGTGTCCATTCTTATGTTACAATGTACCACTAATGGATTGTTAGATTCTATATATAGTCTGTGTTAGCTTAGGGGTATTATGTAGGGAAATCTATTTCAATCTCATGTGTCAACAATGATGATGCGACACAAAGTTGGCGATATAACCAAGCCAAACATGCGGACCCCGAGCTATATATCCCAGTAATGTTGAAATACTCAAACAGAGATAACCACATTGCATAGATGAGAGGGCTAGATTTATCGACAAAGATAAATCCCCCTAGCAACTGCATTATGTACAGACACATATATCAATGGATTTGCTTAGTATCAATGTCAAATGGCAGCATCTAGAACATATCATGAAGCCACGTCATGCTAACGCGACCCACTCTACCGCTAGGCTCCGACTCGCCCCTAACAATTGTTCACATATCACACTCCAATCTAGGTAACTACTTCTTGTAATTGCTTGACCATCAACGAGGAGTCCTAACTAGATCTCCACATCCTCTAGGGTGATAGTAAACTCTCTTGTTGGCATGTAGAATGTGTGCGTCTTTAGCCTCCATCGCTCCACCAATACTGTAATCATGTGCTAATCCAATGGAATGAATGGTACGTAGCTCGCACCTTCGAATTCCATCAAATGCAGTTATGGCTCCATTTGAGGATCGAGGGGGATAGTGCACTCATCACGATGGAGTGACAACTCTTAGTGTTGAACCATGAGGATTGACTAGTCCTATAATGATAACAAGTGAAATGTTATTATAGACACCCTATTTTTGCCATCGTCTAAATTTGTTTAAAATATATATAAATAAATAAATAAATAATGAAAAAATAAAAAATAATAGTAATAATAAAAAGTCTGGTTTACAAAAATATATATATAATAAAAAAACAAAAAAAGAGAAAAGAAAAAGAAAAAAATGAATAAAGTCAAAGTAAATGAAAAAAACTTAAAAAAAATAACAAAATAACCAAAATTAATGAAAAGTGTGAACATTTTCAACAAAAATAAGGAAATATGAGATTCTAAATTAAGTTTGGGAACCTTAAATCAATAAAAATTAATTAAGACCATTAGCTTATAGGTAAATTAATTGCAATAATAAATCAAGAAATAGGTTGGCTCAGTTAGTCTGAGCATGCACCTACTGCACGTGGGAGGAGGCAAGTCACGAGTTCAAATCCCAATCGAGGTACTTTGAGCCGTTTTTCTTCTTTTCTCTCCAAGTGGACACGTGGCAGCCTCTAATTGGCTAGATTCAGTCACATGCCCAGCATGTGATCATCTTCAACCTCTAATCGACTACCACAGGGAGAAGATGAATGTAAGTTTGGTTGTTTCAAGCTCTTTTTTTTACATAAATCTACTAACATTTAGCAAAAAAAAATCAGATAAACACAAATCTCAACATAAAAAGAAAGGATCAAGCCAAATTGGGATGGAGTAGGCATTGCTGTCTAATGCCCGATCTATGTCTATCTAAGGCTCCCAAGCTTGTTAATGGTGCCTATAAATACCATAGAAGCATGAGAAGCAAAAGCTAGAAAAATCACTCAAAAAATGCACTCATAAGCTCGCATAGTCATTTTCTCTCTCTAGGAAAAAAAGAACCACCGTCGGTCGAAACTTCTCTCAGGATTTCACCACCTATACTCAACCTTGAGCTTCGATTTAGGTGCCATTAGTTCCCTTAGGTTGAGAGGAGCAAGAAAAATTAGTCTCACAAGGTAAGGACTCGCTAGAATCTTGGATAAAAAAACCACCGTCACCATCACTACCGGCTACCTTTGAAACACCACCCTAGGCTAGCTTTTAGTGAAAACCAACATTGCCAATCAATTCCCCCCCCCAAAACCTAGGAAAACACCCCTTAACTACCCTCAACGACCATTAGAGCATTGTCGACAAAGAGCCCCATCACTGTGACCCGATCCAACCCGACCTATGACTTGATCTAACCTAACCTGCGATCCGATCTACATGTTACTTAATAACCTGGTTGGTGATTTTTTTTTTTATTTCTTTTTTATGTGTTTATTTTATTTATTATTAGATTTATTTTAGACTTGTCTATAGTTTTAAAAAATAAAGTATCCATTGCATTGTCATGGTGTAATTGCCCGATGGCAAAAACAAAAAAGAAATAAAAATCTAAGGAATTTTTTAAATAAAAATTAAAAAATATAATTAAATAAAAGTTTAATAAAAATATGTGTGATAATAATAACAAAATAAAAAAATAAAAATAAAACCTTTAGTATGAGGTAAGATATTAGAAATAACAATAAAAGTAATAAATAATAAATAAATTTTTAATATAAGCTAGAATCATAGAAATAAAAAATAAACAAAAAACGAAAAATGAAAAATTTTGAAAATCAAAATAAATAAGTAAAAATCCTTAGTATAAATAAAATTTTAGAAACAAAAATTCAATAAAAACTAAAAATGATAAAAATACAAAAATTGTCACACCCCGAAAGGGGGCCTAGAAGCCTCTACTAAAATTATCATGGCACGTGTGCACTGTTACATGATAATCATCTTACAAGTCAGAGATCGTAAGGCTCTAAGTAAATAATTACATCTACAACAAGTTATAGTACATATAATTAGATAATAAAATATCACTATGGAACCTGAATCCTACGGTCAACCATGATCGCAAAGAATCGGTATCCCCTACCAATAAGCAAAATAGGATAATCCCTAGGTTCTCAACTTCAAATCTATTCACATGGGGGTCCTAACATTTCATTTAAGTAAATCTATCCTTCACAAATCTTACTTTGTTGTTTTGGTCTTCCAAAATTCTCAACACTTCACATCTTATCCCATCTCACGCTTTCACTATCGTTACCTGCAAAAAGTCTATGAGGGGGTGAGCACACTATGGCTCAATGAATGGGATGGTAACACTTTCAATGCTACATACACACACAAGAAAACTTAAATCAAAATATTAGATATATGCTGTATACATACACAAGCAAATTCAAATTAAAATATTAAACATGTGCTATGCATGAACAACCATATGAATGTAGCATCTCGCGTAGTCTTCCAATAACCAATGTGAAGTCTAGGGTTTACACCCCCCTTGACCTTGGGTTGGGGATTCCAAAGCCACCATTAGAGCCCAGGTCATTACTCGGTTTATTTATCTTATTACTTTGTTAATTATAATATTTTCTTAACTCAACAGTGAACGCTCCCGTACCTCTCTACACCAGATGAAGCAAAACCCTCAAAGACAGGCCAGACTTGGAATTGTTAAGTGCGACAATCCCTTAATCACTTAGTTCGCACTTGGCGGAACAATGATCCTCTTGATCACTTTTGACGCATCTTGTGACAGTGATGGCCTTCAATCTCAAGTAATGTCTCGTGAAAATGCATGTCAAGTTTTAATATCATCTGATTCATACTTTAATTGATTTATTTAAAGTGATCAGACAACATTTACAATCACAATCAATCATACTATAAAAGTAAACATCAAACATTCCATTTCACTAATCACAAGAAAGGATTATGCATGGGTTATCACACAAAATCGACACTGAACCCCAAACCCCATGGGCATAGACCTATCCAGTTTTACAATAGATTAAATTATCTCAACACCTCTCTATGCCATTTCTTTTAAATGTCAAACCGCTCGGGTTGACTTACAATCATTTTTGACACCTCTATTCACTTCTCTCACATGTCAAACCAACCACTCGGGGTTGATTTACATTAATCATCCTTGGCACCTTTATGCCATCGCACTTCTCAAGTGCTCTATCATTTTCACACTTTCGAGAGCCAACAAGGTCATCTCGTTTTCTCTTTCGATGTCCTCAAGACATTTGTATATGATATATATATGTGTGTGTATATACATATTTCTATCACATCTTTAATTAAGGACGGTTTACTAAACACTTTCCCTTACGAACTTAAGAGAGTAAGAAAATAAGATCGTTATGTTGTAAAAACTAAGGTTGCACTCATGATTTATATGATTGAGCTCATGAGTGTATTTTGCAAATATAATATGAAAATAAATTTGGTTAAGTATATGTATACACATTTAGGAACCAACTCTAACATGCATACATAATGATACCTATATACCCTATTCCAACTAAGCATACCTATTCGGTAGCTATAGAAGGAAAAGCTAAGTCTCTATATTTTGGTTTGCTTTGGAAGAAAACAATTTGTAAAACATAGGTTAGGCTTATGGTTATAGCACTAGCGATATGATGCTAAGTGCTATCATTAAGGTAATGACATCTAAACTCTCGGACCATTCATTCTCCTATATTCTTCACGACTTCTTTTCTAACTCATTATTCCCTACCGCATAACTTAACTCAACAACAATCATATCAAATGGCAACACAACAAACATCAATTTCACATGCATAGCATTCAACATACAATATAACATAGTAGCATATCATTAAGTTTCCCACTCACTTGTTTAGGGTTGTCGTAGTCCTAGCCGGAGTCAAGCGATTCCAGTAGGTAACTCCTTTGTGTTCCTCTTGAAGTCAGTATCCTTCTACGATGCTTCCTCAACCCAATCATAGAAAGTCGCATCTACACTTGACTTTGATAGTCTTCTAACACCCGATATGTGTACTCTACTCATCTTGTGGTTGATGTCAAGGCATGAAGTTTCCTCCTTATGGTACTTTGGGCGAACAAGATTCAAATGTTGAACTTCCTTCGAATCTGTGCTTCCAACACCCCAAGTTGCTGTGATCGACTGTCTGCTTTCCTTGTGTAGAAGTCAAGCAATGGAATGTCTTCGACTTGCCAAATTTAGAATTCCTTCTTCCACATATGCAAGATACCCTTAGAAAGGACAACTGAAGATCTTGCATTAGGGTATTTGGCCAAGAATGATCTTCCTCAATATCCTTTGAACATTTCATTCCAAATATCTCCTAGGCCATCATCTTGGATGTTGCTTGAATCATTCCCTTCACCATTTACACCATCATAGACACTTCTCTCATCCATGAAGCATCTTTGAACCTTTCATTTATCCAACTGTCTCTAATATCTTCCAACGAACTACTTGTAGGATAACCCGCAGGATTTAGTAGTCCTTAAAGGTTTATATCATCTTCTTTCTTCTCTTCTTTGTTGATATTTCCACCTACGAGTTCCTCATACTTTCTACTAGTTTTCATCCTCACACACTCTTCCATCATATATACACCAACCTTTCCCACACATCACATATGCATCAACATTTTCTTATCCATATACATACACACTTTACACACCATACACGCACCTATACATACATACACACTTGCTTCTTTCACCTTCCATGCCCTACATATACTTCACACCACTAGTACATACTTGCCCACATACTCTACACACATTACACACTTCCCATATCCATACTTACATACCCACACCATACATTTTCTTAGACACTTACTCACATACTCTATATACATCTTACACTATCAATACACACTCACATACTTTGCACACACTACATTTGCCTTCCATACCCATACATACATATTCACACTCCGCACCTCATTTCATACTTAGACATACACATCCTACATACATCATCCTTAACTTCCATATTTACACACACACATGTCCATACTCCTATACACATACTCCACACATCCCACACCTTTCATACATACACACACACACTCTTACAAGCTATATGGCATCCACGCATACACACACACATCGCATCTACCACACACAATCCATATATATATACCCTTCTCGCATACACCTGATAGAGCCATTTTATACTCAATCTTTATAGTATAAATTGTGTTAAATTATTATTGATTTTATAGAAATCATAAGGAAATGGTACTTTAATTCTATCATCGTGATAAATCAGGTTAAATGGAGTCAAGGATGCTAATTCAAGTATTTTAGAGAAGTCATCTACAACTTGGATCAAGACAAGAAATTACACCACCGGAGGAAGCACGGTTTGAGGCACGGCCAATGTTCAAACCGTGTTACACACTGGACAAGAAGGCAAAAATGAGGACTTTGAACAGAGAGAGACACGGCTTAAGGCACGGCCGTGGTGGAACCCGTGGGAGAAACCGTGCTTGAAGCCGTGGTGGAAGCCAGGACCAAGGAGAAGAAAGTGTGGAACATCAACCAGATGAAGGCACGACTTGAAATCTAGCCGTGGGTGTAACCGTGGTACACACTGGACACGGATGAAGACTTGAAGATTATGCACAGATGAAGGCACGACTTGAAATCTGGCCGTGTGTCTAACCGTGGTTCACACTGGGCGCGGATGAAGACTTGAAGAATATGCACAGAGGATGGCACGTCTTGATCCACGGCCGTGTGTTGAGGCGTGCAAGGCAGACGAATCTTCACTTCTCGAAATCTACTTGGAAAAGGAAAGATATTTTCGTATCTTACTAGCAAAAGATCACATGCTACCCCCTAACAATATAAATAGAACCAACCCTAGAGGGTTAGGACAACTTTTGAACTTTGGAATCTGGAATCACCTTGGAGACAAGAAGGAAACGAGGAGGCAGAGCAGGCAACACGGTTCATAATGTTTCTATCTTTTATTTTCGTTTTGTTGATGAACATGAGTAGCTAAGTTACTTTTCTAGCCAAAGGGTCATAGATGTTTAATTCTCCACGAATTGTGAGGTCTAATTGACTTGTATTTATTCTATTCTTTGCTTTCGGGTATTCATATATCTTCTGATCATTTTGTCATTATTATCTTTGTTGATTGGTATGAATAGAGCTCTTCTACTCAATTAGCAAGTTAATATATTGTCAACTAGCACGTCAAATCCGTAATTGTTTGATTGTTCTAGTCTTAGTGACGCAATAACATGTTTGGTTATAAAAGAGATGATCGAATTCATGTTATGGAGGTGTGTGATCATGTTTAAATAGGTTATCTTATAATCTACTGGCATGAATTGGTAGTCTCTCTAGATCTTAATGCTATTGATAAATTAAATCCTAAGCGCTTGTCTAAGGGTTGTTTAATCAATAAGAGAAATAATTCAAAGCGCTTATCCGAGATTATCGAGGAAGTAAGGAGAGATAGGTTGTTAGAGCTTGTTAATAACCATAACCAATTTATCTAGAACAAGAATAGAGAACATTTGCATCGATGATCAATTCCTAGAATTAAACCATCTTTATTCCTTTGGCTAGGCTTTTACCAATATCTTATTTTCTTACCTTGTTTTACTTTATTTCCCCCCCCCCCCCCCCCCCCCCCCCCCCCCCTACCCCCATTTTCCTTTCTCTTATTGTTCTCTTTGAATAGAAATATCTTTACCAATCCCTGTGGATTCGACCCTACTCACCACTATATGCAAATCATATAATTGTCTAGGAGTAGGTTTTATTTTTGTTGGATTCGACACCCACCAAATTTTGGCGCCGTTGCCGAGGATTAGTGTCAAATTTATTTCTATTCTTGTATGACTCGTTCTTCTCAGACAGGTGAACTAACTTATAATCCGGAGATTGAGAAGACTCTAAAGAGGCTGCGACAAGAAGCTAGATCATCCACTAGACCGAACTTAGTATCGGACTTGTCTGATTCTGAAAAAGAGGACGACATGGCAAATCTCGAGAGAACCTTAAGGGAGTTGGCTGCACCGGATGTGAATCAACAACCACTTTGTATTCACTACCCCGAACTAGCCGTGGAATTCGAATTGAAATCTGGGTTGATACATCTACTACCTACATTTCATGGTCTTGAGAATGAAGATCCTCATAAGCATTTGAAAGAGTTCCATATAGTGTGTTCTAGTATGAGGCCGCAAGGAATAACCGACGATCAAATCAAGCTAAGTGCTTTTCCATTTTCTTTAAGTACTAAAGCTAAAGATTGGTTGTTTTATTTGCCTCCAGGTTCTATCACCACTTGGACAGATATGGTGAGACTCTTCTTGGACAAATTCTTCCCCGCCTCCAGAGCCGCTGGTATAAGAAGAGAAATTTGTGGTATAAAACAGAGGGACACCGAGACACTTCATGAGTATTGGGAGAGGTTCAAGCAATTGTGTGCAAGTTGCCCACAACATGGGATATCTGAACAACTCCTTATCCAATACTTCTACGAGGGCCTACTTCCGATGGAGAGGAAGATGATGGATGTTGCAAGTGGAGGCGCCATAGTAAACAAAACCCCTGGTCAAGCTAGGGAATTGATCTCCATTATGGCTGCCAATTCGCAACAATTTGGGTATTGGCATCATGCATCTTCAAGGAAGGTAAATGAGGTAAATGTGTCTAACCTTAAACATCAAATTTCTAATCTTACCTCCCTTGTGCAGCAGCTAGCTCTTGGAAATACCCAACAGGTGAAAGCTTGTGGAATTTGTGCTGCTCCTAATCATCCGACCGACATGTGCCCCACATTGCAAGATGACAACCATGAACACGCCAATGCTGTAGGCGGATTTCCAGGACAACCGCAAAGGAAGTATGACCCCTACTCGAATACTTACAATCCCGGATGGAGGGATCATCCTAACTTCCGATATGGCAATAACCCTCAACATTTCCAACAATTCCAGCCAAAGCCATCACACCACGTACCCCAAGCTCCTTCCACTTCAGGTATGCCTCTTGAGGATATTGTTAAGTCTCTAGCTGTGAATACCAAACAATTTCAGGAGGAAACAAAGCAAAGCATTCAAAACTTGGAGCATCAGGTAAGCCAACTTGCTTCAGCTGTCAATAGGTTAGAAACTCAAGGTAAGTTACCTTCTCAAACTATTCCAAACCCGAAGCAAAGCGTTAATGCCATTACCTTGAGAAGTGGAACAGAATTGCAGGGATCAAATAAGAAAGGAAATCCGTCTAATCTTGAGGAAGAGACCAAGAAAGAGACTTTGACTCCGAGCTAGCAGGGCGACCAGATTAGCAACTCTCTAGTTGAGCCATCGAAGGTCACATTGATACCACCTCCTTTCCCCTCCAGATTAGCGAAATCCAAGAAGGAAGCGGAAGAAAAAGAGATTCTGGAAACGTTTCGTAAAGTCGAGGTAAATATTCCTTTACTTGATGCAATTAAGCAAATACCGCGCTATGCTAGATTCCTCAAGGACTTGTGCATTAACAAAAGGAAGCTGAAAGGCAATGAAAAGATTAGTGTGAGTGAAAATGTTTCAGCTATTATTCAGAAGAAGCTTCCTCCTAAATGTAAGGACCCAGGTATGTTCGCCATTCCTTGCAAAATAGGTAGTCTTGGAATCGCTAAAGCCATGTGTGATCTAGGAGCTTCTATCAATGTCATGCCTTTGTCTGTTTATCAACGTTTAAATGTTGGTCCTTTAAAGGAAACGGGTATTATTGTTCAACTTGCTGATAGGTCCAATGTTTATCCTGAGGGAGTTCTAGAGGATGTTTTAGTTTAAGTTAATAGGTTAGTTTTTCCTACTGATTTTTATGTGCTTGACATGGACGATAGTGATTCTCATACTTCATCACTGATATTATTAAGGCAACCATTCCTTAAGACTTCTAAAATGAAAATCGATGTAAATGATGGCACCCTCACTATGGAGTTTGATGGTGAAGTGATTAAATTTCATATTTATGATGCCATGAAACACCCTAACGATATCTCCCATGTTTTTGTTGCGGATGTTATTAACCCATCACCACAGGCACCAAGGCTGGAATCAAAATCCTTATCCGAATATTTAGCCTGGAACGTCTAGCCAAAGACGTTAAAGAAAGGCGCTTCATGGGAGGCAACCCATGTAAAAAAAAAAAAAAGTTTTGTTTTGCATTAGTTTTGGTTTGTTTTAGTTTTGTTTTTTTTTAGTTTAGTTTGTTTTGATTTTAGTGTAGTTTTGAACTCTTTGGATCGGCTGTAGCAAGGATACATATCATTAGATGACACTTTCCAGAGCTTAAAGGGAGCACTCCAATACCAGGGAAGTACTAATATTTCCTTTCTCCTATTCTCTAATGTCCTTTGTGTTGTTAATTCCTCTTCAATTGTGCTGAATTAGGAACAGTGAGGACACTGTTCAAGCTAAGTGTGGGGGAGAGGATAATAAAATATAGAGAATAGAGAACTAACTTATACTATGAATGTTTGTCCTTAAGCAATTTTAAGCCAAATTTTTTCAAAATTATCATGAAATCTAGAGATTGTACTAAATGTTGTAATAAGCATCTACAAAATATGAAATTGACTTGTTCAAATGTTTTACTCACCCACAGTTGTGATTAGAATACATGGTTAAAATTAAGTAGTGAAATCTTTAAGAAACAAATTTACCTTGTATTTAGCTTTAGAATTGGAAGTCTAAGAGTAGGTCGAGTCCTTAAGTGAAAAATAAACAAGTTTACTTCTAGGTTATATTAGCTACTATATACTCTTTGAAAAAAAAAATCAATCAAAAATCAAAATCAAGCATAGCCATTACTCCAATGATTCAAGTAATTGAGTTAAGAGTATTCAAACTTGAATGTTAGCGTGAGGAACAGTCTGTAGGGGTATCTCAAAACCCGGTCACTTGAGTGATGAGCTCGGGATGTGCCGACTCAATGAACTCACTATAACGATAAGGGCGAAAAAAGGCGAAAGTTCATGAAAAGAAGCGGGTAAAAACCCGTCAAAATAGATGCTTGAATAAATCAAAAGAACATGAATGTAAACATTCATTGAATAAAACAAGACTAGAAAAGGGAGAAAATCTATGGAAAGAGTTGATACTATATGCTTTTACTTTATGTTGCAAGGATTATATGTTTGCTAATGTCCAATGAAGTTTAATTGGGTGTTTTTCCTTAGTGGATTAAGTATTTACTTTTGGAATAAAAATTCTTTTGCTAAACATGAGGATTAAAGTTTGTTTCGTTTAGATTAGCTATTGAATTTTGTCCATAGTAATTTGATCACAGGAAACCAGTTTGGTTAAAGTAGTAGACATTAAATTACAAGTCATGAATTACAAATGAATAGATGCTTGGAATGATGAAAAGAAAGTTTGTATAATCTATGATAGATTTCTCAATTGATTTGATGTAATTGCTTGAGGACAAGCAAGAGTTTAAGTGTGGGGGAAATTGATAGAGCCATTTTATACTCAATCTTTATAGTATAAATTGTGTTAAATTATTATTGATTTTATAGAAATCATAAGGAAATGGTACTTTAATTCTATCATCGTGATAAATCAGGTTAAATGGAGTCAAGGATGCTAATTGAAGTATTTTAGAGAAGTCATCTACAACTTGGATCAAGACAAGAAATTACACCACCGGAGGAAGCACGGTTTGAGGCACGGCCAATGTTCAAACCGTGTTACACACTGGACAAGAAGGCAAAAATGAGGACTTTGAACAGAGAGAGACACGGCTTAAGGCACGGCCGTGGTGGAACCCGTGGGAGAAACCGTGCTTGAAGCCGTGGTGGAAGCCAAGACCAAGGAGAAGAAAGTGTGGAACATCAACCAGATGAAGGCACGGCTTGAAATCTAGCCGTGGGTGTAACCGTGGTACACACTGGACACGGATGAAGACTTGAAGATTATGCACAGATGAAGGCACGGCTTGAAATCTGGCCGTGTGTCTAACCGTGGTTCACATTGGGCGCGGATGAAGACTTGAAGAATATGCACAGAGGATGGCACGTCTTGATCCACGGCCGTGTGTTGAGGCATGCCAGGCAGACGAATCTTCACTTCTCGAAATCTACTTGGAAAAGGAAAGATATTTTCGTATCTTGCTAGCAAAAGATCACATGCTACCTCCTAACAATATAAATAGAACCAACCCTAGAAGGTTAGGACAACTTTTGAACTTTGGAATCTGGAATCACCTTGGAGACAAGAAGGAAACGAGGAGGCAGAGCAGGCAACACGGTTCATAATGTTTCTATCTTTTATTTTCGTTTTGTTGATGAACATGAGTAGCTAAGTTACTTTTCTAGCCAAAAGGTCATAGATGTTTAATTCTCCACGAATTGTGAGGTCTAATTGACTTGTATTTATTCTATTCTTTGCTTTCGGGTATTCATATATCATCTGATCGTTTTGTCATTATTATCTTTGTTAATTGGTATGAATAGAGCTCTTCTACTCATTTAGCAAGTTAATATATTGTCAACTAGCACGTCAAATCCATAATTGTTTGATTGTTCTAGTCTTAGTGACGCAATAACATGTTTGGTTATAAAAGAGATGATTGAATTCATGTTATGGAGGTGTGTGATCATGTTTAAATAGGTTATCTTATAATCTACTGGCATGAATTGGTAGTCTCTCTAGATCTTAATGCTATTGATAGATTAAATCCTAAGCGCTTGTCTAAGGGTTGTTTAATCAATAAGAGAAATAATTCAAAGCGCTTGTCCGAGGTTATCGAGGAAGTAAGGAAAGATAGGTTGTTAGAGCTTGTTAATAACCATAACCAATTTATCTAGAACAGGAATAGAGAACATTTGCATCGATGATCAATTCCTAGAATTAAACCATCTTGATTCCTTTGGCTAGGCTTTTACCAATATCTGATTTTCTTACCTTGTTTTACTTTATTTCCTCCCCCCCCCCCCCCCATTTTCCTTTTTCTTATTGTTCTCTTTGAATAGAAATATCTTTACCAATCCCTGTGGATTCGACCCTACTCACCACTATATGCAAATCATATAAATGTCTAGGAGTAGGTTTTATTTTTGTTGGATTCGACACCCACCAACACCACATACCATCCCATACGCATACACTCCGCATACATCACACCCTTATACACACACATACCACACACCTACATACACATACCGCACACCTTACATCACTTCATGCACTTACGTGCATACTCACAAGCATTACACACTCGACTCCTCCTCTACACATACACGCACCTTCACACACCATACATCATCACCAACACACACAAACATCCTTACATACACATCATACACCCTCAACCACACATACACATATACACACTTCATTCACACACTCACATTCCGCATACACTCCATCACCTCCTCATTTACCCATGCACATACACAGACATTCCTACACGCACACCATACTCCATCATTCACATACATCACACTCATCCCTACACACATACGCATATATACATCTTTCTACATTCCACACACTACCACACACACTTATATACATAACCTTACATCTCCCACACACCTATACACTTCCTCATTCATGCACATACACATATACAGCTTCATTCCCACAAACCCATACATACCTTCCTCCACACACATACACTCTCGTACATCCCACACCATCATCCACACATACACGCACATCTTCCTCATCCATGCACACAGCCGCACACAACCACACACACTCGCACGCCCACACATACCCAGCCTCCATTCGTGCACATCTACACAATCTCATACACCCCCACTTCCTTCATATGCACACACACATATCCTCACGCACATCTCGCCACCCTTCACCGCACACACTTTCAATACACATACGTACATACACACACTACACACTTGCCTCATACACACTCGGCTCCTCTTTCCTCTTTCTTTTTCCTCTTTTTCTCTTCCCTTCTATGCTGGCCTTCCTTCTTCCTCTTTTCCCTCTTCTTTTCTTCCCTTTCTTTCTCTTTTCTCACCTTTCCCACTACAACCGCTTGTCGCCGCCATTAGACCGTCACCACTACTATGGCTTGTACACACCACGCACCTCGGCTCCTTCTCTCCCTTCCTCATTTTCTTTTCCTCCTCTAATCGCTACTGCCATCGTCGCCTTCGTCATTAAGGAAGGAGATGAGGTAGACTCTACTTGGAAGCTACTGACACCATCGTCACTGTCGTCACTATGCCGCCGCTGCCATGGTGGTCATCGTGGCTATCGGCATGGCGGGTGCTGCCATTGTTATGGCAATCATCGCGGCTGCTAGCGTGAGTGCCGCCATTCAAGTTGTCGTTGCTATTCCATTGCCGTCACCATTGTTGTTGCCTTTGGAGTTGCCATCAGACGTTGCGGCCGCTGCTGCCACCAGGGTTGCTATCGGTAGTTACGACTGCCACTACCGCCAGAGTTGCCGTCGGACGTTGTGGCCACTACTGCCGCTGGGAGTGGGGTCGCCGTTGCTGTTCATCACCACGGTTGCCATCATCATCGTTGCTTGCCATCGTAGGGAAAGGAGACAAGGCAATACGATGCCAAGCTACGGTCATGGACACCATTGCCGCTGTTGTGGTGGTTGTCGTTGCTGGGTCACCATTTGTTGTTGCTACTATTGTTGTTGCAGCTGGGGTTGTCGTTGAAGTTGCTGCCATCATTTAAGTCGTCGTTGCAGCTGTTGCTGTCACCAGGCTCGTCGTCATGGCTATCGTCGTCGTTGTGATCATCCCTTCTTGCGCACACTCACACACTCAACCATCCACCGCCGTTGCCATTGCTGTTGGAGGTCATCGTCGTCATGGTTGCTAGTGCGATCCACTAAGGTCACCGCCACTGTTGTTGGGGTTCCTTCTTAAATCGAGGCAATTCACTGATTGGCAAACGTGAGGAAGTCTAAGCAACAAAGTCTCACCGGTGAGAGAGGAAATGATCAAAGGCGTCGATCCCAGTAGAAGAAGAAAGGAAGAAGAGAAAAAGAAAAGGAAGGAAGAAGAAAAGGAAAGAAAGGAAAAGGAAGAAAGAGAAAGAGAGGGAGCAGGGGGGGTTGGCCGGGGGGGAAAATAAAAGAAAAGATAAGAAAAGAAAGGAAAGGAAAGAAAAGAAAGGGGATGGGACTTTTTTTAAACAGTTATGTATATATATTTATATGTATATATATATTGTATTATAATTAAATTTTATTTTAAAAATATCCCTATTTTAACATTATGCACGCGTACGTGAATACCTTTAAAAATTATATCTTTAACAATTTATTACAAAATTTTACATCTAGGTTAATTTGATTATTCTGAAGATAAATATTTACTCTAAATTTTAATTTGAAATTCCTAGATTTATGATTTAAATTAATTTCATTATTTAACCTAATATTGTTTAAAAATTATGTTTCGGATTATTTATTTTCTTTAATTATTTATATAATTTTTTCAAAATTTTAGGGTTTTACAAAAATAAAGTGTTTTTTAGTATAAAGTTTTTTAATTAAATTTTAGGAATGGTATGGAATGGAAATAAAGAAAAAATATAAAAAAATAAAAAATACTTTATATTAAAATCTAGCATTTTAGGGTTTTATCACCTAGAGTTTTCTTTAATAAAAATTTAATATAAGGTTTTTCCAAACTTAAGTTATCTAAGATTTTTCAAAAATAATCATTCAATAATCTAAGTCATCTAGATATTTTCTTAATAAAAATTAATATGATTAAATAATGTAAACTCGATGCTTTTTATTAAATAAAATTAATCAACAAAATAAATTTTTATAAAAGAAAAAGCAAACTATGGACTATTTGATCCTGGCTAGCAAATATGTAAGTACCTTTAGGATGACCATAATAAAATAAAAACTTTAGGTTAGGAAAAATAATCATAATAAACTAAAAACTTTAGGTTTGGAAAAATTAAATAAAATAATGAAAGAAAAAATTAAAAATAAATTAATAAGATAAAAACTTTATAAAAATTAGATAAAATAAAAAATTTAGAAATATTAAATAAAAGAAAAACTTAAAAATTTAAATAAAATAAAAAATTTAGAAAATAAATAAATAAAATAAAAACTTTAGAAAAATTAGATGAATAAAAACTTTAGGTTATTAACATAAACATAATAAAAGCTTTAGAAAAAAAGTAATATAATAACTTTAGACTTTAGGTTTTTTTTTTTATAAATTCAAAATCTTATAAAAATATAAAAACATAAAAATAATAATAAATAGCATAGTAGCAGATAAATAAAAAGTAAAAAAATAAAGGTTTTTTAATAAATATTCTAGTATCTCTTATTCATATTTTTCTAAAATATTTTTTTAGAAAAAGTCATAAATTAGTAGCTAATTAAGGTTAATCCACCTAATTAACCTTAATTTTATTTTCCAACTTAGGTTAGTGACGACTCCTTTTTTAAAAATTAATTTTTCTTAATTTAGTCAAGTAATCTATATCAAATGGCTAGGATTTAGTATAGATTAAAATTTAGGAAAATGGTCAAAAACTAAACTCAATAGGATGGCAACTCCACTAAGGACATCTTTCAAAAGTAGGTTAGCCATGTAGCAATTTTCTCCAATATGTCTAAAAGGCCTTAAATTTTTTGTTAATATCTTTCTTATTTTATTGTATACATTTGTTAAGTATTTTTGTAAATAGTGGTACTAACCGGTTTTGAGTGATGTAGAAGAAAAAAAAAAGGGAAAAGAGAAAAGAGGGCCTAATGGGCCACTATGAAATTTGTTTTTTTTATGCATGTTTAGAAATGGCCGAACTTGGGCCATTTAGAAAATTATGACAAAACACCATTGTGTACCCGCTAGGTTGTAATGATGTATTCCACCACTTGATGGCGATTAGGCAATTCTGCTCCTAGCTTCGATGTAACCCTCGGTTGTAAAGATAGAGGACCTTTAGAACTTACCCTCATTCCCCGTGCATGCGTACTTTATTTATTTCTTTGTCTATTCTTACTTTGTGTTTTGTTTTGTTTGTTTTTCTGCAAATGAAAAGTAATGTAGCATAACAAGCATAAAGTTGCAACTCTATTGATGTTCAAAATCATAGTCTTTGTAATATTTTTTCCCTGTATTTCTTTAGTTTTGTATAATTTTGGTTTTCATTTCCTTATTTTCTTGTTGTAATCTATAGTAAAATGGAGAACCAAAATGAAAACCAGTCAGAGTATCTCAATGAAATTCACATGGACCAGTATGCTTACCCTACAAAACCTTGCATAGATGGTTTAATAGATTCAGTCAAGAACATCAGGATTGCATTATACGAAAGATCAGTCTAGTAATTTCCCTAATGAAGGTGCGACTTAAGTGGGACCTAATCAGAGCTATAGCCTATTTTTAGAATCTTAAGTCATCATCGTTTGATTTCGGGCCTTACAAATTTGTACCTACCTAAAGGAGTATACCCAACTACTTAGGGCCCCTACCATGGAAAATTGAATAATGACCCTAAACTTGGAAGCCCAGCCCATGATCGTATTCTATCACCTGTTAGGAGTCAAGAAAAGTGAAATTGCTAAAGCACTAACTGAATGTAAAGATAAGTGTATCCGGTTTTCTACATTAGGTAGTTAGTATACGTACTCATCAGCATATCTCGATCGGCAAGACATTTTTTGTGGAAGATATAATAACTGGCAAAGGAACCACATCAATGCATTCATACTGGCAACATTTGCAACCATTCTTTTCCCATAAAGGTAATCCAACGTCCATTTCAAGGTAGCTAAATTATTCTATCAATTTCTAGCAAGTCCTATGTCTTGACAATATTGGTCGAATAGGTCTAGGCCCTAAATTTAGTGAAGCAACAAAGTCATGGCATGTTCAAGGGATAGCATATCTTGTTAATAGTATAGTTTGTCAGCCACATCAAAGCATTTGGAGTAGATTTGATGAGGGGCTCCTTAGCTCCACAAGCGGACATAGTGGATAACTTTACTACTCTTTGTTAAGTTGCCTAATGACACATCCACTTGGTAATGGTGTAGGCTACTCAAGATGATTGAACTGGGAGACATTGTATGGATGTGAGAAGGTTATGGTGGAACCATTGCACTAAAGCCATACTTAGATATGAGAAGTATCTAGCTATACCTCTAATTGGTATTATGGGTTATACGAGTTACTTCCTAGCTCAAGTTGTCAGACAATTAGGCCCTTTGCAAGACATTACCTATATAGGGTCCTTAGAATGAGTAACCCTCAACTATCAAAATGCTAACATACCACTAGCAACCAAGATCACCTGCCTCAACAATATCAAGGAGTTATGGAAGCATAGGGAGGTGAAGAAAATAGCAGACTTAGGTGAGCTAGAAGGGAAGATCGGGGCCCATAGGGTTACTTGGGAGTTCATCTATGATTTTATGAAGAACACTGGTCAAGTGCAATATGAGTCTCCCGAAGTCTTCAAGCATGAGCAAGAATTGCAAAATTTGACACCAAAGGAGGAAGGGTACTGAGCCACTATACGAGCAAAGGTAGAGGTCCTGTACCAAAAATGGAATAAGGCTGTAGATTACTAGAAGAAGAAGCATGGGCAGTCCTAATGGGTTATCCGGTACTTAAGATATTAGTTGAAGGAAAAAGATGAAAGGATCTGGCAACTAATAGAAGAAGTAGAAGCAGTTTGACCGAGCCAGCATAAGAGAAAAACATAGTATAGTTAGGCTTTATATAAATAAATAAATAGTTAAAAAAAAAGTTTACTAGTTTACTTTCTTTTATTTTAGATAGAGCTTTACGTTTGTTTAGGTCATGTATTTATTTAAACATTAATAAGAGGTTGTAGTTTTACAAGTCAAATTATATGCCACATTACTATTCAGTTGTGATCTATTACAATATTTATCCATCATAGCCATGCATTGTATTTATATAAATCTTTATGCGAAATAAAAAATAAGTTAATAAAATAATAATAAATGAAAAAAACACGGGGAAAAGAAAAGAAAAATCATTGATTTAAATAAACCTAACAGATTTAAATCATGTTACAGATCTTAAAGATAGCTCCTAAGCAGGTAGGCCTTCTCAGAAGCCTGATTATCACTCGCTTAAGAGCTAGAATGGCTGAAAACATCGGTAACAGTAACCTTAATTAGAGAATTATAGCTTTCAAACATATTATGCTACAACTAACCGAGCAGATGCAGACGCTAACATACACCATCAACCGAATCTATGCTAACAAAGCAGTCTAAGCAGATTAGATCGAACCTCAACAAACTTTCAATTCAAACCATTGGGATAAGTCGAGAAATGATGGTGGTGAAAATTTAAGGAAAGAGTTTGAGGAAAAGTAACGGGATATGGAAAAGAAGCTGCTCCAAAAGTTCCATGAGAAGATGAAGGTTTTTTAGGGAACCGATGGATTTGAATAGACTAATCTAGTTAATCTACCCATTTATGAAGATGAGGAAATCCCCGACAAGTTCAAAATCCTGGATTTTGAAAAGTATGATGGTAGAAGCTACCCAAAACTCCATGCCAGACTCTATATAAAAAAAGATGGCTAAATATACTAGGTATGAACGATTGATGGTGCAGACTTTTCAGTACAATTTAACTAGGTCAACTTTAGTGTGGTATACCCAGCTAGATCTAAATGAGATAGACACATGGGATAAGTTGGCAAGGGTCTTCTATAACTAATACAAGTTTAATGTTGAATCAGCCCTATCCACTTGGGACCTTAATAATATGAGGAAGAAGAGTAACAAGTCTTTTAAAGAATATGCACAACGGGTGGAGGGGTGTGGCTACCTGAATAACTACCCCTTACCAAAGAAGGATTTGACTTACATGTTTGTCAACACCTTAGGTAAGCCTTACTACCAGCATTTAGTGGGGCATGCTAATGGGAATCAAACCATTTCGGTTACGGGACTGCTTACTTAAGCTAGAACTAAAGGATTACGAAACCTTACATTGAGAATTCTACTTGATTAAAGGGAACCCGAGGAGAATCATCTAGTTTCTTCATTCATTTAACATAATTGTTTTACCTTCAATCAAATACACTTGTCATTGCTTTGGGACGATAACCGATGACTCAAGCAAGCATGGAACACTGCCCTTAAAAGCTGGCAGCTTACCTTGAAGAATAGGTGGTGTAGGAATAAAGGCCAGCCATAAAGGCCAACGGTGTAGCCATTTTAAGCTGGTGGTCTAACCTCCTAAACACCAATGATGTAACAATTTTAAGCCGGCTGCTTTATGTTATTTCGAGCCAATTTTTCCTTGTAATTGAACTTGAATTTCTTTTATACCTTTGGAATAGAAACAAAAGGATACAACTTGATATTTCAGAAATACAAAACTTGAGTTTTCTCTCATTCTTCTTATACTATTATCAATCATTGGATTGTGGCGATTGATGGTATTAGGGTTGTTGTGTGTCATATCAATAAATCTATGCTAGGACTATCCTTTTGCTAGTGTGTAATATCTAGTAAGAGTTTAGGTTTTTATTTTGTTATTGTGTTTGAACTGTTTGGATTACTTATTGTGAACTATCGACTGGGATTGTGATTGTTTGATTCTTCATTAGGATTAGGCACATCATAATTTGGTATCAAAGCAAAGGTTAAGAATTAAGGATTATGACGTGGTTGTTTGATAATGAATTGAATTAAGGTTTATACTATAAATTGTGCCGTGGGTTGATTGGATTTGAATTGGAATTGAATAAAGGTTGAGAATTTGGGTTGTATTGTGATTTATGTGAGTTGTGATTTGGGAATTAAATGAGGGTTGACGTTAGGGTTGTGTTGTAGTGTATCTGTGTGTGATCGTGATTTGGGAATTCTTGTGTTGAGACTGCAATTTAGCGAAGTATGTCGAATGATAGTGTGAATGGAGGAATTGGGAATGAAGCCAACAATCAGGTTAGAGGATAAGGTCAAGGACATCGTGCTGTAGGTGGTAAGAGAAATTTGGAAGAATAATTACAAGATCTAATAACCATTGTTGCTAATCTAGCAACACGGGTGGATCATATGACTTTACCTCAAAAGCTAGTGGCAAATCCACAGGCACTCCTACCTTAGGTAGCCATTAATGTTGTATGTAGAGAAGGAGAATTAGGAGGAAATAAGGGAAGGTGAGTTGGAGGAGATTATCACGCTTACCGGGAAGAAAGAGATAATAATTTTGAAGATGAATTCTATCATAACCATGAGTTTAGGTCACCTAAGGGTTTAAAATATGTGAAATTACAAATGCCTTCATTTGTTGAAAGAGCATCTATAGAGGATTATCTTGATTGGGAGGATAATGTAGATGGACTTTTTGAATGCGATGAGATTAATGACAATACCCGAGTACATTTGGTAGTAGTAGAGTTTACAGAGTATGCCGCCTTATGGTGGAAGAACATTGTGGCTAGTAGGAGGAGAGATGGTGATAATGAGATTTGTACTTGGCAAGAGATGAAGTGGGTTATGAGGAAGTGATTTATTTTAGAAAATTATAGGCATGAGCTATTCATGCGCCTCCAAACATTGAGGTAGGGGCGCATGACTGTAGATGAGTATATCCAAGAATTTGAGACCTTGATGATTCGATGTGGGACTGTTGAACCTCCTAAATAGACAATAGCATGATTTGTGTCAGGTCTGAAGTATAAGATTGCTTGTATTGTGGAGCTACAATGATTTGACATCCGTGATGAAGCCATCCGGCTAGCTTTGAAAGTTAAGAGGCAAAGGCATTCTAATCCATATTGAGTAGCGAGTAATAGGTATAGATCCTCTAATAAACTGTATGGGTTATATGGCAAAAATGTGGAAAAGATAGCTATTTCAGACATTAGAGGGGAGAAAGAATTTTTTGGGAAAAGGAAAGCAGTTGCTGGGGTTGAAAATAAATAGATAATAGTTGGTTCATCATGAGGAAAGACTTGTCAAATCAAATGCTTCAAATGTTTGGGTTTTGGACATATAGCTACTCAATGTCCAAATTAAAGAGTGATGACTGCTATGGAGGTGGAAAGTGAGGATGACGAGAAAGAGATGCATGAGTCAACGGATTTATCAATGGTATTAGATGAGTATTATGGGGATGTAGATGTTGAGGTGCATGAAGACAAAGGGAATGATCAGTATTTGGCTATAAATGTGTGTCGAGTCTAATTTTTTATTTTCCATTCCTAATCCGATCTATACTAGACCCTATGCTCATCTAATGTAGACCCTCGACTTGAGTTAAGAATTTCATTTTATTTTGGAGTTACCACCCAACTATGGTTGGGAAAGATTGATGATCTACGCAAAAAGAGATATAAAATGAGCGTGAATAAATACCGGCAAGTGTACTAGATCGGATCAAGTAATATAGTGAGAGAAGAGTGTCGAACCACGAAGATTGATTAAGTAATAGACCTATATCAATTTCTACTATTATTTAAGCAATGATATTTGATGAGAATCAAATGTGAATGAATTATACTAAATGCGCATAAAGGGAATTGTGTTTGAAAAAGGATGAATTGATGGTGGGAAATAGAATCCACCCTAATTCTACTAATCATATTGCCTTCATGTTATAATAACTCATAGCTATATGGATTTTCACAAGAAATTGACAAAACCTTAATCCTTTATCAAGTTTTAAAGTAACATTACCCCAATTTACTTTAGTAGCTCTTGCTAATTAAAATCAATGGAGGATTCTAATTCACAATCATAAATTTCCCAATTATATGATTGCCTAATATCTTTAAAATAATTTCTCCTAATCCCTTAGTGAAAAATTTAATAAAAATATTGCATGAAACACTTAGGTCAATTTCTAATAAAATTCAATAACGCTGCTTCCGCATGAATTATTAAATCTTACTTAGGAATTCCCGATAAAACCTAAATTTCTCTTTCGAGTCATTTAAATTCCTATGCATTGATTTCAATTAAAAAATATAATTCATAGCAGGATTTCTTATATGAAAATTCCATATATCTATATGTCCTATAACATGAATACAATGATCATTTTAGTTTGAATTATGGCTTCATCATGTTTCCCACAAGGATGATTTAGAACATTATGGTATGGATTGCATAAAAACAATTGAAGTAAATAAATGCAATGGAATTCATATTAAATAATAAAAATAAACTGATAAATGGTATAGAAGAAAATTAAATAAATGAAACAATTGCTATAATCTTCAAGAGTTTGTAAAACTTCAATCTTCCGAATTGATTCCTAAACTTCTTCAATTAAAAGCAAACTTCAATAACATTCTTTCTTCAAACTAAAATTTAGAATAACATGAAATGTAAAAGAATTTAAAAAGAAGATAAAATCCTAAAGTCCCTAGGGAATTCTAATGATTCAAAAGATCAAAAAAAACAAAGGATGCCTCCAAAGGTTCACACAAGGGGTCTATTTATAGATCTAAAGAGGAGGAGGATAAGGCTGATCTGATGAGGAATTGAGTCAGGAAATTAATCAAGATAAGATTTTGGAGAGATTTTCACAATGGATATCCGAGAAACAATGTAGGTCGGCTCAAGGCTGGATCAAGGCCGACAGCCTTCAGTAGTAGGTCGGCCTAAGGCCGGCGGCCTTCAATGCAATCCTTCACTTGCTTCTTCAATTTTGTGAAAAACTCCTCCAATTAACTTGTAATTTACTTTCAGGTCCTCAAAACCTGAATTTTCACAATAAACACCATTAAATACTATTTCTTTATATTTTCTTATAATATTGAAATAAATTTAATATAAATCCAGAAGAAAATATAAGTATAATGTGATCTTATCAATTGAATTAGGACTAATTGAGCGGATTGATCCTAATTTAGACCACTAGTCAATGAGATTTCCTCTTTTCATTTTTTGTGAAAGAGAAAATGGAAAACCAGAGTTTCTGGGTTCGGAGACTAACCTATTAAAACCTTAAGGTTACCACCCTATTCTCCTGAAATCTAAACCTTATCCAAATGTCTTTTATTTTATTTTCATTGTCTTTTTGTTGTGTTTTTGAGTAACTTATTCTAATAAAATGATTTTTTTATTCTTTTTAGAGTTGCCTCAAACGGGTGCCTACGTACCTGCTACTCAGGATCAAACGGGTCGTAGTTCTCTTTTCCTAAAAAACTTTAATGTGTTCGTGAATTTTAATTATGAAATTACTTTTGGTTTACTTTCTTATCATTTTAGTATTTTTCTAGAAAAATCTAAGCCTAAGTTTGATCATTTGATTTTTTGAAAAATAATAATTTTAAGGAAGAAAACCAATATTTGGATTTATTATTATAAAAAAAATTTCTAAGTGATGAGAATTTATTTCCCTATTTTTCAACTTACCTCTATTATTATAAATTTTTATTAATTAATTAATTTTTTATTAATTTTTTTCTAATTTTATTAATTTTTTATTAACTTTTACTAATTTCTATTAAAAAATCTTCTCTTATATTATTTATCTACCCTAAACTAAAAATCTAAATTTTATCATTTTTTATTATTTTATAATTTTTTATTTTTATTAATTATTTATTATTATTATTTTCTATTATTCACCCTAAATTAAACCCTAAAAAAAAACTAATCTAAATTCTAATATTTTCTATTTTTTTGAATTATAAATAACAAATAAATAAATAAATAAATTCGATAAATAAATAAATAACTAAATAATAAAAAATATTTAAAAAATCGGAAAATCCGACTTACCTGGATCCAGGTTGATGCACGAGTCAGGTCGGATTGGGTCGAAGCAAGTCGAGTCGAGTCGATAGTTACGGCTACTGGAGGTGTTCATTGACGGCGTTCCAACGGCCTTTTGAGGAGGTTAAGGAGTCGTTTCCTAGGTTTTTAGGGGTGAGGAACTTAACCGTGGTGGTGGATTACTCCAAAAACGCCTCCTGGTGGTGGTTCGAGGCTTGATTGGCGGTCGCAACTTGGGGAACTCTGGCGAAGCTTCGATTTCTCTCTTTTTCTCACTTCTGATCCGTGCTTCTGCTTGCTACCTTCATCCTCTATTTATAACCGCAAGGAATCGAGTTGGATAAGCTCGAATTTCCTCTGATTGAGGTGAATTGGATTTGCGGTTAAAACCCTCCTATGATTTGTGTAAATCCATCAATTTGTTGCGATTTGATTCTAATTGGATGATGTTTATCCTATTTTAGTTAAAGATCTGTTGGATTTGTGCAAAAAAATCGAATCAAAACAGCCAAAACACGCCGGCGACGATCTCGGACAAAGGAAGAAGAAGGTCACGTGCTCGGCATGTGCATTCGTGCCAGCCAATCAGCTTTTGACACGTGTCTTGGGCAAGGAAAAAAATTGCAAAACGCGGAATCTGCCTCCCCTGCGTTTCGAACCCATGACCGAGCCCTCCCCCTGCGCACATGAGGCCGTGGTCCGGACCAGTTAGGCTAGCCCACTTACTCGTTTTTTTTTATTTTCACAATTTACATATATGCAATGCGATTTTTATTAATTTTGTATTTTTTTGAAATTCCAAAAATTTGTAAAAATCATTTAACCCCTTTTATTACTATTTCTACAATTATTTTCCAAAATTGATGTATTTTTTCCTATTTATTTTATTTTTTTTGAATATTTTTCCTATTTTTGCTAAGAAAAATTGAAAAAAAATTGAAAATTGATTATTATTGATCATTAGGGGCAAAAATGGAGTGTTTACAATGTATTGCGCAAGGTGATGACTACTTTTCCTGCTAATGAGGAAGAACAAAGGGAGAACCTATTCCATATTTCTTGCAGGGTTTAAGGTAACCTTTGTGCTCTTATTATTGATGGTAAGTGACTATTTCACTAGTTAATAAATTGAAGCTAGTTACTACTCGACACCCTAAGCCATATAAGCGACATTGGTCAAGTGAACAAGGTCGTCTGCATGTTACTCAAAGGGCTAAAGTTTCATTCAGCATAGAAGAGAGGTATCATGATGAGATTGTCTATAATATTCTTCTCATGTGTGCATTACACACACTGCTTGGCAAACCTTGGTTATATAATAGGAGGGTGTTACACGATAGGTTCAGGAACACCTATGTGTTCTAGAAGGATGGCAAGCGCATTGTGTTGAATCCCATGTTACCAACTAAAGTACAAGAAGTATAGAGACAAATCAATAAAACTATAAAAAAGAAGACCTTATTTGTGGGACAACATGAGCTGGAAGAAGCAATTCAAGAAGAGAGACCAATGTTTCTATTGTAGATGAAATATGTGTTAAAGGTTGGTGGGTGAGAATAGTTACCTCCAGTTGTGAACCAGGTGCTAGATGAGTACATGGATGTATTTCCTAATGAGTTACCAGAGGGATTACCACCAGTGAGAGGCACTAAACATGCGATTAATTTATAGCCTAGATCGATCTTGCCAAATCGGCCTACATATTGCATGAATCCTGAAGAAGGTAGAGAATTGAAGTAACAAGTAGATGAGCTAGTAGAAAAGGGTTTTGTTAAAGAGGGTACTAGTCCTTGTGCTATTCTTGCATTCCTTGTTCTAAAGAAGGATGGCATGTAGTGAATGTGCATTGACAGCAGAGCTATCAACAAAATTACCATCAAATATAGGTATCCCATTTCTAGACTTGATGTTATGCTAGATGAATTGAATGGTGCACAGGTATTCTCTAAAGTGGACCTTAAAAGCGGATATCAGCAAATTCGTATAAAGGGTGGAGATGAGTGGAAAACCACTTTTAAAACACGATGTGGTTTGTATGAGTGGATGATCATACCATTTAGGTTGACCAATGCCCTTAATACTTTCATGCGACTGATGAATCATGTCATGAAGGAATTTCTAGGAAATTTTGTAGTAGTCTATTTTAATAAAATTCTAATTTTCAGTAGAAACATAAGTCATGTTGAACATTTGTAGGCAATCTTCTCAATCTTGTGGAAGAAACGGTTGTATGGAAATCTCAAGAAGTATTCATTCTATCAGTCAGAGGTAACATTTCTTGGCTTTGTTGTGACTAGTTTTGGTGTAAGAGTTAATGAAGAAAAAGTTAGGGCTATCATAGAGTGGCTAATGCCACAATCAGTAGCTGAGGTGAGGAGTTTTCATGGTTTGGCTTCTTTTTATAGGAGATTTGTCAGGAACTTCAGTAATATTGTTAGTCTAATGACTAAATTGACTAAGAATAATGTTCCTTTTATTTTGGGAGATCGAGCTCAGAGGAGTTTTGTGGAAGTTAAGGCGAGGTTAACTAGTACCCTAAGGTTAGCATTACTAGATTTTGACAAAACTTTTGAACTGGAATGTAATGCATCCGGGGTAGGAATTGGTGCTGTATTGATGTAAGAGAGGAAGCCTATTGCATATTCCAGTGAGAAACTAACTGGTGCACCTTTGAACTATTCAGTGTATGATAAGGAGTTTTATTCCTTAGTGCATGCATTGATGTTATGGCAGCACTATCTCCTCTATAAGGAGTTTGTTATCTATACAAACCACGAATCGCTAAAGCACTTCAAAGGCCAACAACGTTTGTCTAAACGACAAGCAAAATGGGTAGAATTCTTAGAGAGCTTCACTTATGTGATTAAGTACAACAAGGGGAGTACAAATATTGTAGTTGATGTATTATCACGCAGGTATGTATTTATCACATTACTTCAGTCAAAGTTTCTTGGGTTTTAATTGATGAAGGAACAATATGTTCATGATGATCATCTGATGTTAATTGTTGATCGATGTTCTGGAGGAGCTATAGTAGATGGTTACTATATGATAGATTGTTTTTTATATAGAACAAAAAAGTTGTGTATACCCTATGGTTATGTGAGGGAACTATTGGTACGAGAAGCTCATGCTAGAGGATTATCCGGACACTTTGGTGAGAAGAGGACATTAGAGTTGTTAAAAGAACATTTTTACTGGAAGGGTATGTTGAAAGATGTACACAAGATTTTGGAGAGATGTGGGGTTTGTAAAACGGTAAAAGGAAAGAAGGAAGCTTAGGGTAAATATATGCCTTTACCTCTACCCACACAACTATGGATTGATATCAATATGGATTTTATCTTAGGTCTTCCCAAGACATAGAGAGGCAAAGACTCCATCATGGTGGTTGTCGATCGCTTTAGTAAAATGTCCCACTTCGTACCTTGCCATAAAATAGATGATGTACTTTTTATCGCTAACCTTTTTTACGTAAGAAATTATAAGATTACATGGTGTTCCTCACAGCATAGTGTTTGATAGAGACATTAAGTTTCTCAGCTTCTTCTAGAAGACACTTTGGAAACGACTTGGTACTAAACTCATGTATACTACATCTTGTCATCTTTAGACAAACGGTCAAACAGAGGTTATCAACCATACTCTTGGTGCCTTACTAAGAGCAACGGTTGGCAAGAACCTTACCTAGTGGGACTTGTGTCTCCCTATTGTTGAGTTTACTTACAATAGGTCGACTTATAGTTCAACCGATAAGTCTCCCTTTAAAGTCGTATATGGCTTTAATCCTACACTTCCATTGTATTTGATAGCTAAACCAACAGCAAAGGAAGAAAGCTTGAGTGGAGTAAAGCATTTCCAAGAGATTCATAAGCTTCATCAAAAGCATCTAAACATCTTAAGAAGACTCAGAAGCAGTAGCAACTTCAGGGCAACAAACACAAGAAAGCCAAGAGTTACAATCTATGTGACTTAGTTTGGATTCATCTCAACAAGGTTAGGTTTCCTCACAAGAAATCATAGAAACTTTCACCTAGAGCAGATAGATGGAACCCGAGGAGAATCATCTAGTTTCTTCATTCATTTGGCATGATTGTTTTTCCTTCAATCAAATACACTTGTCATTGCTTCGGGACAATAATCGATGACTTAAGCAACCATAGAATGCTACCCTTAAAAGTTAGTAGCTTACCTTAAAGAAGAGGTGGTGCAGGAATAAAGGCTGGCCATAAAGGCCAATGGTGTAGCCATTTTAGGCTGGTGGCCTAACCTCCTAAACATCGGCGGTGTAACAATTTGAAGCCGGTGGCCTACAATTCAGGCCGACTACTTTATGTTATTTCGAGCCAGTTTTTCCTTGTAATTAAACTTGACTTTCTTTTATACCTTTAGAATAGAAACAAAAGGATATAACTTGATATTTTAGAAATACAAAACTTGAGTTTTCTCTCATTCTTCTTATACTCTTATCAATCCTTGGATTGTGGCGAGTGACGATATCGGGGTTGTTGTGCATTATATCAACAAATCTGTGCTATGACCATCCTTTTACTAGTGCGTAATATTTGGTAAGGGTTTAGGTGTTTATTTTGTTGTGTTTAAATTATTCGGATTACTTGTGAACTATCAATTGAGGTTGCGATTGCTTAATTCTGCATTGAGATTAGGCACATCACATGCTGCCACGAGCTTTGCTAAGATAGTAGAGGCAGGATGCCATATCGAGAATGCAATCTCTTTGAGAAGGCTCCCCATTCTGGAAGAGGTAGAAAAGAAAGTCACACACTCGAGGCTAGTTAGTAAGGGTAAGGAAACAACTGTTGGTATGGTAGCCACAGGGAATCGTGCTAGGCCAACGCTATAAGTAACCATCCAGAAAAACCATAATACCTCGAGCAAGATCTGGACCGACGCCAATAGAGAAGGCAATTCACTAAAATATTTATCCCTTTAAGCCAGGTTCTTCACTGTCTTTGAGATGAGAATCTATTAAATTTCGAGGTACCTCTTGATAACTATAAACCCAAAGATTACAACCCTAACCTTCATTGTGAGTATAATTTGAGGCAAGAGGGGCACTCTATGGATAACTATTAGAGGTTGAGGAATAAGATATAAGACCTCATAGATGCTAAATTAGTTCAGTTAGACTTTATAGAAGCTCTAGCACCTAATGTCAATAACAATCCCTTTCCAAGCCATAGGGCCTTCGTCAATGTGATCATTGTTGAAGAATGTGGGCTAGGGATAGATCTAGATGAGCTCCCCATCATATTGGAACAGATAGTGTGGAACTTGAAGTAGAAAGGTCACTTACAAGATATAAGAAATCTCAAAGATCACACCAAAACCAAACCCGCAATTCACCAATTATTCAGGGAAGGGAAAGTAAAGAAAGGAGAGATTCAGGCCATGATGAACCCTAAGCCAAAGAAGAATTGTATGTAAAAGGAGTTGAGAAGGAGGTATCTAGCAGGCAATCCCACCGTTAACACATTAGAAGAGCCATTTAGGACATTTGAATACCTAGTAAACTATTCATTCGTGCCAAAAGTCTATGTAGATGCACCACCTACAGGCTGGGGCCTAGAATTCGAGGAGCATAACCCTAGAAGTCTGGAAGAGACATATGAGCAAATAGTAGGAATGGTGGGATTCAGCCCCAAGTCCTTCACCTTTGAATGCTCTAAGTAGGAGCAGAAGGCAATCACCATTCAGCCTAAGAAATTCATGTTCAACGCTCTAGTGTCACCAAAGAATTATAAAGTTGCACCATTGAATTACTAAGGTATAAATCAGACCACGAAAGTAACCCCAATGATAGGAAGATTGACCCGCTTAGAGAGAGTATATGATTTAGTTAAGGAGATCAGGTGGAAGGCTGCTATGGAACTGCCCTCTAAGGAAGTCCCAAGGCCTGACAATAGAGGGGAAGTAAGGGATCAAAATCCCCTTAAGAAGATCACAAAAGCCAAAAAATATAAAATCATCTACACTTCGGCTTCCCTGCCTCAGAGTTTGCAACTTGTTGTGCAATTCACGATAGTAATACGCAGACACAAACCGCTTCTTCATCACTCTTTTCATCTCTTCCCAAGACTTAATAGGTGGCTCGCCACTCCTTCTCCTATTCAACATAAGTTGATCCCACCACACTATAGCATAATCCGAAAACTCAATGGCAGCAAGTTTTACTTTCTTTCTCCCACTATAGTTATGACAATCAAACACCATCTCCACCTTTTTCTCCTACTCTAAGTACGCCTCGGGATCATTCTTCCCTTGGAAAGGAGGAATCTTCATCTTTATGCTACTTAATTGATCATCCTCTCTATTCCTATCTCCTCTATCTTCCCAATCCCTAGTTCCTCTATTCCGACCACTATATCCTCTATAACTCCCGATAGAAGGCTCATCAAAGTCATCATCCGACATTTCATCTCCACCCCTCGGTACTCTCCTAGAACGACTCTCCCTCTTACGCCCTTGGAATACGTTTGTGGATTGCTCTAGTCTTTGCTCTACTGTCTCATGAATTTGTTCCATTCCCTCTTGGAACATCCTCTTCATCTCACCCCTCAACGCCTCAATTACTAACCTAGCATCAAACCTTTCCCTCTCACCTTCAGGAGAATGTTGTCTCGACATAGTCCCTGCAGAAAAGATTAGTACTAACACAAATATATATATAATTAAACCTCACGATACACTCCCTTACGTGTTTCGCTCAAATGATGATATCACACAGTCACTCGTGTATTCTCACAAATAATGATGATATCAACTCGCCAAATTCCTCTTCTCCATTCTCTTGGAACTAACCCGAACTACACCAATTTCCTTCCGTAAAATTCAAAACAACTCTAGGGTTCGTAAATTTTCCTCTATTTTTCTATCCGAATTTTTTTTTTTTTATCTTGGTTGTTGCTCTTGATCACATTTTTCTTTTCTTTTCTTTCCTCTTCTTTGTTTTTTTATCGTGATTTTTACTTTTTTCTTTTTTTTTAACAATCGCCTAGTCGATATTGCACTATCAAAAGACAATCAATACTACGAAATTGAATACGATAATTGATATGAACGATTGGAGTTAGGGTTTTTGATATTACCTTCCTCAACCGAACTTGATGTTTTGACAAACCTAAGCTCTGATACGAACCACGCCAACCCATGACGAAACCCAATACCAATACGTTCGGAAATTTGTTACCTAAGACGCCGAAACACCTAAAGTGGAAACCGCGACCCGTTGTCTATAAGTGAGACAAGAACCTTGGTATAATGTGAAGATGCCACAATCGGGATGAAAGACCGATTGATAAGTCGGGATGAACGCCACGGAAATTAATCCGATAAGTTCTAGTTAGTTCTTGAAGAACCAAGAGAGGTGCCTCTCAAAAGTGTTTAATGTTCAAAGATGTATATTCTATGTTGTTCTAAACCCTAGGAGCTTTTATACTAGGGTTACAATTCATGAAAAACAAGTCCAAAACGACGTAGCTTAGATAAGTTGCATAAAAACACAAAACAGAACAAGCTGGCCGGTAGGGGATACATGGCCGTGTACTTTGGCCGTGTATGATTCTATGCCAATTCTTGTCTCCTTACACGGCCATGCCTTTTAGCCGTGTGTTTGGCCGTGTATGATTCTGTGCAATCATGATATTCCTACACGGCCGTGCCTTGAAAGTATATGCCATCTTCAACCCGTGTCCGGTGTAACTTGTATAAGAGCAAGGGTCTTCCCATGGTTGTTCCAATCCATTCCAACTTCATGATTGCTCCAATCCTTTCCGGCTTCATGGACATCCTTTATCAACCCGTTAAGTGCTTCCTTAAGTCGTTTTGCTCGACTTCTTGTGATCGGTCCAGGCAGCACTTCAAGAGAATCCACATTCCTTCTTCCGGTTTGACTCTCATCATGGATCTCATCATCATTAATAGGTCTTCTTTTATCCTCTAATTTGCAGTGTGAAGCACTTGTGAAATTACTTCATGAAGTCAAGGTTCCTAAAGGTATTTTAGTTGAGAAATTGGGATTTGTAATCAATTCTATCTTTGTTGTGGATCAAATAGCCTTCTCGCTAGAAGAATTGGGAGAAGAAGGTGACCAGCACACTAAGTTGTTATTCATTATAGTTAAATGCAAAGATACGGTGGTGGCTTGAGTATAAATTGACAACGGCTTGTCTTTGAATGTGTGTCCATTATCCACGCTAAACCTACTAGGGATAAACGCATCAAAATTGAAGCCAAGCTCAATTACTGTGCGAGTTTTCAATGGGTCTAAGAGAAAGATGCTGGGTAGAGTTGAATTGCAGATTGAAATCGATCCACAAGGGTTCATAATTCCCTTATAAGTGCTGGATATACCGAGGTCTTTCAATTTGCTGCTAGGGAGACCTTGGATACACTCAACTAGAGTTGTACCATCTAGCCTACACCAAAAGGTCAAGTTTGTATCTAACGGCTAGGTTGTGACAATGTTGGGAGAACAAAACTATGCCATATACAGAGAGACTGCCATTTCATATATTGGGAGTGAAGAGATGGAAGAACTTAGATTGCAAATTTTTTATGGTATGTGCGTAGCCACAAATGAAAAGTCACGTTCAATTCAACAATAGATTGGCACGTTTGGTTTAGGGTACAAACTGACTCATTAGGAGGTTGAGGAGATGAAGTAGAAGATGAAGAAGAAGAGTGGCAAGGAGTTATACCATGCTCAACTAGAGTTTCCAAACATCAATAACACATTTCCAACATCGGCTTATACCCAGAAATTGGAATTACCCGAGCTAACTGACTTATGTAACCGGCTATGTATCGTTAGCACGATAAAAGATTATATCAGCAAAGGCCAATTAAACTATCAGATCTCAGTCCCAATCAATGGCAATAAGTCTCCTTAAACTAAAGATAGGGTCATAAGAAGCATTTAATTCATCTATACTAGTCCAGAATGATTTAATTCAACCTTGATAGATAATAAATATTTCTCTCGCCATGAATAAAGATTTGAATTTCCTCTTCTCTTCATGAGTTTTATTCTTCTACTTATTTGCTTTCCTATTCACTGTTATTCCTCAAATCTAATGAAATCATTGAAAATGGAGGGTATCTTGCACCCGTAAATGATGAAAATGTCAATATCACTTTCGGCCCTACTAGGTTAGTTGTTGGAGGTGATGTCGAAAAGTCAAATGAGATTTAGAAGAGTTGGCATCAATTTAAGCAAGGCAAAGTTATCATTAATGAACCCATCGTTGAAGTAAATTTAGGGAAAGCCCTAGGAACCTCAAGGTTAGGAACAGTTTGTTTGAAGAACATAGGGGGGAATTGTTACAATTATTATCTAAGTATCTAGACTTGTTCACATGGTCATATAAGGATATGCCAAGGCATGATCATTCGATAGTGGCTCATAAGCTACCTACTAAAGTTGACTTCAAATCGAGAAAGCAAAAGCTTAAGAGGTTTCAACCTGACATTTTGTTGAAAATCAAAGAAGAAGTGAAGAAGTTGTTGGAAGTTGGGTTCATTAAGGTATCAGATTATTTGAAATGGGTGGTGAATGTAGTGCTATCTTTAAGAAAAACAAGAAAATTCGAGTTTGTGTTGATTTTAGAGACTTGACCCAAAAGACACCAAAAGATAATTTCCCGTTGCCACACATCAACGACTTAGTAGATAACACTACAGAGAACCACCTTTTCTCTTTCATGGATGGTTTTTCATAATACAATCAGATTAAGATGTCAGAAGAGGACAAAACTGAAACAACATCCATCACTATATAAGGAATGTTTTGTTATGAAGTTATGTCTTTTGGTTTGAAGAATGAGGGAGCGACTTATCAATGAGCTATGGTAGCACTATTCCATGACATGATGCAAAAAGAGGTGGAGGTATACATTGATGATATGATTGCTAAGTCTCATGAAGGGGAAGATCACATGAAAGTCCTTAAGAAGTTGTTTGAGAGGCTTAGAAAATTCCAATTAAAGTTAAATCTTGAGAAGTTCATGTTCGAAATGACATTAGGGAAGCTCTTAGGTTTTGTTATCAACTAGAGGGGGATCAAAGTGGACCTAGAAAAGGTAAAAGAAATTGTTGAGATGCCAGCCTCGTAGACCCTTAAAGAAGTAAGGGGTCCATTGGAAAGGTTGAACTGCATAGCAAGTTTATATCTTAGCTTACTAATAAGTGTCATCTTTTGTTCAAGCTTTTAAAAAAGAATGCCACGATAAAATATGATGCAGAATGTGAAAAAGTCTTTTCTGAAATCAAGAGACATTTAACAAATCCCCCAATCCTGATAGTTCCCACTCCTAGGAGGCCTTCATTCTTGTATTTGACCATACTCCCTGAATCCATAGGTTGTGTGCTAAGGCAAAAAGACAAGACAGAAGGAAAGGAGCACCCTATATATTATCTAAGCAAGAAGTTCACTGAAGGAGAATAGAGATACTCCGAAGTTGAGAAGACTTACTATGCTTTGGTATGGGTAATGCACCAGCTTCGACAATACGCCTTGTATTATTCCATCGAGTTATTAACTAAACATGATTTGCTACGATATCTAGCAAAAAAACCAGCATTGATGGGAAGAATCTCCAAAGGTAGATGTTGCTTTCAGAGTTTGATATCACTTATGTAAACTAGAATTCAATAAAAGGATAAGCCTTAGCAGATTAGTTGGCAGAATATCTAAGGAAAGATACGTTGGAAATCTCATAAGTTCAATTTTCAGATGAAGCAATTATGGTCACTATAGACGAGAGATCAGAAGGTCGAAAGTGGAAGTTGTATTTTGATGGAGCTACGAATGTTTTCAGATGTGGAATAGGGAAAGTCTTGATATCTCCTAAAGGTAACCATTTTCCTATAGCAACGAAGTTGACATTTCCGTATACTAACAATATAGCATAATACGAAGCTTATATCATAGGGCTTAAGATGGTGCTAGAAATGGGTATCTAAGAATTGGAAGTATATGCAGACTTGTTGATAGAGCCATTTTATACTCAATCTTTATAGTATAAATTGTGTTAATTTATTATTGATTTTATAGAAATCATAAGGAAATGGTACTTAATTTTATTATGGTGATAAATCAAGTTTAATGGAGTCAAGAGTGCTAATTCAAGTGATTTAGAGAAGTCATCTACAATTCGGATCAAAGTTAAGGATTTACACCGCCGGCGTACAAGGGAAGTACATGGGTGTGTATTTCCAGAGCATGGCCATGCATCTAGCTTGAAGAACCAACAGAAGCTTACACGGTTAAAGTACACGGCCGTGTATCTAGCTTGAAGAACCAACAGAAGCTTACACGGTTGAAGTACACGGCCGTGTATCTGGCTTGAAGAACCAACAGAAGCTTACACAGTTAAAGTACACGGCCGTGTATAACAGTGAGTTGAGACCGTATATATGGATAAGTTTGGCCGTTTCAGGAGATCTTTCGGTTTTCTTACATATATCTCTTCGTTTTCCAAATGGAGGGAGAGGAGGAGTGAAGAAACCGAATAGGAAAAGCAAGAGACACCTGAAACAAGGACTTTTCATATTTTTTTCACTCTTTGATTTCGTTGGGATGAACATGTGTGGCTAAATAGATTTTCTAGCCGAAGGATCATCAAAAGTTTAATTCTTCAAGAATTGTGAGATCTAATTGATTTTTTTTTATTCTATTCATTGTTTTTAGGTATTTATATATCTTCTGAATGTTTTTTTTATTATTATCTTATTTAATTGGTATGAATTATAGCTCTTCTATTCAATTAGTAAGTTAATATATTGTCAACTAGTACGTCAAGTCCGTAATTGTTTGATAGTTCTAGTTTCTGTGACATAATAACATGTTTGATTATAGAATAGATAGTCAAATTCATGTTATGGAGATATCTAATCTTGTTTAAATAGGTTATCTTATAATCTACTGGCATGAATTGGTAGCCTCACTTGTTTTTAATGCTATTGATAGATTAAATCCGAAGAGCTTGTTTAGGGTTGTTCAATCAATAAGAGAAGTAATCAAAGAGCTTGTTTTGATTATCAAGAAAGTAAGGAGAGATAGGTTATTAGATCTTGTTAATAACCATAACCAGTTTATCTTAGATAAAGAATAGAAAATATTTGCATCAATGATCAATTCTATGAATTAAACTATAGTGATTCCTTTGGTTAGGCTTTCATCATTATTCAATTTTATTATCTGATTTCAGTATTATTTCAATTTACAAACAAAACCCTCATTCTTCTTTTTCTCTCTATTCTCTTTTAATAGAAATATATTTAACCAATCTTTATGGATACAACCTTACTCACTGCTGTATACAAATTATATAATTGCTTAGGAGTAGGTTTTAATTTTGTTGGATTCGACACCCGTCACTTGTCTTTAATTATTCTTTAGACCTTAGGAGAATACAAAACCAAGGATAGCAAATTAATATTGTACCACCAGCATCTTAGCGAATTGGTGGAAAGGTTAAAAAAAAATTATTTTACGTATGTGCCTAGAACCCAAAATCAATTCGCTAATGCTCTAGTAACATTAGCATCCATGATTCAAATCTTAGACAATATGGAAATTTAGCCTCTAAAAATCGGAATTGAGGAGAAACCAGCTTTCTGCCTAGTGGTTGAAGAGAGTCAAGATTGAAAGCCCTGGTACCATGATATCAAAGTATTCCTTTAAAATGACACTTATCTAGAGGAGGCGGATAAGAACGACCAAAAGGCATTAAGAAGGTTAATAGCACGTTTCTTACTCAGTGGTTCTACATTATATAAGAAATCCTTTGATACTACCCTATTAAGGTGTGTCGATGAAGAGGAAGTGGGTATCCTCATGGTTGTCAAAATCGCGATTTTACGTAGAATCGCTAAGGAGTCCGTAGAATCAGAATGTAGAAACGGAACATAGAAACGTAAGTTTCTACAACCTATGTAAAATAACTTTCAAATATTATAAATTTACTTACAATAGTCATTCAAAAATATAATAAATAATAGAAATAAGGAAATTAAGTATTTATTTTAGCCATAAATTGCAAATTTGCAATAAAAGTCATAATATAGATAATCGAGCATAAGTTGTATAATATAGATATTTTATTTCTAAAATGATAAATCATGTATAAAACAAGTTTCACCTAGTTCTATATACAAAAGCTAAAAGATAATAGATAAAATTTAAAAATCAATTGTGACTTTAAGAAATTACTAATAAATAAAAATTGATAATGACGATATACCATTAGAAAGGAGTAATATTAAAAAATGACCAAAAGTACATAATAAAGAAGATACTATAACAAGAAAAACCTTCAAAATTATATATTACTAGATAAATTTTTGCACTATTCTTGATTATTAATTCAAAATATATTTACTTAACAATATCTCACATTTACTTAACTATGAGAATGATATATTGAAAAGATAGAAATATGAATACATTTATACATTTCCTATAAAATTAAAAATCTAAAAAATTCTTATAAAATTAAAGTTATCTATCATTTATTTTATTTACTATTATAAAAATATTAGTTAAAATAAGGAAAGTTGTAGCAATCAAACACGAGTGCTTTAATACGAACATGATCACAAATAGGAACAAGAAGACTAACAATCGACGAACACAAACATAAAGACTTCAATACAATGTAACACACTGACAAGAGGGGAGTGATAACCGACGAACATGTTGGGGTATGACTCATACTCCCCTACGACAGGAAAGCACGTGGGTCCCGCTCCGGCGGGGGTTTCAAGAGGGCAGCGCCCCTTGCAAACCAAAGGGTTTTTAACAATTAAGCCCACAGTTGTTTATTAAAAGTTTGGGCTTGGATAAGAAAACACGAAGAAAATTGCTTTTTGGAAGGAATAAGGGAAGAGCACAACCGGGTAATTAAATTGCACGGCCGTATGTCAAGGAAACATGCCCGCAGAAGCACACACGGTTGAACACAAGGTTGAAGGCACGGCCGTATGTTATTTGCGTGAAAGCCTGTAGTTGTAAATATTTGTGGAATCGGTTGAAACGGATAGAATCACGATTTTGAATGATTTTACTATTCAAAATCGCGATTTTGTTACAATTTTGCTTCTCTCCGATTTTGTGTGCGAGTTAACTAGAAATATATATACAAACTCATAAAATCGTTGAATCGTACGAGTTAAATCGCAATTTTGACAACAATAGGTATCCTGATGTGAGAAATACATGAGGGAATTTGTAGGCCACACATGAACGAATATATGCTAGCCCGTAAAATCATGAGGATGGGTTATTTCTGGATGACTATGGAAACAGACTACATTAAACATGTGAGGCATTGTCACTTATGCCAAGTCTATGCTAATAAAATCAACATGCCATCTCAAGAATTAGACATATTGTCAGCCTCATGGCCATTTTCCATGTGAGGCATTGATATGATTGGTCCAATAACTCCAAAAGCACCAAACGGGCTCAAGTTCATTTTGGTGGCCATTAACTATTTTACTAAATGGGTTGAAGCATCTTCATATGCTAATGTGACCAAAGGAGTGGTCATCAAGTTCTTAAAAAGGGACATAATTGCTAGATATAAGGCACCTGAATCCATCATTATCGATTAAGGAACCAACCTAAAAAATAACTTACTTATAGAGACATGTCAACAATTTGGAATCAACCATAGAAATTCAACTCTGTATCATCCTCAAATGAACATAGTAGTTGAGGCTGCCAATAAAAATATTAAGAGAATTATTGAAAAAATGGCAATCACTTACACCAATTGGCATGAGATGTTACCATTTGCCCTTATGGCATACAAAACCTCGGTAAAAACGTCGATTGGAGCCACTCCTTATTCACTAGTATATGGAACTGAGGTCGTGTTGCTCATAGAAGTGGAAATCCCATCCTCTAGGGTACTTGTAGAAACACAGCTTGATGAAGCAGAATGGGTGAAGAAAAGGGCTAATCAGCTGAATGTTATTGATGAAAAGAGACTTAAAGCATTATGTCATGGTCAATGCTACCAGTAGAGGATGGCTAGAGCATTCAATAAGAAGGTAAGATCAAGAAACTTCAAGGAGGGAGATTTGTGGTTTTAAAGAAAGTGTTACCAAATGTACAGGATACTAGAGGAAAATTCACTCCAAATTATGAAAGGCCCTATGTTGTGAAGAAAGTCCTGACAGGGGGGACATTAGTGCTAGCTAATATGGATGGCCTAAACATAAGAGGCTCTATGAACTCAGATGTAGTGAAATTGTATTGCCTATGAGTAATCAATGAAATCTCTTGCCAAACTCAATAAGAGCATCGACAATACTAATCTCTCTATGACAAAATTTTTATTCTTTACGAGAAAAGATGATATCTTCTGTGGTTGTTGATGTTGGATTAGTCATTAACCAACCCTTGTGTTGGTCCCATTAAATTAATCAAGAGGGGGGTGAATTGATTAATTATTGAAATTTTCAATTTTTCGCAACTTTGTAAAAACACTTTTGAATGGAAATTCTAATGGCGTGAGCAACAAATAAATAATAAGCATGCAATTAAATAAAAAATGGAGAGAGAGAGAAAATCAAGCTTAGTGATGTATTGAGGTTCCTCCTTGTACGTACGTCCTCTCTTCCAACTCTATACTGGGGACCCGGTTGTCTATATCGATTGAGTTTCACTATACCAAAAATCAAATTGAGAGTACAAACACACTAACACTTTGGCAAAGTCTCACTACTAAGTCTCCCTAGCTTTCACATTAAGCTAATCACTCAACTACAATGATAAACAACTCTCAATCACTTATAAAAACAATCAAATAAACAAAGAAGAGAAATAAAGTATCCTCTATAATTAGGTTCAATAACAATTAAATGAGAACTCTTTTGTGCGCCTTTTGAAGGATAGCAAGATCAAGATTTTCTACTCGTGTTCTTGATTTTCTTTTTCTTTAGCTTCTAAAGCTTCTTTCTCTTTTATAGAAGAATAACAATGGTCAGCTAGTAGAAAAAAATGCAACAACAATTTGAATTTCGAATAACCCTTTTGATAGAAATGATTGAGATTTCCTCTTAGATATTTGAATTTAAAATCTGGATAATCTTCAATAGAAACCCATCCTATGATGTGTACTTTCTTGTTGTAGAGATCTTTTCTTAGATTTGAATATCTAAAAAACTAGATAAGCTTAAAAGATAAATTTGTTGAGATTTTTCTAGATAAAGTTAAAGAGATTTCATGATATCCCTCATGTTGTGGAGCCTTATCTTCTAATAACAACCATATCTTCATTGTAGATATATCCTTATCTTTATAACAACTTAACCTTATTGTCTTTAAACATATATCTAAGAATAAATTACAAAGAATTTCTAGAAAACGTCTTCGCAACATACCAAAGAACCAGCAGTCAAAATTAAGGTGGAAAACAAATAAATTTTGAATAAAACTTTTGATAAAAACTTGAAGTGATGAAATCCCCAAGATGATAAATCCCACTTTAGTGAAACACATCAAGTATATTGCCTAAATATACTTGACAAGTGGAGTTAGGCTTTGAAAAAATTATAAGAACATGAAATTTAATCATTTCCTTTAAATCTAAAAAAAAATCCATGTTCAAACATAAAGGTTCTGAACATGCTTCTATCAAGCATATACTTCTTCCCATTAAAGGTTCTAAAATAGCTTTTGACTAGAACCACATACTGCTTATGCTGTTCTAAAGGTTTTGTTAAAACTTCTGAAACAAAATCTTATAACTTCTTCTTATAATGAAGTTTCTGAAATAACTTCTATCCAACTATTAACAAGATTAAGGACTTTTTAAGAAGTATCTAGAGGTTCTGAACTACCTTTTGTTACTTTATTTTTATTGAAAACTCTTTTGTTAAACTTCTAAAACACCTTTTGTCTGTCTCAAAAATCCATTAAATAACTTCTATATAAACTGAAACTTTTGTACTCAAGAAAAAACATATTAAATATTTTAATCCCCTTTTGTTATCATCAAAACTAAACTACAGAACTTAACATTCTCCCCCTTTTTGATGATTACAAAACATCCTTTTTAAGAACAGAACATAAGTTTAACATTATTTGAAGTTTGCCATTTTTCTCCCCATTTTTGTTATCATTAAAAAGTAAATCTCCCCCTCAATTAATGCATAAAATATATAAAAGAATGAAGAAAGAAAAGAAATGTGATTTGAAAAACTAGAAAGAAACAAGAGTCTGGATCAGTACATAAAGAAAAATAAAAAATGAAACTATATTTTCTTGGTGGATTTTCTTGGTGAAATTTTCGAAGGAGGAGGTTTGGAAGGAGTTGATTTTTCTGGTGAGGAGTCTAAATCAATTACACGTGCTCCTTTGCAAACATAATCTGGAAAGTGTTAGGATAAAACATTTGGATTTCTCCTTGTAGATTCTTCATAACTTGGATAAAGCGATCAGATTTAGAATCTATACTCTTAAACCAGGAAGTGACCAAATCTCCGATCTTCTTCATCTGATCAACTAGTTTATCAAATCCATCCACATTATGGTTTAAATCACTCTTAACCCTACTACTGAATTCATCATAGAGAATCCTAAAATGTTTGAATTCAATAAGAATTGCTTTAAAACTTCCTTTAATTTGCTTTTGTAGAACGTCTATCCTTCTATTGTCAAAAGTTTAAAGAGAACTTAACTCCTCTTTCATTGTAGTCCTTATAATTTCTATCATTTCAGTTTTCATTTTATCTCTTATGGCAGTCTTCAATTCCTCCACATCAAGTTTTCCAATATCACTTTTTGTCCCACTTCCTCCTACCTTAGTTTCTTGCAACTTTCTCTTTTTATTATGATCAAGAGCAAGTTCTGACAGAACCTCTAAAGCTCCTTCTTATCTTATAGCGGAAGAGATTCCAACTGAAACTTCTCTTTTCTTATGCCTTTCATGTACATAATGTGATCCATCATTTGCATACTAAAGAAAATCCTTTACATATTTGGACATATGATGGAACACTTCCTTACCTATTCTTTTTAACTTCAAAGAATCAAAATAACTAGGGGGTAGAGTAGTCCTCTTAAACTCAAACAGTTTCATTAAAACACTCCCAAAAACTAAACTTTCCTTATTCCTCCATATTTGATCAACTATCCTCAAAGCCATGTCCAAATTCTTTCTATGAACTATGGCATGGATAATCTGTGCATGCTCAATGGACATAGAAGTTGAACTTCCTTTCCTTAGACAAATACACTTAATTAGAATCTTATGTATTATCCTAGGAAATAACTTGAAATCCATTACCATGGCTTCTTTGCCATAATCCATTTCCAAACCTCCATTTACAGTAGAAAAAAGTTCATTCTTAGGTAAATTCAGTACCTCCACATCATCATTAACATCATGCATTTGAAAACATTGAATCACATCATCTCTAGTGATCCTGATCTCTTGATTACAAACCCTAGAAACTAACATATTGTCTTCAGAACATTTCAAATTTCCATAAAACTCCTTTATGCATTCCTCATATACCAGAATTTGTAAAGAACACAAATTTATATACCCTATCGGTTTTAACAGCTCATTCTAGTAAAAACCATTACTCACAAAAAAATTAAAATCGATAAAACTACATAGACAAACCTCATTCCTTTTTTGTCCTACAGCAATGTCCAATGAGGGTTTTGAACTTTTTCCTCTGCCTTTTCCAGAAGATTTCTTAAGTGCCTTTGGCGTTCCATATTCGATCTTTTCTTTTCCTTTCTTGGTAAGTGAATTACTCTTTTTCTTTCCCACACTCTTTTTCAAAGAACCAAGAATAGAATCAGAGTTGATTGAACTTTGGTTTTCTTTCATTATAGGTTCTGTAGTAGGTTCTTAAGGGTTTTCAGATGACTTGTCGTGGATCACAAGAGGAGCATTTGATGGTTTCGTTTTGAAAGATTTTTGTCTAATTCTCTCAAATTTTTTAGGTGTCATTTTTTGTCGAAGTTTGACGATTAGAGAGAAGAAAAAAAAATTCAGAGTCGAGGAAGGTGAATTGTTGAGCAAATAAGAGAGAACAAATAAATGGCGATTTAAAATAAAAAAAACCGTTGGTCTTCCTTTTTGTTTAAAAAAAATTGACCACACATAAATGCACATTTTTTGTTTTTCTTTTCACTAAAAATTAAAAGAAAAGGAGTCTTTATAATTACAACAAAAGGGAAAAAAAATTAAAATTCACAAAATGGATTGCAAATTCCCATTTCATTCCTAATAAAGCCAAATTTTATTTTTTCAAGTGGTTTAGTAAAAATATCTACAAATTGATTTTCTGTCGGTACAAATTCAACATTTATATTCCCATTATTCACATGATCTCTAATAAAGTGATGTTTTATTTCTATATGCTTTGATCTAGAATGATGTATTGGATTTTTTGTTAAATTTATTGCACTTGTATTATCACATTTAATTGGTACATTTTTAAAATTCATTCCATAATCATTTAATTGCTGTTTTATCCATAAAACTTGAGCACAACAGTTACCAATAGAAACATATTCTGCTTCAGCTGTAGACAAGGCAACAGAATTTTATTTCTCAGAAGACCAAGAAACTAATTTGTCACCTAAGAGTTAACAAGTACCTGATGTACTTTTTCTATTAATTTTACAACTCGCATAATCTACATCAAAGTATCCTATTAAATTAAAATTTTGATTTTAGGATACCAGATACCTAATTTAAAAATATTTATTAAGTACTTGAAAATTCGCTTAGCAACTGATAAATGTGTTTCTTTTATAGCACTTTGAAATCTTGTACACAGACATACACTAAACAAAATATCAGGTCTAGATGTAATCAAGTATAGCAAAGATCCTATAAGACTTTTATAAAGTTTTTCACTTACCTTCTTTTCATTTGAGTCAGAGTCTAACCTTATTGAAGTGCTCATAGGTGTGGCAGCCTTTTTATAACCTTCATATCCAAATTTCTTTAAAATCTATCTTATATACTTTTCTTTATAGATAAAAATTCCTTCCTTAGTTTGTTTTATTTGTAGCCCAAGAAAGAATGTCAACTTACCTATCATTAACATTTAAAATTTTGCCTACATAGTCTTAACAAACTCTTGACAATACAATTCATTAATAAATCTAAAAATGATGTCATCTACATATATTTGTACAATCAAAATATCAAGATTATATGTTTTTAAGAATAATGTGGTGTCCACTTTTCCTCTTTGAAAATCTTTTGAAAATAAAAACATACTCAATCTTTCATACCATGCCCTTAGGGCTTGTTTTAAACCGTATAAAGCCTTATTGAGTTTGAAAACATAATTAGTTTTAAAAGGATCTTCAAAACAAGGGAGTTGCTCAACAAAAACTTCTTCTTTTATAAATCCATTTAAAAATGCACTTTTCACATCCATTTGAAAAACTTTAAAATTTTTATAACAAACATAAGTAAGCACCAAACGTATTGCTTCTAATCTAGCAACAGGTGCAAATGTTTCATCAAAATCTATGCCTTCTTCTTGTGAATAACCTTTTGCTACTAATCTTGCTTTATTTCTTATTATTTTTTCATCTTCATCCAATTTGTTTTTAAACACCCATTTAGTTTTAATTATTGATTTTCCTTGAGGTCTAGGAACTAAATTCTATACATTATGTCTTTGAAATTGATTTAACTCTTCTTACATTGCATTTATCTAATTATTATCATTTAAGGCTTCTTCTATATTATTAGGTTCAATTTCAGATTACAAAACAAAGTGATTTTCAAAATTTTGTAAACTAGCTCTAGTTTTAAAGAGATTTCATGATATCCCTCATGTTGTGAAGCCTTATCTTCTCATAACAACCATATCTTTATTGTAGATATATTCTTATCTTTATAACAACTTAACCTTATTGTCTTTAAACATATATCCAAGAATAAATTACGAGGAGTTTCTAGAAAATGTCTTCACAACATACCAACGAACTAGGTGTTAAAATTAAAGTGGAAAACAAATAAATTTTGAATAAAACGTTTGATAGAAACTTGAAATGATGAAATCCCCAAGATGATAAATCCCACTTTAGTGAAACACATCAAGTATATTACCTAAATATACTTGATAAGTGGAGCTAGGCCTTGAAAAAATTATAAGAACATGAAATTTAATCTCTTCCTTTGAATTTGAAAAAATTCGTGTTTAGACATAAAGGTTCTGAACATGCTTCTATCAAGTATATACTTCTTCCCGCTAAAGGTTTTGAAATAGCTTCTGACTAGAACCACATACTGCTTGTGCTGTTCTAAAGGTTATATTAAAACTTTTGAAACAAAATCCTGTAACGTCTTCTTATAGCAAAGCTTCTAGAATAACTTATGTCCAACTATTAACAAGATTAAGGACTTTTTATGAAGTATCCAGAGGTTCTAAACTACCTTCTGTTACTTTATTTTTATTGAAAACTCTTTTGTTAAACTTTTGAAACACCTTCTATTCATCTCAAAAATCCATTAAACAACTTCTATATAAACTGAAACTCTTGTACTCAAGAATAAACATATTAAATATTTTAATCCCCTTTTGTATCATCAAAACTAGACTAGAGAACTTAACACCTTGCCTATACACTTCATTGATAAGTTCCCTTTTCTAGATTCTCTACACTACATTATAAACACAAACCAAGCTAATACCCATAATGATGTGCCTTTCAATGAGATTGCAAGAACACCAAATCTACTTCCAATTCCACAACAAGATAGCATGAAATCCACAATCAAATGAACCTTAATTGCATGAATTCAAATGACTACAAGGACAAATTGTAATGAAGATCACTTGCAATTGTAATATATGTTAAGGATCACATAAAGATGAACTGAATTCCAATAAAATTGGAATTAAATTCAAATCTAAAAATTTAGATCCCTAAACACGTGAACAAGAACAAAAGAACACAACCAATTACAAATAGATATAATGCACTAAAAGTAATTGGAAGCAACTTAAGAAGAAATTGATGTTACTCACAATACTTCTCAAGTCAACTCGCCACAATTTCAAGGATGAAATTGATAAGAGTTTGTGACGTGAAAGACGTAAGCTTTCCACAGCCAAAATTTTAGAAATGAGATGTTCAAAAAGTCCCTTACAAACCCTAATTATGAAGTATTTATACTTGCTCCAGTTAGGGTTAAAATGTCCAAAAACTTACACCTATACCACTAAGTTGCTAGTCCTAATTCAACAAAATAAAAACAAATAAAAATGTCCCAAAAATCATTACAAAGTGACTAGTTCAAAAATAAAATAACAAGTATAAAGATGGTCTTCAAAGAGCCAGTTCTTCAAGTCAATTGAGTTCTTTGCGAGCCATTGGATATGAGTCCAAGTCCAATAATATTCCTAATTTGATCAATAGTGTAGGTTATTTGACATCCTATAGAACCAATAAGTGTACCTATCGAAATGCACAACAATTATATGATACAAAAGTAGATATCAAGTTAACAACCTCGGGGTTTAGTTGTTCATGGAGGATTCTCATAGCTAAGTTTTGTAAGCCCTTAGCTCGGGCTATGGTGATTAGTCCTATGGGAATCTGATTCCTATCACATAAACTGAAGTCGAATAGTTAATAAATGGTTAAATGCTTCATTATGACTTAATCCTTTTCTAAGGAAATTTTATTGCTAGAAAAAAGATTAACACAATTTCAAAAGTCGATATGCCTCGAAGGCCATGGTTAAGCGAAGATTTGACTTCACCACATACATAGAAGACATAACCATGAAGATTGGTTGTGAACATTCTGCTAAGGTATTCTAGCTCAATGAGCGAGTGATTAGTGGGCAACAAGTAAGGAGCTACCAGTCGGGATGAAATCAATGAGATTGGTAAGATCTGTTCATTGGTAAATTAATTTTTACTGGATATCATGTTCCAACATACTTTTAAACCCCAAAAGCTCTACATAAGGAGCATTTATTAATTAAGTCTAGCCTGGTTAACAACTAGCAAAATATTTTAGTCCATCCTCATCAATAGGTGACAAATATTTAAGTCCATTCTCGTTAGTAGATGGCATCACTTTTAAGTCTACCCTCGTCAGTAGGTGGCAACCTAATAAGTCTAGTCTTGTTAGTAGCTAGTAGCCCATTTAAGTCCATCCTCATCTATAGGTGGCAAATATTTAAGTCCATCCTCATCTGTAGGTGGCAAATGTCTACTTTTATTAGTTGATGGCATCACTTTTGAGTCTACCCTCATCAGTAGGTGACAACCTAATGAGTCTAGTCTTGTTGTAGCTAGCAACACATTTAAGTCAATTCTCATCAATAGGTGGCAACCTAATAGGTGTAGTCTCGTTAGCAGCTAGTAACCCTCTTAAGTCCATTCTCGTTAGTAGATGGCAAACCTTTTAAGTCCATCCTCATCAATAGGTGGCAAATATTTAAGTCCATTCTCATCAGTAGATGGCATCACTTTTAAGTCCATTCTCGTCAGTAGATGGCATCACTTTTAAGGCCACCCTAGTAACCTAATAAATCTAGTCTCTTTAGCAGCTAGCAAGCCTTTTAAGTCCAAGCTCGTCAATAGTTGGCAACCCATTTAAGTCTATTCTCTCTAGTAAATGGCACCACACTTAAGACAATCCTTGTCAATAGGATGCAAATATTAAAGTCCTATCTCATCAATAGTAGCCGTGTCATTCTAAACTTAGGGCAAAAGTTGTGTCATTTTGGTCTTTGTAGTAAGTTCTATCCAAACTTCACTACAAAGAGGGGTAATTGTAGACATCCCATTTTTGCCTCCATCTAGATTTGTTTAAAATATATATAAATAAATAAATAAATAACGAAAAAATAAAAAAATAATAGTAATAATAAAAGGTCTAGTTTACAAGAAAATATATAATAAAAAAAAAGCAAAAGAAGAGAAAAGAAAAATTTTAAAAATGAATAAAGTCAAAGTAAATGAAAAAAAAACTTTAAAAAATAACAAAATAACAAAATAATCAAAAATAATGAAAAGTGTAAACATTTTCAACAAAAATAAGAAAATATGAGACTCTAAATTAAGTTTAGGAATCTCAAATCAATAAAAATTAATTAAGACTATTAGCTTATAGGTAAATTAATTGCAAAAATAAATCGAGAAATAGGCTGGCTCAATTGGACCGAACATGCACCTAATGCGCACGGGAGGAGGCAGGTCAAGAGTTTAAATCTCACCCAAGGCACTTTGTGCCATTTTTCTTCTTTTCCCTCTAGGTGGACACATGGCAGCCTCTAATTGCCTGGATTTGGTCACGTGCCTAGCATGTGATCATCTTTAACCTCTAGTCGACGACCATAAGGAGAAGATGAATGCAAATCTAGCCATTTCATGCTCTTTTTTTTATATAAATCTACTAACATTTAGCAAAAAAAATCAGATAAACACAAATCTCAACAAAAAAAAGAAAGGATCGATCCGAATCAGGATGGAGTAGACATTGCTATCCAATACTTGATCTATGAGTATCTAACTCTCCTAAGCTTGTTAATGGTGCCTATAAATACCGTAAAAGCACTAGAAGCAAGAGGTTAGAAAAATCACTCAAAAAACACACTCATAAGCTCACATAGTCATTTTCTCTCTCTAGGAAAAAAACCACCACCGCCAAAACTGCTCTCTAAGATTTCACCACCTATACTCAACCTTGAGCTCCGTTTTAGGTGCCATTAGTTCCCTTAAGTTGTGAGGACCAAGGAAAAATTAGTCTCACGAGGTAAGAATTTACTAGAAGCTTGGATTGAAAAACCACCGTCACCATCACCACTAGCCACCTTTGAAATACCACCTTAGGCTATGATAAGAATCAAAATCCGATAAAACCTATCATTAGGGCAAGAACTAAAGGATTTCAAATCTTAGTAGTGAGGGCCCATTTCGAGCAAATCAACCTGAGAATTATTTGTCTACTAACCTCTTTTCTCTTATTCATGTATTGTATATTCCAACAAGAACACTTATCATGCTTTATAGGGCGATGGACAAACTCACTCAAACACAACTTGTGGGTTATCCATAGACCAACCTAAACCGACAATGAGTTGGGCCGACAAATCCTATTGAAAAATTAGCATGTTGAAGACTATTTTTACTTGTAATTTATTTTCTTTGGACTATTTATGTTATAAGTTTTTGGGACACTTTTCATTTGCTTGTAATTATGTTTTTAGGATCGGCCACCCTAAAAGTGGCATAGTTGTAATTTTGTGAACTTTTTAACCCTAAAGGAAACAAGTATAAATACTTGCTTAAGTAGGGTTTTTATGAAGAATTTTTCATAATACACTTCACCTTTTACGTGAGAGAATTAAGGTTCATTCCTTAGGTCAATTGCTCTTATTAATTTCAATCCCAATAATTAGAATTGTGGCAAGTGCAACAAGGAGAAATTGTGAATAATATCAATTCCTTTTTGTTGTGTTTCCTTTTCATCACTAGTGAGTTATATCTAGGGTTGGATTGGATGTTTCTTGGTCATATTTGATTACATTTGTAATCAAATTATTATTTCTTAATTGATTGGTTTTTTAGCCTTGGTTTTTAACCATCAATTTTAGCCTCATTTGAACCATAGATCAATTTGTTTGGGAAGTGGATCACGGAATTGGATCTTATTGTTCTCGTGTGTAATTCACATGGAATTACTTGTGATTATTGTTATATTGGAGGAAATTATCATTGTTGAATTGCTAATTCCAACTTTGAGCATTCGGATTTCATTAAATCTCCATTAGGGTTCATTCTACTAGTTTAAACCGAGATTGGTTTAGTGCAATTGAGGTTTATAATTTGCTCCAATTGTATGTGCTTAACTCCTAATTTAGGCACATCATAATTTGGTATTAGAGCATCATCATACTTAGAATTAAGATTAATCACACCATTGTTTAAGAATTGGTTCATAAATAATGATTGCGCCATTTGATTATTAGTTTGATTGACATTGTTTGATTGTCTTTCAAATTGGTTTTGTATGTGCTTAATCTTGGTTTTAGGCACATCATATTTTGGTATCAGAGCACAAGTTGAGAGAAGGGAATTTTCGTGATCCTTATTTTCAATTAGGGTTCTTCACTTTGATTCGAAATTGTGTGTGTTGAGGAGTTGTGATTGTTGTATGTAGGAGTAGAATTTGAGGTCTTGTTGTAGCTTCTTGGTTGTTGAATTCACCGTGAAGGGAAGGGAAGAAAGTAGTGCATTCTTGAACCAAATTCGGAATTGGGAAGTATCTCCATTTGTGTAGAAAGAAAAAGTGTGATACTTGCTTGTTTGTTTTCTGAAATAGAGAGTGTAATTGAAGATTTCCATATTTAAGTGGCATGGAAGATTTGGAAATTATTTGATTTTCAAAAAAAAAATTAAGTTGAAGAAGTTGATGTATGGTCATTCGAATTTGAAAATTGCTTCTTACCAATTGTAGAAGGGTTGCAATTAGTGAAGTAATTTGACTTTGAAATTTGAATTGTTGCTGCTTTTGTGTATGAGTTAGAGTTTGCATGGTGTTTTGTAGTGGTGGTTGAAGTGGTTACATCGTGTATATGTATGGTGTATGTGGCAGTGTGAATTTGTGGAGTTGTATGGAGTTAAGTGCTGCACGTTGAGGCTAAAGTGTGAGTGTGTAGTGCACGAATAGCCAATCGTGAAAGGGAAGAGTGGTGTTTCAATTGTGAAGTGGAATTGTGTAGTGTGTTTTTCGAAAAAGGTGGAGGAATCACAATTGTCATTTTTAGATTTGAAATCAGAATTGAAAGTGTACATTAAGAGGTCAATTTGAAATTTCAAACACACATTAAGTCATAGTTAATTGTGTATCTTTTGAATTTGAAAAAGCCTCTTACCAATTGTGGAGTTGTGCACTTATTGAACTTTTTTTGAATTTGAAAGTGGGCTGCCTTTTGTGTTAAAGTTGCTGTTTGTTATAGTGTGTGGAAGGGAAGTGTACTGTGGCTTGAAGAGTTGTATGTAGTGTTGTGTTTTTTTTTGTAAACTTAGTGAAGGGTGTGTATATTTGCCGTTGGTTGTTGTTGGTGTTGTAAAGATAATTGTTGCTAGTGGCGTAAACATATTGGTATCGTGAGTAAAAAGGAAGTTGTGTGGTGGTGAATGGTGTGTTGTGTATGTGTTTAATTGCTGCCAATTGTGTATTTAAGTGGTGAGAAGTCAAGGTAAGAAAAAGGAAAGCTGAGTAGTAGAATTTGAAATTCAAACAAGTCATTAAAGTGTGAAAGTAATTGAACTAATTACTTAAACACTTATAGTTGTATTTAATTCTATCTACTTGAAAGTAGTTGAGTGTACTTCATTTGTAGCTTGGTTGTGTACTTGAACTGTGGAATTGTAAGGATAATTATTGTGTTGTTGGGTTTGAACACAATCATGTCTAGTGAAATGTTTCATTATGCTAATGTATTGCGTCAGACATTGACTAAATTTACTACTAAGGATGATGAATAAAGGGAAAACTTATTCCATACTTCTCGTAGGGTACAAGGAAATTTATGTGTCCTTATAGTTGATGGTGGTAATTGTACCAATTTGGTAGCAACATCATTAGTATCGAAACTAAAACTTACCACTACTCCACATTACATTGGCTTAGTGATTAAGGGAGTTTGCATGTGACCTAAAGAGCTAGGATACCTTTCAGTGTAGGGGATAAATACTGTGATGAAATCGAGTGTGATATTCTACCTATGTGTACATCCCATATATTGCTTGGCAAGTGTTGGTTATATGACAGGAGGGTCTTACATGATGGCTTCAAGAATACTTATGTATTCTAGAAGGAGGGAAATGAAATATTCTAAATCCGATGTCACCTTCGGAGGTTTAAAGGATTCAACAACAAATCAGTAGACCATCAAAGGGCCATGAGTAGTTGAACTAACCCTTAGAGCACAAAATTTGTCAGACATAGATGTGCCAACCTTTAGAGGATCCTAATGATCATAGTCAAATGAGCAAACTACTAGAGAACCAAATTGTTCATAGGTAGTTGTGTTCACCTTTAGAGGTACTAGAGGCTCATGAGCCATTGAGTAAAACATTGGAGGATTCTGAGGGTCAGAGTCAAATGAGCCCATCATCAAAGCGCTAGACTATTCTGAGACAGTTGTGTCCACCTTCAGAGGTTTTAGAGGGTAGTGAACAGTTAGGCCAATCATTAGAGGGCCATGAGGATCAACACCATACAGATGAGTTAGAAAATGAGAAAACAATTTTAGTGGAACGGGTTGAGATAGGGGAGACCTCAGTGGATAATGGGTCATTATTTGTGTTGCAGATGAGATACATCCTAGAAATTGAGGAGAGAAAACAATCACCCCCTATGGTATTTTAGATATTGGAATTCTACAGTGATACTTCTTCAGGTGACTTACTAGGGGGAAATAGAGTCTCTACTGCATTTGATCTATCAGATTTGAGGACAAATCTTTTTGAGGCTCGAGGAGATGATAAGAATCAAAATCTGACAAAACCTATCATTAGGGCAAGAACCAAAGGATTTTAAATCTTAGTAGTGAAGGCTCATTTTGAGCAAATCAACCCAGGAATTATTTGTCTACTAATTTCTTTTCTCTTATTCATGTATTGTATATTCCAATAAGAACACTTATCATGCTTTACAGGGCGATGGATAAACTCACTCAAACTCAGCTTGTGGGTTATCCATGGACGGACCTAAACCGGCGATAAGCTGGGCCGACAAATCCTATTGAAGAATTAGCATGTTGAAGACTATTTTTACTTGTAATTTATTTTCTTTGGACTATTTATGTTGTAAGTTTTTGGGACACTTTTCATTTGCTTGTAATTATCATTTTAGGACCTGCCACCCTAAAAGTGGCATAGTTGTAATTTTGTGAACTTTTTAACCCTAAAGGAAGCAAGTATAAATACTTGCTTAAGTAGGGGGTTTTGGGGAGAATTTTTCATAATACACTTCACCTTTTACGTGAGAGAATTAGAGTTCATTCCTTAGTTCAATTGCTCTTATCAATTTCAATCCCAAGAATTGGAATTATGACAAGTGCAACAAGGAGAAATTGTGAGTAATATCAATTCCTTTTTGTTGTATTTCCTTTTCATCACTAGTGAGTTATATCTAAGGTTGGATTGGATGTTTCTTGGTTAGATTTGATTGCATTTGTAATCAAATTATTATTGCTTAATTGATTGGTTTTTTAGCCTTGGTTTTTAACCTTCAATTTTAGCCTCATTTGAACCGTGGATCAATTTGTTTGGGAAGTGGATCACATAATTGGATCTTGTTGTTCTTATGTGTAATTCACATGGAATTACTTGTGATTATTGTTATATTGGAGGAAATTATCATTGTTGAATTGTTGATTGCAACTTTGAGCATTCGGATTTCATTGCATCTCCATTAGGGATCACACAAATTCTACTAGTTTGAATCGAGATTATTTTAGTGCATTTGAGGTTTATAATTTGCTCCAATTGTATGTGCTTAACTCTTAATTTAGGCACATCATAATTTGGTATCAGAGCATCATCATACTTGGAATTAAAATTGATCACACCATTGTTTAAGAATCGTTTCATAAATAGTGAAGATTTACGCCATTTGATTACTAGTTTGATTGACATTGTTTGATTGTCTTTCAAATTGGTTTTGTATGTGCTTAATCTTGGTTTTAGGCACATCAGGCTAGTTTTTAGTGAAAACCAACATTGCCAATTGATTCCCCACTCCCGAAAACCTAGGAAAACACCCTTTAACTGCCCTCAACAACCATCGGAGCATTGCCAAAGAGGAGCCCCATCACTGCAACCCGATCTAACCCTCAACCCGATTCAACTCAACTTGCGACCCGACCCACATGTTACCAAGAACCTGGTTGGTAATTTTTTTTATTTTCTTTTATTTCTTTTTTATGTGTTTGTTTTATTTATTATTATATTTATTTTAAACTTGTCTATAGTTTAAAAAATAAAATAAAATAATAAAGTACCCATCGGATTTTCGTGGTGTATACTATCGCTCGATGGTGAAAAAAAAAACAGAAAATAAAAATCTAAGGAATTTTTTTAATAAAATAAAACTAAAAAATAAAAATTAAAAAATAATTAAATAAAATTTTAATAAAAAGATGTGTGATAATAATAAAAAAATACAAAAAAAAAAAAAAAAACCTTAGTATGACCTAAGATATTAGAAATAATAATAAAAATAATAAATAATAAATAAATTTTTAGTATAAGCTAGGATCATAGAAATAAAAAATAAAAAAATGAAAAATTTAGAAAATCAAAATAAATAAGTAAAAATCCTTAGTAAAAATAAAATTTTAGAAACAAAAATTCAATAAAAACTAAAAATGATAAAAATAAAAAAATAAAGTTTTTTTTTAGTGTAAAGTTTTTTAATTAAATTTATAGGAATGGGATTAAAGAAAAATATAAAAAAATGAAAAATAGATTATATTAAAATCTAACATTTTAGGGTTTTATTACATAGAGTTTTCTTTAATAAAAAACTAATATGAGGTTTTTCCAAACTTAGGTTATCTTAGATTTTTCAAAAATAATCATTCAATAATCCAGGTTATCTAAATATTTTCTTAATAAAAATTAATATGGTTGAATAAATTAAACTCAATGCTTTTTATTAATAAAATTAATCAATAAAATAAATTTTTATAAAAGAAAAAGCGAACTACGGACGATTTGATCCTAACTAACAGGTATGTAGACACTTTTGAAAGCAACCATAATAAAATAAAAACTTTAAGTTAGGAAAAATAATCATAATAAATTAAAAACTTTAGGTTTGGAAAAATTAAATAAAATAATGAAAGAAAAACTTTTAAAAAATGAGTGAGATAAAAACTTTATAAAAATTAGATAAAATAAAAACTTTAGAAAATTTAAATAAAATAAAAACTTTAGAAAAATTAGATAAATACAAGCTTTAGGTTATTAACATAAACATAATAAAAGCTTTAGAAAAAATTAGTATAATAACTTTAGACTTTAGGTTTTATTTTTAATAATTTCAAAATCTTATAAAAATATAAAAACATAAAAATAATAATAAATAGCATAGTAGCGAATAAATAAAAAGTAAAAATATAAGGGCCTTTTAGTAAACATTCTTGAAAATTTTACATAATATCCGTTTATGTTTTAATAGGTTAGCCCCTCGAATCCAGTATCTCTGGTTCATATTTTTCTAAAATATTTTTTTTTTAAGTTGTAGTGATAGGAATTGGATTCCTATAAGACTTATCACCAAGGCTCGAGCTAAGGGTCTACACAACTTGGTTTTGAGAATCATACATGAGAAACCTAATCCTGAGGAAGCTAACTTAATTTCTTCATTCCTACCTTATAATTGTTACACATTCCAGCAGGTTCACTTAACAGTCCTATAGAGTGCCAAAATACCTATACTTTTGAGTGAGTCGGGATCCTCATCGAGACTCAATTCCAAAGTACCCTGAAGACCGACATCTTGAAGACTAATTTCTTTTTATATATTTTTTATTTGCTTGGAACATTTTATGTTGTAATTTCTTTTGGGACACTTTCATTTTATTTGTAATTTTCATTTAGGACTAGCTACCTTAAAAGTGGCATAATTGTAATTTTGTGGACTTTCTAACCCTAAAGGGAGCAAGTATAAATACTTTCTTAAGTAGGGTTTTGAGGAGGCCAATTTTCAGAAAAAACACTTCACTTTCACGTGAGAGAACATAGGGTTTCCTAGTCTTATCAATTTCAATCCTAAGTGTTGAGATTGTGGCGAGTGCAACACTTGAAATTGTGAGTCATATCAATTTCAAATTGCTGTGTTTTCTTTTCTTCTCTAGTGTGTAATATCTAGGGTTGAATTGGAACATTTATTGGTCAGATTTGATTGAGTTGTTTTATTCGAATTAGTGAGCTTGTTTGAGTACTTATCATACTTGTTATTCGTCAACAATTGTTTATCATTGTCAACGTGAATTGCATTTCTATAAAGGGAGATCACGGTTGTACTTTTGCTAAATATTATTGAATTCACATGATATTTCAAGTTTGATTAGTGTGTATTGAGGGATTTGATTCATTGTGGTGGATTAGTTCATTAGTTATTGAATTTGGATCTCCTTGCACTCATTAGGAATCACACAAATTTCTAGCCTATTGATCCAAAATTGTTTGAGTGCATTTAGGGTTGGTTTTGTTCCATTTGATTGTGCTTAATCCCCTTTTAGGCACATCATCTTTTTAGTACCAGAGCTTAAGCTTGTGAGAAGGGTTTTTTGAATTTAAATTTCGGAAATTTAGGGTTCATGTTCTTACATCTTCAATTCTAAAATTGGGAGTAAATTGAAATTGTTGTTGTAGTTGTTTGAAGTGGCGTGAATTGTCTTGAGTAAAAGTTGAATTTGCTGCATGTTGAAGTGAGTTTTGATTACTTGTTGAAGCTTCTATGCTGTGGACTTCACTGTGGAGGAAGAGGAAAGAAGTGCATTTTGAATGAAATTTCGGAAGTGCAATTGTGTAGGGAGAAAAATTGTGATCCTTACATTGTTTGTTTCAGAAAATTAGAGGAGTAATTGAGCATTTCCAGATTTGAGTAGTGTGGAAGATTTGGAAATTATTTGATTTTCAAAACAAACATTAAGATTGAAGAAGTTAATGTATAGTTATTTGAATTTGAAAATTACTTCTTACCAATTGTGGAAGGGTTACAATTGTGACGTGGAATTGTGTAGTGTGTGCATTTTCGGAAATTAGAGGAATCACAATTGTCATTTTCAGATTTGAAATCAGAATTGAAGTGTACATTAAGAAGTCAATTTGAAATTTCAAAACACACATTAAGTCATAGTTAATTGTGTGTCATTTGAATTTGAAATAACTTCTTACCATTTGTGGAATCTTGCACTTATTGAGCTCACTTTGAATTTGAAATTTAAGCTGCCTTTGTTGTTGAAGTTGCAGTTTGCAACTTGAATAGAAGTGGAGAAGTTGAAGTGTAGAAGAGTGTGTATGTGTGTGCTGCAACATGTGTAAAAGGTGTGTGTGTGAGGTGTTGTGTTTTGTAAAATTTAGTGAAAAGTATGTGCATTTGGCATGGGTTTTGGTGTGTGTAATATAGAGAATTGTTGTTGGTGGTGTGAATTGGTGGAACCATGAGTAAGAGTAGTAGAGTGGCGGTGGATTTTGATTATTTTGTATTTGTTGAAGTGTTGTACATTGTGGTTGATTGTAATGTGAAATCAAAATAAGAAAAAGAAGGTTGAGTAATAGAATTTAAAATTCAAATAAGTCATTAAAGTGTGGAAGTAATTGAACTAGTTGCTTAAGCACTTAGAGTTGAATTTAAATTCTATCTACTTAACAGTAGTTGTGTGTGAGTACTTCATTTGTGGTGTAGTTGTGTACTTAAGTCGTGGAAGGTGTAAGGATTATTATTGTGGTGTTGAATTTAAACACAACAATGTCTAGTGAGATGTTTTAATATGCTAATGTGTTGCATCGAACATTGACTACATTTGCTACTAAGGATGAAGAAAAAAGGGAAAACTTGTTCCATACTTCTTGTAGAGTACAAGGAAATTTGTGTGTCCTTATAGTTAATGGTGGTAGTTGTACCAATATAGTATCCGCATTGTTAGTATCAAAGCTAAGACTTACCACCACTCCATATCCTAAACCATATAAATTGCATTAGCTTAGTGATCGGGGGAGTTTGCATGTGACCCAAAGAGCTAGGATACCATTCAGTGTAGGGGATAAATACTGTGATGAGATTGAGTGTGATATTTTGCCTATGTGTGCATCCCATATATTTCTTGGTAGGCCTTGGTTATATGACAGAAGGGTCTTGCATGATGGCTTCAGGAATACTTATGTATTCCAGAAAGAGGGCAGATGCATTATTCTGAATCCGATGTCACCTTCAAAGGTTCAAAAGGTTCAGCAATAGATTAGTAGTCCATCTGAGGTTAAAAAGGTTTCAATGCAGTTTAATAATTTTGAGGAAAAGATGGTATTGTTAATGGGACAAGGTGAATTGGAGAGGCTTGTTACAAAAGAGACTCCAATATACTTGCTTCAGTTGAGATGTGCACTAGGGGTGTAGGAACCACAGTCTCTACCCTTAGCAGTTTCTCAAATATTGAATGAGTATACTAATATTTTTCTTAATGATTTGCCAGCAGGTTTAGCACCTTTGAAAGGGATAGAGCATGCTTGATCTTATGCCCAGTTCACTATTACTGAATCGACCTGCATATCGCATGAATCTCGAGGAGGCTAGAGAATTGAAACGCTAGGTGGATGAGTTGGTTGAGCGGGGATTTGTTAGAGAGAGTCTCAATCCATGTGCTGTTCCTGCCCTTCTTGTTCTTAAGAAGGATGGTACTTGGAGAATGTGTATCAACAACAGAGCTATAAACAAAATCACAATCAAATACAGGTATCCTATTCCTAGACTTGATGATATGTTGGATGAGCTGCATAATTCATAGGTTTTCTCCAAAGTAGATCTTAAAAACGGGTATCACCAAATTCGGATGAGAGAGGGGGACGAATGGAAAACCACTTTTAAAATACGCCATGAACTATATGAGTGGCTAGTTATGCCCTTTGGTTTAAGTAATGCTGCTAGTACATTCATGAGATTGATGAATTATGTATTGAAAGAGTTTCTAGGAAAATTTGTTGTTGTTTATTTTGATGATATTCTAATATACAACAAAGACCTAGAACATCATGTGGAGCATCTTCGGGTAGTATTCTCAGTGTTGAGCGCACAATAGCTGTTTGTAAATCTCTAGAAGTGTTCCTTTTATCAAACTGAGGTAACATTTTTTGGCTTTGTTGTATCTAGCTCAGGTGTTAGGGTAGATGAAGAGAAAGTAAGGGCAATCAAGGAATGGCCAACACCCACCTCGGTTACTGAGGTAATAAGTTTTCATGGACTTGCATCTTTTTATAGATGCTTTGTCCTTAATTTTAGTAGTATTGTCAGTCCTCTCACAGAACTAACTAAAAAGAATGTACCTTTCATCTAGAGTGAAAGGGCTCAAAGGAGTTTTGCAGAGGTAAAAGAAAAACTCACTTGTGCTCCATTATTGGCTTTACCTGATTTTGACAAAGTTTTTGAACTGGAATGTGATGCTTCTGGGATAGGAATCGGTGCTGTACTAATGCAAGAAAAGAGACCCATAGCATATTTTAGTGAGAAGTTGAGTGGTGTAACTTTAAATTATTCTATATATGATAAGGAATTTTATTCCTTAGTGAGGGCTCTCATGACGTGGCAGCATTATCTCCTCCCGAGGGAGTTTATTATTTATACAGACCATGAATCATTGAAACATTTCAGAGGATAGCAGAATTTGTCTAAACGCTAAGCCAAGTAGGTGGAGTTTTTGGAAGGTTTTGCTTATGTGATAAAGTACAAAAAAGGTAATCAGAATATTGTTGCTGACGCTTTATCACGATGGTATATACTTATCACTTCTCTTCAATCAAAACTGCTGGGTTTTAAATTGTTGAAAGAATAGTATTTGTATAATGAGGAATTCAAACTATTATGGAGAGGTATTGTGGGGGCAAGATGTATGAGGGTTATTGCGTGATTGAGGGGTTTCTATATAAATCTGGAAATTTATGTATACCTTCTAGATCTGTAAGGGAGTTATTGGTGAGGGAAGCACATGTAGGAGGATTGTCTAGACACTTTAGTGAGAAGAGAACCCTAGCCACATTGAGAGAGAATTTCTATTGGAAGGGTATGATAAAGGATGTCCATAGGGTGTTAGAAAGGTGTGGTACTCATAAGAAAGCTAAAGGGAAGAAAGGTGTATAGGGTGAGTACATGCCTTTGCCTATACCAGATAAACCCTAAACTGATATCAGTATGGATTTTGTGTTGGAATTACCTAGAACACAAAGGGGAAAAGATTCTATTATGGTGGTTGTTGATAGGTTCAATAAAATGTCACATTTTGTGCCTTGTCACAAAACAGATGATGCCCTTTTTATTGCTAACATTTTTTATGCAGGAAATTGTCAAATTACATGGAGTCCCACACAGCATAGTGTCAGACAGAGACACTAAGTTTCTTAGTTTCTTTTGGAAGACATTATGGAGAAGACTAGATACTAAGCTTATGTATAGTACCTCTTGCCATCCATAGACAGACGGACAAACAAAAGTTGTTAACCGTACACTTGGAAATTTACTCAAAGCAACAATTGGCAAAAATCTTACTGATTGGGACTTATGTCTTCCTATTGTTAAGTTCATTTGCAATAGGTTTACTCATAGTTCAACCAGTAAGTCTCCCTTTAAAGTTGTTTATGGCTATAATCCTTCTATTCCATTGGATTTTATAGTAGAACCAGCAACAAAGGAAGAGAGTCTTAATAGAGTTGATCGAGCTCGATAAATTTAGTACATTCATGATAAAACAACTAAACGCCTTCAAAAGACCCAGGAATAGTAGAGAATCCAGGGAAACAGATGATATGCTCAGAACGTATATATAAAATGGGAGCGTAAATTGCAGCAAGTGCACTGGTCGTGTCAAGTAATAGAGTGGTGAAAAGTAAGGTTGTCGATCCCTCGAGGAACCAATAGAGTACTAGACCTATGGAAATTCTTATCAATATCTAGGTGATTAAAAAGGGGTTTTGAAATGTCTAAGCTAAAAATTTAACTTAAAGCAAACAAGGAGAATTTTATGAAAAATCTGTCAATTATGAATAAGGAAAATTAGAATTCACCCTAGATTCATTAATCAAACTGCTACCATGTTATATCAACTAGTGGTTATAAGGTTATTCAAGTGAGTTTAGAAAATCCTTTTTAGGGATGTTAACCTTAAATCAATTAGTCGGCTTCCGCGTCTCCAATTAACCAAGGAATCAAAATTATGTTCATACACCTCCCGATGCTACAAACAACTAATGCCCTAAATCAATTAACCCTAATCCCTTAGTGATTAATTAAGAAGAAACATTGCATTGTGCCCTCGATAAACTCTAATTAAACCAATTATCGCAACTCCAGTATTAATAATCAATCTAATTAAGAATTCCTAACAAATCCTAATCAACTCCCGTATCAAAAGGATTTCTAACAATTATAATCAAAGACCAATTATAATTAAAATCAAAGGAATTGCAATCATGAATAATCCTAATAATTCCTAATCATATAACATGGCTATAGTTATCCTTTTAACATTCTAGGGTTTCATCCAATTTCCCATGGAAAAGATTTAGCAATTCATGGAGATAAAGACATGATTATGATTCAAGGAGATTTGTGCAAAAGAAATCATATTCAATGGTTATATCAAATGCTTGAATAGCATATAAGAAATAAAGTTCAGAAATCACCAATTCAACAATACAAATAATACCTTAATTGCAAGGAACTCCACAAATCCTTCACAAAGGATGATAATCTCCACCAAGATCACAAAGTTTTCTCCTAGATTTGATCTCCACAATTCTCCTTTAAAACTAGGTTAAAACTACTCTAAGAACACGAAAATTTGACAAAAGTTCTTCTCTAAATCGACCTAAGACCTATATATATGCAAGGGGAGGCGAGAAGATGCAATTAAAACAAGACCGGTCCAAAGCCAGCAGCCTTCATTTAAGCCGGCCATAAAGGCCGGCGGCGTTTCATGGAAGGCCGGCCATAAAGGCCGACGGCTTTGCTTTTTTTTCCTTTGCTATCCTTCAATCTTTTCATGCTTCAATTTTTATGCAATCTCTCCAAATTGATTAAGCTTTGAACTCAAAGTCCTCCAACATCTAAAATGTAAAAATAAACATGATTAAGTACCATTTCCTTGTGATTTCTCTAAAATCAATAATGAATACTTGCAAATTGCTTAATGAATTGAGTAAAATATGCCTTTATCAACTCCCCCACACTTAAACTTTTGCTTGTCCTCAAGTAAAATAAAACTAGAAAGAAATCTAACCTAGAAAGTACAAAAAAATTTTATTATCATACAAACTTTAACATCTGTCATCTCTACTTCTGACTCACTACTTTGTGATGCCCACCACTCAAACCAAACTGGGAATATATGATTAGAGTACTATACTCAAAATTAACCAACTAATCTAGAGAAAACAAAATTTAATCCAAGCGTTTAACCTAAGAATTCTTATTCCAAAAGTAGATATTCAGTCCTAAAGGAAAAACACCCATTTAAACTTCAGTGGCAATTAGCAAGCATATGATCATTCACATCACTTCTTTAAACAGGTCAACATAAAATGAAAGCATATGGTATCAATTCATTTCCTAGATTTTCTCCCTTTTATTATAAGTCCCATAACTTATTGATGAGCATTCACTAAAACTCTACTCTCTCTTTTTTTCACTATAAAATAAGTGGCATAGTTGTAATTTTGTGGACTTTCTAACCCTAAAGAGAGCAAGTATAAATACTTTCTTAAGTAAGGTTTTGAGGAGGCAAATTTTCAGAAAAAACACTTCACTTTCACGTGAGAGAACTTAGGGTTTCCTAGTTCAATTTCCTCTTATCAATTTCAATCCCAAGAGTTGAGATTGTGGCGAGTGTAGCACTTGAAATTGTGAGTCATATCAATTTCAAATTGTTGTGTTTTCTTTTCTTCTCTAGTGTGTAATATCTAAGGTTGAATTAGAACATTTCTTGGTCTGATTTGATTGAGTTGTTTTATTCTAATTAGTGAGCTTGTTTAAGTACTTATCATACTTGTTATCCATCAACAATTGCTTATCATTGTCAATGTGAATTGCATTTCTATAAAGGGGGATCACGGTTGTGCTTTTGCTAAATATTCTTGAATTCACATGATATTTCAAGTTTGATTAGTGTGTATTGAGGGATTTGATTCATTGTGGTGGATTAGTTCATTAGTTATTGAATTTGGATCTCTTTGCACTCATTAAGAATCATGTAAATTTCTAGCCTATTGATCCAAAATTGTTTGAGTGCATTTAGGATTGGTTTTTGTTCCATTTGATTGTGCTTTATCTCCTTTTAGGTACATCATGTAGACTAGTAACTTGTTAAGGTTAATTTACACAATTTATCTTAACTTTGTTTTCCAACTTAGGTTGGTGGCGACTCCTTTTTTTAAAATTAATTTTCCTTAGTTTAGTCGAGTAATCTATATCAAATGGCTAGGATTTAGTATGGATTAAAATTAAGGAAAATGATCAAAAACTAGACTCGACAGTTATACTATTCGTAATGTAACATAAACTAATTAATAAGTGAAAAGTCGTTTACCTCTACATCCTAAATGGCTTGTGATCGATGTTCCTCCTATTGCATCAAGATTGATGAATCGAAGGGTTTAGGCTCTATCTATTATGCAATATATATATATATATATATTAAAAAAATTAATATATGTTACCATTAATATTAAAATATTAATTAAGGACTTGTTAGTGATTATTTATTGTCTAATTAACTGTTAATTAGTAGAAACCAAAATTTATACCTACTTTTACAGTAACAAACAAAAATATTACATATACAATCAATACCAGATTTTTTTAGTAATTAATTTTATGATGATTAATTAATGATGTGTCAACAACTAATTACAAATAATTAATTGTTAATTAACAACTTAATTTTACAACTATTTTCGCAAAAAAACATAAACATATTATATTTACAATTAACATAAAATTTCTCACTAACTATACATAATGACATGTTAACAACTAATTACTCTTAGTTGATGGTTAATTAACAACAACTTAATTTTACAACAACTTCTACAATAGCAAACAAATATATTACATTTATAATCAACACAAAAATTTTCACTACTTAATTTTCTAACAATTAATTAATGACATATTAACGACTAATTACTGTTAAGTAATGACTAATTAACAATAACGTAATTTTACAACTACTTGTACAAAAACACACAAACATATTATATTTGCAATCAACACAAAAGTTTTCACTAATTAATTTTATAACAATTAATTAATGACCTATTAATGACTAATCACCTTTAATCAATGGTTCATTAACAACTACTTAATTTTATAACTAATTGTACAAAAACATACAAATATTTTACATTTGCAATCAACACAAAGTTTTTCACTAATTAATTTTCTAATGATCAATTGCTTACATATGAATGACCAATTACTGCTAATTAACATTTAATTAACAACTTAATTTAACAACTACTTTTAAAAAATATATATTATAATAACACACAAAGATAATTCATTATAATCAATACAAAGGTTTTTCCTAATTATTTTTTTAATGATTAAATAATGACTAATTAAGTATTAATTACTTCATCATTAATGATTACTTTTACAATAATTTTCACAATTACAAATTAAGACATTTTATTTACGAAAAATACTAAAATTTTTTACTAATTCATTTGCTAATGTTAATTAATGATGTATCAACAACTAATTAATTATTAATTAATGATTAATTAACAACTATTGCTACTTCAATAAAAATAGTCAAGTTTAAATAATTGCACTTACTTTTTTATGCATTCATAAGAAGAAATATAGTAGCAAAAAAAAAATAATTTTTTCTTTAAAAAAATACCAAAATCTTATTTTGTTGAAGAAATAAAAAAATATTTTCTAAATATTTCTACATACGGAGTTCAATAAGCTAACCTGTGTAAAATAGAAATTAAAAAAATAAAAATTTTCAAACTGTGAGAAAGAATGAAACTTCTAGAGAAAATTCAAAGATGTAAAAATAAACATTTGAATTGAGAATTTATATTTATATTACAAACTATTGATATAAATTTTTTGTCTGTGCATGAGAAATCATATGTTGTGATATTATATAAATTTATCATATCATTTTATAATAATTTTTATAGGTTTATAGTATAGGTTTATAAGATTCTATAAAAAAAAAAATTCCTCAATATGAGTCTATACCTTTAGTTTTGGAATTTTTTTTACATTAAAGTCATAAATTATTTTGTGTCTTTGAAATTTATTTTAAAAATAATTATTTTACATATAATATTTACGATATTTTAAAAAAAAAATTGTAATATTTTAGAGTGTTGTATGAGACATTGTCCACCCGTTTTCTTTGGAGAAAAAAAAAATCCGTTGACTGGACGAGAGGGGACATGCGCCTTTGGACTTTCGAGGCAGCCATACCAAAAGATCATCGGCACCGGAGCTTCCGATATCCGTGTGTGTCGTGTGTCGGAACTTTGCGTAGATTTTCAATTGTAGGCCACTTCGACTTTTTGGGACTACCCATTTTCGCAAGTGTGTCAACAGACAAAAAGCCGAATATGCCAATGCCGGCTGGGCCTGGGCTAGCCTCTTTTTTTGGGGTTCGAAGGGCAAATGTCATATAGCTCATGCCTGCCTGATGGAATGCTTTGTGTATTAGTTCCATTTCCCTTTTCGGGATTTTCCCTTTTTGCGGGCCTCTAGTCTTGGCTCTACAAGCATCCACGGTGCTTGGGAATCGGAGAAGATCCGTAAAAACTGAAAGAAGTTTAATGTTGAGCTCGAAACGCTTTCAATGAATGAGGGACCATAGAAATTTCCAATCAATGAAGGATATATAATATTCATTTCATTATATTATAATACTTATGTTTGCTACCGTTTTGTGTATTTGCCAGATTGAAATAGGAAGCCTCTTATAAAATTAAATATTAATAAATTATTTATAAATTTAGATTTGTTTAACTTTTACTTGGTTTATTTATTTTTTTAAAAATGCTCTATTTTCATTTATGTGTTTGTGACCCTTTTTAGTCTTATTATCTAATTACTGTTTTTGCTATGATTATAATGAGATATAAAAGAAGATAATTTATCCAAATATTGGATCTAAAATTGAAGCTGATAAATTTGGTATCATACACAAAAATAATGCAATTTAACCCGAAATTGGTACAAAACATGGTTTTAGAATATATGATTCTAATTTGTGCATGGTTAAAATAATTAAATAATACTAAAGTTATTTATTTTTTTTTTATTTTTTCAAAGGCAAAAGGACTATATGGAGAATTAAAAAGATGATAATAATAGAAGATAAAGGAGATATATTTGGATTTGTTTTTTTCTTTTTTCATAAAATAAGTAAGATCTTGAGTATTTAACGGTATGTATGTGGAGGTCGAGATTAACAACATTCACATGGGAAAGTGGAAAATTCCTTGAACCGGTAGCTGTGTACTCGTCTCCATACGCACTGTCAGAATGGTCTAATCAATTATTCTTCGCAACGGCTATATTTCCAAGCCCCCACAACGCCCACTCACTCCTACAAATACTATTCAATCAATAATTCCCCTCTTCCCCAACCCAACGGTCCAATTCTCAATCCTTCATTACTACCACGCATTATAAACATATTCAAAGAACCACCCGCAAACCTCAGAGTAGAGTCCCTCCTCCATATTCAAACTAAAGTCTCTTTCTCCAACAATTTTCTTACAGTTTTTAGTTTTTTTTTTTTCCTCCATAATGGAAGAGAATAATGCAATTTCCGACAATACTGCTGCTGCTGTCCAGCATGTTAACAGGAAGTGCTCGGATGAGCTGCTAAAAAAGTTTGCAGATCCAGGGGACGAGGAATCACCAAGAAAAGTAGCACCATCCCGGGCGTCGAAACGCCGGAAGCGGCGGGGTTCTGCGGCTGATGAAGGGGATGGCTCCGAGAGCCCAGTAAACAGCTTGGTGGAGCGAAGGTTGCTCCTTCCACCGATGAAGAGAAGGTCAGCTGTTCTGCTTCGGGGACTCGGCATTGGGAGGTCGCAGCTGCTTAGGACAGGGGATATCCGAAACAAGTCTCTTAGGGGTGCCATTGAGAAGGTGAGGTGATTAAGAATGTTTTGCTTACTGAATTTCATTCATGTTCATGTTTTGTCCTGTCCGTTACTACCAAGTTTGAGACTTGGATTTTGCTATTCAATGGAATATCTTATTTATTTATTTCTCTCTAATTCGTCCTTTCCAAATAATCAATCTAATATATATTTTTTGGGTTGCAGACATGGAGGAGAACTTTGGAAGGAGCATCAAGGGTATTTATGGAGAAACATTATAATAGGCACAAGCGCTTGATAAGTGACGTTGTTTAGCACAAATGCCAACCCCATAGTTGTTATGTTGACCACTTTTTCTTTTTTTTCTTCAAGCTATCTTTCTTAAGAACTCATAAAAGCACCTGGGATGAATGATTCTCAGTCTTTTGTATATTTTCAGATTTAGCTTTTGCTGTTATTATATATTTTATAAATTCGATTGAAGGGGTTTATGACCGTGGATTAGATAGATCTACTTGCTTTTTATTATGATCACCAATTTCATAGGCCAGAAAAATATAATAATAATAATAAATAAATTTGTTCAGCTATTAAAATAAGTTTTAACAATAACAAAAAAATTATTAGTAAATATGTGTTAAGTGTGTAGAATAAAAAGTATTTATTTTTATAAACACTTGATTAGATAGTAATTTCCAAACACTTAAATAGACAATTTGTTAAACCTTTAAATAAACACTTAAATAGATAGTTTGATACAAATAATCTATTAGGTGTTTTAGTAGACATTTAAACAATGTGATTATACAGTTTTTATCTATATTTGATACAAGTTTAATTTACAAATTTGATTTTTTTTATAACTCTAGTTAGTGAATTTTTTTGTAACCAATCAAATTAGTGTAAGATTTATTTTAACTAATTATCATTTGAAGAAGAAGAACGAACACACTCGCAACAAAAGGGATCTTTGGTTTTCAAATTGAGCTTGGGTATTAGAGTAACAACTCTTTTGCAGACAAGAGTTGATCAATGGCTAACATCACAATTGCATCTAATTGTATACTATTATTTGAAAATACTAACTTTCCTTACTAAAAATGTAGGATGAAAACTTTTAAAGCAAATGATTTTGCTTTGTGGGAAATAATACACTATGGAGATCAAGAAATTATTCTCACTAAAGATCCAATTCTAGCTAATGAAGAAAAGAAAAAAAGCTAAAGTAAACAGCATAGAAAATAATCTGCTTCTGATGAACATCTCCTAGGTAGTGTTCGCAATGATGTCACAATGATGAACATCTGCTTCTGATGAACTCTTTTGCAGATAAGAGTTGATCAATGGCTAACATCACAATTGCATCTAATTGTATACTATTATTTGAAAATACTAACTTTCCTTACTAAAAATGTAAGATGAAAACTTTTAAAGCAAATGATTTTGCTTTGTGGGAAATAATACACTATGGAGATCAAGAAATTATTCTCACTAAAGATCCAATTCTAGCTAATGAAGAAAAGAAAAAAAGCTAAAGTAAACAGCATAGCAAATAATCTGCTTTTGATGAACATCTCCTAGGTAGTGTTCGCAATGATGTCATCATGTGAATCTGCTAAGGAAATGTGGGATAAAATGTGCAAAATCTATGAAGTGCTGCAATGATAAAAAACACCAAGAGAGGAACACTCATGCAAGATTATGAATTGTTCAGATTTCAATATGGTGAAACTATACTAATGGATTTAATATATTTACTTTAATTACTAACAAACTTGCTTTGCTTGAAAAAAAGTTGATGACAGTGAGCTCATAAGGAAAATCTTACGAATCTTGCCAAGTTCAAGGGATTCAAAGACAAATGCAATTGAAGAAGCTCATGTCTTAGACAAATTAACATTAAGTGAACTTCGAGAAAAGCTTCTAAAGTAAATGAATTATCAAGAGAAAGTAAAAAGGTCTATAGCATTCAAGGCTATTGAATAAGACATTGAAATAGATGAAGAATTAGACACAGAGGGAGACAATAAGGAAAATCTTACGAATCTTGCCAAGTTCAAGGGATTCAAAGACAAATGCAATTGAAGAAGCTCATGTCTTAGACAAATTAACATTAAGTGAACTTCGAGAAAAGCTTCTAAAGTAAATGAATTATCAAGAGAAAGTAAAAAGGTCTATAGCATTCAAGGCTATTGAATAAGACGTTGAAATAGATGAAGAATTAGACATAGAGGGAGACAATGATGATTTGTTAATGCGGGTTCAAAGATTTACAAAAACATTTAAGAAAAATGGTAAGCGCTTTAAACAGTCTAAACAGTTTTCTACTAATCAATCTAAGTATGGTACATGAAAGGTTTTCAAAGAAAAAGAAGAAAAGAAAGAAATAGTTTGTTTCAAATGTAAGAAATCAAGATACATCAAGCATGAATGTCTTGTGTTGATAAAAAAGATGGAGAAATACAAGAAGAAACGAAAAGCTTTAATGGCAACATATAGTGATCTTGATGAGTCAAGTGTTGAGTCAGACATTGGATCAAATAATGAAGAAGAGGCAAATTTGTACTTCATGGCTTTATCTACGGTGTTTTTTGAATCTGAGAATGATATACTTGTTAATTTTAGAAAACAAGTTAAACAACTATTAAAAGCTTTATCTAAGGTAAATGAAAAGATTGAAACTTTGAGAAATGAAAAAGAAGTCATATGTCAGACTAATATGTTATTGATCAATGAAAATGATATTCTAAAAAAAGATACAAAAATCTTACATATGGATAATAAAAGCTTACAAGAAGCACAAGATATGTTATCAAATGAAAATAATACATTAAGAAAAGAGATTGAAAAACTTAATGTAAGAATAGATGAAATTTAAAAAAATTTGAGTTCAATGTTTACTAAGTTTTCTAAAAGTGATGAAAAACTACAAAAGTTAATATCCTCTTAAAGAGTAATTAACTCAAAAGAATGATTAGGATATAATAAGGCTGAGCCCTCAAATTGAGCAAAGGAAACTATTTTTGTTAAAGGAAAAAGATCCAATCATTGAAGATAATGTTGATATAAGTAAGAAGGAAAATAAAAGTATAAATATGAAAGAAAATAAGTCTATTAGACAAAATGAAAAGAATATTAGAAAGTATTCTAGATAATACTCTAGACAATACTCCAAATAGAACTACAAACATATGTACAAATAGTATGATAGAAGAAATTACAAAAGGCATTACGGGGACTATACTGGATCATATAATTATCATCTAAGAATGGTAAGTTTATATTAATATCAATGAAGACCATATCAATATTAGAAAAGTCTGGTAAGATCTAACACTTATTTGTGCTATTTTTGCAACAAGTTTAGACATATAGAAAAATTTTGTTATTACAAAAATAATAAGCATAACCAATAACAAGTAAAAAATCAAAACAACACGAGCTTGAATTTTGGTGGACCTAAGCTAGTTTGGGTTTGTAAAAGGGTTTAATAATTTCTTTTGTATATGCAAGAACATGAAACAAAGCTAAAAGAATTGTGGTGCCTAGATAATGGGTGCTCACGACACATGTCAGGAGATGTTTTGTTGTTTACAAATCTAGAATGGAAAAATGGAAGTTATGTCAAGTTCGGTGATGATAGTAGAGGAAAGATAATAGCAACTAGTATAGTAGGCTTTTCCTCTAGTACAATTGAAAATGCATCTCTGGTAAGAGGTTTGAAACACAATCTTTTAAGTATTAGTCAATTCTGTGATAAAGGTTGCAAAATAATTTTTGGAAAAGACAAAGTAGAAGCTTATGATCAAAATGGAGACAAATTGTTTGAAGGATTTCGAAAAAGGAATATTTACATGGTTGAACCATCTAGAATAGATGTTGAAAGATGTTTCTTAACATTAAATAATAACTATTTTATTTAGCATAAAAAGCTTAGACAAGTTAATTTTTCACAGTTAAAAAAACTCTCAAAAAAATAAACTTGTTATTGGATTACCAAAAATTTCTTCTATTAAGGATATTAATTATAATACTTGCCTAAAAAATAAAATGGTTTCAATATCTCATAAGTCTAAAAATGTTATTTAAACAAAAAGACTTTTAGAACTTTTACATCTTGATCTTTTTGGTCCAATAAAAACTTTAAGCTTAGGAGGTAATGAATATGGTTTAGTGATAGTTGATGACTTTTCACGTTTTACATTGGTTCTATTTTTTAGAAACAAGAATGATACATTTAATGCCTTTGAAACTTTTTCAAAACAGGTTCAGAATGAAAAAGATTTTTCAATCATAAGTTTAAGAATTGATCATGGTAGGGAATTTGAAAATGAAAACTTTATCGAGTTTTGTGGGAAAAATGAAATAAAACATAATTTTTCTGCTCCATATACTCCATAGCAAAATGAAGTGGTAGAAAGGAAAAACAGAGTTTTATAAGAAATGGCACGAAGTATGCTAAATGAAAGTAATGCACCAAAATATTTTAGGTTGAAGCAATATCTACGTCTTATTATTCTAATTGCGTTTATGTGAGACTCTTGACATAGAAAACAACTTATGAAATATAAAATAGTAGGAAGTCGAATGTGTCATATTTTCACATATTTGAGACAAAATGCTTCATCAAGAAACCTAGGCAGAATCTTAGTAAATTTAATAAAAGAGTTGATGGAAGAATCTTTCTTGGTTATTTAACAACCATAAGGCTTTTCTTATTTTTAATTAAGTAACTAGATTAGTAGAGAAATCTATTAATGTCAAGTTTATTGATAGCCCAATCATGGATGATAGTGATGATGTAATAAATAAAAAGAATAGGGGTAAATATTTAAATCATCAACAAAATTTATAAGATACTGTTAGAGTACCTATTGAAGGTAAAATAGACAGTAGGTTAGATAGTTGAGTAGACACTTCAATAGAAGGTAGATTAGATAGTTGAGTAGATGGTCCAATAGACACTTCAACAGAAGGTAGGTTAGATAGTTAAGTAGAAACTTCAACAAAAGGTATGTTAGATAATAAATTAGATAGTTTGGTAAAAGGTACTATTGAACCTAACCAAACTAGAATAAAAAATTCTAAACCTTGGAAATTGAAGTCATTTAATCCACTAGAACATGCACTTGGGAAAATAGATTTAGGAATCAAAACTAGATCAAAGTTACAAGATATAGAAAATCAATTTGCTTTATTATCTAAAATCGAACCTAACGATGTGAATGGGGGCTTTGACAAACACTAATACGATCAATGCCATGGAAGAGGAATTAGCACAATTCTAGAGAAATTAGGTGTGGATACTAGTTCCTAGACCAAAGGAGAAATCCGTTATTGGAACAAAGTGAGTATTTAAAAATAAGCTTCATGTGCAAGGTAAGATAGTTAGAAATAAAGCTAAGCTTGTGGTGAAAGAATATTTACAAGAAGAAGGCATCAATTTTGATGAAACTTATGCCTCTATTACTAGATTACAAGCTATTAAATTATTATTAGCTTATGCTTATTGTAAAGATTTCAAATTATTTCAAATGGATGTAAAAAGTGCTTTTTTAAAAGAATATATCAAAGAAGAAGAAAAAATTAATTCTTTTACACTAATATTTTTGCCAACTTTTTAGCTTTTGAAGACAATTGTTGATCATTTGATTTGTTTTGTTCTGATATTTTTTAACTATTTACTTTCAAGACTTATGCTAATCTTTAGCTCTAATTGCTAATCTGTATGGTTTAAATTTTCTATGATACTTTATGCTTTTGAGGAATTTTGTTACTAGTTATTCCTTGCTAATTCATTCATATATTTATTCATATTATATTTCAATGGGGGAATAATGTATTTTACTTGTCTGATAACAAAAAGGGGGAGAATGAATAGTAAGTAGTGATAAATCGATTTCAAAGTATTTTAATTTATGTAGTATTTGAGTTTATCACTTGAGATAAGTTTTGTTATCTTCAAAAAGGGCGAGAACGTTGGGTTCTTTGAAATAAGTTTTAATGATAATAAAATGGTTATTAGGAAATATGTATTAGGTGTGTAGAATAAAAGTATTTATTTTTATAGACACTTAAGCAGATAGTAGTTTATAGATATTTAAATAGATAATTTGATACAAACAATCTGTTAGACATTTAAGTAGACATTAAATAGACAATTTGATACAACAATCTTGTAGATGTTTTAGTAAACATTTAAACAGATAGTTTAATACTTTAGTTAATAAAATTTGGTTTGAAGAATGTATGCTTACACAATTCTTATCTATATTTAATACAAGTTTGATTTATAAAATTGATTTATTTGTAACTCTAATTAGTAAAGTTTTTTTTTTTTTTTTTGTATAACGAATCAAATTTGTTTAAGATTTATTTTAACTAATTATCATTTGAAAAATAAGAATAAGATAAGGATAAGGATTATCGTTTGAAGTACACCCACAACAAGAGGGATCTTTGGTTTTCAAATTGAGACTAATCCATACGGGGTTGTTGATGAGGTAGATGAAGACAAACATCGACAATTTCAAATTCTGAACAGAATTAGTTACATGGTGAAGGAATTCGAATTTGAATTTTAAATAAGATTTTTCAAATTTCTACAAATGTAGGGATATTATAAACGTTAAAAGAACTTGTGAACATTAGAAGGCTTCTGTTGATAAAGAAAAATATATAAATTGAAGATTTTAAGTTCATATAACAATAACAACGATGATACGACAATAGATATAGGACACATATGAGCAGAGACTAAAAAAAAAAAATCAAAACAAAGCAAAAACAATTAATTTTTGTTTTCTTGTGCTTAAATTAGAGAATTTATATTTTCTTATTTTTGTAAAATTTTCTTTACTATTTTCGTGTAAAGATTTGTTTAAGAAAGTCAAGTTACAAAGTCTTATAGTCTGTGGTTAGTTGAATGGTAGGTTAGAAAGATAGAGTAAGAACTATTGGTATTTGTAACATTTTTTAGCAATTAGAATAGTAGAACAATCAATGTGGAAAACCGGATCCTCAATAACATTGCTAGAAGAGAGGAAAAACCTTTATACATTGCAGTTTTTTTTACTTTTGTTGCATATTAATTTTGTCAACATTATTTGTGCTTATTATGTATGATTTTCATCAAAAAAAAAAATTAAAAAGTGATTGTTTTAATTAGAATTTGATAATTTTTTTTAACAAACAATGCATCCCACTTTTGTTTGCCATTTTGGGGCCTAAAAAATTAATTAATTAAAAAAATTAGAAAAAGGATCCAAAACAATCATAATTTATACGTACACAAGTTTTCAAGAAATCATAATTATGTATCGGCCATTTCTCTACGCTAAAACTTCGATTTAAATGCAATCTATTTTTCGATGCAAAAGCCAACAAATCAAGACGTGAGTCTAATTCAACAAAATATTAAAAGCTAATTTTAGAGCCTGCAACTAAATTTGATAATGATGTAAACTTCTTAAGCCGTTGGTTATTTTTATAGAAATAAAATAATAATAAAAGAAAACTTCGTGGTTATTTTAATTGGTGGATATTTACGTGGTGTGCACACTTTCTTATACTAATAAATTAATAAAGTAAAAACGATTAGTCTAATATATTCTCTAAACAGTCAAACTGTTACTGTATATGCACAATAAGAGTGAGTACCATCATCATCTTTTCTTCAATGGGTCTAATTAAATTCGTAGGATAGAGGAAGTTAATCTGATGATCCTGACTTCCAGTTGTGCTTCCCCACTTTTTTCAAGTGATGGTTCGTGGGTAAAGCAGATGAAAGTGACGGACAGATTAAATGTAGGTAAAAGAAAAGAGAAGTGATGAAGTACATGTAGATGTACGTTGCTTGTGAAAGGGCGGACCCTGCTCTGTTTTAGTGTCGCTCACATGTCGCATGTGTAACCCATTACACCTAGACAACAACGTTACTCTACCTCCCCTAACATGGTCAAAGTTGTCCAAAATGACACCTGATCCAAAATCCTCACCCACAGTTTTGCTTTATCCAACTTTTGCTGAAGATTAACTTTTTTTTTAAAAATGCTGTTATACTTTATAAATTGCCAAGAGCATTCATTACTGATGGGATCTTTCTCTGTCCTTGGACGTCAAATGCATCTTTATCAACGAAATTTCTTGCACCTTTTAGGCTTTTGCTTTTTGAGCTTTTTATTTGCTCATGGTTTTTTTATTATTGTTGTTGCTATTTTCTTCTTCTTTTTTATTTGGTGATAGGTCCCCCCATCCTATAATTACTAAGATAATTTTGATGCATTTCAAAGTATTATTACTATTCTCATGATACTTATAATCTAATAATATAAATATTAATTTTTTACTGAAATAGATCAAATTGAAATTCCTTTTTTCTTTATAGTTATAATTATAGACAAAAGTATTATTATCACTGTTATAACTCATTAATTATTAGTATTATTAATATTGTTATATATTGCATAAAGCACCTTAGATTAAAATGAAGTGGTTTATAAGTTAATGATAATAATAATATATTTGATAATTTTAAGACTACTATCCATGATTGTCTCTAGTTATTTACATATTTAGAGTGGACATGGATATCTTGACAAATTATTCTTATTAGATCTAGCAAAATGAATCAAAATAGTCAAGCTCTTTGCCAATAAGGATGTAGCAACCTATTGTATGTCCTTATTAGTGATCAAGGGCAAGTAATACAAATAAAGAACAATCCCCATTTTAGATAATAAATTTAGTCACTGCATGAATTTTAAGATTTTCAGTTGGTCATAATCACAAAACTTTAAGAGGATGTATTCGGATTGCATTCATGAGCTAGCTCCTATAGCTAAATCCTTCTAGCTTCCTATTAAACCCTTCACAGGGATCCTTTTTTGTTCTTTTCCACGGGAAAACACAACCTTTAAGTGTTTGAAAGAAGGCACTACTAAATATAAGAGAGATCTACTTTCCATGTTAGGTTTGAGTCAAATAATGTTAGTCCTAGTTTGATCTCTATAGTTTATGTTATATCCCATGAACTTCCTTTTTTAATCTATAGCAAGGCAAGCCTAATGAGTTTTTATCAAAATTTAGCTAATGTGGCAGTTATCTTTTAGGGTAGACTTTATTTGTTATTTGGGTTTTAATGTATATACGTCGTGTTGAGACATCAAGCAAAATTTAATTGAAAACTTAATCATTAAAAGCATATTTTTTATTTTTTTTAGTAATGTTTCCACTTACACTACTACACAAATAAAGTCACATAAGATTGACATATGATGTTAGTGTTTGGGTATTTTTAAGGTTTCATAAACATTACATCAATTTTAAAGAGGTCCATGATCAAGTGAATGCCAAGAGGAGACATGGACATGAAAGTGTCATGTGTGTGAATCTACATCATACTAAGTAAGAAACTAGGTTTAGGAAAGATAGAGGAGGAATCAAGTTAATGGATTACTAGTCATGATAAGATGTTTAGGGTATATTGCATTCAAGCGTCATGGTTCCTTACCTATTGAATCAATGCGATTAATCTTCAAATCTAAGATTGTTGTACACTTGGTATGTAGACTATCATACTTTAATACTAGTAAAATGTGACTTATCTATGAGTCACTATCAATTGGGTCATCGATATGGCCTAAAGCACTCATGGATAGTAGTGATGTGCCACTCCAATTGCAATCAACAAATACTAATTAAGAAATAATTGAATAGGAATTCCCAAATGGCAAGGATCCTTTTTCATGTGGAACCCTAATGTTTCAAGAACAAAGAACAATTGAAATTCCAAATTCTTACCAAATATTACTTACTAGTAGAATGAGAAAATAACTTGCAATTGTTGATTTTACACACAATAATCCAAGCCTCTACTCGCCACAACCCTAGAAGAATTGATAAGAGTGTTTTATGAAAGAGAGGAAGCTCCCTTTTCCATGTGAATAAGCTGCAAATAATGATGTCCAAAAGTCCCTTTGTTGTTCTCCTTTACAAGTATTTATACTAAGCCTTAAATAAGGAAAAAAAAACATAATGAAAATTACATAACACATGGCTAGTTCCTCCATGTCCACTTTGGTTCAACATGGACCATGGCTCATCTCTCAACCAAGTGCTAATGTGTTTGATCTCCTTACTATAATACTGACAAGAATGTTAGGTTTTGTAGTCCTTTAGTCCTTACTCAGGTAATGGATCTTGTTATTGCATTGGTTTGATTCCCACCATCTCCTTAGGCCTATGGAAGATTTGCCCTCAAATCTAATGGTTCCTTTGTTTTAGATGAGAATTTCTGAAAGTCACCTAAACTGAAAACCTTGGTTTGCATATGCTTATTGCCTTGAAGTCTTCTTGAGATGTTTAGAACTCTTTTGATAAAGCTTCTGAATTTCTTGTGACTGTTTCACTCTACTTAAGTTGTCTTCTAGTTCCTTCCGTCCCAATAATAAAGACTTCTTTCTAATAGTTTTATTGATCTATTCTTGGAATTCGTATATCTTAGTTGGTGACATAGGAGTCAAAATAACCTGTTCACCATCCTTCTAAAACACATAGGTGTTTCTAAACCCATCATGCAACACTCTCCTATCAAATAACTAAGGTCTACCGGGTAGTATATGTGATGCATACATAGGAAGAACATCACAAACAATTTCATTTTGGTATTTTTTCCTTATGCTGATTGGAACCTTAGCCCTCCGAGTGACATACATATTGTCTTATTCACTCAACCAGTGCAATTTATAGGGATTAGGATATGAGATAGCGACTAGTTGCAATCTATTAATATTGCAACAACTATTACATTTGTGCAACTACCACTATCAATAAGAAGAGCACAAAGATTACCTTAAACCCTATAGGGAATATGGAATAGGTTTTTCCTTTGTACATCCTCAACATCTGGAGATGTAATTATTACCCTGCACAACACGTTAATAGCTAGATTTTGATCATTTCCCTTATCTTCATGTGCCTCAGCATCTAGGTTGTCATAATACTCCTTTAACATTGTTAACAAATCTATTGGCTCAAGTATCTCTTCCTTGCCATCATTTCTTTCCACCTCCTAGTAGTCATCACCCTTTTGTTAGGACATTGAGCAGCTAAGTGTCCAAAGCCCAAACATTTGGAGCATTGGATTTAATGACTCTTCCCACCTAATGACCTAGACACTATTTACCTAATGTCTACCCCGGCAATTGCTTTCCCCTTGCTAGAAATTTCCTTCTCCCTTCCAATATTAGTAATAGCTGCATTTGCTTCCACAATCTTGTCAATTCCCCTTGTTTCACCTTGTTCACTATCTGACCCATATAATTTAGTAGTGGATCCATACTTGTTACTTCCTGCTCTATAAGGGTTAGAACGTCTTTATCTCTCCACTTTCAAAGCTAACTGAAAGGCCTCATCAAGGGAGTCATATCATTGCAACTTTATTATGTAGGCAATTTCATATTTTAGACCAGACACAAATCGTGCCATAGTCTGTTTAGGAGGTTCAATTACTCCACATCGAATCATTAGTGCCTTAAATTCTTGGACATACTCTTCTACTATTTTGCCTACCTATCTCAATGTTTGGAGACGCATGAACAGTTCCTATCTGTAATGTTCTAGAATAAACCTCTTCCTTAAAACTCTTTTCATTTCTTGCCAAGTACGAATCTCAACATCACCATCTCTCCTCCTATTAGCCATAAGGTAGCATACCTCGTAAACTCGACTGCTGCTAGACGAACTTGAGTAAATCTCATAACATTAAAAGAGTTCTTCCACCTTGTCTTCCCAATCAAGATATTCTTTTGCAGATCCCCTTTTAGCAAATGAAGTGTCTGCAATTTCACATATTCCAGATATGTAAGCAGCCTAAACTCACGATTTAGATAAAACTCATCCCTAAAGTTATCATCCCTTTCCTCCCGATAAGCATGACAATTTCCTCTTATTCTCCTACCCCTATTTCCTCCTACTACTCCTTCCCTACATGCGTCAATATGGGTTACCTAAGGTGATGGTGCCTATGGGTTTGCCACTGGTGGTTGTGGCAATGTCATTTAATCCACCCGTGTTGCTAGAGTAGCAACAATAGTAGTCAGGTCCTGTAATTGTTCTTCTAAAGTTCTTCTTCCACCTACAGTATGATGTCCTTGATCTCCTACTCTAACTTAAATAATGGCTTCATTCCCAATTCCTCCATTTACGCTATCATTCGACATAGTTGTTGAATTAAGCCTTAACAAGAATTTCTTTTTCTTTTTTATCTCACAATCACACCTTCACGACATAAGTCCTCCAATTCTAAATCACACACTCACAATACAATTTCTTCAAATCATAAACACACTCTATGACACAAAATTTCTCCAACACTCAAACACACACTTCACGCCACAAATTTCTCCACATTTAAACACACACTCCATGACACAATTCTTCTAAACACTCAAACACACACTTACGGCAACAACACACCCTCTACAACACAAATTCTTCCAAACACACACTCATGGCAACAACACACCCTCCACGACACAAATTCCTTCAACTCAAGTCAATAGTGCATTCAAAGCAATTTAATGCACAATTACTATTCAATTACACACTAATGGATCTAGCAAAATGAATCAAAATAGTCAAGCTCTTTGCCAATAAGGATGCGACAACCTATTGTATGTCCTTATTAGTGATCAAGGGCAAGTAATACAAGTAAAGAATAATTCCCATTTTAGATAATAAATTTAGTCACTGCATGAATTTTAAGATTTTTAGTTGGTCATAATCATGAAAATTTAAGAGGAAGTATTGGGATTGCATTTATGAGCTAGCTCCTATAGCTAAATCCTTCTAGCTTCCTATTAAACCCTTCATAGGGATCCTTTTTCGTTCTTTTCCATAGGAAAATGAAACCTTTAAGTGTTTGAAAGAAGGCACTACTAAATATAAGAGAGATCTACTTCCCATGTGATGTGCTTAAACTCTAAAGAACATGTACACAATCTAATTGGAGAATTCGACAATGAAAAATCCCTAAATGAGTGTGATGAAATGGAATTCCACATAAGCAAATGACCAAACGATTGTGAACTAATAAGTATGTAAATGTTCAATGGGAAATCATGCAATTGACACTAGGAAGCAATTTCAAAATTGAATTGATCAAAATCTGAAAATTACATCTAAATCACGTGAACAAAAGAAATCACAAGTTGCACCTAGATATGACTCACTAAATACAATTTGCTAATAACAAATGGAAGATTGATATTACTCACAATCTACACTTGTTGAATCTTGCCACAATTTCACAAGAAATTGATAAGAGATCTTTGATTTGCAAGGCTCTCCCTCACGGCTCAAAGAGTGTTTGATTTTCAAAATGTAAAAAAAAAAAAAAAATCTCCTTACAAACCCTAGTTAGCAAGTATTTATACTTGCTCCAATTAAGGTAAAATGTTCAAAAAAATTACACATATGCCACTAAGTGGCCGGTTCTACAACAAATTATAAGTCCAAAAAATGAACAAAAATGGGTGGTTCAATAATGACAAATACAAGTGCAAAAGATGGTCTTCAAATGGTCGGTTCCTTAAGTCAAGTGGACACATTGTGGACCATTGGATGTGAGTCCAAGAATGTCCCCAATTTGATCCTTAATGTGTTTCTATTCACCATCCTGTAGAACTGATAAATGTACCTATTAGAATACACAACAATTATGTGATATAAAAGCAGATACTAATACTAAATTAACATCCTCAGGGTTTAGTTGTTCATGGAGGATCCTCATAGCTAGATTTTCTAAACCTTTAGCTCGAGCTCTAGTGATTGGTCCTATGGAAATTTGATTCCTATCATCTCCTTGGGCCTCAGGAAGATTTGCCCTCAAATTTAATAGGCCTTCATGAATGTCATTTGGTAAATATAGTGACAAATCTACAACATTAAAGGTAGCTGATACACCATACTCCCCTGGTAACTCTATTCTATAAGCATTGTTGTTGATGCGCTTGACAACTCTGAAAGGTCCATCTGATCTGGGTGATAGCTTTTGCGACTTCTTATATGAAAACCTGTCTTTGCTAAGATTAATCCAGATTAAGTCACTTGGATTATAAATGCTGGTTTTCCTATGCCTGTTTTCTTGAAGATTCTGTTGCTCCTGAGTCTTTTGAAGACGTTTAGCTGTCTTCTCATGAAGTTGTTGAATCTCCTTGGCTCGCTCCACTCCACTTAGGCTCTCTTCCTTTTTTGCTGGTCCTGCTATAAGATCCAATGGAACAGTAGGATTATAGCCATACACAACTTCAAAGGGAGATTTACTAGTTGAACTATGAGTAGACCTATTGTAAGTGAACTTGACAATAGGAAGACACAAGTCCCAGTTGGTAAGATTCTTGCCAACCGTTGCTTTTAGTGATGTGCCAAGAGTACAGTTAATAACCTCAGTCTGGTCGTCGGTCTGTGGATGGCATAAGGTACTATACATAAGTTTAGTACCAATTCTTCTCCATAGTGTCTTCTAGAAGAGGCTAAGAAAGTCAGTGTCTCTGTCAGACACTATACTATGTGGAACACCATGCAATTTAACAATCTCCTGCACAAAAAGGTTAGTAATAAAAAGGGCATAATTTGTTTTGTGATAAGGCACAAAATGGGACATTTTGCTGAATCTGTCAACAACCACCATGATAGAATCCTTTCCACTTTGCGTCCTAGGTAGACCCAATACAAAATCCATACTGATATCAGTCTAGGGTTTGGTAGGTATAGTTAAAGGCAAATATTCACCCTGAATGCCTTTCTTTCCTTTTTCCCTTTTGCAAACTCCACACCTTTCTAACGCCTTATGAGCATCCCTTATCATACCCTTCCAATAAAATTTTTCTTTCAACATGGCTAGGGCTTTTTTCTCGCCAAAATGACTAAACAATCCTCCGGCATGTGCTTCCTTCTCCAACAATTCCCTCATATACCTACAAGGTATACACAATTTCCCAGCTTTATACAAAAACCCCTCAATCATGTAATACCCCTTAAACATCGTACCTTCAAAACATTTCTTAATAATTGTTCTAAAATCATCATCATGCATATACTATTCCTTCAATAATTCAAAACCAAGCAGTTTTGATTAAAGAGAAGTGATAAGTACAAACCTGCGTGATAAAGCGTCAACTACCATATTCTAGTTACCCTTCTTGTACTTTATCACATATGAAAAACTCTCCAAAAACTCCACCCATTTGGCTTGGCGTTTAGATAGGTTTTGCTGACCCCTGAAATGCTTTAGTGACTCATGATCTGTGTAGATGATGAATTCTCTCGGAAGCAGATAATGCTGCCATGTCATCAAAACCCTCACTAAGGAATATAATTCCTTATCATATATGGAATAGTTTAAAGTTGCGCCACTCAACTTTTCACTAAAGTAGGCAATAGGCCTCTTATCCTGCATCAATACAACACCAATCCTTATCCCAAAAGCATCACATTCTAGCTCAAAAACCTTATCAAAATCAGGTAAAGCTAATACTGGAGCACAAGTAAGTTTTTCCTTGACCTTTTCAAAACTCTTTTGGGCCTTCTCACCCCAAATGAAAGGAATATTTTTCTTAGTCAGTTCTGTTAGTGATAATACTACTAAAATTATGGACAAAGCGCCTATAAAATGATGCTAGTCTATGGAAACTCCTTACCTCCGCGATTGATTTTGGTGTTAGCCATTCTCTAATAGCCCTTACTTTCTCCTCATCAACCTTGACACCAGAACCAGATACAATAAAACCCAAAAAAGTTACCTCAGTTTGGTAGAAAGAACATTTCTAGAGATTTGCAAATAGCTGACGTGCTCTCAAAATTGAAAATACTGCTTAAAGATGCTCCACAAGATTTTTTAGGCTTTTGCTGTATATCAAAATATCATCAAAATAAACAACAACAAATTTACCTAGAAACTCCTTCATTACGTGATTCATTAATCTCATAACTGCACTAGGAGCATTACTCAAACCAAACGGCATAATAGTCCATTCGTACAGTCCATGGCGTGTTTTAAAAGCGGTCTTCCACTCGTCTCCTTCTCTCATCCGAATTTGATGATATCATCTTTTAAGATCTACCTTGGAGAACACTTGTGCACCATACAATTCATCTAACTTATTATCAAGTCTAGGAATAAGATACCTGCATTTTATGGTAATTTTGTTGATGGTTCAGCTATCAATGCACATTCTCCCAATACCATCTTCTTAGGAACAAGAAGGGTTGGAACAGCACAAGGACTGAAACTCTCCTTGATAAAACCCCGTTCGACTAGTTTATCCACCTAACATTTTAATTCTTTAGCCTCCTTAGGATTCATGCGATATGTAGGTCGATTTAGCAAAATTGACCCAAGCAAGAAGTTGATGGCATGCTCTATACTTCTCAAAGGTGGTAAACCTACTGGCAAATCATCAGTAAAAAGGTCACTATACTCATTCAATACCTGAGATACTGCAGAGGGTAGATGCTGATGTCCCTTTATCCCTAGGGAATATTTCAATTACAGCAAGTATACTAGGCCCTCATCTGATACACCCTCCTCCAACTCAGTCTGTCTCATCAATAAGACCTTCTTCTTGCTAGATTTATTGGCCTGTATTGGACTCGTTTTAATCTCTAATGGTCTATTGATCTGTTGCTGAACCTCTTGGACCTCTGAAGGTGACATTGGGTTCAAGATGATACATTTACCCTCTTTTTGGAATACATATGTATTTCTGAAACCATCATGTAAGACCCTCCTATCATATAACCATGGCTTGCCAAGCAATATATGGGATACACACATAAGAAGAATATTACATTCAATCTCATCATAGTATTTATCCCATATACTGAAAGGCACCCTAGCTCTTTGGGTTACATGTAGACTTCCTTGATCACTTAGCTAATATAATTTGTAGGGTTTAGGATACGAGGTAGTTACAAGTTTCAATTTCGATACTAATGAGGCAGCCACAACATTAGTACAACTAATGTTGAACTAATATAATTTGTAGACTTCCCTGATCACTTAGCTAATATAATTTATGGGTTTTAGGATGCGAGGTAGTTACAAGTTTCAATTTTGATACTAATGAGGCAGCCACAACATTAGTACAGCTACCACCATCAACAATAATGACACAGTTACCTTGCACCCTATAAGAAGTATGCAACAAATTTTTCCTCTGCTCATCATCATTAGTTGTAAAAGAAGTCAAAGCTTGGTGTAGTACATTAGTAGACAAAAACAAGTTACTTGACATGGTTGCTCACTACTTCAACAAACCAATAATACACTACACCAAACACGCCATGACAACACACTCCTATACACCCATGGTGCAATTAAGTAACCAATGCCACACACTATTCCCTACACTTCAATTATAGCAACAATAAATTGAAGCAACAATTAAACACTTCCAAGTAGTAAGTTATTGAATTCAACTAAGCAAGTGTTTACGTATTAATACTTAATAACTTTTACACTTAAATGCTTGTTTTGAAAGTAAAACTTAACTACTAAACTTCCTTCTCTAGTCATGGCACACACATTCCCATACACCACGTGCAGCACCTTCCTTACACAACTCCACAACACACTCACACCACCACATACACAACACCTCACTCATAGTGTAAATTTCAATCACCACTACACACACAACACCTCACTTACGGTGCAACACCCTTTAACTCAATAAACATAACACAACTCCACCAATTCAGTACACACTTATACCGCCACACATACACACATAAACATGGCAACAAATTCAAAATTACACCCTTAATTACACCCATTTGGCAACAAATGGTAAGAACAATTTAAATTCAAATAACACTTATTCAATGCTACTCAATGAATTGCTTCAAACTTAAAGAAGGTGTTTGAATTTCAAATGATTTCCTATTTTCTACAGAAATTCAAATTTGGAAATTGTAAATTTCACTCCTTCAATTCCGAAACCACATACAAGAATTCACTTCTCTTTTATCACAAATAATGTATCTCCAATTCCGTAACAAACATTAGGAAATACACTTCTTACTTCCCCTTCTCCTCACGGAAAATTCAAGAACAAAGAAACTACAACAAGATCTCCACTTTTACTTTAACAATAAACAAATATGACACAACAAAACTGAAATCAAGTACTTCAATTCCACCTTAACACTTCAGATTAAGAAGTAAAAATTCAAGAACCCTAATTTCAAATGAAGATCACGAAAATTCCCTTCCTTAAACCTATGCTCTGATAGCAAATTATAATGTGCCTAAACTCCAAGGCACATGTACACAATCCAATTGGAGAATTCAATAATGCAAAATCCCTAAATGAGCGTGATGAAATGGAATTCCACTTAAGCAAATGACCAAACAAATTGTGAATTAATAAGTATGTAAATGTTTAATGGGAAATCATGCAATTGACACTAGGAAGCAATTTCAAAATTGAATAGATCAAAATCTGAAAATTACAACCAAATCACATGAACAAAAGAAATAAAAAATTACACCTAGATATGACTCACTAAATACAATTTGCTAATAACAAATGGAAGATTGATATTATACACAATCTACACTTATTGAATCTCGCCACAATTTCACAAGAAATTGATAAGAGATCTTTGATTTGCAAGGCTCTCCCTCACGGCTCAAAGAGTGTTTGATTTTCAAAATGTAAAAAAAACTCCCTACAAACCCTAGTTAGCAAGTATTTATACTTGCTCCAATTAGGGTAAAATGTTCAAAAATCACAGATATGCCACTAAGTAGTTGGTTCTACAACAAATTATAAGTCCAAAAAATGAATAAAAATGGCCAGTTCAATAATGACAAATACAAGTGCAAAAGATGGTCTTCAAATGGCCAGTTCCTCAAGTCAAGTGGATATATTGTGGACCGTTAGATGTGAGTCCAAAAATGTCCCCAATTTAATCCTTAGCGTGTTTCTATTTGCCATCGTGTAGAACCAATGAATGTACATGTCGGAATGCACAATAATTATGTGATACAAAAGTCGATACTAAATTAACATCCTTAGGGTTTATTTATTCATGGAGGATTTTCATAGCTAGATTTTGTAAAGCCTTAGCTCGGGCTTTGGTGATTGGTCCTGTAGGAATCTGATTCCTATCACCATGTTAAGTTTGAGTCAAATAATGTTAGTCCTAGTTTGATCTCTATAGTTTATGTTATATCCCACGAACTTCCTTTTTTAATCTATAGCTAGGTAAGCTTAATGAGTTTTTATCAAAATTCAGCTAATGTAGTAGTTATCTTTTAGGGTAGACTTCATTTGTTATTTGGGTTTTAATGTATATACGCTGTGTTGAGACATCAAGCAAAATTTAATTGAAAGCTTAATCATTAAAAGCATATTTGTTATTTTGTTTTAGTAATGTTTCCGCTTGCACTACTAGACAAAAAAAGTCACATAAGATTGACATACGATGTTCGTGTTTGGGTATTTTTAAGGTTTAATAAACATTACATCAATTTTAAAGAGGTCCATGATCAAGTGAATGCCAAGAGGAGACATGGGCATGAAAGCGTCATGTGTGTGAATCTACATCATACTAAGTAAGAAACTAGGTTTAGGAAAGATAGAGGAGGAATCGAGTTAATGGATTACTAGTCATGATAAGATGTTTAGGGTATATTACATTCAAGTGTCATGGTTCCTTACCTATTGAATCAATGCGATTAATCATCAAATCTAAGATTGTTGTACACTTGGTGTATGGACTATCATGCTTTAATACTAGTAAAATGTGACTTGTCTATGAGTCACTATCAATTGGGTCATTGATATGGCCTAAAGCACTCATGGATAGTAGTGATGTGCCACTCTAATTGCAATCAACAAATACTAATTAAGAAATAATTGAACAGGAATTCCCAAATGGCAAGGATCCCTTTTCACGTGGAACCCTAAAGTTTCAAGAACAAAGAACAATTGAAATTCCAAATTCTTACCAGATATTACTCATTAGTGAAATGAGGAAACAACTTGTAATTGTTGATTTTACACAGAATAATCTAAGCCTCCACTTGCCATAACCCTAGAAGAATCGATAAGAGTGTTTTATGAAAGAGAGGAAGCTCCCTTTTCCATGTGAATAAGCTGCAAATAATGATGTCCAAATGTCCCTTTGTTGTTCTCCTTTACAAGTATTTATACTAAGCCCTAAATATGGAAAAAAAACAACATAATGAAAATTACATAACACATGGCCAGTCTTCTATGTTCATTTCGGTCTAAAGTACATAACACATAGCCGGTTCCTATATGTCCATTTCGGTTCTACATGGACCGTGATTCATCTCCAAACCAAGTGCTAATGTGTTTGATCTCCTTCCTATAATACTGACAAGAATGTTAGGTTCTGTAGTCCTTTAGTCCTTGCTTGGGTAATAGATCCGATTGTTGCATTTGTTTGATTCCCACCATCTCCTCGGGTCTATGAAAGATTTGCCCTCAAATCTAATGGGTCCTTTGTTTTAGATGAGAATTTCTGAAATTCACCTAGACTGAAAACCTTGGTCTACATATGCTTGTTGCCTTGAAGTTGTGATTGCCCTGGAGTCTTCTTGAGATGTTCAAAACTCTTTTGATAAAGCTTCTGAATTTCTTGTGACTATTTCACTCTACTTAAGTTGTCTTCCAGTTCCTTCTGCCCCTATAATAAAGACTTCTTTCTAGTAGTTTTATTGATCTATTCCTAGAATTCGTGTACCTTAGTTGGTGACATAGGAGTCAAAATAACCTGTTTACCATCCTTCTAAAACACATAGGTGTTTCTAAACCCATCATGCATTACTCTTCTGCCAAATAACTAAGGTCTACCAAGTAGTATATGTGATGCGCACATAGGAAGAACATCACAAACAATTTCATTCTAGTATTTTTTTCCCTATGTTGATTGGAACCTTAGCCCTTTGAGTGACATACATATTGTCTTGTTCACTCAATTGGTGCAATTTATAGGGATTAGGATGGGGGATATTGACTAGTTGCATTCTATTTACTATTGCAACAACTATTACATTTGTGCAACTACCACTATCAATAAGAAGAGCACAAAGATTACCTTGAACCCTATAAGGAATATGGAATAGGTTTTCCCTTTGTATGTCCTCAACATTTGGAGTTGTAATCATTACCTTGCATAACACGTTAATAGCCAGATATTGATCATTTCCCTTGTCTTCATGTGCCTCAACATTTGGATCATCATAATACTCCTTCAGCATTGTTGACAAATCTATTGGCTCAAGTATCTCTTCCTTACCATCCTTACTTTCCACCTCCATAGCAGTTATCACCCGTTTGTTAGGACATTGAGCAGCCATGTGTCTAAAGCCTAAACATTTGAAGTATTGGATTTGATGACTCTTCCCACCTAATGACTTAGACACTATTTGCCTAACGTCTACCCCAACAATTGCTTTCCCCTTTCTAGAAATTTCCTTCTCCCTTCCAATATTAGTAACAGCTATATTTGCTTCCACAATCTTATAAATCCCCTTTGTTTTACCCTGTTGACTATCTAACCCATATAATATAGTAGTGGATCCATACCTGTTACTTACTGCTCTATAAAGGTTAGAAAGTCTTTGTCTCTCCACTTTCAAAGCTAACTGAACAGCTTTATCAAGGGAGTCATATTGTTGCAACTCTACTATGTTGGCAATTTCATATTTTAGATTAAACACAAATCGTGCCATAGTCTACTTAAGAGGTTTGATTACTCCACATCGGATCATTAATGACTTAAATTCCCAGACATACTCTTCTACTATTTTGCCTACCTGTCTTAATGTTTGGAGACACATGAATAGTTCTTGTCTGTAATGTTCTGGAATAAACCTCTTCCTTAGAACTCTTTCCATTTCTTGCCAAGTACGAATCTCAACATCACCACAAGGTTCTTCCACCACAAGGTGACATACCCTGTAAACTCGACTACTACTAAACAAACTCGAGTATGGACATTAATCTGATAACATTCAAAGAGTCCTTCTACCTTGTCTTCCCAATCAAGATATTCTTCTAAAGTTCCCCTTCCAGCAAATGACGGCATTTGTAATTTCACATATTCCAGATCTCTAGGCGGCTTGAACTCACGATTTTGATAAAACTCATCCCTAAAGTTATCATCCTTTTCTTCCTAATAAGCATGATAATTTCCTCCCATTCGCCTACCCTTATTTCCTCCTACTGCTCCTTCCCTACGTGCATCATTATGGGTTACCTAAGGTGGTGGTGCCTATAGATTTGCCACTAGTGGTTGTGTGGCAATGTCATCTAATCCACCCGTGTTGTTGGAGTAGCCTCAATGGTAGTCAGGTCCTATAATTGTTCTTCTTCCACCCACAGCACGATGTCCCTAACCTCCTCCTCCAACTTGACTATTGGCCTCATTCTCAATTCCTCCATTTACGCTATCATTGGACATAGTTGTTGATTTAAGCTTTGACAAGAATTTTTTTTTTATCTCACAATCACACCTTCACGACATAAGTCCTCCAATTCTAAATCACACACTTATGACACAATTCCTTTAAATCACAAACACACTCCACGACACTAATTTCTCCAACACTCATTCACACACTTTATGCCACTAATTTCTCCACACTCAAACATATACTCCAGGGCACAATTCTTCCAAACACTCAAACACACACTCACGACAACAACACACCCTCCACGACACAAATTCCTTCAACTTAGGTCAATAGTGCATTCAAAGCAATTTAATGCACAATTACTATTCAATTACACACTTATGGAATCAATTATAATGATCCTTTAATTCATCCACAGCAAGGAACCTTAAAGTAATCCTTTCTTCAAATTCAACCCATAATGACAATTAGAAGACAGCACAATTCATGTAACATATACAATTTCAACTCAAAATCAACAATTGAGCAAGTATATGGCATAAACCCTAAATTCCCAAATCAAAATCAAGACTCCCCACGTGCAATTCCCTTCTCAACTGTGGCTTTGATACCAAAAGATGATGTGTTACTCCAATTGTAATCAACAAATACTAATTAAGAAATAATTGAATAAGAATTCCCAAATGGCAAGGATCCCTTTTCACGTAGAACCCTAATGTTTCAAGAACAAAGAACAATTGAAATTCCAAATTCTTACTAGATATTACTCGCTAGTAGAATGAGGAAACAACTTGCAATTGTTGATTTTACACACAAATCTAAGTCTCCACTTGCCACAACCCTAGAAGAATTGATAAGAGTGTTTTATGAAAGAGAGGAAGCCTCCTTTTCCACATGAATAAGTTGTAAATAATGATGTCCAAAAGTCCCTTTGCTGTTCTTCTTTACAAGTATTTATACTAAGCCCTAAATATGGAAAAAAAAACAACATAATGAAAATTACATAACACATAGCCGGTCTTCTATGTCCATTTTGGTCTAAAGTATATAACACATGGCGGTTCCTCTATGTCCATTTCGATTCAACATGGACTGTGACTCATCTCTAAACCAAGTGCTAATGTGTTTGATCTCCTTCTTATAATACTGACAAAAATGTTAGGTTCTATAGTCCTTTAGTCTTTGCTTTGGTAATGGATCCTGTTATTGCATTGGTTTGATTCCCATCAAGTAGTGATAAGTGACTATGAGACTTCTTCATCTCCTAATCAATGATTATATATCCTAAGCCACATGGATAGAGATAAGTGATTTGGAAGCCTATGGTCATGTCTAGATTTAGGTTTGTTGATTACTCTTATAGCCTCAAATTGATCATGGGTTGGGTCAAGCTTCTAAACTCACAAATTCTAACTTACAAGATGAACAAACATGAACTAGCAAGGTGCTAGAGGTGTCTTTAGTGCTTAGACTTTGATACTCTAAGTCAAAGAAATAGCATGAATTTATGACAATCAAAGTGTATAGGGAGTATTAGATGGTTTACTAGTTGGAGGGACCTCCTTTTCATAGTGTTGGTGTGGTGTTGTATTTTAAGCCAGTAAATCTTCTTGAAGATATCATGTTTATTCTAAGAAAGATTCAATAGAGTGTGTACTTCAAAAAGTTAGATTACTTTCCTAATTTATACTAATTAGTTTAAGAACTATCATAATATAGGGTTTTGATTAAATGAAGTGGGCTAATCTAAGTCTATAACACTTGCCCTCCACTCTCATTAGTGATGAGGCACTGATGAGAGTGGGAACCATGATGAATATGCTTCTCAAAACAATGCCCAAGTACATTGGGTGAGCCATGTGTTAAGATCACATCTTTTGTAACATTATGTTCATACTACACTAGGGATTGGATTCTCTTGTAACTTTCTTTGAATTGTAGTTTCCATTTTTGGGCATGTTACCATTTCAAAATTTTTAATGTCTCCTCCTACAGAAGTTAGAAATGCTTGTAAAGCTCTTTACATGATGTTAGTACTCTTATGGATACAAGCTCTTACTTACCACTTAGCTACTTATGGTTAAGGAACCTACCTATACACTATTCCCTCATGCACATATTATAGTCCCTTGTACATTATGATATTAATAAAAGTGTGTGATTATTCAATCATGATTTTTACCTATGTCCCTTTACTTACTATTGCCTTGTTTATTGTTTTTACGTATTGCTTACAAATATGTAAGAAAATCTAGGCTAATAGTGTAGCGAATAGGCTTACTTACTGTTGAAGAGATAAGATAATAAACACCATATGGTCTTGCTATGCTAGCGAGAGCCTAGGAGTGTGACATCATTTAAGTGTAAAGTTAATGGATAGACTACCCTCTTTAGTGTACAATTAGAAGCATAAACATGTCATGATCGAGATTGGTGAGGAGCCAAGCTTTTGAATTCAGTAGGTAAAGCCAATAAAGACTAAAGCAATTAAATTGCTGTCGAATAATCAATGTTGGGTTGAGATCTTACTTAAAGCCGTAGAAGAGAATAGAAGACCATTTGATACTCTAAGCATAATGTGGAGCTTTTTAAGTATTGGGATTGTGACTCTAAAAGGCTTTGAGATGGAGGATGATCATGGGGCTAATGTCTCAAAGGGTCGTAAGAAAGCTAGTGAGGGTTTACACTTAAGTTGAGGTTGGCTTGAAGGAGAGGGTTACCCGTTCACTTCTGACTTCGAAGTTAGGAGCCTTCATGTTTTCTTATGTGATAAGTATTTCTTCTTAATTTTGTTTAACCTTTTTTTTATTTTGCTGATATGCCTCCCCTCAAACTTATAAGGATCTTAGACTTTGTTTTTTATCAATTTGGATGGGGAAAGAAGAGTGATGAAAGTAGCAAACAACTAAGCTAAGATGTACCTAGCAAGAAAACCCTTGCGGTAAGGACTACGATGTGAGGCCCTAAGCATCAAGATAAGTTCTTCTTACTCTAGCCATTGCTAGGAAGAGGGAGGGGTAAGAAGCCCGAGTGTACAATCTAAAGTAGCTAGGACCAGGCTCCTAATGTTGTGGTCAAATGACCTCGAGTTGTGGTGGTTATCCTAATGTTGAGCGCTACTAAGGCCCGACTTACCAAGTTAAGATGCACCTACTAAGAAAGCCCTTATGGTAGAGATTATGTAAACCCTATAAAATTCCAAATTAAGAATTAGTATGAAGAAAAATCTTAAAGAAATATGTCAGAAAACATATAAGAAAACCCGACTACAAAATTAGATTTGCTTTGAGATACGTGAACTAACTAGCATACCTAAATCCAAGAAATTCAAAACCTAGCCAAACTCCAACAATAGGACCTCACCCTAAGAACACTAAACTTGAATTTAGATGTTCAAAAATCCCAAATTCAATTCCCAAATTCTTAGAAACAACCGTCGACATTAGTAATTCCTTTTGCAAATGAAAACAACCAATGTCAAGCTTGGAAAAACCTAAGATTTGATCCAAATGAAATTGAAACTCAAATGACGATGAACTACCCCATAGTTAGCCTAAAGAAGCTCAAAATCTTAATCAAAAGCAACTCTACAAAAAAATCAAATTGGGCAAAATAAAAATTAGAAAACATGACCCTTAACAGTTCTTAGAAGTGGCGTGTTAAGGGAAAGGAATATGGCCACATTTGAGCCACCAAATGCTTTAATCTAAACCCCAAAATTGACTTGAAATTTCCCCCATCCAAGCCCTAACTAAAGCCCAATTAATCATGAGAAAACAAGGAAAAAGCTTAACCCAAAGCAAACCCCAATCTGCCCTTGCTTTACGTGAACCACTAGCTGGACAACTAAGGGATTAAATGGAGATATAACTAGGATTAGTCTAATCAAAAGATATAACAACTAGAAACTAACTAAATAGAAGCCTAGGGGAGACAAACATGATGCCTAATGATGCACCTAAAATATTGGAGGATCTAAGCACATACACGTAATCAATTGAAACAACTCTAATCACTAAATCGAAGTCCACAAGCAGTGTGAACCCTAATCCCTTATGAATCCAACTTGTAAAGCAACTAGCTTTGATACCAAATGATGATGTGCTCAATAGGATCAAGCACACAACACAAGATCAAATGGAAAATCCAATCATGGAATGACAAAGAATGGTGTGAATCTCCTAAGTAAGAGGTTTCCATGCAGTTGTCAATTTCACTAGCAACTGAATAATCATAATTAACAATACAATTTAGGATCTAATTCCACTATATTGCATGCAATCTAATGATAGAAATGACCCTAAAATGACGTGATAACAAGAACAAATAAGAACAACCCAAATCACAACTAGATATGACACACTAGCATGAATTGGAATCAATTTAGGAATTTGATATAACTCATAAATCCTTAAGTCGCCACTCGCCACAATCTTTGAAGAATTGATAAGAGTCTTATGAAATTTAGAGTATGAATCCTAATTCTTACGTAAAGAGGCAAAATTTTTTTTATCTCTCAACTATCCTCCAAACCCTACTTAAGTAAGTATTTATACTTGCTTCACTTAGGGTTAAAGTGACTAAACAATTACATCTATGCCATTAAAAGGTGGCCGACCCTAAATCCATCAATTACAACCAAATAAAATGTCCTAAAAAGCTTACAAAATAAATGGTTCAAAAATAAATTACAAGTACAAAAGATAATAATCTTTAAAGAGCCGGTTTGTCGAGTTAATGTTAATCGAGGCAAGCCATCATATGTGAATCCGATGATGTCCCTAATTTGATCAATAGTGTAGGTTATGTGGCATCCTGTGAAGACTGATCATTATACTTGCTAAATTACCATTCAAACTTTATTAGATAAAGAAAAATGTATACATGCAAGTGATTTGGATCATCATCCAAATCAAGTTCCCTGACCATCGAAATCGTAGGATAGATTCCCATCATCTCCTTAGGCCTTTGAAAGATTTGCCGTTAAATCTAGAGGGTCACATCTTAGATTGAACCCGGATGCCTTTGTTACCCTGTTTTCCTGATTATTAGAAGAAACAGAAGTAATCCTAACCTGCTCTTAGAAATCGTGTACCTTTGATGGAGATATAGGTGTCAATACTATTCGAGACCCTTCCTTTCGAAACTTGTAAGTGTTTCTGAATCCATCATGTAACACCTTCCTATCAAACATCCAGGGTCTACCCAATAGTAAATGAAAGTCACACATAGGGATCACATCACACAGGATCTCATCATGATATTTCTTTCCAACACTTACTGGCACCTTTGCCCTTTATGTAACATGCATACTATCCCGATTGTCTAGCCAATGAAAGTTATAAGGATTAGGGTGTGGACTAGTGGATAGTTGTAATTTGTCTACCAATGCAGCAGATATGACATTAGTGCAACTACTTGATGTGCCTAAACCCACTTGGAAGCACAATAAAAGAATCAAGAAAACAAACTCAAAGCAATCACAAAACCGGTTCCAAAAGGGTAAAATTACGTGATCCTTAGTGAAGGTGCAATGAAATCCAAATACTCAATGACGCAATTATGATACCACAATAATAATCTCTTCTAACATCACACTAATCACATATAATCCCGCGTGAATAATTCACAATCTCAAATAATTCTTCAATTCTAAGAACTCCTTTCCATAAGTGATAATCACGTTAAAAGAAGTAATCTTAAAGGAAGAACCAGATTCAAATGCAAAGTATCTCAATTAAGCACAAGAATTCGAAAATAATAGGAAGCAAATCTGTCTAAGAACTATCTTAATTCACCCCTAGATATGACACACTAGAGAAGAAAAGAAATCACAACAAAATGAAATTGATATTACTCACAATTTCAAGGTATTGCACTCGCCACAATTTCAACTCTTGGGATTGAAATTGATAAGAGTCTAATGACAATTAGGAAACCCTAATCCTCACATGAAATGTACTCTCAAATCTGTAAAAATTTGCCTCCTCAAACCCTCTCTTAAGCAAGTATTTATACTTGCTATTCCTAGGGTTAAAAAGTGCTCAAAATTACAAGTTTGCCACCTTTAAGGTGGCTAACCCTAAATGAAAATTATAAGGAAATAAAAGTGTCCCAAAACCAAAATACAACCAAAATAGTTCATAAAACAATTACAAGATACAAAATAACATAAGTCTTCATGATCCAATGCCTCGAAATAGAAGACAATCGCAGCAGGTCTTTGATTTTCATCTTGAAAAATGTTCTGTGTCCAATAGGAGTTGTAGGACATATTGGCATCCCATGGAGAATTATCAATGTACCTGTAAGATTATTCTCAAATTCTTTATTAGAAATAAAGACATAAGATAAAATATGAGCAATTTGGATCATCATCCAAATTGGGTTTTGAAAAGGTCGACAATGTCAGAAATTTTCCCATCATCTCCTCGGGCTTCTAAAAGATTTGCCCTCAAATCTAGTGGATCGGTTGTGGAACTGAACCCTAATATCTTTGTTGTCCTGCTCTTCCTGCTAATAATGGTAGTGGATGGATTTCTGATCTGTTTCTGAAACCCCTGGACCTCAGATGGAGTCATCGGTAATAGAACTATGCGTGACTCGCCCATGCTGAACATGTAGGTATTTTCAAACCCATCATGTATCACCTGTCAATCATACAACCAAGGCCGACCCAACAGTAAATGGAATGCATGCATAGGGATTATATCATACAGGATCTCATCATGATAATTCTGCTCGACATTCACAGGAACCTTTGCCCTAAGGGTAACATGCATACTACCTCTATTATCCAGCCAATGCAAGTGATAAGGACTAGGATGTGGGATAGTAGACAGTTGTAATTTGTCTACCAGCGCAGTAGATATAACACTCGTACAACTACCACTATGGATGATGAGTACACAAAGGTTACCTCTGATTCTACAAGAGGTGTGAAATATGTTCTCCCTCTGGATATCACTGGTATCAGGAGATATAGATAAAGCCTTGCGTCACACATTAAGGGATAGATATTTTCCTCCCGTATGCTCCTCAGGCGCGCTTGTAGTCTGATCATCATAATATTCCTACAGTGCTGTTGGTAGATCTGTAGGTTCAATCTAATCATGATCATCCTCAATATCCTCCCCAGTATCTTCCATAACAGTCATTACCCTCTTATTTGGACACTATGTAGCCATATGCCTAAATCCCATGCATTTAAAGCATTTTATCTGGCGCGCTTTCCCACTAGTAGATCCGGGAACAGTTTGCCTCGTTTCTGGGGCCATGACCTCTTTACCCTTCCCAGTGGGTAAATTTTCTCTCATAATGGTTGGGGTAGTAGTGTCTATTGCCTTTACTCCCTCACCTACCACCTTTGTTCCCCCTGATCGACTATTAGCTGATATAGGTCTATTAACAGTACTAGGCCTACTGCTCGGAGCCCTAAAGAAGTTGGACCTCCTTTGTCTCTCTACTTTTAAGGCCAACTGAATAGCCTCATCAAGTGTATTATAGCGTTGTAGTTCAACAATATACGCTATTTCATATTTTAGACCTGAGAAAAAATGTGCTATAGTTTGTTCTGGAGGCTCAACAGACCCACACCTAATCATAAGAGTCTCAAACTCCTGCACATAATCATTCACTGTTTTGTCTCCCTGCCTCAAAATTTGCAGTCGCATAAACAACTCCTGTTTGTAGTGCTCAGGAATGAACCTTTTCCACAGTAATCTTTTCATGTCCCTCCAGGTCTAAACCTCAACCTCTCCATCCCGACGCCTACTAATAATCAGATTCTTCCACTAAAGTGCAGCGTATCCTATAAACTCAACAGCAGCCAATCGGACCCTGGTATTGTCATCGATCTCATAACATTCAAAGAGACCTTCGACCTTGTCCTCCCAGTCTAAGTATTCATCTGCTGATCCCTTGCCATCATAGGATGGCATCTGTAGTTTCACATATTCCAAACCCCGAGGTGGCCTGAAATCCTTATTCTGATTTGGGTTTGCCCCAAAATTATCATCCCTTTCTTCCCTATATGGAAGACGCTCCTCACCCATCCTTCTATTCAAATTCCCATCTCCGATTACTCTATCTCGATGAGGATTTTGTGGAGCTACTCGAGGTGGTGCCAGTTGGTTTACCACTGGTGGTTGTGGTAATGTCATTCTGTCAACTTTAGTTGCCAGTGTAGCAATTATGGTAGTAAGATCCTGGAGTTGTTCTTCTAAAGTTCTCCTACCTGCCACATTACGACCCTAACCTCCACCAACCTAACTATTGGCTTCATCACCAATTCCCCCATTCACACTGTCATTTGACATAGTTGTAGACTCTCGTATACTGATCCTCAAAACAATTTGAATCAAGGGCACACACTCCACCACTACACTTCCCTTAACTTCACACAATAGCAACTACAAAAGAGACAAACAAACAAACCCACTTAACTATACAATTATGTTATTGCAACTCACGTGTAATACTCTTCTCCACAACACGTCACAACAACACGGTGCAACAAATTTAACTTCCACAAGCCACTCCCACGGCAACACACAAGTACAACAATAATAAAGATGATTTACTTCCACGGCAACAACACAAGTTGTAATAATAACAAGTAAGCTTCCACTTCCACAGCAAAGAATGATAACAAAGGACAAATATGTTACTTTCCACAAATGTATTTCGAATTCCACAATAGGCAGCAACTTTAATTTGAAATTCAAACCACTTCACTAATTGCAAGCCTTCTTCAATTGGTAAGCAATGAATTCAAATTCAAATAGCACTCATTAACTCCCACAACTTAATGGCATGTGTTTGAATTCAAATAGATTCCTTACTAATCAAAACTCAATGCAAATATGCAAATTGTACTCCTCTAATTCACAATTACACAATGGAAGTCACAACAACAACCTACACATCCTCCTTCACGCCACAACAAGCTACAGCAAGGATTGGTATGTTTTCAAGTTCAAAAGTTGTTGAATTAATTAACACTGCTATGCTTCTGCCCTTCCACAAAAATTATTGATCATAAGATGATACAATAACCTTTCCAACCTAACTCCAACAAATAGAAAATTAAATTCCAAGCCAAGGTAATTTCGCAAACTCAAAACCACAACAACAACACAATTAGCGGTTTTCACTTGATCAACCCTAATTGATAATTAATTCTACGAAATCAAATACAACTAATCCCTTCTCTGAACATGTACTCTGATACCAAAAAGATGATGTGCCTAAACTTACTTGGAAGCACAATAAAAGACTCAAGAAAACAAACTCAAAGCAATCACAAAACTAGTTCCAAAAGGGTAAAATTGCGTTATCCCTAGTGAAGGTGCAATGAAATCCAAATACTCAATGATGCAATTATGATACCACAATAATAATCTCTTCTAACATCACACTAATCACATATAATCCCACGTGAATAATTCACAATCTCAAATAATTCTTCAATTCTAAGAACCCCTTTCCACAAGTGATAATCACGTTTCAAGAAGTAATCTTAAAGGAAGAACCGAATTCAAATGCAAAGTATCTCAATTAAGCACAAGAATTCGAAAATAATAGGAAGCAAATCTTTCCAAGAATTATCTCAATTCACCCCTAGATATGACACACTAGAGAAGAAAAGAAATCACAATAAAATGAAATTGATATTACTCACAATTTTAAGGTGTTGCACTCGCCACAATTTCAACTCTTGGGATTGAAATTGATAAGAGTCTAATGACAATTAGGAAACCCTAATCCTCACGTGAAATGTACTCTCAAATCTGTAAAAATTTGCCTCCTCAAACTCTCTCTTAAGCAAGTATTTATACTTGCTATTCCTAGGGTTAAAAAGTGCTCAAAATTACAAGTTTGCCACTTTTAAGGTGGCTAACCCTAAATGAAAATTACAAGGAAATAAAAGTGTGCCAAAACCAAAATACAACCAAAATAGTTCATAAAACAATTACAAGATACAAAATAACTTAAGTCTTCATGATCCAATGCCTCGAAATAGAAGACAATCGCAGCGGGTCTTTGATTGTCATTCTAAAAAATGTTCTATGTCCAACATGAGTTGAAGGACATATTAGCATCTCATGGAGAATTATCATTGTACCTGTAAGATTATTCTCAAATTCTTTATTAGAAATAAAGACAAGGTAAAATATGAGCAATTTGGATCATTATCTAAATTGGGCTTTGAAAAGTTCGACAGTGTCAGAAATTTTCCCATCACTGCCACTATCAATGATCAGTATACAAAGGTTACCTTTGATCTTGCAAAAAGTGTGGAATATGTTCTCCCTCTATTTTTCCCTAGCATTAGAAGATAAAGTCAGAACCCTGCACAACACATTAATTGGTAAATACTGTTCACCCATTCCCTCCTCATGTGTCTCAACGGTCTAATCATCATAGTATTCCTACAATGCTATAGATAGGTCTGTAGGCTCGACTGGTTCTTTCTGATCCTCATCCTCTTCTCCAACACTCTCTATAATTGTCATGACTCTCTTATTAGGACACTGTGCCACCATATGCCTAAATCCCATGCATTTAAAACATTTAATTTGGCACAATTTCCCACTAGTGGTTTCTAGTATAGTCTACCTAACATCAGGTCCTATTACCTCTTTACCCTTTCCAAAAGTCATTTTCTCCCTGTCTATGCTAGGGGTAGCTTTATCCACTGCCTTAACTTACTCACCTACTTCCTCCTGATTGACCATCAACTCCCATGGGCCTAGTAGTAGCACTTGGCCTACTACTAGTAACCCTGAATGGGTTAGATCGACTCTACCTCTTCACTTTCAAGGCAAGCTGTATAGCCTTGTCAAGTGTACTGTATCTCTGTAGCTCAACTACACATGTGATCTCATATTTCAGCCCTGATACAAAGCATGCTAGGGTTTGCTCTAAAGGTTCTATTAACCTACATCTGATCATTAGGGTTTCAAATTTCTGTACATAATCATCGATTGTTTTACCTCCCTACCTCAAAGTTTGAAGACACATAAACAGTTTCTGCCTGTAGTGTTCAAGAATGAACCTCTTCTTCAAGACCCTCTTCATATCCCTCCATGTATGAATTTCAGCCTCTCCATCCCTACGCCTGCTGATCACTAAATTCTTACACCACAAGGCGACATACCTTATGAACTTAACAGCAGCAAGTCAAACTCGGGTATTGTCATCGATTTCATAGCACTAAAAAAGGCATTCAACTTTATCTTCCTAGTTTAGATAATCATCTACTGAACCCCTGCCATCAAAGGAAGGTATTTGCAGCTTCACATACTCTAAACCCCTAAGTGGCCTAAAATCCCTATTTGGGTAAGGATTAATCCCAAAATTATCATCCCTCTCCTCCTTATAGGGATGATGATCTCCCTCCATTCTTCTTCCCAAGTTTCCTCCTCCCACTGCTCCTTCTCTCTGGATGTTTTGTGGAGCTACTCGAGGTGGTGCCTAAGGATTTACCACTGGTGGTTATGGCATTGTCATCCTATCAATTCTTATTGCTAACGTAGCAACAATAGTAGTAAGTTCTTGAAGTTGATCTTCCAAGGTTCTTCTACCTGCAGTTTGATGACCCTATCCTCTACTAACTTGGCTATTGGCTTCGTTGCTAATTCCCCCATTTACAATGTCATTCGACATGATTGTGATTTGTTAAAGTACAATCCCGCAATTTACAGCACACTCCTTCAACAACACCAAATCACAATAACATGTTTAAACAACCACATTAATACATAATGATATCCACGTTACAAGAGGTCAAGACACAATGAAATAGTTCTTGGTACTTTAAGTAAAGTCAAATAAATGAAGCACAAACAATCACTTCCAAGTAGTTAAGTTATTAAATTCAACTAACAAGTGTTTAAGTAATGAGTTTCAATTACTTTCACACTTTTAATGTTGGTTTTTGAATTTAAACTTCACTACTTCAACCTTCCTTTCTTACTATGGTTTCACACCATAATTAATCACAATGTGCAGTACCTTACACCACACACAAATGCAAAATTCACAATGCCACTTACTCCTCTCACACATGGTGCAAGCACTCACCACCATTACATACACCACATTACAATCCCCTTCACTCAACACACAAACACAATGCTACACACACACACCCTTCACTCACGATGCAGCACACACACACACACTTCACATTGCACTTCTCCACTTTAAATACAATTGCATACCGCAGTTTATACAAAAAGGGTAGCACACATTCAAATTCAAATTTCTTCACTTATTATAACCTTTCCACAATTGGTAAGAAGTAACTTTCAAATTCAAATGACCACACAATAACTTTTACCACTTAATTTTTGTTTTGAAAATCAAATAGCTTCCATATACTCCATGCAATTCAATTTTGAAAATGCACAATTGTACTCCTTATGTCCGAAACAAACAAGCCAGGATTACACTTTCACTTTCTTCACAATTGAGGTACTTCCTAATTCTGAATTTTGAATCAAGAAATGCACTTCTACTCCTTCCCTTTATGGAAATTCTCAACAATAAGAAGCTACAACAAGACCTCCAATTCCACTTCAACAAACAACAATTTTATCTTCTCAACAATACAATTAAGCAACTCAATCCTCAAACATGTAATTTCAGATCAAAAGTGAAGAACCCTAATTGAAAATAAAGATCACAAATTCAACCAACACTAAATCCCCTCTCTTAACTTGTTATCTAATACCAAAAAAGATGATGTGCCTAAAAGATTGAAGGATCTAAGCACATACACACAATCAATTGAAATAATTCTAATAACTAAATCTAAGTCCACAAGTAGCGTGAACCCTAATCCCGTATGAATCTAATTTGTAAAACAAATAGTTTTGATACCAAATGATGATGTGCTCAATAGGATCAAGCATGCAACATAAGTTCAAATGGAAAATCTAATCACAAAATGACAAAGAATGGCATGAATCTCTTAAGTAAGAGGTTTCCATGCAACTGTCAATTTCATTAGCAATTGAATAATCACAATTAACAATACAATTTATGATCTAATTCCACTAAATTGCATGCAATCCAATGATAACAAGAACAAATAGGAACAACCTAAATCACAATTAGATATGACACACTAGCATGAATTGGAATCAACTTAGAAATTTGATATAACTCACAAATCCTTAAGTTGCCACTCGCCACAATCCTTGAAGAATTGATAAGAGTCTTATGAAATTTAGAGTATGAACCCTAATTCTCACATAAAGAGGCAACAATTTTTTTATCTCTCAACTATCCTCCAAACCCTACTCAAGCAAGTATTTATACTTGCTCCACTTAAGGTTAAAATGACTAAGCAATTACATCTATGCCACTAAAAGGTGGTCGACCCCAAATCCATCAATTACAACAAAATAAAATGTCCCAAAAGCTTACAAAATAAATGGTTCAAAAATAAATTACAAGTACAAAAGATAATAATCTTCAAAGAGCCGGTTCATCGAGTTAATGTTGATCGAGGCAAGCCATTAGATGTAAATCTGATGATGTCCCTAATTTGATCAACAGTGTAGGTTATGTGGCATCCTGTGAAGACTGATCATTGTACCTACTAAATTATCATTCAAACTTTATTAGATAAAGAAAAATGTATACATGCAAGTGATTTAGATCATCATCCAAATCAAGCTCCCTGACCATCGAGATCATAGGGTAGATTCCCATCACCTAATCACCCTACATGGCAGATGTGACCCTTTATCCAATGGATAATACTATTGACCACTAACACATGCTAAAGACCAAAGGAAAATTCCTTCCCAAATCAGTTGCCAAATATTTTCATTTTACACCCTCAAAGATCCCTCACGTGGCCCCTCTATCTGGAGAAAGATACCCTCAAACATCCCCAACCAAAGCTCCATAAACACCCTCAAACACTCAAGAAAAATCGCACTAGGATTGCCTTTAGAAACAGCAACATTCTGATGATTTTTCTCCAAGCTTTTTCTTTTAATTTTGTTTTTCTTAGACTTCCACATAAAGTTCCCAACATTCTCAAGAATTAGTACAAGAAAACCACTTCCAAGAGCCACCCAAAAACCCTAAGTAAAAGCTTAAAAAATCGTATCCCTAGGAAGACACCCAAACTATCCCCTGTTCTTCCCAATTGCACCCTCACTACATCCACTCACAAATCACCCACCAAACAACCTCCAATCAAGCTCATTTTTTGGTATTATTTACAGCACTTAAGAGGCTATTGGGAGAGCTAAAGAACCTAGGAAAATCGGAGCCCAAAGCCACTTCAAGAAGTGGGAAAAGATAGAAGAATTCTAGTTGCCGCATAGGATCCTTGCACTGTAAGTGATGTAGTTCTATCTTCTTTTCTTTCTCCTTGTAATAATTGTATTCCACTGCTTAGAACAGCCTCATGTTGCCTTAGTTTTATAATTTCCCATGTATATTAGAGTATTTTTGGCTTAGAAAAAGAAATGGAAATGCAATCCCTCTTCTTTGGGTGTAAACCATGGAACACCATCTCTCTTTTGGCTTGTATGTTAGATTTTGTAGAAAAACCAATAAGAATCAGAAATGGGAGATTCCTGAAACTTCTGGATACCTAAGCTAAGGGGCTAACCAAGTGTAGTTTTTATCCACTTCATGCTTCTTAGATCATAGGAAATTCATAGGGAAAGGAAAGGCCCTTTTTATAGTAAGAAATTGGAGAAAGAGGTGAAACATATCCAAAAATCTCAAACCATGACTAAGGATTAATTAAACCTGGGAATATCTTCATTTCCAGAACCTAAAGACGCCAAAATATCAATAGAAAAAGTTTGGAATTAAAAATCTTAAGGGAAAACGTAAAACTAACACCAACTAGCTAGAAAAAGTGAAATCGAAGCCTTTGGAAAGACTAAATGAAATTCTTAGACCAACTTCAAGAATTTCCAGAAAATAAAAAAGCATCCACACACCATTTTATGCCCTAAACATGCTCTAAGAGATTAAAGTAGAATTCTCTTGGGTTGCTAGTTCAAATTAGATGGAAATGGAACCTAAACAAAATCTAAACTAGGCACACCCAATTTACCCAGTTAGAAAGTAACCTTTTGAAGTCCAAATGATCAAAATGACTTTGGATATTGAAATAACAGTAAAAAACCTTTAAAACGACTACAAATATGCAAAAAAATGGATTTAAAATGAAAATGTTACGTAGAAAATACTAAAACTGACAAAACCAACGAAACTAACCAAACTAGTATAGGTTAGTTTTAACCCCAACTCATGCAAATATTTTGTCTTGTCAAGTGACACGATATTTGAGGATGATATGCTACCTGACTACTAGGATTAGGGACCATATGGCCGGGTGAGTGACAATCTGATGATTATTGTTCCTTGTTTGTGTTTGTAGTTATTGCAGCCCTATGTCTATAAATATCTTATATGTGAATTGGCTTTATACGTAGGGGTCAATTGGGTTCTTGTGTGTGCTTGAATGTTATGATTGAGTTCCAATCTACATTAATTATGTCCAACTAATTGGTAATTGCTTTCCCCTGCATTTAGATTGTATAAATTGCAATTATTTGTATAAATTGCCATGAACACCAAATAAACTGACTTAAGACTATTCGACCCTAAATTTAACGAATCATGCACCATGGAATCCTGCATGTAAGAAGGTTGTTAGCATCACACGATGGTACGAAAAGGCTTTATAGAGGACACATTATGTGAGTAACCCTTATCTTGACCTTTAGGAACTCAACGGAACCCAAAACATGTCGCCCTTTGATTGAGACCTAAGAATTTCCTAGTTTGGGGATTCATCACTTATGGGTGATTGTGATATGAACCATGCCAACTCGTGATGAAACCTAATACCAATAAGTTCGGAAATTCGTTACCTAAGACGCCCAAACACCTAAAGTGGAAACCGCGACCCGTTGTCTATATGTGAGACAAGAACCTTGGTATAATGTGAAGATGCCACAATCGGGGATGAAAGACCGATTGATAAGTCGGGATGAACGCCACGGAAATAAAATCCGATAAGTTCTAATTAGTTCTTGAAGAACCAAGAGAGGTGCCTCTCAAAAGTGTTTAATGTTCAAAGATGTAAAATTCTCTATCTCTTCTAAACCCTAGGAGCTTTATACTAGGGTTACAATTCGTGAAAAATAAGTCCAAAACGACATAGCTTAGATAAGTTGAGTAAAAACACGAAAACAGAACATGCTGGTCAGCAGGGGATACACGGCCGTGTACACGACCGTGTACTTTGGCCGTGTACTTTTCTGTGCACATTCCGGCCACATACACGACCGTATACTTCTGGTTGTGTACCTTCCTGTGGATTTGCTTGACTCCATACACGGCCGTGCCTTTTAGCCGTGTATCTAGCCGTGTATGATTTTGTGCAATCTTGGAATTCCTACACGGTCGTACCTTGAACATACACGCCCTCTTCAACCCGTGTCCGGTGTGACTTGTATAAAAGCAAGGGTCTTCCCATGGTTGTTCCAATCCGTTCCAACTTCATGATTGCTCCAATCCTTTCTGGCTTCATGGACAACCTTTATCAACCCGTTAAGTACTTCCTTGAATCGTTTCGCTTGACTTCTTGTGATCGGTCCAGGCGGCACTTCAAGAGGATCCACATTTCTTCTTCCGGCTTGGCTCTCATCATGGATCTCATCATTCCCCTCCTCTTGAAAAGGATTTATCCTCAAATCATTGCCTGCATCAAATGGACTCAAATCAGTAACATAAAATGTGACACTTACTGGATACTCACCTGGTAAATTTTTCTTGTAGGCATTATCATTGATTTTCTCAAGCATCGGAAATGGACCGTCTCCCCTAGGGTTCAACTTGGATCTCCTCTGCAATGGAAAACTCTCCTTGCGAAAATACACCCAAACTTAATCTCCAGGCTGAAAAATCTTAGGTCTTCTGTCCTTGTTCACCCTTGAAGCGACCCTGGCATTTTGTTTTACAATCCTAATCTTTACCTGTGCATGTAGCTTTCTCACGAAATCTGCCTTAGAATCAGCATAAAACCTCACAGACTTGTTAAGTGGCAATGGCAATAAATAAATAGGAACCAATGGGTTAAAACCATACACAATCTCAGATGGTGAACAATGAGTAGTGCTATATAAAGCCCTGTTATATGCAAACTCCACAAATAGTAAACAATCCTTCCAAGTCCTAATGTTCTTCTCTATGATTGCCCCTAACAATTGAATTAAAGTCCTATTAACCACATCAATTTGCCCATCAATTTGTGGGTGACAGATAGTTGAAAACATCCGTTTAGTTCCCAACTTTTCCCACAATACTCTCCAAAAATGACTCAAAAATTTCTCATCTCGATCACTAACAATGCTACTAAGTATACTATGCGGACGCACTACCTTTCTAAAGAACAAATCAACAATGTGTATAGCATCATCAGTTTTATGACAAGGAATGAAATGAACCATTTTAAAAATCCTATCCACAACCACAAAATTAGAATCTCGACCATGCTTAGGCATAGATAATCCTAACACAAAATCTATGGAAATGTTTATCCATGGCTCACGAGGAATGACACTATACTCATATAACCAATCTAAGAAGTCATCTAAACAAGGAATGGGATGACGATACTTTACCGTAAGGTTGTTGATGGCGCGGCAGTCAACACACATTCTCCATGTCCCATCCTTCTTAGGCACCAAAATCACAGGCACTGCACATGGACTCATGCCTTCTCTCACGTATCCCTTCTCCATTAACTCATCGACCTGACTTTGGAGTTCCTTTGTCTCCTCCAGATTTCTCCTATAAGCTGGTTTGTTTGGAATCGATGCTCCGGGTATAAGGTCAATCTGGTGCTCAATACCACAAATAGGTGGTAATCCCTTTGGAATCTCTTCAGGGAAGACATCTTCAAAGTCCTGCACAAGAGACACAACCACACTAGGCAAAGCAGATAATTCATTAGTAATCAAACATGTTTCTTTAAAAACCAGAAACAACATAGGTTGCCTCATCACTAACACTCTCCTTACTACACTCGCTCTAGCCACACAACTCTCCTTTTGTAAGGCTGCCCTCTCCTTTTCACTCACCACCAAAGTTGATTCCCCTTCAACTTGGCCTCTCACACTCTTTCCAGCCTTCCTCTCCTTTTCCTTTTGATCTTGACTCTTATATTTCTTTTTCTTCTCATTGTCTTTTGCTCTCTCACTCTCCCTCTACTTTTCACTCACCTTATGTTTTGCAAAAGACTGTTGTAGCTGCAACTGGTCCTCATACACTTGTTTGGGTGTTAAAGGTTTAAGGTTAAAACTTTTCCCTTGGTGAACAAGCGTATACTTGTTAGAAAAGCCATCATGAACAACCTTCCTATCAAATTGCCATGGCCTCCCCAACAACACATGACATGCTTGCATTGGCACTACATCGCATAACACCTCATCCTCATATCTACCAATGCGAAAACCAATTAAGGCTTGCTAACTCACCTTAGTCTCACCACTATCATTCAACCACTGCAATTTATATGGACTAGGGTGTCTAACAGTTTTGAGCCCCAGCCTTTCAATAATAAAATTGCTCACTACATTGGTGCAACTTCCCCCATCAATAATCAAGCTGCAAATATGATCTCCTAGATAACATCTAGTATGAAATATATTCTCTCTTTGCACCTCCTCTTCTTCCTTCACTTGCACATTCAAAGCTCGCTTCACTACTGCCACTAGCCTTCCCATTGCAGGCTCCTCATCATCACTAGCATCCTCTAATGGAGGCATATCATCTTCTTCACTATCCCCCTCAGTCTCATACTCCCCATCATCACGCAAAATCATCACATGCCTATTTGGACATTGACTAGAAATATGGCCTCTACCTTGGCATTTAAAACATCTAATGTCACGATTTCTAGAAGTAGAAGATTCAGGGTTACCTTGATTACCAGGAGTAGAACCCGCTTGCCTCAACTCTCCTTTTAGTTTGGTGGGTAAAGGTTTTTCTTCCTTCTTCCATTGGTTGGTCTTCCAAGTGAATGAACCATTACCCTATTGAAACCGTGCATTACTACTACCTCTCCTCTTGTGCTGGTTCTCAACCTTTATAGCCATGTGAACCATATCCTCCAATTCTACATAATGCTGCAACTCAAAAACATTTTGGATTTCTCTATTCAACCCTGCAAGAAACCTAGCCATTGTAGCCTCTATATCCTCCTCTACATTCGCCCTAATCATAGTGACTTCCATCTCCTTGAAATACTTATCCACACTTCGGCTTCCCTGCCTCAGAGTTTGCAACTTGTTGTGCAATTCACGATAGTAATACACAGGCACAAACCGCTTCTTCATCACTCTTTTCATCTCTTCCCGAGACTCAATAGGTGGCTCGCCACTCCTTCTCCTATTTAACATTAGTTGATCCCACCACACTATAGCATAATCCGAAAACTCAATGGCAGCAAGTTTTACCTTCTTTCTCTCACTATAGTTGTGACAATCAAATACCATCTCTACCTTCGTCTCCCACTCTAAGTACGCCTCGGGATCATTCTTCCATTGGAAAGGAGGAATCTTCATCTTTATGCTACTCAATTGATCATCCTCTCTATTCCTATCTCCTCTATCTTCCCAATCTCTAGTTCCTCTATTCCGACCACTATATCCTTTATAACTCCCAACAGAAGGCTCATCAAAGTCATCATCCGTCATTTTATCTCCACCCCTCGGTACTCTCCTAGAACGACTCTCCCTCTTACGCCCTTGGAATACGTTTGTGGATTGCTCTAGTCTTTGCTCTACCGTCTCATGAATTTGTTCCATTCCCTCTTGGAACATCCTCTTCATTTCTCCCCTCAACGCCTTAATTACTAACCTAGCATCAAACCTTCCCCTCTCACCTTTAGGAGAATGTTGTCTCGACATAGTCCCAGTAGAAAAGATTAGTACTAACACAAATATATAAAAAATTAAATCTCACGATACACTCCCTTACGTATTTCGCTCAAATGATGATATCACATAGTCACTCGTGTATTCTCACAAATAATGATGATATCAACTCGGCAATTTCCTCTTCTCAATTCTCTTGGAACTAACCTGACTACACCAATTTCCTTCCGTAGAATTCAAAACAACTCTAGGGTTCGTAAATTTTCCTCTATTTTTCTATCCGAATTTTTTTTTTTGTCTCTGTTTTTTTTTTGCTTTTGATCACGTTTCTCTTGTCTTTCTTTTCTTTTCTCTTCTTTTTTTTTGTCGTGATTTTTACTCTTTTTTTTTTGTAACAATCGCCTAGTCGATATTACACTATCAAAAGACAATCAATACTACGAAATTGAATACGATAATTGATATGAACGATTGGAGTTAGGGTTTTTGATATTACCTTCCTCAACCAAACTTGATGTTTTGACAAACCTAAGCTCTGATACCAATCTGATACGAACCACGCCAACCCGTGACGAAACCCAATACCAATACGTTCGGAAATTCGTTACCTAAAACGCCCAAACACCTAAAGTGGAAACCGTGACCCGTTGTCTATAAGCGAGACAAGAACCTTGGTATAATGTGAAGACGCCACAATCGGGGATGAAAGACCGATTGATAAGTCGGGATGAACACCACGGAAATAAAATCCGATAAGTTCTAGTTAGTTCTTGAAGAACCAAGAAAGGTGCCTCTCAAAAGTGTTTAATGTTCAAAGATGTAAAATTCTCTATCTCTTCTAAACCCTAGGAGCTTTATACTAGGGTTACAATTCATGAAAAACAAGTCCAAAACGACATAGCTTAGATAAGTTGCGTAAAAACACGAAAATAGAACATGCTGGTCGGCAGGGCATACACGGCCGTGTACACGACCGTGTACTTTGGCCGTGTACTTTTCTGTGCACATTCCGGCCACATACACGACCGTGTACTTCTGGTCGTGTACCTTCCTGTGGATTTGCTTGACTCCATACACGGCTGTGCCTTTTAGCCGTGTATCTAGCCGTGTATGATTCTGTGCAATCTTGGAATTCCTACATGGCCGTGCCTTGAACATACACGCCCTCTTCAACCCGTGTCCGGTGTGACTTGTATAAAAGCAAGGGTCTTCCCATGGTTGTTCCAATCCGTTCCAACTTCATGATTGCTCTAATCCTTTCGGGCTTCATGGACAACCTTTATCAACTCGTTAAGTGCTTCCTTGAATCGTTTCGCTTGATTTCTTGTGACCGGTCCAGGCGGCACTTCAAGAGAATCCACATTTCTTCTTCTAGCTTGGCTCTCATCATGGATCTCATCAGATTGACTTGCGAGTCCTTCACAATTCATACCCCACGAAAGGATATATATATAATCTCAAGCCTCAGCAACAGGATTAGATACCCGCATTTGATCGAAGTTCCATTTAAGTGCCCCCCTAACATAAAGGAGAACTATATATATATATATATATATATATATACATACATTATATATATATATATACAAGCATATATATTTTAAGTTTGTAGAAGTATACTTCAAAAGTATATATAAACTTTATGGATTATCTCGAAAGATAGCCTAGGGTCACTAAAGCTTAGAGCTGATGTGTAGTTCGTGATTTCCCAACCCCTGGTAATGGAGGGCGTAAATCCGTGCTATATGCGGTGTCTGGTAAACCATGTATATTGTTGCATTCGTGTGATTTGCTCATGCATGGCATATGTGTGAATTAAATGGCTTGCTTGTTGGTTCGGTAAGAGGATTTAGCTCACTAAGCCTTACGGCTTACATCCCCACAAACTTCCTTTATTATAGGCACCTATTTGGTTAGAGCTTAGCTGCTAGATGCCAGAGGTTAGTACGAGATGCTAAGGGGCTATGAAGGAGTGGAGTAGAGAGATCACTTTTATAGATGTATTTAGTCTAAGTTCTAATTTTAATTTCATATATGTAGCTTGGATTGATATGTAATATGATTATTATCCTTGAATCTACTACTATGTACTTGTGGACTTTATGAAATGCCGCTACTCTGAATTATTATGTATATATCTCTGTATTTCTTGAAAAATTTTAAACCCTGAGTTGGGAATTTTGGATGTGAGTACGCCTTATACGTTATAGGGTAAACTCTTAGATAACAGGGGGGTTATCCCTGGGTTTCCATGTAGCGTACGGTAGAAACTATATGTCCTAAGGGCCTACGGAGCGTGACGGATTACGATCCGAAGCCCTAAGTCATCAAGATTGGTTCTTCCTACTCTAGCTGTTACTAGGAAAGGGAGGGGTAAGCAACCCGAGTGTGGGGTCTAGTGTAGCCAAGACCAAGATCTTAATGCTGCGATTAAACAACCTTAGCTTATGGAGGCTATCTTAGTGCCGAGTGAGACCAAGGCCTAACCTATTGCCTTAGCCAAGGAGGTCGAACATCTTAACACTAAAAGGCAGTGTAAGAGAAGGTTAGATGTCTTGCCATTAGAGGGGAGAGGAGAGAGGTCCATGATCCTTGCAAAACACACAAGTTGACCTCATCTAAAGCACCTCCACCCTTAGCCATTCAGGAGTTAGTGGGAGGGATTAGGGCTAGGTGTGGTTTTTTTGAGAGTGTGTTTAGTCTGTAAGACTACCATGCCACTAAAGAGGTTACTTTAGGGATAATCCTATTGCAACTACATGAGCACATGCCTGCTTAATTTTTGGAGGTATAGTTTTCTTTCTTTTCTTTGTTTACTTCTAAGATTCTTAAATGTTGAAGTGTACTAATCGTGTACTTGGTGCTGGATGATCAAGGTTATGCATGGCATACTCCATACGTGCAAGGATGAAAATCGTTAGGTATGGCACCATAAGGCTAATAATGATACTGTTTTTACCTTATACAATTAAATGTATGATTGTAATGAATTTTACATGTAGAAGGCAAGGAAGGCAGAGGTTGAGTTAAAGGATGCTTAGGTTGAGTTGCAAATAGTTATGGAAGACTACTATAAGAAGCTGGTTGAGGTAAAAGGATGCATTGGGATAGCTTCCAATGAAGTAGAGAAGGCATAGAGGGAGCTCGTGGGGACCAACAAATAGATCTTAAATCTCTTTAAAGTGCTCATCACCTCTAAAGAAAAAGAGAAGGGTCAGGATTCAATAACTACGAGTCGTGTTAATGGACTATAAGAGAGATATGGATATCATGTAGGAATGTCTGGATAAGTATGCTAACTTGGAGAAGAGCTTAGAGGAGTGGATTAAGGAGCTCAAAAGGCTCTCGCTTAGAAGGATTTAAGGATCTAGGAATTAGAGGAACTAGAGAAGATGATAAAAGACCGATATTGCGATGACAACTATGAAGAAATTCAATCCTAAGACAAGTATGCAAAATAGCTGGTCACCTTTATAGAAGGAGGCTAGCAAATGATGTAGTGCTAGATCTATGCAAGAGATTCCAGCAACGACTTAAGCTGGCTCTATAGAAAAAAATGAGGGTACTGGACATTTCTCTATAGGAGTAAAAGGAGTTTAAAGCCAAGAGATTGGTGGAGGAAGGGGCCAATCAGAATGATGACATGATGCCTTCTCTTATTCTAGTAATGGTTTGCCTCCTACTCCTCTCACTAAAGCCAAAGAGCAACCAAAATTGACCTTAGCCTTAATAAAAGATCTAACTTCCTAAAATGATAGTTGCTCATTTGTCTTTTATTTTGTTTTGGTTTTGTATAATGGTGCTATGCTGATGTAATACACATTTTTTTTATATAAATAAATAAATAAATATATGTATAAACATAATAAATGGCAATGTTGTAAATAGGACAATGTGATAAGGGCAGTCTCATTTTTTCTTGTTTAGATTATAAAATTAGAGTAACTTAGGGATTCTTCTTTTTCACACTTGGACAATTTACAGCTGTATAGAGAGATAGAAGGCGAAAGAACCCTGCAAGAAAACCTAAGACGAAAGGAAATAGGAGAGGTCTAATTCCAAAGACAAAAGGTAAGGGATTCTACATGAACTTCAAATTATGTTATTAGATTTGGAAACTCATGAGTATCATGTGCACATTGAGATTTGAAGATTGGGAAAGGTGTAACGAAGAAGAGACTCAAACGGTTTAAGGATTCAACTCGTAGGGAATTTGAAGTAAGTATGAAAGTCCATGTAATTTATTTATTATTACGTATTTTAGAGATATAATTGAGCTTAGGAATAGTGAGTATTGAGTTTTGGAAAATTTGAAGTAAAAGAAACAGGGTTCGTGGAGATTGCCAAGGGTAACATGGACTACCAACACGGTCGTGTTTTGACCGTGTTGAGTTAAGGGAAACATGGCCTCTTAACACGGTCGTGATCCAATCGTGTTGAGTGTGAAAGTTGCATCGAGAGATATACGGCCTCTTAACATAGTCATGTTTCGACTGTTGAGTTAAGGGTAGCATGACCTCCTAACACAGTCGTGTTTTGCCCATGTTGAATTAAGAAGAATATGACCTCCTAACATGGCGATGTTCCAACAGTGTTGAGACCAAATTTTACTCCAAAAGATACATGACACCTAACACGGTTGTACTTTAGCTCGTGTTGAGCAACACGGTCCCCAACATGACCATCTTAAATAAAGTATAACTTAATTATATAGTTACTTAACTTGAAATTAAACTAATTTTCACACAACTTAGATAGCTAGTAAAGCCTTAGAGAGATTTAATGAATAGGAGTAAGAGAGTTAAGAGTTAATACTGATCTTAGCATAGTTGTCAAAATCGTGAGTTAGCTCGCACGTTTCTACGATTTTACGAGTTGGTGAACACATTCCGAGTCAACTCGCATGTAAAAACGTTTTTGAGGTAAAATCGTAGTAAAATCGCGATTTTGAATAGTAAAATCATCAAAATTGCGATTTTACTACGTTTCCACCAATTCCACAATATTGCAAAACTAAGTAAAATTTCAACCATCTGAATCCGAATAAATAAATATGTAATAATGGCTATTCATAGCTCAAGCCCAAACTTTTAATAAACAACTATGGGATTAATTGTTAAAAGCCCTCGGCGTCTAAGGGGCGCTGCCCCCTTGAAACCCCCACCGGAGCGGGACCCACGTGCTTTCCTGTCGTAGGGGAGTATGAGTTATACCCCAACATGTTCATCAGTCATCACTCCTCTCTTGTTAGTGTGTTACATCGCATTGAAGTCTTTATGTTTGCGTTTGTCGATTATTAGTCTTCTTGTTCCTATTTGTGATCATGTTCATATTAAAGCACTCGTATTTGATTGCTGCAACTTTTCTTATTTTAACTAATATTTTTATAATAGTAAATAAAATAAAGGGCAAATAACTTTAACTTTATAAGAATTTTTTAGATTTTTAATTTTATAGGAAAGGTATAAATGTATTTATATTTTTATCTTTTCAATATATCATTTTCATAATTAAGTAAATGTGAGATATTGTTAAGTAAATATATTTTGAATTAATAATCACGAATAGTGCAAAAATTTACCTAGTAATATATAATTTTAAAGGTTTTTCTTGTTATAGTATCTTTTTTATTATATACTTTTGGTTATTAGTTATTTGTCATTTTTTTAATATTAATCATTTCTAATGGTATATCTTCGTTATCAATTTTTATTTATTAGTAATTTCTTAAAGTCACAATTGATTTTTAAATTTTATCTATTATCTTTTAGCTTTTGTATATATAACTAGGTGAAACTTGTTTTATACATGATTTATCATTTTAGAAATAAAATATCCATATTATACAACTTATACTCGATTATCTATATTATGACTTTTATTGCAAATTTACAATTTATGGCTAAAATAAATACTCAATTTCCTTATTTCTATTATTCATTATATTTTTTAATGACTATTGTAAGTAAATTTATAATATTTGGAAGTTACTTTACATAGGTTGTAAAAACTTACGTTTCTACGTTCCGATTCTACGGACCCCTTAGCGATTCTATGTAAAATCGCGATTTTGACAACCTTGGATCTTAGATTAAGTACTAAGAAGAACTTATTGTTTATACAGATTTCCATTTAGATTAAGTCTAAGACTGGGAAGTGCTTAAGGCTAGGATTCAAGGTATGTGTAACTCGTGTGATGATTTGTGCTTGTTTAAGTTAGTTTATGTATTTAACTTGATTTAACTGGATGAATTGGTTTAAGTGTTTAAGTTGTATATTGGATGTGATTGGCTCGGCCTAGGGGCCCGTAGTGATAGTTCCCTAGCGAGTACCCCAATGATCCTTATGTGACGTTATCTTTAATTAAGTTGTGCTTGGAAATGATCTAATCTGAACGTTGATTAAGTGGTTTAAGTTGACATGGGTGTGGGGCTTGTAGTGGCAGTTCCCATCACCAAGTTTAAGGTTTAAGTGTACCTAGGTGTGAGGCTCGTAGTGGCAGTTCCAATCACTATGTTTAAGGATTAAGGAATCATGGGTGTGGGCCCGTAGTGGCAATTCCCATTACCAAATCATGCTTGAGTGTGTTAAGTGTGTTAAGGGGGTTATGAGTACCCTATTGATGCTTGTGGACTTAAATGTATTAAGGAAATGATTGTTTGTGTTTAAGTACTGCATAACGTGTGTGACACTTATTCATGTTTATACATGCGTATGTGTTTGGGTTATATGTACCGGGCATTTGCTCACCCTTCAAGGAACCTTTTTTAAATGTAGGTGTTGAGGGAGATGAGAACCCAGAAGATAACTTGGGATTGGGTGAGCCGCAAAGAGAGGAAGACGAAGATTTCCATTATTATTATGGTGATTAAGATTTAGGAGATTATGTTATTTAACTGTAATAGACAATATCTTTAGAGAATGTTGTTTTGGTGTTTAAAAACTTTCACTGCGTTAGAGTTTTGATATGGTTTAAGTTATTATTTGATTTTTGAAGACATATGAAATGCTTTTATATAGGAGTTACAAGTTAAAGTGTATCAGAGTTGACTCAGAGTCTTAATGTGTTCTTGTGAGATAAGGACACGTACTGAGCAGTAGCGCGGCTTGGGTTTCGAAGTGTTACAGCTTAGGTGGTATCAAAGCTTTAGGTTTATGATCTTTAGAGACTTAAGTTTGAATCTATAGAGAATAAGTTGATGATCCTTATGATTTAAATTTTGCTTTATAGAGCATAGGTTATTGATCCTAAAGAGCTTAGGTACTGATCCTTAGAACTAAATGATGATCAATAGACATAAGTTTTAAACAATATAGCTTAAGATATGATCTTTAGAGGAGTTAAGCACTGGATCCGTAAGATAGTGAGACATGAAGAGAGTGGGTAAAATATGAGACGTTTACATAATTATGTAATTATTTTCTTGTATTATTTGTTTACTTGCATTCTTCTAACTGCTAAGTTATATATATGAGTAGACCTATGTGTAGTGGTATATGGGTATAAACTTACATATTATGAAACTGACCATGACTGATATTAACATAAGTAGATCCAGTTGTCTCTTCTTAAATAGAATGCCTCTAAGAAGAATTACCAGATCAGAAGTTGAAAGGGGTGCTAGACATGAAAACCCCAATGAGGAGGAAGTTTAAAACCTACAGCCACAAGGGGAAAGAGGTCAAATGGCCGAAGAGACAATTCAAGAACCACCTAGTGGGACTATTAGGATAACAACACCAAGCCCCCAATGTCCGACAACTCAAAAATGCCAATGAACCCATTGACTTTGATAGGTTCATAAGAGTAGTTAAGGAATAACCCTAGAGTGGATAACCCAATTGAGGTTGAGGATTGAGTATACCAAATTGAGAAAACATTTTTTGCCTTCCTGATACTAGAAGATAGGAAAGTAAATTATGCTGCATTCATACTGAAGGGAATTGCAGCAAAATGGTGGGCTTCAGTTCCTAGACTTGTAAGAGAATGCATGAATTAGGTTATATTTAAGGAGCTGTTTTATCATAGATTCTTTCATAGTAACTCCAGAGACAGAATGGAAAATGAATACTACAACTGTGAATAGGGGAATAGAACGATTGAAGAGTATGAGGCAAAGTTGAATCACCTCATTTAGTTCCTTCCTGAAAATGTGCGTAATGATGATAAGTCCCAAGTTAGAAGATTCTTGAGAGGTTTGGAATTAGACGTACAACTTGTAGTGGGGCCTTTCAACTAAATACATATGCTGAGATGGTAGATAAGGTTAAGTATCTTGAATAGAATAAGAAAATTATAGATGAACAGAGGAGTCACACAGCAGCAATATCTTTGGGAAAAAGACCTATTTCTAGTGGAATGGGGCAAGACAGGAGTAAAAGACATCACATGTTGCATAGAAAAACATCGAGAGCTATAGCCTCTCCTCTTTAGATCAAATAAGTGCCTTTGGCACTCACTGCAACAGGCCCAAATGTTAAATGTCCTAGATGTTACAAACCCCACAAGTTAAGAGAGTGCAGATGGCTAGATAGGGCATGTTTCTCATGTAGGAAGATAAGGTACATTAGTAGACATTGCACTGAAAGGTCAATTCCTTTAATCTTCTACCATGTATGCAATCAGAGGAGACACAAGGTAATCAACTATCCTCAGAGACAAATTAGGAATCAAACAAAGCTAGCTCAATAGGTAACTAAACCTCTAGTGAGAGGACAGGGAGGTAGACCACACATAGGGAGTCCTAGACAAAGAGTTCCTACCAAAGTGTTTGCTATCTAACAATAGCAGCACCAGGATATCCCAGATGTAGACAACATTGCAGGTATGCTTCCAGTACACTCCTGCAATGCATATGTGCTATTTGATACCGGTGTGTCTGTATCTTGTATGTTTGAGAATTTTGTTTGTGCATGTGCTTTGGATGTTGAAAACATGAATGATTGCCTAGCTATTGGTACTCCTTTGAGAGTAGGAGGAAGAATAAGTAGGATATACAGGTGAGTGAGAATAGAAATAAATGGTAGGGTAATGCCAGTAGACCTCCTGGTATTAAAAATGATAAAGTTTGACATTATATTAAGTGTCAACTGGCTATCAAAATATCATGCCACCATTGACAGTCACAACATGGTAGTGTAGTTTAATATACCAGGGGATAGATATTTTGAATACAAATTAGAATCATATAGACCCACTAGATTGCCTACTTACGAGATGTGGGGAAAAAGTGTATTGGTAGTTATATCTATTGAAGCCAGTGAAGAAGTTAAGATGGAAGGAGTACTGATAGTGAGGGAATTTTCCAATGTGTTTCCAGAAGACCTTCCTGGTTTACCCTTAACCAGGGAGATAGAATTAAACATTGAATTGGTACAGGGTACAGTACCTATATCAAAACTAGTTTACAGGATGACACTAGTGGAATTAGATGAATTAAGGAAGCAATCACAAGAGCTACAAGATAATGATTTTATAAGACCCAGTGTCTCTCCTTAGGGTGCACTAGTCCTGTTTGTGAAGAAGAAGGATGGAAGCATGAGGCTCTATATAGACTACAGAAAGTTAAACAAAGTCACAATAAATAACAAGTACCCTCGTCCTAGGATAAATGACATGTTTGACCAGTTATAAAGAGCTTAAGTGTTCTCCAAAGTAGACTTGAGATCAAGCCACCGTCAACTTAGAATTAGAGAAGAGAACATCCAACAAACAACATTCTGGACTAGTTATGGGCACTACGAGTTTCTAGTGATGCCCTATGGACTAACAAATGCACCAGTTGCATTTATAGATTTAATGAACAAAGTATTCGAGGATTTTTTGGATAAATTTGTAATTATCTTTATAGACGATATCCTGATATACTTTAAAAGCATAAGGGAGCATGAAGAACACTTGAGATTGATATTAGGCAAGTTACAAGATGAGAAATTGTACGCTAAATTCAGCAAATGTGAATTTTGGCTAAAACAAGTAGTCTTTTTGGGTCATGTAGTTAACAAGGATAGGATATCTGTGGACCCAGAAAAGGTGAGAGTGATAGTAGACTGGCATAGACTGAAGACAGTTATAGAGGTAAGAAGCTCCCTAGGTCTAGCAGGTTACTAACGGCGATTTGTAGAAAGGTTTTCCAAAATAGCAACTCCTCTCACCAAATTGATAAAGAAGAATGTGAAATTCGAATGGGATGACAGGTGTGAAGCCAGTTTTTAGATGCTCAAAGAGAAACTAGTGTCGGCACCAATTTTGACTTTGCCCAAGAGTGGAGAAGAGTTTATAGTGTATAGTGATGCCTTAGTTCAAGGGTTGGGGTGTGTATTGAAGCAAGGTAGTCAAGTAATAGCATATGCATCTTAACAACTAAAGTCGTATAAAAAGAACTACCAACTCATGACTTAGAATTGGTAGCTGTACTGCTAGCTTTGAAGCTATGGAGGCATTACTTATATAGAGAAAGGTGCAAAATCTTCATTAACCATAGAAGCCTGAAGTACATATTTACATAGAAAGAGTTGAACATGAGACAGAGGAGATAGTTGGAGTTAATTAAAGATTACGATTTGGAAATACAATACCATCTAGGAAAAGCCAATGTAGTGGCAAATGCCCTTAGAAAAAAGAAATAGGGCAATATAGCCACTCTAATCACTTCGCAGAAGGAGTTATTGGAAGACACGCGCAAATTGGAGCTAGAAGTTTTAACACAAGAAGTGGGAGCAAGAATGGCTACTTTAAGGATTCAACCAACCATAATGGACAAAATTAAAGCTAGTCAAATGGAAGATAAGGACATTAAAGAGATCAAGAGTAGAACGAAACAAGGTAAGGCACAGAAATTTAACTTAGATGCAGAAGGGACCTTGAGATACAAAACGAGACTATATATGACAAAGTATGCAAAATTGAAGAGAGAGATAATGAAAAAGGCACATCACTCCGCCTATATAATACATCTTGGAAGTACCAAAATGTACAAGGATGTGAAGAGTTGCTATTGGTGGAGAAACATGAAGACAGAAATACTAGAATATGTAGCCAGATACCTCAGATGCCAGCAGATCAAAATAGAACATCAGAGACTAGCTGGAGAATTACAACCTCTTCCAGTACCAGAGTGAAAATGGGAGCATGTGACAATGGACTTTATTACAGCCCTCCCAAAGAGAAGCAGGATGCAGTTTGGGTTATAGTGGACAGATTGACCAAGTCTGCTCATTTTATACCTATCAAAGTAAGATAAAAATTAGAGAAACTGGCCTAGATATACATACAGGAGATAGTTAAACTGCATGGGGTGCCAGTGACAATCACTTTTGATAGAGACACAAGATTCATGAGCAGATTCTAAAGTAGCCTACACAAAGCATTAGGTACCAAACTGCAATTCAATACAACATTCCACCCATAAACAGATGGTCAGTCTAAAAGGACTATACAAATATTGGAGGATTTTCTTAGGGCATATGCATTAGATTTTAGAGGAAATTAGAATGAGCATATACCTCTGGTGGAGTTTGCCTACAATAATAGTTACCAAGCAACCATCCAGATGGCACCATATGAAGCTCTTTATGTAAGAAGGTGTAGATCTCCACTACATTGGGATGAAGTGGGAGAGAGATAGATGATGGGGTCGGAGTTAGTACAAGAAGTCGTAGACAAAGTGAAACTAATCAGACAGAGAATATAAACGGTTCAATCTCGACAAAAGAGCTATGCAAACAAGAGAAGACGTCCTTTGGAATTTCAAGTGAGAGATAAGGTATTATTAAGGATTTCTCCAACAAAAGGAGTGATCAGATTTGGGTTAAGGGGAAAGTTAAACCTAAGGTATATAGGCCCATTTGAGATCTTGGAAAGAATAGGCACAGTGGCTTACATGTTAGCTCTTTCATCGAATTTGGCTGGGATACATGATGTATTCCATGTATCTATGCTGAGGAAGTATGTACCCGACCCAGATCAGATAGTGGCTTTACAACCACTGAATGTGTAGCTAAATTTAACGTCTTTGGTAAGGCCAATCGAGATTCTAGACACTAAAGAACGGGCGCTAAGATGGAAAACAATCCCTTATGTTAAAGTGCAATGGACAAACCAAATAGAAAGGGAAGCGATGTGGGAGTTAGAAGAAGAAACGAAGAGAAAGCATCTAAAACTCTTCCTAATTCCAAGTAACTTTCGAGGATGAAAGTTTTAATAAAGGGGGGAGAATTTAATACAAATTTTTTATATAAATAAATAAATATATGTATAAACCTAATAAATGGCAATGTTGTAAATAGGATAAGGGTTCTTTCACCTTTCATACTTAGACAATTTACTGCCGTATAGAGAGATAGAAGGTGAAAGAACCCTGCAAGAAAACCTAAGACGAAAGGAAACAAGAGAGGTCTAATTCCAAAGACGAAAGGTAAGGGATTCTACATGAACTCTAAATTATGTTATTGGATTTGGAAACTCATGAGTATCATGTGTGCATCAGGATTTGAAGATTGGGAAAGGTTTAATGGAGAAGAGACTCAAAAGTTTTAAGGGTTCAACTTGTAGGGAATTTGAAGTAAGTATGAAAGTCCATGTAATTTATTAATTATTACGTATTTTAGAGATATAATTGAGCTTAGGAATATTGAGGATTGAGTTTTGGAAAATTTGAAGTAAAAGAAACAGGGTTTGTGGAGATTGCCGAGGGTAACATAACCTATCAATACGGTCGTGTTTCGAACGTATTGAATTCGAAAGGTACATCGAGAGATACACGACCTCCCAACATGTTCATGTTTCGACTGCATTGAGTTAAGGGTAACACAGTTGTGTTCCAACCATGTTGAGTGTGAAAGTTGCACCAAGAGATACACGACCTCTTAACACAGTCGTGTATCGACCATGTTGAGTCAAAGATAACACGACCTCTTAACATGGTCGTGTTTTGCCTGTGTTGAATTAAGAAGAACACGACCTCCTAATACGGTCATGTCCAACTGTGTTGAAACCAAAATTTACATCGAAAGATACATGACCCCTAACATGGTCGTGCTTCATCTTGTGTTGAGCAACATGATCCCAACATGACCATGTTGAATAAAGTATAACTTAATTATATAGTTACTTAACTTCAAATTAAACTAATTTCCACCTAACTTAGATAGCTAGTAAATCCTTAGAGAGATTTAATGAATAGGATTAAGAGAGTTAAGAGTTAATATTGATCTTAGATTAAGTACTAAGAAGAACTTGTTGTTTGTATAGATTTCCATGTAGATTAAGTCTAAGACCGAGAAGTGCTTAAGGCTAGGATTTAAGGTACGTGTAACTCGTGTGATGATTTGTGCTTGTTTAAGTTAGTTTATGTATTGAACTTGATTTAACTGGATGAATTGGCTTAAGTGTTTAAGTTGCATATTGTATGTGATTGGCTTGACTTAGGGGCCCGTAGTGGCAAATCCCTAGGGAGCACCCCAATGATCTTTGTGTGACGTTTTCCCTAGTGGAGTCATGCTTGGAAATGATCTAGGCTGAATGTTGATTAAGTGAACATGGGTGTGGGGCTTGTAGCGGCAATTCCCATCACCAGGTTTAGGTGTACATGGGTGTAGGGCTCGTAGTGGCAGTTCCCATAACCAAGTTTAAGGTTTAAGTGTACATGGGTGTGGGGCCTACAGTAGCAGTTCCCATCACCAAGTTTAAGGATTAAGGGATCATGGGTGTTGATCCCGTAGTGGTAGTTCCCATCACCAAATCATGCTCTAGTGTGTTAAGTGTGTTAAGGGGGTCATAAGTACCCTATTGATGCTTGTGGACCTAAATGTATTAAGGAAATGGTTGTTTGTGTTTAAGTATCACATAACATGTGTGACACTTGTTTATGTTTGTGCATGCGTATGTGTTTGGGTTATACATACTAGGTATTAGCTCAACCTTTAGGGAACCCTTTTTAGATGTAGGTGTTAAGGGAGATGAGAACCCATAAGATGACTTGGGTTTAGGTGAGCCATAGAGAGAGGAAGACAAAGATTTCAATTATTATTATGGTAATTAAAATTTAGAAGATTACATTATTTAACCGTAATAGACAGTTAACGCGACTAAATATGAATTAATATGATTCATAAGAATTAAACATCTAACTCTAGATCTATATTGATGTACCTCACTAATTGAATAGCAAACACATCAATCAAGTGATGTGAATAACAAACTCCAACAACAAATGGCGTGTTCAAATTACTTCACAATGGAACCCCAATTCACGAGTTTAACATTAAATTGGTGTAAGGAACAAACAAGTGTATAAACTTCAATGAAAAACAATGGAAAACACGAAAATGAACTAGAATTCAATCTCAGTTTGAAATGATCAAATTTGAAAATAAAGATCCCTAATTCACGTGGATAGAGATAAGTAACCAACAAATTGTACTTAGATATTACTCACTTAACACAATTTGCAAAACAACAAGAGTAAGATTGATATTACTCACAATCTATTCTAGTTGATTCTTGCCACAATTTCACTAAGAAATTGATAAGAGATCTATTGCAATTGAAGGACAACCCTCATGGAAATAGTGTATGATTTCAAAATTTTCAAAAAGCTCCCTCAAAAACCCTAGTTAGCAAGTATTTATACTTACTCCAATTAGGGTAAAAATAACACAAAAATTACAAGGATGCCACTTAAGTGGCCGGTTCCCAAAAGCAATAAATTAAAAATATTAATAAAGTGGTCGGTTCCCAAAAGTAACAAATTACAAAATACAAATGGTCTTCAAGTGGTTGGTTCTTTACTTCAATTAAACAAATTGTTAGACCGGTTCTTCTTTGATTTATGTAGGTCCATGAATAACCTAGAAACTAAGCTTTAGCGAGTTTATCTACTATCTTGTAAAAATCAACAAGTGTACCTGTTAGAATGAATAACAAATATGTAATAAAAAAGAAGATACTAAATAAATATTCTCGGGGTTTAATTGTTTAAAGAGGATCCTCATCGCCAAATTTTGTAATCCCTTGGCTCTTGCTCTGATGATAGGTCCTGTAGGAATTTGATTTCTATCACATATCCATCGTGCCACCATCATTGACCCATATCCTCATTCTAACATTTTCACACTCAAGTTAAACACTAATTTAATCTCCAATTAACAATTAAATCAAAATTATTCACATAACTTCATTGTAGCCACTCTAACATACTTGCTAAAAATCCAAAAGTCTTCCTATCACCTAATTAAACATCAAAGACCCAAAAGTACCTTAGAATCAAAGATTTAGCCCTTGTCAAGAGATGCTCTAACACATATCTCAAATCTAACTTAAACTCTTTGGAAATAACTTACATTACTCCATATGGGTGTCACTATGTCCAATTCATCCACCTTGCAAAATCAACACTCAAACACTTAAATTAATAAACTAATCTATAGATCAAAGAATTCTAAACAACATATCTAAATTCTAAAGTCCGGGAAGCAACTTAAACCCACAAGTATGAGAGTCTCACGACGACCACCAATTTCCCCAATCTAATACCTGATCTTCACTAACTTACTTTAACTCCTTGATCAAATATTAATTGAACTTGTTATCCTCTTGAATTAATCCAAAACTAAAGCTTAACTTATCACCCAATTGGCTTTGAATTATTGATTCCCAAGCTGTCTAAACTAGATTAGAACTTTTAATTTTTAAATTTAGTTAAGATAAGTTGTAAAACCCATTTAAGAAACCATGGGAGCTTAAAAGAGAGAGTGGGTCATGAGAATAGAGGGAAGAATGAGAGAATTCTAGAAACATAAGCTCTTAATCACATGCCTATAATTTGAATTTGCACCAATTTACTTAATTACCCCTCATTTGATTAGTAACCTTGAGGGTAACTATGGTATTCACCTTAATAAACATCTTACTTATATAATTACTATATTACCCTTTTAATTTTAATTACACATGTAAGGATAAGTTGATAATTTTTATTTTCTAAAAATTTTATTTTGAATCGTAAAATACATTTTATTTATTTCCTTGATTGAATTTATAAGTTATCTTGTAACCACTTTCTAAGGTTGATTAAACTTCCCATTCTTAATTCAATGTGGCCTACAAGCTATTTCTTTGAAAATCTATAACGCCACAAGGCTTAAAAACTTTAAATTCCATTAAACCACATTCATAATTATTGGCTCACAAAGGAATGATAGTTGTTGACACCCCTTTTAATCCTCCTATCTAGTTTTTCAATGAAAAGTGAAAAAAAAAACACAAAATTATAAACTCAAAAAGCCTTTAAAATGAGAAAATTAGAAAAATAAAAAACATATTTAGAAAAGAAAATAAAAATGAAATACTAGAGGCAAAAGCAGTATTTTAATAAAAAGATAACTTTGCATGGTCAAACACTATCTTAAGAGTCGAAATATGCATATGTGATTTAGTGGTTTTGACTTTTTGATTTAAAAGCACTTGATTTTATCAAAATAAAAAATTTCAAGTTGGTTTAGTTCACTTATCATTGAAAGTGTAAATTTATGTCAATTTAAGTGAAATGTGACTTCAATCAATGTCTCATTTGGATTTAAATTGGCAGTTTTATGCTAAATTAAATTTAATGAAAACCAGACCACAAATGAATTGGACTCAAAACCTCGCTAAATTGAATCATTTTAAAAAATCAGCTTTCACACACACATACTAGACTCACTTATTGTAAGCCATCAAGAAATCACATTTTTTGGAAACCATTTAGTTAGAGTCAATTTTTAACCCCAAATTAGATTTAAGCCTTAAATTGATCTAGATGTTAAAGCTTATGCATATTGTGTGCACTAACAAAGATATGAACCAAGCAATAGCCAAGCAAAGATGGGTGTTAACATAGTGGAAGCAATCTAGGTATGAATCATAATTTTTTTTTCCTTTTTTGGCTAAAATGTGTTTTAAGGGTGTGTTTTTCCCAAATTATAGAGTCTTTCCACTTACTCCATGCCTAAATTTATGGGAATCTAACTATAGGTTCAATCACAAAAGCATGGATGCGAGGACTCTAGAACCTAACATAAAGGATTTTATCTAACCGACCAACTGAAGATGAAGTTGCTCTAATACATTCTTATCAATCATACCAGTGGCTAAGCCAAAGCACTATTTTAATAGCTGTTTAAGTCATAGATGACCTTACTAAGTCAACCTAGAGTGACTTATTGAGAACTAGCAATCTGCAAGAATGTCCCAGTTACAACAATTGACCTAATCTAAAGTCTAACTTGCCATGTCAAGATTGTTAACTTGCATCTTATGATCTAACTAGTCTCACTCTAGAGCGTCATTCACCAAGCAAGAATTCCAAGCAGACTAGCTGAAGGAAGCACTACTAACCAAGACTACTCAAAGGATAGCTAAGTTGACATGTTCTATTAGCTTGGCCTAACAACCTAACTACCTAACATCAAAGCTTAGCTCAACATGCTACCTATTATTGTAGAAATGCTCTAAAATTATCCTATTTCTTACACATAATCGTAATATTTTACCTTTTTGGTTATATACTTTAGTTATTTTGCTCTTTTATTTTTTATCCCAATAATGCATAATAAATATCAACCTTATCTTGTAGTTGCAATAAACTAATGAATGAATATTGTTAAACCCTAATTGTGAGTCCATACACTTAATTATCTTACTATTACGATCCTTTTAGCAGGGTCATGGTGAGTACCCCTATCTCTAATATGTGAGTCATATCATATTGGTTTTATGCCATAGACTTTATTTCTTCAATGAGTCATATTTGGAAAAATAATTTACACTCAATTTCCAAAACCTAATCCAAAACCACCTCTATCTTCTTTCATATTTGGAATTACTCATTTTGCCTCTAAGTTTCCTTTTTGTTGTGGGATTAGTAGCCTAGCGATGTTCCTTATAGGTGCATCATCTTTATTTTGATATCAAAGCTTTAGGTTCCATTGATAGGGAGTGAAAGGTTTACTGAAGTGAGTTTTAGCGTTGAGAATTCCAAGTGATTGTTAAAATTATCTAGAGAAGTAATTGCATTTGCTTGAGTCATTTGAAGATATCAAACAATAGTTTCTATTGATATTGAAGACTTCCAAAGTGGCATACATGGGAGACATAGGCCCATAGACACACCTATGAGAACCATGGAGTTGCAATTATAGGAGCTCACCATTATAGTGGCTTAATTTTATGCTATTATACAAGGACTTGTAATTCAAGATGAGAGGGTGAACCCACTAAGGAATGGTAGAAATGGTGGTGGATATATGTGAGATAGGGTTGTGAGGAGAAAAGTGGAGCTTGAAGAAATCAATGAAGAAGAAAGGCATAACTTTGAAGAGTTTGTAGCAAGGAAGGTGCGAGCATCTAAGGGGATAGAAAATGTCAAAATAAAGTTACCCTTATTTATAGGAAGTGGAGATGTAGATGACTATCTGGATTAGGAAGACAAAGTTGAGAAGCCATATGAGTTCCAAGAGTATGATGTAGTTATTAAGGTGTGCTTGGTTACATTGAAATTTATTGGGTATATAACCCTATGGTAGAAGAGCTTGTTGAATACCAAGAGTGGAGAACAAGAAATCTAGATGTAGATAGAGATGAAACAAATTTTAAGGAAGAGGCTCAATCCTGAGTACTATACATAGGAGGCATTCAAGAAGTTATAGACTTTAAAACAAGAAGGGATATGTGTAGATGACTATGTGAAGGAGTTCTAAATGTTAATGATTCATTGTGGAGTTGGAGAGCTTGAAAAACGAACTATTTGCATAATTTATGACTAGATTGAAATATGAAATTGCCTATGTTGTTGAGCTATAACATTTTGACACTCTGGATAAGGCTGTTTAGATAGCCCAAAAGGTTGAGTGACATAGGTGCTATAATGTAAAGAAAGGGCCCATGTGGAGAAAAACACCATTAGTTAGGCCTATGAATGTTACTAGTAGGCGACTAAAGAAAGGTAATACGAAATTGAATTCGAATCCTTCTACACAAATCAAAATCGTCAATAACATTCAAATGTTACAATTTTTTTAAGGTTTTCTGTATTTGGTACTAACGAAGTAAAAATCAAAGGATATGGATAAAATTACCAATCTATAGATGCCAAGATTGATAAAATTAAACTAATTCGCAATCAAATCATAGAATGATAGAGACCACGTTCTATAAATCAATCACTACGGTAAAAGAATTCTAAGAATTCAATAACAATGCTCGCCACAAATTCTATATGAACCAAGAATTTGATAAGAACAAGAAGAATAAAGTGAAAATCAATTCCCAATATTCACAAATCTCCAAAGAAGATTCACACCGCTTAAAGTGTTTCTGTTTACAACCAAAAATAATATTTTGTCCCGAAAAAAACCTTAAGGATGCCTATTTATATCATCCTAAAAAAATTGTGCGAAGCCATTCAAGGCCAGCTCAAGGCCGACCAAAGGCCGGCGGCCTAAATACTTAGGCCGGTACCAAAGGCCGGCGGCCTTCATTTAGGTCGGCACCAAGGCCGACGGCCTTCATTTAAGCCGGCTCCAAGGCCGGCGGCCTTGAAGCTAACTCGGCCAGCCTTTATTCAAGGCCGGCTTAAGGCTGGCGGAACTTTGCCTTGGGTCTTCCTGATGCTTATGTCCTCCTTTTTTGGACTCCGTACTGCCACCTAGAGCTCGGATTGACTTTGTCTTCTTTAGTGCTCGTACCTTAGCTCTTGGAATCGCATTAAAAGGAGTAATGATTTAAGAGGTTAACAGGCGTTAGACTAACACAGAAACAAATAATGAGCGAAGGGATGACTAGAGGGGAAAAGTGGTTGCTATTGGCCACTTACAAAAGAAGGAAACTAGGAAAAACTCCAGTTAGAAGCCAAACTAGATAAAGTGCTTCAAGTGTCTTGGTTTTGGGCTTATTGCTTCTCAATGTTTAAACATAGGAGTCATGGAATTGAAAAGGGAAGAGCTGAAGATGGAAACTAAGAATGTTGATGAATATGAAGTTAAGGAAAAGTTAGAATATATAGAAGAAACTCTTAAGGTGTTCCATGAAGATGAGAAAGTTGTAGTGTATTCCAAGTAGGGCTAATTCTTAAGTATGGTTAAGGCAAGCATCAAGCATGACCCCATCTAAGGAGAAAAGGCAAAGGAAAAATCCATTCCACATTGGTTACAAAGTTTAAGGTAAACTATATGCCATTATCATAGATGGTGGAAGTTGCACAAATGTTGCCATCACATCTTTAGTGATCTACTTTAAGCCTTTAACTATTAAGCACCTTTGACTTTATAAATTGTATTGGTTGAATGAGAAGGGAACATTGCATATTATACAATATGCACAGGTACTAATGGCCATCGAGAATAGATATGAGGACAAGATTCTATGTGACATGTTACCAATGTGTGCTTCACGTGCTCTACTTGGTTAACCTTGGTTGTTTAACCAACATGTGCTACATGACAAATATTATAATTTGTGTACATTCCAAAAGGATGGCAAGAGGTTAGTCTTGCATCCTAAGACACCTAAGGAAATATAAGAAGCTTAGGCCCAAATAGCTTAAGCATAAAGGAAGACCTTACTCATGGAGAGAAGTGAGTTGAAGTAGATTATGAACTTCAACAAGATGATGTACCTATTACTAATCAATTAATTACTAGAAATGACCAACTAGGTAACCCTACCTATGGAGGTAAAAGGACTATTAAATGAATTCCAAGACTTGTATCTAGAGGTGTTGCTAAAGAGATTGCTCCCACCCAATGGCATTAAGCATAGTATTAACTTGTAGCTAAGGGCATCCTTACCTAACTAACAAGCTTATCACATGAGTAATGCCCCGGGCCAAAAGTAGTCAATAACTAAGCTAATAAATACTAAAGGGCCTTTTTTAACTACTTGACCAAAAGGTTTCTAATTAGTATTGAAATTTTATTTATTACTTGGCCTTATACACCACTACTCAATATCTCCCATAATCCATGCAAGATTTCATTCACATGAGGTATAAGAATCTTCCTCCCTTAAACACATGGGGTATCACATCTCATCCCCTTAAACACATAGTTTCCTTATTGTGATGCCTTACAAGTGGGCCCAAATCTTTCCTTTTTTCGGTTATCCTTAAATTATACACTTATTGGTAAGGGATCAACTTTAATACCATTTGTAGTGCTCTAAACCAAAAGTACCAATAACCAAGCTAACAAACACTGAATGGCCTTTTTTCAACCACTTGACCTAAAAGTTTTTAACTAATATTAACACGTTATTTACTACTTGGCCTTATCTACCACTACTCAACATTTCCCACAATCCATGTAGGACTTCATTCACATGGGATATCATAATCTTTCGCCCTTAAACACATAAGGTATCACAACCTTGAAGAGGTGAAGGAATTGAAGTGCTAAGTTGATGAATTGATTGAGAGAGGGCATGTAAGGATAGTATGAGCCCATGTATAGATCCAATTATGTTACTACCAAAAAAATGGGTCTAAGAGAATGTGCATAGATAGCTAAGCCATCAATTAGATCACTGTCTAGTATTGATATTCAATCCCTCAATTATTGACACATTAGATGAGCTACATTTGCTTAAATATTCTCTAAAATTGATTTGAAAAATGAATACCACCATTTTTGCATGAAGCCTAATGATGAGTGGAAGATAGCATTCAAGACATACCATAGTTTATGTGGGTGGACGATCATGTCGTTCTAGTTAACCAATGCTTCGAGGACATTAATGAAGCTTACACACCATGTTATACATGAATTGTTGGGCAAGTGCATGGTGATCTACTTTGATGATATTTTGGTATATGTTAGAGACCTTGCCAACCATGTTAAGCATTTGAGGTTGCTATTTGATGTTTTGAGAATTGAGAAGCTTTATGGAAATTTAAAGAAATGTGAGTTTTGCTAGTTCGAGGTGTTATTCTTAGGTTTTATAATGTCGAGCGAGGGAGTCTCAAGTGGACAAAGAGAAGGTCAAGGCTATACTCAATTGGTCAAACCTACATAATATAGCTAAGGTTAGAAGTTTTCAAGGTTAGGATTTTTTAACCAAAATTTCAACTTTTTCCAATTTAGCAAGTGGCGACTCCATAAAATTATTTTTAATATACAATCCTTAATTTTTTCTTTAGTCAATCAATTTATATTAAATGGGTAGATTTATAAATCAAAAGTAAGGAAAAAGCAAAATTTTCAACTCAATAATAGTGCAATATGTTTTAAATATATATATATATATATATACTTAATAAGGAGTTATAATTTTATTAATTTCCTTTTTTAGCATGTTATATTGTAAATAATTTTTCAGGTACTCTTATTGTATAAAAATTTCCAAGTATAAAGTCTTGTATATAGTTTTCCTTGTAATTTTTCTTTTAAATATTTTCTTTATAATTTGTAGAAAATGGCAAGCCCATCAAAGGTCTAGCTAGTTTATATCAAATTGATGTAATATAGAAATTTAAATAAAATTATAAGTTAGGATACTTTATAATAATAATAATTATACTTTATAATTATAATAATTGCTATACTATTATTCAACTGTTGGTCTTTTACTACATTTATATGCTTTTATTTTCTACATTGTTTTTTTATTTGTTTTCCATTACTCAATTGTTTGTCATGATTATTTGTTATATTAGAAAAAGTTCATGTGTATACACACACACTTATATGTATATGTGTCTATAAGAAAAAAAAAAAGGTCTTCAAGATTAAAAAATAAAAAAGTTAAAAAAATTTCAAAATCAGGAGAGAGAGAGAGAGATAAAACGTTGCTAATAGGAAGGGATTCTTATAGGACTCTCAAAGATTGTCTCTAAGTGATTAAACCCATCCTTCAAGCCCACAATCATCTACTCTGAAGCTAAGCAAATTAATTTGAAGCCTAGTAAGGAAAAGGAACAATGACCTAACCTTAAAATTGGAAGAAGACAAGGTTAGGCCTAAAGCTAAGGATTTGAGAAAAGAATTGGGAGAGATGAAAGGACATGGAGAGGAAGTTTCTTTAGAAGCTTAGTGAGAAGATAAGAACCTTTGAAGGTGTTTATGAGCTAGAATACATAGGCTTAATCAATCTACCTACTCATGAAGATGACAAGTTTCCAAAGAAGTTTAAAAGCTCATTATTTGAGAAGCATGACGGATTTGACCACTATAAGCTCCACATCAAGCTTTATATTCGCAAAATGGCTTGATTTGTCAAATATGAGCAACTGATGATCCAGATAGTCTAAGATAACCTAACCAGGCTAGTATTGACTTGGAATACCTAATTGGACCTAAACCAAGTTAATACTTTAACAAACTAACTAATCTATGTATTTTTCAACTATTATAAGCTCAACATAGAGGTAGCTTCATCTATATGAGATTTCAACAACATGAGAAAGAATGGCAGTGAGACCTTTAAAGAATATGTCTAAAGGTGGAGAGATATAGTAGATGAGGAGATTCCCCCTCTATTAGAGATAGACTTGAGTTATGCATTCATCCATACCCTTAATGAACCCTATTTCAACTATCTCTTGGGACATATAGCAGCTAGCATTACAGATCCTGTGTTGGCTATAAGTAAGATCAAGGATGCTATGAAAATGAGAAGACTAATAGAGAAGAAGTTTGCTGAGGTATCATGATGAATGGAAGAAGTTTTCGTGAGCATATTGAACTTTGAGTTATATACTACAAGCTTTATTTGGGTGTCCATCGAGAATAAGCAAGGTCTAAAAATACCAAGAAGGCAATTTGCTTATATTCCAATGTTAATGACTTCTCTATCAATTGAGAGAAGTGAGATTGCTAAGCTTTGAGCTTCCTCCACTGGGTCATAAGCCACGAGATGCTAACTTAAGCAAAAAATGTGATTGCCACTTAGGCCTGATGGGTCAATCTATAAAAGATTGTTAAAAATTGAAGCATAAGATTCAAGACCTAATTGATGTTAGGCTCATTCAAATTAATGGGCTTGATGTCAAAGTCAACACCAATTCTAAATCAAAATAGGTCATTCATCAACATGATAACCACTATTGAATGTACAAGGAAAAGCCCATCAAGAAGGGTAGGCATCAGAAAGAAGAGAGGTCACTAGAGGCAAAAGAAGAGAATTGCTTCCTACATTTTTTTTCTTTTTAGAGTAGTTTTTATTTTTGAAGTTTTTAATAATGAAGACAAGTTATCTAAATAAAGTACTTCCTTTTTGCATTCTCTCTCTATTTCCTCTAACTTATTTAAGTCTAACCCTTTATTAGTGATAGGAATCAAAATCCGACAAGACCTATCATTAGGGCAAGAACTAAAGGATTTTGAATCCTGGCAATGAGGGCCCATTTTGAGCAAATCGACCCTGAAATTATTCGTTTACTAACCTCTTTTATCTTATTCATGTATTATATATTCCAACAGGCACACTTATCAGACTTTACAGGGCGACGAATAAACTCACTAAAACTCAGCTTGTGAGTTATCCATAGACTGATCTAAACCGGTGATGAGTTGGGCCGATGAATCCTATGGAAGAGCTAGCATCTTAAAGACTAATTTTTATATATTTTTTATTTACTTGGACTATTTATGTTGTAATCATTTTGGGACACTTTTATTTGGTTGTAATTGAGTTTTAGGAACGGCCAACCTAAAAGTGGCATAGTTGTAATTTTGTGTACTTTCTAACCCTAAAGGGAGCAAGTATAAATACTTGTTTAAAGTAGGGTTTGAGGAGGCCATTTTTTAGATTTTAGACATACACTTTACGTGAGAGAATTAGGGTTCTTCCTTAGTTCAATTTCTCTTATCAATTTCAATCCCAAGAATTGGAATTGTGGTGAGTACAATAAGGGGAAATTGTGAATTATATCAATTTCTTATTGTTGTGTTTCTTTTCGTCTCTAGTGACTCATATCTAGGGTTGGATTGAAGTCTTCTTGGTCAGATTTGATTGCATTTGTAATCAAATTATTATTGCATAATTGATTGGTTTTTAGCACTTGTTAATACTATCAATTTGTCATTATACTTGTGGCGTGGAATTTCTTTATTGTGAGGAGGATCACGGTTTGAATTTGTGTATTGTTGATTGGAATTCTCTTGGAACTTAAGTTGGTTAATTGATTCAATTGAGATTTCTCATCTTTGTGGATTTTATCATTTGATTCATCTTCCATCAATTATGGTTAACACAAATTGTCTCTCTTGTGAACCAAATTTGATCTTGTCTTTTGAGGTTTATATTTGGGTTGTTTTGATTGTGCTTAATCCCCTTTTAGGCATATCATCTTTTGGTATCAGAGCTTATCATTCTTGGATATGCAATCTTCATACATGTTCATATTTGTGGATTTGGAATTATAAAGATTGATGGTTTACGCAATTTGGAGGACTAGTTTGATTTCATTGTATAATTGGTCTTTCAATTGGGTTTCGTGTGCTTAGGCTTGGTTTTGAGCACGTCAACTTTTGGTATCAGAGCATCATCATACTTGGATTTATTCTTGGTCATGTCCTTGTTATGGGAATTGGTTCATAAATATTGAAGAATTGTGCAATTGTTGAACTAGTTTGATTGACATTGTCTAATTGTCTTTCAAATTAGTTTTTCATATGCTTAATATTGGTTTTAGGCACATCATCTTTTGTTATCAGAGCTTGAGATTTAAGAGAAGGGATTTTTTTAATTGGAATTCGGAAATTAAGGGTTGTTGAATTATCACATTGATTCAAATTGTGAAGTGGAGTTGCGTTTTTATTCCTTATGTTGTTGAAGTATTATCATGTTGTTAAGTTATTTTACACTTGGAAGTTTGAACACTCTTGGCTATGGTTGTGTAGTAATTTTAAAGCAAACCATGGAAGATTGAGAGTAGTGTTCAATTAGTGAAGTGGATTTGTGTTGTGTAAATTTCTCAAAAAAGTGGAGGAGTAACACTTGTATTTTCATATTTCAATTCAGAATTGAAGTGTGAATTAAGAAGCCAATTTGAAATTTCAAAACACACATTAAGTCATTGTTTAATTGTGTGTCATTTGAATTTGAAATAGCTTCTTACCATTTATGGAATTGTGTACTTATTAGACTCCTTTTTTAATTTGAAAGTGAGCTTCCTTATCTTGTATAGAAGTTGCGGTTTTGGTTGTAGTTTGTGGAAGTGAAAGTGTGCCGTGGCTTGAAGAGTGTATTTGGTGTTATATCTTTGTTTATTTAGTAATGGTTGTATACATTTGGTGTTGGTTATTGTATGTGTTGTCAAGAACATTGTGGTAGTGGCATGAAACATTGTGAACCGTGAGCATAAGGGATTTTTGTGTGGCGGTGAATGGTATGTTGTGAATGTGTTTAATTGCTGCCAATTGTGTATTTAAATAGTAAGAAGCTAAGGCAAGAAAAAGGAAAGTGAATGGTAGAATTCGAATTCAAACACATCCATTAATTTGAAGTAGTTATTAAGTAGCACTAAGGATTCTTGTTTAAATTTGAATTGTCTTACCTTTTGTGGAGAAGGTTGCAATTAGTGGAATTATTTGAATTGTTGCTTGCTACCTTTGTTGTGAAGTTTTGGTGTAAGGGGTTGCAACAAGAAGTGTTGTGTGTGTTAAGGCAAGGAAGTGATACATTTGAAGTATTATTATTGTTGCTAAAAGTGAGTGCACCATATGTGTATGTAGAGTAAGTTGCGGGTTGATAACTTGTGTGGAAGTGGAGAAATGAACCATGACTTAAAGGTGTATGTGTGTGGTGTTGTATTTTTGTAAAGTTAGTGAAGGGTGTGTGTGTATTTTTGGCATGGTTTAGTGTGTGTTGATTAGAGAATTGTTACTAGTAGTGTGATTGGTGGTAGAACCGTGAGCAAGCGAGTTTTGTGACGGTGGAGTTGTACATTTGTGCTTATGTTAAGGTGCTACAATTTGTGATTTATTATAGTGTGAAACCTTAACAAGAAAGGAAGGTTTTAAGTAGTAGAATTTAAAATTCAAACAAGTCATTAAAGTATGAAAGTAATTGAACTAGTTACTTAAACACTTGTAGTTGAATTTAATTCTATCTACTTGAAAGTAGTTGAGTGTACTTCACTTATAGCTTAGTTGTGTACTTGAACGTAGAAGTGTGAGGATAATTGTTGTGTTGTTGGGTTTGAACACAATCATGTCTAGTGAGATGTTTCGTTATACTAATGTATTGCACCGAACATTGACTACATTTGCTACTAAGGATGAAGAACAAAGGGAAAACTTGTTTCATACTTCTTGTAGGATACAAGGAAATTTATGTGTCCATATAGTTGATGGTGGTAGTTGTACCAATGTAGTAGCCGCATCGTTAGTATCGAAGCTAAGACTTACCACTACTCCACATCTTGAACCGTATAAATTGCATTGGCTTAGTGATTAGGGGAGTTTGCATGTGACCCAAAGAGCTAGGGTACCTTTCAGTGTAGGGGATAAATACTGTGATGAAATCGAGTGTGATATTCTACCTATGTGTACATCCCATATATTGCTTGGCAGGCCTTGGTTATATGACAAGAGGGTCTTACATGATGGGTTTAGGAATACTTATGTATTCTATAAGGAGGGAAAACAAATTATTCTGAATCCAATGTCGCCTTCAGAGGTTCAAAGGGTTCAGCAACAAATCAGTAGACTATCAGTGGGCCATGAGCAGTTAAACTAACCTTTAGAGCACAAAATTTGTCAGATACAGATGTGCTAACCTTTAGAGGATCGTAATAATCATAGTTAGATGAGCAAACTACTAGAGGACCAAACTATTCAGGATCAGTTATGTTCACCTTCAACGATACTAGAAGTTCATGAGCAGTTGAGTAAACCATTGGAGGATTTTGAGGGTTAGAGTCAGATGAGTCTATCATCAGAGAGCCAAACTGTTCAGAGACAGTTGTGTTCACCTTCAGAGGTTTCAAAGGGCAATGAGCAGTTGGGGCAACCATTAGAAGACCATGAGGATCAACGACATATATATGAGTTAGAAAAGGAGAAAACGGTTTCAATGGAACGGGTTGATACAGGGGCGACTTTAGTGGATAATGGAGCATTATTTATGTTGTAGATGAGATACATCCTAGAAATGGAGGAGAGAAAACAATCACCACCTGTAGTATTTCAAATATTGGGATTCTATAGAGATACTTCTTCAGATGGATTGCTAAGAGAAAACAAAGTCTCTATTGCATTTGATCGGCCAGATTTGAGGACAAATCTTTTTGAAGCTCGAGGAGATGATATGAATCAAAGTCCAACAAGACCTATCATTAGGGCAAGAATTAAAGGATTTCGAATCTTGGCGATAAGGGCCCATTTTGAGCAAATCAACCCTTAAATTATTCGTTTACTAACCTCTTTTATCTTATTCATGTATTATATATTCTAACAAGCACACTTATCAGGCTTTACAAGGCGATGGATAAACTCACTAAAACTCAGCTTGTGGGTTATCTACAGACCGACCTAAACTGGTGACGAGCTAGGCCGACGAATCCTATGGAAGAGCTAGCATCTTGAAGACTAATTTTTATATTTTTGTTATTTACTTGGACTATTTATGTTGTAATCATTTTGGGACACTTTTATTTGATAGTAATTGAGTTTTAGGATTGGCCACCCTAAAAGTGGCACAGTTGTAATTTTGTGTACTTTCTAACCCTAAATGGAGTAAGTATAAATACTTGCTTAAAGTAGGGTTTGAGAGGCCATTTTTTAGATTTTAGACATACACTTTACGTAAAAGAATTAGGGTTCTTCCTTAGTTCAATTTCTCTTATCAATTTCAATCCCAAGAATTGGAATTATGGCGAGTGCAACAAGGGAAAATTGTAAGTTATATCAATTTCTTATTGTTATGTTTCTTTTCATCTCTAGTGAGTCATATTTAGGGTTGGATTGAAGTCTTCTTGGTTAGATTTGATTGCATTTGTAATCAAATTATTATTGCATAATTGATTGGTTTTTAGCACTTGTTAATACCATCAATTTGTCATTATACTTGTGGCGCGGAATGTTTTTGTTGTGAGGAGGATCACGGTTTGAATTTGTGTATTGTTGATTGGAATTCTCTTAGAACTTAAGTTGGTTAATTGATTCAATTGAGATATATCATCTTTGTGGATTTCATCTCCTTGATTTTATCATTTGATTCATCTTCCATCAATTAGGGTTCACGTAAATTGTCTCTCTTGTGAAGCGAATTCGATCTTGTCTTTTGAGGTTTATATTTAGGTTTTTTTTATTGTGCTTAATCTCTTTTTACGTACATCATCTTTTGGTATCAGAGCTTATCATTCTTGGCTATGCAATCTTCATACATGTTCATATTTGTGGATTTGGAATTATAAAAATTGACAGTTTATGCAATTTGGAGGACTAGTTTGATTTCATTGTATAATTGGTCTTTCAATTAGGTTTTGTGTGCTTAGGCTTGGTTTTGAGCACATCAATTAGTGGGGCATTTTGAAATGTTTAACCTTGCTAAGTAGGTCTACAACAAATGAAAATGAACAGCGTGAGTGTCATTTTTAATTGAAGAGACTTGAGATTTTTCTACTCAAGGGAATGGTAAATCGTTAATTAAAAAAAGTTTAAGATAAAATGAGGCAAACTATGTCCTAAACACACATGAGAGTTGAGTGACCTCAATGTAAGCATTTACACTCATTATTTAAAGGAGGCCTATCTTAAACCTTATACATACATCAAAATGATGTTAAGTATTCATTTCTCTATCAGAAACACATTTATCCCTTGCTAACCCACTTGAGCCATTTAAAGAAGTGCTTTTTTAAAATAAACACTACCAAGAATCACCCTATATTGAGGCAATTATGAGGTTAGGGTCATAAATAAGGAGAAAAAAATGATAAAACTAGCTTCTACTTGCCCCCATTAATTCAAGGTGAAATAAACGCAATCGATAGTGTACTTCCTTTAAAATGAAGGAGAGCCTTTATTCTAGAAGCTACAAACCTAATATGCGTTAGGTTGTAGGCTATTTAAGAAGCAAAAATTTAAGGGAATGATCACCTCTATCCTATTAAGAGCTTGCAAGGAAAGGAAAATGGGAAAGAGAGAGAGAGAGAGTGAAGGGGAAAAAATGAAGCAAAAGAAGGAAAAAATGAAAGAGAGAGATGAAACCAAGAAAAAGGCAAATGGAAACATAGAAGTGAGCTAAATAGCAAATGAAATAGGTGACTAAACCTAACATTGGCAAAATCAAAAGTAAGTCTAAAAGAAGATTCAAGACATTAAGATTTATAGGAGCTAAGTCCATGCTATTAGAACCAACTACAATACCATCCCTTTGGCTCATCTAATTAGAGAAAATGGTTTAAGTAAAGATACTCATGAAATTAGGGTAAGCCATTTTATTTTTTTTCTCTTAAGGTTCTTGACTTATAAACTTGAGATAGAATGTATATGACTTCTTTCAAAACTAGCCCACGCATTATATCCCATTTTCTTAACCCTTGACCAAAAGCATTACATTATGCTCCTAAGAAAGACCTAGTTGATTGACTAATATGAATTACTTACATGACATACCACAATTTTTAGAATTGATATAAAAAGTGAAAATTAAACCTGTGAAAGTGTGAGAAAGTCCTCTTAGACTAGACAATTTAAGAAAAAAGAATCCCATTCCCTAAGATAGAAATATTTGAAGTCTTGAACATAAAGGAACAATTGGATGCTTTCCAGGGGCATAAAAGTTCATTTGCCTTGAATTGAAATTGTACTTATAGAAATTTTAGATATATAAGAGAACTCTTAATTATTCATGGAACTAACCTAGTTTAGGAGTCATGGCCCAAGTTTAAAAACAAAACTTCAGACAATCATGGAAAAGAATGGTTGATATCAAGTATTAAAGCAAGTTTGTTGCCGATGCACAACTTCAAGAGCTAGTAGGGATTATTTTGCCTGTTAGTAATTTTTCAGAAATATAGGTTTTTTTCAAAAAGAGTTTTCCAAGAAAAAAAGTTTTCAAAAGAGAAATTCTTAAAGGAGATGAAAAGGTTTTTAAAATAACTAAACATTAATTGAATCACATCTAGGTACACTTCATTGTCGAGTACCTCCATGAATCTAAGTCGCTTGTTACTTGGCATCTCAGTTTTTTTCTTCCAATGGAACCTAAAGAGAGTTTTCAAACCTCAATAGTTCTAATCATGGCCAACTTTGTATATCCAAGATGAACCAAGTAACTTTGTTAATCTAAGATGACCCTCATGACTAGCTTCGTCCATTCAAGATGGCATAAGGAACTTTGTCCATCTAAGAAAACTTCATCATTTTAATGAAAGTTAACCATAAAAACAAGTTTTGACTCTCGCTATCATTTTAGGAAAAGTCAATAAAAAAATCCCATAATAAACTCCATCCATTTAAGATGGTATCCTCCATCATCCTTGTAGTAACTTTATAAAAAATTATCCTTTTAAGATGGTGCTTTAGTGAAATATGTCCTTTAAGCTAGTATCCTTAGATAAATATAGAGCCAGGAAAGTGGGTTGAACGGGCCAGCCCACCTCGACCCGCACCGGCTTGCGGGTTGAAACGGGCTAACCCAAGATGGCCTGCACATGATGTGGCTTAAAGAAGTCAGCCTGCCTCACCTTGTGAGCTAATGCGTGTCGGCTCACCCCGCACACAAAGATTTTTTTTCTTTATATTATGAAATTAGAAAGTTAATATGGTGGTTTAATACTTAAACTTGCATATTTTGATATTCAATATGAAAGGTTTTGATAGGAATCGGACTCTTCCAAGACCTATCACCAGGGTTGAGCTAAGGGTCTCCATAATCTAGCTTTGAAGGTTTTGCTAGAGAAACCTAACCTTGAGAAAACTAACCTACTTCCTACATCTTTGCACTATAATTTTGATGCATTTCAGCAGGTTCATTTGTCAGTCCTACAGGATGCAAAAACACCCATACTACTGAGCGAATCAAGGTTGTCAACGGAACCTGATTCAAAAGCTTCTTGAAGACCGGCATCATGAAGGACCATTTCTTTTATATATTTATTCTTTTATGAACTATTTTGGTTGTATTTTGGTTTTGGGAAACTTTTATTTCCTTGTAATTTTCATTTAGGGCTAGCCACCTTAAAAGTGGCAAACTTGTAATTTTGACCACTTTCTAACCCTAGGAGTAGCAAGTATAAATACTTGCTTAAGAGAGGGTTTGAGGAGGCCATTTTTTGCAGAATTAAGATACACTTTCACATGTGGAATTAGGGTTCATTCCTTAGTTCAAAACTCTTATCAATTTCAACCCAAGAATTGGAATTGTGGCAAGTGCGACGAAAGGGAATTGTGAGTCATATCGATTCCATCATTGTTGTATGTTCATTTCTTCTCTAGTGAGTCATATCTAAGGTAGATTTGAATCTTTCTTGGACATATTTGTGGTTTTATTTCGTGGACAACAATCTTGTAAGATTGATTGTTCCTTGAGTACTTGAATTATATATATCATTTTAGTGATTGGCGTGAATTTGGGATTGAAGGGGGGAAGTGGATTTCACGATTTTATTGCTTTCTTTGATCTGATTTCCACGTGGTTTTCAATCCTTTTTGTGGTTACTTGGTGAATGTTACAAATAGGGATTATAATTACATCATTTGATCTACATTTTCCATCTAAATCTCTAAGGTGTTCACGTAAATTGTCTCCTTAGTGGGCCGGTTTGTGATTGACTTGAGACTTGTTTTATTTGAGTCATTTGATTGTGTTTCAAAGTGGTTTTGAGTACATCAGGTTTATAATAACAAGTTTAAATCAAATTTGAAGTTTAATATAACTTTAAAAATGAGGCAATACAAATTTTATAAAAACAATCTAAAGAAACCTATTTAAGCTCAACTTAAGTGGAAAATTGAAAGATTCTCATTTTGACAAATTTATAACCCCAAATTCAATGCAAAAATCTAATAGGTGAATATATACTTAAAAAATTAGTATTCATCTTAAATTTTTCCAACTTTTTTTTGTTACAAAATATGCAAGTAAACTAATAATTAAGGATATATAACTTCCAAGCTAAAAGTAAAATATATGAAGTTTTTATAAAGTATTGTATTAATAGCTTTAGGATATATTATACGCAAAATTACTTCTATTTGATTGCTTTTAAATAGTACATTTTTAATTACTTTTCTATAAATAAGAGAATTAGATTTAGTCAGTACTCTTATAACCCAATAATATAAATACTAATTTTCCAATAAAATGAATTTAGGTTTAATTCTTCTTTCCCCAATAAATAAATAAAAAAGAGAGAGAATTAGATCTATGTGCAATCACTTTTCTTTATATGTATACTTTAAAATCCTATATATTAATAAATTAATACAAAATACACTAAAAATTTTATGTATGACTAGCTACACCTATATTCTTTAAAAAGAACATATTTTTAAGTGACATATAGAACTTATTTAGTCAATGAGTTTCATCCCTAGTAATTGGTCCCATGTTACGCTATAAACATGAATGTTTCATCCAAATGCTTTGTTGAACAAATTATTGACCAACTAACTCATTTTTTTTTTTAAATGCTTGATTTCAAAATTTTCAAAATAAAGTTTGCTTTTAGAAGAAGGACTTGGATTTATACTATTTACACAAAGAAGAACCCAAATTTCTCTAGTATGCGTTTAAGGCCTAGATTTGTACTATTTATGTAAAGAAGGACCTATAATAGTTAAACATACATTTAGGGATCTATCATTGACTCAATTTGAACTTGAAAGATCAGTTGCTTGTTCAATAAAAATTGATACTCTATACAACCACAATTAATTACTTTAAGGTTTTAACTAATTTGAAAATAACATCAACTGATAATTAAGCAAATGTAGCAATTATCACAAAGTCTTTTTCACTAATTATATAGGAAAACAAAGTTAGTAATAAAGGAAATAAAATCACATATATAGATCAATTATCATCACCATCATCAACAACAACCAAATTGGAGTCTCCCTTTGATGAAATAGTCCTACTCCCACTCCCACTGTCTTCTTCTTCATCTACACATATAAAGAAATAATTAGATGTTAAACGCTTAAAATAATACGTTAAAAGAAAGTATTACCAAAAGAATAAAAAGAAATCACCTTCACAACAAAATCCTTATAACCAATTACGTATATAAATTAAAGCTTCCACATTTGAAAGGAGCATAGAACTATGATAGTCATTAAGTACATGGGCATCAATGTTCAAAACTGACTTAGATGCTACAATGATAATTGGAATGCTAAGCACATCAAAGGCCATAATGGACAAATCAGTATATCTCTAGCTTTGACTCTTCCAATGTTGTAATACATCCAATTCTAAGTAAAAGTCCATATCTAGTATTAGCTTATCTAGATAAATATCTAAAGAAGATTTGCTAAAACTTCATACTTCTACTTGACAATACTCCTACATTATTAAGGAAAAAACTAATTAAATACTAGTATGTAATATGACAAAAACATATCATTAAAAAAATAAATAAAGTTATTATTAAACTTACATCTAAAGTAGCAAGATCAATCGCTAAATCCTTTTTAGACCCAAAGTGTCATGGTGCTACTCCTTTACCACCACCTCCAGATGTGTCTTGTGCCTGAGAAGATGATCTAACCTGATAGCTTTTAGTTCTAGATATGTGATCTACTTTGCTCTTCTCATATTCTCTAAAGAGCTTATATAATTTGCTCTCTATGTGAACCAACTTCTCTTCATAAGTGAGGGGATCGAGTTTATTAAATTAGAACTTCAAAAAATTAATTTTCATCCGAAAATCAAAGACTACTCCAAGTGCAAGGACAATACTATATTCCCTCCAACATTTATCGAACTTCTATTTCATTTTAATAGACATCTCCCTTATGACATGATCTTTACTACTTAAATTTTCGTTCAACAAACATTTAATTTTCCATACTTGCAAAAAAATAGTGGTGTGAAGTTAGATACAAGGATCCCAACATCAAACTGATGATACTATAAAAAAGGACTAAAAAACTTACATATCTTCTCTACTCTTTCCCACTCAGCAATAGTTGGACAATATTTATAATGAGAATCATTCAATTGAAAGCAAGAAAAAGCATGTTGATACCTAAGTGTGCTACCAAGCCTAAGGTAAGTGGAATTCTATCTAGTAGCTACATCTAAACACAAAATAACATTGGTATCAATGTTGCCAACCTATTGAACACACTCTAAAAAATGTTTCATTCTCTCCCTTATTTTATGCAAGGCTTCACTACTTACCGTCAACCCCTCTTTAACAATTAAATGAAGAATATGAGCATAACATCTAATATGAAAAAAACTTACCACCACATAACAAACTATGCTACAAGTTCAGTTACTCTTTTAAGAAATCTTACATGCAATCATTTGCATATGCATTATCTAATGTAAGGGAGAATATCTTTCTATCTATGCCCCAATCTTTCAAAAATTCAAAAACTTTCTTAGATAACTCAAACCTTGAGTAAGATGAGGGCATTTTACAAAAAGCAAGAATTTTATTGTTAAGTTTCCAATTATCATCCACATAATGACCAATCAAATAAATATATCCTTCATTGGTGGAGGCAGTCCATACATCAAAAGTTAAACACGCTCTCCTTGGATTTTCTGTAATATTTGTTTTGATTTATCCATCTGAGCTAAATATAAATTCTAAACATCTGATGTAGTAGTTTTCCTAGAAATTGGCTTATAATCAGGATTATATAGCCTTGTAAATTGTGTGATCCTCTTATACTCAATAAATGAAAATGGTAGAACATGTTCAATAATAGTCATTGACATTATCTCACGAGCAACTTCAGGATCTAGTTTTCTTGATCTTAACTTACTGCCATGATCAATTATCATACCACCAACATCATTATATCTAGGAATTTGACTCAAATGACACTTTCTTATGTGTTAACATAAGGATGATGTTCCATGGCTATGTCCCCTAATAACATATTCCTTCCCACACGCTTTACATTTGGCTCTACTTTTACCATCTTTCCCAACACCTATTTTTGCAAATATATCCTAAACCTCTAAAGAAGAACTATTTACTTGAGCCTTTTTACTTGTAGGTTCCTTAGATTAAGAAGATCCCGGTTGTACATTATCATTACGCCCACCGACTTTGGACACATTGTCTACATCAATAGGTTGTATTGTATTTATAGTCTCATTACTTATAGGATCCATTCTAAAAATACATCAAAACAAGAAAATATCATAATATAGAACTAATACTACTAACATTACCTATAATTAGTTACACATCAAAAGGATCCCTCTTGTTGTTAATTTATTAACAATTGAATTTAAGATAAGATGTCTTAAACCCCAAACCGTAACTCCAATTCACCAAATACATAACCATAAGCTCTATTTATGCTATAACCCCCCAACCCCAAACCTTAAATTGTAACTCCAATTCTCCAAATAAATAACCAATTAACCATAAGCTCTAATTTATGCATACCCCCCAACCCTAAACCGCAACTCCAATTCTCTAAGTACATAACCAATTAATCATAAGCTCTATTTATGTATACCCCCTAACCCTAAATCGCAACTCCAAACCTAAATCCTAAACCATAACTCCAATTCTCTAAATACATAACCATAATCTCTATTTATGCAACTCCAAACCCTAAATCGCAACTCTAAACCTAAACCCTAAACCCCTAAATCGCAACTCCAAACGAACCCATAGATCAAACATAGTTGTTGGTTAACTGATACGAACCACGCCCACGTATGACGAAACCCTATACCAATACATTTGGAATTGCAACCCAAGATGCCAAAACAATCAAGTGGAACCGCGACCCGTTGCTTATAGGTGAGGCAAGAACCGTGGTATATTCTGTTGACGCTACAATCGGGATGAAAGACCGATTGATAAGTCTAGTTTGAATGCCATGGAAGAAATCCGATAAGTTCAAGAGAAGTTCTTTGGAGAACCAAGAGAGGAATTCTCTTAAATTGTATTATTCAATGTTGTATGTAAGTTCTATCTTCTGTTTTCTAACCCTAGCAGCTTTTAATAGGGTTTACAACTTGTAAAACAAAAGCCCAAAACGACATAACATAATAAAGTTGCGGAAAAATAACAAACAGGCAATGTACACCGGCGGCATAGTAGGCGGCGTAGTAGCTGGCGTAGTCCCTCAGTCACACTTTAATTGCAACGTCGGTGCCGACAGCGTTTAAGCCAGCGTTGTCAAGGCCGGCAGCTTTGATCTCCTTGAATGACTTGTACAAATGCAAGGTCATTCTCATGGTTGTTCCAATCTTTTTCGGCTTCTTGGATATCCTTTATCAGCCCATTAAGTGCTTTCTTGAATCGTTTCGCTCGAGTTCTTGTGATCGGTCCAGGTGGCACTTCAAGAGGATCCATATTCCATCTTCTAGCTTGACTCCCATCATGGCTTTCATCATTCCCCTCCTCTTGAAAAGGATTTGTCCTCAAATCATCGCCTACATCAAAAGGACACAGATCAGTAACGTTAAAAGTAGCACTTACTTGATACTCACTTGGCAAATCTAACTTGTAGGCATTATCGTTGATGCACTCAAGAATCTGAAATGGTCCATCGCCTCTAGGAAGTAATTTAAATCGATGTTGCACAGGAAACCGCTCTTTGCGCATGTGAACCCAAACCCAGTCTCCAGGTTCAAAGACAGCTTGTCGACGACCCTTGTTGGCTTGTTTCACATACTGTTATGTCCTCTGTTCAATGTTGAGCCTTGCCTTCTCATGGAGCTGTTTAACAAATTCTGCTTTCTTCTTACCATTTAGGTTAACATACTCAGAAATAGGAAGAGGTGATAAATCCAAAGGAGTTAGTGGATTAAAACTATACATAATTTCAAAAGGAGTAAACTTAGTAGCAGAATGCATTGTGCGATTATAAGGAAATTCAACATGCGGCAAACAATCCTTCCAACTTTTAATGTTCTTTTTAATGATAGCCCTCAACAAAGTAGATAAGGTTCGATTTACTACCTCAGTTTGACAATCAGTCTGTGGATGACAAGTAGTAGAGAACAATAACTTAGTTCCTAACTTAGCCCATAGGGTCTTCCAGAAGTAGCTCAAAAACTTAGCGTCCCGATCCGATATGATTGTTCTAGGCATACCATGCAATCTCACAACTTCCCTAAAGAACAAATTAGCAATATGGCAAGCATCATCTGTTTTGTAGCAAGGAATGAAATGTGCCATCTTAGAAAACCTATCCATGACTACAAAAATAGAGTCTTGACCATACCTAGACCTGGGTAATCCTAACACAAAATCCATGGAAATATCTACTCAAGGCTCATGAGGAATGGGAAGTGGGGTATAAAGTCCATGAGGTTGGACTCTAGATTTTGCTTGCTTATAAGTGACACATCGGTCACAAATCCTCTCAACATCTCGCTTCATGTGAGGCCAATAAAAGTGTTCTTGCAAAACCCCTAAGGTTTTAGCTACTCCAAAATGCCTCATTAATCCTCCTCCATGAGACTCCCTCACTAATAACTCTCTTAAAGAACAATTTGGAATGCAAAGTTTATTTTCCCTAAACAAGAATCCCTCATGTTTATAAAATTTACCATGACCACTCTTCTCACAGCGAACATACTCTTCACAAAATTCTCAATCAGCAGCATACAATTCTTTAATATGCTCAAAACCAAACAGTCTAGAACTAAGAGTAGAGATAAGAACATACCTTCTTGAAAGTGTGTCAGCAACAACATTTTCTTTACCTTACTTGTAGTGGATGACATAGGGAAATGTTTCGATAAACTCCACCCAACGAGCATGCCTTTTGTTTAGCTTATGTTGTCCCTTCAAGTACTTCAAGGATTCATGATCAGTGTGGATCACGAACTCTTTTGGCCAAAGATAGTGTTGCCAAGTCTCCAGTGCTCGAACCAATGCATATAACTCCTTATCATAAGTAGGGTAGTTCAAGGTTGCCCCACTTAACTTCTCACTAAAGAACGCAATTGGTCTCCTTTCTTGCATGAGAACTGCTTCAATACCTATTCCTGAAGCATCACACTTAATTTCAAAAGTTTTAGAGAAATCAAGTAAAGCAAGTAGTGGCGCATGAGTCAACTTATTTTTAAACGTCTGAAAGGCTTTCTCTCTTTGCTCTCCCCAACTGAACCCCACATTCTTCTTGATTACTTAAGTAAGTGGTGCTGTAATGGTGCTGAAATCCTTCATAAACCTCCTATAAAAGCTCGCTAGTCCATGGAAACTCCGAACATTACTTACATTAGTTGGACTAAACCATTCTTGGATCGCACGAATCTTCTCTTCATCAACCTGTATTCCCTGTGCACTAACAATAAAACCAAGAAACACAAGTTTGTCTGTGCAAAAAGTGCACTTTTTGAGGTTAGCATATAATTGCTCCTTTCGAAACACTTCCAAAACATCCCTCAAGTGAGATATATGGTCTTCCAAACTCTTACTGTAAATGAGGATATCATTAAAATAGACGACCACAAATTTTCCAATAAAAGTCCTCAAAACATGGTTCATAAGTCTCATGAAAGTACTAGGCGCGTTAGTTAAACCAAAAGGCATTACTAACCACTCATATAATTCATATTTTGTCTTAAATGCGGTTTTCCATTCATCACCTTCTTTCATTCTAATTTGGTGATATCCACTTTTCAAATCAATTTTGGAAAAGATACTAGACCCATGTAACTCATCTAACAGGTCATCTAAGCGAGGAATGGGATGATGATACTTTACCGTGATGTTGTTGATGGCGCGGCAATCAACACATATTCTCCATGACCCATCCTTCTTAGGCACCAAAATCCCAGGCACTGCACATGGGCTCAGGCTTTCTCTCATGTACCCCTTCTCCATTAAGTCATTGACCTGCCTTGGAGTTCCTTTGTCTCCTTTGGATTATTCCTATAAGCTGGCTTGTTTGGAATAGATGCTCCGGGTATAAGGTCAATCTGGTGCTTAATACCACGAATAGGTGGTAAACCCTTTGGAATCTCCTCAGTGCTTTGATCTCCTTGAATGACTTGTACAAATGCAAGGTCATTCTCATGGTTGCTCTAATCTTTTCTGGATTCTTGGATATCCTTTATCAGCCCGTTAAGTGCTTCCTTGAATTGTTTCGCTCAAGTTCTTGTGATCGGTCCAAGTGGCACTTCAAGAGGATCCACATTCCACCTTTTAGCTTGACTCCCATCATGGCTTTCATCATTAACTAAAAAAAAAAAAAACATAAGCGCAACAAGTATAGCACAAACACAATACAAAGTCACGGAGAGGACTCAACATGCTGCTTGATGATGATGAAAATGACAATAAGAAGACGGTGATGAGTGGATCAACAATTGAGATGATGATGAGGCAATGGCCAACAACTGCAATTAGTACATGTATGCGGTACTGTTCTATGATTGACCTATGACCGGTGACTCCATGAGGGTTTCTAGATGACCAAGACAAAAATGAGAACATCGAGAAGAGTCAAAAGAAAAAAGTAAGATGAGAGTATGAGAGAGAATGTGAGACTTAAGAGTGAGATGAGCTTGTAAGTTGTAAGTGAGAGATTGAGAGTGAGATAAGGATGGTCCTCTCCTGGCTGATCTAATTTCAATTTCTTTTTCTAGTTTTTCTTTATGTTTTTCTTTTTTAAAAAAAAAATATGCAAGCCATGTGGGCTAACTCATGCTCGCCTTAACATAGCTCACCCCAACCTGCAAGCTACGTGGGATGGGCCAAAACAACTCGCACATCTTGGGGGCTAAATTTTCCTAGCCCGCCCCACAAAAATTTGCAAGTTAGGTAAGCTGACCCACTTGGCTCACCCTGCATTCCTAGGTCTAGATAAATGTGTTCGTTTAGATCAAGCTCAAATTCATTTATAATTGGCATTGTAATAAAGAGGGGCAACCATATACACCCCTTTTTGCTCCCTTTTATTTCTAAGCTTACCAGGTTCATAATGAAAACACTAAAAAGAATAAAAGAAAATATAAAAGCACCAAAAGAAAAAGAAAATTGGAAAAGAAATAAGAAATATAAAATTCTAAGAAAAAGATATTAGGGTTAAAATGATTTTTTGGAATGAAAGGTTAATTTTTGAGTTGATATACACATGTGATTTAATAGTTGTCAAGCTTTTGGAAAAAAAAATTACTTTAATTTTTTTAAGGCCTAATCTAGTTTGATCATTTTGAAATTATGAAATAAGATCGATTTAAGTGAATATGGCTTTAAACGGCATCAAACTAAATTTAGTATAAATCAAACCAAAAATGAATCAAAGAGCTTGAAAATTCGTAAATTGACCTCATTTTAAAAATTAATTTTTACATATATAACTAGACTAATTTATTGAAAATATTGCAAATTGGGGTTTTTGAGAACTAATATACTTAGGTTTGATTTTGGCTCGAATTCCATTGATGGCCCAAAATTGGCTTAGGCCTTTACTTAGTTTGAATAAAATTCAATTGCAACATAAATAGAGATTGAGCATAAGTGAGTTAGTAGAAGCATGTGTATGCGAGGGTTAGATTGTGAATTGATCTAGCGCATGCACAAGGTATACTCTATTTTTATTTGCTTGGGAAAATGTGTAACTTTCACATGATCATCTTCTTGGCTTAAACATAGTGCATGAGACGAGGAGGAAAAAAAATAAAGATAGAGATTTGCAAGAAGAAACAAGTCTAAATCTTGATAAATAAATAAAATTGATTCAGTTTTTTTTTTTTTTGTATATCAATACATAACTCCATTTACATTCATAACACATCAAAGGTTTAACTATTCAAAAGATATAAGTATTGTAACTATTCAAAATATAAATCACTCATAATGAAAGGTTGTGTTATTTTATATTTGATTATGTAAACGTTGCAACTATTAGAAGAATACATAAAAAGACATGTCTTTTCTTTTGAAATTATATATTATAATAGATTTTAGTGGGGTAAAGTTTAAAAGCTTGATGCTTTGATACCAAATGGCATAGCATTATTATTTAGGTGTCTAGTATACAAGCGGAATGAATTGTACCAAAGTTTATATAGAAAATTTAGATGGAGATTTCCATGAAAAAAATATAAGGGAAGTCCTTAAGAAGTAGTAACTTTAAATAGATTAGCTTACAACATTCAATGGCAAGGAAGAAAATGTAGTTCACCACACAAAACTCAATAATAGAAAAAGATTACTCAAAGAACAGTTTCTCTTAATAGATTCTCACTCTCTCTCTCTCTCTCCCCTTAATGGTATTAAATTAACATCCTCCAAATCGTGTAAATAACTAATTAACTAAAATATACTTGACAGGTGGTATGATAAATTATAACTGAAACATTACAACGGGAAGCAAAATGGCAAAACCAAAAACAAACTAAGCATTCTAACAAGGTAGCACTTTTTTCAAGTAGGTTAAAATCCCATTTGTTGATAAAGCATTCTAAGCATAGACCCCCAAGGCCCATTTCAACCTACTTAGACCTCCATTTGAGCTCCATTCGCCTTTGTTGACCTACTCTAGTCCATTACAACACAAAACTACTCGAGTTCAAGTCTACTCTTCCCAACCTCTAAATCAAGTCTATCATAGGCATCCCTACAATGGATAAGTATGAGAGAATGCTACGGATAAGGAAAGGGGCCGGTCAAAGATACCCCCTCGAACAATATTCAAAGATCATAGGAATTAATACATATGAGGATCATTTGTAATCCCCATAACTAGAGGTTGAAAACTACCGAATAAATGACTTTTGGACTCTCTACATTCTCAAACTTCTATTACTCTTCACTTGTAAGGACTTATGCATCAAAGTGACTACGCTAGAGTCATCTCTAGCACCCTCACTAGCCTAATTTATTTCAATTCTAGAAGTGATTTAACCACCTCCAAGAAACCTAGTGCAACATTTAGCATTGTCTCCATGATCTTACTCATGATAATATATATAGCACCTTAATAAAAAACAACCAAATTTAAAGAAACAATGGATACCTTGGTGGTAGACCAAAATGTCGAAGCCATATCATCCTAGCAAGTTCCTTAACCTCAAACCACAAATGCCTACGTATAGGAAATTGATGCCTAACGTTTCCTAGATTTGGAGAATCTTTACAAAACACCGATAGCCTAAAATGAAATAATTCGTAATGATAATGCCAAGTTGTAAGCCTGAGTGGAAAAATTAGAGCAACTTAATAATATGCTAGAACTTAAGAATGTGTCCACACATTCCTTAAAACCACCATCCAACAACATCCCACCATTACCACTAATGGCACAAGCTCAACAAGCAGCATGGCAAGCCAAATCTATAGAAGACTATAACTTTACTCTTACTAGCCTAATTCTACCTACTATGCTATAAGGAAGAGCTTGCTCTTACCCTACCTTACTAGCCGCATCACATAACTAGAACAACAATCTCGCTCAGAATAACAGGCCCAAGCCATCTGATGCTCACACCTAAGCTAACTAATAGGTCAACAATATGGATATTAACCAAATTGATAACTATATTAAATGGCTCTCTAACTTAAAGGAGAGAAAGAAAGCTAATCCCTCAACCCGATTTTCCATTGATAGGATCCTATTCAATAGGGCGATCTAAAAGGAGGTCCTACTTCCAAATGTCCATCTCCCATAACTTGATACATAGATGGGACTACAAATCCAGATGATCAAATTTACCATTTCCAAATGATGATGAACCTACATAGTCTTAAGGATGCAATCACTTGCAAGGCTTTCCCAAGCACCTTACATAAGGTTGCTTGTACATGATATCACAATTTACCGTCCAACTCCATCTCCTCATTGGATGAACTAGCTAACTAGTTCCAACAGCATTTCTTAGCTAGCAAGCTCCCCTTGAAGGACTCATCAACCTTGAATTTGATCAAACAGGATCATGATGAATTGATCAGGGACTATCTTGCTTGATTCAATGCCACGATGTTGGGGATTCCCAATGTTGATAAGGGAGTTGTCCCTAATGTGGTGATCTAAGGTGTTAAGCTTGTTAGTGACTTTTTTAAATCCCTGGCAAAGAATAAACCTAGCAATTTTGAGAAATTCAAGGAAAAAGTCAGGACGTACATCTAGCAAGAAGACTTTATTCTCGTTAGGAGGCAGTCTAACTAAAGTAGGTCAGATAAGAAAAAAGACAACAAAGGGTCTATTAAGGATTGTTTAGGCCTAAAATAAGGTAAGGGGTCATCTTAGTACGGTGGTGTAATAGATAGGAAGCGCACCATTCTAAGGTTCATAGCATATATCCTACTTAACCGACTAATGGGAGATATTTTCATGGAAGTTCACAACATGAGGATCTTGCTCAAAACTACAAGATTACGGGGTAAGCAAAATAGGAGAACTTTAACAAATACCATGACTTCCATAGAGATAGGGGTCACAACATAGATGAGTATTATTGGCTCAAAAATGCTCTGAAAGATCTTGTTTAACATGGGTATCTTTAGGAGTATATTTCCAACCCCCAACAACTTCATTGAATAACCTAGTTAAAGATAGTAGGAACACTAAGGTCATAATATGCGGAACAATGACAATAACTATTGCTCTAATAGAGCTCCTAACAGTATAATTGATACCATCATTGGGGGACCACAAATAGGAGGTCAGCTGAGCTTCTCAAGCTCAACTAATGCCTTGAGTAGTCAGTAGGTGATGAGCTTGTCTGACAAGAGACCAAAAGTGGATACATCTATATCCTTCTCAAATGAAGACCTTAAGGGGATTCAAGCCCCCCATGATGATACCTTGGTAATCAGCGTAAGGATCACTAAATTTGACATTCAAAAGATCCTAGTCGACACAAGTAATTTAGTACATATTATATTTAAACATGCCTACAACTAGATGTAGCCCAAGCTTAAAATGAAGGTGAAGCCCTACAATCATGATTTATATGGGTTCAAAAACCAACTTATATGGGCTATAGGCATTATCACCCTCCTCATAGAGCTTGGGGATGACAATATTGTAGCCCAATAAAACATAGAATTCTTAGTGGTAAATTGTTGGTCACACTATAATATAATATTAGGGTGACCAAGTCAGATTATCTTCAAGATGATCTCCTCAATGCCATACCTTAAGGCAAATATCCCAACGCCTAAAGGAGCAGGTGTATGCTGAAGGGATCAAGAGTTGATGCACACATTATATGTAAAGGCCCTAAAGTGGAAGGAGGTCTTCAATGTAGAGACTAGACCTGAGGAGAAGTCGGGTTCTAGGGGAGAATCTATTAAGGAGACAAAAGAAATTTAGCTCAATAATAGCATTGAGCAGGCCATGCGGGTAGGAACATTAATGCCCTTCGAGCTCAAATGGTAGCTCTTCAACTTCCTCAAGTCTAACAATAATGTGTTTACCTGGTCCCCATCGAACACACCAAGCATCTCCCCTAAAGTGATGATGCACCACCTAACATTGATAGCAATGCCAAAGTCGTCAAATAGAAAAAAGGACATTTTGCTCTATAGCAACAAGCAACTATCAAAGAAGAGCTACAGAAGTTGCTAAAAGTAAGACTTATTAAGGAGGAATGTTACCCAACCTGGCTAGCTAATTGTGTGTTAGTTAGGAAATCCAATGGCAAATGGCAGATGTGTATAGAGTACACAAACCCTAACAAGGCTTACCCAAAGGACTACTTTCCCCTCCCTTAAATTGATCAACTTGTTAATTCCACCTCCGACTGTACTCTACTTAATTTCATGGATGCTTTTTTCTAGGTATAACAGATAAAGATAGAGCTGGAGGATGAAGTATACACTTCATTCATCACCAACTTCGACACATATTATTATAAAGTCATGCCTTTTTAGCCTTAAAAATTCTAAGGCTACATACTAGAGGCTAGTGACAAAAATGTTTAAGCAACAAATCAAGCAAAATATTAAAATATACGTCGATGACATGATTTTCAAGAGCATAAAGCTTGAAGACTATTTCCAAGACTTATAGGAAACATTTAACACATAGAGGAAATATAATATGAAGCTTAACACCCAAAAGTATGTCATTGGAGTGGCCTCAAGTGAGTTCCTCGGATACATGATCCCCTAATGCGACATTGAAGCTAACGCTAAGAAGATACAAGTCGTCCTTAAAGTACAACCCCTCAGGTCAATAAAAGAGGTATAACAGCTCACAATACGTGCCACCGCACTAAACAAGTTTGTCTCCAAAAGCATATACTAATGCTCTGAGTTCTTTAAGGTCCTAAAAAACCTGACCAATTTTCAATGGACTGACTAATGTCAAACTGCCTTCGATAGGTTGAAGTAATTCCTGATAAGTCCACCCGTACTCTTGAAACTGGTTCCAAGTAAGAACTTATTCCTATACCTTTCTATCATTAATCAAGCTCTCTCCTCTATACTAGTACGAGTTGAAGGGAGAGAGTATAAGCCAAATTACTACATTAGGCATGTCCTCCAAGGGCTTGAAACGAGGTACACAAAGGTGGAAAAATACACCATTGCAATGGTGATTTCAACTAAAAGACTGTAGTTGTACTTCAAAGCACACTAGTTAATAGTCTTAACCGATTAACCACTGCAAAACATATTACACAAGTCAAACACATCAAGTCGAATGATAAAGTAAGCTCTCAAGCTAAATGCTTTCGAGGTATAATACTACTCAAGGGAAGCAATAAAGGTATAAGTCCCTACAAACTTTATAGTAGAGTACACATCAGATGTCATGATAGATAATAATGACAATCCACTATGGACTCTCCATGTTGATGACTCATCCACTAGGGGGGAGTGGAGTCAGCCTTATGCTACATGGATCTCATGAGGAAAAAGCATCATATACGCTTAAGTTCGGGTTCCCAACAAGTAATAATGAAGTAAAGTATAAAGCTCTTATTGTAGCTCTCAAATTGGTAAAGGAAATAGGTACCGAGAAGATAGGAATATACTTAGATTCCCAACTCGTTCTCTAACAAGTAAAAAGAGAATATACGATCAATGATGAAGCAATGACAAGCTAGCTCCAAGTTGTTAGGGACCTTACCTCAAAGTTCCCCTCTTAAAGCATCACTAAGGCTCCTTAAGCTAAAACATTCAAGGCCGGTAAGCTATTAGAGCTCATGTCCACAAGCATTCCTAGCCTAAACAAATAGAAGAAGAAAGTCTTTATCGAGTAACTTCTAAATAAGAGCATCAACAAGAAGTAGGCTTAAGTTATGGAAAATTTTCCTACACAAACTAAACTATACTGGATGGATCTTATTATCAACTATTTATAGAATGATATTCTTCTACTAAACAGAAAGGAGGTTAAGAAGCTTATGTACAAATCCACCAATTACACCATTATTGCCAACCTACTCTACAAAAGAAACTTGAGTACACCATTTTTCATATGTGTTCGGCTAAAAGAATGCCAAAGGTTGTTAGAAAAGCTGCACGTAGGGATATGTAGTAACCACGTTAAAAGTTAAGCCCTATACATTAAAGGAGTTAAGCTTGGTTATTATTAGCCCACTATAAGGGAAGACTTAGAGAAGTTCATGTGAAAGAACATGTAGTGCCAAAAGCATGCACCAATAGAGCACACACCAAGCAATTATCTATAATCCCTCACTAGCCTTTGGTTAATTGCCCAATGGGGATTAAACATCTTAAGACCTTTCCCCCGAGCTCCTAAGCAGTGATAATTCATTGTTGTCACCATAAATTATTTCACCAAATGGGTAGAGATAGAAGCTATAGCTAAGATTACTAAAAGAAGTGTTAAAGCCTTTATCTAACAATATTCTCAACAAATATAGAGTTCCATATGTGCTAATAATGGACAACAGGATGCAATTTAATAACAAAAAATTCAAGTTTTACAGGAACAATCACATCAAAATTCACTAAACCTCAATGGCATATCCTTAATCAAATGGACAAGTTGAGGCCATGAACAAGATTGTGCTTAACAGCTTAAGAAAGAGAGTAGATTAAGCCATAGGTAAATAGGTAAATGAACTCCCAACCACCTTGTGGGGGTATTGAACTACTCATAGGACCTCTATAAGGGAAACACCATTTAAGTTCGCCTTTGGTTCTAAGGCTATCTATCACATTGAATTGGAGCTCCTTAACATTACAATCTAGAGCATAAACTTGTCAACTAACCAAATTAGACTATAAGCTAACTTAGACACAATAGAAGAGATTCAAGATACTACTCAATTTAAGCAACCACATATCAACACTAGGCTACTCAATATTAAGATAAAAAAGGTTAAGAATAAAGTTTTCCAACTTAGTGACCTAGTCTTTAAAACATTGGAAGCTACCAGATCTCGAGAAGGTTAAGGAAAGCTCAAGCCAAATTAGCATAACCCAGTTAAAATTACTAAAGACTTAGGCAATATGACATACAAGCTTGAAAGGTTGGATGGTCAACGTATCCCCTGAACTTGGAATTTCGATAATCTTAAGCTATACTTCAATTAGATTATCGTTTACTCATTTGTAAACTCAATTATCGGATAACAAATAGAATTGTTTTATTTTATAAAGTTTTATTTACTTTATTTATTTGTTTACACTTTATCTTAACCTATCTAAGGTGAATAGACTTCATAAACTTATCAAGCCTCAACCTACTTAAGGTAAATGGACTCTAGATCATGATTAATCTCAACCTTAAGTCCACACTTTTATATCAACAAGAAAACAGACTCTTGATAACCTCAGGTCCTTATCCCTTAATGGGTGAATGGAATTTTTAGCTCTTAGACTATCACGAAACAACGAAAGTACTTGACCTCTTAAGGCCCATTTAAAGCATTCACAAAAAACTCATCAATAAGACCTAAGGTCTAAACGTCTGAAGGCACCTCGCAAGCACAATTTATAAAACAACAAACAAATGAAAATGAGAAGCTAAGTTCAACTGGACACAAAGAGCTAAATCATGCGATAAAATCATCGTAGTACAAGAATATTGATAAGGAAGAAAATGAAAGCAGTAAATACTAATAGCTCAAATTTAAAGAGATCTATCTAAATTTGCAACTTAAAGTTGACTTATTGACTTGAAAATATAGTTTAAAGAAAAAGAAAAGTTCCTCTCAACTATTAGGCGAAGAGATAATAAGTGCTTTGATAATTTCATCCACCTCGGCTACAGCAATCTTTTCAAAAGAGTGCAGCTCAAAGGTGGCAGAGGATCTTGTGAAGGAACCAAACTCAGAGGAGGAGGAGGAGTAGCGTCTTTGGGCTGCTCCTAACTTACGACCCTGTATTAGTCTTGGTCTTTTTTGTCTAAGGGGTGTTGCTCTTGAGGAAGATCCTCAAGTAGTCCCCCATCATCCTTGTTAGCATCCTCACCTACCTCTACTTTAACATTATCTTTAAATTCCAGCAATTTATCACAAAAGAAGAGATAGCTAAGGTCATACTCCAATTACACCTTCAAGATTTTCAACCGAGCCATTTGGATACCCTTAATCCACTTACAACCTTTAAGGTTAGGCCATTCCTTGCTCTTCATTATTTTATTAAACACCTCCTTCTCCATAGAGGCATAATCAACTTGCTTGGTAACACAAGTTTCCAAGTATAACAAATGGACCTAATCTTGTTCAACCTTAAGATAGAGTTGTTAGATCTCCTCTTGAAGGCTTTGCTTGACCTCAGCATACCTACTTCCCCTTTCACAAAGCTCTTTACATGCATCCTCAAGTTAGGCAAGAAGTTTTCTATTCTCTTGGAAAATACCCCTATTAGACCACTCGACCTCCCATACCTTTAATGATAGCTTGCCAATAGTCCTTGCCTTTAGCTCCATTAAAGCTCTTAAAGTTCCTAGCTTCACATTTGTGCACATCTTTAAGTTTTAGACCTCTGTTGCTTGGCGTTAGGACTTCTCTTAAGCCCTCCTAACTTTAGCCTTTGTATCCTTAACTTTTTGCAACAAGACAGAGATGTCATTAGAAAGTTTGCAATACCCACCATATAGCATATGGTGCTTAGAAATGAGGAGCTTATGTTCGAATCTCAACTCTCCCACCTGCTTGAGTTTAGCACCCTATAGCTCAAAAGTCTTGACTAAGTGTGATGAAAACTGCAACAAAAAATGTATAAATTAGTTATTAACTAAACAACTCATAAAGACTACAAGTAAATCATGCTTATTAAAAACACTTACATCATGAAGCTTTGAATAAAACATCCCCTCAAGCATGTCCTTGGGCATGCCTCATAGCGTCCCCTCTAAGGTGACAGTATCCTTTAGCAAGATACACCCCCTCAACAAATCCTTGCTCCACCTCACATCCCTTAAGCCCACTTCAAAGTTGTACACCTCCTACTATGGTAAGAAAACATGACCACTTAAAGAAGGCATGGAAGCCTGGTTACTGATGAGGTTTGTTCTTCTCACCCCTCCGAAGCAAACAACACAAGTTCTATACCCTAACAATGAGAGTCGGCTCCATAGTATCAAATTTAATGTTGAGGTGGACTATAATGTCTTGTGAAACTAAAGGCCTATCCTCAAACACCTCCACATCCAGCCTCTTCTTAGTCAACTAGGATACCCCTTCCCTAACCTTCCCCTTCATCTTCTCTCAAGCAATGACACTATCAACAAGTTAGGGAAGTGGAGTTTGTCTTTCTTCATCCATGATGGTGAGAGGGACCTCATGGGGCCTTAGAGCGGGACCCCTCTGTGTCTTCGTTGTGTTAGGAGAGGCCTTCTTACCCTTCTTAATGGCTTGAGTCGCCTTCCTTTATGCTAGCATTTTCCATAGTACTTTCCCTAAGCTACATATTTGCAAAGGAAAAAAATTGGTAAACATAGTGAAGTAAGTAATAAATAAAAAGAAATGGGGTATCGTGCCAAGCTAAGAAATTGCAAGGAGACTCATCCTCCTAGAAGGCTTACTTGAACATGACTCCATGGCAGCTCATTTCAGCATGGCTAAAGTCATAAGTTTACCTCCTTCCCCCCTCTAAAGCCACATTATCTATGAGCTCCCCATTGTAAAGGTTCCCATTAACCACCTTGAGTGCATTCCATAGACCATCTAATTTCTTTTGGAGCTCAACTAGTATCCAATTTGCTACAACCTTATCACTTAGACCTAATGAGCGTATTGCTATGGTATGGATCAGCTCAGTCCATTGCATCAAAAAGTCTAGGTCAAACTTGTATACCGCCACCAAGAATTTGTTCTTCCACCATGCATAGAAGACCCCAACCTGACCAATAACTTCCTCTTAGGTCGGCTAGTTAAGTAATACCAACCATTGTTCAACTACTTCAATCCATGGAAGCATTAGAGAATTTATGGGGTAACTCGAATAATAAAATGCTCACAAAACACCTCAAACACTACCACTAGCTTTCAAGCATTTGATACAAGCTAAGTTAGAGATAACCGATGGTAAGTGAAAAATTCCTCTTGAAACTCCCTGAATGGAGCTTGTAACCTAAACTCCATATGTTTATGAACCCCATTAAGGGTGTTCCCCTCCTCAAACAATGCTACGCTACTCGAGATTCTCCACTATCACTAGCATAGACATCTCTTGGAATTTGAGCAATGGCAGCCACCGCATCGATTTCCTTATCCAAGCTTTCACTTAACTCTTCAGCAATATCAAAACTACATCAAAGAACCTCTTTTGTAGTCGTTTAGGTGGGAATGCCTCTCCCCTCTCAATTGGTTTAGATATAAGAGGAAGAAGAAGATGCCATACTCACTCAGTCTAAAATGAAGTTAGGATTGAGTATTAAAGCTAAGACTAAATTTGAAGAGATTTGAAAATACGAAGTGAAGGTTTCTATTTTAGTAAATTCGAAATGACAAAGTGTGGAAATGACAAGGACAACAGATATATATAGGCAAGTTTGTAGAGAATAAAGCAACAGCCACTGAAAGGATATGATGAGATGTCCTCTAACCTGATCTTGACACATGGACCATAACTTAAATCAACGGTACAGATCACACTTATGTCCATTTTCCTGCCTATATCTCGATTAACAAAGTGTTGACAACTGTGTAATGCATTTAATGCACATGCATTCATGCACTAAAAGATAAATCAAATTAATGCTTGCTCGAGAAGACCTATGACCCCTCAAATTCCACACCATCTAATTAGGTCCCTCAACAACACCACTTCTTACGTAGGGTGGTGTAAAAAAATTTTATGATCATTGATGTGCTTTCACTTGCAATCATCTTAGAGCCAACTGTTCAGTTTCCCTCAGCACATAGCATACCCTTTATTATACTCAGCATAGGGAGATCTAGCTCGGGTCACCTACTTGCTTAGCCACTCGATGATGTTTCCATTCCCATCACTAAGAGATCAAAAGTTATGACATGGAGCTCGTAATTCCCAATGTAGGGTAATCTCTAGAGTGCATCATCTTGTCTCTAAGACCTTGGTCATCCATATAGTCATCAACTCTCTTTTCTAACTTGTTACCAAAGAGAGTGGGGGGGAGCAAGTATTAATAATTTTGAGCATAGACCCCCAAGGCCCATTTTAACCTACTGAAACCTCCATTTGAGCTTCACTCACCTTTTCTGACCTATTTTAGTCCATTCTAACACAAAATTGCTAAGTCCACTCTTCCCAACCTCCAAATTGGATTTCTTATGCATATCCCCACAATGGATAAGTATGAGAGAATGTTACGGATAAGGAAAGAGACTAGTCAAAGATACCCCACTCTCCCTTCCCCTTAATATTTGAAGATATTAAAAATTAATGCACTTTCCATATGAAGATCATCTACAATCTATATAAAAGGTTGAAGACTATCGGGAAAAAGACTATTGGACTCTCTACATCTCAATTTTCTATTACTCCTCACTTATGTTGACTTGGGCATCAGAGTTGCTATGTTAAAGCAACCTCTGGCACCGCCTATAACTTGACTTGTTTCTCTTCTATAGGTAATTCAACCATGTCCAAGAAACCTAGCACAAAACCATCCAAACAAAAGTGATGTTCTCAAAACCAAGCCCAAGCACATGCAAATGAATCAAAGAAACAATCTCAACTCAAGCATATGAACCGGTTCAATTGGACTATGAAATTGCATGAACCCTAATGGAAATTTGATAAAATCCAAAGGTTTAAAGATGCAATCAACAATCCAACAATGATAAACTTCACCAATTAACAATAAATACAAGTGAAATCTACGTAAATTACACCAAGATGACAAGTTTCGATTCCGTGATTCTCCTCTTCTAACAATGAAAATTTACGTCAATAATGATTCAATAAAATTGATGATGATAACCAAAGCTAAAACCATTCAATCTTATAACATGATAATTGATCACAATTGCAATAAAAAAATCTAACCAAGAACATCCAATTTAACCCTAGATATGACTCACTAGTGATGAAAAGGAAACACAACAAAGAAGGAATTGATATTACTCACAATTGCCCTCTGTTGCACTTGCCATAATTTCAACTCTTAGAAATTGAAATTGATAAAGGAAATTGGAACTAGGGAAACCTTAAGCCCTCTCACGAAAATGTGAAGTGAATTTTGAAAAATTCGGCCTCCTCAAACCCTACTATAAGCAAGTATTTATACTTGCTACCCTTAGGGTTAGAAAATGGACAAAAATTACAAGTTTGCCACTTTTAAGGCAGCCGGTCCTAAATGGAAATTACAATAAAAATGAAAGTTTCCCTAAAGAAAATACAACATAAAATAGTCCTTATAAAGGAGAACTATATAAAAGAAATGAGTCTTCATGATGTCGGTCTTCAAGATACTTTTGAAATAAGCCCCATTGAGAATCCCGACTCGCTCCAAAGTATAGGTGATTTGGTATCTTGTAGGACTGATAAGTGAGCCTGTTAAAATGCACTACAATTATAATGTAGAGATGTAGAGAATAGATTAGCTTCCTCAAGATTAGGTTTCTCAAGCAAGATTCTCAAAACTAAATTATGGAGACCCTTAGCTCAGGCCCTAGTGATAGGTCTTGTAAGAGTTTGATTCCTATCATCTCCTCGAGCTTCTGGAAGATTTGCCCTCAAATCTGATAGGTCTTCATGCATGTCATCTGATAAGTATGGTAATAGATCTGAGATATTAAAGGTCATTGATACTCCATACTCTCATGGTAACTCTATACGATAGGCATTGTTGTTGATGCACTTTAAAACCCTGAATGGTCCGTCTGATCTAGGAGACAGCTTCTATGACTTCTTATGAGGAAATTTGTCCCTGCTAAGGTTAATCCAGACTAAGTCACCTGGATTATAAAGATGAACTTTCCTATGTCTGTTTCCCTGGATTCTCTGCTGTTCTTAGGTCTTCTGAAGGTGTTCAGTTGTTTTATCATGGATGTGCTGAATTTGTCTGGCTCGGTCAACTCCACTAAGACTCTCTTCCTTTGTAGCTGGTCATGCTATAAAATACAATGGAATAGAAGGATTATAACCATAAACAACTTCAAAGGGAGATTTACTGGTTGAACTATGAGTAGACCTATTGTAAGCGAACTCAATAATAGGAAGACACAAGTCCCAATCATTAAGATTCTTACCAACTATTGCTCTGAGTAGATTCCCAAGTGTGTGGTCGATAACCTCTGTTTGTCTGTCTGTCTGTGGATGGCAAGAGGTACTGTACACATGGTTGTCAAAATCGCGATTTTACGTAGAATCGTTAAGGGGTTCGTAGAATTGGAACGTAGAAACGGAACATAGAAACGTAAATTTCTACAACCTATGTAAAATAACTTTCAAATATTATAAATTTACTTACAATAGTCATTAAAAAATATAATTAATAATATAAATAAGGAAATTAAGTATTTATTTTAGCCATAAATTGCAAATTTGCAATAAAAGTCATAATATAGATAATCGAGCATAAGTTGTATAATATAGATATTTTATTTCTAAAATGATAAATCATATATAAAACAAGTTTCACCTAATTTTATATACAAAAGCTAAAAGATAATAGATAAAATTTAAAAATCAATTGTGACTTTAAGAAATTACTAATAAATAAAAATTGATAATGAAGATATACTATTATAAAGGAGTAATATTAAAAAATGACCAAAAGTACATAATAAAGAAGATACTATAACAAAAAAACCTTCAAAATTATATATTACTAGGTAAATTTTTGCACTATTCGTGATTATTAATTCAAAATATATTTACTTAACAATATCTCACATTTACTTAACTATGAGAATGATATATTGAAAAGATAGAAATATAAATACATTTATACCTTTCCTATAAAATTAAAAATATAAAAAAATTCTTATAAAATTAAAGTTATCTACTATTTATTTTATTTACTATTACAAAATATTAGTTAAAATAAGGAAAGTTGCAGCAATCAAACATGAATGCTTTAATACGAACATGATCACAAATAGGAACAAGAAGACTAACAATCAACGAACACAAACACAAAGACTTCAATGCAACGTAACACACTGACAAGAGAGGAGTGATGACCGATGAACATGTTGGGGTATGACTCATACTTCCCTACGACAGGAAAGCACGTGGGTCCCGCTCTATGCTGAGCGGGCGGGGGTTTGGGGAAGTCGCCCTGGCGGGGGTTTCAAGGAGGCAGCACCCCCTAGACGCTAGAGGGCTTTTAACAATTAAGCCCACAGTTGTTTATTAAAAGTTTGGGCTTGGATAAGAAAACACGAAGAAAAATGCTTTTTGGAAGGAACAGGGGAAGAGCACGACCATATGTCAAGGAAACATGCCCACAGAAGCACACACGGTTGAACACACGTTTGAAGGCACGGCCGTGTTTTGAGCTTGAAAAATCCACAGAAACACACACGGTTGAGTACATGGTCTGTGACACGGCCGTGTGTTATTTGCGTGGAAGCCTGTAGTTGTAAATATTTGTGGAATCGGTTGAAATAGATAGAATCGCGATTTTGAACGATTTTACTGTTCAAAGTTGCGATTTTATTACGATTTTGCTATTCTCCGATTTTGTATGCGAGTTAACAGGGAATATATATACAAACTCGTAAAATCGTTGAATCGTACGAGTTGAAACGCGATTTTGACAACAATGATTGTACATAAGCTTAGTACCTAGTCTTTTCCATAATGTCTTCTAAAAGAAACTAAGAAACTTAGTATCTCTATCTGACACTATGCTATGTAGAACTCCATATAATTTGACAATTTCCTACATAAAAAGGTTAGCAATAAAAAGAGCATCATCTGTTTTGTGACAGGGTATAAAGTGTGACATTTTGCTGAATCGATCAACAACCACCATAATAGAGTCTTTCCCCCTCTATGTTCTAGGTAATCCTAACATAAAATCTATATTGATGTCAGTCCAAGGTTTATACGGTATAGGTAAAGGCATATACTCACCTTGTGCACCTTTTTTCCCTTTAGCTCTCTTACAAATACCACACCTTTCTAGTACCCTATGGACATCCTTTATCATACCCTTCCAATAGAAATTCTCTCTCAATATGGCTAGGGTTCTTTTCTCACCAAAATGTCCTGACAATCCACCTACATGTGCTTCCCTCACCAATAATTCCCTCATAGATCCAGATGGAATACATAGTTTTCCTAATTTATATAGAAACCCCTCTATCACGCAATATCCATCATACATCTTGCCCCCATAACACCTCTCCATAACAGTCTTAAATTCCTCATCACATATATATTGTTCTTTCAATAATTCAAAACCCAGTAGTTTTGACTGAAGAGAAGTAATAAGTACATACCGTCATGATAAAGTGTTAACAACAATATTCTGATTACCCTTTTTGTACTTTATCACATAAGAAAAACCCTCTACAAACTCCACCCACTTAGCTTGGCGCTTAGACAAATGATGTTGTCTCCTGAAATGTTTCAAAGATTCATGATCTATATAAATAATAAACTCTTTCGGGAGGAGATAATACCGCCATGTCATGAGAGCCCTTACTAAGGAATAAAATTCCTTATCATATATAGAATAGTTTAAAGTTGCACCACTCAACTTCTCACTAAAGTATGCTATAGGTCTCTTTTCCTGCATTAATACAACACCAATTCCAATCCCAGAAGCATCACATTCTAACTCAAAAACTTTGTCAAAATCAGGTAAAGCCAATAATGGAGCACAAGTGAGTTTTTCTTTTATCTCTTCAAAACTCCTCTGAGCCTTTTCACTCCAGACAAAAGGTATACTCTTTTTAGTCAGTTCTGTGAGAGGACGGACAATACTACTGAAATTTTGGACAAAGTAACTATAAAAGGATGCAAGTCCATGAAAACTTCTTACCTCAGTAACTGAAGTAGGTGTTGGCCATTCCTTGATTGCCCTCACTTTCTCTTCATCCACCCTAACACCTGAACCAGATACAACAAAACCCAAAAATGTTACCTCAGTTTGGTAAAAGGAACACTTCTGGATATTTGCAAATAGCTGTTGTGTCCTCAATATTAAAAATACTGCCCGAAGATGCTCCACATGTTGTTCTAGGTTTTTGCTGTAAATCAGAATATCATCAAAATAAACAACAACAAATTTTCCTAGAATTTCTTTCAGTACATGATTCATCAACCTCATAAAGGTATTAGGAGCATTACTCAAACCAAAGGGCATAACCAACCACTCATACAGTCCATGACATGTTTTAAAAGCGGTCTTCCATTCATCCCCTTCTCTCATCCGAATCTGGTGATATCCGCTTTTAAGATCCACTTTGGAGAAGACCTGTGAACCATGCAGCTCATTTAACATATCATCAAGTCTAGGAATCGGATACATGTATTTGATGGTGATTTTGTTGATGGCTCTACTATCAATATACATTCTCGAAGTACCATCCTTCTTAGGAACAAGAAGGGTGGGAACAGCGCATGGGCTAAGACTCTCTCTAACAAACCCCCGTTTAACCAATTCATCTACCTGGCACTTCAATTCCTTAACCTCCTTAGGATTCATGCGATATGAAGGTCAGTTTGGTAACATTGAACCGAGCATAAAATCAATAGCGTGCTCTATCCCTCTCAAAGGTGGTAATCTTGCTGGCAAATCATCAGGAAAAATGTCAGTATACTCATTCAATACCTGAGAAACTATTGGAGGTAAAGATTGTGGCTCCTGTAACCCTAATACACATCTCAACTAAAGCAAGTATGTTGGAGCCTCTTCTATAATTAATCTCTCCATTTCACCCTGTCCCATCAATAATACCTTCTTTTCCTCAGAATCATCACACTGTATTAAAGCCCTTTTAACCTTTCATGGTCGACTGATCTGTTGTTGAACATTTTGGACCTCTAAAGGTGACATAGGATTCAGAATAACTCGTTTGCCCTCCTTCTAGAACACATAAGTATTCCTGAAACCATTATGTAAGACTATCCTATCATATAACCAAGGCCTGCCAAGCAATATATGGGATGCACACATAGGCAAGATGTAACACTCAATCTCATCACAATATTTATCCCCTATACTGAATGGTACCTTAGCTCTTTGGGTCACATATAAACTTCCTTGATCACTAAGTCAATGGTTTAGGATGTGGAATAGTTGTAAGTTTTAGCTTCGATACTAACGATGCTGCTACCACATTGGTACAACTACCACCATCAACTATAAGGACACAAATTTCCTTGTACCTTACAAGAAGTATGGAACAAGTTTTCCCTTTGTTCTTCATCCTTATTAGCAAATGTAGTCAATGTTTGGCGCAACACATTAGCATATTGAAATGTTTCACTAAACATTGTTGTATTCGAATTCAATCACCACAACAATAATATTACCCACTCCTTTCAAATCACGGCGCAACAACCTTCCCAAATTCCACAAGACACTCACTTCACAACACAACTCCATGCCAAAATTACTTACACCGCCACTTACACAATACACACACAATGCACTTAATTCAAACAACAACAACAACACTCACGGTGTAGTACTCCAATTCCACGGCAACAATAACAAAATGGAACCAAATATGGATACTTCTCCAAATGGCAAGCAATTGATTCCAACTAGTTAATGTGCAATCAAAGTGATTAATGCACAATAACTCTTTAACTAATGATTGATTTGAATTCAAAATAGTTTCCTAATTCTCCACGCCAATTGAACAAATTTGCCAAGGAAATGACTCTTCCAATTCCGCAATGTCAAGGAAACAACATCCACTCATTAACAATGCTTCAACTATTTGAATCCCCAAATGATGGAATTCAATTCAAGAACCTCCTCTTCTTCCTCAAACAAATAACTCATGGCAAGGATGAAGTCAACAACTCAAATTTTTGAAATTCAATTCAAGTCAAGAGCTTCCCCTTTCTTCCTCAACAAATGACTCACAGCAAGATGAAGGTAATAAAATTCAATTTTCCGAAATTCCACTTCCCTCAACTAATCATAATGATCATTTCCCTTTAATCAATCACGATTAACTCAAGAGAAAAAAAGAAATTACAAATGCTCCACGTCTACATCAACAAGCAACAATCATAACACCTTAACAACATAATCAATTACTTCAATTTCCACTCCTACAATTCGATTCAAAATGGTAATACAACAACCCTTAATTTCCAAATTTCAATTGAAAAATCCCTTCTCACAAACTTCAAGCTCTGATACCAAAAGATGATGTGCTCAAAACCAAACCCAAGAACATGCAAATGAATCAAAGAAACAATCTCAACTCAAGCATATGAACCGATTCAATTGGACTATGAAATTGCGTGAACCCTAATGGAAATTTGATGAAATCCAAAGGTTCAAAGATGCAATCAACAATCCAACAATGATAAACTTCACCAATTAACAATAAATACAAGTGAAATCCACGTGAATTACACCAAGATGACAAGTTTCAATTCCGTGATTCTCCTCTTCCAACAATGATTCAATAAAATTGATGATGATAACCCATGCTAAAACCATTCAATCTTATAACATGATAATTGATCACAATTGCAATAAAAAAATCTGACCAAGAAAATCCAATTCAACCCTAGATATGACTCACTAGTGATGAAAAGGAAACACAACAAAGAAGGAATTGATATTACTCACAATTGCCATTTGTTGCACTCGCCACAATTTCAACTCTTAGAAATTGAAATTGATAAGCAAAATTGGAACTAGGGAAACCCTAAGCCCTCTCACGAAAATGTGAAGTGAATTCTAAAAATTTTGGCCTCCTCAAATGCTACTATAAGCAAGTATTTATAGTTGTTACCCTTAAGGTTAGAAAATGGACAAAAATTACAAGTTTGCCACTTTTAAGGTAGCGGGTCCTAAATGGAAATTACAATAAAAATGAAAGTGTCCCTAAAGAAAATACAATATAAAATAGTCCTTACAAAGGAGAACTATATAAAAGAAATGAGTCTCATGATGCCGATCTTCAAGATACTTTTGAATTAAGCCCCATTAAGAATCCCGACTCGCTCAAAAGTATAGGTGATTTGGTATCCTATAGGACTAATAAGTAAGCCTGCTGAAATGCGCTACAATTATAATGTAGAGATGTAGAGAATAGATTAGCTTCCTCAAGATTAGGTTTCTCAAGCAAGATTCTCAAAACTAAATTATGGAGACCCTTAGCTCGGGCCCTGGTGATAGGTCCTGTAGGAGTCTGATTCCTATCAAAAAGTGTCATAATACTTGCTAATGCATTGGTTCACAATACTTTTTTTCATTGTGATTGCAACCCATTCAAATGAAATGTCACAAAATCTAACTACTTCCCCTCCAGAGCCACTTCATTCAACTAATCCAAGACCTCAATCTAACAAAGTGGAGTTTGGCACTTCTTAAGAGCATTTTGTCTCACTTTGTTAGAATAGGCTTTAGCTTAATTTGAATAAAGTGAAGCTCAATTTGTTCTAATGAAAAGGGATTCTATTTGAGCAAAATCTTATAAAACAAAACCTTCCTTGGACTTATCTTGACAATTCCGCTTGTTTACAATAAAATGAACTGGTTTGCCTCATGTTTATACCTTAAGATCAACACTAATATCTACAACTTCTTTACATCTAATATTATATCAATCTCCTTATTACACTCTAAATTATATTAATGCTTGATTAAGTGTTTTGGACCAAGTCCTTACCACTCATCCTAATTATTGGGATGTAACTTAATTTACATGAAAAAAAGGGCCGTTAAGAAGAATTAAAGCAAGAGACTTAACAAGAGGACGAGCTAAATAAAAGTAGGAAGCTCTTACCATAACAAGCTTAATCAACAGCAAGATAGAGATTCTAATGATAGATGAAGAATGTAACAATTGCAATATAATAATTCAATCTCAAATTTGTAATTATATGATGCATGTTGATAGTCTATATTTCCTACAAAGCCTCTAAACCTAAGCTTGCCCTACCAAAAGTTTCAAACTTAGATATAGAGGAAAGAATGAAAATTGGCATAGCAATTTGATGAGAGCCATGATGGGAGCCAAGCTAGAAGGTGGAATGTGGATCCTCTTGAAGTGCCACCTGGACCGATCACAAGAACTCGAGCAAAACGATTCAAGGAAGCACTTAACGGTTGATAAAGGATGTCTAAGAAGCCGGAAAGGATTGGAGAAACCATGAGAATGAACTTGCATTTGTACAAGTCATTCAAGGAGATCAAAGCTGCCGGTCTTGACAACGCTGGCTTAAACGCTGCCGGCCTTGAATCGGCATTGCAATTAGAGCGCGACAGAGGGACTACGTCGACCTATTATGCCATCTACTACACCGCCGGCGTACAATGCCTGTTTGTTATTTTTCCGCAACTTTATTATGTTATGTCGTTTTGGGCTTTTGTGTTACGAATTGTAAACCCTATTAAAAGCTGCTAGGGTTGGAAAAACACAGATAGAATATACATACAACATTGAATAACACAATTTGAGAGAATTCCTCTCTTGGTTCTCCAAAGAACTTCTCTTGAACTTATCGGATTTCTTCTGTGGTGTTCAACCCCGACTTATCAATCGGTCTTTCATCCCGATTGTGGCATCAACAGAACATACCAAGGTTCTTACCTCACCTATAGGCAACGGGTTACGGTTCCACTTGATTGTTTTAGCATCTTGGGTTGCAATTCCAAACGTATTGGTATAGGGTTTTGTTACACGTGGGCGTGGTTCGTATCAGTTTGGTATCAGAGCCTAGGTTTGTTAAACATTAGTTCGGTTTGAGAAAGGTAACATCAAAACCTTAACTCCAATCGTTCATATCAATTGTTCATATCAAGTTTCGTATTACCGTCGCTTCATACTCAAGTCCATAGTGTTAATTGTTTCTTAAGTAGTGTAGTTTCATTCCATCAATCTTGTTACAAAAAAAAAGGAACGAAAACAAAAGCAACAAAAAAAAAGGAGAAGAACGAAAATAAAGACAACAAAAAAGAAAGAAAAAAAAAAGGAAAATTCAAGCCCGAAGAGTTTGTTCTTGAATTCTACGGAAGAATTTGGTGTGGTTTGGATTAGTTCTAAGAGAATTGAGAAGAGGGATTAGTGAGTTGATATCATATCTGTTTGTGAGAATACACGAGTGATTGTGGGATATCCTTCTTGAGTGAAACATGTGAGGGAGTGAATCGTGAGGCTTAATTCTATATATTTGTGTTAGTACTAACCTTTATTGCAGGAACTATGTCACGGCATAATTCTCCTAAAGGTGAGAGAGGGAGGTTTGATGCTAAGTTAGTGATTGAAGCATTGAGGAGTGAGATGAAGAGAATGTTTCAGGAGGGGATGGAACAAATTCATGAAATGGTAGAGCAATCTAAAAACGTTTTTTAAGGGCGTAAGAGGGAGAGTTATTCTAAGAGAGGACAAAGGGGTGGAGATGAAATTTCTGATGATAAGTTTGATGAACCTTCTATCGGGAGTTATAGAGGTTATGGTGGTAGGAATAGAGGAACTAGGGATTGGGAAGATAGAGGAGATAGGAATAGAGAGGATAATCAAATGAGTAGTATAAAGATGAAGATTCCTCCTTTCCAAGGGAAGAATGATCCCAAGGCATACTTAGAGTGGGAGAAGAAGGTAGAGATGGTGTTTGATTGTCACAATTATAGTGGGAGGAAGAAAGTGAAGCTTGCTGCCATTGAGTTTTCAAATTACGCCATAGTGTGGTGGGATCAACTAATGTTGAATAGAAGAAGAAATGGCAAACCACCCATTGAGTCTTGGGAAGAGATGAAGAGGGTGATGAAGAAGCGGTTTGTTCCTGCTTATTACTATCGTGAATTGCACAACAAATTGCAAACTCTTAAGCAGGGAAGCCGAAGTGTATATGAGTATTTCAAGGAGATGGAGGTTACTATGATTAGAGCAAATGTTAAGGAGGATAGAGAAACTACCATGGTGAGGTTTCTTGCTGGGTTAAATAGAGAGATTCAAAATGTGGTAGAATTGCAGCATTATGTGGAACTGGAAGATATGGTCCACATGGTTATAAAGGTTGAGAACCAACACAGGAGGAAAGGTAGTAGTACTGCACGGTTTCAACAGGGTACTGGTTCATCTACTTGGAAGACTAACCAATGGAAGAAGGAAGAAAAGTCTTTACCCACCAAGCCAAAAGGAGAGCAGAAGCAAGCGGGTTCTACTCCTGGTAATCAAGGTAAACCTGATTCTTTTACTCCTAGAAATCGTGACATTAAATGTTTTAAATGCCAAGGCAGAGGCCATATTGCTAGTCAATGTCCGAATAGACGTGTTATGATTTTGTGCGATGATGGTGAGTATGAGACTGAGGGGGATAGTGAAGATGATGATATGCCTCCATTGGAGGATGCTAGTGATGACGAGGAGCCTGCAGCAGGGAAGTTAGTAGCAGTAGTAAAGCGAGCTTTAAATGTGCAGGTGAAGGAAGAAGAGGAGGTGCAACGAAAGAATATCTTTCATACTAGATGTTATCTAGGTGACCATATTTGCAGTTTGATCATTGATGGGGGGAGTTACACTAATGTGGTGAGTGCTTTCATTGTTGAGAGGTTGGGGCTCAAGACCACTAAACACCCTAGCCCATATAAATTGCAGTGGCTGAATGATAGTGGCGAGACTAAGGTGAGTAAGCAAGCCTTAATTGCTTTTCGCATCGGTAAGTATAAGGATGAGGTATTATGCGATGTAGTGCCGATGCAAGCGTGTCATGTGTTGTTGGGGAGGCCATGGCAGTTTGATAGGAAGGTTGTTCATGATGGTTTTTCTAACAAGTATACACTTGTTCACCATGGCAAAAGCTATAATCTTAAACCCTTAACACCTAAACAGGTGTATGAGGATCAGTTACAGCTACAACAATCTTTTGCAAAATATAAGGTGAGTGAAAAACAAAAGGAGATTGAGAGAGCAAAAGACATAGAAAAAGAAAAGGAATACAAAAGTCAATATCAAAAGGAAAAAGAGAGGAAGGCTAGAAAGAGTGTGAGAGGCCAAGTTGAGGGGGGATCAACTTTGGTGGTGAGTGAAAAGGAGAGTGCAGCCTTGCAAAAGGAGAGTTGTGTGGCAAGAGCGAGTGTAGTGAGGAGAGCGTTAGTGATGAAGCAACCTATGTTGTTGCTAGTTTTTAAAGAAACTTGTTTGAATAATAATGAACTTCTTAACTCTTTGCCTAGTGTGGTTGTGTCTATTGTGCAGGACTTTGAAGATGTCTTCCCCGAGGAGATTCCAAAGGGGTTACTACCTATTCGTGGTATTGAGCACCAGATTGACCTTGTACCCGAAGCATCTATTCCAAACAAACCAGCTTATAGAAGCAATCTAGAGAGATAAAGGAACTTCAAAGGCAGGTTAATGACTTGATGGAGAAAGGGTACGTGAGAGAAAGCATGAGCCCATGTGCAGTGCCTGTGATTTTGGTGCCTAAGAAGGATGGGTCATGGAGAATGTGTGTTGATTGCCGCGCCATCAACAACATCACGGTAAAATATCGTCATCCCATTCCTCGCTTAGATGACATGTTAGATGAGTTACATGGGTCTAGTGTCTTTTCCAAAATTGATTTGAAAAGTGGATATCACCAAATTAGAATGAAAGAAGGTAATGAATAGAAAACCGCATTTAAGATAAAATATGGATTATATGAGTGGTTCGTAATGCCTTTCGGTTTAACTAACGCACCTAGTACTTTCATGGAACTTATGAACCATGTTTTGAGGACTTTTATTGGCAAATTTGTGGTCGTCTATTTTGATGATATCCTCATTTACAGCAAGAGTTTGGAAGACCATATATCTCACTTAAGGGTTGTTTTTGGAAGTGCTTCGAAAGGAGCAATTATATGCTAACCTCAAAAATTGCACTTTTTGCACGGACAAACTTGTGTTTCTTGGTTTTATTGTTAGTGCACAGGGAATACAGGTTGATGAAGAGAAGATTCGTGTGATCCAAGAATGGCTTAGTCCAACTAATGTGAGTAATGTTCAGAGTTTCCATGAACTAACGAGCTTTTATAGGAGGTTTGTGAAAGATTTCAGCACCATTGCAGCACCACTTACTGAAGTAATCAAGAAGAATGTGGGGTTCAGATGGGGAGAGCAACAAGAGAATGCCTTTCAGACGCTGAAAAATAAGTTGACTCATGCACCACTACTTGCTTTACTTGATTTCTCTAAAACTTTTGAAATTAAGTGTGATGCTTCAGGAATAGGTATTGGAGCAGTTCTTATACAGGAGAGGAGACCAATTGCATTCTTTAGTGAGAAGCTAAGTGGGGCAACCTTGAACTACCCTACTTATGACAAGGAGTTATATGCATTGGTTCGAGCGCTGGAGACTTGGCAACACTATCTTTAGCCAAAAGAGTTTGTGATCCACACTGATCATGAATCCTTGAAGTACTTGAAGGGACAACATAAGCTAAACAAAAGGCATGCTCGTTGGGTGGAGTTCATCGAAACATTTCCCTATATCATCCACTACAAGCAAGGTAAAGATAATGTTGTTGCTGATGTACTTTCTAGAAGGTATACTCTTATCTCTACTTTTAGTTCTAGATTGCTTGGTTTTGAGCATATTAAAGAATTGTATGCTGCTGATCGAGATTTTTGTGAAGAGTATGTGCGCTGTGAGAAGAGTGGTCATGGTAAATTTTATAAGCATGAGGGATTCTTGTTTAGGGAGAATAAACTTTGCATTCCAAATTGTTCTCTAAGAGAGTTATTAATGAGGGAGTCTCATGGAGGAAGGTTAATAGGGCATTTTGGAGTAGCTAAAACTTTAGGGGTTTTGTAGGAACACTTCTATTGGCCTCACATGAAACAAGATGTTGAGAGGATTTGTGAGTGATGTTTCACTTGTAAGCAAGCAAAATCTAAAGTCCAACCTCATGGACTTTATACCCCACTTCCCATTCCTCACGAGCCTTGGGTAGACATTTCCATGGATTTTGTGTTAGGATTACCTAAGTCTAGGTATGGTCGAGACTCTATTTTTGTAGTCGTGGATAGGTTTTTTAAGATGGCACATTTCATTCCTTGCCACAAAACAGATGATGCTTGCCATATTGCTAATTTGTTCTTTAGGGAAGTTGTGAGAATGCATGGTATGCCTAGAACAATTGTGTCGGACCGGGATGCTAAGTTCAATGCTAAGTTCTTGAGCTACTTCTGGAAGACCCTGTAGGCTAAGTTAGGAACTAAGTTATTGTTCTCTACTACTTGTCATCTACAGACTGATGGTCAAACTGAGGTAGTAAATTGAACCTTATCTACTTTGTTGAGGGCTGTCATTAAAAAGAACATTAAAAGTTGGGATGATTGTTTGCCGCATGTTGAATTTGCTTATAATCGCACAATGCATTCTACTACTAAGTTTACTCCTTTTGAAATTGTGTATGGTTTTAATCCACTAACTTCTTTGGATTTATCACCTCTTCCCATTTCTGAATATGTTAATCTAGATGGTAAGAAGAAAGCATAATTTGTTAAACAGCTCAATGACAAGGCAAGGCTCAACATTGAACGGAGGACAGAACAGTATGTGAAATAAACCAACAAGGGTCGTCGATAAGCTGTCTTTGAACCTGGAGACTGGGTTTGAGTTCACATGGGCAAAGAGCGGTTTCCTGTGCAGCATCGATCTAAATTACTTCCTAGAGACGATAGACCATTTTAAATTCTTGAGCGCATCAATGATAATGCCTACAAGTTAGATTTGCTAGGTGAGTATCAAGTAAGTGCTACTTTTAACATTACTAATCTGAGTCCTTTTGATGTAGGCAACGATTTGAGGACAAATCCTTTTCAAGAAGAGGGGAATGATGAGATCCATGATGGGAGCCAAGCTAGAAGGTGGAATGTGGATCCTCTTGAAGTGCCACCTGGACCGATCACAAGAACTCAAGCGAAACGATTCAAGGAAGCACTTAACGGGTTGATAAAGGATGTCCAAGAAGCCGGAAAGGATTGGAGCAACCATGAGAATGAACTTGCATTTGTATAAGTCATTCAAGGAGATCAAAGCATAGGAGATCAAAGCTGCCGGTCTTGACAACGTTGGCTTAAACGCTGCCGGCCTTGAACCGGCATTGCAATTAGAGTGTGACAAAGGGACTACGCCGGCCTACTACGCCGCCGGCATATATACCCAGCGTACATCCTACGCCGGCTACTACGTCGCCGGCGTACAATGCTTGTTTGTTATTTTTCCTCAACTTTATTATGTTATATCGTTTTGGGCTTTTGTTTTACGAATTGTAAACCCTATTAAAAGCTGCTAGGGTTGGAAAAACATAGATAGAACATACATACAACATTGAATAACACAATTTGAGAGAATTCCTCTCTTGGTTCTCCAAATAACTTCTCTTGAACTTATCGGATTTCTTCCATGGCGTTCAACCCCGACTTATCAATCGGTCTTTCATCCCGATTGTGGCGTCAACAGAACATACCAAGGTTCTTGCCTCACCTATAGGCAATGGGTCGCGGTTCCACTTGATTGTTTTGGCATCTTGGGTTGCAATTCCAAACGTATTGGTATAGGGTTTCGTCACATGTGGGCATGGTTCGTATCACAATTGCCCTTATTCCTATTATTCCCTCTTTGCAATTAATGTTAAGGATTTGTGAGAATTAAGGGAATGAAAGGAATTATGGGAAGGCGACACAACTGCCATTTTCATCCATCCTTGCCTATGAATACCCCTTAAACGCACTAGGTAAAGGATCCAAAATGCCAAATGCCTTTGCATTCTAGTTGATATTCAATCCTCCCTCTTTCCTTTGTTGACTTAAACATTAGTGCCTATGGAGAGAAGACTAGCTCATTGCTTTTTTTGGAAAATCTTTCACACTTATATATGGAGTTTCATCTCAAGCTTTAGCTAGAAAAATATCAAGATTTCATCTTAGGCTTGAGCTTAGAAAATACGACAATTCAAAACAACAGTGTACATCAAAATTTGTCCTCCCAAATTGCTATAATGAAAAAAAATGCATGATTTAGGGACTTTTTTTTCTTTTTTATGTCTACTTCTATTACATTATATCAATTTGTAAATTGGGATATTTCTCTTAAAAATGCAAAAGTAGATTTTTTTTTTATGTATAAAGAGTAAAAAGATACATATAAAAGAACGTTACAAACTTTTGAAGACAACCACTTCTACATGAGTTGGGACAATTTAAGAGATACACAAGCAATCCAAGCAATGCACATGAATAAATGGATGGAATGGATACAAGTCTCATTAAATATAACCTATTATGTCACATTTGGTTGGTATGTTGTAATGACTTGGAATGGAATGTAATGAAATCAAGGACGAAATGACCAACCATTCTTATGTTTAGAAACATCAATAGAATCATTTATTCCATTTCACATTATGTTTAACAATGTCATATTCGAAATGAAATGAAATGAATATGTGGGTATTTGACAAAAATGCCCTCAAATTTTGGATTTACATGTTTGTATGTTTTGTTTTATTTTATATATTTATATACACACAACAAACCTATCATCTATATACATTTGTTATACATACATACATACATACATATATGAAAATACATAATCTCTATACAACGTCATATATATATATATATATAATCTATATGTATATATGTGTGTGTAACAAATATATTAGTTTGTATACATGTATTATATGTATACATAAGAAATGCTTGATTTGTAAACATATGTTATCTGTGTAATGTATTTATAATCTATTTATCTATTACAAATAAGTTCTTTCTTTGAAAAAGAAAAAAAAATCATGCATGTATTTTTTTTTAAAAAAGAAGAAATTCTTCTTCTCAAAACAACCAGGAAGCATGATGTTGAAAAAAAACACCATAGCAAATGCAAAGAGTTTATCCATTCCACTAATACTGTAATAATATTCTTCTCTCTCTCCAATTTTCTTCTAGCCAAAATTAACCTATTCATGATTGCACCAAAGCCAATGCATAAAAACATATCAAAGTGAAGATATAAAACCATAATTTTACTTTTGATATTCCATAAGATAATTTTTACAAAAAAAAAAAAAAAGAAGGTGCTAATTGAACTCATAATTTATTTCTATAAATTATTGGCTTTGCTTATTTTGGTATCATGAATTTTCTACATTGAATACCAAATATTAGGGTTAACATCTATATATTACTATTCACCAATCTTCTACAACAATTTCCTTCCATTTGCATTATAAAGTTTCAGTCAAATAGTGCAAATACTATTCCATCTAATGAGAAATTTGAGTAAGTAGATTGGCTTTCCATGTTGAGGAAGATGCATGCATATCAAAGCACTTGACTTTATCGTAGATGATATTTAGGTGTAGGAAGAAATGTTCTAAAATAGCAAAAATAAACATAGGAAGAGACCTACACTCTTTCCACCAAGAAAACACCATATTTTATTGTTCATCTAATATGAGTCTATTTGATGAACACCATTCTCTCTTTGAAATTGCTTCGAATCTCTCTTATTCCAGTTGTATAAATGTAATTGACTACCATGATAATAATAATAATAAAAAAACAGAAGTTCGGGCAAGCGGAACAGGAACAAGGGGCGTTGTTTAGTACCCTCGTTATGGCATTTCCGTAATTTTAACTTTCCGAAAAAGTTCAAAAAAAATTAAAAAAAAAAAGAAAAGAAAAGAAGAGGGTGGGGCGGGGTGCTTAAAGCATAGCAAAAGCGACGCATCCCTCACGCGCTTCGTCAACTTTTCTCTTACCACCACTTCTCTTCTCTACTAGGCTACTACTTTTTGTTCCCTCTTTCTGAACTCTTCTAAACCAAACCACCAACCCTTTAATATATTCCTGTCCTGCTGCTATTGTTTGGTCCATCCACGCCCTCCATAGAACTGGGTTTCGCGAGGAAATGAGGGATGTTGTCATTCCTAGCAAGAATAGCGACTGCGTGTTGGAGACCGGTCAGGCGATATGCCCGTATGAACAAGGATGATGCTAATGATGAAGATTATGATGACTCGCTCATTTGGTGCAGAGACTTGGAGAGACACAGTTATGGGGAATTCTCTTTTGCGGTTGTTCAGGCCAATGAAGTGATCGAGGATCAAAGTCAGGTTGAAATTGGTCGTGATGGGGTCTTTGTTGGTGTTTATGATGGTCATGGTGGTCCTGATGCTTCGAGGTTTATATCTGATCATCTTTTCCTTCACTTAATCAGTACGTTTTTTCAAGTCCCTCTTCCTTTCTCTTCTTTTTTGGTTTTGCTTCATATCGGGTCTATTGCTCGCTTCGATGTGTTGACTATAACTTCCGACAGTCATGACCACTGAGACATTTATTGGATCATTTAAATGCTGATATTATTTTTCTTTTTTGCTTTGGTCTTGAGATATCTGGTTGTGTATAGAATCTTTTATTTTTTTATGATCAGTGATGGTGGAGGTGATTTTGTTCTGATTGCTAGTAATCATCGAGAGTTCAGAGATTTCCTGGGCAAGAACTTTTAGGCTTGTAGATAAATCGTCTAGGTAAACAGATAAATTTAGGACTTATGTTAGGAATTGAATATGCTTTACAATTAGTTAATAAGGATGAATCCACCTTCTGGTAGTATTTCTATGCCATGTTGGGAGATTAAAAACCTGCCAAGATATTGCTTGTTCCCGTAACAAGTGTCTCTGTGTTAAGTATCAGTGGATAGCGATCCTAGTGAACGGCAGAAGCTTTGGGAATTCAAAATTCGGATTCATTTTAGACTAGGAAGGATTGAATTTTGCTCCAGATGGAGCATTGTGGGGCATTCTTTAGTTGCTTGACTTTGATGATGTATTCTAGCAACTGCTGCAAAGCTAGGATTGATTATGGTAGCTTTCAAATGAGAGATTCTTTACTGAACATTTTTTTTCTTTCGCAAGGAGTTTCTTCACCAGTAGTAATTGCTGGCTTGCTTGTTTGATGTTTAGCGTTATTAATTTTAAGTAACTTGTCCATTGAAAGGAAAAATGAAGTCTGGCATTGTTGAATTTTGTCCTGTTTGTAAAATAATCATAACGTCACTGCATCCAATTTGCATGTTTTTACAGAGAATGCTCGTGAGCATGGAACAATATCTGAAGATATCCTTAGAAATTCTTTCTCTGCTACGGAAGAAGGATTTCTAACTCTAGTTCGTAGGTCATGTGGAATAAAACCCGTAATTGCAGCAACTGGATCCTGTTGTCTTGTTGGCATTATATGGAGAGGAACATTGTATATAGCTAACGTGGGTGACTCTCGTGCTGTGATAGGTTCCTTGAGTAGGTCAAACAAAATGGTTGCTGAACAACTGACTATGGAACATAACGCAAGTATGGAGGAAGTTAGACAAGAACTCAGGTCATTACATCCGGATGATTCTCACATTGTAGTCATGAAGCATGGCGTTTGGCGTATCAAAGGCGTCATTCAGGTTTGCTTTGTCTGAGCAACTGTGCAGAAGTATTCCTGAGTATACATGACCAGTGCAATTGTGTTGAATAATTGATATTTGTTAGTCTAAAGTAACTATTTTTTATATTCTCAATGTAGCTTTAGCTGTAAGTTGCTTGGATGCAAGGATTTCATCTGCCTAATTTAATATGAGAATATTATAATTAGATTCCTTGCCTACTTTGTCAATTAGATTAATTCTTGGGGTGGCTTTGCCGAATTCTTCTTTAATGTCCTATTTTGTAGCAGTAAATAAATGAAAATTGTTGAAACTAGCATATTGGAGGATCAATTGGCCAAAATAGCCATAAGCAACTACAATATTATTAGTTTCTTCCTCTTGATCAAATCTGTAATCTTCATTGGCAGATTCATTTTCTATAGTTTCCCTGATCAAACTAGTGGTTACCAAGGAACCATGCATAGCACTGAATAAGGAGCCGCCAAATACACCACCTACTCCTAACATGTAAAATGGGTGCACAAGGATGTTTTGCTCAGCCTAGAGTACAATCATGAAGTTGAAGTACCAGAAATTCCTAGAGGCATACCATCCGAAAAATTTCCTTGACCAGTTGGATAGATCAAGAAAACAACAGCAACAGCTGCAACAGGAGCTGAATATGCAACAGTAATCCAAGGGTGCATACCCAATTGGAAACGTTCCCACTCACAACCAAAGCTTGTTTCTAGTTTATTTGATCCATTCATCCTGAAGATGGACACAAGGATCAAGTCCTCTAATTCGAATGAATGAAAATTTGAAGTGGTGAAACATAGTGATGCTGTTGCAATGGTATTAGTTAATCCTCGGTGGTGCAAAAACTGAATAAGAAACAACACTTGTATCAATGTCAGTTGATCTTGACTAGTTGTGCAGATGATGGCAAAATATCAAAAGAAATTATAGTAGAGATTTTTAGGAGGGGTGATTCTGGGTGTAATGATTGGTCTAAAACCGTCATATCTGGGTTTGTTCTGGTAATTGATATTATAAATTTAACCACAGCTCACAGCACAACCTTTTTAGATTATTTGTACTGTCTAGAATATTCTTGATCATTTTTTGACCACGCAGCCCTGGAACAGCCTATTACTTTTTCTTTTCCTTGGCTTAAATATTTTGTTTTGCCAGCCACATCTTAGGTATCAAAAATTGAAATGTCATCAACTATTCTTTAAATTCTCATAATCTATCAAAGGTTGCTTTTTGTGTGATTGACTTGGTTTTGCCTTGACTCTACCAATTGCCACTATTAAAATAGCTCCATGGGACCTTAATTTTGTAGTTATGTTGTCTTCTTACTACAGATTCAGAGTTCAAAGCAATGAAAACTGCTTCATGCTATACTACAGGAAAAAAACTGATTTATGAATATATCCATTGATCCACACAACAGATTCATCTTTGTAAGATAGGAATACAATTGAAAATTCTTACTTTGAGCAGTCACCACACTAAGCTAATTGTACAAAGAAGATGGCATTGAAGGAACATTAAGATTTAGTGACTCTGCCTTCAGTTGCTTTGACCCTCTGTTGGTGGATTCGGGTCTAGGAATACTATATATATATATATATATGGAATTTTTTACTTGCTGATTATTCTTGCACTAGACATTAGAGCCATCTATGCTCCTTTTATTTTATTTCATGCTGGTGGCTGCATCCTTTTGCATGAAAGGAAAATCATTTTTGTTCATTCCTTAATATACACATGCGAGTTTATGTTTGTTTAAAAGGTATGATCTACTAGGCTGGCTGGCTTATGTTAAATGTTGTGAATGCTAATGTAGTGGCTTTTGAATTGAGATCTTCTTTTATGCTAGTTATTATAAATGTCATCTTAAATGAAGACAAAAAATTGACTTAATATTAACTTCACGTTGTTGTTAGGTATCCAGATCCATTGGAGATGCATATTTGAAGAGGCCTGAATTTTCCCTTGACCCTTCATTTCCACGATTTCACCTTCCTGAACCGATCCACCAGCCTGTGCTTACAGCTGACCCAGCACTATATTCGAGAGTACTAAGACCAAATGACAAATTCATTATATTTGCATCTGATGGACTATGGGAACACCTATCAAATCAGGAAGCTATTGAGATTGTGTGCAATAGCCCCAGAGCAGTATGTCATCTCATGTCTACCAAACTAATGTTCATTCTTTTCAGAATTTACGAAACATTGTCAAGTTCTTTTCACTTATGCCAGGGAATTGCACGGATACTTGTACAAGCTGCTTTAACTGAAGCTGCAAGGAAAAGGGAGATGAGATATGCTGATCTTAAAAAGGTCGAAAAGGGTATTAGGCGCTTTTTCCATGATGATATCACTGTTGTCGTCATATTTTTAGATCAAGAGGTTATGGGGAAAAGGATTCCTGTGCCAGAGCTCTCAGTCAGAGGTTTCATGGACTCTGCTGGTCCATCAAATTTTAACATCCTTCAAGGGATTGATGCAAATGCAAGGTCTGTTCTCTAAGAGCATTCTATATTCTATGAAAGGGTCAAGAATGTTGAAAGACGCCCTGCAATTCTCTTTCAATTTGAGTGTTTAGGAACCTTCTAACCTTTCATTGGACAAGTTTTCTTATGGGAGATGTTCTCTTGAAATTAGTAATCTCTCTGAGGAAATTACCATTTGTCATATTGTTTCATTAAGTTGGATGCTAAGAAGATTGTACTTCTTCAAGTCATAGACTTAAGATTGTTTTGTCGTGCAAAAGAACTGTGGGCAGACTGCTCCTAGAGTCAGGTGGATCCTTGTGTACCATTAGCCTTACAGACAAGTCAAAGAATAAGCAAGCCGCTGTTGGAGGTTTGGTAAAGTTTTTTCTTGAAGGCTGGATTGATCTAGGAGGATGACATTGGAAATTTACTTGAGGTTCATCTCCTGCTGGCTGTTTATTTATACAGTTATAACTTTGTTTGCCTGTAAGAATTTATTAACCAACCATGCAGATATCCTCCGCTGTGTACTTAAAAAAAAACCAAGTTACCCGATCACAATTCATGGGATTCCTACATGGGAACGTATCACGTTCCATGATTTCCTCGATGGTGTGAACAGCGTGCTATTTCTTTGTGAATATCAAAATAGCGAGGATGCATCCCATTGTACGGTTTCGTGATAATTATATGATTAGACACAACAATAAGCAAGTTATAAGCGTTTGTTCACATGCCTTTCAGCCATGGGCCTTAAAAGCCCAGCTCGGCAGATCCATTAAAAGACTAGTAAAGATGTCTAGTTAGAATAAATATGGAAAATGTATTAAATTTTTTATATATATTCTACTGTGATAAGTATGGATAGTTAAAAAAAAATATTTTCTATAAAATCTCACCACACCCTCTAGGCCGGAAGATAGTGCTGCTCGGAGCTTCCTCGGGCTTTTATGTAGAATTGGCCCCCATGGCTCCTTTTCTCTCAGAAGTTTGGAGAAGGTACATGGAAATAAAAAATTACATGAGAATCACAATCAAAACAGTATACAATACAATATTCTACTGGTTGAATCATAACCTTCGGCCTTTGAATGGTAGGAGAGCCTGCCGTTGATGACCACACAAAAGCAACAATACAAAGGGGAAGAATAAAGCAACCATCACATCAGTAAGCAGTCACAGCCACAGACTAAGACAATGGAGAAAATAAACAAAGAACAATCGGACCTTAAAAAACTATATAACTCACGCGAAACGGATAAGAAAAACCATTCAAATAAAAGATTAAAAAAAGGGGGGGGGGGGGGGTGGGGGGCAATAATCTATTCTAGAGCCATCCATCCATATGGCTCTTTTTGGATTGGTATTGGCTCAGTGCCCTTTATGCGACTTGCTTCAAGTCTTACCTGTTTAGCAGGTATTCGGTAATATCAAATTTATATAAGAGATATTAGAATTATTAAAAAGTTAATAGATGTGTCTTAAAAGTCTTCTAATACTTTTAATACTTTTTATATAAGGGATATCAAATATACAAAAAAAGTTAGTAGGTATGTCTAAAAAATCCTCTATCACTTTTATACAAAGGATACCAAAAATGCAAAAAAAAGTTGATACATATTTGTTAAGAAGTATTATTGCCACATTCTTACTGGAGTTACTACTAATTCAATAACATTATCAAAAACATAAAAAAATTTACACATGTGCCTAAAAAATTTTCCATTGCTTCTATGCAAGAGATATTACAAACGTAAAAAAAATAGTAAGTATGGTCAATATATACTATTCATTGTTGTATAAGAGTTACCACAAATTTAATAACATTACTACAAATTAATAAAAGGTTTATAGGTATGTCTTAAAAATCCTCTACCACTTCTAGGTAAAGGATATTAGAAACTCAAAAAAAGTTGGTAGATATGCTTTAAAAATCCCCTACTACTTTTATGTATAAGATATTAGAAATGCAAAAAAATAAAAATAAAAATAATAAATGATAAATAATAAAAAAGGTTAGTATTTGTTAGTAAGTGCTATTGCCACATTCTTGCAAAGGCTACCATAAATTCAACAATATTATTAGAAACGTAAAAAACTTGGTAGATATGCCTAAAAAATCTTCTACCACATCTTGCAAGGAATATCAAAGACACAAAAAAATTGATAGGTATGGTTAATATATTTTGTTCACTAGTGTATAACGGTTACCATAAATTCAACAATATTACTAAAAATGCAAAAAAGTTAGTAGGTATACCTTAAAAATCTCCTACCACCATTATGCAGGGGATACTAGAAACGTAAAAAAATTGGTAGGTGTATAATCAATATGTACTATTATCACATTTTTACAAAGATTATCGTAATGTCAACGCTTTTACTAGAATTGGATAAAAGTTTGTAGATATGTCTCAAAACACTTTTATCGCTTTAATATAAGAGATACAAAAAAAGAAAAAAAAAGTTGGTAGGTATGTGATCAATATGTACAATTACTACATTCTTGCAAGGATTATCACAAATTCAACTCTATTACCAAAATTACAATAAAATAAAATAAAAATTATTGATATGCCTCAAAGCACCTTTACCTTTTTTATGCACAAGATACCAAAAATGTAAAAAAGTTGGTAGGTATGTGATCACTATGTACTACTATCACATTTCTGCAAGGGTTACTACAAATTTAGCATTATTACCAGAATCATATAAACGTCTGTAAGTAGAAAGGGGTAAACCAATTGTAACCTTTTATTTTTCTCTTCTTGATTTGATGATCAATTTCCTTTTTTATTTTTTTTTCTTTTGGAAGTAAATCCAATGGCTGATAAACGAGACTTCCTTTTAAGTCGCATAATGGCAACTTAACCTAAAACCCACCTACTCTTTTTTTTTCTTCCAAGCTATTTGTCTTCCTACCTATCTTTATCATCAATTTGAGTTTCTCGGATTAGTACTTAAAGAATTTTATCACTTTCATTGACTATCCTATCTAAAATGTGCTCCCCCTTCTCTTTTATAACAACATGAATCGTTTAATGGAAAAAGAGTGAATAACTATTGAGCATTAGGCAGGTTTATTGCTAAGTTGCAATTTTAAAAGTTAGTGGAGATATTTCTAATTGTTAACATTTTTTCAATAAAAAATAAAATCAAAACTTGCTTTTGTAAATAGATTTCAAAAGAAATTTTTTATTGAATCAAGCCTTTGACTCTTAGTCTCCTATCACTTTACATCTCAAGCAAATAAAGTCTAAAGTTTAGAGACCATTAAACCTTAAGATTTTTTAGTCATAATTAACTTCATCTATTTAAGACGAACCAAGAACCTCTATCCATCTAAGATGGCACATGTGGCCAACTTCGTTCATTCAAGATAAACCAAAGCATCCTCTCTTTTCCAACATGGCCTCCCTTCGACAAGATTCATCCATCTAAGATGAATTAAAATTTTTTGCCATTCAATATGTTTAAACTTTCTCTATCTAAAGTAGCTCTTCATTACCTTCCAAGGAAATGTCAACCATAAAGAAAAATCCTATAACAAACTTCGTCCATCCAAGACAACCCTTAATAGTTTTGTCTATCTAAGACAAACCAAAGACCCCAGTTCATCAAAGATGACCCTCGTAACAACCTTTAACGAATTTAAGAGCTTCATTTATCATAGTTGGCCCTCATAACAAGCTTCACATATCCAAGACAAACCTTAGAGCCCCACCCATCTAAGATGGCCTCTACAGTAAGTTTAATCCATTCAAGGTAACTTTTACCACTTCTTTTGAAGAGTCATTCAACTTAATCTAAAAATAAAAAGCCATCCAAGTTTGAAAACCTGATGGTGACTCAAGTTTCAAAATCCATAAGGTAGCCAAGTTAAAAATTTACTAAACAAAAATATGGCATCTCTTTTATCTTTGCGGTGAGGTTATAGTCGAATATTATCATAAAGAGGAGCACCTATAGACATTTTATTTTTGTTCTCCCTAAAATATCTTTTAGGTAAAAAATGGAAAAAAGTATAAACATACAAAAAGTACAAAATTAAAAAAAAACCTAAAAATGAGAAAATAGAATAATAACATAAAACAATTAAAAAAAAAGAAAGAATTTAGAAAATGCAAAAATAGAATAAAGCATTTCCTATAGGTGAAAAATGGTGTTTTAGGTTAACAATTAATTTTACTTGACTAGAAACATATTTTGGAGTTGAAATATGCATGTGCAATTTAAGGTTTTTTTTTTTTAGTCTAAAAGCACTCTATTTTATAAAAATTAATTTTCTAAGCTCGATTAATCTTACTCATTGCTAAAGTCATAAAACAAGATCTATTTAAGTGAAATATAGCTTTAAATAGCACTTTATTTGGATTTAGATTGATTGTTTTATACTAAATTTAGTTTTAGTGAAAATTAGACCTTGAAAAATTAGGCTCAATATAAATCAACCCATTTTTTGAAATTTTTTTTTCATAAATGCATATTAAACTCATTTATTGCATGTGGTTCAAAGTAATGTTTTTGGGAAACTATTAGGTCAAGACCGATTTTCAACCTAAAAATTGGATTTGGCCTTAAAATCAACCTAAAGAGTAAAGGCTATATAAATATCATTCACAACCTAAGTCAAGTAACAAGCTATGACCCAACAGTTGGTTTAAGTGTATAAGCTTAGGCAACCTATGTTAAAATCTTGCTATGTGCACTAATGCACATTTTTTCCCCTTTATGAATAGTAACTGTGCATGTCTTGTAGACAATGCACATCTATAGGACACTTCATCTTCCACCTCTAGACAATGTCACACAAGAAATTTATGTAGAGTTTAACTTGACCAATTCTTGTACTTTTTTTATGTAGATTAGGATTCAAATGGACTAAAGCCAATGACTTGATGCAGATTAGGATTCAAATGGACTAATTTCAAAATCTAGCAAAGCTTATCTCCAATGCTTAATCTATGTGATAATAGTTTAAATTTGGTATAGATTAAATCTTAATTATTGGTTAAGATTGATACTAATCTAGGAATTTAAATTGATGACCATTAATTTTGAAAATTGACATGGATCACTGAAGGTGGATAAACTTCAAGTCATCAGCGAGCTCCATCTATCACTTTCTTGGCCTAACCTATAAATGGAACCCTTTTATCAAGTTTTTGGACAAAAAAAAAAAAAAACCACTTAAAAACCACTCAAGATCATAGCTTTAAGCTCCACAACCCATTTTCAAACCTACTAGGCTACCACCATCAATCACCATTTGAACTTCCCCATTTTAATCTTCCACCACCTCTTTCAACCTTAACCACTACCCCAAACCACTTCCCTAGCACATTACCACTTCAAAACCATCACCAAACCCTCTTAACAACTGCTGATTACTCCCACTACAATCAACTCAAATCGTCACCCATCATCGGCTACCACCTAACTCAACCTTCTACCATTTACTTCAAGCATAACCACCACTCACCATTACCTTACCATCACTCCATCTTACAAAAAAAAACACCAAGAAAACACTCTTAGCCATGATGAGCTACACATGAACCTAAGTCACCATGACCTCACCCATTTTAACAATCACTTTCATTGCCACCTACTACAAAGCCATACAACCATAAGCTCAAGGAGAAGAAGAAGACAAGCCAATCCAACATGATCTACAACTTCAATAGTCACCATTGGAAACCAACGAAGCTTTGTTGTGTACTTTACTATGGTTTGAGCTAGAGTCGCATCTAGCCCAACAAACCTAACTTGCATCTAAGTAGGCTAGTTTGAATCTCCTTGTTCATTTTTACTTTTTTTCTTTACTTATTTGTTATGGTTTTTTTCAAGCATTGTTTAATTTAAAAAAAATAAAATAAATGATGAATCAAGTTTTTTTTTTCCAATAATGTTAGTATATAGTTTAAAAAATATATGAATTTTTTATTGGCTTTAATATAGTATTTCAAGACGTTAAAAAAGAAGAAGAAGAAGAAGAAGATAAAAACCTTAAATTGAAAGAAATTTTCAAAAATTAAAAAACAAAACCATTAAATGTTCCTTGAAGAAATGAACTATGGTGGTATGATTTGAATAATTAGTACACAAGCACCTACTAGGTAGCCATTAAAAGAAAAATCTTATTTATTTATTTATTTTTCTTTCCTTTGTTTTCAACATAGAATTTTCAAAGAAAAAAAAAGAATTTTTTAATTAAATAATGGTTAATTGAACTTAGAAAATGTTTCTATACCCTTTTATTTTCAACACCTTATTTAGTAGCCGAGTAGCTTTAAATGTAACATCTCTAGATCTAAATTTCTCTAGTTATCACAAATAGCGCTTTTGGTTTAAATTAGTCCACTTAATCAATTTTTATTATTCTTTTATTTTTCGATTTTAACTAATGGCAACTCCAAAATAGGTTTTGGATAAAGTATTTTCCTTAATTTTTAGTCGAATAGTTAAAAATAAATGGGTAGGATTTAACATAAATTAAAAATTAAGAAAAAAGAAAAAATCCAAACTTGACAATGGCAAAGTAAAAACAATTATTTCATCTTAGCCACAAGAGAGTTTACTAAAGAACTCAATTATAGAAAAAGTAAACCTTTGGCATCTTCAAAAACAAAAATGAAGATTACTAGCTAAAATTAGCTAAAATAGAATGATCGATGTCTTTAGCTCCTAGCCCCTCCTTAATTCACCTAATGAAATTGCCATGGTACTAAAAAGAAAGGTGATGTATTGGAAGATGAAAGTCCAAATCAATTGGATCAATGATGATGACAAGAACACAAGATTCTACTATACAACAATACTAAAAAGAAAAGCAAAGAAATAAAATTGTAGCTTTCCAAGATAATGTTGGAAACTAGATTATTGAGCCTAACCAATTGAAAACTCATATAAGAAGTTGGACAATTCTAAGTAAAGATGGACTAAATGCTCACTCCTTCAAGGCATGTTGGGATTTAGTGGGAGACTTAGTTATAATTTTAGTCATGTTAGTTTTTAGAGACCTTTGCATCTTAAAAGAAATTAATAAAAAATTTGAAGTGTCACTTCTGAAAGTTTCAGGAGCTAACTAAATATCTCAATTTTAGCTGATTAATCTCTACAATATAGTCTACATGATTATCAAGAAAATACTGGCAAATCAACTGAAACCACATATGGGATCCGTAATTTATCCCACTTAATCTAATTTCATCCTAAAAAGGAATGTAGATAATAATGAATTACTTCACAATTGTTGGAAAAAGGAAGAGGAAGCAAAGATGGATATCTGGTAAAGTTGACTTGGAGAAAAACTTTGGACAAAATTGAATGGCACTTCATTGAAAGTGTGATGATTTCTCCCAATTTTTTCTAATGATGGATTCAATTAATCACATCTTGTATAACCTCCACATCTATTGAAGTGATAATGGATCTCTTTCCCAATCCTTTATGTTATCTAAAAGAATAAGATTGGGTGATCTACTCTTTCCATATCTATTTATCCCATTAATGAAATTTCTCACTAGACTAATTGAATGTGAGTCAAGTATCGAAATTAGAAACCTATTTACATCACAGAGTTAGATTTTAAGCACTCCCATCTTCTCTTTGCTAATAATATTGTCTTAGTGGCTAAGGTTACATATCGGTCTACTCACTCCATGCAATTATTGTGGGTATAAGGGTCTGAGTGTGAGCGTCATGTGCATATTGTATAAAAACACACTACACATAACCGAATGAGAGCAACAACACATGTGAAGATGATCAAGGGTGAATGAAATGGGGAGGAGGAGTAGGCAATCTCAAGTAGACTTAAGCACTTTGGCAATAGGTGGATGTTCTTTGATATATTATGGTTTCGATCTTTTGAGAGAAAAAATCCAACAAAGTAACGGTGTTTCTTCAAAAGTTTCCTCCTTCTCTAAATGATAATACTTTTAGTATTTATACGATTTTGGTCATGCATCTCATCGTTTTCATAGGAGAGTGAGTGATAAACACATTCTTTCCCTTCCACATGGAAAGTAGTAATATTGTAAATTGGTCTAACCTTAAAATCAATATTAACTTGTCCCATCATTTTCATAGGAGAGTGAGTGAAACCATTCACCAAGATCAATTATTTCACAAGTATTTTCATATTAATTCCAACATCTTGAAACATGGACATTAGCATGATATTTAAGGAGGAACCATTGTTAATGAATGTTCTCTTTATGGAATGCCCAATAAGTGCACCTTCAATACATAAAGGACGATTGTGATTTAGGGTCTTGACACACATATCAACATTAGTAAATGAAATTGCATTTTCGTGCACATGTGCCATCTTTTTCACAGGTTGTGTTGCACTACACTCCACATATTAACCTTCAAAATTTTAAGTAAGTGTAGTTGCTATTGCAAGCCTAGCCTTATCATCAAATCTAAGAAGGTTAAAGAAATTCCTAAAATTTGATGTTTTTTTCAAGAGTGCTGCTACTATAAAAAGGTATTCTCTTCAACCTCAATTGATTTTCCCTTTTCCCTACATGTCTCAACAAGTGACTTATCATTTGTTTCCATAGTAGTAAGCTCATGAGTTATGGCATTTACTGCTCTACATTGATTGTAACGAAGTGGAAGGGGATTGTTGTGAATATTGTTATCTTCAACAATAAGCTCCCCAATGTGTATTATCTCATTGAATATTTTCCCTAAAGTGAAACAATCTTTAGTGGAATGTCCCACGATTATATGAAATCTATAGAATTTTGGATCATTTTTCTCCTCAACTATAAGGAGGCATTCAACTCTTAACAGTTTGATATTTTTGTCCTACAACTATATGTCCATCATCGCATGTACTTTGCCTATTGAGCATGGATATGTCAACTTCTCAAACTTAGTTTTCTCCATTCTAGGTTTCTTACCTACCTTATAATGCTCACTTTAAGCTAAATTCACGAATGGCTCTTACTTATTGAACCTTACATGTTCACCTGTTTGTTGCGTAATGGAGTTATTGATTCATCACGTATTTTCAACTAATGCTGCAAACAAGGCTAAGGACAGATTCTTTAAATGAATGACATACTTGGTAAACATTGCTTGGATACAGATTTTGACCAACTCTTTTTCATCACATATATTCTAAATATCAAGGAAATGCTCTCTAAATCACTCGATATAGTCCCTGAGCTCTTCTCTTGGCTTTTGACGAATCCTTCCCATGTTAATGAGGGTCACCTTCTCTTTAGTTGAGAAAATTTTTCCTAAAAACATCTTACACATGTTTCCCCATGAATCTATTGAACAAGGAAGATTAGCATACTAAGTATACACTTTCTCCATGAGGGACTTTAAGAATTTCTTAAGTTTTAGATTATCATCCAACCCATCAACCTTCAACATCTCAATAAACTTCAACAAGTGCTCTTTAGCACTTCCCTTCTTTCTATAAAAGACCATAAACTTAGGACTTACTAGTCCTTTAGATAGGGTTTCGCAATGATACGTTAATAGTAAAGGAGTTTGAGTTTTGATACTCCGATAGTGGATTTCATTTGTATCTCTTTCAAATATGCATCCAAATTTTCCTTAATAACGAATGAACTTCTTGGAGCAAAAGTTCCAGCCTCTACTAGTGTAATGAGGCAAGGTTGGGATGATTTACACGTTCAACAACTGTGACACATGGAGTACTACACGAAGATGATTTCCCCTTGATTTGGATCCTTGTTTCTCTTAATTCAATTACTAGATGCTATGCGAGTATAGATTCTAATAGGAGAGCTTGCTCCTTGGTTACACTTTTTCAGTAATAGTAGGAAGATTAATCTAATAGTGTGTTTGAGGGTGTGTTGTGATGTAGCATTAACAGGGTTTGATAAAGTCGTGCCCTGATGCACGATAGCAATAGCAACCATAGTAGGTATGAACTAAGTCATCATTGTGAAGAAGAAATCCATTTTTTCTATTGTTCTCTTAGATTGCTTATATGACTTAACTATTATCAAGTACACCCTCTTGTGTAATGTTTTCCTAATTTACATAGTAGGTGGTGTTTGCTCAATGATTTCAAGAATTACATTAAGCACTTGATTATTACCATCAACAATGTCATGTACTCTTTTTCTTAGAGTTACCATATTTTCAACTTTCCTCCATAGTGGAGTCATGAAAAATGTAGGTATAGGGGTCTGAGTGTGAAGTCCAAAATTTTTTTTCGAAAAACTATATAAACAATTAAAGGAAATAAATAAAATAATAAATTTTCCAAAATGAAAGTTTCAAATGATATTTAGTTAAATAAAAAAATTAATTTAAATTATAAATCTAGGAATTTTAAATGGAAATTTAGAGTAAAAATTTATGTTCGGAATAATTAAATTAACCTAGACATAAAATTTTGTAATAAATTGTTAAATATATAATTTTTAAAGGTATTCTCGTACGCGTGTGTAATAGGGGTATTTTTAAAATATAATATTAATATAATATAATATATAAATATATGTACATAACTGTAAAAAAAAAAACGAAAAAAGAAGAAGTCCATCCCCTTTCTTTTCCCTTCTTTTATTCCCCCCCACCCCAACAACCCCCCCCCCCCCCCCCCCCCCCCCCCCCCCTTGCTCCCTCTCTTTCTCTTTCTTCCTTTTCCTTTTTTCTTTCCTTTTCTTCTTCTTCTTCTTCCTTCCAGTCGTGATCGTGATGACAGGAATGATGACAGCAACTTGAACGACAACCTCAGCTGCAACGACAACTGCAGCAACAACGAATAGCGACTGTGGCGATGATAGCAAATGTGATGACTTCGGCCCAGCAACTTCGACGGCAATGAAATAGCAACTGCGATGACAACAGCAACCCTAGCGACAATAACAATGGTGACAACTACGGCCGTAGTAACAGCAATAACCCTCGACAGTAGTAGCGATGGCAATGGTGAACGACAATGACGACTTTGATCCCAGCAACAACGGCCACCACAATGACAACTCTCTCCGCCGCTTTGCCACTACCCTCACCCACATTCTGTCGTCCCCCTTGATCCCTAAACTCTCGCACTTCCCTCTTTGTTGCTACTGGCCTTGCCGTCGACAGTGATGACGACGAAGAGGATGGCAACAGTTGTAGTGATCACGACGATAGCAATGACCTAGTAGTAACCCTGCTGACATCTATAATGGCCACGACGACAGTAGCCACGACCCTCAGCAATTGTAGTAGTAATGAAAGCCTTCAACAACAACATCAATAGCGGTAGATGGTGTGAAAGGGTATGTTTGTGTGTGCGTAAAGAAGTGAGTCCAGGTGAAGAAAGTGTGTGGGTGTCCGTGGAGAGAGGCCATGTGTATGCGTGTGTGTGAGGGAGGTGAAAGTTGTGTGATGCCTACTGGATAGCAAGGAGGAAGAAGAAAGGAGTAAGGGAAGGTAGGGCTTAGTTGCTATCGGTGTTGGGTGGTTAGGATAAGGAGGAAAGGAAAACAGCTATAGTAACGTGTAGTCGCATGTGCGTGTATGCGTACGAGGAAGGAGGTATATGTGAGTGTGTGTAGGTGAACGAAGGTGTGTATGAGTGTGTAGGTGCGCGTGGATGGAGGCCATGAGTGTGTGTACGTATATGGGGGAAAGGGAGAGGCAAGTGTGTATGTACGTATGTGTATTGAAAGGGTGTGCGGTGAAGGATGATGTATGTGTGTGGTGAAGGATGGTGAGATGTGCGTGAGGATGTGTGTGTGCATGTGAAGGAAGTGGGGGTGTGTGAGAGTGTGTAGGTATGCCCGAATGGAGGTCGTGTACATGTGTGTGTGTGAGTGTGTATGGCTGTGTGCATAGATCAGAAAGATTCGTGTGTATGTACGGATGAAGGGGTGGGATGTACGAGAGTGTATGTGTGTGGAGGAAGGTGTGTATGTGTACGTACAAGAATGAAGATGTGTATACGAATGTGTATGTATGAGGATGCGTATGGTGTGTATGTAGGAATGTGTGTAAACGAGGAGGTGATGTAGTGTATGCAGAATGTGTGTGTGTGAATGAAGTGTATATATGTGTATGTGTTGGTAATGATGTATGATGTGTATAAGGATATGTGTATGTGTTGATAATGATGTGCGATGTGTGTAAGGGTGTGTGGTATGTGTATGTGGGTGTGTGGCATGTGTGTGTGTAAGGGTGTTGTGTATGTGAAATGTATGTCTAGAATGATATGTGGTGTGTGCGAAAAGGGTGTATGCATATAGATGGTGTAGGATGTATGGAGTGTGTATATATGTATGAAAGGTGTGAGGTGTGTGGTACTAGTGTGTACATGGATGGTATGTGAAGTATGTAACATGTGTGTATATGTATGGAAGATGTGTAGTGTGTGGGTATGTATATATGTATAAGGAAGGAGTGGTATGTGTAGGCATGTATGTATGTATGTGAAATAGTATATAGCATATGGACATGTGTGGAAGTTAAGGATGATGTATGTGGGATATGTACGTATGAGTATGAGATGATGTACGGTGTGTGAACATGAATGTGTGGGTATGAAAGGTGAATATAGTGTGTGTAAAGTATGTAGGTGTGTGTATTAGTGATGTAAGGCGTATATGGAGTATGTGAGTAGGTGTATGAGATAATGTATGGTGTGGGTGTGTGAGTATGGATATGGGAAGTGTGTAATGTGTGTAGAGTATGTGGGCAAGTATGTATTAGGGGTGTGAAGTGTGTATGTATATGGATAAGAAAATGTTGGTGCGTATGTGATGTGTGGGAAAGGTTGGTGTATGTATGATGGAAGCATGAGTGAGGATGAAAACCGGTAGAAAGTATGAGGAACTCGTAGGTGGAAATATCAACAAATAAAATAACCAAATTTATTTTCATATTATATTTGCAAAATACACTCATGAGCTCAATCATATAAATCATGAGTGCAACCTTAGTTTTTACAACATAACAATCCTATTTTCTTACTCTCTTAAGTTCGTAAGGGAAAGTGTTTAGTAAACTGTCCTGAATTAGAGATGTGACAGAAATACGTATATACATGTATATATATATCATATACAAATGTCTTGAGAACATCGAAAGAGAAAACGAGATGACCTTGTTGGCTCTCGAACATGTGAGAATGATAAAGCACTTGAGAAGTGCGATGGCATAGAGGTGTCAAGGATGATTAATGTCAATCAACCCCAAGTAGTTGGTTTGACATGTGAGATAGATGACATAGAGGTGTTAGAAATGATTGTAAGCTAACCTGAGTGGTTCGGAATTTGAGAGAAAGGGCACAAAGGTGCTAGATCTGATGATTGCAAGTCAACCTAAGCGGTTTGACATTTAAAAGAAATGGCACAGAGAGGTGCCGGGATAATTTAATCCATTATAAAACTGGATAGGTCTATGTCTACGGGGTTTAGGTTCAGTGTCGATGTTGCGTAACAAGAAATGCATAATCCTTGCTTATGATGAGTGAAATGGAATGTTTGATGTTTACTTTTGTGGTATGATTGATTGTGATTGTAAATGTTGTTTGATCACTTTAAATAAATCAATTAAAGTATGAATTGGACGATATCAAAACTTGACATGCATTTTCACGAGACATTGTATGAGATTGAAGGCCATCACTGTCATAGGATGTATCGGAAGTGATCAAGAGGATCGTTGTTCCGCTAAGTATGAACTAAGTGATTAGGGGATTGTCGCACCTTGACGATTCTGAGTCCGGCCTGTCCTTGAAGGTTTTGCTCCATCTAGTGTAGAGAGGCACGAGAGCGTTAACTATTGAGTTAATAAAATATCATAATTAACAAATGATAAGATAAATAATCCGGGTAATGACTTGGGCACTAATGGTGGCTTCGAAATCCCCAACCCAAGGTCAAGGGGGGCGTAAACCCTAGACTTCACGTCGGTTACCGGAAGACCACGTGAGATGCTGCATTTATATAACTGTTCATGCATAGCATATGTTTAATATCTTAATTTAAATTTTCTTGTGTATGTATATAGCATGTGTTTGAGAATTTGATTTGTAATTTGTTTGTGTGTGTACGTAGCATTGAAAGTGTTACTGTAAACACCCCATTTTTGCCCTAGGAATGAATAATAATCAATAATAATCAATTTTTAAAATTTTCCCAATTTTTTTCAATAATTTAGCATAAATAATGAAAATAGTCAAAAAATGAAAATAAATAGGAAAACACATCAATTTTGGAAAATGATTTCAGAAATGGTAATAACAAGGGATAAATAATTTTTACAAATTTTTGAAATTACAAAAAAATACAAAAAAATGGAAAAATTGCATCGCATATGTACAATTTGCGATATAAAGAAAATCAGGAAATTGGGCCAGCTCAACTGGTTTGTGTGTGTGCATGGGGAGCGTGTGGAGGCCAGAGGTCGTGAGTTCGAATCCTCCCCCGAGCACTCTGTGCAATTTTTTTCCTTTCGCCTGGAGCTGCCACGTAGCAGCGTGTGATTGGACGAGGGAAGTCACGCGTGCCGCACATGGTCGTCTTCTTCCTCGAGCCCAACCGGAGAAAAATCCGGCAGAAGTCCAATAAGGTTGAAATTACTGGATTTCTTCGAATCTTTTTGGATTTCAATAAATCTAAAACCGAATTATCCAGATAGATCACAAGATTACAACAAATCGGCATCAAATCGGTTGGATAAAATCAAATCTAAAGAACGGAAAAATAGGGGTTTATCCAAATCGCCGGATTTGAGCTTATCCGGAGTAGGTTTCAAACGCCTATAAATAGGAATCGAAGGGAGGAAGCCAAAACACAGATCAGAATTGAGAGAAAGTGAGAAAAGAGAGCAAATCGGAGAGCATCGGAGGAAACCCAAAACCGCGACCACCGATCGGAGCCGAACCACCACCAGGAGACGATCTGGGAGTGAACCACCTCCACCATTGGATTCAGCACCCTTGAGAAGCTAGGATTCGACACCTCACCCGCTACAAAAGGCCGCCGGAACGCCGTGAACGAGCATCCTCCGCCGCCGCATCCGACCCGACTGACCCGACCCGCGCACCGACCCGGATCCAGGTAAGTCGGATTTTTCGGATTTTTTCCAATTTATTTATTTATTTTATTTTGTTTATTTATTTTTATGCTGAATTTATTTATTATTTTTTATTAATTTTTTGGTTATTTATTTATGTTTCATGTTTTATTTCCATGAGTAGGAAAATGTAGAAATTAGGTTTTTAGGATTTAATAATGTAGAAAAAGAAAAATGTAGAAATTAGGTTTTTAGGATTTAATAATGTAGAAAAAAATAAATAAAAGAAAAATAAATAAAAATAAAAATGTAGAAAATAAACAAAAATATTAGAAGAAATAATAAAACTTTAGATTTCAAAATAGGATAGATAATAAACTTAGGATAAAATGTTTAACAAAAATTCCCAAAAATCACAAAAAAAAGAGAAAATCATAAAAAATTCAAAAATTATAAAAGAATAAAAAAAAATGAGTTTTAGCACTTAGAAAAATCCTTTTCTTCAAATAAATCCAAAATCAATGTTTTCCTCTAAAAATCATTTTCAAAATCAAATTAAAGCTTAGGCTTAGATTTTTTTAGAAAAAATCCTAAAAATGGTAAGATCATAAATCAAAAGAGGTTTCAAAATTAAAATTTACAAACACACTTAAGGTTTTCAGAAAAGCGAATTACGGCTTGTTTGATCCTGAGTAGTAAGTACGTAGGCACCCATTCGGGTCAACCCATAAAATGAAATAAAAAAAATCATTTTCTTGAAATAATTCAAAGACATAATAAAAAGTAACAGAAACACAATAAAACACATTTCTAAATAGGAACAATTTTAGGAGATTAGGTGGTAACCGTAAGGCTTTAATAGGTTAGCCTCCGGACTTAGAAACTCTGGTTTTCCCTTTTCCTCTTTTCAAAAACGAGAAGAGGAAATAACGACGACTAGTGGTCCAAATTAAGACTAATCCGCTCCTTTAGTCTTAATTCAATATTTCCCAACAACAGTTGGGTGGCGACTCCAAAAATCAAACGAAATTCTTAACTCAAGTCGAGGATCTACATTAGATGAGCATAGGGTCTAGTCTAGATCGAATTAGGAATGGGAATGCAAAAATTAGACTCGACAGTTACCATCCCATTTATTGAGCTATAGTGTTCTCACCCCCTCACAGACTTTTTGTAGGTGATGATAGCGAAAGCTCGGGATGGGATAAGATGTGAAGTGTTGAGAGTTTTGAAGGACCAAAACAATAAAGTAAGATTTGTGAAGAATAGATTTACTTAGATGAAATGTTAAGACCCCCGTGTGAATAGAATTTGAAGTTAAGAACCTATGGATTATCCTATTTTACTTATTGGTAGGGGATACCGATTCTCTACTATCATGGTTGACCGTGGGGTACGGGATTCATAGTTGTAATTTATTATCTAATTATGTGTACTATAACTTGTTGTAGATGTAATTATTTACTTAGAGTCTTACGATATCTGACTTATAAGATGATTATCATGTAACGGGTGCACAAATGCCATGATAATTTTAGTAGAGGCTTCTAAGCTCCCTTTTGAGGCGTGACATCGAGTGCAAGATTCACATGTGTGTTACATGAGAACATGCTACATGTGGCCAAATGAGAGAAGCGACATGTATGAGGATGATCAAGGGTAAATGAAATGGGGAGGAGGAGTAGACAATCTCAAGTCAGCTTAAATGTTTTAGTGATAGGTGGATGTTCTTTAATATATTGTGGTTTTGATCTTTTAAAAGAAAAAAATTCAATAAAATAACGACATTTCTTCAAAGTTCTCTCCTTCTCTAAATGAGGATGCTTTGAGTATTTATAAGATTTTGGTCATACATCTCATCTATTAGATGGTGATGATGATAAGTGGTAATAAATGTATGGACCCTTATATGAGCCTCTAATGAGCTTAGGCCCATTTAAGGCCTTTATGTGTGAGCTTGATTTAAGAAAGGTTAGATCAATCTGATCAAGCCCTTCTTTAAGCTCACTATGCCAAATCTCCCTTGATCATCTCAAGTATACATAGACTTAACTCTTTAAACCTTGTCATCCTAATCCAAAGAGTTAAATCCATTAAAATATTAGGCTAACAACCCATAAATCGAATTTAGCTTTCTGCGATTATGTATTGAGTGATCTAGGTTTTATTATACCCACACAAGTCAAAAACCCTCTTTCTTCTTAGATGTAGATGCTCATATTAGATCCAAAAGTAGTAAAATTATCGGCTACATCTCAAACCTTAGATAAAAAGCTAAAATCTAAAAACAAGTTAGTACACTATGGTGTTGCAAAAAGTTTAACATAAGCTTGCTAGACAAAAGGGTAAATTACATAGTATGGTAAGAAGATCAATTTTAATAAAAATTGCATGTTAAGCCGTGCCTATGTATTACATGCATGTTATGACTACTTTTTATGTTTTTAAACAAAGTAGGTGAGACAAATTTTATGGAATGGGTGTGTTAAGTTCTTTGGATAATAGTTTTGATGATAATAAATGATGTAACTTACAAATTCAATTGCATACACATTGACAAATGGTGTGATCACTAAAATCAAAACAACAATGGTATGATTAACAACTCTCCTTTGATCCCTAATTCACATGGAACCAAATGGCAATGATACTAAATGGTGTTAATGAACAATGTAATTGTATAAGAAGCAATGGATAACAATATAAATGAATTAGAATTCCACTCAAATTGACTTGAATCAAATCTGAAAATTATGAACCCTAATTCATGTGAATAACAACAAGTAATGAACCAAATTGCACCTAGATATGATGCACTAGAATACAATTTGAAACAACTAGAGAAAGATTAATATTACTCACAATCTCCTCAAGCTAATCTCGCTACAATTTCACAAATGAAATTGATAAGATAAGTTTGCATGCAAGGACCCTTTCCTCGCGGCAAAAGTGTATATTTTTCAAGTGTTTAAAAAGCTCCCTCAAAACCCTACTTAGCAAGTATTTATACTTTCTCCAATTAAGGTAAAAATAACACAACAAATTACAAATAAGCCACTTAAGTGACCAGTCTTAAAATCAACAAATTACAAGTATAAATAGTCTTTAAATGGTCGGTTCTTCACTTCAATTGAACACATTTTGGATCATTGGATGTAAGCTAAAAAATGTCCCTAATTTGATCCTTAGTGCATTTTATTTGCCATCCTGTAAAATTGATAAATGTACCTACTATAATGCAGAGATAAAGTTTTATTAGATAAATATGACAACATGTGGATATCTGGGCTCATGTATCCAATTTGTTTTCCCCACTATTGGAACCATAGAGTTGATTCCCATCATCTCCTTAGGCCTCTTAAAGATTTACCCTCAAATTTAAGGAGTCTTCTCTTAGACTAACAACCAGTGTTTCTGTTTGCCTGTTAGCTCTAGGTCTTGAAGAGCCAGTGGTGTTTCTGATTTGTTCTTAGAAAGAGTGAACCTCAAACGGAGACATAGGAGTCAAGACAATCCGTGTACCATCCTTCTAAACATGTAAGTGTTTCTAAACCCATCATGTAGTACCTTCCTATTAAACAACTATGATCTACCTAGCAATATATGAAAGATGCACATAGGAAGCACATCACAGATAATCTCATCATTGTATCTATTTCCTACACTAAATGGCACCTTTGCCCTTTATATAACATGCAAGCTACCTTAGTCATCTAATCAATGCAATTTATAAGGGTGTGGATGTGGGCTAGTGGCTAGTTGTAAATTATTTACTAATGTAGCAGATATGAAATTTGGGGCAACTACCACCATCAATGAAGAGAACACATTAGTTACCTTAAATCTAACAAAGTGTGTGGAGCAGGTTCTCCTTCAGCATATCCTTGACATCTGGAGATATGGTCATAACCCTACGTAACACATTAATAGGTAAGTAATTTTCATCCTTTTTGTCCTCATGTGTCTCAGTGTTCTGATCATCATAATATTCCTATAGAGCTAGGGATACATCTGTTGGTTCAACAACTTCTTCCTCATCATCTTCTTTGTTGCCCTCTGTAACAGTCATCACCCTTTTATTGGGACATTGTGCAGCTATATGTTTAAAACCCATACATTTGAAACATTTAATCGGCGCATCTTCCCTCTGGTTGATCTTGGTGCTATCTGCCTAAAATTAGATCCAACTACCTCTTCACCTTTGCCAGAAACATTTTTCTCCTTATCAGTGCTAGGGATAATTTTGTCTACAACCTTAGCATGTTCTCCTACTCCCTTTTATCCACCCATCTGACCATTTTCTCCCATAGGTTTAATAGTAGTACCATACCTGTTATTGGCGACTCGGAAAGGATTGGATCGCCTCTGCCTCTCTACTTTCAAGGCTAACTGTGTAGCCTTATCAAGTGTATTATACCTTCGTAGCTCAACAACACATGCAATCTTATAATTTAACTTAAACACAAATCATGCTAGGGTTTGCTCAGGAAACTCGGTTGATCCACATTTGATCATCAGCGTCTCAAACTCTTATACATAGTCATCTATTGTTTTGCCTCCGCACCTTAGTGTTTGGAGATGCATAAATAGTTCCTACCTGTAATGTTTTGGTATAACCTTTTCCTCAGAACCCGTTTCATATCCCTCCAAGTATGTATTTCAACCTCTCCATCCCTTCATCTGCTGATCACTAGATTTTTCCACCACAAGGCGGCATAACCTATGAATTCCACAATTGCAAGATGAACCCTAGTGTTATCATCAATTTTATAACACTTAAACAGACCCTCAACTTTGTCTTCCCCATCTAAGTAATCATTTGCTGAACCCTTGCCATCAAATGAAGGCATCTGTAGTTTCACATACTCCAATCCCCGATGTGGTCTGAAACCCTTGTTTAGGTATGGGTTAACCCCAAAATTATCATCTCTTTCCTCCTTAAGAGCATGATAATCTCCTTCCACTCTTCTTCCCATATTACCTCCAACTACTCCCTCCCTGTGAACATTCTGAGGAGCTACCCTAGGAGGTGGTGCTTGAGGATTTGCCACTAATGGTTATGGCATCATCATTCGATCTATCCTTATTGCTAATGTAGCAACAATGGTGGTGAGGTCTTGTAACTGCTCCTCTAAAGTTCTTCCACCTACAGTTCGATGACCCTGTTCGCCACCAACTTAGTTATTGGCCTCATTTCCAATTCCCCCGTTCACACTATCATTTGACATGGTTGTTGACTTGATTTGTTGAATTATATAAAGACAACTCAAGGCAAATGTAGTACACCTCACAATCACCCCTTCATAACAACCACCCTTCTACGCCATAACAACAATCACTGTAAAACATAAAATACTCCCATGGCACACTTGCAATCACGACAAATATACAAGTATAAGCAATAATAAACACTTCTCCAAATGGTAAGTTAATGATTCCAACTAAGCAAAGTGTGTTTAAAGAATCAATACATAATAACTTCCACACTTAATATTTGCTTTTGAAATTCAAAACTTAACCACTACACACACTCTTCTAAGCTACACACACTTCACCACGGCACATACACACACATACAACCACGATGTAGCAACCTTTCACCACAACAAAAACACACTACACTACACTGCAACCCTTCACTACACACACTCACTCTTTACTCACAGTGTAGCATATACACACACTTCACACTCCACTTCCAATCATGATAACAACTCCACAATTGCAACACTTAATGAAGCTTCTCCACAAATGGTAAGAAACAATTCAAAATATTCAAATTGTATTAAAATAAAAAATACACAATAACTCTTCAACTTAATGATTTTTTTTGAATTCAAATAGTTTCCAAATCCTCCACACAAGAAGATCAAATCTGGAAATGTAAATTGCACTTCTGATTTCGAAAACAACACATAAGAAAATGCACTTCCCTTCTTCCCCTTCTTCTCACGGCAAGATGAAGATCACAAAGATTAATTTTAAAATTTCCACTTCCACTTTTGCAACAACAAGTGTAACACAACACAATCACAAGTAACTACTTCAATTCCACTTCAATAACTTCAATTAAGAAATGAAAATTCAAGAACCCTAATTTCCCAATTGTAATCTATGCAATTCCCCTTCTCCAAAATCTTTACTCTGATACCAAAAAGTATGATGATACCAAATGATGCGGATTCGAATATGCTTTGAAAACCAAATGAATTCAAAAATGGATTCGAATTCCTTCACACACAACCAAAACGTCAACAACAATCGAATAACTCAATTTTTTTTAGGGTTTTCTAGATTTTGGTATTAACGAATAAAATCAAAGATATGGATAAAATTGTCAATCTATAGATGCCAAGAATGATAAAATTAAATTGTTTCGCAATCAAATCATAGAACGATAGAAACCACGTTCTATAAATCAATCACTATGGTTAAAGAATTCTAAGAATTCAATAACGATGCTCGCCACAAATTCTATAGAACCAAGAATTTGATAAGAACAACAAGAATAAAGAGAAAAATCAATCCCCAATATTTAAAGATATCCAAAGAGGATTCTCACACACTCAAGTGTCTCTATTTTACAAAACCAAAAGATCCTTCTTTTTTACGAAAAACCCTAAGGACCCTATTTATATCTTCCTAAAAAATTTATGCGAAAACATTCAAGGTCGGCCAAAGGCCGGTGGCCTTCACTTAGGCCGGAACTAAAGCCGACGGCCTTCATTTAGGCTGGCTCTAAGGCCGGTGCCCTTGAAGTGAACTCGGCCGGCCTTTATTCAAGGCCGGCTTAAGGCTGGCCAGACTTTACCTTGGGTCCTCCCAACGCCTATGTCCTCCTTTTTTTGGTGCTCGTATTTTCGCTCTTGGAATCGTATCATATGATGTGCCTTAAAAATTCAATTGCATACACATCCACAAATGGTGTGATCACTAAAATCAAATCAATAATGGCGTGATCAACAACTCTCCTTTGATCCTTAATTCACGTGGAACCAAATGGCAATGATACTAACTGGTGTTGATGAACAATGCGATTGTATAAGAAGCAATGGATAACAATATAAATGAATTAGAATTCCACTCAAATTGATTTAATCAAATTTGAAAATTATAAACCCTAATTCACATGAAAGACAATAAGTAACCAACCAAATTGCACCTATATATGATGCACTAGAATACAATTTGAAACAACTAGAGAAAGGTTGATCACAATCTCCTCAAGCTAATCTCACCACAATTTCACAAGTGAAATTGATAAGAGAAGTTTGCATACAAGGACCCTTTCCTTACGGCAAAAGTGTATATTTTTCAAGTGTTTAAAAAGCTCCCTCAAAACCCTGCTTAGCAAGTATTTATACTTGCTCCAATTAGGGTAAAAATAACACAACAAATTACAAATAAGCCACTTAAGTGACTGGTCTTAAAATCAACAAATTACAAGTACAAATAGTCTTTAAATGGTTAATTCTTCACTTCAAATAAACACATTGTGGACTGTTGGATGTAAGCCCAAGAATGTCCCTAATTTGATCCTTAGTGCATTTTATTTGCCATCATGTAAAACCGATAAATGTACCTACTATAATGCAAAGATAAAGTTTTATTAGATAAATATGATAACATGTAGATATCTGGGCTCATGTATCTAATTTGTTTTCTCCACTATTGGAACCATAGAGTTGATTCCCATCAATAAAAAGCTAAGAGTTTACTAATCATGTTATTAAGTATGTAGATAAATAATACACATGTAAATCAATTTAATCTCTCAGAAGAAAAGTTTTACTGTCAAGGTTTTAGATAAAAGGTAACTTAGATATTAACTCAAAAAGTAGACTTTTCATATGACTCTCATGTTTTTTGTTAGAAAGTAACTCAGAGATTAACTTAGAAAGTAGACTTATTGTATGACTCTCATGCTTTTAGTCAGAAGGTAACTTAGAGATTGACTTAGAGAGTAGACCTATTACACTAACATAACTGTAGAAATGAATAGAAAGTTACAAGATGAGTTTATATTTGAAGATTTAATCAACTTAAAGGCTTAGCTCCAAAGTTGAGTGTATTTAGGTAATACATTCAAAGTGTTCCACATAGTTGGTTAATATATCCTAGGGATTTAAAATTATAATAAGTTTAGAAATTAAAATTATAGTTGGTCTTGACCTGACAAGGCGGAGTATGCTTGACAAAGATTTATATTTTTCAAAATTTAAAACTACACTTGAGGAGGAGAAATTATTCAAAAAAGATAACAATCGAGGTACCTTTATATTTTTAAGGGATATGAAGTTAACTATTGATATTATCTAGGTACTTTGGTAACGGCATGGAATAAGTTTTTGAATTTAAAGACGGGTTATGGTCTTCAACAAAATATTCAAAACAGATTCAATGTCCAGCTTAACATTTTGTAACCATTATGTGATTAGAAGAAAAATATCTTTTTAGTGTCTAAGAACAAAACAGAATAGAACATAAAAAACATTTAAAATTCTCTATGTAAAATATTTTGTCACATTTTTCATTTTTATACCGAACTTAGTGAGGATGCCATTTTCTTCATTGCTTATTATTTTGATATTTATTGTGAGTGCTAGATTACAAATAGGCTCTAAGTTTAAAGATAGCTAAGTGATAGCTTGAAGTCTGATAGAGTGAAGTATGATAATTATTTGCAAATCTTATTTTGTGATTGGACATAGTGGAACATACTAGTGTAGAATATCAGGACCCTAGTGATAAGTGTTGAAAGAGCTTTATTTCTAGTATTTATTGAATATTATTTTTTATGAAGTTTATGTGAATTTACCAAGAAAAGAACAATTAAGTGCTTAATATTTGAATTTAGGGTTTAAATAGTGCAATTTAAAGATTTAAAGAAGGTTTGAGCAAAAATGAGACGAAATTTGGCAAAATAAAAGAAAAAGTGATTTTCATGTATACACAACCTTCAGCATGGCCACACTGACACCAGTGTCGGAGGGTAAAAAGTGATCAAAATGCATCATGAAATTGTGCCATGGTCATTGCACAAGCTATGTAGAAGGTAGTGTTGAAGGAAGAAATTTGTCCAAAGAAGAAATGAAGGAATTCCAAAGTGCACAACCCTGAGCACGACTGTGCAGCAGGCCGTGTAGAACCTTGAATGCCAAAATTTCATTTTATTCCAGAGTACACGGCCTCAAGCATTGGCGTGCACTACGCCATGCACGCTATCCTTTTCTTATACTATACATACTTACTTTATTATGAAAATTAGGGATTTAGATCTTTTATTTCTCATAACCACTCTAAAAACCCTAGAAAAGCAAAATCACGAATCTTGAGAGAGAAATTGTTGGAGCATCATCAAAAATAAAAAAAAAAACGTCTATAAGGGTTTATTCTTTTCATCATAATTCCTTATTACTCCTTTATATTTTTTGTGATTACCGTAAATTCCATGGAGGAGTAGATTTATATACCCTACATCTTGTGAAACTCTAAACCATGTGATTAAATTATTTAATGATTAATGAAAACTTTATGCCTTTATATATATTTATGTATTTTAATTGCTGTGTGATTAATTTATGTACATAAATTAGATAGAGAGGGGTCTCATATAATAAGATAGATCTTCATGAATAAAAAGATTACATGTTTTACCTAGAAGTAGGAAAACTTCAATTTTTTGCACAAAGATTAAACTTTATTTGGGAATTATGAACTTAATGAAATTGATAAGTGTTAGAAGACCCTTAATTATAGTGCTTATTAGTTATAATTTTATATGGATTTGATGTGATTTGTCAAGAAAATGGTACTTATATGATTAAATTTTAATTTCAAGCATCAATGGAGACAAAAGAAAGGTTTAAGGATGATATGAGCAAAGGCAAGGTGAAATTTGGCAAAAAATGAAGAAAATTGATTTTCAATTCAACACAACCTTCAGCACAACCCATGCAGACACCAGTGTTGGATGAAAAAAATGACCAATAGCTATACCAAAATGTGCCTAAGGTTCAGCACAACTCGTGCTGATGATTAGTAATAAGAATTCTTTTTAGCCCTACCCAAGCACGGTCGTGCTGGAGGTCGTGCTGAACTAGGCAGTGAAAATAACATGTTTTGAAGTTAGCACAGCCTCGAGCATGGCCGTGCTGACGCCCATGTTGAACTTTGTTCTCGCAGAATTATAAATAGATGCTTTGTTTATTTTTGAGAGAATTCTTTTCTTCTAGCTTCGTTCTGGAAACCCTAAGAGAGCATTATTACAAACTTCAAGAGGAGAATGGTCCGAGCATCATTGGAGATCACAAAACAAAACAAGGGATTACTCTTTTTATCATAAATCAATTCTATTTGTCTAGATTCTTTGTTCTTACTGAAAATTCCATGGAGGAATAATTCTTTATATCTTTCATCTTGTGAAACCCTAACTCATGTGCCAAAACATTGATTGATTAATGAATTGTTTATATCTTTGTATCTATTCATGTGTTTCCATTGTTCTTATGATTGATTTATGTGCACGAATTGATTACATGTCTGATTTTTATTAGATTAAAAGATGTTTCATCTAGTAAATTAGATCTTCATGAATAGAGAAATTACATGTTTTACCTAGAGGTAGAAAAACATTGATTTTCTGCAATTAATTGGAATTTGTGAACTTAATGAGATCTTACGTGATGGTAGTAAGGGAGAGGTCTCCATTATCTTGTGCATGATTAAGAATTGATTAACTCAAGGGAGTTATTGATTCTACTTGAGAATTCTTACAATGCAAAGTGTAAATTGATTCATTAATTGATATCTTATTTTGAGAATTTAACGATTAGGGTGGAACAAGATGAGGGGTATATTTTGTGATTGAATACATTTTTAAGACAATATCATTCAATTTTAGGGTTACTAGGATTTGTTAGTTGTTAATTTAATTCATAATTTCCAAATCATAAATTAGACTAGATAGTAAAGAAAGGTAATACTAGTACTTGTTTTCTAGATCCTAGAGGACGACACTTGTTAAATCTATACTATAGTCAATAGGTACACTGCCTAACTCGATAGTAGATTTTATTGGTTATAAATTTAAAACTTAAAATGATTGGTTAAATTCGAGTGCATCAGAAATCTTGTAGGGCGATAGTGAGGGAGAGGTCTCCACTATTCCATATAAGGTTATTAATTAATTAACTTGAGAAAGTAATTAGTTTAATTGAGAATTCTTACACTGCAAAGCATAAACAAATTGTTAATCAATACATTATTATAAGAAAGTTAGGGTTTAGAGTAGATCAAGATAAAGGGTTTATTTTTGTGATTGAATTCATTTATTAAAGAGATTATAATTAATCTTAAGGTTATTAGATTAATTAATTAATAATTTAATTTATTAATCTTATATTAAGATTTAAACTAGATAGTAAAAAAATGGTAATACTAGTACTTGTTTTTAAGTAGAAAAATGGTAATACTAATACTTATTTTTAAGATCCTTAAGGACGACACCTACTACAATCTATACTAAATTAGATAGGTACACTTGCCTAACTAAGTCGTTAGATTTCTTTGGGTTTATAAATTTATAATTTGACACAATCGGAAAAGTAACCCATCAAGTTTTTGGCGTCATTGTCAAGGATCTAGTAAAACAATATTAGGAAAAACCTTATTATTTGCTACTCTAGTCATTTATTTTATTTGTTTTATTTCTTTCTACTCTCCTTATTTTTTGAATACTCTAACTCGTGATTATTACTTTTGTAGTGCATGATAAGGACTCTCCCTTCTAACATTCTTGATCTAAACCGTGAGATTGAGAGAACACTTCGCAAGACTCACAAGAATACAGCTGTTGAATCTTTTAGACAATCGGCAATTGAGGGAAAAATGTCTATTATAAAAGTTGTGATAGCAGTAAAGGAAGAGGAATCAACTAAAGAATTTGTAGGTAGTGGGATAGGATTACTAGAGAATATTAAAGAGGAAACACAAGAGACCATGGCTAAGGATCCACCTAAGACCAATCTAGATTATGCGAAGCCCACCCTAGATGGAACAGGGTCAACCATTGTGAAGCCTCCCATTAGGGTTAACAATTTCAAAATCAAGGGTGTGGTGATTCAACTCTTGTAACAATACTATCAATTCGATGGAATATTGGATGAGAACCTTTATGATCACATTAAAACATTCTTAGAAATCTATGAGACCTTTAAGAATAACGAGATGACGAATGAAGAAGTGCAACCTAGACTATTCCCCTTCTCACTAAGGGGGAAGGCTAAAAATTGGCTTCAATCATTGGGTCCTGGAGCTTTAATTACATGTGATGATACAGTAAAGCAATTTCTAGATAACTACTTCCCTTCTTACAAGACAGCTAAGCTCTAAAATGACATTGCATCATTCATGTAACAAGATGGTGAAACCATGTATGATGCTTGGCAAAGATGGATAGAATTGTTGAAAAAGTGCTCACACCATTAGCTACCCTTATGGATGCAGGTTCAAACCTTTTTTAATGGACTTAACTCGACCACTCATCAATTGGTAGACGTCGTAGTTGGTGGTACATTAAATTCCAAGACTCCAAAAGAATCCTTGAAACTTTTTGCTAATATGGTTAAAAATAATTATCAATGAGGCAATAATAGGGGCAAGCAAAAAGTAGCGAGTAAGTGTGAAGTAGATCTCAAAACTACTTTGGTGGCAAAGATGGAGGCTCTTAGTCACTAGGTTTCTACCCTTAAGAATTCCCAAGGATCACAACCCTAGATGGGAGTAGTTAGTGAGAATATGGACTTCCACGAGCAGTATGAGCAAGTAGACTATCTTGAGAATCAAAATGGATAACAGTATAACCCATACAGTAACACTTACAATCCTAGCATGAGAAACCATCCCAACCTCTCTTATGGCAATCAAAATGCTCAAAGATCTAACTTCCCACCACCAGGATTCTAAAAGCAACAAATACCACCCTACTAACCTATGCCCCACCCATCGATCCAACCACCTCAGCAAGAAAAGAAAACCAGTTTAGAGGATCTGATGAGCCAATTCATTCAAAGTTTTGAGGTAAGACATCAGAACAAAGAGGCTTCTATTCATAACCTTGAGAAGTAAATTGGCTAATTGGCTAAGGTGATGTTGAAAGGCAATGGGGTTCCCTTCCTAGTAACATTAAGAACAATCAAAGGGAACAAGCAAAAGGCAAATTCTTGAGGAGTGGAAAGGAACTGCAAATTGAGAAAAAAAACTGAGAAAAAGCGAGAGGATGGTTAAAATTTTGAGAAAGAGAAGGTGGAACTTGAAAAGTAAGAACTTGAGAAGCAATCACCACCAACTGTCAAGGAGTACATGCCAAAAATTTCATATCCAGCTCACCTTAATCAAAACAAAGACAAAGAACAGTTTAGTAAATTTCTTGAACTTTTTAAATAGTTACTCATTAATATTCCATTTGTTGAGGCGCTTTTGCAGATGCCAAAATATGCCAAGTTCCTAAAGGAACTCCTATCTAATAAGCAAAAGTTGGAGGATGTTTCTACAGTAGAAGTAGGAGCAAATTGCTCATCCATCATTCAAAATAAACTCCCTCCAAAGCTAAAGGATCTAAGTAACTTTACTATTCCATGTTTGGTCAGTGACAACTTAGTTGATAAAGCCTTAGCTAATCTTGGGGTAAGTATTAACCTCATGCTGTACTCATTAAGAAATTAGGTTAGTTGACTCAAAGCCCACTAGAATGAGTTTGTAGCTTGCTAATTGATCTATGAAAATCCCTAAGGGGATCATTGAAGATGTCTTGGTAAAAGTAGAAAATTTCATATACCCAGTTGACTTTGTAATTTTGGACATGGATGGGGATAGGGATATACCTTTAATCTTTGGAAGACCACTCCTTGCCACTTCTAGGGCAGTGATCGATGTGGACAACGACAAGCTTACATTAAGAATAAGGGATGAAGAGTTAGTGATCAAAATAGCTATCACCATGAAACACTCCATGTGTATAAATGATTCTTGCTATTCTATTAATATTGTTAATCCTCAGTAGATGAGCATATTGATGAGATCTTATGCAAGAATAAGTTAGTGCTAAGCTTGACTAGAGGAGAGGAGGAAGACATAGATAACCTTGAGGTTGTGACATTCATTGAGTAGCTAAATGCTGCAAAAGAAGTTACACCTCAAGGAGGATTTGAAGATTTGAATAAAAGTAGAGAGGCGAGACTTAGAACTTCCATCGAAGAACCGCTAATGTTGGAATTAAAATAGCTTCCAAATTATTTGAAGTACATCTTCTTAGCGGAGGACTCCAAGTTGTTGGTTTTCATAGCATCTAATTTATCTAAAGAGAAAAAGGATCAATTGCTCATGGCTTTAAGAGCACACAAGCGAGCCATCGCTTGGAAGATCACTGATATCAAAGATATCAACCCCTCTTTCTATACGCATAAGATATTACTAAAAGAAGGATTTAAGCTTGTAGTATAACCACAACGAAGGCTAAATCCCAATCAAGAGGTGGTCAAGAAGGAATTTATCAAGCTCCTCGATGCATGATTAATATATCTTATATAAGACAGTCCTTGGGTTAGTTTAACATAAGTGGTGCTAAAAAAAGGAGGGATGACTGTGGTCCCCAATGAGAAGAGTGGACTTATACCAATGCATACTAACCCCGGATAGCATGTTTGTATAGATTACCAAAAATTAAATAATGCCACTAGAAAGGAACACTTCTTGCTTCCCTTCGTAGATCAGATGCTAGAGAGGCTAGTTGGACATATGTACTATCAAATACCGATAGCTCTAGAGGACTAAGAGAAGACCACCTTCACTTGCCCTTATGGAACATATGCTTATAGGAGAATACCATTTGGGTTATGCAATGTATCGGCTACGTTTCAGTGATGTATGTTGGCTATATTTGATGATCTAGTAGAGAAAATTATGGAGGTCTTCATGGATAACTTTTCTATCTTTAGTGATTTTTTCTCTAACTATTTAGAGAATCTAGAAAAGGTGTTTAATTCGTTGTGAAGAGACCAATCTTATACTGAACTGAGAGAAATGTCACTTCATGTGCAAGGAGGGCATTGTAGTTAGCCATAAAGTTTCACATTGGGGTATTGAAGTTGATCGAGCAAAGATCGATGTGATCGAAAAACTTCCACTACTAAATCCAATCAAGGCTATAAAAATTTTTTTGGGCTACACTGGTTTTTATAGATGCTTCATAAAGAACTTCTCTAAAATAGCCCAACCACTTACTCGACTATTGGAAAAAGATGTGCCTTTCAACTTCACTCTTAAATGCCAACATGCCTTCCATGTGCTTAAGGCAAGATTGACAAATGCACCTATCATGATAGCTCCTAATTGGAACTTGCCCTTTGAACTCATGTGTGATGCGAGTGATTATACAGTTAGGGCTAATCTAAGATAAAGGTGAGACAAACACTTCTAACCTATCTACTACACCAATAGAACTCTTAATCATGCTTAAGTGAATTACATTACCACAAAGAAGGAATTGTTGGCCATGGTGTTTACATTTGATAAATTTAGGCTGTATTTAATTCTGTCTAAGGTTATTGTCTATACTAACCACTCTGCCTTGAGATTTTTGCTAGTGAAAATAGATACGAAACCTAAACTTATCTAGTGGATTCTGCTCTTACAAGAATTCGACTTAGAGATTCGCGATAAAAAGGGGGCAGAGAATCTAGTAGTTGATCATCTCTCAAGGCTTGAGAATCCCTATTTAGAGGAGCTTAAAGAGGAAGATATTAATGACCCCTTTCCTGAAGAAACATTATACGTAGTTTGCCAACTTACGAACATGAAAACCCTTTAGTTTGCAGACTTTGCAAACTATCTAGTAGCAAGAGTTCTCCCCAATGACTTTAGTTATTGTGCAAGAAAGAATTTTTTTTTCGAACTTAAATACTACTATTAGGAGGACCCCTTTCTTTTTCGGGTTTGTGGAGATCAAGTAATAAGGACATGTATCTTACATGAAGAGGGATGGAAAATCCTCGGTGATTGTCACTCCAGCCCTACCAGTGGTCATTACTCAACCAACAGGATTGCATATAAAGTTTTGGAGGCTGGTTTCTATTGGCCTACAATATTTAATGATGCTCACCATCACTACGTGACATGTGATAGATGTCGGTAGGGAACACATCATGAAGAGATGAGATGGCTTAAAACTTTATTCTAGAATATGAGGTCTTTAACTTATGGGGCATTGACTTTATAGGATCATTTCCTACTTCTTCCGGGAATAAGTACATTTTGGTAGTGATGGACTATGTGTCTAAATGGATTGAGGCACAAGCTCTGCTCGCAAATGATGTTCGGGTAGTTATAAAGTTCCTTAAGAAGTTGTTCTCTCATTTTGGAACCCTAGAGCCATTATAAGTGATAAGGGAACATACTTTTGTAATGCACAATTAGAGAAGTGATAAGAATCAAAATCCTACAGGACCTATCACTAGGGCAAGAGCCAAAGGGTTACAAAATTTGGCGATGAGGGTCCTCTTTGAAAAAACCGACCCCAAAAATATTTGTAGACTAACTTCTTTTCTATTACTTATTTGTTGTGTATTCCAGCAGGTATACTTGTTGGTTTTTACAGGGCGATGGATAAACTCACTAAAACTCAGCTTATAGGTTATTCATGGACCGACATAAACCAAAGAAGAACTGGTCGAACAAATTGTTCACTTAAATTGAAGAATCGGCCACTTAAAGACCATTGAATATGTAATTTTTGCTATGAGAATCGGCCATTTTTGTTCATTTTGGAACTTATAATTTGATTTTAGAACTGGCCACTTAATGGCATATTTGTAATTTTTTGAACATTTTTATCCTAATTGGAGCAAGTATAAATACTTGCTAACTAGGGTTTTTAGGAAGCTTATGTCATTTTGAAAAATACACTTTGTTGCCATGAGAGAGAGAGTTCCTCTTGCTAAAACATCCACTCTTATCAATTTCTTAGAAATTGTGGCGAGTTTGGCTTGGAATTTCTTATGAGTAATATTAAAATCTTCTAAATTGCTTTCTTTTATTACTAGTGTATAATATCTAGTGATAATAGGTTGATTTATCTACTTATTGTTCATGCCAATTTACGATTCGTATTGCTAGGATTACAAACCAATTTTAGAAATAAGAATTGCATTTTATATGTAATTTGATTGGTATTGGAATTCACTTATGATTCATCTAATTTGGTTCACGCTAATTTTAAGTATAATTGAGCATTTGTAGATTAATTAATCATTTAGATTGAATTCATGTGCTTGGATTCATTTTTGAGCACATCATAATTTGGTATCAGAGCATAGGTTTTGAGGAAGGGATTTGCGTGATCATTATTTGACAATTAGGGTTCTTGAAGTTGATTCTTGATCTAAAATTGTTAAAGTGAATTGTAGTAGTGCTTGTGGATTTTATTTCATTCTTGTTGTTGTTGTTGAAGTGGACGTGGATTGCTTGTAATAGCATTTGTTTCCTTAAGTTTGCCATGAGTAAAGAGGAGTGATCCTTTGTGATCATTTGGAAAATTGGAAATTTGAAACAAGAAGAGTGAATTGTGTGTTGGTGATTTCAGAAATTGTATTTGTCATTTGTAAATTCCAGATTTGCCTTGTAGAGATAAGGAAAATATTTGAAATTCAAACACCTTCTTTAAGTTTGAAGCAATTCATTGAGTAGTATTGATTGAGTATTATTTGAATTTGAATTTGCCTCTTACCATTTGTGGAGAAGGTTGCATTAAGAGTGTATTTGAATTTGTTGCCGTGAGTGGTGTAGTGATTATGTTGTGTGGGTGGTGAATTAGAGTTGTGTTAAGAAAGGGTGTTGTAACGTGAAGTGTTATGTGTGTTAAAGTGAATTTGTTGCAACATGAAGTAGTATTGTGGTGAAGTGAGTAGCACCATGATTGTGTTGTGTATGTGTGGAGGTTTGAGTGTGTTGTGGAGTTGTGTTGTGTAAAGAAGGTGCTACACATGGAGTGTAAGTGTATATGTGCTGTGAATTGACAAGGAAGTTCTTGAATTGAATTCCATAAGTTGAAGCATAGTTGATTGGTGTTTGTTGTTTCTTTGAGATTTCAGAATTGGAAGAGTCAAAATTATTTTTAGTTGCTCAACTTACATGGAGAATTAGGAAACAATTTTGAATTTAAAATCAATCATTACTTATGGAATTATTGTGTATTGATCACTTTAATTGCACATTGACTAGTTAGAATCAATTGCTTGCCATTTGGAATTTTGTTGTTGTTGCCATGATTGGAAGTACACCGTGGGTGTATGTGAGCTTTAGTGAAGTGCACTTTATGGTGTGAATTGAAGTGTGTGTGTGTGTACCGTGGGAATATGATGTGCTTAAAACCAAGTTCAAGCACATGCAAAAGAATTAAGAAAAACCAAACTCAAGTCAAGGCAAACTGGTTCCAACCAAAGGGCAAATGACGTGAACCCTAGTAAGATATGATGAAATCCAAACATCCAATGATATAATTATAATTCCACAATCATAATACCTTCTAATAACACCCTAATTTCATGTAATCCATGCAAATAAACTTCAATTTCAAAAGAAAACCGTAACAAAAATAATCCCTTTCAAATAGTGAAGAACACGTTTTCTAGGGGAAATCTTCAATGATGATCCGAATAGAATTGATAAATACTTCAAATAAGCACAAGAATTCGTGAACAATAAGATGTATTTCTGACCAAGAAATATCTCAACTCAACCCTAGATATGACACACTAGAGAAGAAAAGAAATCACAACAAAATGAAATTGATATAACTCACAATTTCCAGATGTTGCACTCGCCACAATTTCAACTCTTGGGATTGAAATTGATAAGAGTTTGGAACCAAGGTATGAACCTTAATTCACACGTGAATTGTAGTGTATATTCTGCAAAATAAAATGCCCCCAAACCCTCTCTTAAGAAAGTATTTATACTTGCTACTCCTAGGGTTAAAAAGTGCTCAAAATTACAAGTTTGCCACTTTTAAGGTGGCTAACCCTAAATGAAAGTTACAAAGAAATAAAAGTGTCCCAAAACCAAAATAGTTCATGAAAGAGTAAATATATAAAGAAATGGTCCTTCATGATGCCGGTCTTCAAGAAGCTTTTGAATCAGGTTCCGTTGACAACCCTGATTCACTTAGTAATAAGGGTGTTTTTGCATCCTGTAAGACTGATAAATGAACCTGCTGAAATGCATCAAAATTATAGTGCAAAGATGTAGAAAGTGAGTTAGACTTCTCAAGGTTAGGTTTCTCTAGCAAAACCCTCATAACTAGATTCCGGAGACCCTTAGCTCGGGCCCTGGTGATAGGTCCTAGAGAAGTCTGATTCCTATCAGAGTAGACGTGTTGTTGTGAAGGTGTGTGTTGCGTGGTGGTTTGAAGGGAATTGTACTATGAATGTGTGTGTGTATCGTGGAGTGAGTTTTGTGCATAAGTGTGTTGCATTGGTTGCTTGATTGCACCGTAAGTGTGTAGGAGTGTATTGTCGTGGTGTGTATGGTGTAGTGTATTATTGGCTAGTTAAAGTAGTAAGCAACGATGCCAAGTGACTTGTTTTTGTCTACTAATGTACTGCATTGGGCCTTGACCTCTTTTACAACTATTGATGATGAGCAAAGGGAAATTTTGTTTCACACTTCTTATAAGGTGTAAGGTAACTTATGTGTCATTATTATTGATGGTGGTAGTTATACTAATGTTGTGGCTACCTCATTAGTATTGAAATTGAAACTTGTAACTACCTTACATCCTAAACCATACAAATTACATTGGCTAAGTGAGGAGGGGAGTCTACATGTGACCTAGAGAGTTAGGGTACCTTTCAATATAGGGGATAAATACTATGATGAGATTGAATGTGATATTCTTCCCATGTGTGCGCATATATTGCTTGGCAAGCCGTGGTTGTATGATAGGATGGTTTTACATGATGGCTATAGAAATACTTATATGTTCCAGCTGGAGGGCAAACGTATAGTATTGAACCCTATGTCACCATCAGAGGTCTAAGAGGTGCAAAGACAGATAAGTCAATCATCAAAAGTCCTTGAGGTTCATAGTCAGATGAGTTAACCTTTAGAGGACCAAGCGGTTTAGAAGCAGATGTATCAACCATCAGAGGTCCAAAGGTTTAGGGGCAGATGAGTAAACCATTAGAAGGCCAAGAGGTTCAAAGACATATAAGTGAAACAGGGAAGGAGAAGACAATAATGGTGGGATGGTTTGAGTTAGGGGAGGTCATAGCAGATGATAGACCATTATATGTGCTGCAGATGAGATATATCCTAAAGATGGAAGGGTGAGAGCAACTACCCCATGTGGTATCTTAGGTACTGGGAGACTACAATGTTATTTTTACAGATAACTTGATAAGAGGATACAGAGTTTTTACTACATTTGATGTTACAGACTTTTCATTCTATTTACCCGATGATTTTCGTGAAAACCTATCAGATTTGAAAACAAATCTTCTTGAGGCCCGAGGAGATGATAGGAATCAAAATCCTACAAGACCTATCACTAAAGCAAGAGCCAAAAGGTTACAAAATTTGGCGATAAGGGTCCTCTTTGAACAAACCAACCCAAAAAATTTTTTTTAAACTAACTTCTTTTCTATTACTTATTTGTTGTGCATTCCAGCAGATATACTTATCGGTTTTTACAAGGCGATGGATAAACTTGCTAAAACTCAGCTTGTGGGTTATTCATAAACCGACATAAACCAAAGAAGAACTGGTCCAACAAATTATTCACTTAAATTGAAGAACCGACCACTTGAAGACTATTGAATATGTAATTGTTGCTATGAGAACATGCCATTTTTGTTCATTTTGGAACTTATAATTTGATTTTAGAACCGGCCACTTAATGGCATATTTGTAATTTTTTTGAGAATTTTTACCTTAATTGGAGCAAGTATAAATACTTGCTAACTAGAGTTTTTAGGGAGCTTATATCATTTTGAAAAATACACTTTGTTGCCGTAAGAGAAAGAGTTCCTCTTGCTAAAACATCCACTCTTATCAATTTCCTAGAAATTGTGGCAAGTTTGGCTTGGAATTTCTTGTGAGTAATATCAAGATCTTCTAAGTTGCTTCCTTTTATTACTAGTGTGTAATATCTAGTGATAATAGGTTGATTTATCTACTTGTTGTTCATGCCAATTTAGGGTTCATATTGCTATGATTACAAACCAATTTTAGAGATTAGAATTGCATTTTATATGTAATTTGATTAGTTTTGGAATTCCCTTATAATTCATCTAATTTGGTTCATGCCATTGAGATTTGTTCATCCTTAATTAATGCCGATTTTAAGTATAATTGAGCATTTGTAGATTGATCAATCATTTGGATTGAGTTCATGTGCTTAGATTCATTTTTAAGCACATCAAGAAGGTGTTAAGGAAATATGGCGTGACACATCGAATTACTACACTTTACCACCCTCAGACGAGTGGATAAATAGAGGTTTCCAATCATGAATAGAAAAGAATTTTAGGAATAATGGTACAACATAGTAGAAGAGATTGGGCAGAAATGCTTGATGATGCCTTGTAGGCACATTGAACAACCTATAAAACACATTTGAGGACCACTCCCTATAGACTAGTTTATGGGAAGTTATGCCACCTCCCGGTGGAGATTGAACACAAGACATATTAGACAATCAAGTTGGCTAATTTCAACTTAGAAGTTACTAGAATCATGAGGAGATTACAATTAAATGAACTTGATGAATGGAGGAGGCAAGCATATGAGAATATGAAGATATATAAGGAGATGATGAAGGACTATCATGATAGGCACATCTGTGATCTAAAGGAGTCTAAGGAAGGGGATCAAGTGCTTTTGTTTAATGCTCGGTTGAAATTTTTTCTTAGGAAGTTAAAATCAAGATGGTTTGGTCCTTCTGTAGTCAAGAAACTCTTCCCACATGGTGCAATAAAGCTCGAACACTCAGAGCATGATAATTTCAAAGTGAATGGCCATAGACTAAAACAATACATGGGAGATGGAACAACACATGAATATCGAGAGGAGTCTAGGCTCTAAGTATCAGATATTTAGCCTAACAAAGTGAAGAATGTCGAGCCAACGACATTAAAAAGTGCGCCTCTTGGGAGGTAACCCATGATTAATTTAGGTATGTTAAGTTCTTTTTTGTTTTATTTTTATTTTACTAGACTAAGCTTATCCCATTAAAAAAAATTACAAATTTGTAAAGAGGACTTGAGCTAACTTGAAGGGGGTAAGAGTTAATCTTTAAGTGTAGGAAAACATTAATCAAGTAAGAAAATTCAGGCTTTAACTTCTTAAGTATACCTAGTAAGTCATTTCTGTGCTCTTTTAATTATGTTGAGGTGTACAATGAACAATCTCATGGATCAAATAACTTAGAGAATATTATTTGAATTCTATACAATTTTAAACACCTGCATAACTTTAAGTAAAAGCAGTGCTCAAGGTAGTGCACACCTCAAGAGGCCCTCTTGGCACATTTTGGAACCCTACACGACCTTAAGCATGGTTGTGCAGGAGCTAGGTGATAGGAATCATATACCTACAAGACCCATCACCAGGGCAAGAGCCAAAGGATTACAAAATTTGGCGATGAGGGTCCTCTTTAAACAATTAGACCTCGAAGATATTTGTTTAGTGTCTTTGTTTCCATTATATAATTATTTTGCATTTCAGCAGGTACATTTGTCGATTTTTATAGAATGGCGAACCAACATACTAATCTCAAGTGTGTAAGCTATACTTGAACCTACAAAGACAAGAGGAACCGGCCTTTATTTCACTTTCATTTTACTTGACAAAACCGACCATCTTCACTTCCATTTCACATGGAGTAATTGGTTCTTCAAGTGCCTCATAGGATCAATTTTTAACTATTTTGCATGGTTTTAATTTCCTTATGTAGAGTAGGGTATAAATACTTGTCAATTAGGTTTTGTAAGGGACTTTTGAACACATTATTTTTCAGATATTGAACCATGAGGGGACACTCCTCTTTCACGCAAATAGCTCTTATCATTTCTTCTTGAAGTGTGGCGAATAGGATTTGATCTTGTTGTGTGTAATATCAAAAATATCAAATCAATCTTAATTCTAACTAGTGAGTAACATCTGGTGAGGAATTAGTTCTCCTTTTCTATCTCTTTTCACGTAATTTTAGGGTTCCATTTTCAATTTAGGGTTCACGCCATTTTTTATTATGTATTGTTTAATTAAATCCTTAATTGCATTGTATACTTGTAATTGGTCTTGAGCACATCATAATTTGGTATTAGAGCTTGGGTTTTGAGAAGGGAATTACTTGTGGAAGTGGAGATCTTGATTTGGGAATTTAGGGTTTATGTGATGCTTTTGTTCAATTGATTGATTTCACGTGGGAATAGTGAATGTTAATTGAATTATATTGTGTTTCCAATTGTTTTGTGAGTTGAATTTAAAGGAGGAATTGAATTAAGGTTCCTTTGCCGTTGATGAATTAGAGGAATCATTGTAATTGGTTTCTAATATAAGTTATTTGAGTTGATTTGTGCCATGTTGTTCATTATAATTTTAGAATTGGAGGTTGTGGTTCAAATTTTCATCCTTGAGTAATCATCTTGCCGTGAAGACTTGCCATAGAGAATTAAGAAGTATCTTGAATTTGAATTCAATCATTACTTGTGGAGTTATTGTGTATTAATTACTTTAAATACTCTTTAACTAAGCTTGGAATCATTTATTGTTGTTGTCATGATATTGGTAGCGTTTGTGTTATAGTGTGAAGTGAAGTGAACCGTAGGAGTGTGTGTGTTACGTGGTTGTGTATCGAAGCATGGGAGTGTGTGAAGCCGTTGAGGTTGTGTGTTGCCTTAATTGTTTGTTACATCGTGGGTGTTTGTGAGTGTGTGTTACCATGGCTGTGTTATTGTGTTGGTTGGAACATGAAGGTGAGTGTGTTGTTGTGTTGTGAATTGGAGAACTTTATGCCATGGAGTATGTTATAGTTGGTATGGAAGTGAATTGCTATTGTGTTTTGTTATGAGTGTACGTGTGAGTAGTACCGTGAGTTAGTGGAGTGATATATATATATATATATATAAATCAAAATAATGTCAAATGATAGTATGAATGGTGGGATTGGAAATGAGACTAATAGTCAGGTTCGAGGAGGTTAGGGTCGTTGTGCTGTAGTTGGAAGAACACTAGAAGAACAATTATAGGATCTCACCACTATTGTTGCTACATTAGCAACACGGGTAGATCAAATGACGATGCCACAACCACTAGTGGCAAACCCTCAAGCACCCTTACCTCAGGTAGCCCATCAGAATGCTCACAGGGAAGGAGCTGTTAGAGGAAATAGGGGTAGGAGGATGGAAGGTGATTATCATGCTTTTAGGGAGGAAAGTGATGATAATTTTGAAAATGAGCCTTACCTTAATCGTGAGTTCAAACCGCCTCAGGGCTTAGAATATGTGAAATTGCATATGCCTTCATTTGCTGGAAAGGGTTCTACAGAAGACTACTTAGATTGGGAGGATAAGGTTGAGGGCCTATTTGGATGTTATGAGATTAATGATCACACTCAGGTTCGCCTTGCAGCTGTTGAGTTTATTGGCTCTATCGCCTTATGGTGGAAGAATCCAGTGGTTAGTAGGTGAAGAGATGGTGAGGTAGAGATACATAGATAGCAGGAGATGAAATGGGTTATGAGAAGGAGGTTTATACCTGAGCACTATAGGCAGGAGCTGTTTATGCATCTCTAAACACTAAAGCAAGGAGGTAAAATAGTTTATGAGTATGTATAGGAGTTTGAGACATTGATGATTAGATGTGGGACAGTTGAACCTCCTGAACAAACCCTAGTACGATTTGTATTAGGGTTGAAGTATAAAATTGCTTGCATTGTAGAGCTCTAGAGGTATGATACCCTTAAGGAGGCCATCCAGCTAGCTCTAAAAGTGGAAAGGCAAAGGCGATCCAATCCATTTAGAGCAACTAGTAACAGGTATGGGACTTCTACAAAACTATATAGTTTTGAGGGTAAATAAGTTGATAGAGGGGGATACAATAGAAATGTAGAAAAGAACCTAGTGGTATAGGATAGTCAAGGGGAGAAGGAGATAGTGGGGAAAGGAAAAACAGTTTCAGGGATTTAAAACAAACCATCAGTAGCTAAGACGTCAAGAGGACGGAGTCGTTAAATTAAATGTTTTAAATGCTTGGGTTTTGGACATATGGCTGCTTGGTGTCCAAATAGGAAGGTTATAACTACCATGGAGATTAAAAGTAAGGAAGATGAGGAAGACATGCTTAATGCCATAGATCTGTCAGGGGTATTAGATGAGTATTATGGTGACGCAGATGTTATAGTACATGAGGATAAGCAAAGTGATCGGTATTTATCTATTAATGTATTGCGCTGAGCTTTGACTTCTTTTCCTACTAATGATGATGAGTAGAGGGAAAATTTGTTCCACATCTCTTGTAGGGTACAAGGTAATCTGTGTGTTATTATTATTGATGGCAGTAGTTGTACTAATGTAGTGGCTGCATTATTAGTAACTAAATTGAAACTAGTCATTACCCTACATCCAAAACCCTATAAATTGCATTAGCTAAGTGAGTAGGGTAGTTTGCATGTTACCTAGAGGGCTAAGGTACCTTTTGGCATAGGGGATAAATATCATGATGAGATTATATGTGACATCCTTCCCATGTGTGCATCCTATATATTGCTTGGCAGGCCTTAGTTATATGATAGGAGGGTTTTACATGATGGATTCGGAAATACTTATGTGTACCAGAAAGAGGGTAAACGTATAGTGTTAAACCCAATGTCACCTTCAGAGGTCCAAGAGGCTTACAGACAGATAAGTAAGACTGGGAAGAAGAAGACCTTATTGGCTGGGCAGTATAAGTTAGAGGAGGCCATAGCGAATGAGAGACCAGTATATTTGTTGTAGATGAGGTATGCCTAAGAGATAGATGGGCATAAGCATCTACCCCCTATGGTATATCAAGTATTGGATGACTACAGTGATCTTTTTACAGATAAATTGCTAGAGGGATTACCGCCTTTGAGATGAATTGAGCACGCCATTTGCGTACTGCATGAATCCTAAGGAGGCTAAGGAATTGAAATATCAGGTAGATGAGCTGGTAGAACAGGAATCCTTGTGTTGTTCCTGCCCTTCTTGTCCTTAAGAAGGGTGTCACTTTGTGGATATGCATTAATAGTTGAACCATCAACAAAATCACCATCAAATACATGTATTTTATTCCTAGACTTAATGACATGTTAGATGAGCTATATGGTGCACAGGTATTCTCTAAGGTAAACCTTAAAAGCGGATATCACCAAATTTGAATGAGAGAAGGAGACGGGTGGAAGACCGCTTTTAAAACACGCCATGGATTATATGAATGGATAGTTATGCCATTTGGTTTGACTAATGCTCTTAGTATTTTTATGAGATTAATGAATCATGTAATGAAGGAGTTCCTAGGTAAATTTGTTGTTGTTTATTTTGATGACATTTTGATATACATCAAAAACCTAAAAAATCATGTGGAGCATCTACAGGCTGTATTTTCAGTGTTGAAGGTGCACCAGTTGTATGTTAACCTCCAGAAGTGTTCTTTCTACCAAACTGAGGTAACATTTTTGGGATTTATTATATCTGGTTCTAGTTTCAGGGTTGATGAGGAGAAAGTGAGGGCTATTAGAGAGTACCAACACCAAAATCAATTGCTGAGGTAAGAAGTTTTCATGGACTAGCTTCATTTTATAGACGATTTGTCAATAACTTCAGTAGTATTGTTAGTCCTTTAACTAAACTGACCAAGAAAAATGTTCCTTTTATTTGGAGTGAGAAGGCCCAAAAGAGTTTTGAGGAGATGAAGGTAAAACTTACTAGTGATCTAGTATTGGTTTTACTTGATTTTGATAGAGTTTTTGAATTAGAGTGTAATGCCTCAAAGATAGGGATTGGTACTATGTTGATGCAGAATAAAAGGCCTATTACATATTTTAGTGAAAAATTGAGTGGTGCAACTTTAAACTACTTAATATATGATAAGGAATTCTATTTCTTAGTGAGGGCATTGATGACATGGAAGCATTATCTTCTTCCAAAAGAATTCACTATCTATACAGATCATAAATCCTTAAAACATTTCAGAGGTCAACAAAATCTATCAAAACACCAAGCTAAATGGGTGGAGTTTCTAGAGAGTTTTTCATATGTGATTAAGTACAAGAAGGGAAACATGAATATGATAGCTAACACCTTGTCACTCAGGTATGTACTTATCATCTCTCTACAATCAAAACTACTTAGATTTGAATTGCCGAAGGAATAATATATGTATGATGAATATCTAAAAGTAGTAGTTGAGAAATGTTCTGGGGGAAAAATATTTGAAAGGTATTATATAATTGATGGTTTTTTGTATAAAGTTGGAAAATTATGCATACTTTATGGATCTGTGAGAGAATTATTGGTAAGGGAAGCACATGCTGGAGGGTTATCTGGTCATTTTGGTGAAAAAAGGACTTTAGCTTTGTTAAAAGAACATTTTTATTGGAGGGGCATGATGAAGGATGTTCATAAGGTTCTAGAAAAGTGTAGGGTATGTAAAAGAGCAAAAGGAAAGAAAGGGGTTCAAGGTGACTATATGCCTTTGCCTATATTTACTCAACCTTGGACTAATATTGGCATGGATTTTATTTTAGGTTTACCCAGGACACAAACAGGAAAGGATTCTATTATGGTTGTTGTTGATCGATTTAGTAAAATGTCTCATTTTGTGCCTTGCCACAAAACAGACGATATACTTTTTATAGCTAACCTTTTTGTGTAGGAAATTGTGAAACTGCATGATGATCTACACAACATAGAGTATAACAGAGATACTAAGTTTCTTAGCTTTTTCTAGAAGACACTATGGAGAAGACTTGGTACTAAACTCATGTATAGTACCTCTTGCCATCCATAGACTGACAGCTAGACGGAGGTTGTTAATCATACTCTTGGTACTTACTAAGAGCAACGGTTGGCAAGAATCTTAATGATTGGGACTTGTGTCTCCTTATTATTGAGTTTGCTTACAATAGGTCTAGTTATAGTTCAACCGGTAAGTCTCCCTTTGAAGTCGTATATGGCTATAATCCTACTCTTCCATTGGATTTCATAGCTAGTCCGACAACAAAGGAAGAAAGCTTAAGTGGAGTATAACGAGCCCAAGAGATTCAGAAACTTCATTAGAAGACAACTGAACATCTTCAAAAAACATAGGAACAGCAGAAACTTCAAGGAAATAAAAACAGGAAAACTAGAATTTATAATCCAAGTGATCTAGTTTAGATTAATCTCAGCAAAGACAGGTTTCCCCACAAAAAGTCACAAAAGCTATCACCAAGAGTAGAGGGACCTTTCAAAGTTGTCAAACGTAACAACAACAATGTATATAGGATAGAATTGCCAGGAGGATACGGTATCTCTGCTACATTTAATGTTACAAATCTATCACCCCATTTGCTAAATGATGTTCATGAAGACCTACCAGATTTGAGGGCAAATCTTCCATAAGCCCGAGGAGATAATAGGAATTATATACCTACAGGACCCATCACCAGGGCAAAAGCCAAAAGATTACAAAATTTGGCAATAAGGGTCCTCTTTGGATAATTAGACCCTAAATATATTTGTTTAGTGTCTTCATTTCCATTGCATAATTGTTTTGCATTTCAGCAGGTACATTTGTCGGTTTTTATAGGATGGTGAACCAATACACTAATCTCAAGTGTGTAAGCTCTACTTGAACCTACAAAGACAAGAGGAATCGATCTTTATTTCACTTGCATTTCACTTGAGAAAACCAGCCATCTTCACTTCCATTTCACGTGGAGTAATCGATTCTTCAAGTGCCTTATAAAACCGATTTTTGACTATTTTGCATGGTTGTAATTTCCTTTTGTAGAGTAGGGTATAAATACTTGTTAATTAGGTTTTGTAAAGGACTTTTGAACACATTATTTTTCAGGTATTGAACCATGAGGGGACACTCCTCTTTCACGCAAATAGCTCTTGTCGTTTCTTCTTAAAGTGTGGCGAGTGGGATTTGATCTTATTGTGTGTAATATCAATAATATCAAATCAATCCTAATTCCAACTAGTGAGTAACATCTGGTGAGGAATTAGTTCTTCTTTTTTATCTCTTTTCATGCAATTTTAGGGTTCTATTTTTAATTTAGGGTTCACGCCCTTTTTTATTGCGTATTGTTCAATTGAATCCTCAATTGCATTGTATACTTGTAATTGGTCTTAAGCACATCACTAGGGCACAAAGTGCCCTAACAATAGAAGCCCTTGGATAGTTTTTTAGAACTCTACACGGCCCCAAACACACTCATGCAGAAGGCAGGGCACTCTGGAGTCCCATAGGAATAGCCTTTGATAGCTTTTTGGAACTCTACACGACCTTGAGCATGCTTGTGTACAAGCCCGTGCAGAGTGTCCATATATATATATATATATATTCGTGCTTACAGTCTCTCCCAAATGCTCTTTGATTTTACTCCAATTAAATACACTTCTCCTCTACCTCATCCTCACAAAACTACATTTTTGCACTTTACATACTTCTTCCTCACTTTTTACTTCATCTTCTATACTCTAAACTAAAATCTAAGTAAGTTTTTCTTTTCTTTTCATTTTATATGATCTGCACACATGATTTTTATATTGCTAGGTTCTTACCATATGCGAATAGGTTCATGCGCATGCATAAGAATGAGGTAGTGATTGTTGCTTGATGAGTTTTTAATTGTCATGAATATCTTCTTCTTTCGCCTATTTGTGCTTTTAGATGATTTTCTTTTGCTTTATAAATAAATATTAAATCTCATCTGACACTTTGGGTTCGTGACCATTTTATGGGATTTCATAACTTTTGGGGCTTTTACTAATATCATGCAATCAATTGTTTTTGAAGTCATTTGATATAAGCAGCTCCCATATTTTTTTATTTGTAGTGCTTACTTTGACAATCTAGGGTTCCTAAGTATGTGAAATTGGGGTTTTGCAATTTTAAGTACTAAGGTAGAAATTCGTAAACATTTGATGTGGTTTTAGTTCATCCATTTGTCTTATAACTTATACATGACTTTGTGCACAACCAAATTCCTACACTCATCTTGATTTGAATTTTTACCTGTTTTTAATTCTGCCTCATCTGCTACATGGTTGTGTAGGCGGTTGTGTTGACTTTTATGCCTTACCTTATGATTTTTTCCTCAAGAATTGATGCTTATATTGTTACACTTTGATTATACACATCTTTTATGATATTGTGCATCAATATGAGTTGTCTTAAATGGCGATTAAGTTATGAAAGATAGACTTTGATTTTTCTGTTATCATGAACTCCTTTATACATCTTCTATGTAGATGAGGACAAAAAGGGAAACTAACAAGAAAGGAAAGCAGCAAGCTTTCACATCTAACCAACCACAAGAAATAGCCTCCCACTCTCACAAGAGGCTAAGAACCCCTCCATAGGAAGAAGTAGTGCATGAAGCACCTATCAAATACTCTGACGAAGAATGGAGTAAAGAACGGCGAAAAAGACTAGAGTCCCTTTCTTTTAGAAATAATGAATACCTTGACTGGAGAATACTTAGGGCATACAAAATTAATGAATGAATCCGTGAAATAATAAGTGTTGGGCTATGGGTAACCTTTTTTGAGATAAATGAGCCAGCCTATAGAGAGGTTACTCTTGAGTTTCTCTCTACATTGCAATTTTATCATCACTGTCTCAATTTTTAAGTATATGGACAGAAACATACTATCTCATCATATTAGTTTGGGAGATATTTAGGCTTGTACTCAGCACCAAAATCAAATAAAGCAGATTTCCAATGATTGTCAACTACTTGGCTTGAAGATATGTCCACCTAAAGATATTGGGAACAACTTTATTAGGCGAAAATATGTTATAATCCTTTAAAGTCCAAAGCATCATCCATTAGAAATATTGATCTAAAAGTGGTTCATCACCTTTTGGCACACACTATTGGAGGAAAAAAAAGCAGTCATGGGGTGGTAAAAAATTTTGAAAATTTTCATCTTTATAACATGACTAACAAATTTTAGATCAATGTAAGTGTAGAAATCACCAAGTTTCTACATCGGCAGGCAACTAATCCTTGAGCCAAGGGGATATATGGTGGGGGCTATATCACTAAATTTCTAAAAGGTTATGATATTTTTCTAGCCCCATATCCCGAGGAATCAAACATCCTTGCGACTAAAATTTTTGATGGCCCATTCCATCTGTGGGGGATGGTCAAGTTAATTAACCTCCCCGCTTTATCAAGGTATTCGACTCCACCTAAAGGAGCTTTTACTTCTGGTGCTGCATCTACTTCCCATGCCTAACCTCTTGAGGATGAACTTCAAAACTTAAAAAGATAATTCTAAGAAAAGAGGAAACTGAATAAAAAGGAAAGAAAGAAAAACAAGCACTTTAGAAGTGCTTTCTAGGCATTTTTGGGAAAACTAGTTGGTTGTTTCTCCCTACCACCAGTTAACCTACCATTGTATGAATCTTCTCCTGATTTTAATTCACCACACGACATTGCTCCTAACCATCTAGGAGAAGTGTCAAGGACCTAGTTATTGTTGAGTCCTTTAGTTCTAAAGAAAAGGAAGATGAGGGAGATGATATTAAGGAAGTGGATGAAGATGATGATGATGATGATCAAGGGGATGATGCCATAGCCATAGACATTGATGATAACGGTGAGGAAGATGATTGAGAGCTAAATCTTTTGTTACCTCTATATCTTCTTATTTAGTCTCTTTTTATATTTTTCTTCATAAGACTAATTGATATATTTTCTACTCATGATTTGTAATTAATTGCGCTCCCTTATGGGAAGACTCTCTACCTGATGCTGATGAATGTTCCATTCCTTGAGCTAGGATAGGCTAACTCTTATTTTAATTTTATTTTTATTTTTTTAGTTTGCTATTTTAATTTTTTTTTTTTGGTTTGATGGTGTATAACTTTTGCTTTGCTGGAATTCAAACTTACAAATGTTGACAACCAAGGAAGTCCTTATTGTCCTTATTTTTTTCTTTTATCTCTTTTCTTTTTCCTATGTGTGCTTGCTTTGGAAAGACATTGGGGATAATGTCTTAAATAAGTGTGGAGAAAGGATATAAAGATAGAAGAAATTACGTTATGAATTTTTTATGTATCTTATGCTTTTGTTGATCAAATTTTCCCCCATTTACAAGTTTACAATTGAGCTTTACTTTTGATTTTGAATTATTGAAAAGTGAAAACCTGGAAATTATACTCATTAAAATGTAAAAGTAGCATTCTTGTACACATATATCTAAAAGTAGTGACTTTATGTACCTCACTCACCTATTATCAGGCTTGGTATACTTTACTAGAGTTTTAGGATGAAATCTAAGTAGAGTAAATCTATTTGCTATTTAATAGCTGAATTTAGAGTTATAAAGTAAATGAAAATCCTTAGTCTTAAGTGAATTAGTTATGTTTTAAGCTCACTAGCTAGTAATTTAATATTCAATCATTTTAAGAGTTCTTTCAACCTTTTGTAAAAAAGGGCATGTGAAATTGTTAACTATATAATTATTTTTGAAATGGTCATTTTGAAAATAATAAATATCAATATCAAATCCCTATGTGTTAAGGTAAGGTTCGATGAGATCCCTTTAAAACATAGTTACCTAAGGTCATTTGTCCTAGGATTGACCAACTAATGAAACTACCATAACTTTAAGGGATATCAAAAAGACAAGTTTAGCGAGTCTTGTAACTTAAGTAAATAAGTTCGTAGAGATGCCCTCTATTAACGGAATAACGTTTGTCAACTTAGGTAATAAGCCCGAGATTATTGGTTGAAAGCTCACTACATGAGTTACTTAGTCTTATCCAATTGTACCAAAAAAAAAATTAAAAAGATTTGAAAGAAAAAGAAAAATAATCGAAGGAAATAATAGATGTCATATACTTTCACTTCTTGCTGTTGTGCTTTGAAAAATAATTGAATGTTTTATATACTTTTTAGAAAGTGATGAATTGCAATTGAGCAACTTAGACTTTGTTGATTTATTATTTCCTTTGTAACTTTGAAAGCGGTTGCTAAATAGTGAGGATACCGGTTTAACTTACTTAGACTAATCTAAGAAGTCTAATTACTGTATGCCAGGTACACATACAATTATGGTAGGTTTGAGCAATAGACACTAATGAGTTATTAAGAATTTATTGAGTAAAGAATGCTACTTGTGAATTGAAGTTCATAGTGAGTATAACTAATGATAGGGTCTTTCTCTTATCCTTATTTTGTTTATTTGAGGACAAGCAAACAGTTAAGTATGGGGAAGTTTGATAAGAGTTGAAAGAACCTTATTTCTAGTATTTACTGAATATTATTTTTTATGAATTTTATGTGAATTTATCAAGAAAAAGACATTTAACTGCTTAATATTTGAATTCAGGGTTTAAATAGTGCAATTTAAAGATTTAAAGAAGTTTTGAGAGAAAATAAGGCGAAATTTAGCAAAATATAAGAAAATGTGATTTTCACGTATACATAAGCTTCAACATGGCCATGCTGACACCAATGCTGGAGGGCAAAAAGTAATTAGAATGCATCGTGAAATTATGCCCTAGCTGCTGCACAAGCTATGTAGAGGGTAGTGTTGAAAGAAGAAATTTTCCTAGAGAAGAAAATGAAGGAATTCTATAGTGCAAAACCTCGAGCAAGACCATGTAGGAGGTTGTGCAAATCCCTGAAGCTAGAATTTCATTTTATTCCAAAGTACATGGTCCTAAGCACGGGTGTGCACTAAGCCATGCATGCTACCCTATTTCTTATACTATAAATACTCGCTTTATTACAAAAATTAGGGATTCAGATCTTTTATTTCTCACAGCCACTCTAAAAACCCTAAGTGAGTGAAATCAAGAATATGGAGAGAGAAATCGCTGGAGCATCATCAAAAATCACAAAAACGTCTACAAGGGTTTATTCTTTTTATCATGATTTCTTATTACTCTTCTAGATTTTTCGTGATTATTATAAATTCCATGGAGAAGTAGATTTATATACCCTATATCTTGTAAAACTCTAAACCATGTGATTAAATTGTTTATTAATTAATAAAAAGTTTATGCCTTTGTATTTGTTTATGTATTTTAATTACTATGTAACTTATTTATACACGCAAATTAATTGCATGTCTGATTCTTGTTAGATAGAGAGAGGTCTCATCTAATAAGATAGATCTTCTCGAATAGAAAGATTACATGTTTTACCTAGAAGTAGGAAAACTTTGATTTTCTACACAAAGATTAAATCTTTATTTGGGAATTATAAACTTAATGAAATCTTGAGGCGATAATGAAGGAGAAGTCTCCACTATTCCATATATGGTTATTAATTAGTTAACTCGAGGGAGTATTTAGTTTAATTGAAAATTCCTACAGTGTAAAGCATAAACAAATTGTTAATCAATACATTATTATAAGAAAATTAGAGTTTAGAGTGGATCAAGTTGAATGGTATATTTTTGTGATTGAATTCATTTATTGAAGCGACTACAATTAATCTTAGGGTTATTATATTAGTTAATTAATAATTTAATTTATTAATCTCACATTAAGATTTAGACTAAATAGTAGAAAAACGGTAATACTGGTACTTGTTTTTAAAATCATTGAGGATGACACCCATTCAATCTATAATACATTAGATAAGTACACTCACCTAACTAGGTTGTTAGATTTCTTTGGGTTTATAAATTTATAATTTGATACAATCAGAAAAGCGACCCATCACCTAGCTTAGAGCTAGAAGAGAAGACGTACGCTTGAGACGTAACCTCTATAAATCATTATGCAAACCATTCTTACTCTACTCTTTTAGTTTCGTGCATTTATATATCTATTGTGATTGCAAAGATAATTTAAAGCCAGAATTTATAAGTAACTAATTAGGAACATTTTTTTAAGAAAGTAATTTTTTTTAAAACCAATTCAACGCCACCGCCCACACCACACACCACCCCTTAATAACTTTTTGAGACCAACAATTGGTATTAGAGTAAATCCCTTTTATTAAATTAAGTGATCAATTTTATCATATCTAAGAACAACATTGTAATCAATCAAGCTCCATACTTTGATGGCCCAAATTATTCATACTAGAAAATGCGCATGCCCACTTATATTAAGGCTAATGACTATGCTTTATGGCAAGTGATCGACATTGGAAATAATCAAGTGATAAAAACTATGATGCTGAGTTTATAGAGGCTGAATTGAAGCTCATTAAGTAAAATAAATAAAGCTAAGAATATTCTTCTCACTACTACAGCACAATTTGAATTTTACTTGATTTCTTCATGCGACACAGCTAAAGAAATATGGGATACACTATTGAAACATATGAAGGAGTTAATACAATTATGGAAACAAAAATTAATGCTTTACTTCAAAGATATGAATTGTTTAAAACTAAATCTGATGAGGAAATTGAAGATGCTTTCAATTGTTTTATTGCTATAGCTAATAAACTAACCTCTCTTAGAAAGAAAATAGAAGATCCTATTCTTGTTAGGAAAGTATTACAGATCTTACCAGAATCATGGGATGCCAAGAAGACAACTATAGAAGAAGCACAAGATCTGAACAAGCTTACACATAATCAATTAAGAGAGAAGTTGATGGCATATGAGTCCATTTAAACATAACTAAAGAATCTAATAGTAGCATAAAAGCAATCACAGTCAAAGCAAAGAAAATAGTTGCTGAAGAATCTAATTCTTATGAGGATAACAAGGATGATGAAAAGGAAAGGTAAGAAATTTAAAACCTTTAGCAAGTATAATAAATTTGATGTAGAAAAAACTTCAAGGAGAAAGAAGAGAAGAAAGAAATCACATGTTATGAGTGTAAGAAACTAGGATATTTCAAATATAAGTGCCTGGTTCTTATAAAGAAAATGGAAAAATTTAGCAATGATGGCAACTTGGAGTGACTTGGATGAGTTAGAAGCCGACTCAAAAACTGCAAGTGAAGATGAGAAAGAAGCTAATTTGTGTTTAATGGCTACATCTAAGGTAAATCTTGAATCTAAAATTGACGTATCAGATAATAAAATGTATGCTAAGATGAAAAAGTTGTTAAAAGCTTTTAAAAGGGAAAATGTAAAGATATCTAAGCTAGAATAAGAAAATAAGGCTTTGAAAAACTAAAAGGATGTCTTAAGTCAAACAAACAAATTGCTTGTAGACAAAAATGATATCCTTAACAATGACAGTGAAAAAATGCACAATAGTTCTAATATGTTAAGAAAAGAAAATATTGTCTTGAAAGATGAAATTAAAGACTTAAAAGTTAGAATCAAAGATCTATCACAAACAATAAAAAATACCTTCAATAAATTTAATGAAAGTGACAAAAAAACTAAATATGATCATAAGTAGTCAATGACCTGCAAGTATTAAACAAAGACTTAAATTTAGATATGGTGACTCATCTAATGGTATGAAAAAAACTGTGTTCATTAAAGGAAGTTAATTTGTGAATGATTAACTTATTAAAGATAAGGAACTTGTTAAAAAGAACTCAAATAGTAACAGTAGAGGATACTTCAGAAGGTACACTCAACAACATAAGTATCCACTCAAAGCTTAACTTAGAGACTATAGGTATGGATATGATAAATGGTATCCAAGACAAAACTATCTCTATCAAGTAAATCAAAGGTATAATATATCTTCTTATGCATGTTTCTTTTGCAACAAGACAAGACATATAGAAAAGTATTACTTTTATAAAACAAACAAGCTTAGTATACATCAAGTTAAGAAACAAGAAAAGACGAGCTTGACTTATGAATGACTCAAGTTAGTTTGGGTTCCTAAAAGGATTTGATCACCTTTTTTATATGATTGCAAGGATAAGGAACTAAAATAAAAAGCACCTAGTAACTGGATAATAGGTGTTCAGGCTATATGATAGGGGATGTGTCCTTGTTCACTAGCATAATGGGGAAAGAAAAAGGATATGTGAGATTTAGAGATGACAATGGAGGTAAAATCATAGGAATAGGTATGATTGGTCATCTTTCATATTCAATTGAAAATGTTTCTTTGGTGAAAGGATTAAAACATAATCTTTTAAGTATAAGTCAATTATGTGATAAAGGTTGTAAAATAATCTTTGAGAAGAGTAAATGTTATGCTTATGATAATGAAGGAGTAAAATTGTTCGAAGGATTTAAGAAAAGGAACATATATCCAATTACACCCTCTGATATGAGTAATGAGTATTACTTTTTGCCATGAATGAAAATATACATATTTGGCATAAAAGACTTAGAAATGTGAATTTTAATCAGCTAGAAAGACTTTCGAAAAAGAATCTTGTTGTTGGTTTTCCTAAAATTAGCATAAAGAACAAAATGGTTTTATTTACACATAATAATGAAAATATGAATTCTACCCCTAAAAAAAAAACGATTTAAATTGTTACATCTTAATTTGTTTAGACCTATAAGAACTTTAAGTCTAAGAGAAAATAAATTTAGAATTGTGATTGTTAATAATTTTTCAAGATACACTTGGGGTATTCTTTCTAAAACATAAGTTTGATACTTTTAATATGTTCAAAAGTTTTGCTAAACAAATACAAAATGAGAAAGGACATTCCATTGTTTCCTTAAGGATTAATCATAGTAAAGAGTTTGACAATGCTCTGTTTGTAACATTTTGTGAAGAACATGGAATAAATCATAATTTGTTAGCACCTTATACGCCTTAACAAAACGGAGTAACTGAAAGAAAAAATAGAACTATACAAAAAAAAAATTGCACGTTCTATGTTAAATGAAAGTAGAGTAGCATAATACTTTTGCATAGTGGCTATAGCAACTACTTGCTACATAATGAATAGAGTGTATGTTCGACCTAGTACCACGAAAACTTTATATGAACTGTTTCGTAGTAGAAGACCATCTATTTCATACTTTCATATGTTCAGATGTACATGCTTTGTGAAAAAGAATGCAAATAACCTTAGAAAAATTTATGAATGATCAAATGAAGCAATCTTTTTAGGATATGTACAAAACAATAAAGCGTATCATGTTTTTAATAAAACTACAAGAATAGTTGAAGAATCCATCGATGTTCAATTTCTTGATGAAGTAAAAGATGATTATGATGATGATGAAGTATTCATACAGTAAACAAAGATAAGAATAATAAATTTGTTATAGATAAAAAGGAAGAACCATCTAATGAAATATTAAAATCTAATAACTCAAAAACTAAGCAGAAGGTAATTTAGAAGGTAATACAAAAATAGTTTAGAAGGTAATCTAGAAAGTAATCCTAAAAGTTCAAAAACTTGGAAGTATAAATCACCTCATTCTCCTAATTTAATTATTGGTAATGTAGATTTTGGAATAAAAACTAGATTTAAGTTGCGAGAACTTGAAAATCATTTTGCTTTGTTGTTTAAATTTGAGTCAAATAATATTGATGAAGCATTAAATGATAGTAATTGGACCAGTGCAATGCAAAAAGAATTAAGTCAATTCCAAAGAAATAATGTTTGGATTCTAGTACCTAAACCACAAAATAAATCGATAATAGGCACTAAATGTGTTTTTAAAAATAAACTAGATGAAAATGGAAAGATTGTTACAAAATAAAGTTAGGCTTGTAGCTGAAGAATATTCACAAGAGGAAGGCATAGACTATGATGAAACTTATTCTCCTATTGCTAGACTGAAAGGTATACGACTTTTGCTCGCTTATGCTATTTTAAAGATTTTAAGTTGTTCCAAATGGATGTAAAAAGCACTTTCTTGAATTTTTATATCAAAGAAGAAGTATATGTTGAACATCCCCTTAGATTTGAGAATCCTTTGAAGCTTAAGTATGTTTTTAAGTTAATAAAAGCTTTGTATAGACTTAAACAAGCACCGAGAACTTGGTATGAGAAACTTAGTAAGTATCTGATCTCTAGTGGTTATCAAAGAGGTATGATTGACACAACTTTATTTTTGAAACACTATGATAATGATATATTAGTTGTGCAAATTTATATAGATGACATAATATTTGGATCAATTAATGAAAAATATTAAAAAGAGATTACAAAACTTATACTGGCAGAATTTGAAATGTCAATGATGGGTGAGTTGAACTTCTTTTTAAGACTAAAAATTAAGCAAACAAAAGAAGGAATTTTTATTCATAAAGAGAAGTATATTAGGTAGATATTGAAAAATTTTACATGTGAAAATTCAAAGGAAGTAGCTACCCTAATGAGTTCATCTACCAAGTTAGATCCTGACTCTCAAGGTAAGAAATCAATGAAAAATTATATAGAAGTTTAATTGGTTTGCTTCTATATTTGATTGTATCTAGACCAGATATTCTATTTTCTATTTGTATTTGTGTAAGATTTCAAAGTAATCCAATTGAAACACATTTAAAATTTGTTAAAAGAATTTTCAAGCACATTGCATGCACTGCAAAATTAGAAATGCGGTATCCTATAAGCCAAGTTTTGAATTAATTGGATACTTAGATGCTAATTATGTAGGATGTAAAGTAGACAGGAAAGTACTTCTGGTACTTGTCAATTCTTAGGAGATAAACTGATTTATTAGTCTCTTAAGAAACAGAATTTAGTTGCTCTATCAACAACAAAAGCTGAATATGTCTCAATTTGAAATTGTTGTGCACAAATTCTTTGGATACAGCAGCAATTACAAGATTATAGATTAATTTATAAAAATATTCCTATAAAATGTGATAATACTAGTGTTATAAATTTGAAAAAAATTCTATGCATCATTCAAGATCAAAACATATAAAAATTAGATATCATTTTATTAGGGATCATGTTGCAAATGGAGATATTAATATTGAATTCACTTCTACTGAAAATCAATATTTAGATATTTTTACAAAACTTTAGATAAAAATATATTCGAATTTTTGAGAAATGAAATTGGTATGTGTAATTCTTTTTAATGTATTTATTTTATTTTATATTATATTTTTCTATATGTAGGAATAATGGTAAAAAAAATTATATATACATTATTGTAGGAAAATAAGCAAAATAACCAATTTAAATAGCCGTTGAGGCACTTTTCGCAATTCCTTCAAATCAGAAACTAATTTAGAGAGTAACCCTTCTCTCTCTCACTAGCTATAACTTGAAATCGTTCAAACTTTGGACTTCATCATGATTGAACTTCGAAAAAGAACCTCAAACACTATTCAATTTCAAAATTCCAAACCTTAAAATGGCTCTAAGAAAATCTTCTAGAATAGTATCTAAAGGTGTTAAGTCCAAGAAAAACAAAGAAACCATCACCATTAGGGATGAATCAATTGATTCTGAGTAAATGGTATCTTTAGACGAGAGTGAATAGATAAGGAGAGAAATAAGGTCGAAAAAATTGCACGACCTTGTTAAGGAGATTTTTGACAAGGAGGAAAGCAATAGTGGAGAAATAGCTAGTGAAACTAAGTCTGTTGGAAATGGTTTTGGCAATGATGACACAGAACTAGACTCCAACACTAAAATTGAATTTGAAGAAAAAGAACCTGATGCATGCAACTCTAGGTATATTAAACCTAGAACCCCAACGACGTTATTTGAATCGATTACCCCGAGGACTGTTTCGAACAAGTATTGTGTAACTAGAGCCCAATCACACCTGTTGACTAAAACCTAAGTTAACAAAAGGGATTCCAAGCAACTCGATTAAGAATTTCTATAGAAGAGTTCTTTTGCAAAAGAAAAAAAAAGAGAGGGTTTCATATCTCACGAAATTATGTGTTTTAATTCAATGATAAGATATTTCACGGTCGCCCCCTTACACGGTTTATATAGAGTACATGCAACAATATGGAAAACCTAAGTTGCCTAATCTATTTGTTTCGTTATTCTCATGTAACCGAATAGGCAACTAAATAATATAAATTACAAACCAAACAAATAAAACAAAAACATAACAAATAATAAAACCGAATGTGCTTCTCCCTTTTCGGTTTAATAAAATTAATTTATTCTAAGGGCTCTAAATCATCACTTCCCTCCATGGTCACGTGAATCAAGTTGACAAGTGTTGTGTCTCATTTAGTGTAGCTTGATTCCTTGGCTTTTAAGTTCATAACTAATCCATGTAGAGTTTTGTTCATCCTTTTAGCTCTAGCTCGGGTCATCAGGCCTCCAATACCATGTAATGGATCATGAGATTTTGGTTCCTTCCTTTTATATGTAATTGATCCTCATCATTCCCTCCTTTCTCAAAAAGATTCGTCCTCGAATCACCTGCATCATAAGGAGTAAAATAAAAAACATTAAAAGTTGTGCTTACATTACCATAGTGATTTGGAAAGTCAATCTTGTAAGCGTTGTCATTGATGCGCTCCACTTCTTGGAAAGGTCCATCTCCTTTAGGATGCAATTTAGACTTCCGCTGCTCTGCAAATCTTTCTTTTGTCAAATGCACCCAAATCCCTTCTCTTAGATGAAACACGGTCTTGACACATCCTTTTGCCCACTTCCGGATTGCATCCAATTTCTTCGCATCTACGGCTATCCCATCTGTACCTGTAACAAAGCCATAAGAAAACACCATACTAGGTAACGAAAGGTTAATGTCAATATAAGTAAAATAAACATCCTTGTACATAAGTACAAGTAGTTGTTTCCTCATCAACATTATACTCTTACACTCACTTTTTCTTATAATTTTCTCTCCTCTCAGTGTTTCAGACTCCCTTCCCTTATAACTCGCCAGTGTTTATTTCTCACTCTTCTTCTTTTTCTCATCCTTCTCTCACACACTCTAGTGTTTCTCTTTGAATTCTTTTGCCATCCTCACTTAATCATCACAAGCTTCCCATGGTTTTTATGGCCTGAGAACCACTTCCCTTTTGTTTAGTACAAAGGAATATTGGTTCTTGTACTCGTCATATGTGATCTTCCTATCGAATTGCCAGGATTGCCCTAACAATATATGGCTAGCCTGCATAGGTACTACATTACACATGACCTCATCTTTATTGCTCCCTATAGAAAAGGCTATAAGAACCTACTTGGTCACCTTAACCTCCCCACATTCATTCAACCATTGTAATCAATATGGTCTCAAATGTTTTACATCTTTCAACTACATCTTATCTACCAGCAAGGTGCTAGCAACATTAGTGCAGCTGCTACTATCGATTATCAAGCTACAAACTCTACTTTGCACATGACACCGTATATGAAAAATATTTTCACGCTGGATCCCCTCACCATCCTCCTAGGGTTGTACACTAAGTACTCTCCTTGTGACATACAACTTGCCACTCACGGGTCCCTTTAAGTCAACATCCTCATACTCCTACAATGGTAACTCCTCCTCCTCCTTAGAGCTCACACTCTCCACATCCCCATAATCACAGATAATCATAGCTCTCTAATTTGGACACTAGGATGTAATGTGCCCAAACCCCTGACACCTAAAACACTTAATATCTCTACTCTTGGAATGGGGTGTAGTGTCAGTTTTTCCCTTAAGTGCAACAACTAGATTCTTAGCCTTCACGACCTCCTTAGGCTTTGAATCTATGGAGTTCCTCTTCCAATTAGACTTCAATGGAGATTTAAAAGTCGAACCAATCCTCTATTCACTCCTATATCTTAATTGCCACTCTACTTTAATTGCTCTATGCAACAATTCTTCCATATCCAAATAATGGTGTAGATCCATTACATCAACTATTTCCCTATTCAATCCATTGATAAATCTAGCCATAGTGGCATCATCTTCCTCCTTAACTCTAGCCCTAATTAAGGTTATCTCCAATTCCTTGTAACAATCCTCTACACTTTTAGTTCCCTGAGTCAACCCTAAGACTTTCCTAAGTAAGTCCCTATGGTAGTGACTAAGAATGAAATGCTTCTGCATAATAGTTTTCATCTCTTCCCAAGTGCTAACAAGTTACTCTCCATACTTACGCCTATTATGCACTAATTGATCCCACTATACACTGGTGTAATATGAAAACTCTACTACAGCCAGTTTTATCTTTTTCTCCTTAGTGTAATTATGTCATTCAAACACATGATCCATTTTTCTTTCCCACTCTAAATACAACTCTAGATCATTCTTTCCCTGAAATGTTGGGATTTTCAATTTAATACTCCCCAAATTACTATCATGCTGCTGAATACTCCCCCTATCCCTAACGTGTTAGTAATCTCCAAAATTAGAATCCTCACCTTCTTCTATCTTAACTCCTCCCCTATTCGGTTTACCTACTCCTCGCTTAACAATGATACTGCTAGACGATTCCCTACTCCTCTACATCTTATCCATTCTTTCATGAATATATTCAAGTTCACCCATTAAAATCCTCTTCATCTCTCCCATCAACTCCTCAAACATCACTTTACTTTGTCCTCCATTAGTGCTTTATCCCGACATAATTCTAAAGTTTTCAACAAAGTAAGATCAAAAGTAAAACAAAAATAATTATGTATGTTCCTCACTCCCACTCGTGTTTTTCTCACAAATAATATGCTCATAATTCCACTCATGTAAATCTCTCACAAAATATGATCTCACAACCCCCTTTTTTTTTATAATTCTTTTGCTAGGAACTTAAATTGGAACTCCTAAACACAAATCACTAAGTCAACACCTAATGATCACTAATTAGTTATAAGTTACAGTGTAAGAAAGATCAAGTGTGAATTTCTAAGAGATATGAACAAATTATCTACTACTAATTTCAGAATCAACAAACAAGTCCCTATCACACAATTAAACGGAAACAAAGAAATTGCATCAAATATAGATCAAGGATATTAGTATAATTCGAATGCTCAATTAGGAAGAACAAGATGCAATGTACGGCTAGAATTGGAAAGTGAATCTGGCAATTAAATTGTAACTTGCTAAAACTAGAATTTTTTTTCTTTTAGGAGATTTTGGTTCTTGATTTTTTTTTTTTAGCAACCGAATTGAATTTCCTTTTTTTGTATGTATGCCTTTCAATATGAACTATGAATTGAACAACAATGAAATGTTCAAAGACTAGCTAAAAACTTAGATGTTGTTAGTCTTCAAGGGATTTTAGTAACTGAACAAGATTGTTTTTTTTTATATATATATACAAATTTCTAGATATGAGTATGGAAAATAACAACAGACGAATAATGAAAAAGGATAGAAATTACTTGATTCAAGAAGTCGAATGAGGATTAGCTAAAATCTTCTTTCAAGTTAAGCTTTGACAACTCTCAACCAAAGAAAATGAAAAGAACTTCAAACAAGGTACTATAACGTTCTTTTGTAGATTTCAAAAATTTTAGAGATAATGGATTTTACTAAGATCATTGGTTAGATAGAATAGGATGTAAAAATCTACGTTATCAAACTGATGGTGTAGATGGAGATTTCGTCAGAGAGTTTTATGATAACCTAGAAATGTTAGAAGATTTAGTTTTAAAATCAAGGATTTTTGGAAAATCTATGAAGATTACTAGAAAAACTCTCATTGAATGTTTTGATATAAAGGATGAAAAGTTGATCAATCATACTAAAAATGAGATTTTCAAGGAAATCAATGATGGAGTAAGAAATTTTGTAGAAAAAAAAATATATTTCCTACAAAATTTGAATTACTAGTGAGACTTTGGCATAAAGTTGTTACACATTGCATACTGCTATAGAATGGAAGTAAAACAACGATTTCTAAAGAAGATGCAATAATGATCCTAGCAATTAAAAGGAAGTTAAAAGTTGATATGCCAAGGAGAATATTGAATCACATGTGTAGAATAAGAGGATATAAACCATACAATAATCTCTTAATGAAAATGCTTAGTTTCAAGAAACTTAGTTTACCTAAGAAAACTAAGTCACTAATTAAACTAAAAATGATTAGTGAAATAAATTTGAAACATATGAACATCTTGGTGAAAGAAACAATTTGGTGTTCAAAAGATGGAGCATGGTCTAAACATCCAAACTTTAATAAGTTTAAGTTTAATTGGAAGATGGTGAAGGCAATTTTTTAGGAGGAGTTTTCATTGAACTTAGAATGTGGTTTAAAAGCTTCTAAACAATCTGAAAATGAGACAAATGTACCCCATAAAAGAGTAGAAAAGGAAGTTATGAAGGAGAAGAAGAAGAAGAAAAATGATGTTAGAACTGGCAAGAAATTTGAAATCAACGAAGGAAAGGAGGTTCTTGAAGATGATGAGTTAGAAAGTGACTTATAAGGTATTCCTAGTAAACCACCTAGAGAATCTTCAAGATCAAATCTCCATTTTGACCTTATTGATTTGATGGAGAAAAGGTTTGTTGAAATCAAGAAGGATATTAAAAAATCAGTACTAAATACATTGAAAGGTTTTTAAAAACCTAATTTAAAACATCTTGAGACTTACCCATCATCCATTAGATCATCCCTTAAACTAGTTAAATCATCCTCTCCTAAATAGAGTCCTACTGCTTCACAAGCTAATGTAGAACATGATTACAACTTTGCAACAACTTCTCCTAATACCTCAAATGCTTAACCACCATCACCTCAAGCCTAATCCTTTTCTCAAGAAAATCCAAATGAATCGACACCAAATATGCAAATCATGCTTTATTAGCCTCTAGATTTCAAGAAATTCTAGTCTAAACAACTTGAAGATACTCTTACTTTAAGAAAGTTTAGAAGATTTAAAAGATGAGCTAGAAAGTCTATTAAGAAAACAAAAAAAAATTGATATTTGTACTATTCATACTATCCTATTATCTATTTTACTGCTACATTTGCCTTAATGAAGAATCTACTTTATATTCTACTGCTACATTCTTGTTAATATTCTCATTTATTATATCTATTTTCTTATATATTTTTTTGCTGTAACAAAAAAGGGGAGAAATATGTGACAAAAATGCATGTATATGTGAAAAAGAAATCTAAAAAACATAAAGGAATGTGTGGACAAGGAATTTAAAAAGTTTTAAATATTTTTATTTATAAAGAATTTTGTTATAATCAAAAAGAGGAAGCATGTTAAGTTTTCCTAATAATAGTTTTGAAGATAACAAAAAGCTAAGAGATTACTAACTATGTTATTAAGTCTGTAGATAAATAATACACATATAAATCAATTTAATCTCTTAAAAGAAAAGTTTTATTCTCAAGCTTTTAGTTAGAAAGTAACTCAAAGACTAACTCAGAAAATAAACTTATTGTATGACTTTCAAGTTATTAGTCAAAAGGTGACTCAAAGTGTAATGTCCTGAAACCTGGGCCGCATTACTGCTCGCCACATGTCTTTATCTCACAAAAACACGTTAAGGCTCTGAAACAACCCTGATACCTTTTGGCTTGTAACTCCTATATAAAAACATTTCATACATCCTCAAGATTCCAATAATAACTTAAACCATATCAATTATCTAAAGTAGCAGAAGTCTTTAAACATCAAAAATAACATTTTTTAAAAGACAATGTTTACGACAGTCTAATAACAATAATTCTCCCAAAACCTAATCACCATAATAATAATAGTAGTCTTCATCTTCCCTTCTTTGTGGTTCACCCAAACCTAAGTCATCTTCTGGGTTCTCATCTCCCTTGACAGCTACATCTAAAAATAATTCCCTAAAGGATGAGCTAATGCCTAGTATGTATAACACAAACATATACGCATGAACAATCTGAAACAAATCTCACACATATCATGTAGAACTTAAACACAGACAGTCATTTCATAATATAATTTAAGTCCACAAGCAAACAATAGGGTACTCGTGACCTCCTTAACACACTTAACACATTGGAGCATGTCTTAGTGATAGAAACTGCCACTACGGGCCCCATACCCTGAATCCCTTAATCCTTAAACTTGGTGATGGGAATTACCACAACAGGCCCCACACCCATGTACACTTAAACCTTAAACCTAGTGATAGGAACTGCCACTACGAGCCCTATACCTATGTACACTTAACCACTTAATCAACATTCAACCCATATCATTTCTAAGCACAACTCCACTAGGGATAATGTCACACAAAGATCATTGGGGGTGCTCCCTAGGGATCTGCCACTACAGAACCCTAGGCTGAGCCAAGTACATACAGCATACTACTTATACACTTAAGCTAAATCATTTAACTTAATCAATTTCAACACATATACTAACTTAAACAAACATAGAACATCACACAAGTTACACGTATCTTGAATCTTGGCCTTAAGCACTTCCCGATCTTAAATGTAAGTTAAGTTGAAATTTTTTCAATCAACAAGTATTTCTTAGTACTTAATCTAAGATTAATATCATCTCTTAATTCTCTTAATCCTATTTACTTAATTCTTAACTTTCTTAATCCTATTCCTTTAATCTCTCTAAGGCCTGACTAGTTATCTAGGTTACATGGAAATTAGTTTAATTTAAAGTTAAATAAATATATAATTATGTTATACTTATTCGCCACGTCCATGTTGGGGACCGTGTTGCTCGAAACGGGTTAAAGCACGACCGTATTAAGGGTCATGTATCTTTCGGTGAAAAACTTAGTTTCAACACGATTGGAACACAACCGTATTGGGAGGTTGTGTTCTTCTTCATTCAACACGGTCTGGACACGACCGTGTTAGAAGGTCGTGTTACCTTTGACTCAATATGATCAAAACACGACCGTGTTGAGAGGCCGTATATCTCTCGGTGCACCTTTTCATTTCAATACGATTGAAACACGACCGTGCTGAGAGGCCGTGTTATCCTCGACAATCTCCATGAGCCCTATTTCTTTTACTCTAATTTCTCCTAAACTCGATTCCCTTTATTCTTAAGCTTAACTAAGTTTCTAAAATTTGTAATTGTATTTAAATTTCATAGATTTGCATGCTTACTTCAACCTCTACGATTCGCAAATCTCAGATCATCGATTCTCCATTCTCATACATTCCTTTACGCACCTTGAACAAACGATGCTCATAACTACAAATTCCATAAATCCTAATTTGACTTTAGTATGGAATTCCTTACCCTTTTGTCTTCGGAGTTTGATCACCCTTTTTCCTCTTATCTCTAGGGTTCCTATCAAGAGCATCTCTCCTTTTCTTTTAAGGTTTTATTGTGCAAAATGATCAAAAGGGTCTCTAAGTTAACTTTGTGGCTTTTATATTCTCTATGTGAAATTACTAAATCACCCCTCAAAATTTTATAAAACTCCATCCTCGTCCTTAGCTCTTTATGATAACACCTATATTACATAAGTAAATAAATAATTAAAATTTTCATGTATTACATTCTCTCTCTCTCTCTCTCTCTCCCCCCCCCCCCCCCCCAACCCTTTACATTTATTTTGTCCATTGCACTTTAACATAAAGGATTGTTTTTCATCTTAGCACCTGTTCTTTAGTGTCCAAAATCCTTATTAGCCTTTCCAAAGAATCAGATTTGGCTACACATTTAATGGTTCCAAGGCCACTATCTAATCCAAGTTGGGTACGTACTTCCTCAGCATGGAATACATCATGTACCCTAGCCAAATTCGGTGGAAGGGCTAATCTGTAAGATCTCAAATGTGCTTATTCTCTCCAAGATCTCAAATGTACCTACATACCTCGGGTTTTGCTTTTTCTTTAACCCGAATCTGATCACTCCCTTTATTAGAGAAATCCTTGATAATACCTTATCTCCCGCTTGGAATTCCAAAGGACACTTTCTCTTGTCTGGATAACTCTTTTGTTGAGACTAGGCTGTCTGTATTCTCTACCTGATTAGTTTCACCTTGTCAACTGCTTCTTGTACTAACTCCGGCCCTATTATCTATCTCTCTTCCACTTCATCTCAATGTAGTAAGGATTTGCACCTTCTTCCATAAAGAGCTTTATATGGTGCCATTTGGATGGTTGTCTAGTAGATGTTATTATAGGCAAATTCCACCAGAGGTATATGCTCATTCCAATTTCCTCTAAAATCTAGTGCACATGCCTTAAGCAAATCTTCCAATATTTGTATGGTTCTTTCAGACTGACTGTCTATCTATAGGTGGAATGTTGTGCTGAACTATAGTTTAGTGCCCAATTCTTTTTGAAGGCTACTCCAAAATCTACTCACAAACCTTGTGTCTCTATCAGAAGTGATTGTCACTGGCACTCCATGTAGTCTAACTATCTTCTATATGTATATCTAAGCCAATTTCTCCAATTTATATCCTACTTTAATAGGTATGAAATGAGCAGACTTGGTCAATCTGTTCACTATGACCCAAACTGCATCTTGTTTCTCCCAGGTATTCAGGAGGGCTATAATAAAATCCATTGTTACATGTTCCCATTTCCACTCCAGTATAGGAAGAGGCTGTAATTCTCCAACTCGTCTCTGGTGTTCTATTCTGATCTGCTGGCATGTGAGGCATTTGGCTACATATTCTACTATTTCTCTCTTCATATTTCTCCACCAATAATAGCTCTTCACGTCCTTGTACATTTTGGTACTTCCATGATGTATTATGTAAGTGGAGTGATGCGCCTCTTTCATTATCTCTCTCTTCAATTCTGCATCCCTCGGCACACATAGTCTCGTTTTGTACCTCAAGGTCCCTTCTGTATCTAAGTTAAATTCCAATGCCTTGCTTTGTTCCATTTTTCTCTTGAGCTCTTGAACATCCTTATCTTCCATCTAACTAGCTTTAATTCTGTCCATTATGGTTTGCTGAATCCTTAAGGTAGCCATTTTCGTTCCCACTTCTTGTGTTAAGACTTCTAGCTCTAATTTATGCATGTCCTCCAACAACTCCTTTTGCAAAGTGATTAGAGTGGCTATATTTCCCTATTTCTTTTTACTAAGGGCATCTTCCACTACATTGGCTTTTTCTTGGATGGTATTGTATTTCTAGGTCGTAATCTTTTATTAACTCCAACCATCTTCTTTGTCTCATATTCAACTCTTTTTGTGTAAATATGTACTTCAAGCTTCTATGGTCAGTGAAGATTTTGTAACTTTCTCCATATAAGTAGTATCTCTATAGTTTCAAAGCTAGCACTACAACTGCCAATTCTAAGTCATGAGTTGGGTAGTTCTTTTCATATAATTTCAATTGTCGAGATGCATATGTTATTACCTGACCACCTTGCATTAATACATATCCCAATACTTGAATTGAGGCATCATTATACGCTGTAAACTCTTCTCCACTCTTGGGCAAAGTCAAAACTGGCGCAAACACTAGTTTCTCTTTAAGCATTTGAAAGCTAACTTCATATCTATCATCCCATTCGAATTTCACATTCTTCTTTGTCAGTCTGGTGAGAGGAGTTGCTATTTTGGAAAACCGTTTTACAAATCTCTTGTAGTAGCCTGCTAGACTCAGGAAGCTTCTTACTTTTGTAACTGTCTTCGGTTTATGCTACTCTACTATTGCTCTCACCTTTTTTAGGTCTACAGATATACAGTCCTTGTTAACCACATAACCTAAGAAGACTACTTGTTCCAGCTAAAATTCACATTTATTGAATTTGGCATACAACTTCTCATTTTGTAGCCTACCCAATACTAGTCTCAAGTGCTCTTCATGCTCCTCAATACTTTTAGAGTACATCAGGATGTCTTCTATAAAGACGATTACAAATTTATCCAAGAAATCCTTGAATACTCTGTTAATTAAATCTATGAATGTAGCTGGTGCATTCGTTAGTCCAAAGGGCATCATTAGAAATTCGTAGTGCCCATATTTAGTCTTGAATGTTGTTTTCTAGATGTCATTTTCTCTAATTCTAAGTTAATGATAACCTGATCTTAAGTCTACTTTGGAGAACACCTGAGCCCCTTGCAACTGATCAAACATGTCATCTATCTTGGGAAGAGGATATTTGTTCTTTATGGTGACCTTGTTTAATTTCCAGTAGTCTATACAAAGCCTCATGCTTCCATCTTTCTTCTTCACAAACAGGACTGGTACACCCCAAGTAGAGACATTAGGTCTTATGAAACCATTATCTTGTAACTCCTGTAATTGTTTCCTTAGTTCTTCTAATTCCACTAGTGCCATCTTGTAAACTGGTTTCGATATGGGTACTGTACCTTATACTAGGTTGATGTTAAATTCCATTTCCCTGGTTAGGGGTAAACCAAGAAGATTTTCTAGGAACACATCAAGAAATTCCTTCACTATCTATACTTCTTCCATCTGTACTTCTTCACTAGCTTCAACAGATATGGTTGCCAGTACACTTTTTCTCCATATCTTATAGGTAGGCAATCTAGTGGGTCTTTGCACTTCTAGTTTGTATTCAAAATATCCATCTCTGAGTTTATTAAATTGTACCACCATGTTATGGAAGTCAATGGTGGCATGGTATTTTAATAGCCAATTAACACCAAAAATAATGTCAAACTCTATCATCTCTAAGACCAAGAGGTCTACTGGCATCACCCTACCATGTATTTCTATTCTCACTCCTTTGCATATCCTACTTATTCTTCCTCCTACTCGTAAAGGAGTACTAACGGCCAAGCAATCATTCATATTTTCAACATCCAAAGCATATGCACAGACAAAATTCTCAAACACACAAGATACAGACGCACCGGTATCGAATAGCACATATGTATTGCAAGAGTGTACTGGAAGCATACCTGCAATGTTGTCCACATCTGGGATATCTTGGTACTGCTATTGTTGAATGGTAAACACTCTAGTAGGAACTCTTTGTCTAGGACCTCCAACCTGTGGTATACCTCCCTATTCTCTCACTAGAGGTCTAACTGCTTGTTGAACCGGTCCTGCTTGATTTCTAATTTATCCCTAAGGACAGTTGACTGCCTTATGTCCCCTTTGATTGCACACATGACAGAAAATTAGGGGAACTAACTTTTCAATGCAATGTTTGCTGATGTGCCTCGTCTTCCCACAAGAGAAACATGCCCTATCTAGCCATCTACACTCTCTTAACTCATGGGGTCTATAACATCTAGGACATTTATCATTTGTGTCTGTTGCAGTGAGTGCCAAATTCACTTGCTTGATTTGGAGAGGAAGGGCTACAGCTCTAGGTGTTCTGGTTTGCACTAAGTGATGTCTTTTACCCCTGTCTTGCCCCATTCCACTAGAGGCAGGTCTTTTTCCTAAAGCTATTGCTGCTTTGTAGCTCCTCTATTCTTCTATGATCTTCTTATTCTATTCAAGGAACTTTGCTTTGTCTACCATTTCAACATATGTATTTAGTTGAAAGGCCGCTACTACAAGTTGTAGGTCCAATTCCAATCCTCTCAGGAATCTTCTGGCTCAAGACCTATCATCATTGCATACAGTTTTGGGAAGGAACTGAATAAGGCGATTCAACTTTGCCTCATACTCTTCAATAGTTTGGTTCCCCTGTTCACAGTTGTTGTAATCATTCCCCATTCTATCTCTAGAGTTATTAGGGAAGTAACTCTGATAAAACAGCTCCTTAAACACCGCCCAGTTCATGCACTCCCCTACAAGTCTAGGGATCGAAGCCTACCATTTTGCTGCAGTGCCTTTCAGCATGAATGTAGCATAATTCACTTTATTATCTTCTGGTATTTAGAAGGTAACAAATGTCTTCTCAATCTCCTATACCCAATCCTTAGCCTTGATTGGGTCATCCACTCTAAGGTTAAACTCCTTAGCTACTCTTATGAACCTATCAAAACTAATGGGTTCATTGGCATTCATGTGCTATGGGACATTAGGGGTTTGGTGTTGTTGTACCAGTAGTCCCACCAAGTGGTTCACAGTATGTAGTAGCTACACTGTCACTTAAGCCATTTAACCTCTTTCCCCTTGTGGCTATAGGTTCTGAGTTTCCTCCTCATTGGGGTTACCACGCTTAGCACCCCTTCCAATTCCTGATTTAGTAATTCTTCTTGGAGGCATTTTATTTAAGAAGGGACAATTGAATCTACTTATGTTAGCATCGATCATGGTTAGTTTCATAGTGTGTAAGTATATACACATATACCACTACTGATAGAGCTATTTTATACTCAATCTTTATAGTATAAATTGTGTTAAATTATTATTGATTTTATAGAAATCATAAGGAAATGGTACTTTAATTCTATCATCGTGATAAATCAGGTTAAATGGAGTCAAGGATGCTAATTCAAGTATTTTGGAGAAGTCATCTACAACTTGGATCAAGACAAGGAATTACACCACCGGAGGAAGCACGGTTTGAGGCACAGCCAAGGTTCAAACCGTGTTACACACTGGACAAGAAGGCGAAAATGAGGACTTACAACAGAGAGAGACACGGCTTAAGGCACGGCCGTGGTGGAAGCCGTAGGATAAACCGTGCCTGAAGCCGTGGTGGAAGCTAGGTGTGCCAATGAGAAGAAAGTGTGGAACATCAACCAGATGAAGGCACGGCTTGAAATCTGGCCATGTGTGTAACCGTGGTTCACACTGGACACGAATGAAGACTTGAAGATTATGCACAGATGAAGGCACGGCTTGAAATCTGGCCGTGTGTGTAACCGTGGTTCACACTGGGCGCGGATGAAGACTTGAAGAATATGCACAGAGGATGGCACGGCTTGACCCACGGCCGTGTGGTAGGGCGTGCCAGGCAGACGAATCTTCACTTCTCGAAATCTACTTGGAAAAGGAAAGATATTTTCGTATCTTACTAGCAAAAGATCACATGCCATCCCCCTAACAATATAAATAGAACCAACCCTAGAGGGTTAGGACAACTTTAGAACTTTTGATCTTGGAATCTTGGATCTTGAAGAAGGAAACGCGGAGGCAGAGCAGGCAACCGGGTTCATTATGTTTTTATTTTTATTTTTCGTTTTATTGATGAACATGTGTAGCTAAGCTACTTTTCTAGCCAAAGGGTCATAGATGTTTAATTCTCCACGAATTGTGAGGTCTAATTGACTTGTATTTATTCTATCCTTTGCTTTCGGGTATTCATATATCTTCTGATCATTTTGTCATTATTATCTTTGTTGATTGGTATGAATAGAGCTCTTCTACTCAATTAGCAAGTTAATATATTGTCAACTAGCACATCAAATCCATAATTGTTTGATTGTTCTAGTCTTAGTGACGCAATAACATGTTTGGTTATAAAAGAGATGATCGAATTCATGTTATGGAGGTGTATGATCATGTTTAAATAGGTTATCTCATAATCTACTGGCATGAATTGGTGGTCTCTCTAGACCTTAATGCTATTGATAGATTAAATCCTAAGCGCTTGTCTAGGGTTGTTTAATCAATAAGAGAAATAATTCAAAGCGCTTGTCTGAGGTTATCGAGGAAGTAAGGAGAGATATGTTGTTAGAGCTTGTTAATAACCATAACCAGTTTATCTAGAACTAAGAATAGAGAACATTTACATCGATGATCAATTCCTTGAATTAAACTATCTTGATTCCTTTGGCTAGGCTTTTTATCAATATACAACTTTCTTAACTTGTTTTAACTTTGTTCAATTCACAAACCAAACCCCCCCCCCCCCCCCCCCCCCCCCCCCCATTTTCCTTTTCCTTTTTATTCTCCTTGAATAGAAATAAATTTAATCAATCTCTGTGGATTCGACCCTACTCACCACTATATGCAAATCATATAATTGTCTAGGAGTAGGTTTTATTTTTGTTGGATTCGACACCCATCAAATTTTGGCACCGTTGCCGGGGATTGGTGTCAAATTTATTTCTATTCTTGTATGACTCGTTCTTCTCAGACAGGTGAACTAACTTATAATTCGAAGATTGAGAAGACTCTAAAGAGGCTGCGACAAGAAGCTAGATCATTCCCCGGACCGAACTTAGTATCGGACTTGTCTGATTCATCCCTTGATTCTGAAAAAGAGGACGACATGGTAAATCTCGAGAGAACCTTAAGGGAGTTGACTACACCGGATGTGAATCAACAACCACTTTGTATTCACTATCTCGAACTAGCCGTGGAATTCGAGTTGAAATCTGGGTTAATACATCTGCTACCCACCTTTCATGGTCTTGAGAATGAAGATCCTCATAAGCATTTGAAAGAGTTCCATATAGTGTGTTCTAGTATGAGGCCGCAAGGAATAACCGACGATCAAATCAAGCTACGCGCTTTTCCATTTTCTTTAAGTACTAAAGCTAAAGATTGGTTGTTTTATTTGCCTCCAGGTTCTATAACCACATGGACTGATATGGTGAGACTCTTCTTGGACAAATTCTTCCCCGCATCCAGAGCCGCTGGTATAAGAAGAGAAATTTGTGGTATAAAACAAAGGGACACCGAGACTCTTCATGGGTATTGGGAGAGGTTCAAGCAATTGTGTGCAAGCTGCCCACAACATGGGATATCTGAACAACTCCTTATCCAATACTTCTACGAGGGCCTACTTCCGATGGAAAGAAAGATGATGGATGCTGCAAGTGGAGGCGCCATAGTAAACAAAACCCCTGGTCAAGCTAGGGAATTGATCTCCATTATGGCTGCCAACTCGCAACAATTTGGGTATAGGCATGATGCATCTTCAAGGAAGGTAAATGAGGTAAATGTGTCTAACCTTGAACATCAAATTTCTAATCTTACCTCCCTTGTGCAGCAGCTAGCTCTTGGAAATACCTAACAGGTGAAAGCTTGTGGAATTTGTGCTGCTCCTAGTCATCCGACCGACATGTGTCCCACATTGCAAGATGACAAACATGAACACGCCAATGCTGTAGGCGGATTCCCAGGATAGCCACGAAGGAAATATGATCCCTATTCAAACACTTACAATCCCGGATGGAGGGATCACCCTAACTTCAGATATGGCAATAAACCACAAAACTTCCAACAATTCCAACCCAAGCCATCAAACCAAGTATTACAGGCTCCTTCTAATTCAAGTATGTCCCTTGAGGAAATTGTTAAATCACTTGCCGTTAATACAAAACAATTTCAAGATGAGACAAAGCAGAGCATCCACAACTTGGAAAATCAGGTAAGTCAACTTGCTTCTTCTCTAAATAGGTTGGAAACTCAAGGTAAGTTACCTTCTCAAACCGTCACAAATCCAAAGCAAAGTGCTAATGCAATTACCTTGAGAAGTGGAACGAAATTGCAGGGATCAAATGAGGAGGATCACCGAACTAATCCTGAGGTAGAGACTGAGAAAGAAACTCCAACTCCAAGCCAGCAGAACAATCAGATCAAAGGACCCCTCATTGAACCACCAAAGGTCATGACAACAGCACCTCCTTTCCCTTCCAGACTAGCAAAATCCAAGAATGAAGCTGAAGAAAAAGAGATTCTTGACACTTTTCGCAAAGTTGAGGTAAACATTCCTTGCTGGATGCTATTAAGCAAGTACCTCGTTATGCTAAATTTCTAAAAGAATTGTGCACTAACAAAAGAAAGCTGAAAGGTAATGAAAAGATTAGTGTAGGTGAGAATGTTTCAGCTATTCTTCAAAAGAAGCTTCCTCCTAAATGTAAGGATCCAGGTATGTTTACTATTCCTTGCAAAGTAGGTAACCTTGAAATCACTAAAGCTATGTGTGATTTAGGCGCTTCAATCAATGTTATGCCTTTGTCTGTTTATCAATGTTTAAATGTTGGACCCCTAAAGGAAACAGGCGTTATTGTTCAACTGGCTGATAGGTCCAATGTTTATCCTGAGGGAGTTCTAGAAGATGTTTTAGTACAAGTTAATGGTTTGGTTTTCCCCGCAGATTTTTACGTGCTTGACATGGAAAATGATGATTCTCGTAATTCATCGTTGATATTATTAGGGAGACCATTTCTTAAGACATCTAGAACAAAAATCGATGTACATGATGGTAACCTCATTATGGAATTTGATGGTGAAGTGATTAAATTTAACATTTATGATGCCATGAAATATCCTAGTGACATCTCACCCATTTTTGTTGTTGATGTTATTGACCCATTAACACAGACTACATTTGATTTGATAGATGATGATGAGTTGAAAGTTGTACTTAATAAGAGTCTTACGATTCATGCATTGACAACTCTTAAGGAGAAGTTTGTAATATCTTCTGATTTGCAGGACAAGATTTGGGAGTTGGAATCATTAAAACCTATCAGGTATGATGTGTCATACATTCATTTACCCCCTTCTAACACAAAACTTCTTCCTTCTATTGTGCAGGCACCGAAGCTAGAATTAAAACCCCTACCTGAACATCTAAAATATATTTTCTTAGGAGAAAAGGAGACTCTTGCTGTGATAGTCTCCAACAAGCTAAGTACTTTAGAAGAAGAAAAGTTTATTCGGGTGTTGAGGGAGTACAAAGAAGCCATTGGATGGTCTATAGCTGATATTAAAGGACTAAGCCCCTCCACCTGCATGCACAAGATTTTGATGGAAGATAATTGCAAACCTTCAAGAGAAGTTCAGCGTCGTTTGAATCCACCTATGATGGAGGTAGTTAAGAAAGAGATCTTGAAACTTCTTGATGCAGGTATGATCTATCCAATTTCCGACAACAAATGGGTAAGTCCGATCCAAGTTGTTCCAAAGAAAACAGGCTTAACTATGATTGAAAACTCCGATGGTAAGTTAATTCCTACTCGGGTTCAGAATGGATGGAGGGTTTGTGTTGATTACAGGAAGTTAAACGCGTCAACTCGGAAGGACCACTTCCCTCTTCCTTTTCTTGATCAGATGCTTGAACGTTTGGCTGGCCATTCTCACTATTGTTGTCTTGATGGTTATTCAGGTTTTCATCAAATTCCAGTGGCACCGGAAGATCAAGAGAAGACCACTTTCACTTGTCCATTCGGTACTTTTGCGTATTGAAGGATGCCTTTTGGGCTCTACAATGCCCCAGCCACATTCCAAAGATGTATGGTTAGTATATTTTCAGATTATGTGGAGAATATTATAGAAGTTTTCATGGATGACTTTACCGTTTATGGTAATTCTTTTGATTCATGTTTGACTAACCTTACAAAAGTGCTTCAAAGATGTATAGATAAGAATCTAGTGTTGAATTATGAAAAATGTCACTTTATGATTGAACAGAGTCTCATTTTAGGCCATATAGTATCTTCTAAGGGGCCTGAAGTCGATAAAGCTAAGGTAGAACTGATTAAATCTTTACCTTACCCTGTAAGTGTACGGGAAATTCGGTCTTTTCTTGGGAGTGCAGGATTCTATCGACGCTTCATCAAGGATTTCTCCAAGATTACTCAACCCTTATGTCGATTACTACAAAAAGAAGTGACATTTGAGTTCGATGAGGCCTGCAAGAACACTTTTGACACACTGAGGGACAAGTTAACTTCTGCTCCAATCATCCAACCACCCGACTGGACCCTTTCGTTTGAAATCATGTGTGATGCGAGCAACTATGCAGTTGGAGCAGTTCTTGGCCAAAGAGTTGGGAGAGCTTCTCATGCCATTTATTATGCTTCCAGAACTTTGGATAATGCTCAATGCAACTATTCCACAACGGAAAAAGAACTCTTGGCTGTTGTTTTTGCATTAGAAAAATTCAGATCATATTTACTTGGTACTAAGGTAATTGTTTACTCTGATCATGCAGCTCTTAAATACCTGCTCGCGAAGAAGGAGGCGAAACCAAGACTTATTCGATGGATACTCCTCTTACAAGAGTTCGATCTGGAGATACGTGATAGGAAAGGCTCAGAAAACTTAGTTGCCGACCACCTCAGTCGAATTCCTATCAGTGAAGAGTCCACACAAATACAAGATGATTTTCCAGATGAGTATCTCTTTTCTATTCAAAAGACAATTCCGTAGTATGCTGATATTGTCAATTATTTGGTTACTAAGACACTACCAAGTGATTTGTCTAGGGCTCAAAAAGATAAAATTAAAAGTGATGCTAAGTATTATGTATGGGATGACCCATATTTGTGGAAACATTGTGCTGATCAAATCATTAGAAGGTGTATTTCTCAAGACGATATTCCTTCTGTCTTGCAATTTTGTCACTCATATGCATGCGGTGGACATTTCAGCCCTAAGATGACAGCTCAAAAGGTATTAAAGTGTGGTTTGTTTTGGCCTACATTGTTTCGTGACTCTTTTATGTTTTGTAAGTCTTGTGAACGATGTCAAAAGATTGGGAACTTAGGACGTAGAGATCAAATGCCACTTACCCCTATTCTTGCTTGTGAAATATTTGATATATGGGGTATTGACTTCATGGGTCCTTTTCCTCCTTCCTTCGGCAATGTTTACATCCTTCTTGCTGTGGATTATGTTTCAAAATGGGTGGAAGCCAAAGCGACTCGAACTAATGATGCTAAAGTTGTTGTGGATTTTGTTAAATCTCATATTTTTGCTAGGTTCGGGACACCAAAGGCTCTTATCAGTGATCGTGGCACACACTTTTGTAATAGGATAGTGGAAACTCTACTAAAAAAATACAGGGTCACTCATTGCACTTCCACCGCATACCACCCTTAAACCAATGGATTGGCAGAAGTCTCAAATCGAGATATCAAGTCTATTCTGGAAAAAACCGCCAATCCAAGCAGGAAGGACTGGAGCACAAGACTTGAGGATGCATTATGGGCCTACCGGACAGCTTACAAGACCCCTATAGGTATGTCTCCTTACTGTTTAGTATTTGGCAAACCATGTCATCTCCCTGTGGAGCTGGAACATAAGGCGTATTGGGCTGTAAAACAATGTAACATGCGAATGGATGAGGCGGGTGAACACAGAAAACTTCAATTACAAGAACTTGAGGAGATTCGAAGAGAAGCTTATGAGAGTACTAAAATCTACAAGGAAAAAACAAAGGATTTTCATGATCAAATGATTTCCCGAAAGAATTTTTCTGTAGGTCAAAAAGTATTACTTTACCATTCTCGATTGAAATTGTTTCCTGGCAAACTACAATCACGGTGGATTGGCCCTTTTGTTATCACTAACATATTTTCCCATGGTGCAATTGAGATCGCAAGCCTTGAAACTGGTAAGACCTTCAAAGTTAATGGTCATCGCTTGAAACCTTTTTATGAAGGATTTCAAGTATGTAATATTGAAGAAACCAGTTTAACTCACCCAGAGTATTGTGATTGATGACAGGAACGTCTAGCCAAAGACGTTAAAGAAAGGCGCTTCATGGGAGGTAACCCATGTAAAAAAAAAAAAAAAGTTTTGTTTTGCATTAGTTTTGGTTTGTTTTAGTTTTGTTTTGTTTTAGTTTAGTTTGTTTTGATTTTAGTGTAGTTTTGAACTCTTTGGATCAGCTGCAGCAAGGATACACATAATCAGATGACACTTTCTAGAGCTTAAGGGGAAAACTCCAATACCAGGGAAGTACCAGTATTTCCTTTCTCTTATTCTCTAATGTTCCTTGAGTTGTTAATTCCTTTTCAATCGTGCTAAATTAGGAACATTGAGGATACTGTTCAAGCTAAGTGTGGGGGAGAGGATAATAAATTATAGAGAATAGAGAATTGATCCATACTTTGAATGTTTGTCCTTAAGCAATTTTAAGCCAAATTTTTTCAAAATTATCATGAAATCTAGAGATTGTACTAAATGTTGTAATAAGCATCTACAAAATGTGAATTGACTTGTTCAAATGTTTTACTCACCCACTGCTGTGATTAGAATACATGGTTAAAATTAAGTAGTGAAATCTTTAAGAAACAAATTTACTTTGTATTTAGCTTTAGAATTGGAAGTCTAAGAGTAAGTCGAGTCCCTAAGTGAAAAATAAACAAGTTTACTTCTAGGTTATATTAGCTACTGTATACTCTTTGAAGTTGTTTGTAAAGCAATCATAACACTTAGTAAAAAAAAAAAAAAAGAATCAAGCATAGCCATTACTCCAATGATTCAACTAATTGAGTCAAGAGTATTCAAACTTGAATGTTAGAGTGAGGAAGAGTCCGTAGGGGTATCTCAAAACCCGGTCACTTGAGTGATGAGCTCGGGATGTTGCCAACTCAATGAACTCACTATAACGATAAGGGCGAAAAAGGCAAAAGTTCATGAAAAGAAGCGGGCAAAAACCCGTCAAAATAGATGTTTGAATAAATCAAAAGAACATGAATGTGAACATTCATTGAATAAAACAAAGATGTATAAAAGGGAGAATATCTAGCAAAGAGCTTATACTATATGCTTTTACTTTATGTTGCAAGGATTATATGTTTGCTAATATCCAATGAAGTTTAATTGGGTGTTTTTCCTTAATGGATTAAGTATTTACTTTTGGAATAAAAATTCTTTTGCTAAACATGAGGATTAAAGTTTGTTTTGTTTAGATTAGCTATTGAATTTTGTCCATAGTAATTTGATCACAGGAAACCAGTTTAGTTGAAGTAGTAGACATTAAATTACAAGTCATGAATTACAAATGAATAGATGCTTGGAATGATGAAAAGAAAGTTTGTATAATCTATGATAGATTTCTCAATTGATTTGATGCAATTGCTTGAGGACAAGCAAGAGTTTAAGTGTGGGAGAATTTGATAGAGCCATTTTATACTCAATCTTTATAGTATAAATTGTGTTAAATTATTATTGATTTTATAGAAATCATAAGGAAATGGTACTTTAATTCTATCATCGTGATAAATCAGGTTAAATGGAGTCAAGGATGTTAATTCAAGTATTTTGGAGAAGTCATCTACAACTTGGATCAAGACAAGGAATTACACCACCGGAGGAAGCACGGTTTGAGGCACGGCCAAGGTTCAAACCGTGTTACACACTGGACAAGAAGGCGAAAATGAGGACTTACAACAGAGAGAGACACGGCTTAAGGCACGGCCGTGGTGGAAGCCGTGGGATAAACCGTGCTTGAAGCCGTGGTGGAAGCTAGGTGTGCCAATGAGAAGAAAGTGTGGAATATCAACCAGATGAAGGCACGGCTTGAAATCTGGCCGTGTGTGTAACCGTGGTTCACACTGGACACGAATGAAGACTTGAAGATTATGCACAGATGAAGGCACGGCTTGAAATCTGGCCGTGTGTGTAACCGTAGTTCACACTGGGCGCGAATGAAGACTTGAAGAATATGCACAGAGGATGGCACGACTTGACCCACGACCGTGTGGTAGGGCGTGCCAGGCAGACGAATCTTCACTTCTCGAAATCTACTTGGAAAAGGAAAGATATTTTCGTATCTTGCTAGCAAAAGATCACATGTCATCTCCCTAACAATATAAATAGAACCAACCCTAGAGGGTTATGACAACTTTTGAACTTTTGATCTTGGAATCTTGGATCTTGAAGAAGGAAACGCGGAGGCAGAGCAGGCAACCGGGTTCATTATGTTTTTATTTTTATTTTTCGTTTTATTGATGAACATGTGTAGCTAAGCTACTTTTCTAGCCAAAGGGTCATAGATGTTTAATTTTCCACGAATTGTGAGGTCTAATTGACTTGTATTTATTCTATTCTTTGCTTTCGGGTATTCATATATCTTCTGATCGTTTTGTCATTATTATCTTTGTTGATTGGTATGAATAGAGCTCTTCTACTCAATTAGCAAGTTAATATATTGTCAACTAGCACGTCAAATCCATAATTGTTTGATTGTTCTAGTCTTAGTGACGCAATAACATGTTTGGTTATAAAAGGGATGGTCGAATTCATGTTATGGAGGTGTATGATCATGTTTAAATAGGTTATCTTATAATCTACTGGCATGAATTGGTGGTTTCTCTAGACCTTAATGCTATTGATAGATTAAATCCTAAGCGTTTGTCTAGGGTTGTTTAATCAATAAGAGAAATAATTCAAAGCGTTTGTCTGAGGTTATCGAGGAAGTAAGGAGAGATAGGTTGTTAGAGCTTGTTAATAACCATAACCAGTTTATCTAGAACTAAGAATAGAGAACATTTACATCGATGATCAATTCCTTGAATTAAACTATCTTGATTCCTTTGGCTAGGCTTTTTATCAATATACAACTTTCTTAACTTGTTTTAACTTTGTTCAATTCACAAACCAAACCCCCCCATTTTCCTTTTCCTTTTTATTCTCCTTGAATAGAAATAAATTTAATCAATCTCTGTGGATTCGACCCTACTCACCACTATATGCAAATCATATAATTATCTAGGAGTAGGTTTTATTTTTGTTGGATTCGATACCCATCAACTACACATGGGTCTATTCATACATAAAGCTTAGCAGTTAAAAGAATACAAGTAAAGTAATAATACAAAAAAATAATTACATAATTAAGTAAACGTCCCATAGTTTACCCACTCTCTTCATGTCTCACTATCTTATCGATCCAGTGCTTAATCCTTCTAGAGATCATATCTTAGACTCTATTGTTTAAAACTTATGTCTATTGATAATTGCTTAGTGCTAAGGATCATTACCTAAGCTCTCCAAGATCAACAACCTATGCTCTATAGATCAAAACTTAATTCATAAAGATCATGAACCTATTCTCTATAGATTCAAACTTAAGTCTCTAAATATCATAAAACCTAAAGCTTTGATACCACCTAAGCTGTAACACCCCGAAACCTAGGCCGCGTTACTACCCACCACGTGTCCTTATCTCACAAGAACATGTTAAGGCACTGAAATAACTTCGATACCTTTTGGCCTATAACTCTTATATAAAATTATTTCATACATCCTCAAGGTTCCAATGATAACTTAAACCATATCAATTATCTAAAGCGGCGGAAGTCTTTAAACACCAAAAATAACATTTTTTAAAAGACAATGTCTACTACAGTCCAATAAAAATAATTCTCCCAAAACCTAATCACCATAATAGTAATGGTAATCTTCATCTTCCTCTCTTTATGGTTCACCCAAACCCAAGTCATCTTCTAGGTTCTCATCTCCTTAACACCTATATCTAAAAATGATTCCCCAAAGGGTGAGCTAATGCCCAATACGTATAACACAAATACATATGCATGAACAAACATAAATAGTCTCACACATATCATGCAGAACTTAAACACAGACAACCATTTCATAATATAATTTAAGTCTACAAGCAAACAACAAGGTACTCATGACCCCCTTAACACACTTAATACATTGGAGCATGTCTTAGTGATGAGAATTGCCACTACGGGCCCTACACCCATGTGCACTTAAACCTTAAACCTAGTGATGGGAATTGCCACTACAGGCCCTACAACCATGTCCACTTAAACCTTAAACTTAGTGTTGGAAACTGCCATTACGAGCCCCGCACCCACGTACACTTAACCACTTAGTCAACATTCAACCTAGATTATTTCCAAGCACGACTCCACTAGGGACAACGTCACATAAGGATCATTAGGGTGCTTCCTAAGGATCTGCCACTATGGGCCCCTAGGCCAAGCCAAGCACAAACAACATACCACTTATACACTTAAGCCAAATCGTTTAACTTAATTAATTTTAACACATATACTAGCTTAAACAAACACAGAACAACATACAAGTTATACGTACCTTAAATCCTAGCCTTAAGCACTTCTCGATCTTGGATGTAAGCTAAGTTGAAATTGTTCAATCAACAAGTACTTCTTAGTACTTAATCTAAGATCAATATCATCTCTTAATTCTCTTAATCCTATTTACATAATTCTTAACTTTCTTAATCCTATTCCTTTAATCTCTCTAAGGCCTTACTAATTATCTAGGCTGCGTGGAAATTAGTTTAATTTGAAGTTATATGAATATATAATTATGTTATACTTTATTCAATACAATCATGTTAGGGACTGTGTTGCTCAACATGGGCTAAAGCATGATCGTGTTAAACGTCGTGTATCTTTTGGTGAAAAACTTAGTTTCAACAAGGTTGGAACACGACCATATTAGGAGGTCGTGTTCTTCTTCATTCAACACAGTCTAGACATGACCATGTTAGGAGGCCGTGTTACCCTTAACTCAACACGGTTGAAACATGATCGTATTGGGAGGCCGTGTTACCCTCAGTAATCTCCATGAACCCTATTTCTTTTATTCCAATTTCTCATAAACTTGATTCCCTTTATTCTTAAGCTTAACTAAGTTTTTAAAATTCGTAATTATATTTAAATTACATAGATTTACATGCTTACTTCAACTTCCACAAGTCGTAAACTTGGATCATCGATTTTTCGTTCTTGTACGTTCCTTCGCACACCTAGTTTTCTATATGAACAAACGATGCTCATAATTGCAAATTCCATAAATCTTAATTTGACTTTAGTATGGAATTCCTTACCCTTTTGTCTTCGGAGTTTGATTGCCCTTTTTCCTCTTGTCTTTAGGGTTCCTATCAAGAGTGTCTCTCCTTTTCTTTTAAGATTTTACTGCATAATAGGGTCTTTAGGTTAACTCTGTGGCTTTTATATTCTTTATGTGAAAGGACCAAATTACCCCTCAAAATTTTATAAAATTCCATCCTCGTCCTTAGCTCTTTATGATAATACCTATATTACATAAATAAATAAATAAATAAAATTTTCATGTATTACACAAAGATTGACTTAAAAAGTAGACTTGCTATATGACTCTTACGCTTTTAGTCAGAAGGTAACTCAAAGACTGACTCAAAGAGTAGATTTATTGTACTAACACAACTGTGGAAACAAACAATATGTTACAAGATGAGTTTATATTTAAAGATTTAATCAACTTGAAAGCTTAACTCCAAAGTTGAGTGTATTTGGGCAATACATTCAAAATGTTCTACATAGTTGGTTAATATATCCTAAAGATTTAAAATTATAATAAGTTTAGAAATTAAAATTATAATTGGTCTTAACTTGACGAGACAAAGTATGCTTGATGAAGATTTCTATTTTTCAAATTTTAAAATTGCACTTGAGGAATAGAAATTATTCAAAAAGGATAACAACTAAGTTACATTTATATTTTTAAGGGATATGAAGTCAACTATTGATATTATCTAGGCACTTCGATAACAACATGGAAAAAGTTTTTAAATTTGAAGATGAGTTATGATCTTCAGCAAAATATTCGAAACAAATTCAACATCTAGCTTATCATTTTGTAGCCATTGTGTGATCAAAAGAAAAATATCTTTTTAGCGTTTAGGAACATAACAAAACGGAACATGAAAAAAAAAAAAACTTAGAATTCTCTATGAAAATATTCTATCACATTTTTCATTTTTGTATTGAACTTAGTGAGGATTCTATTCTCTTCATTATTGTTTTTATATTTTTTGTGAGAGCTAAATTACAAATAGGCTTTAAGTTCAGAGATAGCTAAGTGATAGCTTGAAGTCTAACATAATAAATTGTGATAACTATTTATAAATCTTATTTTGTGATTGGATATAGTGGAACATACCAATATAGAATATCGGGACCCTGGCTTAGAGTTGGAAGAGATGACGTATGCTTGAGGCAAAACCTCTGTAAATCATTGCGTAGACTATTCTTACTCTAATCTTTTATTTTCGTACATTTATGATGTGCCTTAAAACCAAATCTAAATGTATAAGCACACAAAAACTAATTGAAGAACCAATTAACAATTCTCAAAAGGGGGCGTGAAGAATAATTGCCAAATGATGATCACGCAAATAACAAATGAGAATTACAATTCACAATTGCAATTTCCGAATTCAATTACACAATACACAATCAAAGGGTGTGAAATCAAAATTGAATTAAATCCTAAAAATTGCGTGAATGAAATAACAAAAAGGATAAACTAATTCATCACCAAATATGACTCACTAGTTGGGAATTAGGATGGATTTGATGTTGTTGATATTACATACAACAAGGATCAAATCCCACTCGCTACACTTCACTCAAGAAATGATAAAAGTTCATGAAAAGGAGGTGTCCTTTACGGTTCAAATATGAAAAATATGGTTCAAAAAGCTCCCACAAACCCTACTTTAGCAAGTATTTATACTTGCTCCAATTAGGGTTAAAATGTCTAAAAATTTACGTCTATGCCACTAATGTGGTCGGTCCTAATTCAACAAATCAAAATGTCTCAAAAATGATTACAAAGTAACTAGTTTAAAGAAAAATAAAAAATACAAAGATGGTCTTTAAAGAGCCAATTCTTTAAGTCAATTGAGATCATTACAAGCCATTAGATGTAAGTCTGATGATGTTCCCAATTTGATGGCATTCTATAAAGATTGATCGTTGTACCTGCTATAAGACAATTCAAACATTATTAGATAAGGAAATGGATACATGTAAGCAATTTGGATTATATATCCAAATCAGGTTCCTTGACTATTGGGATTGTAGGGTAGATTCCCATCATCTCTTCGAGCCTCTAAAAGATTTGCCGTCAAATCTAGAGGGTCATTTCTTGGACTGAGCCCGGATGCCTTTGTCGCCTTGTTTGCCCGACTGTTAGAAGAAATAGAAATAGTCCTGATCTGCTCTTGAAAACTGTGCACCTTTGATAGAGACATAGGTGTCATTACTATTCGAGACCCTCCCTTCCGAAACATGTAAGTATTTTTGAATTTGTCATGTAACACCTTCTTATCAAACATCTAGGGTCTACCTAAAAGCAAATGAAAGTCACACATGGGAATCACATCACACAAGATCTCATCATGATATTTCTTTCCTATACTCATTGGCACCTTTGCCCTTTGTGTAACATGCATACTATCTCGATTGTTCAACCAATGCAAATTATAAGGACTAGGATGTGGACTAGTGGATAGTTGTAATTTTTCTACTAGTGTAGCAGATATGACATTGGTGCAATTACCACTATCAATGATTAGTATAGAAAGGTTACCTCTAATCCTATAAGAAGTGTGGAATATGTTCTCCCTCTGCTTGTCCCTAACATCAGGAGATATAGTCAGAAGCCTGTGCAACACATTAATAGGTAAATACTGTTCACCTGTTCCCTCCTCATGTGTCTCAGCATTTTAATCATCATAGTATTCCTGCAATGCTATAGATAAGTTTGTAGGCTTGACAGGTTCTTTTTCATCCTCATCTTCTTCTCTAGTACCCTCCATAACTGTCATGACTCTCTTATTAGGACACCGTGCAGCCATATGCCCAAATCCCATGCATTTGAAGCATTTAATTTGGCACATTTTCCCACTAGTTATTCCTGGTACAGTCTACCTAACATCAGGTCCTATTACCTCTTTACCCTTCCCAAAAGTCATTTTCTCCCTATTTGTGCTGGAGGTAGCTCTATCTATTGCCTTAGCAGGTTCACCTACTCCCTTTGGTCCTTCCAACTGACCATCAGCTCCCATAGGCCTAGTAGTAGCATTAGGCCTACTACTAGTAACCCTGAATGGATTGGATCGCCTCTACCTTTCTACTTTCAAGGCTAACTATATAGTCTCATCAAGTGTACTATATCTCTGTAGCTCAATTACACATGTGATCTCATATTTCAGCCTAGATACAAAGCATGCTAGGGTTTGCTCTGGAGGCTCTACTGACCCACATCTAATCATTAAGGTTTCAAATTCCTGCACATAATCATCTAATGTTTTACCTCCCTATCTCAAGGTCTGAAGATGCATAAACAATTCCTACCTGTAATGTTTAGGAATGAACCTCTTCCTCAAAACCCTTTTTATATCTCTCTAAGTATGAATTTCAGCCTCTCCATCCCTCCGCTCGCTGATCACCAAATTTTTCTACCACAAGGCAGCATACCCTATGAATTTAACAACAGCAAGTCAAACTCGGGTGTTATCATTTATCTTATAACATTCGAAAAGGCCCTCAACCTTATCCTCCCAATCCAGATAGTTATATACTAAACCTTTGCCATCAAAGGAAGGTATATGTAGCTTCACATACTCTAAGTCCTTAGGTGGCTTGAAATCCCTATTTAGGTAACAATTGACCCCAAAGTTATCATCCCTCTCCTCCTTATAGGAATGATGATCTCCTTCCATTCTTCTTCCCACGTTTCCGCCTCCTCCTACTCCCTCTCTCTGGATGTTTTGTGGAACTACACTTAGTGGTGCTTGAGGATTTGCCACTAGTGGTTGTGGCATTGTCATCTTGTCAATCCCTGTTGCTAGTGTAACAACAATGGTAGTAAGGTCTTGAAGTTGTTCTTCCTAGCTTCTTCTACCTGCAGTATGATGACCCTGTCCTCCACCAACCTAGCTACTAGCTTCATTGCCAATCCCCCCATTTACATTGTCATTCGACATGCTTGTGAATGTGATTTGTTGAAGTATAATATCACAATTTGCAGCACACTCCAAATATGACTCACTAGTTAGGAATTATGATAGATTCGATGTTATTGATATTACACACAACAAGGATCAAATCTCACTCGTCGGACTTCACTCAAAAAATGATAAGAGTTTGTGAAAAGGAGGTGTCCCTCATGGTTCAAATATGAAAAATATGGTTTAAAAAGCTCCCACAAACCTTACTTTAACAAGTATTTATACTTGCTCCAATTAAGATTAAAATGTCAAAAAATTTATGTCTATGCCACTAATGTGGCCGGTCCTAATTCAACAAATCAAAATGTCCCAAAAATGATTACAAAGTAACCGATTCAAAGAAAAATACCAAATACCAAGATGGTCTTCAAAGAGCTGGTTCTTCAAGTCAATTGAGATCATCGCGGGCCATTGGATGTGAGTCTGATGATGTTCCCAATTTGATCAATAGTGGAGGTCATTTAGCATTCTATAAAGACTGATCACTGTACCTGCTATAAGACAATTCAAACATTATTAGATAAGGAAATGATACATGTGAGCAATTTGGATCATACATCCAAATTAGGTTCCTTGACTATCGAGATCACAGGGTAGATTCTCATCAATTATATATATCTATTGTGATTATAAAGATAACTTAAAGCCGGAATTTACAAGCAACTAATTGGAGACTTCTTTTCTTTCTTTTTTTTTTTTAAGAAAGTAATTTTTTTTTAAACGAATTCCCCCCCCCCCCCCCCCCCTCTCGGTAACTTTTTAAGACCAATAGGGTGATCAAATAGCAAAAAATATTTACTAGACTAGTTGGGCATTGATCAATAGATCAAAGGAGCAAGGAGGATTAGGGATGGGTAACTTGGAAATTAGAAATAGACCATGGACAATCCAAAAGGTTATGGAAATTCAAGACTAGAAAGACATTATGGGGGTAATTAGGTAAAGGAAAATAATGGGAGATGATCTTCTCATCTCAAGTGATGCTTCTACTTTGTGGAAAGATTTTATGCTCAATTAAAATTGGCTAAAGGAACATTGGATAAGACTTATGGAAAATGATGGTAATATTAATTTTTAGCTAGATTTGTGGAATCATGCTAACCTTCTTAAATGTACCCTTTATGGTACAATACCTCAATTAGTAGAAAGATTTATGGTAAAAGAATATTAGACCTTAGAATTGAAATGGAATGAAGAAATAATAAGTTCCCTAACCTCTTATTGGCTATGTTTAGTGATAGGCCCATTCATATAATTCCATCAAAAGCTATTGAACAAAGTATATCTTGACCAATAGGAAATGATTTACAATTAGGGCATATCTTGGGAGCTAGAAAATGATAGAGATGGTTAAGCACACAATTGCAAATGGATCTGGTCCTCTGCTTTCAACCCCAAGATTAAGTTATCTTTGAGGAGAGTATACACTAATGGTCTCCTAACATCTTCAAAAGTCAAGTGAATTATACCTAACTCAAATGTTTAATGCCCAAGATGTTGTGCATAGGATGAAGATCTAGAGCAAGCTTTTCAACGTTGTACACATACTCTAGTTGTCCGATAAACTTTATGGCTTAAACAATTACCCATTAACTAGCATATTCTCCTTGCAAAATGGGTAGAGAGTAACTAAAACATATGAAGAAGAAGAAGAAGAAGAACCTAAATTTAAGCTAGCTACCATAGCTTACCATCTTTGGATTTGAATTATAGTTTATATGAATTGATATGAACAAAAAAGAAAAATTAACTAGACAAATAGAGCATTTACACTACATTAGACTATTCACTGAAGATCATACGAATATTGGCAACTATGAAAAGAAGAAAGATTATTTACTCAATCCATTGGCAAGCAATTTCCTGGTATCCAATAGTTGAAGGATAGATTAAACTCAACACAAATCCTTTATTATCATTCTCTACATAACAAGCTATAGTAAGTGGAGTTTTGAGAGATGAATGAACCAATGGATTATATAGGATTTTCAAGAAGAGAAGGAAAAATCAACATTTTGAGTGTGTAACCATGGTTTTTTTTTTTTGGAAAACCATCTTATCTGTATCCTATCCATTTCTATTTTAAAATTATGATGAAGATAGTGATTGGGGAATGCAAACTGGGAAATAAAAATTTATGTATTTTTAGGAGAAAAGGTTTAAAAAAATATTTTATATATTAAAAAAAGAAATTTTAATTAGTATTTTTGTAAAAATAAATGAAGTAAAAGATAGATAAGTTCAACTTTGTAGAGATTTGTCAAGTATTTAATTTTATAAAGAGTGTATATCTATATTTTTATTTTTGTTATTTGCAAACACACATATCCAAATAGATGTTAAAAAGATATTAAAATAAAAGAAACAAATGGATTCAAATAAATCCTCTTACTAATTTTTCTTTTGTAATTATAATAGGGAAGGAGATTCAAATTTGGTTTATCTAATTTGTAGATTAGCATTTATGCCACTAGTCTTAATAAATCCCCATATTATTTAATGTTTATTTGGTAAAAATATTAAATATGTTTAGGATGATCAAGTGGCCTAACAGCTTAGGAGTAGGCACGGTTTGGTTAAATACGATTCATTATTTGAACTATATTGAATCGTATATTATAGTTCGATTTTTTTTTTAAGTGGAACTTATCATCATTTTTCTTATATTACTCACTACTTTTCATGGCATTCAATATATTTAAATAATTTTAATGGCTCTTCCTAAAGCAATTATGATTTCTCTATTACCTGATAAGCGAAATAAGGAATTGAATAAATAATACGGAATTTTTTAATTCTATATTTTTAGATTTTTAGTATTATTTTATTTTTTTATCCGATTTGAAACAGGTTAGCTCGATTAGATTCGTAATTTTATTGAGCTTAAATTTTATTTTATTTTATTTTTCAGCTCTCAACGGCCATCGTTTTCTCGTTTTCCTCCTTGCTTGACTTCCGGTTCCAGTCCTTCTCCTTATCCTCCAGGAAGCCTAAAAGAGCAATTACCTTTCCCTTCTATTGAATTGCTATTTCATTATCCTATCCGTCATTTTAGCATTCTCTCTTCAACCGTTATCAGTTCGATCTTCATTTCCAATCTCTAAAACCATGTCGAAGTGAATTTCAATTTCTAAACTTGAGCTTGACTTCGTACCAGAAAAGAAAAAAACGCTTTCTGGACAATACTCTATGAAGAAAACTCAATCCTTCAAATACCACTCTCCAGAAAATGGAGATTTCGGGCTCGGTGCGAGCGATCGCAGATTCGCGTATTCTCGCCAAGTCTCATTCCACCAATCATACGAACCTCCTCCTCCTCCTCATACGCCGATTTCTATATATCATGCCGATTCGGCTAAGCCTCTTCTTTCCTGGAGCGTATCGAACATCGATATGCCCCCGAAGCCGTATTTGTTCGAAGAAAACGATGCTTTTGGAAATGGAAAAGGATCGGATGAGACTTTTCCGGTTTCGAAATTGCTGCTAGGGTTTTTTAGGGATATTAGGTACGGAAATAGGTATATGAAGAGGCTGCTTTTGTTGATTTCTTTGAACGTGGCTTACTCGACAACCGAACTAGCTATTGGCCTTTTCACTGGCAGAGTAGGTAATGAAATCCATCCATCCATCGTTTATTTTGTTTAGAGCTTCTCATCAATTTAGAAAGAGGTGCCTGGAAATATAGGATTTTTGGAGGCTGCTTGAGTTAATGTTCACGTATGTAATTCTTCTGGCATGGAAGATTGTCGAAGAATTGTGTGATTCCCGTGATAATGGGTTATGATAGATCAACTAACAACTTTATGTTTCTGTATTTGAAATATCAAGTGAATGATGTTTTGTAACAGAAAGATTATTTTCAACTTATCAAGGTGTATGCGAGCACTGCATATACTTTCTTTATTTATTAATGTTCTTTCAAACTGTATATCCTTATTCTGATTGTTGCTTATCTTTATCAGGATTGGTATCTGATGCATTTCATTTAACGTTTGGCTGTGGTCTCCTGACATTTTCCTTGTTTGCAATGGCTGCATCTCGGAAAAAGCCTGATCGGCTCTATACGTATGGGTATGAACTTAATTTAATTTTCCTTCATTCACATCGAGTTAAGACTTATTGTAGAGGTCATTAGTAGGTGGTTGAGTGCATTTACATATACCATAGATATTGCCATTTGGTCACCGCTCAGTTATTGGATTCATATAAGCATGCATTACTCTCGACATTGCAGTGTTTGGATCAGTGAGAGTCTTCTCTCAAATTTCTTTTTATATTAATGGGGGCATGGTTATAACTGAACTTGCTAGTTGGCCTTCCATTATGAGAGGAATACATGTGTAACGATATTTTCTTTTACAGATACAAAAGACTAGAAGTTTTAGCTGCATTTACCAACACTGTAAGTGCATCCTATGTTTTTTGTGCTTTACCTTTCATGCATGTTGCAGCTTCTCTTAGTGGAATATGGCTCGATTATTGTTACTTTTGTCTATCTTACATACTTTCTCATAAGTAAGAATAATAGTGAAAATACCTCCTGATTTATCCTTTGATTTCCAAAAGTCAGTAAATTTGCTCATCATCAACTACCTGCTTAATGACCTCCTGCAATTTTGTTAGGATGCATGAGAAGACCACTTTATAGGTGCTTGTATCCTCTCTTATGTTTGTTTAACTACCCCTCTGAGAAGATTGAACAAGCAATTTTTTTTTTAAGGGATAGGATGGTTCATTTAGATGAGCCAGCAAGCCTTATGTCACAATAAGTTCTTATTGAAAAGGATGGAATTTAGACAAACAAAATCTTATTATTATTATGCAAGATATTCGTTGTTAATCACCAGTCAACTATATCCTATTCTAAGTCCTTCACAATTTCTACCCCCTGTAAACAGAGTATATATTACCTGTATGCTGAAAGCTTCCCTCTCCTCTTTCTTCTTCCTTTCTTGTCAAATCATAGCTACTGTATGCTTGTTGGATACTTGAAATTAATTTTGAAGACAGTGAAGGTGGAGATTAGAAGATGTAATCGTGTACTTTGGCTGTCCCTTAATATCTAGTATGATCTCATGAACGTTTGTTTCTTGTTCATTTCCCATTCTTTGATTTTTCCTTCCTCTTCCTGTCTACTGTAATGCCTCTTTTTCTCTTCTTACTAACATATGGTGCTTATTGGTTTCTGCATCTGTAGACAGCTCTTTCTTTTGTTCATGTCATTCTCCCTAGCTGTGGAAGCACTTCATGCATTCATCCAAGATGAATCTGAGCACAAGTAAGTTTCTGAATTTATTTATTTATTTTATGGCTTTCCTTGTTTGCTTTTGTTTTTGGGGTGGTTTCATTCATTTCTTCTGAATTTTTAGCCTTGTTCCCAGGAACAGAATTATTATGTTGAGTAGAAAAGTGTTAAAAAAAAAAAAGAAAGGAATAACTGCTCCCAGCACTTCTTTGTTCCCATATGCCTTGTTTCTTCTAGTTATCTTGGTGACTCTGTTTGAGCATTTAGAACATTTTCGAGGTTTTGAGAAGTGGCATCTTAATGAAGCTTTCATGTAGGGTGGTGATAGAAACCAAAATATATTATATTGATTATGACTGGTAATGGAAGTGTGCAACCCCTAGCAAATTGCTTCTCAATACAGAGCTATAAGCTCCTAAAAATCTGGCTTCAGAGAAAAAATATGCTAGAATGCCTCCTATTACTAACTAACTCTCTATTTATTCTCCTAATACCTTTAGAACACTTGCCACATGGGAACAACCCATAATCAATGCCACCCCCTAGACATTTGCTTCATCCTCAAGGCAAAAAACAAATCTGAAATATTTGACATGTGCAATGGAGCTGCTGCGTTGGATTGGCTTCTTCCTGCTATCATCTTCTCAGCATCCACTTCACCTTCATCATGTTCCTCTTGTAGGATAGTTACCCCTGTTGACTTCTCTGAAAGTTGGTGTAAAGGTTGAAGATAATCCTTTTGCTTTCTTTTCTTCAATCTCAGCAAAGGAATAGTGTCAATGATTGGCCTATTGTGTTGACAGTGTTCTCTAGAGGAGATGCGATTGTGAAGAAGTCTTTTTTTTTTTTTGTAGTGGGGGGTGGAGGTCCCAGGGGAGGGGATGGGGGGAGGGAGTGTGTGGTTTGCTTTTAAGCAAATAGCTAGAGGACTGAATGATAAATAATAGTATAGTAGAATGGAACTAGTGGTTGTAAATAAAGAACAGAGGGACCTCTGCAAAAATAAGATATGAGGGGAGATATTATTGTTAGGAAAGTTTGTTAGAGATTACAAACAAGCAGTAAGGGGAAGCTGTTCATTCAAGAAGCTTAAATACTTCTCTACACGCAAGAGTTAGGACAAAATTTCTCTCAACTTAAGGTCTGTTTTATTCTTGTGCTTGCAATTTACTTTCATTGCGGTTTTAATCTCTAGCTTTATTAATTAGTCCAGCCTTCTGGATCCAAAAGAGAGAAATAGAGATGACTCATGGAATGTAGAGTGGATTTGATGGAGAAGGTGATGGCTGAGATGGCTAAGCAAATGTCAGAAGAAAAACCAACATGTTTTTTTGGAGGATTGGATGTTGATGATGGTGATTATGAGAAAATGCTGGAACTGTTGCTACAAATGCAAGAAGAAGATCAAACTGTAGATGTTGGATCAGCAATTGGAGATTGGATCTTCAGTAACTCCCAACTTGTGATCCCAAAAATCCCTGTCTTTTTGAATCCTTTGTCTTTGAAGGGTAATGTAATGAGTGAGGAGATTCCAATGATAGCAAGAATAGTTCAATTACCTTTATATGATGGATTAGATCCAACTAGTTTGATTGCTTGAGCTGGATAAGGTCAATTAGTGTACATCTGTATGGAAGGTGTTGCAAGCTTGTGGCTCAGTGTGATTTGCCAAATTTATGTGCATTCAACTTAGGAACAATTAATTCAGGAAATATAGTTGATAAACACGGACATTAAGCTTTAATCCTTATGAGCAATTATTGGATATACATCAAAAGCAATAATAGTTGATTACGTTGAAGAATCTGAACCTCCTGTGGTTTAAGTCCCACCATTTTATTATTAGGTTCTTTCAGTTATAGATTAAGGGAGGATGCTTGATTTAGATTGCACACTTGTAGTCCCAAATCTCTGACACATGCGACAGAGTTGGCATTTGTTTAATATCTATTTGAACATGGAATTTATAACCAGAGTTCTTGCACCTGCACCCCTAAAAAAATGGTGTTACTGAACGAATGCATCACCACTTGATAGAAGTGGCATGTTTGTTGATATTTTCTAGCTCAATACCAAATTTCTTGTTGGGTGATGCAGTCCTAATAGCTTCTTATTTGATTAATCGCATAAGCCATTTCAATTCTGTAATTGTGAAGTGGCATTAAATCCTTCCCACAAGTCAGAATACTGACTGACTTCCTTAGCTCCATGAGTCAGTGAGTGTACTATCTTTCAATCAAAGACTAAACCTGACAAAAAGCCCTTTGAGTGTGTCTTTATGGGCTACTTAAGTCATAAAGGTTACAAGTATCATCACCCTTCTACTAAGAGGTATTTTATCCTTGTGATGTGTACTTCTTAGAAAATTAAAGCTTTAGTTTCCCTCTGCTCAGGGGGAGCATGTCAGTGATGAGAGTCCACTGGATATATCTCTATCTAGACCCCTTATTTTATTGCAGTCCAGCTACATGCTCTTTTATACCCCCTAACCAAACCAAGTCTTTTGTCCAGGATTCTAGGTCGGTCTTAGTCTAGTAACAAGCACTGATTACAACTTTTGATTTCTATAGCAATCTGGAGACTAGTGTCTAAGGCCCTAAAGAATGAGAACTGGGCACAAGCTATGAGAATGGAAATGCATGTGTCTATGGTTTGAAACACTCAACAGGGGTTTGGTTTGGTAGATTCTCACATGCTTTGATTATGATTGGATACGAATAGAGCCAAGGAGAGCAAAGAGCGTGCACCTTTTTTGGTCATTCACAGGAGAATGGAGACTCAGTGATAATTGTATATTCTGATGGCATCATAGTGATAAGAAGTGATGAAACAGTGTTTCTCAAAAGCCTGCTGGCACAGGAATTCGACATCAAAGACTAAGAAGACTTAGTAAATTCTAGGAATTGAAGCTGATGATTCGAAACAGGAACTTTCCTATCTCAATGGAAATATACTTTAAATCTACTAAAGGAAATTGGTAAGCATGATTGCAAAGTGTCGCATTCACCAATTGACCTGAACTATGGCCTTGGAATTGAATGTGAAGGACAGTTGGTTGATAGGGGCAGATAACAAAGACTTGTTGGGAGATTAAAAGAAGTGGAAGTATGAAGTTGTTTGTGAAGATACATTGGCCATAAGTATTGCTTATAATCCAGTTCAATGTGGTTGAATTAAGTATACTGAAGTGATTGACATTTTATCAAAAAGAAGCTAGATCAATGGCTAATTACCTCGCCCTATGTGTCTTGGGGGGATCAGTTGACTGATGTATTAATAAAAGGTTTGCCGACGTGTCTTGTTTTCAAAATCTCATATCCAATTTGAGCATGATGGATATCTATTTACAACTAGGTAGAGTGTTAGAAGATCTCCAAGACAGCCTAGATTAAAGGATTAGTTTAGATTGTATATATCTTTTTGTGTATCTCTAGATCAGTTAGCATATATTTGAATGAATCTTTTATCTTGTTTTTCATTTTTAAGCTTGCACATCTTGGTGATTATCATCTAATAAGCACCTGAATGTGTATTTAAGTGTTGCACACTTAACAGTTTTAATGAAAAGTGTAACTACTTTCTGTGATTGGCATTTGAGAAATATAAGCATTTATATGGCATATGAAAAATATAAGCATTTGGGTGTCAATTAAAAGTAGTATTTTTTTTGAATGCTGAGAAATTAATTGGCAATTTAACACCCAAAAAAAAAAAAAAAATTTTAATTGGCGGATGGGGGATTGAGAAATCTTCTCCAACTCAGTTCTTGTATGTTTCATGTTTGTCTCTGTATGAGGGTTTTAGTATGCAGCTATGGTCCCTCATGAATTTGTTATTCTCCTATATTATTACTGCTATGACTTTGTGGTTGCAGGCATTACTTGATTGTTTCTGCAGTTACCAATCTATTAGTGAATCTCATTGGTGTTTGGTTCTTCAGGAGTTATGCACGTGTTAATCTTGGTGAGCTTACTTATTCTATTGGCATATTGAATTGATATTCTTGTGGCATTGTCACCATTTCATAAATATTATATTAATTTAAAAAGAAAATAAGATTTTATTTTTAAATGTGATGAACAATGATGTATTATGTACATATTTTTCTCCTGATTGGTAATATTCTCTCTACATTTAGTATTTTAAATTTTGTTCCAGGGGTATTTATGTCTTTTTGTTCACTGGAAATTTGTCTGGTGCCAAAGCTATGTGCCATTATTGCGCAAACCTTACAGTATTGAGATTGAATCTATTGGGTTTGGGCGTGATCCACCTACATCTCTAATTTTTGCTTTGTTTTGACATGAATTGCTTATGTAGTCTATTCTGCTGTATATTCAGACTTAAAGTTCTCCCTTTTATAGTCTTGTGTTGACTTTCTTGCAGTTTATAGAAAAGCTGAAGATATGAACTACCACTCAGTGTGCCTGCATGTTCTGGCTGATTCTATTCGTAGGTATGCAGTCTTTCTGTATCTTCCTTGTAGTGTTTACTTTATGCACAAGACAGCTCTGTACCTTAGTTTATAGTTAGAAATTCATCTTATGTTGGTTATATTTATCTTTCAGTGCAGGTTTGATATTGGCTTCCTGGTTCTTGTCCCTTGGGTACAAACTGCTTCATGTTTTGCTTGTTTTGTATAAATCGAACTCTAATTTTTCTGGCCATTTTCCTACTCAATCTTCATATTAGTCCAATTTGATGCACTGCAGGGTTGAGAATGCTGAAGTATTGTGTCTGGGTTTAGTTTCGGTTGCTGTATTTATGCTTGTCATGCCACTTTTTAAAGCTAGTGGAGGTATCTTGCTGCAGATGGCACCACCTAGTATTCCAGCTTCAGCTTTGAACAAATGCTGGAGACAGGTAATCCAAAGGATATTCTAGTTATTATACTTGTCAACACCGTCATACCTGCAAGAACATCTATTGGTGGTTTATTGAACTTTTTAAAACATATATACACAGATTGCTGCACGTGAAGATGTTTCAGAGATCTTGCAGGCTCGGTTTTGGGAATTGGTTCCAGGGCATGTTGTTGGTTCTCTATCTATACAGGTACACTTTGATGCATCTATCAGCCTGCTTTAACGAATTCTGAATTCGTTTTGCATTCTTTTTTGTCCAGCTATCTCTCCTTGTTTGTTTCTGGCAGGTTATCCAGTTTCAATTTTTTTGACTTCCATTTTCGTTTTGGTATTCTTTTGGTGCCTGACTTCGACAGGTGAAGGATGGCATCAGTGATCAGTCAATACTCCGTTATTCACATGGTTTATACCATGATTCTGGTATACAAGACTTGACCGTGCAAATAGACGAAACCTGAGTGTTCTCTTTTTGCTTCTGGTTTGTGTCATGGCTTGCTAACCTCATCGGATCACGGTTGCTGTATAATGAGGATGAGGGATTCTAATTCTTTCCCATCTCAAGAGTGGTTGGCTTCTTGGCACCTGATCTCACTTCAATAGGATGGGTTTATTTAAAATTATAATCTTGGTCACAATCGTGATCTTTGTCTAGGTCACGTTTGACTGTATTTTGGTTAAACTTTGAAAAACATTGGAATAGAGATATATAAAAGGGCAATGTTGAAAGGAAACAAAAGGAATGAAAGAAATTCAGAATGTCCTGTTCCCTCCTACAGTTTCTGCTTATCCATCTTAGCTTTTCTAAATTTTGATGATTCTTCTCTATGGTATCTATTCTCCCCTTTCCTGGAGGCTTTTGCGTATTAAAGCTTAGTATACAAAATTGGCGGCAAGGAAAGATTTATGCTGTATTTCATAGGGGTGGGTATGACTTGATTCAGTCCAGTTCACATCCTGAGCTAAACCAAGCAAACTAAAACGTATTTTGTGGTTTCGGTTTATATGACCTTGTAAACAGAAGCGTGTTTTGTAGTTTCGGTTAATGTCTTTATCAGGCGGAGGAAAGAAAGAAGAATGAGAAGCTGATATATAGCTGCAAATGCACCTTCTCAGATATATAGTGCCTTTGCTGGAGCCCTTATGAACTAGTTCACAAGTAATGCGACTGTACCTGGAAGTTGTCCATATGTTGTGAACCATCTCATGAATTTCACAATTGCATCTCATGGCGAATAATAAAAACCTGCATTTGTGTACTTGTCTAATGAACTTTAAATTCCACCAAAAAAACCACTAGTACATCATCAAAACCCAAATTCAATTTTCATTCTCCAACCATGATGAATTCTTCATCCATGGAATTCAAATTTGAACCTGAAATAATAGACAAAATATACCAATGGTAAATAACAAATGATGATCTTAAATATACCAATGGTAACGGGTGCTAAACTTGAATCCACCGTTTCAGCAATTTTCAGTTCTAAAGCCATATAAAAGGAAGGAAGGAAGGAAGGAAAGTTGAAATTTTCCTCGTTTAGCAAATTTTATCTGTCAACTAATTTATGTTTGTTTGTTTTGCAACAGAAAAGGAGGAGAAATTTTGACAAACGACATCGAGTATTTTAGATTCTCTTATAATAATAATAATAATAAAAGGGAGAGAGGTGAAACCAAAAAAAAAAAAAAAAGAAAATCATTTACATTTCGTATTCAAAATTATTTCTGTGTGATGTTTGTCATTATTAAAGAGGGGAAAAATGTTAATGGCCTATTCGCTTAATTGAATATAATACGGAATAATCAGTTGGGGATACATAAAAAATAAACTAGTAATAAAACTTAAATCACTACATTGCTTTTATGGTCTAGAAACTCTGATCACTTCTCCATCTTCGAGCTGAATGGGAAACAACATTCTTTAGAAAGTTCAGAGAGATCTCAAGAGTTGAACAGAGGTGAATGAGGGTAAAAGACAAAATATAACTGGCAAGAAATCGAAATGAAATTTAAGAAACGACATAAGAAGAATAGAGATTATTAAACCTAGAAAGCAGTGGCACTACAAGAGACATTACATGTATATTGCACATGACATAATACAACCTGTCCATTCTTCTTTTTAGCAGCTATGCCTTCTCTTAGCCGTGGGTGTAGTTCGTGATTTGTGGTGGTATATGGTCTGTGGTGGTTTTTGAAGAATAAGATGGGGAGAAGAAGAGGAAGAGGAAGGGCATTAGGGGATCAAGGTTAATGAATAAATATTTAGTAAGATTATTTGTTTTGTCAAATGACTATTACAACCAAGTAAGAGCTGTAATAGGTTTGTTTTTATGGAATAGAGAGGGAACATAATTCCTTTTTTCCTATATTCAATAAAGTGAATGGGTCGTAAGTCTTTTAATTGGTTTTGGCAATAACAAAGCTTATTATATATTAATTATCTAATAACCTTATCAAGTGTACACATGGATAGAAGATGTAGAAGCTAATTTGGAAAATGTAGAAATTGATCTAGCAACATTGAGGGTGATTCGACAAACGTAGAAGTAAGGTCATTTGAATGGTTGATCTGGTTATTCGAATGACTTGATTAGTTGTTGTAAAATTATCGATTTCTTCACATTTTTAGTCCAAGATTCACTCTTTTTAGGTTATGAGTTAGCTTCTTGAGTTAAATATATTTTGGTAATATATCTAATCATCACATTACAATATTTAAGAGAGAAAAACACAGTTTTGGTGGTCAAAGTTCCAATCCTTTGTTATAGCTAGAGACCCAAGGGTGGGGAAATTACCCTTTTGGCATAAAGATTACTATACTTGAAAATATAGAATAGGATTATAGACATTTGACAAGGATGTTGATATCAAATTGTAATCTCATTTAGAAATTGTATGAGTTAGAAAATTAGTTCACTTCACAAGTATTGTTGTAAAAAGATATAAAAGAAACAAAAAAGAAAGAAAGAAAGAAAGGGGCCTAGAAGATTACACTCGAGAAGTAGTTCCAAAGAGTGGTTTTCTTGAATTAACTAACTGTTAAGTTCTCTAATTTAGTTTTGATGTTAACAAAAGAGGAATAATGTGTAAAGTATGTTTGAGCTTGTCAGAAGTTGTTTCAGAAGATAGTAAGTGAATTTTTCTAAATTGAACAAAGAGACAGAAGCTTGTTCAGAACCTTCAACGATGTTGTACAAACTGTTTTTGTTCTGTTAGAAGGTATTTCCGAAGTTGTGTAGTGTATCCGAAGTTATCGTGTTAACCTTTCAGAAGCACTTTCAAAACCTTTACAACAGGAGAACAGTCGACAGGTTTGTTTTAGAAGCACTTTCAAAACCTTTACAACAGGAGGACAGTTGATAGGTTTGCTTCAGAAGCTCTTTCAGAACCTTCCATACCTGTCACGAATTTTTTCCAGATTTCATTCTAATTTTTGTATTGATGGTTTTTTTAATAAATTTCAAGGCCTAGCTCCATGTGTCAAGTATATTTGTGTAATATACTTGATGTGTTTTACTAAAAGTTGGATTTTATATTATGGGGTTTTTAATTTACATAAAGTTTTTACAAGATTTTATTCAAAGATTCTATTTTATCATAAAGTGATATCATATAAGATTTACAGGTTTTATCAAGATTTAAATCTAGATATTTGTGCTATATTTTGAGAGATCCAGCAGTTACAAAGATAAGAATAAGAAATATGGTTGTTACATGGAGATATGGTTCCACAATATATAGGATATCAAGATAAGATTCCATAATGTGAGGGATATCTTCAACAAACTTGATCCAAGGAATATCTCCAAAGAAGATCTCGGTCAAACTAATTTATCCAAGCTTATCCTCATCAAAATATCACGGGAATGCAGATTTTCTCTAACAAGTTCAACTTATTTTTGAAATACAAAATTTCAAAAATAAATTCAAGCTTGTCACGTGGAACTCCAAGAATATTACATTCTCCAACAAAGTAACCGTTATGTTCTCTACATAAAAGGGATGTTCAGTTGAAATAAAAACGAGAGAACGTTCTTCTTAGAATCAAGCACACGGAAAAGTTAAAAGCTCATACATCTTCAGGCGCAAAATTTTTTTCTTACATATACGTGTGATCCAATTTATAGAGGAAATTTGATATTCCTCATTGTTATTGTGATTCCTTTCTTGTATAAGGAATTGAGAGTTGTTTCATCACTGTAGTTTGAGTGATTAGCTTAGTGAAGAAGTTAGAGAGACTCAGTAGTGAGACTTCGCCTTGAAGAGGCTTATTTTGTATACGTTCGATTTGATTGATATAGTGAAACACAACCGGTAAAGACAACCGGGACCCTGGCGTGGAGCTGGAAGAGAAGACTGACGCTCAAGGCAGAACCTCTATAAATCTCTGAGCATTTTATTCTTCTTTACTCGTTTTATTTATTGTACATTATTGTTTTTCATTTCTGTTGCTCACGTCATTTTGTTAGTCAAGAGACTTTGGATGATTTGCAAAAATTGAAATTTTAAGTAATTAATCAATTCACTCGCCTCTTGATTAATCTGTTTGGGACCAACAATTGGTATCAGAGCAGGACTCATTTATTTTGAGTGATCCAAAATGGTTGAAAATAATGTTGCAATTAATCGAGCTCCTTACTTCAATGGCTCATTCAAGGTGATCACATTGTCATTTCAATTGGAGACAATGTGATCACCTTGAATGGAAATTCGACCTTGTCAGATTTCGAGAAGAAGATTATTGAGAAGAATAACAAAGCAAAAAATCTACTGCTAACTACTATTGCTCCATCAGAGTTCTATTTGATATCATCGTGTGCAAGTGTAAAGGAGATTTGGGATATCCTATCCGATACATATGAAGGGACTGATACCATCAAGGAAACCAAGATAAATACTTTAATTCAATAGTATGAATTATTTAAGTTTAAGTCTAATGAAGATGTCAAAGATGCTTTTAATAGGTTTACAGCTATTACAAATAAGCTTGCATCACTTGGAAAGAAACTTTCAGATCCATATCTTGTGAGGAAAATGCTGAGGATATTGCCACCATCTTGGGATGCAAAGAAAACAGCTATAGAAGAAGCTCAAGACCTAAACAAGCTAACTCTCAATCAATTGAGAGAAAAGCTCATGGCATATGAGTCTCACATAAAAACCACTCAAAGAGGAGAAGACAACACCAAAGGAATTGCGTTTAAAGTCAATGAAATAAAGAAAAATGAAACTGAAACAGATGATAGCGACGATGAGAAAGAAGAGGACATCAGTCTTCTAGCACGTAGACTCAACAGGCTGCTTAAGAAGCAAAGAGGTAAGAAATTTAGTGTTTTTAAGAAAAGTACTGAATATAAGCATAATGATGCAGGAAAAGCTTACAAAGAGAAAGAAAAGAAGAAAGAGAAAAAGGAAATTCAGTGTTATGAATGCAAAAAGCCAGGACACATCGAATATGAATGTCCAACACTGATCAAGAAAATGGAAAATTATAAAAAGAAAAGTCGCGCAATTCTAGCAACGTGGAGTGATTTAGAGGACACAGAAACAAGTTCAGAAGCTTCAGAAGAAGAAGAGGATGAGGTAAATTTTTGTCTAATGGCTAGTTCTGAGGTACACTCTGAATCTGATGAAGATATAACTGGTACTGACATGCTAGTAGAAATGAGTAAGTTATTAAAGGCACTAAAAAGGGCTGATACAAAATTAGCTAAGTATGAAAACGAAATAAAAGCTCTTAAGAATGAAAAGGAAGCATTAAAACAAACAAATACTTTGCTTGCTGATGAAAATGATATCCTGAAACAAGAAAATGAATCCATGCATGTGAGTATTGAAAAATTAAGAATAGAAAATCATCTACTTGAAGTAGAAACAAGTGACATGAAGGTAAAGATTGATGATCTATCAAATTCGTTGAAAACTACCTTTAAGAAATTTGATGAAAGTGACAAGAAATTGACTATGTTAATTTCTTCACAAAGAGTTTCAAATGAAAAACATGGATTAGGATATGAGCATGGTTTGAGTTCAAAATCGAATCAAAATACAATTTTTGTTAAGGCTAAATAAGTCTTAAGTGATGAATCCAACAGCAAAAAGTACATTTCAAATACAAATAATGTTAAAAGAAGAAATACCGGAGACTTTTACAGAAGTTATTCTGACAAGAGGTATCCACACAATGGGTACTACAAAAGCAATACCAAAAGGTATAACAGAAATTATACAAACCAGAATTTCAAGAAACAGGTAAATGATAGGTATAGGAATGTTAATTCTTATGCATGTTTCTTCTGTAATAAATTTGGTCACATTGAGAAATTTTGCTATTTTAAGAGAAATAAGCTCAGTAGTCAACAAGTAAATCAAAGAAATCAAATGAGCTTATCTTTTGAAGGGCCCAAATTTGCTTGGGTTCCTAAAAGGACTTAATTCTTTTTATTTGTACAGGAACATGAAGCTAAAATAAGAGGAACATGGTATTTGGATAGTGGATGTTCTAGACATATGACTGGAGATGCTTCATTGTTCAATAGCATAACTTGGGAAGAAAAAGGAGCATAACTTGGGAAGAAAAAGGATATGTAAAGTTTGGAGATGATAGTAGAGGTAAAATAATTGCCATTGGAACGATTGGTATGCCTACTTTTCTCATTGAAAATGTATATCTTGTGTAAGGCTTGAAACATAATCTACTTAGTATTAGTCAGTTATGTGATAAAGGATATAAAATGATTTTTGATCAAGACAAGTGCTATGCTTTTAATGAAAATAATGAAAGATTATTTGAAGGAATTAGGAAAAGAAATATCTATATCATAAAACCAGCTGAAATCGATAATGCTTATTGTTTAATTTCCTTGAATGATCATGTTTTTGCTTAGCATAAAAGACTAGGACACGTTAATTTTAATCATTTAGAAAAATTATCTAAAAAGGATATTATTAAAGGATTGCCTAAAATAAATATTAAATAAGATGTGAAATGTGATACTTGCTTAAAGAATAAAATGGTTTCTATCTCTCATAAAAGTAAAAATGTAATCTCTACTAAGAGACCACTTGAATTATTGCATCTTGATCTTTTTGGACCTACTAGAGTCTTAAGCATGGGTGGAAGCAAATATGGACTTGTTATTGTTGATGATTTTTCAAGATACACTTGGGTTATATTCTTGCGACACAAAAGAGATACCTTTGATTCTTTTAAAAAATTTGAAAAACAAATACAAAATGAAAAGGGAGTTTCCATAATTAGTCTTCAAACTGATTATGGAACAGAATTTCAAAATGCAAGTTTTTTAAATTTTTATGAAAAACATGGTATATCTCACAATTTCTCAGCTGCATACACTCCTCAACAAAATGGAGTAGTGGAACGCAAGAATAGAACTTTACAAGAGATGACTAGATCTATGTTAAATGAAGGTGGCATTACTAAGTATTTTTGGGTAGAAGCAGTTTCTACAGCTTGCTATATCATCAATAGAGTTTTCATTCGACCCATGACATCAAAAACTGCTTATGAAATGTTTCGAGGTAAGAAACCTAACGTTTCATATTTTCATATCTTTGGATCTAAATGTTTTGTGAAAAAGAATCCTCTCAACCTTGGTAAGTTTGATGAAAGATCTGAAGAAGCTATTTTCTTAGGATATTCTCTAAATAGTCGTGCTTATCGTGTTTTCAATAAATTATCAAAAACTATTGAAGAATCAATAAATGTTAAATTTATTGAGGATTTAAAGGATGTTGATTCTGATGAAGAAAAGGACTCCAATCCTAAAGCAGAAGCTAGTTCAGAACCTAAGTCAGAAGCACCTGCTATTAACACTCGAGGATCTGGTCGTCTAGAACCTATTTCAGAGGCAAACACAGAAGGTACTTTAGAAGTTGTAAGATCTGAACAAGAAGCTTCTAGAGCTTGGAGGTATAAGTCTGCACATCCTTCTGATCAAATAATAGGTAATGTTCAATCTGGTGTTAAAACAAGAGCTAATTTACAAAATCTTGAAAATCATTTTGTGTTGTTATCTGAAATTGAACCTAGTAATATGGAAGAAGCTTTAAATGATGATAATTGGATTATCTCTATGCAAGAAGAATTAAATTAATTTCAAAGAAACAATGTATGGAACTTAGTTCCTAGACCTCGAGGAAAGTCTATAATTGGAACTAAATGGGTGTTTAAAAATAAATTAGATGAAGACGGTAAAATTATAAGAAATAAAGCAAGATTAGTAGCTAAAGGTTATTCACAAGAAGAAGGAATAGATTTTGATGAAACATATGCACCTGTTGCTAGACTAGAAGCAATACGGTTGATGCTTGCATATGCATCTTATAAGGATTTTAAAGTTTTTCAAATGGATGTAAAAAGTGCATTTTAAAATGGTTTTATAAAGGAAGAAGTTTATGTAGAACAACCACCTGGTTTTGAGGATCCTTTCAAATCAGATTATGTTTTTAAATTAAATAAAGCGCTATATGGTTTGAAACAAGCTCTAAGAGCTTGGTATGAAAGATTGAGTATGTTTTTGATCTCTAAAGGTTTTCATAGAGGAAAAGTTGACACTACTTTATTCTTGAAAACTTTTGATAATGATGTCTTGGTTGTGCAAATATATGTGGATGATATTATCTTTGGATCTACTAAAGAATTGTTGTGTCAAGAATTTGCTGAGACCATGTAGGTAGAATTTGAAATGTTAATGATGGGAGAATTAACATTCTTTTTGGGGCTTCAAATAAAACAAACGAAAGAAGGAATCTTTGTTCATCAAGAAAAATACACAAAACAAATATTGAAGAAGTTTGGATATGATGGCTGCAAAAAGGTTACAACACCTATGAGTACTTCAACAAGGTTAGACTCTGACTCAAATGGATAGAAGGTAAGTGAGAAACTTTATAGGAGCCTCATAGGTTCTTTATTGTACTTGACTGCATCAAGACCTGATATTTTGTTCAGTGTGTGTTTGTGTGCTAGATTTCAAGCTGCACCAATAGAAATTCATTTATCAGTTGTAAAGCGAATTTTCAAATACCTAGCTAATACTTCAAATTTGGGCATCTGGTATCCTAAAAATCAAAATTTTGATTTAATAGGATATTTTGATGCTGATTATGCTGGTTGTAAAATTGATAGAAAAAGCACATCTGGTACTTGTCAATTCCTAGGTGATAAATTAATTTCCTAGTCTTCTAAAAAACAAAATTTTGTTGCCCTATCTACAGCTGAAGTTGAATATGTTTCTATTGGTAATTGCTGTGCACAAGTTTTATAGATAAAACAACAATTGAATGATTATGGAATAAATTTTAAAACTATGCCAATTAAATGTGATAACACGAGTACAATAAATTTGACAAAAAATCCAGTGCATCATTTTAGGTCAAAGCACATAGAAATTAGACATCATTTTATTAGAGATCATGTGCATAATGGAGATATAAATGTTGAATTTGTGCCAACCGAAAATCAATTTGCAGACATTTTTACTAAACCTCTTGAAAAGCTAAAATTTGAATTTATTAGAAATGAATTGGGAATTTGTAACCCTTTTTGAATTCCCCCCCCCCGAAACTTTCAATATTTGAAAATCTTTATTTATATAATATATAAATATATATATATTCTTTCTCTTCATCCATTTCTTTCTTTCTTTATTTTTTTTCTCTCGCAATCTGCTCTCTCTCTCTCTCTATTTTCCTTCTCTCTCATTGTGACTCTAATGGCGCCTAAATCTTCAGAACGTCTCAAACAAAACCCTCCAACAAGCCTTTAGTGATTCATGATGAATCTTCAGTTTCTTCGGAAAAACCTCAAGAACCTTCAATGGAGGAGAATCCAAGTTCCCCTGACTTCGACTCTATCATTGGTTCCAAGAAAATTTCCAAAAGAAAACGGGTTGCATCATCTTCAAAAGGAAAAGAAAAGGTTACTCAAGAAACCTCTCCGCCTAAGAAAACAGCCAAGAAGCAAACAAAACAAAGGAATGTACCAAGTCTGAAACCCTCAATTTCAAAATCTCTTCGAAGGAAGAAAAACGAGGTGTGTTCTTGTAGTTTTGTGGATTTTAATTTCTTTACAAGTAATGGATTTTACTGGAATGAACTTTTAGAACCCATAGGATGCATGGAACTTTGCTCTATTCAAGTTCTAGTTTATGGTGAGTGTGTGAAAGAATTTTATGGAAGTTTAAGTCTTTCGGAAGGGAATGTTTTAGTTTCCAGGGTATGTGATCAAGACATTACAATTTCTAAGGCAGATGTAATTAAATGTCTACACTTGCATGATGTAAATGATGATGTAGAGATTACAAACATGCCTAGGAATGATCTTTTTGCTGCTATTAATGGAGGTTTACAAATGGATTATGGGAAGGAGGCCATGGTTTTTGATTTCGAGTTGTTTCCTTGAATTATACACAAAATTATTGTTGAATGTATATGTCCAAGGAAGGGCAGTTCTACTTCAATGTCTATAGAACATGCTCAAATCATCTATGCAATGATTAATAGAAAGAATGTGGACATGGCTTCTAGAGTCATTGATCAAATATGGCGAAATAGAGAAAGTTTGGTATTTGGGAATGTTCTCATGCGACTGTTTGTATTTAAAGGAATTGTTTTGCCTACCGGCTCTTCTGAACCTATTAAGTTAAAGAGGATAGGTAAAGAAGTTTTTCATCATATGTCGATATTTGTTAAAGATTGTTTGTGGTATGCGAATGATGGTGCACACTTTGTCCATCAAAGGCATATGAAAAGAATTGTTCCTTTTGGAACTTCTTCGACAACTGTTTAAGAAGGAGGTTCAGAACCTAGTTCAAAACCTAGAACAGAGCTTGGAACAGATTATAGAAAGCAACCATATGATGTTGAGGCTGGAAAGAGTGGAACAAAAGAAGCTACATCCAATGTTGATCTGGAACAAATGAAGAATGTTATGTGAGAAGCTTTGAAACATGAGCTATCAGATTTAGTTAAGACAACTTTGACAGATGAAGTTTCGGTTCTTCAACGGTCTAATCTTAGGAGATTAGAAGCGATGGAGTTACAAGTTAAACAAACTTCTGATACTCTTTCTGACATTAAGAAAAATTCTGAGAAAATGCTTACTGACCTCCATCACTATAGAATTCTCTATGATGAGTTTAGTGCGAGAGTCAAGCAAGATCTATCTAACAATGTGATTGCTTTTGACAAGTTTGTCTCTCAAGTAAGGAAGATAGGAGATTCAGTCACTAACTCTTTCAAGACTTTGGACTCTAAGACGGATAAGACATCCCAATCTGTCGCAAGTCTTCATGGAGAAATCAAGCTGTTCTTATCCACCAAATTTCCAGATTATGTTCGCTCTGGCGTACATATTATCAACTTGGATACTTCACCAGAAAAACCTTCCTCTACCATACCTTCCACCACTTCCTCTACCTCTCGAGTTACAAGATCCAGAAAGTCTTAGTTCTTATCTTAATTTCCTGTTTTGAAAACAAGTTATAAAAGACTTCTTTTATCTTTTATGCATAGATTAAGGGGGAGTTATCCCTTTTGCCGTTAACAAAAAGGGGGAGAAAGGTTCTATTGTGTTTATGATCAATGTTGCTTTATTAATGATTCTATTGTGTTTATGATGCTTTTCTGTTATGGATTCTGATGTTATGAATATATGTTTGCTTGAAGATTCAATTTGTTTCTATTTTGTTTATCTAATAGTGTTTTGTTATCATCAAAAAGGGGGAGAATGTTAAGTTCTCTCATTTAGTTTTGATGTTAACAAAAGAGGAATATTGTGTAACATATGTTTGAGCCGGTCAGAAGTTGTTTAAGAAGATAGTATGTGAATTTTTCTAAATTGAACAAAGAGACATGATAGGATTCAAAATCCGACAAGACCTATCATTAGGGCAAGAACTAAAGGAATTCAAATTTTGGCGATGAGGGCCCATTTTGAGCAGATCGACCCCGGAATTATTTATATATTAACCTCTTTTCTATTATTCTTGTATTGTGTTTTCCAATAGGCACACTTATCATATTTTATAGGGAAATGGACAAACTCTCTCAGACTCAGCTTGTGGGTTATCCATGGATCGACCTGAACCGGCGATGAGTTGAGCCGATGGATCCTATAGAAGACTGGCATCTTGAAGACCATTTCTTTTATATATTTCTTCTTTTATGAACTATTTTGGTTTTATTTTGGTTTTGGGACACTTTTATTTCCTTGTAATCTTCATTTAGGGTTAGCCACCTTAAAAGTGGCAAATTTGTAATTTTGAGCACTTTTTAACCCTAGGAGTAGCAAGTATAAATACTTGCTTAAGAGAGGGTTTGAGGAGGCTTATTTTTGCAGAACAAACACTTCTTTTCACGTGAGAATTAGGGTTCCTAATTTTCATCTAAACTCTTATCAATTTCAATCCCAAGAGTTGAAATTGTGGCGAATGCAACATCTTGAAATCGTGAGTTGTATCAGTTTCATTTTGTTATGATTTCTTTTCTTCTCTAGTGTGTCATATCTAGGGTTGAATTGAGATAGTTCTTGGTCAAAAATACATCTTATTGTTCACGAATTATTGTGTTTATTTGAAGTACTTTGCAATCAAATTTGAATCTTCATTGAAGAATTCCCTTGAAAACGTGTACTTCACTATTGGAAAGGAGTTCTTGGAATTGAGGTTTTCTTTGTCATTTGTGGATTATCTTCGTGGATTATATGAGATTAGAGTGTTGTTAGAAGATATTATCATCGTGGTATTACAATTATATCTTTGAACTTTTGGATTTCCTTATATCTTCATTAGGGTTCACGTGAAATTGCCCTTTGTGGATCCGGTTTTGCCTTGACTTGAGATTGTTTTTCTTAAGTCTTTTGATTGTGCTTCTAAGTGGTTTTAGGCACATCATCTTTTTGGTATCAGAGCTATATCATATTTGGATTTAAGATTGAACATATCATTGTTGTCGAATTGGTTCAAAAGCATTGAGATTTGACGCTAATGTTCATGAGATTGAAGCTAGTTTGAATGATATTGTTTGATTGTCTTTCAAATTGGTTTTGTATGTGCTTGAGAGTAGTTTTGAGCACATCATCTTTTTGGTATCAGAGCTTGTGGTTGTGAGAAGGGATTATGTGATTTTGAAATTTTGAAATTTAGGGTTCATGTTCTTACATCATCAATTCCAAAATTGCGGGTAAATTGAAATTGTTGTTGTAGTTGTTTGAAGTGGAGTGAATTGTCTTGAGTAGGAGTTGAATTTGCTGCATGTTGGAGTGATTTTGAAGTACTTGTTGAAGCTTTTATGTTGTGGACTTCACCGTGAAGGAAGAGGAAAGATAGTGCATTTTTCTAGTGCAATTTCGGAAGTGCAATTGTGTAGGAAGAGAATTGTGGTTCTTACATTGTTTAACTTCAGAATTGGGGAGAACATTTGCAATTTCCAGATTTGATTAGTGTGTAAGAAGGGAAGTTATTTGATTTCAAACCAAGCATTAAGAGTGAAGGAGTTAAGTGTGTTTGTTTGAATTTGAAAAATTGCATCTTACCAAATGTGGAGGGGTTGCAATTAGTAAACTGGTTTGATTTTCAAATTTAATTTGTTGCCTTCTTATGTAAGTTGCGGATTGGATTTGTATTTGAAGTGAAGAATTTTGCAACGTGATTATCCTTGAAATTGCTTTGAGAAAGAGTAATGAATTGAAAAAGTTTTGTATTGCATGTGATGTGTATGTTGTTGTAAGTTGCGGTTGATAAATTGTGTAGAAGTGGAGAAGTGCACCGTGTGTATGAAGGTGTTTGTGTGGTGTTGTGTTGTGCAAATTGGAAGTGGAAATGTACAATTTTCAGAATTGCATTGTGTGGGATAATAGGGAATTTATTTGAAATTCAAACACATCCATTAAGTTGAGGAAGTTATTAAGTGGTATTGATTGTGTTCCATTTGAATTTGAAATTTGATTATTACCATTTGTGGAAAGTGCATTAAGGATGTTTATTTGAATTTGTTGCCGTATTGTGGAGTTGTGTGGATTAAGGTGCTGCACATCAAGATCAATTGTAGGTGTGAAACCGTGGCAAGAAAGGAAAATTGAAGTAGTAGAATTTGAATTCAAAAACAAACATTAAAGTATGAAAGTAATTGAACTTATTACTTCAACACTTGTTAGTTGAATTTAATTTCTTAACTACTTAGAAGTATTTATTTGTGCTTCACTTACTCTAATATACTTGAAGTGATAAGAAGTATTTGTTGCATTGGTGACTTGTTGCACCGTGGGTGTACAAGTGTGTCTGTTGTTATCCAAACTTTTTATTGTGACGTGGTGAAGTGAAGGGAGTGTGCTACAAATTATTTGAGATTACATTTGTACTTCAGATAAATCGCATCCATAAACATGTCATATGACAGTGTGAATGGGTACATTAGCAATGAGGCCAATAGCCAAGTGGGTAGCAGACCAAGTCGTCGAAATACAAATGGAAGAACTCTAGATGAACAACTTCGGGACCTTACCACAATTGTTGCTACATTAGCAACAAGGATTGATAGGATGACATTGCCACCACCACCTGTGGTAAACCTTCAGGCACCACCTAGAGTAGAGGGAGATTATCATGCTCTTAGGGAAGATAGAGATGATAATTTTGGGCTTAATCCATACCCGGACAAGGAATTTAGACCACCTCGAGGACCAGAGTGTGCGAAGCTACAGATGCCTTCATTTGATGGTAGGGGTTCCGCAGATGATTACCTAGACTGGGAAGACCAAGTTGAGGGTCTTTTCAAGTGTTATGAGATTGATGAAGACTCCAGGGTACGCCTTGTAGCTGTAGAGTTCACAAGGTATGCCGCTTTGTGGTGGAGAAATATGGTGATAAGCAGGCGAATGGATGAAGAGACCGAAATACACACTTGGAGAGACATGGAACGAGTTTTGAGGAATAGGTTTGTACCAAAACACTATAGGCATGAGTTATTTATGCGTCTCCAGACACTGAGACAGGGGGGTAAAACAGTGGATGACTATATATAGGAGTTTGAGACACTGGTGATCAGATGTGGATCAGTTGAACCTCCTGAACAAACCCTAGCACGTTTTGTATCTGGGTTGAGGTATGAGATAGCTTGTGTAGTTGAGCTTCGGAGATATAGTACACTTGATGAGGTTATACAGTTAGCCCTGAAAGTGGAAAGACAGAGACAATCCTATTCATTCCAGGATACTAGGAGTAGACTATCAGGGAACCAAACTGTTCAAGGTCAGTTATGTTCTCCTTTAGAGATACTAGTGGTTCACGAGCAGTTGAGTAAACCAATGGAGTATCCTGAGGAACAGAGTCAGATGAGTCTACCATTAGAGGGCCAAAATGTACAAGGACAATTGTGTTCACCTTCAGAGGTCTTAGAGGACAATAAGCAGTTGGGCCAACCATTAGAAGACCATGAAGATCAGTGACATACAGATGAGTTAGAAAAGGAGGATACAATATCAGTGAAATGGGTTGAGATAGGAGACACCTTAGTGGACAATGGGTCATTATTTGTGTTGCAGATGAGATACATCCTGGAAATGGAGGAGAGAAGACAATCACCACCTGTGGTATTTTAGATTTTGGGATTCTGCAGTGATATTTCTTCAGATGGTTTGCTAGGAGGAAACGAAGTCTCTACTGCATTTGATCTACCAGATTTGAGGACAAATCTTTTTGAGGCCCGAGGAGATGATAGGAATCAAAATCCGACAAGACCTATCATTAGGGCAAGAACTAAAGGAATTCAAATTTTGGCAATGAGGGCCCATTTTGAGCAGATCGACCCCGAAATTATTTATATATTAACCCCTTTTCTATTATTCTTGTATTGTATTTTCCAACAGGCACACTTATCATATTTTATAGGGCAATGGACAAACTCTCTTAGACTCAGCTTGTGGGTTATCCATGGACTGACTGGAACCGGCGATGAGTTGAGCCGATGGATTTTATAGAAGACCGGCATCTTGAAGACCATTTCTTTTATATATTTCTTCTTTTATGAACTATTTTGGTTGTATTTTGGTTTTGGGACACTTTTATTTCCTTGTAATCTTCATTTAGGGTTAGCCACCTTAAAAGTGGCAAACTTGTAATTTTGAGCACTTTTTAACCCTAGGAGTAGCAAGTATAAATACTTGCTTAAGAGAGGGTTTGAGGAGGCTTATTTTTGCAGAACAAACACTTCTTTTCACATGAGAATTAGGGTTCCTAATTGTCATCTAAACTCTTATCAATTTCAATCCCAAGAGTTGAAATTGTGGCGAGTGCAACATCTTGAAATCGTGAGTTGTATCAATTTCATTTTGTTGTGATTTCTTTTCTTCTCTAGTGTGTCATATCTAGGGTTGAATTGAGATAGTTCTTGGTCAGAAATACATCTTATTGTTCATGAATTATTGTGTTTATTTGAAGTACTTTGCAATTGAATTTGAATCTTCATTGAAGAATTCCCTTGAAAACGTGCACTTCACTATTGGAAAGGAGTTCTTGGAATTGAGGTTTTCTTTGTCATTTGTGGATTATCTTCGTGGATTATATGAGATTAGAGTGTTGTTAGAAGATATTATCATCGTGGTATTACAATTATATCTTTGAACTTTTGGATTTCCTTATATCTTCATTAGGGTTCACGTGAAATTGCCCTTTGTGGATCCGGTTTTGCCTTGACTTGAGATTGTTTTTCTTAAGTCTTTTGATTGTGCTTCTAAGTGGTTTTAGTCACATCAAGACAGAAGCTTGTTCAGAACCTTCAACGGTGTTATACAGACTGTTTTTGTTCTGTCAAAAGGCATTTCAGAAGTTGTGTAGTGTATCCGTAGTTATCGTGTTAACATTTCAGAAGCACTTTCAGAACCTTTACAACAGGAGAATAGTTGACAAGTTTGTTTCAGAAGTACTTTTAGAACCTTTACAACAGGAGGACAGTTGATAGGTTTGCTTCAGAAGCTCTTTCAGAACCTTCCATGCCTGTCACAATTTTTTTCCAGATTTCGTTTTAATTTTTGTATTGATGGTTTTTTAATAAATTTCAAGGCCTAGCTTCATGTGTCAAGTATATTTGGTGATACGAGATCGGTTTGATCGGATTCCTAACTGATACGAACCACGCCAACGTGTGACGAAACCCAATACCAATACGTTCGGAATTCGTTACCTAAGATGCCAAACACCCACAAGTGGAAACCGCGACCTGTTGTCTATAAGCAAGACAAGAACCTTGGTATAATATGAAGACGCCACAATCGAGATGAAAGACCGATTGATAAGTCGGGATGAACTCCACGAAAATAAAAATCCGATAAGTTCTAGGTTAGTTCTTTAAAGAACCAAGAGTGGAATTCTCTCAAAAGTGCTTTCAAACTTTCAATGTTGTATATGTTCTATTTTCTATGTTCTAAACTCTAGGAGCTTTATACTAGGGTTTACAGTTCGTAACAATAAAGCCCAAAACGGCATCACTTCAATAAGTTGCGTAAAAATAACAAAAACAGAACATGAAGGCCGGCGGCCTTGGAGCCGGTGTTGAAATATACACGACCAGCGTTGGAAATGTACACGACCGTGTACTTCTGGCCGTGTATCTTTATGTGGAAATCTTACCAATGTACACGACTGTGTACTTCTAGTCGTGTATCTTTCTGTGGATTTTCTTGACTCCATACACGGCCGTGCCTTTTGGCCGTGTATATGACCATGTATGATTCTGTGTATTCTTGAGATTCCTACACGGCCGTGCCTTGTAAAGACACGCCCTCTTCACCCCGTATCCGGTATGACTTGTACAAGAGTAAAGGCCTTCCCATGTTTGTTCCAATCCTTTCCAACTTCATGATTGCTCCAATCCTTTCCGGCTTCATGGACATCCTTTATCAACCCATTAAGTGCTTCCTTGAATCGTTTCGCTCAATTTCTTGTGATCGGTCCCGGTGGCACATCAAGAGGATCCACATTCCTTCTTCCGGCTTGGCTCTCATCATGGATCTTATCATTCCCCTCCTCTTGAAAAGGATTTGTCCTCAAATCATCACCTACATCAAAAGGACTCAGATCAGTAACATTAAATGTGGCACTTATTTGATACTCACCTGGTAAATCTATCTTGTATGCATTATCATTGATGCCCTCAAGAATTTGAAATGGTCCATCGCCTCTAGGAAGTAATTTAGATCGACGTTGCACGGGAAACCGCTCTTTGCGCATGTGAACCCAAACTCAGTCTCCAGGTTCAAAGACAGCTTGTCGACGACCCTTGTTGGCTTGTTTCACATACTGCTCTGTTCTTCGCTCAATGTTTAGCCTTGCCTTCTCATGGATCTGTTTAACAAATTCTACTTTCTTCTTGCCATCTAGATTAACATACTCAAAAATAGGCAAAGGTGATAAATCCAAAGGAGTTAGTGGATTAAAACCATATACAATTTCAAAAGGAGTAAACTTAGTAGTAGAATGCATTGTACGATTATAGGCAAATTCAACATGCGGTAAACAATCCTCCCAACTTTTAATATTCTTTTTAATTACAGCCCTCAATAAAGTAGATAAAGTTCGATTTACTACCTCAGTTTGACCATCAGTCTGTGGATGACAAGTAGTAGAGAACAATAACTTAGTTCCTAACTTAGCCCACAAGGTCTTCCAGAAGTAGCTCAAGAACTTAGCATCTCTATCCGATACAATTGTTCTAGGCATACCATGCAATCTCACAACTTCCCTAAAGAACAAATTAGCAATATTGCAAGCATCATCCATTTTGTGACAAGGAATGAAATGTGCCATCTTAGAGAATCTATCCACAACTACAAAAATAGAATCTCGACCATGTCTAGACCTAGGTAATCCTAACACAAAATCCATGGAAATATCTACCTAAGGCTCATGAGGAATGGGAAGTGGGGTATAAAGCCCTTGAGGTTGGACTCTAGATTTTGCTTACTTACACGTAACACATCGCTCACAAATCCTCTCAACATCTCGTTTCATGTGAGGCCAATAAAAGTGTTCCTGTAATACCCCTAAGGTTTTAGCTACTCCAAAATGTCCCATTAAACCTCCTCCATGAGACTCCCTCACTAGTAATTCTCTTAAAGAACAAATTGGAATGCATAGTTTACTCTCCCTAAACAAGAATCCTTCATGTTTATAAAATTTACCATGCCAACTCTTCTCACAATGCACATACTCCTCACAAAAATCTAGATCAGCAGCATATAATTCCTTAATGTGCTCAAAACCAAGCAATCTAGAACTAAGAGTAGAGATAAGAGCATACCTTCTAGAAAGTGCATCAGCAACGACATTCTCTTTACCTTGCTTGTAGTAGATGACATATGGAAATGTTTTGATGAACTCCACCCAACGAGCATGCCTTTTGTTCAGCTTGTGTTGTCCCTTCAAGTACTTCAACGATTCATGGTCAGTGTGGATCACGAACTCTTTTGGCTAAAGGTAGTGTTGCCAAGTCTCCAGTGCTCGAACTAAGGCATATAACTCCTTGTCATAAGTAGGGTAGTTCAAGGTTGCCCCACTTAGCTTCTCGCTAAAGAATGCAATTGGTCTTCTCTCTTGCATGATCACTGCTCCAATACCTAATCCTAAAGCATCACACTCAATTTCAAACGTTTTAGCAAAGTTAGGTAAAGCAAGTAATGGCGCCTGAGTCAGCTTATTTTTAAGCATCTGAAAGGCCTTCTCTTGTTGCTCTTCCCATCTGAACCCTACGTTCTTCTTAATTACCTCGGTAAGTGGTGCTGCAATGGTGCTGAAATCCTTCACAAATCTCCTGTAAAAGCTCGCTAGTCCATGGAAACTCCTCACATTACTTACATTAGTTGGACTAGGCCATTCTTGGATCGCACGAACGTTTTCTTCATCAACCTATATTCCCTGTGCACTAACAACATAACCAAGAAACACAAGTTTGTATGTGCAAAAAGTGCACTTCTTGAGGTTAGCATATAATTGTTCCTTTCGAAGCACTTCTAAAACATCCCTCAAGTGAGATATATGATCTTCCAAACTCTTGCTGTAAATGAGGATATCATCAAAATAGACAACCACAAATTTGCCAATAAAAGTCCTTAGAACATGGTTCATAAGTCTCATAAAAGTACTAGGTGCGTTAGTTAAACCGAAAGGCATTACTAACTACTCATACAATCTATATTTCGTTTTGAATGCGGTTTTCCATTCATCGCCTTCTTTCATTCTAATTTGGTGATATCCACTTTTCAGATCAATTTTAGAAAAGACATTAGACCCATGTAACTCATCTAACATGTCATCTAAGCGAGGAATGGGATGACGATACTTTACCGTGATGTTGTTGATGGCGCGGCAGTCAACACACATTCTCCATGACCCATCCTTCTTAAGCACCAAAATCACAGGCACTGCACATGGACTCATGCTTTCTCTCACGTACCCCTTCTCCATTAATTCTTCGACCTGCCTTTGGAGTTCCTTTGTCTCCTCCGGATTGCTCCTATAAGCTGGCTTGTTTGGAATCGATGCTCCGGGTACAAGGTCAATTTGGTGCCCAATACCACGAATAGGTGGTAATCCCTTTGGAATCTCCTCAGGGAAGACATCTTTAAAGTCCTGCACAATAGACATAACTACACTAGGCGGAGAGTTAGATAGTTCGTTAGTATTAAGACATGTTTCCTTAAAAACCAGCAACAACATAAGTTGCTTCATCACTAATGCTCTTCTCACTACACTCGCTCTTGCCACACAACTCTCCTTTTACAAGGCTGCACTCTCCTTTTCACTCACCACCAAAGTTGATCCCCCTTCAACTTGGTCTCTCACACTCTTTCCAGCCTTCCTCTCTTTTTCCTTTTGAGTTCGACTTTTGTATTCCTTTTCTTTCTCATTGTCTTTTGTTCTCTCACTCTCCCTCTGTTTTTCACTTACCTTATGTTTTGCAAAAGACTGTTGTAGCTGCAATTGATCCTCATACAACTGCTTAGGTGTTAAAGGTTTAAGATTAAAGCTTTTCCCTTGGTGAATAAGCGTATACTTGTTAGAAAAGCCATCATGAACAACCTTCCTATCAAATTGCCATGGCCTCCCCAACAACATATGACACGCCTGCATTGGCACTACATCGCATAACACCTCATCCTCATACCTACCAATGCGAAAAGTAATCAAGGCTTGCTTACTCACCTTAGTCTCGCCACTATCATTCAACCACTGCAACTTATATGGACTAGGGTGTCTAATAGTTTTGAGTCCCAACCTCTCGACAATAAAATTACTCACCACATTGGTGCAACTTCCTCCATCAATGATCAAACTACAAATATGATCTCCTAGATAACATCTAGTATGAAATATATTCTCTCTTTGCACCTCCTCTTCTTCCTTCACTTGCACATTCAAAGCTCGCTTCACTACTGCCACTAACCTCCCTATTGCAGGCTCCTCATCATCACTAGCGTCCTCTAATGGAGGCATATCATCTTCCTCACTATCCCCCTCAGTCTCATACTCACCATCATCACGCAAAATCATAACATGCCTATTTGGACATTGACTAGCAATATGGCCTCTACCTTGGCATTTAAAACATCTAATGTCACGATTTCGAGAAGTAGAAGAATCGGGGTTACCTTGGTTACTAGGAGTAGAACCCGCTTGTCTCAGCTCTCCTTTTGGTTTGGTGGGTAAAGGCTTTTCTTCCTTCTTCCATTGGTTAGTCTTCCAGGTGGATGAACCAGTACCCTGTTGAAACCGTACATTACTACTACCTTTTCGCCTGTGTTGGTTCTCAACCTTTATAGCCATATGAACCATATCCTCTAATTCTACATAATACTGCAATTCAACAACATTTTGAATTTCTCTATTCAATCTAGCAAGAAATCTAGCCATGGTAGCCTCTCTATCCTCCTCTACATTCGCCTTGATCATCGTAACTTCCATCTCCTTGAAATACTCATCCACACTTCGGCTTCCTTGCCTAAGAGTTTGCAATTTGTTGTGCAATTCACGATAGTAATACGCAGGCACAAACCGCTTCTTCATCACCCTTTTCATCTCTTCCTAAGACTCAATAGGTGGTTTGCCATTCCTTCTTCGATTCAACATTAGTTGATCCCACCACACTATGGCATAATCCGAAAATTCAATGGTAGCAAGTTTTACTTTCTTTCTCCCACTATAGTTATGACAATCAAACACCATCTCCACCTTCTTCTCCCACTCTAAGTATGCCTCGGGATCATTCTTCCCTTGGAAAGGAGGAATCTTCATCTTTATACTACTTAGTTGATTATCCTCTCTATTCCTATCTACTCTATCTTCCCAATCCCTAGTTCCTCTATTCCTACCACTATAACCTCTATAACTCCTGACAGAAGGCTCATCAAAGTCATCACCCGACATTTCATCTCCACCCCTTTGTACTCTCCTAGAACGACTCTCCCTCTTGCGCCCTTGGAAGAAGTTTGTAGATTGCTCTAGTCTTTGCTCTACCGTCTCATGAATTTGTTCCATTCCCTCCTGAAACATTCTCTTCATCTCACCCCTCAATGCCTCAATCACTAACCTAGCATCAAACCTTCCCCTCTCACTTTCAGGAGAATGTTACCTCAACATAGTTCCTGCAGAAAAGATTAGTACTAACACAAATATATATATATGATTAAACCTCACGATACACTCCCTTACGTGTTTCGCTCAAAGGATGATATCACACAGTCACTTGTGTATTCTCACAAGCAATGATGATATCAACTCACCAATTCCTCTTCTCAATTCTCTCGGAACTAACCCAAACTACACCAATTCCCTTCCGTAGAATTCAAAACAACTCTAGGGTTCGTAAATTTCCTCTTTTCTTTCCGAATTTTTTTTTGTCTTTGTTGTTGCTCTTGATCACGCTCTCTTTTTTTTTTTGTGTTGTGATTCTTCTTCTTCTTTTTTTTTTTGTAACAAAATTGAATAGTAGGTACTACACTTTCAATAGATAATTAAAACTCTGAAATTGAATATATGAACAATTGATATGAACGATTGGAGTTAGGGTTTTGATGTTACCTTCCTCAAACCGAACTGATGTTTAACAAACCTAGGCTCTGATACCAAACTGATACGAGATCGGTTTGATCGGATTCCTAATTGAAACGAACCACGCCAACGTGTGACAAAACCCAATACCAATACGTTCGGAATTCGTTACCTAAGATGCCAAACACCCTCAAGTGGAAACCGCGACCCGTTGTCTATAAGCAAGACAAGAACCTTGGTATAATATGAAGATGCCATAATCGGGATGAAAGACCGATTGATAAGTCGGGATGAACGCCACGGAAATAAAAATCCGATAAGTTCTAGGTTAGTTCTTTAAAGAACCAAGAGAGGAATTCTCTCAAAAGTGTTTTCAAACTTTCAATGTTGTATATGTTCTATTTTCTATGTTCTAAACCCTAGGAGCTTTATACTAGGGTTTACAATTCGTAACAATAAAGCCCAAAACGACATCACTTCAATAAGTTGCGTAAAAATAACAAAAACAGAACATGAAGGCTGGTGGCCTTGGAGCCGGTCTTGAGCCGGTGTTGAAATATACACGACCAGCGTTGGAAATGTACACGATCGTGTACTTCTGGCCGTATATCTTTCTGTGGAAATCTTGCCAATGTACACGACCGTGTACTTCTAGTCGTGTATCTTTCTGTGGATTTTCTTGACTCCATACACGGCCGTGCCTTTTGGCCATGTATATAACCGTGTATGATTCTGTGTAATCTTGAGATTCCTACACGGTCGTGCCTTGTAAAGACACGCCCTCTTCACCCCGTATCCGGTATGACTTGTACAAGAGCAAGGGCCTTCCCATGGTTGTTCCAATCCTTTCCAACTTCATGATTGCTCCAATCCTTTCCGGCTTCATGGACATCCTTTATCAACCCGTTAAGTGCTTCCTTGAATCGTTTCGCTTGATTTCTTGTGATTGGTCCCGGTGGCACATCAAGAGGATCCACATTCCTTCTTCCAGCTTGGCTCTCATCATGGATCTCATCATTTGGGTAATATACTTGATGTGTTTTACTAAAAGTTGGATTTTATATCATGGGGTTTTTAATTTACATAAAGTTTTTCCAAGATTTTTTTCAAAGATTCTATTTTATGATAAAGTGAGATCATATAAGATTTACAGGTTTTATCAAGATTTAAATCAAGATATTTGTGCTATATTTTGGGAGATCCAGCAATTACAAAGATAAGGATAAGAAATATGCTTGTTACATGAAGATATGGTTCCACAATATATGGGATATCAAGATAAGATTCCATAATGTGAGGGATATCTTCAACAAACTTGATCTAAGGAATATCTCCAAAGAAGATCTCGGTCAAACTAATTTATCCAAGCTTATCCTCATCAAAATATCGCGGGAATGCATATTTTCTCCAACAAGTTCAACTTATTTTTGAAATACAAAATTTCAAAAATAAATTCAAGCTTGTCACGTGGAACTCCATGAATGTTACATTCTCCAACAAAGTAACCGTTATGTTATCTACATAAAAGGGATGTTCAGTTGAAATAAAAACGACAGAACGTTCTTCTTAGAATCAAGCACACGGAAAAGTTAAAAGCTCATACATCTTCAGGCGCAAAATTTTTTTCTTACATATACATGTGATCCAATTTATAGAGGAAATTTGATATTCCTCATTGTTATTGTGATTCCTTTCTCGTATAAGGAATTGAGAGTTGTTTCATTATTGTAGTTTAAGTGATTAGCTTAGTGAAGAAGCTAGAGAGACTCAGTAGCGAGACTTCGCCTTGAAGAGGCTTATTTTGTATACGTTCGATTTGATTGATATAGTGAAACACAACCGGGACCCCAGCGTGGAGCTAGAAGAGAGGACTGATGCTCGAGGCGGAACCTCTATAAATCTCTGAGCATTTTATTCTTCTCTACTCATTTTATTTATTGCACATTATTGTTTTTCATTTCTGTTGCTCACGTCATTTTATTAGTAAAGAGACTTTGGATAATTTGCAAAAATTGAAATTTTAAGTAATTAATCAATTCACCCCCCTCTTGATTAATCTATTTGGGACCAACACCAACCATATTCTTTCATTTGCAAAATCAAGAAACATGGTGATAAAGAGAATGGAGTTAGAAACCTTAATTTTTAGTAAAGGAAACTAAAGTACAATTGGAAAAGAGAGAGAGAGAGAGAGAGAGAGAGAGTTAGAAATATTAGTGTACATCTATTTTACTTTCTACTAGTGTTTGAAATATAGGAATTTGTTGAGTGGGCTTGGGTTGTGTAAGAAGGACTTAATTTCTTTTTCTGGAAATTATGGCACTAGAACTTCGTTCTTCCAATCATACATTTGACATAGATACAGTTAAGAGGAAAAGAAAAATATAGAGGGAAGAGAAACCTTAATTCTTATTCACATACCAATATTGTACTGTACAAGTATTTATATACTTATACAAGCTTGGTATTCTATTAACTAAGAGACGTGGGACTAGTGTACATATATCATTTAACACTCTCCCTCAAGTTGGAGCATATAAATCATATGCACCAAGCTTGTTACAAATATACCCAATACGAGAACTCTTAAGAGATTTAGTCAAAATATCAGCCAATTGATCATTTAAGTTGGCATGACTAGTGATAATACAACCAGAGATGATCTTCTCTCGAATAAAGTGATAGTCAATCTTTATATGTTTAGTTCTCTCGTGAAAGACTGGATTGGAGGATATATGTAATGCAACTTAATTATCACAAATTAGTTGAATTTGTGATATTTCAAAAAAAAAATAAAAATTCCTGAAGTAACTGTTTCAACTAAATCAGCATACAAGTTGCTAAGGCCATGGCACGGTATTCTGCTTATGCACTGGATCTAGCCACAACATCTTGCTTTTACTTTTCCATGATATTAGGTTACCTTTAATCAACACACAGTAACCCGAGGTAGATCTTTTATCAGATGGAGAACCTGTCCAATTAGCATCACAATATCCAATTACCTAGGAATGACCCTAATCTTCATATAGTAAGCCTCTACTTGGAGCATTCTTAATATATTAAAGAATCCTAACAACTATATTCCAATGAATGTTATAGGGTGATTGGAGAAACTGGCTAACAACACTAACCGCAAATGATATATCGGGTTAAGTGATAGTAAGATAACTAAGTCTACCAACCAACCAATGGTATCTACTAGGATCTGCAAATAACTCCTCCTATCCTGGTAATAATTTCGTATTAGGATCCATTGGAGAATCTACAATCTTACAATTGAACATCTTAGTTTCTTTGAGAAGATCTAAAGCATATTTTCTTTAGGAAAGAACTATACCGGAACTGGATTGAGTCACTTCAATACCAAGGAAGTACCTTAACAAGCTAAGATCTTTGGTCTGAAAATACTTGAAAAGATGTGCTTTCAAGTCAGTAATACCATCCTAATCGTTACCAGTTATGACAATATCATCTACATAGACAATTAAGTAAATACATCTCCCCTTAGATGTGTGCTTATAAAACACTAAATGATCAGATGAACTACAAGTCATACCAAACTCTATAACCATCATACTAAATTGGCCAAACCAAGCATGAGAAGACTATTTCAACCCATAAAGTGAGTGACAAAGTTTACATATCAGATTAGACTCCCCTTGAGCAACAAAGCTAGGTGGTTGCTCCATATAAATTTCCTCTTAGAGTTCACCATGAAGAAAGGCATTTTTGATATCTAACTGGTATAAATGCCAATGTTTCATAGCTGTAACGGATAGAAACAAACGAACAAATGACATCTTAGCAGTAGGAGAAAAAGTATTAACATAGTCCAAACTATACACCTAAGTATAACCCTTGGCAATCAATTGAGTATTAAGTTGATCAACATGACCATCAGGATCGACTTTTATAGCATAAACCCATCGATACCTAACTAGAGACTTTTTAGGAGGTAAAGGGACCAACTCCCAAGTATCATTAGCATGTAAGGCAGTCATCTCTTCTACCATTGCCTATGTCCATCTTGGATCTAGAAGTGCCTCACTTACATTTTTAGGAAAAGTAATGGAAGATAAAGGTGAAACAACATTGCAATAGGATGGGGACAACCGATGATAACTGAGAAAATTATATATAGGGTAGAGATTACGAGTAGAACGAATACCTTTTTGGAGAGCGATTAGAAGGTCTATTTCAAGGAGGTCTTTAGTTGGTAGAGGCATTAGATTAGAATGTGAGTCAATAAGAGCATTTGAAGGAGGCAGAGATGCTAAGGAAGGTAGGTTTCGAGAGCGTCGATGGTATACCTGCAACGGTGAAGGGGAAGAACCAGAGTCATAGACAAGAGGAACAGACTCAGGAATGGTAGGGACAGACTCAGGAAAAGTTAATTGAGATGGAATAGGTAGAACCTCAGACATAGGACTATCATATGAAGATAACGAATAGAAAAAAGAAGATTAAAAGAAAGTGACATCGGGAGACAAATAATAACGATGAGTAATAGGAGAATAGCATTTGTAACCTTTTATAAGTTTGGAGTAACCAAGAAAAACACACTTAATAGATCGAGTTGAGAGTTTATCTTAACTAGGAGACATATCATGAACGAAGCATGTGCAACTAAAGACACGGAGGGGAAGAGTGTATAATGATTGATTAGGAAATAAGATAGTGTAAGGAATTTTGTGTTGAAGGACAGCGGAAGGCATTTTGTTAATGAGATAACATGCATTAAGCACAGCATCAGCCCAAAAATGAGTAGGAACATGGTGGTGTTAAAGAAGTGTGTTAGCAATCTCGATTAGATGTCAATTTTTATGTTTAACAACACCATTTTGTTGAGGTATGTAAGCACAAGAAGATTGATGTAAAATTCCATAAGATGACATAAATTGAGTAAAAAAATACTCAGGGGCATTATCACTACGCAAGACTTATATAAATGTATTAAACCGAGTTTTGATTTCAACACAAAAGACTTAAAAATAGAAAATAGTTTAGAAAGATTTTTCATCAAATATAACCAAGTATATCGAGAATGGTCATTAATAAAGGTTACAAAATATTGAAAACCTAAAACAGATATGACACGACTAGGGCCCCAAATATCTTAATGAACTATAGAAAAAGGAGACATAGCCCGATTATTGACTCTCTTGGGAAATGAAGTTCTAGACTATTTTCTAAGTTGACATGACTCACATTCTAAAGTAGATAAATGCGATAAGTGAGGGACCATCTTCTGAAGTTTGGCAAAACTAGGATGGCCTAACCAATTATGAAGAAGAGTTGGAGAGACTGTAGCAGAACATGTAATAGAAGAAGTTGGTGACTTACTGATGTAGTAAAGCCCTTGTGGCTCCTGTGCCAATCGTCTGTCCTGTACTGAGGTCCTGAAAAATAACAGAATGAGGGTCAAATTTAATAGAACAGTTTAATGCACGAGCGATTTTATTAATAGAGACAAGATTAAAAGGACAATGAGGAATATAAAAAACATGTTCGAATCGCAGAGATGATAAGGGTTGAGCACTACCCATCACTTTAGCAACTGTATGTGAACCATTTTCTACAGTTACTGATGGTAATGAGCTAGATTCAACAAAATGAGAAAACAATTGAGGATTACCAGAAATATGCTTAGAAGCACCAAAATCAACCACCTATGGGCCTGAAGAACAAGACTGATTGAGACACGTAATAAATTTACCAGTATGAGCAAAGGAAGTAGTAGAAGATGATGATTGCTTTAAACCTTGATACTGAAGGTAATTTTCTAAATTAACTCCTGTGAGTAGAAGAGAGTCCTAATGTAGTTCTTCAAATGATGTAGAATTAGTATTCTAAATGATGTTAGCACGTGGAGGACGTCCATGTAACTTGTGGCATTTGTCTTTAGTATGTCCCCACTAATGACAATAAGTACATCTAGGATGATCTCCCCTGTTGCCTCTATGATCTCCACCTTATGCTTCTCTTGAATTTATTCAAGCTTTAGGAGCCACATGAAAAGCAAAAGCTGAATTGTCTATAGGAGGAAAACTAGATAAAGGTGCATTAGGGTAGATGAGACATGAAGAAGGCAGGAGAAAACTTCATCCATAGATGGTACAATAGGACTACCTAGTATTTGATCATAAATTGGAGCAAGATTAGGACTGAACGTAGTAAGAATGTAGACCATGAAGAATTTTTCCCTTTGAGCTAAATCCTTGTTGAGTGACTGACCGAGACGAAGGGGAGAGTTACACTTAACCTTAATAGATGCCCATCTCCCAAGAAAATCAGTAATAGACATACCCGACTATCTCAAATTAAGTAGGTTAGAAATTATCGAATACAGACGTTGTATGTTATTAGTATAAAGATTCTTTGCTTGAACCATACATCATAGCATGTGCGATAATGATTGTAAATTAGATGAAGGGAAGAATCAATGGATTGCCATAGAAGACTTAATAGTAAAGCATCAGCTCATATCTAATTATTTCTATTTTCTTTCTCTACATCTTCTACTATAGTAGTCAAGTGGTCATGTAAACCTTGACCCATACACCATAACTTGACTATTGTAGACCAAGATAAATAATTTGAATTGCCCATTATTTTCTCGGTTGCAATGGTAGGAGAAGGAGATAATAAACTCGAAAAAGGATTAGTTTTTGATGAGGAACTATCATAAGCCATCTTGGATTAAGAGAACACCTTAAAAAGGAATGAAAAAAAGGTGAAAAGAACAAAGACACAGTGGTGTTCGGTGGCAGTCGGTGGCGGATGGTGTCGGTCAATAATGAACAGTGTTGATTGACGATGGATGAAGGCAAACAAAGGCAGAAGAGGACGATGTTGTTGTTCAATGCCTTAATAAAGCAAATCAATCACTATGAACCCTCAAATAATTAGATATAAAGGATAGCAGCGATGCATGGTGGCACGTGGAGGAGCTTTCACCGATAAGGCTTTTGGGATATGACACCGGAGAAGAGAGGAACACGGTGATGTGATTGGATTTCAAATTCGACACCAGAAAGTACCTCCCCGCCGAAATTAGGGTATGATAAACAATACCTCGCTACCGAAATTAAGGTTTTTTTTTTAGTGTTTAGGCAAATTTAGGGTTTTTTGTTCCTTAGCTCTAATACCAAGTTAAGAGGAAAGGAAAAATATAGAGAGAAGAGAAACCTTAATTCTTATTCACATAGTAATATTGTACTATACAAGTATTTATATACGTATATAAGCTTGGTATTCTATTAACTAAGAGATGTGGGACTAGTGTACATATATCATTTAACAGATACCATCAAGAACATGTTTTTGGCAATACAAAAACAATAGAGTTAAAATGGTATTACTCTTCTGATGCGTGAAACCCTAGGTATATTAAGCCTAAAACCCCGATGACGTTATTTGAATCGATTACCCCGAGGACCATCTCAAACAAGTATTGCGTAACTAGACCCCAATCATACCTGTTAACTGAAACCTAAGTTATCAAAAAGGGTTTCCAAGTAATTCGGTTAAGAATTCCTATGGAAGAGTTTTTTTTGCAAAAGAGCAAAAAGGAGTTTTCGTACTCTCACAAAAATTATGTTTTCTCAATTCAATAATAATTGTTTTATGCCGCCCCCCCTTGCACGACTTATATAGCATACAATTAACAATATGGAAAAACTCTAAGTTGCCTAATCTATCTTTGTCCACCTGTAACTGAGTAGGCAACTAAATAACATAAGTTACAAACCAACAAATAAAACTAAAATAAACCAAATGTGCTTCTAGTTTGTTGATTCAATAAAATTATTCTAATGCCTCTAAATTATTACATCATTCCATGGTCACGTGAATCAAATTGACAAGTGTTGTGTCTCCTTTAGTGTAGCTTGATTCCTTGGCTTGTAAGTCCATGACTAATCCTTGTAGAGCTTCGTTCATCCTCTTAGCTCTAGCTCGGGTCATTGGGCCTCCAATACTATGTAATGGATCATGGGATTTTGGTTCCTTCCTTTTAGATGCTAGCTAATCCTCATCATCTTCAACATTTATAAAATAGAATAATTGGAGGTGAATTAAACTAGTATTCCACATTCTCAACATGATTAGGATACAAAATCATCACATTCACACTTTAATGATAATATTATGAAAGGAATTAAATTGGGTTTACCTAAATGTTGTGGCATTGATTTGTTAGGATGGCTTTTTAAGGTTGAGCAATTCTTTAATTTTCATAATATAATAAAAAAATCACAGAATTCTTATTGCTTCACTTGCAATGGTAGAGTAAGCATCTCAATGGTATCAATGGATGTATAAAAATAATCATTTGAGTACATGGTAGAATTTTAAGCATACATTGGAAGTGAGGTTTAAACCTTCAGAATATGAGAATGTTGAGGGATCTCTATCTAAACTTGCTCAAATAAGATTAGTTGCAGACTATCAAACCAAATTTAAGAGTTTATCAAATAGAACTATTGGTTTTATTGAACAAAACTTGATGAAAATTTTCATTTTTGATCTTATTCCTATGATTCATAAAGAACTTCAGATAGCTAAACCCATGATGTGCTCAAAACTAAGCCCAAGCACAAAAAACCCAATTGAAAGATCAATTACACAATGAAATCAAACTAGTCCTCCAAATTGCATAAACCGTCAATCTTTATAATTCTAAATCCACAAATATGAACATGTATGAAGATTGCATATCTAAGAATGATAATGCTTTGATACCAAAAGATGATGTGCCTAAAACCAAGGTCTAAGCACATGAAAATGAACCAAAGGAACAACTTCAACTCTCAAAATCAAAAATCGGTTCAAAAGGGTAAAAATTGCGTGAACCCTAATTGAGGAATGATGAATCAAATGATAAAATCAAGGAAATGAAATCCACAAAGATGATAATCCTCAATTGAATCAATTAACCAACTTAATTCCAAGAGAATCCCAATCAACAATACACAAATCAATCCGTGGTCCACCTTACAACAAAGAAGTTCCACGCCACAAGTACAGTTACAAATTGATGGTATTAACAAGTGCTAAAAAACCAATCAATTATGCAATGATAGTTTGATTACAAATGCAATAAAAAATCTAACCAAGAAGACTTCAATCCAACCCTAGATATGACTCACTAGAGATGAAAAGAAAACACAACAATAAGAAATTGATATGACTCACAATTTCCCCTTGTTGCACTCGCCACAATTCTAATTCTTGGGATTGAAATTGATAAGAGAAATTGAACTAGGAAGAACCTTAATTCCCTCACCTAAAGTGTATGTTCTAATTTGCAAAATGGCCTTCTCAAACCCTACTTTAAGAAAGTATTTATACTTGCTCCCTTTAGGGTTAGAAAATGCACAAAATTACAATTATGCCACTTTTAAGGTGGCCGGTCCTAAAGACAATTACAAACAAATGAAAGTGTCCCAAAAGAAAACTACAACATAAAATGATCTAAATAACTATTACAAAATAAAAGAAAATAGTCTTCATCATGCGAGCTCTTCCATAGGAATCGTCAGCCTAACTCATCGCTAGTTCAAGTCAGACCTTGGATAACCCATAAGTTGAGTCTGAGTGAGTTTGTCCATCGCCCTACAAAATATGATAAGTGTGCCTGTTGGAATATATAATACACGAATAAGATAAAAGAGGTTAGTAAACGAATAATTCTAGGGTCGATTTGCTTAAAATGGGCCCTCATCGCCAAGATTTGAAATCTTTTAATTCTTGCCCAAATCATAGGTCTTGTTGGATTTTGATTCCTATTAACCCACTTAATTAATGTAAGCTATTTCATTAACTAAATTACATGAAGCCAAATTTAATGAGCAATTCACTATGACCTACCTTATAACACCTCGAAACTTAGGCCACGCTACTGCTCACCACGTATCCTTATCTCACAAGAACATGTTATGGCTCTGAATCAACTCTGATACACTTTAACCTGTAATTTCTATATAAAAGTATTTCATATATCCTCAAAATTCAAATAATAACTTAAATCATATCGAACATCTAACGTAGCAGAAGTCTTTGAACACAAAAATAACATCCCTAAAATAATTACTACCTATCACAACTAAATAATGTAATCCTCCAAATCGTAATCACCATAATAATAATAGAAATCTTCATCTTCCTCTTTCTATGGCTCACCCAAACCTAAGTCATCTTCTAGATTCTCATCTCCCTTAACACCTACATCTAAAAATAAGTTCCCCAAAAGGTGAGCTAATGCCCGGTACGTATAACACAAACACACACGCATGAATAACATAAGCAAGTGTTATACACATTATGCAATACTTAAACACAAACAACCATTTCATTTGACAATTTATGTCCACAAGCAACAACAAGGTATTCATGAGCCCCTTAACACACTTAACATACTGGAGCATGATTTAGTGATGGGAACTACCACTACGGGCCTTACATGCATGATCCCTTGATCCTTAAACTTGGTGATGGGAACTGCCCCACACCCATGTCCACTTAAACCTTAAACTTGGTGATGGGAATTGCCACTACGAGCCCCACACCCATGTACACTTAACCACTTAATCAACATTCAAACCAGATCATTTCCAAGCATGACTCCATTAAAGATAACATCACACAAAGATCATTGGGGTGCTCCTTAGAGATCTGCTACTACGGGCCCCTAGGTCGAGCCAAGCACATACAACATACCACTTAAACACTTAAACCGATTCATCAATTAAAACAAGTTCCATATATAGACTAACTTAAATAAGCATAAATCAATACACAAGTTACACATACCTTAAATCCTAGCCTTAAGCACTTCCTGGTGTTGGACTTAATCTAATTGGAACTCTGTATACATCAACAAGCTCTTCTTAGTATTTAATCTAAGATCAATATCATTCTTAATTTTCTTAATCCTATTCATTTAATTTCTTTAAAGCATTACTAGCTATCTAGGTTCTGTAGAAATTAGTTTAATTTGAAGTTAAATAAATATGTAATTACTTTATACTTTATTCAACACGGCCATTGTCACACCATAAAGGGGGACCTGGAAGTTTTAGTTAGAATTATCATAGCACATGTGCACCTGTTGCATGATAATCATCTTACAAGCCAGAGATCGTAAGACTCTAAATAATTAATTACATTTACGACGAATCACATTGCATATAATTATATAATAAAATATAATTATGGATTCCGTATCCCACTGTCAACCATGATCGTAGAGAGTCAGTATCCCCTACCAACCAGTAAAATGGAATAAAATCCTAAGTTTCACGAATTCAAATTTTACATTAAGGTCCTATAATAACACTTAGTCTAAATAATCTATTAGTTGCAATTCTTACTTTATCGTTCTTGGCTTCCAAAAACTCTTGACCCTTCACATTGTATCCTATCTTAAGCTTTTATAATTTTACCTGCAAAATAGTTTGTAGAAGGGTGAGCACAATACGACTTAGTGAATGGAAGTGTAATACTTTCAATGCTACACACGTACAAGCAATTTCAAATCAAGTTATCAAATCATATGCTATGTATGAACAACCATATGAATGCATATGGTTTTCCAGTAACTGATGTGAAGTCTAGGGTTTACGCCCTCCTTGACCTTGGTTTGGGGATTCCGAAGCCACGATCAATGCCTAGGTCTCATTACCTGATTTATTTATTTTATCACTTTGATAATTATAATATTTTTACTTCATTAGTGGACGCTCTTGTCTCTTTGCATCAGTCGGAGCAACACCCTTAAGGACCGGTCGGACTCGGAACCGTCAAGGCGAGACAATCCCCTAATCACTTAGTTCGTACTTGGTGGAATAGTAATCCTTCGATTACTTCCGGCGAGCCTTGTAGCAATGATGGCCTTCATTCTCATGTAGTGTCTCGTGTAAATGCATGTCAAATTTTAATTGAGTCCACTTCTTTAATTAATTGGTTTGGGGTGATCAAACAATATATAGTCACAAGCCAATCCACATTCAAAATGATAACGTAACTATCAAACATTTAAGACATATCATGAATAACCAACGGGAACCAAGTCTATCCTATAAACAAAATAGCTATACCTAAAATTCATAGTCTTCTCAACAAGAAATATCAAACCTTACATGTCCTAGATATGACAAAAAGGTCAGACTAACCAAGTGGAGTCCGTTAAGTCAAACAAAAAATCATAATTAAAAAAATTTTAAAATGAGTCATCCTATGAGACCAAATCAATAATAGCGTAATACAGCTTAATCTCATCGACCATTAAATCAACAACTCGGGTTCGATTTATGGTTCTCATCCATTGATACCTCGGTGTCATCTCACTTACTGTCAAATCAATCACTTGGGATTGATTTACAATTCTCATTCTTTGACACTCCTGTGTCATCGCACCTTTTAAGTGCTCAATTTTACACATATTCAAGAGTTAAACAAGGTAGCCACATATATATCCCTTCCAAATCCTCAAATACCTATGTGTACAATATATATATATATATATATATATAGATTTATAAATGTATTTTTAACTAAAGGATAAATTTGCTAAGCACCTCCCCTCACATACTTAAGAGGGTTAAGAAAAATATAATTGTTAAGTTTGCAGAATAAAAATTTGCACTTATGATTTGTATAGTTATATGCATAAATGTATTTTATAAATATAATAGGAGAATAATTTCATCCAAGCATATATACATATTCAGAAGTAGATTCTTATATGTGTATCTAATGATATATATATAATTTATTCCAATTATGCATACATATATAGTAGACAATGTTGAATCACGGTATTAGGTCTGTAGTGATGGCACTAGCAAAATGGTGCAAAGTGCCATCGTTAAGATAGTAATATCTAAACCCTTAGCCCATACTATCCTCTACATCATTAAGACAGTATTCATTTGTAACTTATCTAACTACCAATTTCTTCATAAACTTCCTTTCCAAACTCATTTAACCCCATTATATACCTTAAGAATAATAATAACCACAACCAATTTGCAACTACAGCCAAGTAAGTGAATTCACAAACACAAAGCATATCAACACTAAACACTCATTATAGCATATCATAAAGTTTCCCACTCACCTGTTTAAGGTCGTCATAGTTCTAACCGAAATCGAGTGATTCCAGCGGGTAATCCCTTTAATTTCCTCTTGAAATTAGTGTCCTTCTACAATGCTTCCTCAACCAAATCATAGAAAGCGGCATCTCCACTTGACTTTGGTAGTTTTTTAGCACCTCAAGTTGCTATGATCGACTGCTTGCTTTCCTTGTATAGAAGTCAAGCAATGGAACATCTTCGACCTACCAAATCCAGTATTCCTTCTTCCACATAGGAAAGATGCTCTTAGGAAGGACAACTAAAGGTTTGCATTAGGGTATTTGGTTAAGAATGATCTTCCTCAACATCCTTTGAACATTCCATTGCAAAATTCATTTCATTCCAAATATCTCCCAGGTCATCATCTTGGACGTTGCTTGAGTCATTCTCTTCACCATCTACACTAACATAAACACCTCTTTTTCCCATTTAATTTCACTCACAGACACACTCACCTCCTTCACACAATTCACTCTTCCTCCTCAATGACACCTTTCCATTCTTCCTTCTTTCTTTTCCCTTATTATTCTCCTTTTTGGAATTTTCCCAAATTTGCCTCTCCTTTACATGAAGCATCCTTAAACCTTTCGTTTATCAATTTGTCTCTAATATCTTCCAATGAACTACTTGTAGGATAACCCGTAGGATTAGTAGTCACTAAAGGTTTTGTATCACCTTCTTCTCTTCTTTGTTGACATCTCCACCTATAGGGTTTCCCACCTTCTCTATTGGTCTTGATCCTCACTTATGCTTCCACCACCATACATACACTGGCCATCCTTCACACACATACTTGCCCACCTGCCTCGTAATAATGTCATACACACACGTAGACACAAGTTTCACCTACACACATATACAAGATCAATACCCTCTTGCCTTTATCTTTCAGTTCTTCTTCTTTTTTTCCTCATCCTTTTTCCATCTTCAATTCTCGCTTTCTCCTTATTCTTCTATGATAGGAATCAGATTCCCACAGGACCAATCACTAAAGCTTGAGCTAAGGGCTTACAAAACCTAGCTATGAGAATCCTCCATGAATAACTAAACCTTGAGGATGTTAATTTGATATCTACTTTTGTATCATATAATTGTTGTACATTTCGATAGGTACATTATCGGTTCTACAGGGTGCTAAATAATTTACATTGTTGATCAAATTAGGAACATCATCGGACTCACATCCAACTATCCACGATGAACTCAATTGACTTGAAGAATCGGCTCTTTGAAGACCATCTTTGTACTTGTAATTTTATTATTGAACCGATCACTTTGTATTCATTTTTAGGACTTTTTGATTTGTTTATAATGTTGCTTAGAACAGGCCACCTAAGTGGCTTGTTTGTAATTTTCATATAGTTTTTACCCTAATAGAAGCAAGTATAAATACTTGCTAACTAGGGTTTATGAGGAGACTTTTTGAACATTACATTTTGTTTCCCATTTTCATCTAAAAGAGAGGGTCTATCTCTATTTTCATAAGACTCTTATCAACTTCTTCAAGGGTTGTGGTGAGTGGAGGCTTGAGGATTTGTGAGTAATATCAAATCCCTTAAGTTCATTCCAATTCCATACTAGTGTGTCATATCTAGTATGAATTGGATTGTTCTTGTTGAGTTCTTATTTACATTCCATTTTAGGGTTCCAAATCTATTATTGGATTCATGCTATTTTAGTGGAATTATATCCTAAAGTGTGTTGTTTAATTGTGCTATATTCGAATTACAATTTGATTATCATTTGCATGGATGTCACTTAAGTTTTAGGGGTTTTAGAGTGTGTTGGAGTCATGCATTCTTGTGGCTTGTTGGTTGATTCTTCAATTATCATTGTTTAATTGCAATCATCAATTGAAGCATATCATAATTTGGTATCAGAGCATTGGTTCTTGAGAAGGGATTTGTGTGAATGTGAATTCGGAAATTAGGGTTCTTGAATTTTGCTTATAAATACTGGATTAAGTAGGGTTTTTGAGGGGCCAATTTTTCAGAAAAAAACACTCATTTTCAGAGAATTAGGGTTTCGTAATTCAAATTTCCTCTTACCGATTTCAATCCCAAGAGTTGAGATTGTGGCGAGTGCAACACTTGAAATTGTGAGTTATATCAATTTCAATTTGTTGTGATATATTTTCTTCTCTAGTGTGTAATATCTAAGGTTGAATTGGAATATTTCTTGGTCAGATTTGGTTCACAATTATTCGAATTATTGTGTTAATTTGAGTTCTTGTTATACTTGATTGATATTTCTCATTTTTACACATTGTTAAACCATGAAAGTATTCGTTGTGGAAAAGGGATCACAATTATTTTCTTGTGGATTTTGAGTAGTAATCACGTGGGTTTAGAAGTATAATTTGAGATCATCATGGAGGAATATACTATTGTGTTGATCCATTTCATGCAATACATCGTTCGAACCATATATTGCAATTAGGGTCATGCTACAATTGCTTCACCTTAAACCGAATTGTCCTAGTCATTTAAGGATTGTTATTTGGTTTAATTTGCATGTGCTTAATCCCCTTTTAAGCACATCAAGTGATGTGCCTAAAACCAAGATTAAGCACATGCAAAACCAATTTGAAAGACAATCAAATAATGTTAATCAAACTAGTTATTCAAATGGCACAAATCCTCAATACTTGTAACCAATTCTTCAACTAGGACATGATCAATATAGATATCGAAATGTGATTACTCTGATACGATGATGTGCCTAAAAGGGGGTTTAAGCACATGCAAATGAACCAATTAAAAAACTCTTAAGTGACAAGATCAAACTGAATTAAATTGGAGCAAGATGGCGTGAACCCTAAACTTCCAAGGTGATCCGATTAATAAGAACAATGTTGATTAAAAACCACAAGGATGATATTGATCAAATGGATCATGAATTTAACTCAATTTCCAATAAAATCCTAATAAGAACATCAACACATAAACTATAAAAATCCTCTTTAACTCTAAAGAATTCCACACAAACAATATGAAGTAAATCGAAAGGCAATATCAAGAGATAAAACCAATCAATTGGAAAACAATACAAGAAAGGATTTTGGATCACAAGTGATGCCAAAATCAGATCAAGAACTAACCTAATCAACCTTAGATATGACTCATTAGTGATGAAAAAGAAACACAACAAAAAGGAGTTAATATTACTCACAATTCTCTTTGTTGCCACTCACCACAATTCCAATTTTTGGATTGAAATTGATAAGAGCTAATGGATTTAGGATGAACCCTAACCCTCACATGAAAAGTGTATTTGCTGCCAATTTCCAAAACTCCGCTAAATCCCTACTTAAGCAAGTATTTATACGTACTCCCTTTAGGGTTAAAAAGTCTACAAAATTACAATTATGCCACTCTAGGGTAGCCAGTCCTAAAAGCACCTATTACAACCAAATAAAAGTTTCCCAAAAAAACTTACAACATAAATTATTCAAATAAATAAATTAAAAGTGAAAATAGTCTTCAACATGCTAATTCTTCAATAGGATTCGTCAGCCCAACTCATCGCCGGTTCAGGTCGATCCATAGATAACCCACAAGCTGGGTCCTAGTGAGTTTGTCCATTACCCTGTAGAGCTTGATAAGTGTGCATGTTAGAATATACAATATATAAGTAACAGAAAAAAGGTTAGTAAATAAATAATTCCAGGGTCAATTTGCTAAAAATGGGCCCTCATCACCAAGATTTGAAATCCTTTGGCTCTTGCCCTAATAATAGGTTTTGTTGGATTTTTATTCCTATTATAAAGTTGATTTAGATTTTAATTTAGAGTTTAGGGCTATCATTAGGGTTTTTTCCTCATGGTTTTAAGATTTACCATTTGACTTTTAGTCTTAGGTTAGATTAGGGTTTTGATTAGTTGTTACTATGGTTTAGGCTCTCTTAGGCTCTAGTTTGCATTTTTCAAGGATCTCATTTTTGGTAATTAATTGACCTAAGAAAATTTCTAATATTAAGGCTAAGTTCCTTATTAGCCTCTTAATCCATCTCTAAATTATGTCTAGGTGATTGTTGTCTCAACGTACAAGTATTGCATCTTCCTTTCAAAACACACTATAAAATAGTAGCAAGCCTTGTAAATAGCCCTTTTTTCTCAGTCTTTGTTGAAGCATAATCTTCTATGCTCTTTAAAAATGATGCATCGAGTGTTGAAATTGACCTCTCATCACTCTTCACTCCTAATATAATAAACCACACTAACTTCACCTATGGGTAGCATAATAATAAACATCTATGGTCTCATTAACATCACAAAAGGGGCATTTTCTAGAATTCAGAACATGTCTTCTCTATAAATTATGATTTGAAGCACATGCATTGTTTAAGGTACACCATAAGAAATGTTTAGTAAAAAAGGGTTGTTCCATAACAGCTTCCACACATTTTCGTCAATCTAATAGGTAAAAGATGCCACTTGATTGTTGTCTTCTTTTGCTGTTTTAATAAAGAAATAAGCCAATTTGACTATATATCTACCTGACTTGTCAAAGGGCTAAAGGAGACAATCCTCATTGTTAGATTTAGAAAGTGGAATGTTTAAAATAGTTTTAGTAGATTCTTCATCAAACCATTTCCTAATTTCCCTTGTCCTATATGTCCTCAAATCATGGTCAATGAGGTTCGACACCTTGAGTTGATGATTCACCACATTATTCTTGAAGGATGCTCTAAAACTAGGAAGGCTTGATACCTACTTATCAACACTAGCTAGGATATTAGCATCATTACCAACTTGCCAAAAGGCCCCTTTAGGAAATAACTCTTAACCTTGCAAAATGCTTGCCCATCCCCATGAGTTCTTAGAGCCTTTAATTCCTACAAGAAAGACCTATTAGGAAAATATAAACCTTTAAAGACTATTACCTAAAGCGAATTAGGATTAGTGTATAATCTCTTAGCAAGTTTAACAAGGAAGGCTAAATTATACGAGTGTAGGTCTTTTAAACCAAGACCTCCTTTTGCTTTAGGCATAGAAACCTTATCTTAGCTTTGCTAATGTCATGATTTAATTGGCCCCACCAATATTGAGCCACAATGGAACTCATCTCATTACATTACATGTCTGGAAATTTGGAACAACTCATTAAATAAATGGGAATGACACTAGCTATGGATTTTATGAGCATTTCTTTGCACACATTCGGTAGCATACATCTTTTCCATCTCTTGAGCTTCAATTTAATCTTGTCTTTTACAAAAGCAATCACCTTTGATTTATTATTACTCCATATAGTTGTTAACCTGAGATACTTACTCTAGTTAAATGTAAAAGGTATACCCATTACTCCATGAATTTCCTCATTCATGTCACTAGTAGCATTCTTGCTAAAGCAAATGCTTGATTTCTACAAACTGACCTCTTGCCCCGATGCTTGACAATAATCTAAAATCAAATCCTTCAAGACCTAAACATTAGGTTAAGTTACTTCAACAAAGAAGAGAGAATCATCAACAAATAAAAGTTGAGATAGTATAGGGTAATCATTCTTCATTTTAAGTTCAAACAATTGCCTATTCCTCATGACATTCTCAATGTTTCTTTATAACACATTACCAACTAAAATGAAAAGATAAGGTGGCAAAGGGTCACCTTGCCTAAGACTTCTAGAGGGAGTCACACTTCTCACCACTTTTTCTTTGACTAGCATTTTATAGGAGACTGTAGAGACACACTTCACCACCTAGTTTATCCAAACCTCACAAAAGCCTAACCTGATTAGCACTTCCTTAAGAAAATCCCAATCAATTCTATCATAGGCTTTATTTATATCAAGTTTCAAGGCACGTCAACTTTTCTAACCTATTCATTTAGTTTTTTTGAAAATGAAACATTTCATGTGCAACTATAATATTGTCATGAATTTGACACCCTTTGACAAAAGCACCTTGGGACTCAAAGATTAAACTAGACAAATGGGGTTTTAACCTATTTACCAAGACAATTGAGATAATTTTATGTAAGAAAGTACAAAGATTTATACAGTAGGAGTGAACAACCTCTTGTGGAGATGCAATTTTATGTATCAACACAATTTTAGCTAAATTCATAGACAAAGGAAGGTTACTTTACAAGAAGAAGGATTGAACAACTTCCACAACACTATCTCCTACAACTTGCCAATAGTAGTGATAAAAGATGCTTGAATTTCCATCAAGTCCTAGAGCTTTAATCTACCATAATTGGAAGGCAACAGTAGTGATCTCTTCCCTTCTTACTAGCCTACTAAGTGTCATGTTAATGTCCTCATTAATGAGCACTAGAGTTGACTCTAGAACATTACCACACTCTCTTAGTCCATTTTCTTTGAAAAGATCCTTGTAAAAGTTATAAAAGGACTCTGTGATGTCATTCTCATTTTCAATCCAAGTTCCATCTCTATATTTTAACCTTAAAATTTTATTTCCTTAATTTCTCATCAAGGTGGATTAGTGGAAGAATTTTGGATTTCTATCACCATTTTTAACTAACTGGGCCTTGATCTTTGATGCTAGTGCAATTCTTCGCTTTTCCAAATCAACTCCAACTATTTGATTAAATCCTTTTCTAGATCCCTATTTTTGCTACTCCCTATGTTCTAGATCCCAACTCACTCTTTGGAGTCTTCTAATTTCATTCTTGTTATTTAGGAGTTTTGCACGACTTCATTCCATTAATTTGATTTAGCACCATTTTAATTTGAAGCTAAGTGGGAACATGTTACCAATTGGCGAACTTTCCTACCACACCTCTTTTATCTTCTCCCTATAGCTTTCCTTAGTGGTCTACATGCTCTTAGTTCTGAATCACTTGTTCCCCTTCCCATTTGAAAAACATAACATAACATTTCACTATTGAAAACTTGCGACCTTGGATAAGTCACCAACCATTAGTTAGACATGAGTGCTCTATCTATCCTTTCAAAAAACTTCCTTATCCTCTTCTCTTTGGTTTGAACATGTAAATTATCACCCATTGAAATTAAGATCTGACATGTTTAAGTTTAGAATCAATGTATTAAATTGCTCCATCAACTTAGGACACTCTAGAATTCCACCATCTTTCTCAAAACTAAACATGATATCAGTAAAGTCTCTAATGCACATCCATGGATGAGAATTCCTATAAGAAAAACTCTCCAATTCTCTACACAATATATGTTTAACTTGAGGATTCAAATCTACATAAACCTAAGAATTTCATGCAAACAAGTTACCATCTACCTAGTAAATCAACAAATGAATGTGATTTCTATGATATTCTTTTATCTCCATGTGCACATCCTCTATCCACCACAATACAAAAGCACTAAATCTTGCAATTGGGGGAACATAAAACTCATAGTTGCATTTAATACTTTGTCTGAGAAATTATTTAATTGGGAGCTCAATGATGTAGCATTTAAGTATGAGAAATTACATCAATTGGGAGCTCAATGATGTAGCATGGACTATCAGATGGATAGATAGGTGTATGTTTCTGTTCTATTCTTCTTGGATTGGTGACTTCCTTTATTTGTGGGTTCACTTTGTTTAGGTTTTTGACTTCCTCATGGTTTGTATAGATTGGTTATGTGGGTTTAGGGGTCGATAGGGGATTTGACATAGGTGGGGAAGGGGAAGGTTGAGTGGTATCCTTGGTTGTTGTTAGGTGAGATGTAGGTGTAGGTGTAACTATGCTGAGTGTGTTAGTTTCAGGGTTTAAGAGATGGGAAGTAGAGGTAGGTGACTCAATAGAATTAGATTGCAAAAGCAATGTAGGTAGATTAGACTAAGACAAATTATTTAAGTTATGTGAACAAAACTATGGAATTGACTCACTTGAAGTTGCTTCCATAAATGAAGATGTGTGTGGGGGAGCTACTGTTTAGTGATCTTTCCACATCACTTGATTTTATAGGAGCACTTAATCAAGATTACATCTTGTAGTTGAGTGGCTTATTTTTCCACATTTAAAATAGACACCAAATAATTTCTCATACTTAAAATGCAAAAATTGCACCCATTTTTATTTCAAGATACCCATGTGCCCATCTTCAATTGTTGTGAATAATTAACATCTACTTTTACTCTAAAAAAACCCCTTATTGCCCCTCCTTTTAACAATGTAAGTTCTTGATCAACCACCATTTCTACAATTACTCGAAGCTTTAAAGCATTACTGTCAATCATTTTATCCAATTTTAATCCATGGATCTATATCTAAGACGGACATGTATTTAAATCCATCTCCTCCATCCTCTAATGTCTTTTCTAAATATTCAGCACTAGTAACTTCCTTGTTACCACCTAAGGTCTTTACTTTAACACTCTTAATGCCTGTTCCTCACTCTTTAAAGTGCATACAAATAAATTTGACTTCATTGCCACTACTTCACAGTGACCATATGCTCCCCACAACTTTTTAATCACTACATCTATGGTTGCTTTGTTTTTAGCTTTGTTAGACTTTAGTTTGCACAGTAAAATTGTAGTTGGGGAATCAAGTGTTCACTATACAGTTTCTGGATCAATTATAGTAGTCATTGTTCCATCACAGCCATTGCCCAGACTAGCAAGAGCTACTGTGTTGTGGCTACCCATTTGACATAAAACAAGAGATTTGATTAGCAAAGAAACAGAAAAACCAAACAACATAAAGAAAGAACTACTACAATTGAAAGAAAATCAACCAACCAAACTTAAATTTGTAGATCTATATCAAGCCAAACACAAAACACATGAAGTTATCCTTTGAAGTAGAACATTGGACTAATACTAAATAAGAACATTAGAATTACAAATAAACTATCGAACAGGAAAAGAAAAAGAAGTTAGAAAACCTAAGGGAAAATCGTAGGAGAGACATGCAATAGGAGATTGAAATCCTAATTGCACATAGTAAACATCCACTATAAAATCAATCGAGTAGCCAAATCCTCTACCCTTCCTATCATTGCTTCATGATTGTAAAGCTTGTGTAAAGGAACCTTGAAGTGCCTTATACCAACAATAAGGGTTTTAAGGTTTATGGCTATGATTTATTATGGAGGCTCAAGGGTTTTATGAGGATGTCTATAAATTGTTCAAAGGAGAGAGGTTTGGATGATGATTTGTGTATAGGATAGTAGAAAATAATCAACTAGGGAACTGGGTCTTATGTATGGGATGGGATTAGGGTTATGGTTTAGCCAAAATGAAAGGATATAAGGAATTGGGTGTGAAAGGCTAAAATTTAAGAGGTAGGAATGAAAGAGGGATTGACATATTTAAAAAAAAAAAGATTAGGCGAAGACTGTGAGAAGGAGAAAGAGGGATAAAGGACCTCGATAAGGAGGTGCTGACTCTTGATGATAGGAATCAAAATCCGACAAGACCTATCATTAGGGCAAGAACTAAAGGATTTCGAATCTTGGAGATGAGGGCCCATTTTGAGCAAATCGACCTTGGAATTATTCATTTACTAACCTCTTTTATCTTATTCATGTATTTTATATTCTAACAGGAACACTTATCAGGCTTTACAGGGCGATGGACCAACTCACTAAAACTCAGCTTGTGGGTTATCCATGAACCGACCTAAACGGGTGATGAGCTGGGCCGACAAATCCTATGGAAGACCGGCATTTTGAAGACCAATTTCTTTTATATATTTGTCATTTTCATGGACTATTTTATGTTGTATTTTCTTTTGGGGAACTTTTATTTGCTTGTAATTGTCTTTTAGGACTGGCCACCTTAAAAGTGGCAAACTTGCAATTTCTGACCATTTTCTAACCCTAGGAGTGGCAAGTATAAATACCTGCTTATAGTAGGGTTTGAGGAGGCCATTTTGCATATTAGAGACAAACACTTAACGTGTGGGAATTAGGGTTCATCCTAGTTCTAATTCTCTTATCAATTTCAACCAAAGAATTGGAATTGTGGCGAGTGCAACAAGGGAAAATTGTGAGTCATATCAATTTCTTTCTTTGTTGTTTTTCATTTCATCTCTAGTGAGTCATATCTAGGGTTGATTTGGAGTTTCTTGGACATATTTGTGATCGCAATTTGTGAACAATTATTTTGTTAAAGATTGATTGTTCTTTAGTACTTGAAATCAACATCATTTCATTGTTGGCGTGAATTGGAATTGTAGAAGAAATTGGAGTCACGGTTTTGATCAATCCCTTTTGGTTTGATTCACGTGGATTTCAATTATTCTTGTTGTTATATGGTGAAGATTACATATATGGATTGCAATTGCATCATTTGATCTTTGGTGTTCATCAAAATTCCAAAAAGGTTCACGTAAATTGTCCTCTAAGTGGACCGGTTTGTATTAGAGTTGTGGTTTGTTTTCTTTGATTTATTTGATTGTGCTTGGACTTGGTTTTGAGCACATCATCTTTTGGTATCAGAGCTATATCATATATGGATTTAAGATTGAACACATCATAATTGAAGAACTGGTTACATTCATTGGAAATTGACGCCATTATTTATGTGATTGAGACTAGTTTTATTGACATTGTTTGATTGTCTTTCAAATTGGTTTTGTATGTGCTTAATCTTGGTTTTAGGCACATCACTTGATGGGGAGAGAAAGCTCTTAACAAGGAGAGAATCCTATGAGGTTGCAAAAGTGTTTGAGTAGAATTAACCTAGAAGACTACAAATTGTACATCAATAAGAACCATAAGGTTTGATTAGTTAAACAACTTCTAGTGAACTTAAGACTGCAGGTGAAATTTTTTTTCAATTTCTTCAGAAACACAAGCCGATGTAATCAAGTAATAATTTTCTTAATCTTGCTACACCTTTGGAAATAGCGCTCAGAGTATTATTGTGTAAACCTGTCAACTCGCTACATACTCTTTTAGATAAGATAGAGTTACTAAAGATATATAAGGCTATTCATACTCATTATAGTAATTCCACAACATTTATATTAGAGCTCAATAATTTATTTATTCAATAATTGTTAATAGAATCCTCAAATAGCAATTAAATTCAATACTAAACTAACATTGTGTTTAGTTAGGGATGCAACCAGGGCGGGTCGTAATAGAGTACCCACCTCGACCGACTCGATAAAAACCCTATAGGGTTTGACCCTATAAGGTTTAAGGTTGGGTTTTGGGATATGAAATAAAACCCGATAAGGTTTAGGATCAGGTTATAGGATTAAAAAAAAAACCCAATAGGAAATCCAACCTATTAATTTTTTTTAATAATAAATTAGTATTATAATTTATAATATATATGTTTGATTTTATTATTTTTTAAAATTCAAATTTTTTTCAATTTCTCCTCACCGAAGCCGAACCAAACCATTAGAAGCTTAAAACACATAAATGAAAAAGCGACTAAATGTAACACTAACAATAACATATGTATATTATATTAACAAGTCAAGTCAACTATCATTAACATCAACATCTCTAATCTTGGTACACAAAGGTAGTTAGGCATGTCACAAGTGTAGTGCAGGTCTCGTCCAATGTAGTCTTCACTCTTCAATCCATCATGTCATTAGTCATCCATCTCAATGTCCAGTTCCAATGTGCATCCAGTGACTTTAGCTCTAGGGTTGAGTTCAAGTAATGGTTTTTCCACACGAGGCGGAATCAGGTTTATTGGTTAAAAACCCCTATCGAGTCAAGGCGGGTTCTAGTAATTTCTTTCTTTAGTGGGTCGGGTTTAGATTTTAATGAGCCCGTCCCAAACCCAACCCATTTACATTCTTATGTTTGGTTAGGTAGAAATGGAAGGAAATAAAGAGAAATGATGCAAAAGAGTGGAAATATTGTGTTTAGCAATTTAAAATGAAAGTGGAAATATAAGAAATTGGTGAAATGGGTGGAAAGTTTTTCACTTTTAAAGTCTTTATGTTTCTCTCCAATCAGAGACAAAGTAGTAGGATGATAGGAATCAGATTCGTACAGGAACAATCACTAGAGCCCGAGCTAAGGGCTTACAAAACCTAGTTATGAGAATCCTCCATGAATAACTAAATCCCGAGGATGTTAAGTTGATATCTACTTTTGTATCATATAATTGTTGTGAACAAGTACACTTATCAGTTTTATAGGATGCCAAATCACCTGCACTATTGATCAAATTGGGAACATCAATGGACTCACATCCAATGGCCCGCGATGATCTCAATTGACTTGAAGAACCGACTCTTTGAAGACCATCTTTGTATTTGTTATTTTATCTTTGAACTGGTTACTTTGTAATCATTTTTGGGACATTTTGATTTGTTGTAATTTGTTGAATTAGGACCAGCTACATTAGTGGCATAGATGTAAATGTTTGGACGTTTTAACCCTAATTGGAGAAAGTATAAATACTTGCTAAAGTAAGGTTTGTAGGAGCTTTTTGAACCATATTTTTCATATTTGAACCGTGAGGGACACCTCCTTTTCACGAACTCTTATCATTTCTTGAGTGAAGTGTAGCGAGTGGGATTTGATCCTTGTTGTGTGTAATATCAGCAACGTCAAATCCATCATAATTCCAAACTAGTGAGTCATATCTAGTGAGGAATTGGTTTATCCTTTTTGTTATTTCATTCACTCAATTTTTAGGGTTTAATTCAATTTTGATTTCATACCCTTTGATTGTGTATTATGTAATTGAATTCAGAACTTACAATTGTGAATTATAATTCTCATTTGTTATTTGTGTGATCATCATTTGGCAATTGTTCTTCACACCCCTTTTGAGAATTGTTAATTGGTTCTCAATTAGTTTTTGTGTGCTTATACATTTTTTTATTTGGTCTTAAGGCACATCATCTTTTTTAGTATCAGAGCATTATAATTTGCTTGGTTTCACGGAAAATTTAGGTTTATAAGGATTAAGGGTTTTACGCCATTTGCAGACTTGTTTGATTGATTCTTCAATTGACATTGTCTAATTGCAATCCTTCAATTGAAGCACATCAAAATGGGTGGAAATGGTTTTGAAATTACAAAAATACGCTTACTACTTATGCTTATAAAATAAAAATAAGGATAATATAGTCTATTCAAAATTTATTTCCTTTGATTTCTTTTATGTGATGTAAACCAAACATTAAAAATGGAAAAGCTTCTCTTTATTTCCTTCCATTTAACACAAAATAGAAATCATGTTTCTTCCATTTTCCTTTCATTTCTTCTTATTTATACTCATTTTCACTCATTGCATCTTTCTAAAAAATTACCTAACATAGTGTAAACCCATAAACTTCTAAATAATCTAATAATAAAGAATGATTCTCATAACATAAAAGAAAAGTCCATCTATTCTTCTAATTTCTTGAAGCATGAAGCCACTATTGTAGTAACCCTTCCTAATCTATATTTTATATTTGACTCTAGAATAATTATCTATTTCTGAAAACAAGTCCCAACATGGTAACAATAACCATAAATGGTGCACATATGCACATTGCAACAAACAATAACCATTGACATGTCATATTATACATAATGTAAGCCAAATGACAAATCCGATGTGAGCATAAAATCAAATTTAAAAAGGTGTAATTGAAGAATCAAATTGGTTTTCAAATCATATCAATTCATTTAATTTTGGAGGCAAAGATTATCAATTTAGACTAATACAAATGAATTAGGTAGACCAAATAAATCGAATTGAAGGTAGATCGATTATAAGAGGAGGCAATCGACCTTAGGCGGTTGATTAGGGTAGGTTAAGTAGGGTTAGAGGTTGGACTGCCCTTAGGCAATTTGATTGAGTCCAAATGCTAAGGGTCTCCATTTGTCACATGTATTCATTTATTTATTTGTTACTTTCATTTTGTTTCTCAGTTATTTTAGTCTTTTATTTTTATTTATTCCCTTCTATAGTTAGTAAGATTAATTTCTTATTTACTGAGTCTCTATTTTAATGTATTTCCTAGTTCATTAAGATGTTAGAGAAAATTATGAGGGAAGGTGTCAATGTTTAGAATCAAATTTAAATAGAGGATCAAACTTTCAAGTTGTTAAAGTAGAGAATTAACACTATGTTAAGTAGTTCAAACAAATATTCCATTACAACATTATTATAATGTGGTAAGTTTATAAGATAATGATGGGTCTTCTGTTTGAACCACTTAGTCATAGCATAATATTGATGATCTATTTTAACCACATAAAAGTTTGATAATTTGTTTAAACCACTTAGTATCTCATTGATCCTCTATTTTAACCATTTAAAAATTTGATCCTCTATTTAAAATTGACCCTAAATATTGATCTCTTTACTTATAATTAATCCCTATGTTGTTATTATGTTTTCTTTTATTAAGATGTTTCTAAATTAATTTAGGTATTACTTATGTTTATAAATAAGCTAAACATGTATTAAACAAGTTAGTCATTTTATTGAATATAAAATGCTATTAAGTTGAGTATTTCAATTCATTTCTATCAAAGCTTATCAAAAATTTTATTTTTGAGGTGTTCAAGACCATTATACTAAGGTTCTTGGCTCACTTATATTCAACAAGTTAAGGTTTTCTTTATATCAAGCTTCCTAATTCATTATAATAGGGTTTTTTTCCCCTATAACTACAATTCTTGATTCTATATAACCAATAAGCCAAAGTTCTTAAAGTTAAATTTTCGTGTTTTAGGATTTTTCCTTATCACATCAAAATCGCTGGTTGAAACAAAGTCCAAGAGCCATATTGTGAGTCATGATTACCATATCTTAGTTTATCTACCCTTATTTGTAGATTAGGAGCATAGTTTACTATTCTCATACATAGATGCCTCCCATTTAATGTCTATATTACATTTACATTAGCTACTTCTTTCTAAATTTCTCAACCTATAATGAGATAGATTAATTTAGACACACTTATTTATATTATATCCTTAGTGCCTAGAACTAAGGTTAGTTGGACTAGTTATGCACCTTCATCAAACACAATCAACACACCACAATTGTCATTGATAGTTAATATTCAATTAATTTATTTACTACTGAACCCTACAAAATAAGCACTTAAGCAATGTAGAGATCAAAATTATTAGGTGATAGTACATAAAAAGCTTCTTAAGAAAAATTGGATTATGAATCTAAGAGAACATACTTGAAATTCGGACAAGAAATTAAAATACTAGACTAGAAAAATTGCTAAAAAACAACCTAGATTTTTCCTACAATTTCATTTAAGAACCTTTTCATTTTTTTTTTTCAATTTCAAGACTTGGATCTTAAAAAATGAATCAAAATAGGGTTTCCATTATTCTTTGTTTCAAAATGCTGCTAATGTACGCGGATGTGGCATCCTATTTTGACTCTTTTATTGAAATCACTATTAATTAAAGGAAAAAAATTAGGCTCCTAAAATGAAGAAAAAAAGAACTTAGGTTTTACTAAAGCATTTTCCCTATTTTTCATTTATTTTAATAAACCATCAATGATGATTAATATGAATGAAATCAAATTCAAAGAATTAATGATCTATTATATAGACCAAATGCATAACTAATGCAATAAGAGAAAATCAAGTTGTCTACTTCTCATTTTGAACAAATTAGGACCTATAAAACATTAAAACATAGCTTTAAAGAATACAATAATTGGTTAGAATGCAATCAAATGTAGAAATAAGAAACTACTAAGCATGATAACAACCATACTCTAAAACTAAGGAGGTGACAACTTTACTACATACTTATATTGTAGTATGTGATAGGAATCATACATCTACAAGACCTATAACAAGAGTGGGAGCTAAAGGATTACAGAACTTGGCAATGAGGATACTTTTTGAACATCTAAAGCCCAAAGACATTTGTTTAGTGTCATCGTTTACTTTATACAATTATTTTGTATTTCATCAAACACATTTGTCGGTATTACAAGATGGCGAACAAACACACTAATGCTTGGTGTATAGGTTATTCATGGACCTACAAAAATCAAGATGCCGGCCATACATTGTTCCTAACATGGGAGAACCGATTGACACTTATTCCAAGACATAGGAGAACTGGGTTGAAGCATTTTTCTTTTGTTAATTTTTCTTTATTTAGAATAAGTATAAATACTTGTAAAAGAGGGGATTGAAGACACTTTTCAGAATTCATTTCTTTTGGCTGCCATTTTTTTTCGTGTGAGGGTTTTTCTCTTCCACGCAAAGCACTCTTATCAATTCAACTTAGAATTGTGGTAAGTGAACTTGTTTTTGTTTTGCATAATATTAACAATTCCAAGTCAATTTCCTAATTTCTACAAGTGTGTCACATTTAGTAAGCAATTGGGATCCTTATTTTCTCTCCAATTCACATCAATTAGGGTTCAAGTCCATTAGGGTTCACACTTAATTGATTGAGGATTGTTATCTTGTTTCTTCTATCAATGTTTTAATCTTGCAATTAGAATTGAAGCTGATAAGATCACATTATACTTATATTTTCTTTTGGACTTATATTAAATTTATTTTAATATTATAAGAAAATATAAAGAAATGATACTTAATGGTATTTATTGTGAAAATACAGGTTTTGAGGACCCAAAAGTAAATTACAAGTTAATTGGAGGAGTTTTTCACAAAATTGAAGAAGTGAGCGAAGGATTGCACTGAAGGCCGCCGTCCTTGGGCCGGCCTACATTCAAGGCCGCCGGCCTTGAGCCGGCCTTGAGCCGGCCTTTAAACCGGCCTCAAAAAGAAGAAAAGCCGCCGGCCTTGAGCCGGCCTACATTCAAGGCCGCCGGCCTTGAGCTGTCCTTCATTACTCCCCGGATATCCATTGCGAGAATCTCTCCAAAATCGTATCCTAATTAATTTGCTGACTCAAATCCTCATCAGATCAACCTTATCCCCCTCCTCTTTGGATCTATAAATAGACCCCTTGTGTAAACCTTGGAGGCATCCTTTCTTTTGTTAAGCATCCTTTCTTTTGTTAAGCATCCTTTCTTTTGTTAAGCATCCTTTCTTTTGTTAAGCATCCTTTCTTTTGTTAAGCATCCTTTCTTTTGTTAAGCATCCTTTCTTTTGTTTAGAATCCTTTTGTTCTTCTTCTTTGTTTTAGCATCATTTGTCTTTCTTTTGAATCATTAGAATTTCCTTAGGTACTTTAGATTTTTCCAAAGTTTAGTTTGAAGGAAGAATGTCATTTTGTTGAAGTTTGCTTTCAATTGAAGAATTCAAGGAGTCATTTTTGAAGATTGAAGCTCTTGAAGATTATAACCATTGTTTCATTTACTTTATTTTCTTTTATGCCATTTATTAGTTGTTTAATATGAATTCCATTGCACCTCTTTATTTCAATTGTTTTTATGCAACTCATACTATAATGTTCTAAATCATCCTTGTGGGAAATTGGATGAAACTCTAGAATGTTAAAAGGATAATTGTAGCCATGTTATGTAATTAGGAATTATTAGGATTATTCATGATTGCAATTCCTTTGATTTCAATTATAATCAGTCTTTGATTATAATTGTTAGAAATCCTTTTGATACGGGAATTGATTAGGATTTGTTAGGAATTCTTAATTAGATTGATTATCAATACGGGAGTTGCGATAATTGGTTTAATTAGAGTTTATGGAGGGCGCAATGCAATGTTTCTTGTTAATTAATCACTAAGGGATTAGGGTTAATTGATTTAGGGCATTAGTTGTTTGTAGCATCGGGAGGTGTATGAACATAATTTTGATTCCTTGGTTAATTGGAGACGCGGAAGCCGACTAATTGATTTAAGGTCAACATCCCTAAAAAGGATTTTCTAAACTCACTTGAATAACCTTATAACCACTAGTTGACATAACTTGGTAGCAATTTGATTAACAAATCTAGGGTGAATTCTAATTTCCCTTGTTCATAATTGATAGATTCGTCATAAAATTTTTCTTGTTGCTTTAAGTTAAATTTTTAGATTAGACATTTCAAAACCCCTTTTTAATCACCTAGATATTGATAAGAATTGCCATAGATCTAGTACTCTATTGGTTCCTCGAGGGATCGACAACCTTACTTTTCACCACTTTATTACTTGATACGACCAGTGCACTTGCTGCAATTTATGCTCCCATTATATATATATGTTCTGAGTGTATCAAGTTTTTGGCGCCGTTGCCGGGGAACTAATAGATATTAGATTTTGTAATTCTGTTGGTAATTTAGGCACAATTATTTTGTTATTTAATTTTTCTTATCATTGTGTGATCGTTTTCCGATCTCTTTAAGGGTCTTTTTATGCGCAAGAGTAGAAGTGCTGAACTTCTACCAATTAATCTTGAGATAGAACGCACCTTGCGACAACTTAGAAGAGAGCAGAGAAGAAAGGAAGAAGAGAACATGGCAGATGATAACAACAATCAGATTCAGGGTGTTGGTAGAGCACTTCGAGAATACACGGTACCTGTTGTTTCAGGTCCTGCAATTAGAAGACCAACAATTCAGGCTAATAATTTCGAGTTAAAACCAGCACTCGTTCAAATGGTTCAATCAAATCAATTTGGAGGATATCCAAATGAGAGTCCTGATGAGCATATTGCAGTATTTCTTCAATATTGTAATACAGTGAAAATGAATAATGTATCTGATGATGTAATTAGGCTACAACTTTTTCCATTTTCACTTAGAGAAAAAGCTAGGGCTTGGTACAATTCATTGCCACAAGACTCTGTAACCACTTGGGTAGATCTCTCATCTAAATTTTTAAGGAGATTTTTTCCACCAGCTAGAACTGCTAGGTTAAGAAATGACATCACAAACTTCAGTAAGTTTAGTGGTGAATCACTTTATGAAGCATGGGAAAGATTTAAGGAGGCAATTAGAAAATGCCCCCATCATGGATTACCAGATAATCTCCTTATTGAGATATTCTATCTCAGTTTAGATGACACATTGAGATCTCTGGTAGATGCTGCTTCTGGTGGTGCATTAATGAGTAAGACATATGATGAGGCTAGTGCTTTGATAGATGAAATGGCCTCTAGTGCACATAATTGGCAACATGAAAGAGGTAAGTCTAGAGTGGCATCTGTCAATGATATGGACACCTTAACAGCTCAGATTTCTGTTCTTACCGCCCAGGTAAGTAAACTCACCTCTGCACCTTCTTTCAATGTTAATCAATTTTCTTGTTGTGAGTTATGCTCAGGACCACACTCAACTCTTGAGTGCCCATCTAGAAACTTTTCCTCCTCATCCCATGGAGAGCAAGTAAATTTTGTCAACAATTTCCAAAGAGGAAATCAAGGACCCTTTCAAACACCTACAATCCAGGGTGGCGTAACCATCCAAATTTCTCATGGAGAAATGATAACAACGCACTTAAACCCCCTGGATTTCAAAAGCAAGGTCCTAATCATAATACTCCCCATCAACAATATCCTAATCATAATACCTCTTCTCAGCAAGGTCAGTCTAAAATGGAAGAACTCATGATAAGTTATATGCAAAAGACTGACACAATGTTGCAAAATCAACAAGCCACCATTAGGAATCTTGAAAATCAGCTTAGTCAAATGTCTCAACAGTTGAGTAATAGACCATCTGGGTCTTTACCTAGCAATACTGAGCAAAATCCTATGGGTGTAAATGCTATTATGTTAAGAAGTGGTAAGGAATTGATTGATAAGAAACTTGAGGAAGAGGAGGTTAACCTGGGGAAAGATAAAGGGAAACAAAAGGAAGAGGAGCCAAAGAAAAATTCACCAAAAGTGAAAGCATATGTTCCTCCTATTCCTTTCCCAGGAAGGCTGAAGCAACAACAATTGGATTCACAATTTGCTAAATTTTTAGAAGTCTTTAAAAAATTGCAAATTAACATTCCTTTTGCAGAGGCACTTCAGCAGATGCCATCATATGCTAGGTTCATGAAGGATTTACTCACAAAGAAGAGGAAGATTGAAGGAAATGAACCAGTGATGCTTATAGGAGAATGTTCTATGATCTTACAAAAGAATTTATCCAATTTGCCAAGAAAACAAAGAGATCAGGGAAGTTTTACTATTCCTTGCACTATTGGTAATTTTAATTTTGATAAAGTACTTATAGATTCTGGTGCAAGTATAAATTTAATGCCTCTGTCTATTTTCAAAAAACTAGGACTTGGAGAATGTAAGGAGACGCACGTCACCTTACAACTTGCGGATAGAAGTGTCAAGTACCCAAAGGGTATAGTGGAGAATGTCCTAGTAAAAGTGGACAAATTCATCTTTCCAGTTGACTTTATAGTCTTGGAAATGGAAGAAGATAGAGAGGTACCCATGATCTTAGGAAGACCATTCCTAGCCACAGGTCAAGCTCTAATTGATGTAGGACAAGGTAAGCTCACCCTTAGAGCACTAGATGACCAGGTAACATTTGATATGTATGATCCTGTGTTTTTGTCTAATGAGAAAGCAAGGTATTCTGACATATCTGCTGAGGGTGAAATTACTAACAATGATGTGGAGGAAGATGTAGGGCAAACCACTCTTGAAGCTGTCTTGAATGAGATAGATGATTGGGAGGATGAAGATGAGCAAGAAAACAAAGGTCGTGAACAAGTACCCCAGACTGAAAATGTTGTTGCTTTTGAGAAGACAGACGACTATGAGAAGCTACCAGTGCCGACACTAATGCCTATGCAGACACTTGAACCTAATGTCTTTTCTAATCAATTGTTTGATTATAAGTGTCTGAATTTAGGAAATCCATGGCCTCACATTAATCAAGCGCCTATGACAAAAGAATTGCAGCAGCAGATTCAAGGCCAGTTGGATGAATATAGGGAAATCATGGGATGGTCAAGGGCAGACATCCAGCAGGTAAGTTTGTTGATATCTACCTACAAAACATTGGTGGAAGCTGAAAAGAAGGGCACCATACCATGGAAGGAAGCTTGGAATCCTAATCTGAAAACGATGGTGTTGAAGGAGTTGTTTAAACTCCTTGATGTAAGCTAACCCTGATAGTCAGGCTGATGACTATAAAACAAGCGCTTCATGGGAGGCAGCCCATGCTTAATAAGTATCTATAATAGTTTTGTTAAAAAAAAAAAAAAAAACTAATTCAAGGCTGGATAAGAGCTGCCGGTGCATTCAAGACACTCCAAGGATGACAGACATTTTAGGAGGAATTTTCTTATTGATGAACAACTTTACACCAGGGAAGTACCAGTGTTTCAATTTTTGCATTGACATTCTTTTTCCTTAATTTTGTGCTATTATAGGAACAATGAGGACATTGTCCAATTTAAGTGAGGGGAAGGGATTATAAATGTAGAAGTATAATGATTGCACACATCATGAGCTTACAAATCCCATGCTTTATTTATGTCCTTAAGTGTTTTCAATGAAATCCTGAAATTGAATTAGATTGGTGCCCTACTCGCCAATTGTTGTGACTAGTTTACATAGTTAAAATTTAAGAGTAAAATCTCTAGAGAACGGGGTTTACCCTATGTTTAGCCTTTGAACTTGAGATTGAGTCCTTAAGTTGAAAAAACAAGCAAGTTTACTTCAAGGAAAAATTGGTTGGGATAAATCTCTATTGAAATTTCTTTGAGAATACCTTAACACCTAGTGAAAGAGGTAAAAGAAATATTTTACTTAGTGATCCCTTAAAAAAAAAAAAAAAAAAAAAGAGCCTTTACTCCAATAACTCAGGAAAGTGAGTTAAGAGTATCCAATCTTAAATGTTAGTGTGAGGAAGAGTTCGTAGGGGTCTCTTTAAAACCTGGTCACTTAGGCGATGAGCCTAGGATGTGCCGACTCAATGAACTCACAATAACGAGAAGGGCGGAAAGGCAAAAATTTAGTACCTTAATGAAAGTCAGGTTGACATGGGCGAGCTTTGGTCCCTCAGAAGAGTGAAGTCTCACTCCGCTGCCAATCAAGGCAAATAAAACATAAAAAAAAAAAAAGGGAGAAATTCTAGGAAAAAATGGATACCATATGCTTTCACTCCTTGTTATCTTGTTTAGAGAAGTAAAATTGAGGGAGATGATACTTGCTAATAACCAATGAAGTTTAAATGAATGTTTTTTCCTTATGGACTAAGTATTGTTTTCTATTGTTAAACACTGGGATTAAAAATCTGTTGTATTTAGATTAACTACTAAATTTCAACTAGATATACTAGTTACAAATTTCAGTATGGTCAGAACAATGGGCACCAGAAGTTCAATGATGGATTTCTCTTGTTTAAATCAATTATTTTGCTTGAGGACAAGCAAAAGTTCAAGTGTGGGGATGTTGATAAGATCACATTATACTTATATTTTCTTTTGGACTTATATTAAATTTATTTTAATATTATAAGAAAATATAAAGAAATGATACTTAATGGTATTTATTGTGAAAATACAGGTTTTGAGGACCCAAAAGTAAATTACAAGTTAATTGGAGGAGTTTTTCACAAAATTGAAGAAGTGAGCGAAGGATTGCACTGAAGGCCGCCGTCCTTGGGCCGGCCTACATTCAAGGCCGCCGGCCTTGAGCCGGCCTTGAGCCGGCCTTTAAACCGGCCTCAAAAAGAAGAAAAGCCGCCGGCCTTGAGCCGGCCTACATTCAAGGCCGCCGGCCTTGAGCCGTCCTTCATTACTCCCCGGATATCCATTGCGAGAATCTCTCCAAAATCGTATCCTAATTAATTTACTGACTCAAATCCTCATCAGATCAACCTTATCCCCCTCCTCTTTGGATCTATAAATAGACCCCTTGTGTAAACCTTGGAGGCATCCTTTCTTTTGTTAAGCATCCTTTCTTTTGTTAAGCATCCTTTCTTTTGTTAAGCATCCTTTCTTTTGTTAAGCATCCTTTCTTTTGTTAAGCATCCTTTCTTTTGTTAAGCATCCTTTCTTTTGTTAAGCATCCTTTCTTTTGTTAAGCATCCTTTCTTTTGTTTAGAATCCTTTTGTTCTTCTTCTTTGTTTTAGCATCATTTGTCTTTCTTTTGAATCATTAGAATTTCCTTAGGTACTTTAGATTTTTCCAAAGTTTAGTTTGAAGGAAGAATGTCATTTTGTTGAAGTTTGCTTTCAATTGAAGAATTCAAGGAGTCATTTTTGAAGATTGAAGCTCTTGAAGATTATAACCATTGTTTCATTTACTTTATTTTCTTTTATGCCATTTATTAGTTGTTTAATATGAATTCCATTGCACCTCTTTATTTCAATTGTTTTTATGCAACTCATACTATAATGTTCTAAATCATCCTTGTGGGAAATTGGATGAAACTCTAGAATGTTAAAAGGATAATTGTAGCCATGTTATGTAATTAGGAATTATTAGGATTATTCATGATTGCAATTCCTTTGATTTCAATTATAATCAGTCTTTGATTATAATTGTTAGAAATCCTTTTGATACGGGAATTGATTAGGATTTGTTAGGAATTCTTAATTAGATTGATTATCAATACGGGAGTTGCGATAATTGGTTTAATTAGAGTTTATGGAGGGCGCAATGCAATGTTTCTTGTTAATTAATCACTAAGGGATTAGGGTTAATTGATTTAGGGCATTAGTTGTTTGTAGCATCGGGAGGTGTATGAACATAATTTTGATTCCTTGGTTAATTGGAGACGCGGAAGCCGACTAATTGATTTAAGGTCAACATCCCTAAAAAGGATTTTCTAAACTCACTTGAATAACCTTATAACCACTAGTTGACATAACTTGGTAGCAATTTGATTAACAAATCTAGGGTGAATTCTAATTTCCCTTGTTCATAATTGATAGATTCGTCATAAAATTTTTCTTGTTGCTTTAAGTTAAATTTTTAGATTAGACATTTCAAAACCCCTTTTTAATCACCTAGATATTGATAAGAATTGCCATAGATCTAGTACTCTATTGGTTCCTCGAGGGATCGACAACCTTACTTTTCACCACTTTATTACTTGATACGACCAGTGCACTTGCTGCAATTTACGCTCCCATTATATATATATGTTCTGAGTGTATCAGAAGCATATCATAATTTGGTATCAAGGCACAGTTTTGAGGAAGGGGATTCATGATTTCAAATTGGGAATTTAAGGTTCTTGCCATAACATTAATATTTTATTGTGGTGAGAAGTGAAATTGAAGACATTATGCTGATTGTGCTGTGATTTTATTTGATTGTAGCAGATTGAAGTTGTGGAAATCAGATTTGCAAATTTTCTTCTTCTTCTTGCCATGAGATCCTTGCTTGGAAGATTGGGAGATCATTTCAATTTGATTCCATAATTGTACTTGTGTTGTACTTTGTGCATTAAATTACTATGAATGCACTTTTTACTTAAGATTGGAAGCATTTGTGCCATGAGTGTGTGTGTTGTACCGTGAGGGTATTGTACCGTGTGTGTGTAATTGAGTGTTGAAGGGATTTTGTGTGTGGAGTGTGTTGACCATTTGTGCCATGGAGAGTGTGTTGAGCATTGAGGAATTTGTGCCATGTAGAAGTGAATTTATGCCATGGGTTAGGTGGTGCCGTAAGGGTGTGGTGCCTAGATTGTGTATGTAATTGTACATTAAGGTGTGGTACTGTGGATGTTTGTGGTGCCGTGAGGTGTGTTGATCCTTGAGGTTGTGTTGTATTGTGGGAGTGTGTGTGTGTTTAAATCATGAAGTGTGTGTATATTGTGGGTGTGAGTGTGTTGTGTCGTGAAGGTGTTATGTTGTGAGTGTGTGTTGAAGTACAGTGAATTGTGTGTGGAGTGACAAGTGTACTTTGAGTTAGAAGAAATTGGTGTTGTGAAAGTGTGATTGTATAAAAAAAAAATTGTCAAGGTGTAATTCAGAAACCATGTTAAATGATAATGTGAATGGTGGGATTGGGAATGAGGCTAATAGTCAGGTTGGAGAAGGTTAAGGATGTCGTGCTGTAAGTGGAAGAACACTAGAAGAAAAATTGTAGGATCTCACCACTAATGTTGCTACATTAGCAACACGAGTTGATCAAATGACATTGCCACAACCACTAGTGGCAAATCCACAAGCACCCTCACCTCAGGTTGCCCATCATAATACACGTAGGGAAGGAGTAGTTGGAGGAAATAGGGGTAAGAGATTGGGAGGAGATTAGCATGCTTTTCGAGAGGAAAGGGATGATAACTTTAAGAATGTGCCTTACCCAAACCGTAAGTTTAAGCCGCCTTGGGGCTTGGAATATGTAAAGTTGTAGATGCCTTCATTTGCTAGAAGGGGTTCTATAGAGGATTATTTAGATTGGGAAGATAAGGTAGAGGGCCTATTTGAGTGTTATGAAATTAACGATCACACTCAGGTTCATCTTGCAACAATAGAGTTTACAAGTGATGTCGCCTTATGGTGGAAAAATCTTATAGCTAGTAGACGAAGGGATGGTGATGCTAAGATACATACCTGACAGGAAATGAAACGGGTTACGAGGACGAGGTTTATACCAAAGCACTACAGATAGGAGTTATTCATGCATTTCCAAACATTGAGGTAGGGAGGCAAAACTGTTGATGAATATGTACAGGAGTTTAAGACACTAATGATCAGATGTGGGTCAGTCGAACCACCTAAACAAACCTTAGCACGATTTGTGTCATGGTTAAAGTATGAAACTTCATGTATTGTGGAGCTCTAGAGGTATGACACCCTTGATGAGGCCATCCAACTAACTCTGAAAGTGGAGAGACAGAGGCGATCTAACCCATTTCAAGCAACAAGGAACAAGTATGGAGCTTCTGCAAAATTGTACGATTCTAAAGGCAAACAAGTTGATAGAGGGGGATGCAGCAGAAATGTGGAAAAGAATCCAGTAGTGCTAAACAATAGAGGGGAGAAAGAGTTAGTGTGGAAAGGAAAAACAGTCACAAGAAATGATAACAAATAGATTGTAGATAGGACATCAAGAGGATAGAGCCGTTAAGTTAAATGTTTTAAATGTCTAGGTTTTGGACATATGGCTACTCAGTGTCCAAATAGAAGGATTATGACTACTATAGAGGTAGAGAGTGAGGAAGACGAGGAAGATATACTTAAGGCCATAGGTCTGCCAGTTGTATTAGATGAGTATTATGGTGATGCAGATGCTGAAGTATATGAGGATAAGGGGAATGATTAGTATTTGTCCATTAATGTGTTGCATAGAGCTATGACTACCTTTCTTACTAATGATGATAAGCAGAGGGAAAATTTGTTGCACATCTCCTGTAAGGTACAAGGTAATCTGTGTGCTCTTATTATTGATGTAGGTAGTTGTACTATTATTGTGGTTGCCTCGTTAGTGATTAAATTGAAACTAATCACAACCCCGCATCCCAAGCCCTATAAATTACATTGGCTAAGTGAACAGGGTAGTCTACATATTACTCAAAGGGCTAAGGTACCTTTCAACATAAAAGATAAATACCATGATGAGATTATTTGTGACATCCTTCCTATGTATGCATCCTATATATTACTTAGCAGGCCTTGGTTGTATGATAGGAGAGTTTTACATGATGGCTTTAGGAACACCTATGTGTTTCAGAAAGAGGGCAAGCGTATAGTGTTAAACCCTATGTCACCTTCTGAGGTATAAAAGGTATAGAGGCAAATAAATAAGGCTGGGAAGAAGAAGACGTTATTGGTAGGGCAATATGAACTAAAGGAGGCCATAGCATATGAGAGGCTAGTGTATCTATTACAAATGAGGTATGCATTAGAGATGGATGGGTGTGAGTAGTTACCCCTAGTGGTAACTCAGGTACTGGATGAGTACAAAGATCATTTTATAAATGAATTACCTAAAGGATTGTCGCCTCTAAGAGATATTGAGCACGCCATTAACTTTTAGCCAGGATCAATTTTACCAAATTGACCTACATATCGCATGAATCCTAAGGAAGCTAAAGAATTGAAGCATTAAGTGGATAAATTAATAAAATAGGGTATTGTTAGGGAGAGTATCAGTCCTTGTGCTATTCCTACTCTTCTTGTTCATAAAAAGGATGGCATATAGAGGATGTGCATTAATAGCTAAGCCATCAACAAAATCACCATCAAATACAGGTATTGATGGGTGTCGAATCCAACAAAAATAAAACCTACTCCTAGACAATTATATGATTTTCATATAGTGGTGAGTAGGGTCGAATCCACAGGGATTGGTAAAGATATTTCTATTCAAAGAGAACAATAAGAAAAAGGAAAATGGGGGGGTTTTGTTTGTGAATCAAATAAATAAAACAAGGTAAGAAAATCAGATATTGGTAAAAGCCTAGCCAAAGGAATCAAGATGGTTTAATTCTAGGAATTGATCATCGATGCAAATGTTCTCTATTCTTGTTCTAGATAAATTGGTTATGGTTATTAACAAGCTCTAACAACCTATCTCTCCTTACTTCCTCGATAACCTTCGACAAGCGCTTTGAATTATTTCTCTTATTGATTAAACAACCCTTAGACAAGCGCTTAGGATTTAATCTATCAATAGCATTAAGATCTAGAGAGACTACCAATTCATGCCAGTAGATTATAAGATAACCTATTTAAACATGATCACATACCTCCATAACATGAATTCGATCATCTCTTTTATAACCAAACATGTTATTGCGTCACTAAGACTAGAACAATCAAACAATTACGGATTTGACGTGCTAATTGACAATATATTAACTTGCTAATTGAGTAGAAGAGCTCTATTCATACCAATCAACAAAGATAATAATGACAAAACGATCAGAAGATATATGAATACCCGAAAGCAAAGAATAGAATAAATACAAGTCAATTAGACCTCACAATTTGTGGAGAATTAAACATCTATGACCCTTTGGCTAGAAAAGTAGCTTAGCTACTCATGTTCATCAATAAAACGAAAATAAAAGATAGAAACATAATGAACCCGGTTGTTTGCTCTGCCTCCGCGTTTCCTTCTTCAAGATCCAAGATTCCAAAGTTCAAAAGTTGTCCTAACCCTCTAGGGTTGGCTCTATTTATACTATTAGATGGATAGCATGTGATCTTTTGCTAGCAAGATACGAAAATATCTTTCCTTTTTCAAGTAGATTTCGAGAAGTGAAGATACGTCTGCCTGGCACGCCCCACCACACGGCCGTGGGTTAAGCCGTGCCATCCTCTGTGCATATTCTTCAAGTCTTCAACCGCGCCCAGTGTGAACCACGGTTACACACACGGCCAGATTTCAAGCCGTGTCTTCGTCTGTGCATAATCTTCAAGTCTTCATCCGTGTCCAGTGTGTAGCACGGTTACAACCACGGCTAGATTTCAAGTCGTGCCTTCATCTGGTTGATGTTCCACACTTTCTTCTCGTTGGTCCTGGCTTCCACCACGGCTTCAAGCACGGTTTATCCCACGGCTTCCACCACGGCCGTGCCTTAAGGCGTGTCTCTCTCTGTTCAAAGTCCTCATTTTCGCCTTCTTTTCCAGTGTGTAACACGGTTTGAAACTTGGCCGTGCCTAAAACCGTGCTTCCTCCGGTGGTGTAATTTCTTGTCTTGATCCAAGTTGTAGATGACTTCTCTAAAATACTTGAATTAGCATCCTTGACTCCATTTAACCTGATTTATCACGATGATAGAATTAAAGTACCATTTCCTTATGATTTCTATAAAATCAATAATAATTTAACACAATTTATACTATAAAGATTGAGTATAAAATGGCTCTATCAAATTCCCCCACACTTAAACTCTTGCTTGTCCTCAAGCAATTGCATCAAATCAATTGAGAAATCTGTCATAAATTATACAAGCTTTCTTTTCATCATTCCAAGCATCTATTCATTTGTAATTCATGACTTGTAATTTAATGTCTACTACTTCAACCCAATTGGTTTCCTGTGATCAAATTACTTTGGACAAAATTCAATAGCTAATCTAAACAAAACAAACTTTAATCCTCATGTTTAGCAAAAGAATTTTTATTCCAAAAGTAAATACTTAATCCACTAAGGAAAAACACCCAATTAAACTTCATTGGACATTAGCAAACATATAATCCTTGCAACATAAAGTAAAAGCATATAGTATAAGCTCTTTGCTAGATATTCTCCCTTTTATACATCTTTGTTTTATTCAATGAATGTTTACATTCATATTCGTTTGATTTATTCAAGCATCTATTTTGACGGGTTTTTGCCCGCTTCTTTTCATGAACTTTTGCCTTTTTCGCCCTTATCGTTATAGTGAGTTCATTGAGTCGGCAACATCCCAAGCTCATCACTCAAGTGACCGGGTTTTGAGATACCCCTACAGACTCTTCCTCACTCTAACATTCAAGTTTGAATACTCTTAACTCAATTAGTTGAATCATTGGAGTAATGGCTATGCTTGATTTTTTTTTTTCCCTAAGTGTTATGATTGCTTTACAAACAACTTCAAAGAGTATACAGTAGCTAATATAACCTAAAAGTAAACTTGTTTATTTTTCACTTAGGGACTCGACTTACTCTTAGACTTCCAATTCTAAAGCTAAATACAAGGTAAATTTGTTTCTTAGAGATTTCACTACTTAATTTTAACCATGTATTCTAATCACAGCAGTGGGTGAGTAAAGCATTTGAACAAGTCAATTTCACATTTTGTAGATGCTTATTACAACATTTAGTACAATCTCTAGATTTCATGATAATTTTGAAAAACTTTGGCTTAAAATTGCTTAAGGACAAACATTCAGAGTATAAGTTAGTTCTCTATTCTCTATATTTTATTATCCTCTCCCCCACACTTAGTTTGAACAGTGTCCTCACTGTTCCTAATTTAGCACAATTGAAGAGGAATTAACAACATAAAGGACATTAGAGAATAAGAGAAAGGAAATATTGGTACTTCCCTGGTATTGGAGTGCTCCCTTTAAGCTCTGGAAAGTGTCATCTAATGATATGTATCCTTGCTGCAGCCGATCCAAAGAGTTCAAAACTACACTAAAATCAAAACAAACTAAACTAAAACAAAACAAAACTAAAATAAACCAAAACTAATGCAAAACAATTTTTTTTTTTTTTTTTACATGGGTTGCCTCTCATGAAGCGCCTTTCTTTAACGTCTTTGGCTAGACGTTCTTGGCTAAATATTCGGATAAGGATTTGGATTCCAGCCTTGGTGCCTGTGGTAATGGGTTAATAACATCCGCAACAAAAACAGGAGATAGGTTAATAGCATCCGTAACAAAAACAGGAGAGATATCGTTAGGATGTTTCATGGCATCATAAATGTTAAATTTAATCACTTCACCATCAAATTCCATAGTGAGGGTGCCATCATTTACATCGATTTTCATTTTAGAAGTCTTAAGGAATGGTCGCCCTAATAATATCAGTGATGAAGTATGAGAATCACTATCGTCCATGTCAAGCACATAAAAATCAGCAGGAAAAACCAACCCATTGACTTGAACTAAAACATCCTCTAGAACTCCCTCAGGATAAACATTGGACCTATCAGCAAGTTGAACAATAATACCCGTTTCCTTTAAAGGACCAACATTTAAACGTTGATAAACAGACAAAGGCATGACATTGATAGAAGCTCCTAGATCACACATGGCTTTAGCGATTCCAAGATTACCTATTTTGCAAGGAATAGTAAACATACCTGGATCCTTGCATTTAGGAGGAAGCTTCTTCTGAATAATAGCTGAAACATTTTCACTCACACTAATCTTTTCATTGCCTTTCAGCTTCCTTTTGTTAGTGCATAAGTCTTTGAGAAATCTAGCATAGCGCGGTAGTTTCTTAATTGCATCAAGCAAAGGAATATTTACCTCGACTTTGCGAAAAGTTTCCAGAATCTCTTTTTCTTCCGCTTCATTCTTGGATTTCGCTAATCTGGAGGGGAAAGGAGGTGGTATCAATGTGACCTTCGATGGCTCATCTAGAGACTTGCTAATCTGGTCGCCCTGCTGGCTCGGAGTCGAAGTCTCTTTCTTGGTCTCTTCCTCAAGATTAGACGGATGTCCTTTCTTATTTGATCCCTGCAATTCTGTTCCACTTCTCAAGGTAATTGCATTAACGCTTTGCTTCGGGTTTGTAATAGTTTGAGAAGGTAACTTACCTTGAGTTTCTAACCTGTTTACGACTGAAGCAAGTTGGCTTACCTGATTCTCCAAGTTTTGAATGCTTTGCTTTGTTTCCTCCTGAAATTGTTTGGTATTCACAGCTAGAGACTTAACAATATCCTCAAGGGGCATACCTGAAGTGGAAGGAGCTTGGGGTACGTGGTGTGATGGCTTTGGCTGGAATTGTTGGACATGTTGAGGGTTATTGCCATATCGGAAGTTAGGATGATCCCTCTATCCAGGATTGTAAGTATTCGAATAGGGGTCATACTTTCTTTGCGGTTGTCCTGGAAATCCGCCTACAGCATTGGCGTGTTCATGATTGTCATCTTGCAATGTGGGGCACATGTCGGTCGGATGATTAGGAGCAGCGCAAATTCCACAAGCCTTCACCTGCTGCGTTTTTCCAAGAGCTAGCTGCTGCACAAGAGAGGTAAGATTAGAAATTTGATGTTCAAGGTTAGACACACTTACCTCATTTACCTTCCTTGAAGACGTATCGTGCCTATACCCAAATTGTTGTGAATTAGCAGCCATAATGGAGATCAATTCCCTAGCTTGACCAGGAGTTTTGTTTACTATGGTGCCTCCACTTGCAGCATCCATCATCTTTCTTTCCATCAGAAGTAGGCCTTCGTAGAGATATTGGATGAGGAGTTGTTCGGATATCCCATGTTGTGGGCAGCTTGCACACAATTGCTTGAACCTCTCCCAATACTCATGAAGAGTCTCAATGTCCCTTTGTTTTATACCACAAATTTCTCTTCTTATACCAGCGGCTCTGGATGCGGGGAAGAATTTATCCAAGAAGAGTCTCACCATATCAGTCCATGTGGTTATAGAACCTGGAGGCAAATAAAACAACCAATCTTTAGCTTTAGTACTTAGAGAAAATGGAAAAGCGCGTAGCTTGATTTGATCGTCGGTTATTCCTTGCGGCCTCATACTAGAACACACTATATGGAACTCTTTCAAATGCTTATGAGGATCTTCATTCTCAAGACCATGAAATGTAGGTAGTAGATGTATCAACCCAGATTTCAATTCGAATTCTACGGCTAGTTCGGGGTAGTGAATACAAAGTGGTTGTTGATTCACATCCGGTGCAGCCAACTCCCTTAAGGTTCTCTCGAGATTTGCCATGTCGTCCTCTTTTTTAGAATTAGACAAGTCCGATACTAAGTTCGGTCTAGTGGATGATCTAGCTTCTTGTCGTAGTCTCTTTAGAGTCTTCTCAATCTCCGGATTATAAATTAGTTCACCTATCTGAGAAGAACGAGTCATACAAGAATAGAAATAAATTTGACACCAATCCCCGGTGATAAGATCACATTATACTTATATTTTCTTTTGGACTTATATTAAATTTATTTTAATATTATAAGAAAATATAAAGAAATGATACTTAATGGTATTTATTGTGAAAATACAGGTTTTGAGGACCCAAAAGTAAATTACAAGTTAATTGGAGGAGTTTTTCACAAAATTGAAGAAGTGAGCGAAGGATTGCACTGAAGGCCGCTGTCCTTGGGCCGGCCTTGAGCCGGCCTCAAAAAGAAGAAAAGCCGCCGGCCTTTAAGCCGGCCTACATTCAAGGCCGCCGGCCTTGAGCCGGCCTTCATTACTCCCCGGATATCCATTGCGAGAATCTCTCCAAAATCGTATCCTAATTAATTTGCTGACTCAAATCCTCATCAGATCAACCTTATCCCCCTCCTCTTTGGATCTATAAATAGACCCCTTGTGTGAACCTTGGAGGCATCATTTCTTTTGTTAAGCATCCTTTCTTTTGTTTAGAATCCCTTTTGCTTAGCATCTTTTGTTTAGCATCCTTTGTTCTTCTTCTTTGTTTTAGCATCATTTGTCTTTCTTTTGAATCATTAGAATTTCCTTAGGTACTTTAGATTTTTCCAAAGTTTAGTTTGAAGGAAGAATGTCATTTTGTTGAAGTTTGCTTTCAATTGAAGAATTCAAGGAGTCATTTTGGAAGATTGAAGCTCTTGAAGATTATAACCATTGTTTTATTTACTTTATTTTCTTTTATGCCATTTATTAGTTTATTCTTGTTGTTTAATATGAATTCCATTGCACCTCTTTATTTCAATTGTTTTTATGCAACTCATACTATAATGTTCTAAATCATCCTTGTGGGAAATTGGATGAAACTCTAGAATGTTAAAAGGATAATTGTAGCCATGTTATGTAATTAGGAATTATTAGGATTATTCATGATTGCAATTCCTTTGATTTCAATTATAATCGGTCTTTGATTATAATTGTTAGAAATCCTTTTGATACAGGAATTGATTAGGATTTGTTAGGAATTCTTAATTAGATTGATTATCAATACGGGAGTTGCGATAATTGGTTTAATTAGAGTTTATGGAGGGCGCAATGCAATGTTTCTTGTTAATTAATCACTAAGGGATTAGGGTTAATTGATTTAGGGCATTAGTTGTTTGTAGCATCGGGAGGTGTATGAACATAATTTTGATTCCTTGGTTAATTGGAGACGCGGAAGCCGACTAATTGATTTAAGGTCAACATCCCTAAAAAGGATTTTCTAAACTCACTTGAATAACTTTATAACCACTAGTTGACATAACTTGGTAGCAATTTGATTAACAAATCTAGGGTGAATTCTAATTTCCCTTGTTCATAATTGATAGATTCATCATAAAATTTTTCTTGTTGCTTTAAGTTAAATTTTTAGATTAGACATTTCAAAAACCCTTTTTAATCACCTAGATATTGATAAGAATTGCCATAGATCTAGTACTCTATTGGTTCCTCGAGGGATCGACAACCTTACTTTTCACCACTTTATTACTTGATACGACCAGTGCACTTGCTGCAATTTACGCTCCCATTTTATATATATGTTCTGAGCGTATCAAGCAGCGGCGCCAAAATTTGATGGGTGTCGAATCAAACAAAAATAAAACCTACTCCTAGACAATTATATGATTTGCATATAGTGGTGAGTAGGGTCGAATCCACAGGGATTGGTAAAGATATTTCTATTCAAAGAGAACAATAAGAAAAAGGAAAATGGGGGGGTTTTGTTTGTGAATCAAATAAAATAAAACAAGGTAAGAAAATCAGATATTGGTAAAAGCCTAGCCAAAGGAATCAAGATGGTTTAATTCTAGGAATTGATCATCGATGCAAATGTTCTCTATTCTTGTTCTAGATAAATTGGTTATGGTTATTAACAAGCTCTAACAACCTATCTCTCCTTACTTCCTCGATAACCTCCGACAAGCGCCTTGAATTATTTCTCTTATTGATTAAACAACCCTTAGACAAGCGCTTAGGATTTAATCTATCAATAGCATTAAGATCTAGAGAGACTACCAATTCATGCCAGTAGATTATAAGATAACCTATTTAAACATGATCACATACCTCCATAACATGAATTCGATCATCTCTTTTATAACCAAACATGTTATTGCGTCACTAAGACTAGAACAATCAAACAATTACGGATTTGACGTGCTAATTGACAATATATTAACTTGCTAATTGAGTAGAAGAGCTCTATTCATACCAATCAACAAAGATAATAATGACAAAACGATCAGAAGATATATGAATACCCGAAAGCAAAGAATAGAATAAATACAAGTCAATTAGACCTCACAATTCGTGGAGAATTAAACATCTATGACCCTTTGGCTAGAAAAGTAGCTTAGCTACTCATGTTCATCAATAAAACGAAAATAAAAGATAGAAACATAATGAACCCGGTTGTTTGCTCTGCCTCCGCGTTTCCTTCTTCAAGATCCAAGATTCCAAAGTTCAAAAGTTGTCCTAACCCTCTAGGGTTGGCTCTATTTATACTATTAGATGGATAGCATGTGATCTTTTGCTAGCAAGATACGAAAATATCTTTCCTTTTTCAAGTAGATTTCGAGAAGTGAAGATACGTCTGCCTGGCACGCCCCACCACACGGCCGTGGGTTAAGCCGTGCCATCCTCTGTGCATATTCTTCAAGTCTTCAACCGCGCCCAGTGTGAACCACGGTTACACACACGGCCAGATTTCAAGCCGTGTCTTCGTCTGTGCATAATCTTCAAGTCTTCATCCGTGTCCAGTGTGTAGCACGGTTACAACCACGACTAGATTTCAAGTCGTGCCTTCATCTGGTTGATGTTCCACACTTTCTTCTCCTTGGTCCTGGCTTCCACCACGGCTTCAAGCACGATTTATCCCACGGCTTCCACCACGGTCGTGCCTTAAGGCGTGTCTCTCTTTGTTCAAAGTCCTCATTTTCGCCTTCTTTTCCAGTGTGTAACACGGTTTGAAACTTGGCCGTGCCTAAAACCGTGCTTCCTCCGGTGGTGTAATTTCTTGTCTTGATCCAAGTTGTAGATGACTTCTCTAAAATACTTGAATTAGCATCCTTGACTCCATTTAACCTGATTTATCACGATGATAGAATTAAAGTACCATTTCCTTATGATTTCTATAAAATCAATAATAATTTAACACAATTTATACTATAAAGATTGAGTATAAAATGGCTCTATCAGGTATCCCATTCCTAGACTTGATGATATGTTGGATGACCTACATGGTGCACAAGTATTCTCCAAGATAGATCTTAAAAGCGGATATCACTAAATTCGAATAAGGGAAGGAGATGAGTAGAAGACTGCTTTTAAAACACGCCATGGGTTATATAAGTGGACGATCATGCCATTCGGTCTAACTAATGCCCCTAGTACTTTTATGAGGTTGATAAATCATGTAATGAAGGAGTTTCTAGATAAATTTGTTGTTCTTTATTTTGATGACATTTTGATTTATAGTAAAAACTTAAAAAATCATGTAATGCATTTACAGGTCATGTTTTCAGTACCGAGGAAACAACAATTGTATGTTAATCTCAAGAAGTGTTCTTTCTATCATACTGAGGTAACATTTCTGGGATTTATTATATCTAGTTCCAGTGTTAGGGTAGATGAGGAAAAAGTGAGGGCTACTAAGGATTTGCCAACACCAAAATTAGTTGCTGAGGTAAGAAGTTTTCATGGACTGGCTTCATTTTATAGATGATTTGTCAATAACTTCAGTAGTATTGTCAATTCGTTAACTGAATTGACGAAAAAGAATGTTCCTTTTGTTTAAGGAGAAAACGCCCAAAAGAGTTTTGAGGAGTTGAAAACAAAACTAACTAGTGATCTAGTGTTAGTTTTACTTGTTTTTGACAGAATTTTTAAATTAGAGTGTGATGCCTTAGGGGTAGGGATTGGTGCTGTGTTAATACAGGATAAGAAGCCCATTGCCTATTTTAGTGAAAAATTGAGTGGTGCACCTTTAAACTACTAAATATATGATAAGGAGTTCTATTCCTTAGTGAGGGTATTGACGACATGGCAACATTATCTTCTTCCTAAAGAGTTCATTATCTATATAGATCATGAGTCATTGAAAGACTTCAAAGGTCAGCAAAATCTATTAAAATGCCAAGCCAAACGGGTGGAGTTTTTAGAGAGTTTTTCATATGTGATTAAGTACAAGAAGGGAAACATGAATGTTATAGTTAACAACTTATCACGTAGGTATATGCTTATCACCTCTCTACAATCGAAATTGCTTGGGTTTGAATTGATGAAGAAACAATATTTACATGATGAATTTTTGAAAGTAATTGTTGAGAGAAGTTCTGGAGAAAAGATAGTTGATGGGTATTATATGATTGATAGCTTTCTATATAAGGCAGGAAAATTGTGTATACTCTATGGGTCTATTAGAGAGTTGTTGGTGAGGGAAGCTCATACTGGAGGATTATCTGGTCATTTTGGTGAAAAGAGGACTCTGGCTTTGTTGAAAGAGCATTTTCATTAGAGGGGTATGATGAAGGATGTCCATAAGGTATTGCAAAGGTGTGGTGTCTGTAAGAGGGCAAGAGGAAAGAAAGGAATTCAAGGTGAATATATCCCTTTGCCTATACCTACCTAACCCTATAATGATATTAGCATGGATTTTTTTTTAGGTTTCCCTAGGACACAGAGAGAAAAGGATTCCATCATGGTTGCTGTTGATCGCTTCAGCAAAATGATATATTTTATGCCTTGTCACAAAATAGATGACGCACTTTTTATAGCTAACCTTTTTGTGTAGGAAATTATAAAACTACATGGTGTTCCATACAACATAGTGTCTGATAGAGACACTAAGTTTCTTAACTTTTTTTTGGAAGACACTATGGAGAAGACTTGGTACTAAACTCATGTATAGTACCTCATGCTATCTCCAAATAGACGGCTAAACAGAGGTTGTTAATCGTACTCTTGGTACCTTACTGAGAGCAACAGTTGGCAAGAATCTTACTGATTAGGACTTGTGTCTCCTATTGTTGAGTTCGCTTACAATAGGTCAACTAATAGTTTAACCAATAAGTCTGCCTTTGAAGTCATGTATGGCTATAATCCTACTCTTCCATTAGATTTCATAGCTAGTCCGGCAACAAAGGAAGAAAGCTTGAGTGGAGTTGAACGAGCTAAGCAGATTGAGAAACTTCACCAAAGGATGACTGATGTGCCTAAAAACCAAGATTAAGAACTTGCAAATGAACTAAATGAACAACTTCAATTTACAAAAGCAAACCGGTTCAAAGGGGTCAAAAATTGCGTGGACCCTAATTGAGGAATGATGAATCAAATGATAAAATCAAGGAAATGAAACCCACAAAGATGTTAATCCTCAATTGAATCAATTAACCAACTTCATTCCAAGAGAAATCTAATCAACAATACATAAATCAAACCGTGATCCTCCTTACAACAAAGAAGCTCCGCGTTGCAAGAACAAGTACAAATTGGTGGAATTAACAAGTGTTAAAAACCAATCAACTATGCAATGAAGGTTTGATTACAAAAGCAATAAAAAATCTGACCAAGAAGACTTCAATCTAACCCTAGATATGATGCACTAGAGATGAAAAGAAAACACAATAATTAGAAATTGATATGACTCACAATTTCCCCTTGTTGCACTCGCCACAATTCCAATTCTTTATATTGAAATTGATAAGAGAAATTGAACTAGGAAGAGCCTTCATTCCCTTACGTAAAGTGTATGTTCTATTTTGAAAATTTGGCCTCTCAAACCCTATTTTAAGCAAGTATTTATAGTTGCTCCCTTTAGGGTTAGAAAATGCACAAAATGACAATTATGCCATTTTCAAGGTGGCCGGTCCTAAATGGAAATTACAATCAAAATGAAAGTGTCCGAAAAAAAAAAAGACAACATAAAATAGTCTATAGAACAATTACAAAGTACAAAATATCATAACTCTTCATGAGTCAATGCTTCGAAATGGAAACAATCGCAGCAGGCCTTTGATTGCAAATTTGACGATGTCCCATGGCCATCAACTAGTGTAGGACATATTGACAACCCATGGAGAATTATTATTGTACCTATAAGATTATTTCTCAAATATTTATTAGATAAAAAGATATGAAGTAAAATATGAGCGATTTGGATCATTAGCCAAATCTAGTTCTAAAAGCATAGGCAGTGCCGGAAAATTTCCCATCAATGACTGAACATCTTTAGAAAACTCAGGAACAACAAAAGCTTCAAGGTAACAAAAATAGGAAAACTAGAATTTATAATCCAGGTGATCCAGTCTAGATTAATCTCAGCAAAGATAGGTTTCCTCACAAAAAGTCACAGAAGCTTTCACCTAGATCAAATGGACCTTTCAAAGTTATTAAGCGCATCAACAACAATGCATACAAGTTAAGGCTACCAGGAGGATACGGTATCTCTGCTATATTTAATTTTGCAAAACCTATCACCATATTTACCAGATGACATTCATGAAAACCTATCAGATTTGAGGGTCAATCTTCTACATGCCCGAGGAGATGATAGGAATCATAAATCTACAAGACCCATAACCAAAGTGAGAGCTAAAGGATTATAGAACTTGACAATGAGGATACTTTTTGAACAATTAGAGCCCGAAGACATTCGTTTAGTGTCTTCATTTACTTTATATAATTGTTTTGCATTTCATCAAACACATTTGTTGATATTACAGGATGGCGAACAAACACACTAATACTTGGTGTATGGGTTATTCATGGACCTACAAAAATCAAGAAACTGGCCATACATTGTTCCTAATGTGGGAGAACTGGTTAACATTTATTCCAAGACGTGGGAGAACCGGCTTGAAGCATTTTTCTTTTGTTAATTTTTCCTTATTTAAAACTAGTATAAATACTTATAAAAGAGGGGATTGAAGACACTTTTCGGAATTCATTTCTTTTGGCTGCCATTTTTTTTCGTGTAAGGGTTTTTCTCTTCCATGCAAAGCACTTTTATCAATTTAACCTAGAATTGTGGCGAGTGGACTTGTTTTTGTTTTGCGTAATATCAACAATTCAAAGTCAATTTCCTAATTTCTACTAGTATGTCACATCTAGTAAGCAATTGGGATCCTTATTTTCTCTCCAATTCACGTCAATTAAGGTTTAAGTCCATTAGGGTTCACACCTATTAAGGTTCAAATCCATTAAGTAATGACCTTAAAATAAGAATAGTAATCAATTTTTCCTACCAACTCAAGTTTCAATAACAAAAATATATCAACTATTGTAGTTTAAAACCTTACCGATTTCTATATCTTCACTACTCATCTCCTTGGGAAAAAATAGGTGTTATTTTTCTTCTCACTACTAAAATAAAGATCATAAAAATCAACATACTCAAGGTCATTACTTGAAATCATAATTCCAAATAGGCGATCTTAAGCCTAATACAAACAATTTTGTGCATCTACATAAGCTACACCATACATAAGTTAATTATCATAAATGCAACAATAAAACACATTCAATACATGCAGTTAATTTAAACTATTATATAACAAATATCCATCACAAAATAGTCATGGAACCAGACTCCAAGAGTCATTTTGAAATATAGACCCTTATATGCTCCTAAGAGTTGCTTTGAAAATGTGAACTCATGAATGTGCTTCAACGAGTTGGTGTTGAAAATGTAGACCCATATATGCGCTCCTAAGAGCCAATCTTGAAATGCAGATCTCTATTGATTCCATGAGTTAGTTTTTGAAAATGTGGAGTAGGTCCCTTACATTTAGATTTGAAAAAATAGGTCCCATGAGTTAGTTTTCTAAACTGCATCATAATTGGTCTAAGTTTTCATGAAAAATAACTTTTAACAATCACAAATGACAATTAATATATTTAACAATTGATCCATCATTAATGTCATTGAGCATATCTTACAGATGTTACAATAATAATAAAACACTATATTAAATTTACTAACAAGTTTATCAAGTGTGTAGTTAGAAGTATTAAATATACTATGAACTTAAGTCGAAGAAAGAAGTTGTGCATAGTTAGAAGGCAAAAAAATTAGAAGCGCTATGAAAGAAAATTGTAGAAGCACCTTATTGCCATAAGCAAATCAAAAGCACTACAAAAGAAAATTGCAAAAGTAGCTTATAAGGAAAAGCAAACCAAAATTAAACAAGAAAAAGAAGTGAAGTTGGAAGTAGAGATAGAAGTATAAATAGGATAAATGTATTTACATAATTAAAGACTCAACACAGTGAGTTAAATGTATTGAGTAATATGTTTAACTAAATATTATGACAATTTTTTTTCATGGAATTTCCATATTTATCAAGTTATTCAAGAAGGAATAAAACAAAGCAACTTTTATGGAATGATGCAACAAACAAATATGATATTCATGGAAAGATACAATTATGAAGGAATATTACATGTAACGGTTGCCACTAGCTATCTGTGGAAACAAATATTATGATAATAGCCACTATGAAGAAAAGAGAAGGCTCAATCAACAAATAAAGAAAATTACAATGGCTATTTCCATGTTAAAGTTTTGGATATTGGATATGTAATGAGCTACACAAGACTTAAGAATAAACAACAAGAACTAATACAATGAAAAGAGAATTGCACTAAAGAGTATTTATATATATATATATTATTTAGAGACATTATGTGAAAGTGTAGAGAAAAACAATATTATAATCCTCAAATAGAGTCATGAAACTTTATAAATATTAGTGGGTAAATATTTGAGAAAATAGTAAGGGGAGTGTGTAGACTTGCGTTATTTCTATGGTAAGGAGTAGGGAGGCAAGGCATTTGTTAGACTGGATAACTAGTGGCATAACCTGTATACCTCATCCCGATTTCTTTCAAATAGTGTAATATGTTAGTGCTGAGAGACTAGTTCCATGGCTACATGCCAGAAGAAATGACTAGCTTAAAAGAGTAACCTTTATAAATTACTACATGATCTTCTTATCCTTACTCTACTTATTCACCACAATTTACTTAATTGTTTATTACTTTCGTGCTTTAATTTTTCATAATATATTTATAAATGTAATTAATGAATTAGATAAATATTACAAATCAAAATCTTATGCATTAAAGGTCATAATACCTTAAGTCTATTGACTAATTCTCTATGTAGTTACTTGTTTTAACCTTAGTTATATTCATCTTGAGTCTCTTTTTATGTTACTTGATTGACTTGGGGGTGTGAGTGATTGACTAAAGCATATGGTTGACCATGCTTTAATCTTTGATAATATATTTATAAACTCATATAACATACCACAAATGAATATCTTATGCATTAAAGATTATAATACCTAAGTCTATTAATTGATTCTCTATGTAATTACTTGTTTTAACCTTGGTTATACTCATCTCTAGCCTCTTTTTAGCTTACCTAATCGACATAGGGGTGTGGGTGGTTGACTAAAGTATATGGTCAACCATGTAGTCAACCGGGTTGATCATGCAGTCAAGTTAGCCAATCATGCAATTGACTAGCCTTTATATGTATAAAACTAAGCTTGAATGCCATCCATTTATTGCTTAGCCCCATTAAACTTTCAAGCATTTCTAAACTTTACCACAAATCATTCCAATACATACCAAGCTTTTACTGTCCCTTCACATCTTACTTGAAAGTTCTAGTTTCAATATATCCCTTAGGAGTTCTTTTAGTCTATCCAAATTTTCTCATTTGTATCATGCTATTGTTTTAATTCTAAGTTCAAAAGTTTTGTTGTTGTGAGACACAAACTTATTTTAAGGTTATATCTAATCGACCACAACTTGATAGGTTGGCTCGACTCCATTACATTTAACCACCCGAGAAGAGGTCTCCCATCTACAACTAGGTAATGCAATTGTTTCAAAAAAAAATCCCCAAATTGACTCTTAGTGAATTGTATTTGACTGGCACTTGCAATGATTGACCATCCTTTCCTTAGAACTACTTTAAACACCCTAAAACTTCCTTTTTTATTTTTTCAATACCTCAAAATCCATCTTATGCATTTTTTTAATCATTCCTTAAGATTCTTACACAACTTAATCTCCTATAATGATAATGTTTGTATAAAACATTACCATAATATTTATTCAAAATCATAGTTTTTTTAATTCCATGATAGAAGCTTCGACTCTTCTCTTTTAATTAATATGCAATCCTTGGGAAAAGAAAAAAAGAAAAAGAAAACATGTAATCCACTCTTAACTAGGAATTTCCATCTTTTTAATTATTCTGCAATTGAATAAATTGAAATGCTCATCAATAGAACTCAAAGTCAAAACTCCCAACCGTGTACATGCATGATGTCCTCTCTATGTTATCTATATAGTTCTATGTCCTGATGTACTTCAGATTCCAAGCATATGAACACAAACCAATTGAAGAATTCAACCAAACAAATTCCACAAAGTGGCATGATTCCAATTGCCATACAAACCGTAATTGTAAGAAACTACTTGCTCTGATACCAAATTATGATGTGCTTAAAAGTGAATCTAAGCACATGAACACTACCATATTGAAGAATCAATCTCAAATGCTCAATGGAACATAAAAATGGCGTGATGCTTAGAATCACGTGGACCCTAATTGGTGTGATCCAAAGTGGATGAATTACAAAATATTCCAATACCAATCAAATTACATATAACATGCAATTCCAATCTTATAAAATTGAAGCAATATGAACCCTAACTGGCATGAACAACAAATGATGAAAAACAACCTATTATCACTAGATATTACAAACTAGTAATAAAAAGAAAGCAACTTAGAAGTTCTTGATACTACTTACAAGAAATTCCAAGCCTCACTCGCCACAATTTACTAGAAATTATAAGAGTGTGTGTATTAGCAAGAGAACTCACTCACTCTCATGGCAACAATATGTTCTTGTTCAAAATGTCAAAAAAGCTCTATACAAACCCTAGTTAGCAAGTATTTATACTTGCTCCAATTAGGCTAAAAATGTTCAAAAAAAATTACACATATGCTACTAAGTGGCCAGTTCTACAACAAATTATAAGTCGCAAAAATGAACAAAAATGGATGGTTCAATAATGACAAATATAAGTGCAAAAGATGGTCTTCAAATGGTCGGTTCTTCAAGTCAATTGAGCAATTTGTGGGCCATTGGATGTGACTCCAAAAATGTCCCACAAGTTGATCATTAGTGAATGTTATTTGGCTATCTCGTAAAACCGATCAATGTACCTACTATAGTGCAAAACCAAACATTATTAGATAAAAAGTGAACATATGTAGATGTCTTGGATCATACATCCAAATCAAGTTCCCCCACTACTGGAAGCACAAGGTAGATTCCCATCATCTCCTTGGGCCTCTGAAAGATTTGCCCTCAAATCTAAGGTGTCATCTCTTAGACTGAAACCCGATGTCTTTGTTTGCCTATTTGCCTAACTTTTAGAAGAGCCAGAGATATTTCTAATTTGTTCTTGGAAAGAGTGCACCTCAGATGGAAACATAGGTGTCAAAACTATCCATGTACCATCCTTTCGAAATATGTAAGTGTTTCTAAACCAGTCATGTAAAACCTTTCTATCAAACATCTAGGGTCTACCCAACAATAAATGAAAGGCGTACATAGGAAGCACAACATAGATAATCTCATTATGCTATTTCTTTCTTACACTAACTGGCACCTTTGCCTTTTGTGTAACATGCAGATTACCATAGTCATCTAACCAATGCAATTTGTAAGGGCTAGGATGCAGGCTAGTGGCTAGTTGTAATTTATCTACTAATGTAGCAGATATGACATTAGTGTAACCACCGCTATCAATAAATAGCACAAAAGTGTTACCTCGGATCTAGCAAGGTGCGTAGAATAGGTTCTCCCTCTATTAGTCCTTGGCATCTGGAGATAAAGTCAAAACCCTGTGTAACACATTAATAGGTAAGTAATGTTCACTTTTTTTATGCTCATGTGTTTTAGCGTTTTGATCATCATAATACTCCTGCAAAGCCATAGACAGATCTGTAGGCTCGACAGCTTCTTCTTCATCTTCTTCTTCGGTGCCCTCCATGACTGTCATTACTCTCTTATTGGGACATTATGTAGCCATATGTTCAAATCCCATGCATTTGAAGCATTTAATCTGGCTTATCTTCGCACTAGTTGACTTTAGTACTGTCTGCCTCACATCAAGTCCAACTATCTCTTTGCCCTTCCCAAAAATCATTTTCTCTTTTATCTGTGCTAGGGGTAATTCTATCTACTGCCTTGATATGCTTACCTGTTCCCTTTGGTCCACCCAATTAACCATCAGCCCCCATGGGCTTAATAATAGTACTAGGCTTGCTACTACTAACCCGAAATGCATTGGATCGCCTCTACCTTTCCACTTTCAAGGCTAACTGCATAACGTCATCAAGTGTACTATACCTCTAAAGCTCCACAACACAAGCTATCTCATACTTTAACCCAAACACAAAACGTGCTAGGGGTTGCTCAGGATGCTCTACTAACCCACATCTGATCATCAAAGTTTCAAACTCCTTGACATAGTCATCCACTGTTTTACCTCCCTGTCTCAAAGTCTGTAGACGCATAAACAGTTCCTGCCTATAATGTACAAGAATGAACCTTTTCCTCAAAACCCTTTTCATGTCTCTCCAAGTGTGAATTTTAGCCTCTCCATCCCTTCGCCAACCGATCACCAAATTTTTCCACTACAAGACGGCATACTCTATGACTCAATAGTAGCAAGACGAACTATGGTGTTATCATCTATCTCATAACACTCAAAAAGGCCCTCAACCTTATCCTCCTAATCTAGATAGTCATCTGCTGAACCCTTGCCATCAAATGAAGGCATCTGCAGCTTCATATATTCTAGACCCCTGAGTGGTCTGAAATCCTTGTTTGGGTAAGGATTGACTCAAAAATTATCATCCCTCTCCTCCTTTAAGGCATGATGATCTCCTCCCACTCTCCTTCCCATGTTTCCTCCTCTTATTGCTCCCTCTCTTTGAACATTTTGAGGAGCTACTCTAAGTGGTGGTGCCTGAGGATTCACTATTGGTGGTTGTAGCATTATCATCCTGTCAATCCTTGTTGCTAGTGTAGCAACAATAGTGGTGAGGTCCTGAAGGTGTTCCTCCAAAGGTCTCCCACTTGCAGTACGATGATCTTGTCCTCCACCAACTTGGCTATTGGCATCATTGCTAATGCCCCCATTCACACCGTCATTCAACATGTTTGTGGATGTGATTTGCTGAAGTACAAATATAATCTAAAACAATTGCAGCACTCACCCTTCACTACACAACACTTCACTCGCTACAACAATCAATTCACTTACAAAATAAACATAACTCTATTTAACTTCACACACCACGTCAACACACACACACACTTGTACACCCACGGTGTAACAAGAAACTAAGGCAACACACACTTCCCTAGACTTCAATTATAGCAACAATTAAGTCGAAGCAATAATTAAACACTTTCAAGTAGTAAGTTATTGAATTCAACTAAGCAAGTATTTAAGTATCAATACTTAATAACTTTTCACACTTAAATGCTTGTTTTGAAATTCAAACTTTACTACTAAACTTCCCTTTTCTAGTCATGGCACATATACAATCCTATACACTGATAGAAATAAAAATCCGACAAGACCTATCATTAGGGCAAGAACCAAAGGAATTCAAATCTTGGTGTTGAGGGCCCATTTTGAGCAGATCGACCCCGGAATTATTTATATATTAACCTCTTTTCTATTATTCTTGTATTGTGTTTTCCAACAGGCACACTTATCATATTCTATAGGGCAATGGACAAACTCCCTCAGACTCAAATTATGGGTTATCCATGGACCGACCTGAACCGGCGATGAGTTGGGCCGATGGATCCTATAGAAGACCGGCATCTTGAAGACAATTTCTTTTATATATTTACACTTTTATTGAAATATTTTGGTTGTATTTTGGTTTTGGGACACTTTTATTTCTTTGTAACTTTCATTTAAGGTTAGCCACCTTAAAAGTGGCAAACTTGTAATTTTGAGCACTTTTTAACCCTAGGAGTAGCAAGTATAAATACTTGCTTAAGAGAGGGTTTGAGAAGCTTATCATTTTGCAGATTATACACCTCTTTTCACGTGAGAATTAGGGTTCATACCTTGGTTCCAAACTCTTATCAATTTCAATCCCAAGAGTTGAAATTGTGGCGAGTGCAACATCTTGAAATTGTGAGTTATATCAATTTCATTTTGTTGTGATTTCTTTTCTTCTCTAGTGTGTTATATCTAGGGTTGAATTGAGATATTTCTTGGTCAGATATACTTGTTGTTATTCATGAATTCTTGTGATTATTTGAAGGAATTATCAAATTGATCCAATTCATCTTTGAGGATTTCTTTGATAACGTGTTCTTCATTATTAGAAAAGGGATTGTTTTGTTACATTTTTCTTTGTCAAATTGAGGCTTCATTTGCGTGGATTACATGAAATTAGAGTGTTGTTAGAAGGCATTTTCATTGAAGTATTCTGATTATATCATTGGTTGTTTGAAATTCATCCTTTCATCATTAGGGTTCATTTGAAAAGTGCCATTTTTGGATCCGATTTTACCTTGACTTGAGATAGTTATTCTTAAGTCTTTTGGATGTGCTTTAAAGTGTGATTAGGCACATCATACACTACGTGTAGTACCTTCCTTACATGACTCCACAACACACTCACACCACTACACACACAACATAAACACGGTGTACTCACTTCAAACCACAACAACACTTCAAGTGTAGCACCTCCTTGCCTCAACACACACAACACCACATGTTGCAACCCGTCAACTCATACACACTTACACCACCGCACACAACTCCCTCTAAAGATCACGACAACAAAAGACAAATGGAAGCAAATATGGACACTAACTCCACACGGTAAGAAATTCAAAATGTTACACCCTTAATGCAACCTTCTCCACAAATGGTAAGAGTCAATTTCAAATTCAAATGAAATGCAATCAATACCATGCAATAACTTATTCAAACTTAATGGATGTGTTTGAATTCAAATGATTACCTATTCTCCATACAAATTCAAATTTGGAAAATTTTACACTTCCACTGCTGAATGCAAAAGGAAAACACACGGCACACTCCACAACTACTTCAAATTATGGAATTCCAATTATGGGATTCAAATTCAAATAACTTCCCCTTCTTTCACACACAAGGAGCTCATGGCAAGATGATAATCATAAAGGACTAAATCTAAAATTCCACTTCCAATTCTGCAAACAACAAGTATGTCACGGCATAATCACACACAATTACTTCAATTCCTCTTCAAATAACTTTAAGTATGAAAATGGAAAAACAAGAACCCTAAATCCCTAAATCAACAAACACAAAATTCCCTTCTCAAAACTATGCTTTGATACCAAATTATGATGTGTTTGAGATTCTAAGCACATGAACACAAACCCATTGAAGAATTCAACCAAACAAATTCCACAAAGTGGCGTGATTCCAATTGCCACACAAACCCTAATTGTAAAGAACAACTTGCTCTGATACCAAATTATGATGTGCTTAAAAGTGAATCCAAGCACATGAACACTACCATATTGAAGAATTAATCTCAAATGCTCAATGGAACATAAAAATGTTGTGATGCTTAGAATCAGGTAAACCCTAATTGGCATGATCTAAAGTGGATGAATTACAAAATATTCCAATACCAATCAAATTACATATAGCATGCAATTCCAATCTTATAAAATTGAAGCAATATGAACCCTAATTGGCGTGAACAACAAATGATGAAAAACAACCTATTGTCACTAGATATTACACACTAGTAATAAAAAGAAAGTAACTTAGAAGTTCTTGATACTACTCACAAGAAATTCCAAGCCTCACTCGCCACAATTTACTAGAAATTATAAGAGTGTGTATATTAGCAAGAGGACTCACTCACTCTCACGGCAACAATATGTTCTTGTTCAAAATGTCAAAAAGCTCCATACAAACCTTAGTTAGTAAGTATTTATACTTGCTCCAATTAGGATAAAAATGTTCAAAAAAAATTACACATATTCCACTAAGTGGTCGGTTCTACAACAAATTATAAGTCCCAAAAATGAACAAAAATGGCTGGTTCAATAATGACAAATACAAGTGCAAAAGATGGTCTTCAAATGGCTGGTTCTTCAAGTTAATTGAGCAATTTGTAGGCCGTTGGATGTGACTCCAAAAATGTCCAACAAGTTGATCATTAGTGCATGTTATTTGGCCATCTCATAAAACCAATCAATGTACCTGTTATAGTGCAAAACCAAACATTATTAGATAAAAAGTGAACATATGTGGATGTCTTGGATCATACATTCAAATCAGGTTCCCCCACTGCTAGAACCGCAGGGTAGATTCCCATCATGTCCCATACTAGAAACCATAGCTTTGATAAGAATGCTATATAATTAAGATTTCTTTTACCTTATATTCCTTAGCTTTCCAACTCTTTGAGTGAAATCCATGCTTAGGTTGACATAATAAAAAATTTGGCTAGCTAAGGCTTGTTATAAGTGAGTGAGAGTGAAAGTAAAGGGAAAATGTTAGTTTCTTGAGTAAGTAAAAGTAGGAGAAAACTTTTTTAGTAAAAAACTTCCCTAAAAAAACTGATGATAGTACATTTCATTTTACTTTTTATATTTTGTACATCATGGGACATGTTTGCACATAATAAGGAAAGCTAAAACTACTGTGGTATAATTATCATCTTTTCTCAAAGACACATTCCACAAAATATAGGTAGCCATTCCTTTAGAAAAAAATAAGTCAAAAAAATATCCCATGATTTTTTCCTTAACTAAAGAGTATTTAGAAAAATCTTAATACTTCATCACTCCTCTTTAATATTTTTCTTCAGTACTCCAATTGTTGCCTTTAGCACTTCATATCTTCCTCTTGGTAAAGCCTTAGTCATAATATCTACCAATTGCTCATCTAATTTATAGTGAACAAGCTACACTTCTTCCTCTCTTTTTTTTCCTTGTCTAATGGCATGAAATTTAACATTTATATGCTTGGCTCATCGATCCTAAACTCATTTTTAAGCATAGAGATAGAGGACTCATCATCAACCATAATGATAGTTGCAACCTTAGATATTTGTTGAAGATCACATAGCACCTTCTTTAGCCTAATAGCCTAATTTATAGCAATAGTAGAGGCTATATACTTTGCATCAACTTTAGATCGAGCAACCACATCTTGCTTCCTTAAAATCCATGAAAAAATCCCTAAGCTAGTAGAAAATATATACCAGAGGTACTCCTGATGTCATCAAGACATCTAACCTAATCACTATTAGAATAACCAACTAAATCACCCTTTTTACCTCTTGTATAATATATATTATAATTGGTTTTTCCCCCTCACATACCTCAAAAACTTTTGTGTTGTACCAAGGTGAGCTTGTCTAGGTGATTGCATGTACCTAGACAGAACACTTGTAGGAAGCATAAGTTCAAGGCATGATGTCACTAAGTATAATAAACTCTCCACAATGCTTCTATACATGCCAACATCCACGGCATCACCTCTTTTAGCCTTAGAAAAAAATTTTCATTAAATATTAGAGGAGTTTCCATTGGTTTACTACTTTCTAATTTAAATTTCTTCAATAATTCCATAGCAGACTTCCTTTGAGAAACAAAAATACCAAACTAAGATTGTTTAATCTCCATTTTAAGGAAGTATGTCATGAGTCCCAAATCTAACATTTCAAACATAGTTTCCATTTCCTTCGTAAATCCATTTATTAGAGACTCATCATTTTCAATCACTAATATGTCATCCACATAGATGGATATAATCAATAACCTTCCATCATTAGTATGTTTAACATACAAAGTGGCTTCATTCTCACCTCCATGGAAACCACAATGGATTAAGTAACCATCTACCCTACTATACTAGGCCTTAGGTGCCTATTTCAATTCATACAAGGCTTTATATAGCTTATATACTTGATTTTCCTTTCCTTGAACCTAGGTTGATCTACATATAGCTCCTCTAGAAGCTCTCCATTGAGGAAATCAAATTTCACATCAAGATGATATACATTCCACTGCATTTGAGTTGCTAAAGCAAATAGTAGTAAGATAATTTCACGTCTTGCCACAAGAAGGTTTTAGCACAACAAAATCGCATTTCTCATAGATCTCAGAGAAGGACTTTATCTTAAGAATAGGAGAATCTAGTTGAGACTCATTAGGAGCTTTTCCATCATCCTTTGAAGATAAGTTTAGAGATAGAATTGACTGAAGTACACTATTATCCTATTCTAGTACCTCCTTTTCCCAGTTCTAGTAGGTGTTTTCATCCACAACTACATCTTTGTTGATTGATACCTTATGAGATTGTAGATTGTACACCTTATAGCCTTTAGATATAGTAGAATAGCCTAAGAAGATACCGTGTTCTACCTTTTAATCTAACTTAGACCTTTTAACTGATAGCACATGAATATAGCACATAGAACCAAAGGGTCTCAAGTGTTTTGCTAAAGGTTTAATACCTCCACATGATTCTATAAGTGCCATTCCTTGTACAACCTTTGTAGGCAGCCTATTAAGTAAATAAATAGATGTATACACAACTTCAACCTAAAACTTTTAAGGTAACTTCTTTTCAACCATCAAACACTTGGACATTTTAACTACCTACCTATACTTCCTCTTAGAGATTCCATTTTGTTAAGGAGAATAACTAACTGTTAATTGGTGTTCTATGCACATATTAGCACAAAATTGATCAAAGTCTTTCAATTATATTCCTTTCCATTGTATAACTACAACAACTTCAAGACATATCCACTTTGTTTCTCAACCATAGCCTTGAACCTTTTGAAAACTGAAAAAAAAACATGCCCTTTATTGCTTAAAAAATAGACTCGAGCCATCCCTAAATATTCATCTATAAAGAGCACAAAATATTTGTTGTGACTCAAAGAATCAATGCTCGTGAGTCCACATATATCTATATACACAAGCCCTAACTTTTCTCTAGCCCTCCATGAGGATTGAGTAAGAAAAACTTTCTTGTGCATTTTTCCGAATTGACAAGAGCTACAGACTCTGTCAACTACGGAAATTTCTAGTAAGTCCCCAATTAAACCCTTCACTTTTATATGCCTTATAAGAACAATATTAAAATGACCATATCGTTTGTGCCATAAAGTAGAATCATTATTAACTACAAAGTTTACCTCATTAACCATATCATTTAATGTTAAGGAAAAGCTTCTATCAACCATTGCCCTCTTAGTAATTAAATAATCATTTGGATCATAAATGGAACATGAGTTACCCTTCATCTATAAAGTTTGCTTGTTGTTAAGTCTGACTTTGATATTGATTATGCTTTATTCTGCAATTCTTTTCTATGTGGCCCTTCTCCTTGTAAAACATATACTGTATAGGAGGTTTTCCTTTAAACCAACAATCTTTTTTCTGCATGGTTATCCTTCTAACATATGCTACAAATGAAACTTTCCATGTTTTCCACCTTCCTTTAAGTTCCTAATTAGCTTCTCCTTTTTAGCTTTGTTGTTTCATTTCCTTTTGCCTTCTTTACTAAATTTTTCCCTTTTGCCTAACTTAAACGGAACCTTTAGAAACTACTTCATCCCTCATGTTGGTCCTTTATTCTTGAGTCTAAAGCTTGCTAATAAGTTTTGCTACTTAAAGTGACTTCAGATCACAAGATTCTTCAATTGCAAACACCTTAGCTTCAAATCTTGCTAGTAAGCTAATGAGAATCTTCACCACCACCTTCTAATCTCTAAAATCCTCACATAGAAGCCTTATTTTGTTTATAGTGTCAAGGAGTTTTGAAGAATACTCCTTGATAGTTTCCCCATCCTTCAACCTTAACACCTCAAATTTTCTTTTGAGAGTTAAGGATTTAACTGTCTTGATCCTCTTACTGCCTTTGAATTCAGCCTTTAGCTTATCCCATGACTCCTTAGGTGTCTCACAAGCCATAATCCTTGTGAAGATGGCTTTTGTCAAGGTTGATTGTATCAACGTAAGAGCCCTTGGTTTCTTAGCAATATTATCTTTGTGTTTCTTCATTTGAGCCAATGTAAGATTAGCTCTTAAAGCTGCAAGGTCTCTATCTTCCTCCACTTCATCCCATAAACTTTGAGCTTTCATCTTGATAGCCCAAATATGATCATTTCCTCTAGTGAAAACCGGTGGTCCCATCAATGTCAATTTGTTGGAGCCATCTCTCACTCTCGCTTACTATGTTAATTCTCTCAACTCACAGAACACTCAAGAGTGAGGTCTCCCTCAACTCACAAGTCCCAAAAAAATGTTGTTCTGATATCATTTTTTAGTTTCTTAAGTAGGTAAAAATAAGAGAAAACTTTTTCAATAATAAACTTTCCTCAAAAAATTGATGATAATTCAGTTCATTTTACGTTTTATATTCTGTATATCATGGAACATGTTTACACAAAATAAGGAAAGTCAAAGCTACTGTAGTACAATTATCATCTTTTCTCAAAGACATATTCCACAAAATATGGACAGCCATTCCCTTACAAAAAAATAAGTCAGAAAAATATCCCATGATTTTCTCCTTAACTACAGAGTTTAGAAAAATGTAGTACTTCATCATTAAAGAATGTTAGCTGCCTATTTTACAATGAAAGCCTAAGGGGTTAAATTACAAGCTTGTCTTGCTTATGTTATATTTTCCCAGAGTATTTTCAGTCAAATATGTCTTCAAAATAACCATAACCCTTTTAATCCAAGTTGTAATCTTTAACGCCGATTTGTTTGCTTATCAATATATTAAGGACACTGAAAAATACGAGCTTAATCATCCCTCACATACCATGGGTTTGTGGAAGAAAATTTGCCGCATGATTTCGTCAAAGACATACATTTAATAAATTATGCTATCCATTAAGCTTGTAACTTCCTTCTCACCGTTGTTTGGCTTTGGCGCTATGCAAACAATGACAGGTTACCTGCCCCACGATGAACAAGTTAAGACACGACATTTCCCTAAATATTAATTTCAGGAATCGGAATACTTGAGGTGAAAACAAGGACATGAGGAAAATCACCAAATTATATAATTCACTCTAGTAATACTTAGCCGGCCATTGCTTTGCTCACAATGTTTACCTACCAGCTGAGATTGGACTGATGACAAACTTCATTTCGAAGCCGGCACTTAAGACGGATATTAAGTCCATTTGGTGTGCTCAGCTAATTAACTTCCACTTCTATTATTTAAAAGCATTTCATGGAATATGCCTTGCTTATATTTTCCAAAGGGAATGCATTAAGATTCAAAGTAAGAACTATAATCCCAATGCAAATTGGTATGCCATCGCCGTTAAAAAGATGCTAACAGGGGCTTTCTATATGAGACTTCAAATTTTAAGGGCAACAGCAGCAGCAAAGGGGAGAGACGTATGAAACTGGGGGAAGGAGGTGTGCAAACTTGAAAGTGATGGAGCTACCTACCAGAGAAAGACTCCCTTTTTACCATCTTAGGCATGAACACCCTCTCGAGTACAAAAACTCGGTACCACCACAACCTCAGGATATGCACTGTTCTGGTTGTAAGCTAAATGTTTTGCCTGGCATGGGCTATTACAACTGTAAGACCTGCCCACTTGTTCTACACCGTGTATGCTACAATATGCCGCATGAACTCCAGCACCCTGCACATGCAAATCACCCATTGACACGCCTTGATGCTACATCCAATTCCACTTTCGCAAGCAATCACACCTGCAGGGCTTGTGGACATAGGATTAATGGTTTGTACTACAGTTGCAACATGTGCCATGTTTTTTATCATATACTATGCTCAGCCCTGCCTCTTAATGTTTCAATCAACAATCACCCCCACATACTCAAGCTGGAATTTTCACTTCCATACGAGTTTCAGTGTGATCTTTGCAGTAAGTCAAGCCACGAAGGATGGGTATATCGGTGTAGCCTGTGTGAGTTCGATACGCATCTCAGTTGCGCTATACTTAATCAGAGAGAAGGATCCTATCAGCATTCACCCGTATTCCCTGCTGCCGATGAAGTGCTGCGGGCCTCAGATCTTTCCAGGGCATCAGATACGGAATGGACTAATGATTTTAAAGTTACCGTAAGGAAAGAATTGACCAAGTTAGTGGCACAAAATATGGTAAGGGGTGTTGTTGAGGGCATTAGCCAAAGAAATTTACAAAGAAAAGCGGCTGAACATACTGAAGTACAGAATCCGAATTTGACAAAAGAGAATCTTGGCGTTGGGAATGGAAGGAACTTAAATTCTAAATTCAGTCAAAACATGTCCAACACCATCGAACCATCTGTGAATGTAGAACAGTCACAAAACGAGGGTAAGCCGGCTCTTATTTCACTAGACCTTGCAACCCCTAGTTACCAATTCAGTGATGCATATTTTTCAATCGATTTGGCAAAGTCTTATTCAACCGTTCCAGAAAAGTCCCAGACAAAGAAGGAGACTAAGCATCAAGATCCTGCGGTTATTCCTCGCACGAAAGAAGAGGAGAGCTCCACAAAATTTATGGCAGCATCAACTCACAAGCATGAGCCTGCAACTGGCTTTTCTTTCGAAAACAAGGCACCGGATGGAAGACTAAATGAAGCATTATTTTTTGACTGGGGCAGCACATATTCCACAAAGCACATGAATCAAACGGAGAGAAACAGAAATGTCGTGGGAGCAATGGCTCGGTCAGATACTGGGATTCAGATTGACACATCAGAGGTAGTAAGTATGCCCTTCCTATTCCTCCATTTTTATTTTATTTTATTTTATTGGTCCATGCGAAGCCACAATCATTGTCTGTTAAAAACTGTCATCTGGTTTCCATTCATCGTTTGGTTCCTGGACTAATTAGGTTTGGTCATATGCCTAGAAGACAAAGAGTAGGCCTTACTATAATTCTCTTTCAAGCGAAAAATGAAGCTGTCAATTGCTCTCAAATTCATTCGGGATAATATCAAAATCGCTGTCTGGACTTTACATGCCTTTCAAATGTATACATAAAGTTTGAAATTGATAGATGTAATACCCAACTCGGCTTTTACTTGTGAAATTTACTACCTTCAAGAAATGGCATAGCAAACATGTATTGGTTAAGAGTATAAGTTAGAGGTAAAGGTAGAATATTTGAAAAGCAAAAGTTTAATTGGATATAAAATTTAACAACTTCAAGTTAGGTGTGAAATTGAGGAAAAAAAAACCTAAAATTAGGTGGTGAATTTTGGTATTGTCCTAATCCATTTAAATTCAAATGGGAAGCAAAGAAAAAGTGATGGACCAACATGTAAATTCACAAAACGGAATGACAGAGACATCGTTACAAAACTTGGCTATGGCATTAAAATGTACTTCTCGCAGGCAACAGGTTCGTGCTGGGCGAAATTTTTTGGTTGCTGCTGCCAAAGGAATTACAAACAGATGTTCAAGCATGGAGGATCATAAATATTTTTTTGTGGAGGGACGTCTAGTTTCTCATGTTCATTAATAGATGGCAAAATTAAAAAGCATGTGGACTTCATGGCCTAAATAATAATAATTAAAGGGAAAAAAAAAAAGAAGAAAAGAAAGTAATTCAGAAGATTGAAGTGTGTGGCTGAACGGGACGGCAAAAAGAGTCGGTGTCTGAATTTTCTTTTGCTGGGCTTGCAAATTGAGAATGTTGGGGTAATAATCTGTTGGAGATGCATGTGCAGGTCTGTTCTGAACAATAATCTAAAGCAAGCATTACGTTTTCTCCTATATAGAAAAGAAAAACAAAAGAAAGGCATGGTTGATACTTTCCTTGTCATTTTGCGATCAATGCTGTGCTAGATATTTTCATCTTAAAAAAAGTAATCACTTAGTTATGTCCATTTTCTGAGTTGTACTTTTCCAGAATTGGGTATCAGTCCAATTGCTGAAAAACGTCCATTTTCCAGGGGCCGGGTGTACACGAGAATAATAGTGTGTATATTATTGAAAGAAAAAGAAAATGGTGTTATAATGTTTAATCACAATATTTATACTTGAGGTAAGTTTAACTCAAGATAGATACAATGATACATGAAAAAGTTTATAATATCCTTATAATAATAATATACAATAATACACCCCTTCGATCTCACAATGCATAAGTTAATGTGAGATTGATGCAATGATCAATAAAGGATGATGTAGAGAGATTCTTAGTGAAGATGTCAGCATGCTAATGATGTGTTAGGATGTAGTGAATGTGAGCTTGACTACTAGCAACCATTTCTCGAATGAAATGATCATCAATGTCTACATGCTTCGTGCAATTGTGGTGAATTGGGTTTGCAGAAAAATAGACGGCTTTAAAATTATCATAGAAAAGGATGATGGAGTGCTGAATAGGAACACCAAGTTCTGTGAAAGAAGGTAAATCCAAGTGGATTTTGCCACTGCATAAGCAAGAGCTCTCTATTCAATCTCAATAGAGCTTCAAGACACAGTGGGCTATTTCTTGGAACACTAAGATTGTCACCAAGGTAAATAGTATAGCCTATCATACATTGATGAGTGTTGGGACATCCTATCAAATTAACATTAGCAAAAGTAGTCATGGAGGTATGGAATGTGCAGATGATTGGAAGCCCTAGAGCTAACGTACCCCAAAGATAGTGAAGGATGTGTTTTGCTACTTGCATATGATTTATGGTAGTATAGTGAGGTATTGCACTGCACTAACGATCTCACAATAAGTAGTGGGATTTTGTGATGAGGAAGAGCCATGGCTGTGGAGGTAACTTTAGGGCAATAAGGGAGTGGTGATTGGTTTAGACAGATGCATGTGGTGACACTTCATGAGATCATGGGTGAACTATGATTGACATAAGTAAATGCTTTGAGCTGTGTGAGTGACACAAATGCCTAGGAAGAAGTGCCAGGGGCTAAGGCCTTTTATGGCAAATTGATGGGAAAGGGTTGAAATGTAGTGATTTAGAAGGGGGTGTTACTACTAGTGAAGATAATGTCATTTACATAAAGGAAAAGCACAAATGTGTTAGAACCTCTATGCAAGAAGAACATAGACATGTTAGCCTTGCTCTAATAAAAAACCAAGTGTAAGAGGAAGATGTTAAATTGATGAAACTAGGTTCAAGAGGCCTATTTTAGGCCATAGAGGGATTTCTGCAATTTGTAGACATGGTGTGGATAATGAGGATGGATGAAACTAGGTAGCTGCTTCATGAAGATTGTCGTAATAAGACTGCCATGGAGGAAGGCATTTTTAACATCATGTTGGCAGATGTCCCAATTGGAGATAATAGAAAGAGACAAGACAAAATAAATGGTGTTGGGTTTGATAACAAGGCTAAATGTTTTTATATAGACTATGCCTTCACACTAAGTAAAACCTAAGATAGCAAATCAAGCTTTGTGATGCTTAACTTTTTCATTAGCATTGTATTTTAGCTGAAATTTTTAGGAGCTGCCAGCAACGTTTTAATTTAGATGTAGAGGTACCAAAATCTAGGTTTTGTTTTAGAGAAAAAATAAATAAACTCTTCTCTCATGTTGGCCATCCATTAAGGGTCACGAAAGGCGACAATGTGTTGTTAAGGCTTAAGTGTAGAAGATTATGTATATAGGTTGACAATGGTATGAGATTTTGTGATACTAGACTTAGAGTGAGTGAGCATAAAGTGTGATGGTTGGGTTGTGGAGACTGTAGAGATGGGAAGGGTAGAAGTGATTGGAGAAAGTAAAGCGAGATGTTGTTGTGTGATAGGGGGTTAATGGTGTAACTAGTGGAGGTGATGATGTATTAGTGGTAGAGTGAGTGTTAAAAGAGGAGTCTGAATGAGACTTGGAATGACAGTAGACATGTATGATGTGTAGACAAGGGTTAGTGGGATTAAGGGAAGAGGAAGTATGAGTTGAAGGTACTAAGGTTAAGGCTAGCAAGGTAGGAGAGCTTGAGGTAGAGTAGATGAGGCGTGTGAAACATGGGGACGGAGTGGGTGAAGTTCAAGTATTAGGGGAGGAGGAGGTAGCGAAGGTGAGGGTAAAACAGTAGGGGGGGGGGAGGGGAGAGAGAGATTTGAAGTGGTGGATTCAATAGTCATGGTAGCAATAGAGACAAGTTGTGTGTAAAGAAAATCATATTCATTAAAGACCACATTGCGATTGACATAAACTCAACCTTAGGAAGGATCAAGGCAGTGATAGCCTCTATGGTGAGTGGAGTATGCAATAAAGATACATGGAATGGACCATGGTGAGAGTTTGTGAGGAGCTTGATGTGTCAAATTAGGGAAGCAAAGGTATCTAAATGTAGGAAGTTACTAGTAATTAGGTGCCGTACATTGAAGAAGCTCAAATGGGGATTTGTGCTGAAATGTGGCTATAGGAGGTCAATTTATGGTATAAATTGTAGTTAAGGTAACATCAACCTAGAAAGAGGGGGGGGGGGGGGGTAGGTTAGCATGCAATTGGATTGTTCAAGCTAAGTCAATAATGTGATGATATTTGCATTCCAGAATACTATTCTTTTAGGGAGTGTAACAACATGAAAGTTGGAGATGAATACCATTATCACGCAAGAAGGTATTTAAAGCCTTATTAATAAATTCACCACCACCATTAGAATGAATTTTTTTTATAAAAGTAGACAAATAATTTTCAACTAAAGCTTTAAAGTGCTTAAAATGAGACAAGACTTCAAGTTTATTATTGTATAATCATCTACAAAAAGTACATAATAGCAAAATCCTAAATTTGACCTAATAGGAAACAATCATACATAAGAGTGAATTAAATCTAGGGGCTTTTAAGCTCAATGTTATGATTGTTAAAATGGTTAGGAAGTAGACTTTCTAATGTAACAAAAGTGACAAAGACTAGAAAATGCTGGTGTAGACTTGACTTGAATGATCTAACACTAAGTAAGCTAGAAAAGGATTTCAAAGTGACGATGACATACATAGGGATGCCAAACTTCTTTAGGGACTACTGATGCGAAGAGAGGCAAGAGAGACTGAACTGGATGTAGGGTAATAGGATAGAGAGGATGCCTAGTTAAATATTGTAGGAGGATCTGACTTGTTTGAGAATCCTTAATAGAAGAAAACAAAGTCATTAAAAGTGATAATGTAAGGTTTGTCATGACACAATTGTAACATAGATCGAAGATTGTATGTAAGGGAAAGGACACATAAAATATTTTTAAGATACAAGTTGTAACCATGGGTGCGAATTGTGAGATTACCTGTGTCAGAATTAGTATAAGGGGTGAGATAAGTAACTATGCTTGCATATGAGATTATGTGGTGCATAGCATCTGAGTTAGGATACCGGATAGCCTTATGTGATTCATTGATTGACAAGCTAGCAAAGGATTAAGGCACATCTACATAAGATTTGTTAAACCTATGACAACAGTGTAGGATAGAATGATCAATTTTGTCGCATATCTAGCAAATTACCTTAGATGAGTGAGTGGAATGAGTGCTAGTTTCTAGAGGAGGATGTTGCCGCTAACCAAATGAATCATGCCTAAAAGTGTTGTAATGTTAAGTGTAATGCAAAGCAATATGAGAAGATCAAGGAGAACGACTATGCCCCCTAATTGTGAAGTTGTGAAATCTTAGAGAATTAGGCTATTTTTGATAATACAAATAATTGAGACAATTGTTTAAAATCTCAATAAAATAGAATATAGTACCCCTGATTTTTTTTACTAATATTGAGACTTTCAAATAATTACAATTCTTGTCTATGCTTTACAATTAGACATCAAAGATTATTAGCTACATAAGGTTATTCTTCAATCTTTATTTAACAAGAGTTTTATTTAGTCAATTTAAAATTTTTTTAAATATCTGTATACAATTTTTTTTCCTTTAAGAGATATAAATAATTAACTTGTTTAAGGAACTTTTCTAGCTAACTTCCTAAGAAAGCTACCTCAAAGTTAACTTCTTAAGAGGGTTACTTAGTTAACTTCATAAAGAAGGTTACCTTACTAACTTCTTAAGGAAGCTTACTTGACCAACATTTCAAGTAAGACATCAAAAGAAACTTAGCTAAGAGGTATACTAAATTAACTTCTCAAGGAAGTCATCTTGATAAATTTGATTACTAAGTTTCTCATGACTTCTAAGGAAAAACCACCAAATTAACCTCTCAATAAAACTACTCATCTTATAAAAACCTAAACCTGTGAGATGAATGAGTCCCTAAATCTAGGATATCTTATCTTGAGATAGTCAAATAAGGTTAAAATACTATAGTTGACTTAGTAAACCGATAATTCACTTGAGTCAACTTGTTAAAAACAAAATATTAACTAGAGTCAACTCCATATTAGATGAGAAAATACTTGGGTTGACTTGGGTCTATCAGTATAAAACACCCGAGTTGACTTAAGGCTTGTTAAGTAACCATGTAAGTTTGATTTACATGCTTATACAAGTTAGCACCAACCCTTCTTTATCTTAAACCGAGCCACTATATAACAATGAAATCCTTACTCTAACTAAATTATCTTATGGAGAAGGAAAAAAAGTATGAGCACTTGATAGATTTAACCCAAAAATCATAATCGAAGATCACAAATTCTAGCCCAAATGTCACATGTAATTCCTAAGAATTTTTGTATATGGTGCCTTTAGAAATTTTATTAGATAAGGACATTTTAGCTTCAAATGAATCCAAATATAGCTTAGGAGCTAGAAATGGCTTGATGTTTTATAAGTTAACCTAAGTCAACTTAGTCAAACTTGATACGAACCACGCCAACCCGTAACGAAACCCAATACCAATACGTTCGGAAATTCGTTGCCTAAGACGCCCAAACACCTAAAGTGGAAACCGCGACCCGTTGTCTATAAGCGAGATAAAAACCTTAGTATAAAAACGAAAACGCCACAATCGGGATGAAAGACCGATTGATAAGTCGAGATAAACGCCACGGAAATCAATCCGATAAGTTCGATTTAGTTCTTAAAGAACCAAGAGAGGTGCTTCTCAAAAGTGTTTAATGTTCAAAGGTGTATGTTCTTTATTGTTCTAAACCCTAAGAGCTTTTATACTAGGGTTACAATTCGTGTAAAACAAGTCCAAAATGACGTAGTTTAGATAAGTGGCGTAAAAACGCGAAAACAGAACAAGCTGGACGGCAGAGGATATACGGCCGTGTACACGACCGTGTACTTTGGCCGTATACCTTTCTGTGCAACCTCTGGCAACATACACGACCGTGTACTTCTGGTCGTGTACCTTCCTGGGGATTTGCTTGACTCAATACACGGCCGTGCCTTTTAGCCGTGTGTCTGGCCGTGTATGATTCTATGTAATCTTGAGATTCCTACATGGCCGTGCCTTTAAAATACACGCCCTCTTCATCCCGTGTCCAGTATAACTTGTACAAAAGCAAGGGTCTTCCCATGGTTGTTCCAATCCGTTCTAACTTCATGATTGCTCCAATCCTTTCCGGCTTCATGGACAACCTTTATCAACCTGTTAAGTGCTTCCTTGAATCGTTTTGCTAGATTTCTTGTGATCGGTCCAGGCGGCACTTCAAGAGAATCCACATTTCTTCTTCCGGCTTGGCTCTCATCATGGATCTCATCATTCCCCTCCTCTTGAAAAGGATTTTTCCTCAAATCATTGCCTGCATCAAATGGACTTAGCTTAGTAACATTAAACATGACACTTACTGGATACTCACCTGGTAGATCTTTCTTGTATGCATTATCATTGATGTACTCAAGAATTTGAATTAGTTCATTGCCTCTAGGAAGTAATTTTGATCTACGCTGTACGGGAATCCGCTCTTTGCGCATGTGAACCCAAATCTAATCTCCAGGCTCAAAAACAGCTTGTCGACAACCCTTGTTGGCTTGTCTCACATACTGCTCCGTTCTTCGCTCAATGTTTAGCCTTCTCACGAAATCTGCCTTAGAATCAGCTTCAAAACTCACAAACTTATTAAGTTGCAATGGCAATAAATAATTAGGAACCAATGGGTTAAAATCATACACAATCTCAAATGGTGAACAATGAATAATGCTATTTAAAGCCCTATTACATGCAAACTCCACAAATGGTAGATAATCCTTCCAAGTCCTAATGTTCTTCTCTATGATTGCCCCTAACAATTAAATTAACGTCCTATTAACCACCTCAATTTGCCCATCAGTTTGTGGGTGACGGATAGTAAAAAACATCCGTTTAGTTCCCAACTTTTCCCACAAGACTCTCCAAAAATGACTCAAAAATTTCTCATCTCGAACACTAACAATGCTTCTAGGTATACCATGCGGATGCACTACCTCTCTAAAGAACAAATCAACAATGTGTATAGCATGATCAATTTTATGACAAGGACTGAAATGAATCATTTTAGAAATCCTATCCACAACCACAAAAATAGAATCTCGACCATGCCTAGGCTTAGATAATCCTAACACAAAATCTATGGACATGTCTATCCATGCCTAGGCTTAGAAAACCCGTGACGAAACCCAATAGCAATACGTTCGGAAATTCGTTGCCTAAGACGCCCAAACACCTAAAGTGGAAACTGCGACCCGTTGTCTATAAGCGAGACAAGAACCTTGGTATAAAAACGAAGACACCACAATCGGGATGAAAGACCGATTGATAAGTCGGAATGAACGCCACGGAAATCAATCCGATAAGTTCGATTTAGTTCTTAAAGAACCAAGAGAGGTGCCTCTCAAAAGTTCTTAATGTTCAAAGATGTATGTTCTTTATTGTTCTAAACCCTAGGAGCTTTTATACTAGGGTTACAATTCATGTAAAACAAGTCCAGAACGACGTAGTTTAGATAAGTGGCGTAAAAACGCGAAAACAGAATAAGCTGGCCGGCAAGGCACGACCGTGTACTTTGGCTGTATACCTTTCTATGCAACTTCTGGCAACATATACAGCTGTGTACACGACCGTGTACTTTGGCCGTGTACTTTTCTGTGCACATTCCGGCCACATACACGACCGTGTACTTTTGGTCGTGTACCTTCCTAGGGATTTGCTTGACTCAATGCACGGCCGTGCCTTTTAGCCATGTGTCTGGCCGTATATGATTCTGTGCAATCTTGAGATTCCTACACGGTCGTGCCTTTAAAATACATGCCCTCTTCATCCCGTGTCCAGTATAACTTGTACAAAAGCAAGGGTCTTCCCATGGTTGTTCCAATCCGCTCCAACTTCATGATTGCTCCAATCCTTTCCGGCTTCATGAACAACCTCTATCAACCTGTTAAGTGCTTCCTTAAATCGTTTTGCTCGATTTCTTGTGATCGGTCCACACGTCACTTCAAGAGGATCCACATTTCTTCTTCTGGCTTGGCTCTTATCATTCCCCTCCTCTTGAAAATGATTTGTCCTCAAATCATTGCCTGCATCAAATGGACTTAGCTTAGTAACATTAAACATGACACTTACTGGATACTCACCTGGTAGATCTTTCTTGTATGCATTATCATTGATGTACTCAAGAATTTGAATTAGTTCATCGCCTCTAGGAAGTAATTTTGATCTACGCTGTACGGGAATCCGCTCTTTGCGCATGTGAACCCAAATCTAATCTCCAGGTTCAAAAACAGCTTGTCGACAACCCTTGTTGGCTTGTCTCACATACTGCTCCGTTCTTCGCTTAATGTTTAGCCTTCTCACGAAATCTGCCTTAGAATCAGCTTCAAAACTCACAAACTTGTTAAGTTGCAATGGCAATAAATAATTAGGAACCAATGGGTTAAAATCATACACAATCTCAAATGGTGAACAATGAATAATGCTATTTAAAGCCCTATTACATGCAAACTCCACAAATGGTAGATAATCCTTCTAAGTCTTAATGTTCTTCTCTATGATTGCCCCTAACAATTGAATTAACGTCCTATTAACCACCTCAATTTGCCCATCAGTTTGTGGGTGACAGATAGTAAAAAACATCCGTTTAGTTCCCAACTTTTCCCACAAGACTCTCTAAAAATGACTAAAAAATTTCTCATCTCAAACACTAACAATGCTTCTAGGTATACCATGCAGATGCACTACCTCTCTAAAGAACAAATCAACAATGTGTATAGCATGATCAGTTTTATGACAAGGACTGAAATGAACCATTTTAGAAATCCTATCCACAACCACAAAAATAGAATCTCGACCATGCCTAGGCTTAGATAATCCTAACACAAAATCTATGGACATGTCTATCCAAGGCTCATGAGGAATGACACTATACTCATATAACCAATCTAAGAAGTCATCTAAGCAAAGAATAGTATGACGATACTTTACTGTGATGTTGTTGCTGGCACGGCAGTCAACACGCATTCTCCATGTCCCATCCTTCTTAGGCACCAAAATCACAGGCACTGCACATGGACTCATGCTCTCCCTCACGTACCCCTTCTCCATTAATTCTTCAACCTGCCTTTGAAGTTCCTTTGCTTCCTCCGGGGTGTTCCTGTAAGCTGGCTTGTTTGGAATCGATGCTTCGGGTACAAGGTCAATCTGGTGCTCAATACCACGAACAGGTGGTAATCCCTTTGGAATCTCCTCAAGAAAGACATCTTCAAAGTCCTGCACGAAAGACACAACCACACTAGGCAAAGAGTTAGATAATTCGTTAGTAGTTAAACATGTTTCCTTAAAAACCAGAAACAACATAGGTTGCTTCATCACTAACGCTCTGCTCACTACACTCGCTCTTGCCACACAACTCTCCTTTTGCAAGGCTGCCCTCTCCTTTTCACTCACCACCAAAGTTGATTCCCCTTCAACTTGGCCTCTCACACTCTTTCCAGCCTTCCTCTCCTTTTCCTTTTGATCTTGACTTTTATATTCCTTTTTCTTCTCATTGTCTTTTGCTCTCTCACTCTCACTCTGCTTTTCACTCACCTTATGTTTTGCCAAAGACTGTTGTAGCTACAATTGATCCTCATACACCTGCTCAGGTGTTAACCGTTTAAGATTAAAGCTTTTCCTTTGGTGAACAAGCGTATACTTGTTAGAAAAGCCATCATGAACAGCCTTCCTATCAAATTGCCATGGCCTCCCCAACAACACATGATATGCTTTCATTGGCACTACATCGCATAGCACCTCATCCTCATATCTACTAATGCAAAAACCAATCAAGGCTTGCTTACTCACCTTAGTCTCACCACTATCATTCAACCACTGCAATTTATATGGACTAGGGTGTCTAACAGTTTTGAGCCCCAGCCTCTCAACAATAAAATTGCTCACTACATTGGTGCGACTTCCCCCATCAATAATCAAACTACAAATGTGATCTCCTAGATAACATCCAGTATGAAATATATTCTCTCTTTTCCTATCTCCTCTATCTTCCCAATCTCTAGTCACTCTGTTCCGCCCACTATAACCTCTATAACTCCCAACAGAAGGCTCATAAAAATCATCATCCGACATTTTATCTCCATTACTCGATACTCTCCTAGAACGACTCTCCCTCTTACGCCCTTTGAATACGTTTGTGGATTGCTCTAGTTTTTGCTCTACCGTCTCATGAATTTGTTCCATTCCCTCTTGGAACATCCTCTCCATTTCTCCCCTCATCGCCTCAATTACTAACCTAGCATCAAACCTTCCCCTCTCACCTTCAGGAGAATGTTGTCTCGACATAGTTCCTGCAGAAAAGATTGGTACAACACAAATATATATATAATTAAACCTCACGATACACTCCCTTACGTGTTTCACTCAAATGACGATATCACACAGTCACTCGTGTATTCTCACAAATAATGATGATATCAACTCGCCAATTTCCTCTTCTCAATTCTTTTGGAACTAACCCGAACTACACCAATTTCCTTCCGTAGAATTCAAAACAACTCTAGGGTTCGTAAATTTTCCTCTATTTTTTTTTTACCCGAATTTTTTTTTTGTCTCTGTTCTGCTTTTGATCACGTTTTTTTTTTTCTTTTCTTTTCTTTTCTCTTCTTTTTTTTTGTCGTGATTTTTACTCTCTCTTTTTTTTTAACAATCTCCTAAGCGATATTACACTATCAAAAGACAATCAATACTACGAAATTGAATACGATAATTGATATGAACGATTGGAGTTAGGGTTTTTGATATTACCTTCCTCAACCAAACTTGATGTTTTGACAAACCTAAGCTCTGATACCAAACTGATACGAACCACGCCAACCCATGACGAAACCCAATACCAATACGTTCGGAAATTCGTTGCCTAAGACGCCTAAACACCTAAAGTGGAAACTGCGACCTGTTGTCTATAAGCGAGACAAGAACCTTGGTATAAAAACGAAGACACCACAATCGGGATGAAAGACCGATTGATAAGTCGGGATGAACGCTACGGAAATCAATCCGATAAGTTCGATTTAGTTCTTGAAGAACCAAGAGAGGTGCCTCTCAAAAGTGTTTAATGTTCAAAGATGTACGATCTTTATTGTTCTAAACCCTAGGAGCTTTTATACTAGGGTTACAATTCGTGTAAAACAAGTCCAAAACGACGTAGTTTAGATAAGTGGCGTAAAAACGCGAAAACAGAACAAGCTGGCCGGTAGGGGATACACGGCCGTGTACTTTGGCCGTATACCTTTCTGTGCAACTTCTGGCAACATACACGGCCGTGTACATGACCATGTACTTTGGCCGTATACTTTTCTGTGCACATTCCGGCCACATACACGACCGTGTACTTCTAGTCGTGTACCTTCCTAAGGATTTGCTTGACTCAATACACAGCCGTGCCTTTTAGCCGTGTGTCTGGCCGTATATGATTCTGTGCAATCTTGAGATTCCTACACGGCCGTGCCTTTAAAATACACGCCCTCTTCATCCCGTGTCTAGTATAACTTGTACAAAAGCAAGGGTCTTCCCATGGTTGTTCCAATCCGTTCCAACTTCATGATTGCTCCAATCCTTTCCGGCTTCATGGACAACCTTTATCAACCTGTTAAGTGCTTCCTTGAATCGTTTTGCTTGATTTCTTATGATCGGTCCAAGCGGCACTTCAAGAGGATCCACATTTCTTCTTTCGGCTTAGCTCTCATCATGGATCTCATCAAAACTAAAAGTCAACTTGAGTCAATTGACTCAACTAAACTAAGCAAATTAAATCTTCTGCTTAATACCCATGAAAAGACTTAAGTGAACCTAGGTCGTTAAAGTTTAAACCCAAGTTAAATTAGGGAAGACTTAATAGATAAGACAACAAGTATTTATATAATACCCTTTTATGATAGAATTGTTTGAATTGACTCAGTAAAAGTTTAGTTAAAATTTGTTGATTGTACTAATTTCCACTAACTCTTTACTTAAAAGTTCAATCTTATTCCTAATTTTTCACCTAGTAACCTAAATTCAAATTTAGATAAATTTCATCTATAGGACCAATACTCAACTCCAAATATTCCTTAAATATTTGATTAAAAAACCCAAACTTGATTGATTAAAGTATACTCCGATTTAACTTAAGTCAACTTTCGATAAGCAATTAGATGACTAAAAAAAACTTGCCTTGACTTAAATCAATTCTTTTCCAAATCCATTTAATCTTACCCTGATCATAAGAATTAACATCATAGAACTTATATTATCAAGAATAAGGGTAAATTAATAACAATTCCAATTGCAAACGTACTCAATATCAGAAGTCCCTAAACTTTGACTTAGAAACACCTAACTGATTACACTTAAAACCACCCCTTAATCCTAATCTATTTTAACTAAATAATTCCATAATTCATTGTTATATCTTAATTACTAAATAAAACGTAAATAAAAAAAGAAAAACCTACCTAAATGAACTAGTTGCATCTTCCCACTTAGGTATCACTTTCAAGTTCAATTTCTACATGAAATCTTTGAAAAATCAACACCTTAGCCTATCTTATCTTATGGAAAATGACATTACCATCATACCTTATCTAGACTTATCTCCTTGGATAAATTTTCACAAGATAATGAATGAAAAAGACCTCTAGACCAACCAATTTTCTTCTCTTCCCTTGGCGTCACTTACATGAGAAGTTTCCATCAAACATCTTTTATTTTTTAAACATTATCCTATCTTATCTTACCTCTATCATATCTGATCCTTATCCTATCTTATCTTATCTTGACTAAAGCTAGAAAAATGACTTGGATATGATGTAAATAGACAAGCCAAAACTAGCTCTAAATGCCCCAAATCTTCACGTGTAGATGCCTTCCATTTTCACCATCATGCCTTCATTTATTTCACCTTATGTTATCTTATACTTATTAAATCCTACCTAAAATACACCCTATTGTATCTTAATTACACCTTATTTACTTACAAAAAAGACATGGAAAATTTTGGAAAGATAAACCATCAAAACCAGGTTGCAACCTTCCTTTCTAACGTAGACCGCTCCCAAGTAGTTTCACTTAACATGTCATCACCCAATTTACCCCAATTTATCTTAACTTAATCTAATCTCTCTAAATTAACTTAATTAAAATAGGATAAAAATTGAAATTATCATGGAAAAATTAAATTTTTAGAGTTGGTTAAGCAAGAAGAAAATTACATGCAAATTTCATCTCCAAAGCATCTTGTTACTTTACCTTATTTCACCCTTTCTTAAGACCATCTTACCTAATCTTAATCAATCCTAAATTAACCCAAAGTTTACTATGTTGTAGCTAAGAAAATAACCTACAAAAAACCCAAAATTCAGCTCAATCCAACATTTTAACTCCTCCTTAAAATATGACAAATAACAACATGTGATCTTATCTCCAACACATCATTACCCTACCTTATCCTACCCCATCCTATGATCATCATTCTTAATCTATTTTATCCTATTTTTAGGCATCATTTCTACCCTAAATATTTTATTAAAACCCTCTCCTTTGGCATGGAAAAACATAACATAAATTAATTACAAAATAACAAAACTTAACTATTATAAAAGGGAAAGTAAAAAAGCTAACTTACCTAAGTAAAACCCCTCTAATTCCTACGCCACTTTGAGGCCCTTTTTCCTCTAATTTTTCCTCATCCAACTCTTCACTAAACACACCTAATATTCTAGTAGAAAGGTAGAAAATTGCATCCATAATTAACCTCACTTGCATCTCTAAAACCGGTAAAGGTTTTAGGGCCACCAACTCCATGCACTAAGGTAAGAAACTTCCAAGAAAGATTAAGTGACTTCTAACTCTCTTAAGGTAGTTACTAATATATCCTACTTTCTATATTTTGGGACCTTTATTTTAGGTTTTTAAGGAGTTTCCATCCAATTAAGGTAGTCTCAATTAACCATAGTTGTGTTTGTAGTACACTATTCGTATATGTATACTGACATCCCCTATTTGTAAAAGTTATAGGTTCCATAAATTACTCCACTTCAAGAAACTCTATCTTTGTAAGATTGCTCTATTTTTCTTTCATTTAGAATGTTTTTGGATAATTAGATATGTTTTCGAATCCTTAATAATTACAAAACTTTAAAGAAAGGATGTTAAGGCTATTTTCCCGAACCTTGGGGACTTAAGATTCTCTATGACCATTTTGACTTATTGAACTTCATTGGACATATTCTTGGACATATATTTAACTTATCATGACATCATTTGACAATAGGACTTACCCTGACAAAGACCTAAATGTATACCTAGATGAAAGACCGTAAATTTATACTAGAGACCTTAGACCTCAAATATTAAGAATCTAAATATTAAAAAGATACTTAAAAGACTATCTTAAAACTTAAGGATAGGATCAAGGTATTAGATTAGCATGTTTTAGTGATAGCTATTCTTATATGTATATCTTTCTATGTTTAATTATTTAGGTATATCAAACAACTCTCTATTCCTACCAGAAGATGCTAAGGTGAAGGAGTTCATATGATCTACTATCTATTTGTTGCTTACTAATTGCATGATATTCTATTGATTGCTATTGATTTTTTGGTAGAATGATCAATTGCTTTATATGCTCTCATCCTTATGATGACCTTATTAACTAGTAAACTTAAATTCTTAACTAAAATAATTGGATTACTCATCACAATGCTATGATTCAACAAGTAAACAAAAAGGAATGAAGAGTATTCAACCTTTGACAAATTTTTTTGATACATGTTGAAACATTTTGAAACCTTTTAAGTCTTTTAAAAATGTTTTGTAAAGGTTATACCAAAAACCCGACAAGTGCTCTTAAAAGTTGCTGTTTGGAAAACCTCAGTGTAGCCAATGGTAATTTTATCTAAACTAATTTCATTGGAGGCAAAGCGGTTGGAACAACTCTTATTTGATGCTTATGAGGCATTGTTAATAGTTTGATTGCAAGTAGATGCTGAGTATTTGATTGATAGTGAATGGCTTGATGTGAAATTCACCATGACTAGCTCGTGTGGCATTTTTATTTTTATTCTCAATGACGAGTAAGTGTTAACTTTATTTAGGGGACCATGCCCTTAAAAGCCTCTCGAGTAAGGTGAGGTGCTCCATGTAGGGTAAGTATGGAGGTTGATGTACATTCTTCCAATCGTATCAAATTATAAATTTATAAACCCAAAGAAATCTAATAATCGAGCTAAGCAAGTGTATAGATTTTAGCAGGTATCGTCCTCAAGGATCTTGAAAATAAGTACTAGTATTACCATTTTTTACTATATAGTCTAAATCTTAATGTGAGATTAACAATTTGAACTACCAATTAACTAATCTAACAACCATAAGATTAATTATAATTGCTTTAATAGATGAATTCAATTAGAAAAGCATACCCTTTCTCTTGATCCACCCTAAACCTTAGCTTTCTTATAATCTAGTATTGATTAACAAATTGCTTATACTTTGCATTACTGGAAGTCTCAATTAAACTAATTACTCCCTTGATGTGCTACAATTAGATTCCAATGCCAATTAAATACAAGAGAAACAATTCAATTCTAGCTCCCATAATTGGCGTGAAACCTAGCAATATAAGAACCCTGATTTGGCTTGAAAAGGAACAAATAAAACAACCAATTACACACTAGATATGACACAATAGTAATAATTGGAAGCAACTCAAGAAATATTGATATAACTCATGATAATTTCTTAAGCTAAACTCACCACAATTTTAAATGAAATTGATAAGAGTGGAGGCATGAAGAGATGACTCCCACAGCACAAAAATCAGATATTGTAATATTCAAAAGTCCCTTACAAACCCTACTTTACAAGTATTTATACTTGTTCTAAATAAGGCAAATTTAACAAAAGAAAATACAAAAAAAATAATAACATATGTGGCTGGCTTTCAATAAAAGGAAATTATAAATAAAACCCTTATATGTGGCCGGTTTCCTTGAATTCCATGGAGTAATGTAAGACCAGTTCTTCTTTGATTTACGTAGGTCCATGAATAACCCATAAACTGAGCATTAGTGAATTTACTCACCGTCTTGTAAAAACCGACAAATGTACCTGCTAAAATACACAATAATTATACAATGGAAAAGAAGATACTAAACAAATATCTTCGAGGTCTAATTATTCAAAGAGGACTCTCATCGCTAAATTTTGTAATCCTTTAGCTCTTGCCCTAAATTTATCAAATGTAAACACCACAGCCAACATCTCCTTCTCTATGGTAGTGTAATTCGCTTGAGCATTATTAAGAGTCTTGTCGACGTAATAGATAGGTTGGAAATGTTTGTCTTGCCATTGTCCAAGAACAGCCCCAACTGTATAATCACTCACATCACACATGAGTTCAAAGGATGAGTTCCAATTAGGAGCAATCATAAGAGAAGCATTTGTCAGTCTTGCTTTGAGCACATAAAAAATATGATTTGCGTATAGTAGTGAGTAGGGTCGTATCCACAGGTATTGGTTAAATATATTTCTATTCAAAGAGAATAAAGATGAAAAGAAAAATTGGGGGTTTTGTTTGTGAATCAAAATAATATTGAAACAAGATAATAAAAACGAATATTGATAAAAGCCTAGCCAAAGGAATCAAGATAGTTTAATTCGAGGAATTGATCATCGATGCAAATGTTTTCTATTCTTATTTCTAGATAAACTGGTTATGGTTATTAACAATCTCTAATAACCTATCTCTCCTTACTTCCTCGTTAATCAAAACAAGCTCTTTGATTACTTCTCTTATCGATTAGACAACCCTAAACAAGCTCTTAGGATTTAATCTATCAATAGCATTAAAAACAAGAGAGACCACCAATTCATGCCAGTAGATTATAAGATAACCTATTTAAACAAGATCATACATCTCCATAACATGAATTCGATCATCTATTTTATAATCAAACATGTTATTGTGTCACCGAGACTAGAACTATCAAACAATTACGGATTTGACGTGCTAGTTGACAATATATTAACTTGCTAATTGAGTAGAAGAGCTCTAATTCATACCAATCAACAAAGATAATATTGACAAAACGTTCAGAAAATATATGAATACCTAAAAACAATGAATAGATTAAAGATAACTCAGTTAAATCTCACAATTCTTGGAGAATTAAACTTTAATGACCCTTTGGCTAGAAAATCTGATTAGCTACACATGTTCATCATCAAAACGAAAATTAAAAGTAAAAACATGATAAGCCTCTGTTCCCGGTTTCCTTGCTCTGCCTCCCTCCTTCCTTCTCGTCTCCAAGATGATCCAAGATTATCATAACCCTCTAGGGTTGGTTCTATTTATATTGTTAAAGGAATGGTAGGTGATCTTTTGCTAGCAAGATACGAAAATATCTTTCCTTTTTCAAGTAAATCTCGAGAAGTAAATAATCGTCCACTTGGCACTCCCTACAACACGGCTGTGGGTCAAGCCGTGCCTTCCTCTATGGATAATCTACAATTCTTCATCCATGTCCAGTGTGTACCACGGCTTCAACCACGGCCAGATCCCAAGCCATGTCATCCTCTGGTCGAAGTTCCACAATTTCTCCTCCTTATTTAGTATATGGCACGGCTTCATCAAGCTTCCACCATGGTTTCCACCACGTCTGCCACCACGGCTTCCACCACTGCCATGTCACAAGCCGTTTCTCTCTCCTTCTCATGCAGTGTGTAGCACGGTTTTCACCATGGCCGTATCTCAAACCGTGCCTCCTTCTAGACAGATATACGGCCGTGTACTTTAACCATGTATTTTCCTGTTGATTCAAAACCAAGTACACGGCCGTGTACTTCAACTACACGCCCATGTACTTTCCTCCGGCGATGTAAATCCTTGTCTTTGATCCAAGTTGTAGATGACTTCTCTAATTTACTTGAATTAGCACCCTTGACTCCATTTAACCTGATTTATCACCATAATAGAATTAAGTACCATTTCCTTATGATTTCTATAAAATCTATAATAAATTAACACAATTCATACTATAAAGATTGAGTATAAAATGGCTCTATCTAATTCCCCTACACTTAAACTCTTGCTTGTCCTTAAGCAATTGAATCAAATCAATTGAGAAATCTGTTATAGATTATACGAACTTTCTTTTCATCATTCCAAGCATCTATTCATTTGTAATTCATGACTTGTAATTTTTAATGTCTACTACTTCAACCAAACCGGTTTCATGTGATCAAATTACCATGGACAAGATTTAATAGCTAATCTAAACAAAACAGACTTTAATCCTCATGTTTAGCAAAAGAATTTTTATTCCAAAAGTAAATACTTAATCCACTAAGGAAAAACACCCAATTAAACTTCATTGGATATTATCAAGTATATAATCCTTGCAACATAAAGTAAAAGCATATAGTATCAACTCTTTCCATAGATTTTCTCCCTTTTTATTATAAGGCTTGTTTAACTCAATGAATGTTTACATTCATTGTTCTTTTGATTTAATCAAGCATCTATGTTGACGGGTTTTTGCCCGCTTCTTTTCATGAACTTTTGCCTTTTTCGCCCTTATCGTTATAGTGAGTTCATTGAGTCGGCACATCTCGAGCTCGTCACTCAAGTGACCAGGTTTTGAGATACCTCTATGGACTCTTCCTCACTCTAACATTCAAGTTTGAATACTCTTAACTCAATTACTTGAATCATTGGAGTAATGGCTATGCTTGATTTTTTTTTTTTTACAACAACTTCAAAGAGTATACAGTAGCTAATATAACCTAGAAGTAAACTTGTTTATTTTTCACTTAGGGACTCGACTTACTCTTAGACTTCCAATTCTAAAGCTAAATACAAGGTAAATTTGTTTCTTAAAGATTTCACTACTTAATTTTATCCAAGTATTCTAATCATAGCAGTAGGTGAGTAAAGCATTTGAACAAGTCAATTTCACATTTTGTAGATGCTTATTACAACATTTAGTACAATCTCTAGATTTCATGATAATTTTGAAAAAAAATTTGGCTTAAAATTGCTTAAGGACAAACATTCAAAGTATGAGTCAATTCTCTATTCTCTATATTTATTATCCTCTCCCCCACACTTAGCTTGAACAGTGTCCTCACTGTTCCTAATTCAGCACAATTAAAGAGGAATCAACACAAGGAACATTAGAGAATAAGAGAAAAGGAATACTAGTACTTCCCTAGTATGAAGTGTGGAGTAATTGGAGTTCTCCCCTTAAGCACTAGAGAGTGTCATCTGATGATATATACCCTTGCTGCAGCTAATCAAAAGAAAAAGAAAGATCAAAAGAAAACTAAAACAAAATAAATTGATATGGGTTGCCTCCCATGAAGCGCCTTTCTTTAACGTCTTTGGCTAGACGTTCCTGTAAGTAATCGCAATACTCGGGGTGAGTTAAACTGGTTTCTTCAATATTACATACTTGAAATCCTTCATAGAAAGGTTTCAAGCGATGACCATTGACTTTGAAGTTCTTACCGGTTTCAAGACTTGCGATCTCAACTGCACCATGTGAAAATATGTTAGTGATAACAAAAGGACCAATCCACCGTGATTATAGTTTTCCAGAAAATAACTTCAATTGAGAATGATAAAGTAGTACTTTTTGACCTACAGAAAAATTCTTTCGGGAAATCATTTGATCATGAAAATTCTTTGTTTTTTCCTTGTAGATTTTAGTACTCTCATAAGCTTCTCTTCGAATTTCCTCAAGTTCTTGTAATTGAAGTTTTCTGTGCTCACCAACCTCATCCATTCGCATGTTACATTGTTTTACAGCCCAGTACGCCCTATGTTCCAACTCCACAGGGAGGTGACATGGTTTGCCAAATATCAAACGGTAAGGAGATATACCTCTATAAGGGTCTTGTAAGCTGTCCAGTAGGCCCATAATGCATCTTCAAGTCTTGTACTCCAATCCTTCCTGCTTGGATTGACGGTTTTTTCCAGAATAGACTTGATTTCTCAATTTGAAACTTCTGCCAATCCATTGGTTTGAGGGTGGTATGTGGTGGAAGTGCGATGAGTGACCCTGTATTTTTTTAGTAGAGTTTCCACTACTCTATTACAAAAGTGTGTGCCACAATCACTGATAAGAGCCTTTAGTGTCCCGAACCTAGCAAAAATATGAGATTTAACAAAATCCACAATGACTTTGGAATCATTAGTTCGGGTCGCTTTGGCTTCTACCCATTTTGAAACATAATCCACAGTAAGAAGGATGTAAACATTACCGAAAGAAGGAGGAAAAGCACCCATAAAGTCAATACCCCATATATCAAATATTTCACATGCAAGAATAGGGGTAAGTGGCATTTGGTCTCTACGTCCTAAGTTGCCAATTTTTTGACATCATTCACAAGACTTACAAAACATAAAAGAATCACGAAACAATGTAGGCTAAAACAAACCACATCCTAATACCTTTTGAGCTGTCCTCTTAGGGCCAAAATGTCCACCACATGCATATGAGTGACAAAATTGCAAGACAGAAGGAATATCGTCTTGAGAAATACACCTTCTAATGATCTGATCAGCACAATGTTTCCACAAATATGGATCATCCCATACATAGTACTTAGCATCACTTTTAATTTTATCTTTTTGAGCCCTAGACAAATCACTTGGTAGTGTCTTAGTAACCAAATAGTTGACAATATCGGCATACCACGGAATTGTCTTTTGAATAGAAAAGAGATACTCATATAGGAAATCATCTTGTATTGGTGTTGACCCTTCACTGATAGGTATTCTACTGAGGTGGTCGGCAACTAAGTTTTCAGAGCCTTTCCTATCGCGTATTTCCAAATCAAACTCTTGTAATAAGAGTATCCATCGAATAAGTCTTGGTTTCGCCTCCTTCTTCGCGAGCAGGTATTTGAGAGCTGCATGATCAGAGTAAACAATTACCTTAGTACCAAGTAAATATGATCTGAATTTTTCTAATGCAAAAACAACAGCCAAGAGTTCTTTTTCTGTTGTGGAATAGTTGCATTGAGCATTATCCAATGTTTTGGAAGCGTAATAAATGACATGAGAAGCTCTTCCAACTCTTTGGCCAAGAACGGCTCCAACTGCATAATTGCTCGCATCACACATAATTTCAAAGGGAAGGTTCCAGTCAGGTGGTTAGATGATTGGAGCAAAAGTCAACTTATCCCTCAATGTGTCAAAAGCGTGCTTACAGGCCTCATCGAACTCAAATGTCACTTCTTTTTGCAGCAATTGACATAGGGGTTGAGTAATTTTGGAAAAATCCTTGATGAAGCGTCGATAGAATCCTGCACTCTCAAGAAAAGAGCGAATTTCCCGTACACTTACGGGGTAAGGTAAAGATTTAATCAATTCTACCTTAGCTTTATCGACTTCAAGCCCTTTAGAGGATACAATATGACCTAAAATGAGACTCTGTTCAACCATAAAGTGGCATTTTTCATAATTCAACACTAGGTTCTTATCTATACATCTTTGAAGCACTTTTGTAAGGTTAGTCAAACATGAATCAAAAGAATTACCATAGACGGTGAAGTCATCCATGAAAACCTCTATGATATTTTCCACATAATCTGAAAATATACTAACCATACACCTTTGGAATGTGGTTGGGGCATTGCAGAGCCCAAAAGGCATCCTTCGATACGCAAAAGTACCGAATGGACAAGTGAAAGTAGTCTTCTCTTGATCTTCCGGTGCCACTAGAATTTGATGAAAACCTGAATAACCATCAAGATAACAATAGTGAGAATGGCCAGCCAAACGTCCAAGCATCTGATCAAGAAAAGGAAGAGGGAAGTGATCTTTTCTAGTTGACGCATTTAACTTCTTGTAATCAACACAAACCCTCCAACCATTCTGAACCCGAGTAGGAATTAACTCACCATCAGAGTTTTCAATCACAGTCAAGCCTGTTTTCTTTGGAACAACTTGAATTGGACTTACCCATTTGCTATCGGAAATTGGATAGATCATACCTGCATCAAGAAGTTTCAAGATCTCTTTCTTAACTACCTTCATCATAGGCAGGTTCAAACGACGCTGAACTTCCAATGAAGGTTTGCAATTATCTTCCATTAAAATCTTGTGCATGCATGTGGACGGGCTTAGTCCTTTGATATCTACTATGGACCATCCAATGGCTTCTTTATACTCTCTTAACACCCGAATCAACTTTTCTTCTTCTAAAGTACTTAGTTTGTTAGAGACTATCACAGCAAGAGTCTCATTTTCTCCTAAGAAGATGTACTTTAGATGTTCGGGTAAGGGTTTTAATTCCAGCTTTGGTGCCTTCACAATAGAGGGAAGAAGTATTGTGTTAGAAGGGGGTAAATTAATGTAGGACACATCATACCTGGTAGGTTTTAATGATTCCAACTCCCAAATCATGTCCTGCAAATCAGAGGATATTACAAGCTTCTCCTTAAGAGTTTTCAATGTATTAATAGTAAGACTCCTATTAAGTACAATTTTCAACTCATCATCGTCTATCAAATCAAAAGTAGCCTGTGTTAATGGGTCAATAACATCCACAACAAAAACAGGGGAGATATCACTAGGATATTTCATGGCATCATAAATGTTAAATTTAATCACTTCACCATCAAATTCCATAGTGAGGTTACCGTCATGTACATCAATTTTCGTTCTGGATGTCTTAAGAAATGATCTCCCTAATAATATCATTGAGGAATTACGAGAATCATCATTCTCCATGTCAAGCACATAAAAATCTGCAGGGAAAACTAACCCATTAACTTGTACTAAAACATCTTCTAGGACTCCCTTAGGATAGACATTGGACCTATCAGCAAGTTGAACAATAACACCTGTTTCCTTCAAGGGACCAACATTCAAGCTTTGATAAACAGATAAAGGCATAACATTGATTAAAGCTCCTAAATCACACATAGCTTTAGCGATTCCAAGATTACCTATTTTACAAGGAATAGTAAACATACCTGGATCCTTACATTTAGGAGGAAGCTTCTTCTGAAGAATAGCTGAAACATTCTCACCCACACTAATCTTTTCATTACCTTTCAGCTTTATTTTGTTAGTGCACAATTCTTTGAGAAATTTAGCATAACGAGGTACTTGTTTAATTGCATTCAGCAAAGGAATATTTACCTCAACTTTGCGAAAAGTTTCAAGAATCTCCTTTTCTTCAGCTTCATTCTTGGTTTTCGCTAATCTAGAGGGGAAAGGAGGTGCTGTTGTCATGACTTTTGGTGGTTCAATAAGGGATCCTTTGATCTGGTTGTTCTGCTGGCTTGAAGTTGCAGTCTCTTTCTCAAGATTAGTTCGGTGTCCTTTCTCATTTGATCCCTGCAATTTCGTTCCACTTCTCAAGGTAATTGCATTAGCGCTTTGCTTTGGATTTGTGATAGTTTGAGAAGGTAACTTACCTTGAGTTTCTAACCTGTTTATAGCAGAAGCAAGTTGGCTTACCTGATTCTCCAAGTTTTGAATGCTCTGTTTTGTCTCATCCTGAAATTGTTTTGTATTAACAGCAAGAGATTTAACAATTTCCTCAAGAGACATACCTGAAGTGGAAGGAGCTTGGGGTATTTGGTTTGATGGCTTAGGCTGGAATTGTTGGAAATGTTGTAAGTTATTGCCATACCGGAAGTTAGGATGATCCCTCCATCCAGGATTATAAGTATTTGAGTAGGGATCATATTTCCTTTGTGGCTGTCCTGGGAATCCTCCTACAGCATTGGCATGCTCATGATTGTCATCTTGCAATGAGGGATACATGTTGGTAGGAAGATTAGGAGCAGCACAAATTTCACAAGCCTTCACCTGTTGTGTATTTCCAAGAGCTATCTGCTACACAAGGGAGGTCAGGTTAGAAATTTGATGTTCAAGGTTAGAAACACTTACCTCATTTACCTTCCTTGAAGATGTATCATGCCTATACCCAAATTGTTGCGAATTAGCAGCCATAATGGAGATCAATTCCCTAGCTTGACTAGGGGTTTTATTCACTATGGCGCCTCCACTAGCAGCATCCATCATCTTCCTTTCCATCGGAAGTAGGCCTTCATATAAGTATTGGATGAGAAGTTGTTCAGATATCCCATGTTGTGGACAGCTTGCACAAAGTTGCTTGAACCTCTCCTAATACTCATGAAGAGTCTCGGTATCCCTTTGTTTGATACCACAAATTTCTCTTCTTATACCAGCAGCTCTAGATGCGGGGAAAAATTTGTCCAAGAAAAGCCTCACCATATCTGTCCAAGTGGTTATAGAACCTGGAGGCAAATAAAACAGCCAATCTTTAGCTCTAGTACTTAAAGAAAATGGAAAAGCACGTAACTTGATTTGATCGTCGGTTATTCCTTGCGGCCTCATACTAGAACACACTATATGAAACTCTTTCAAATGTTTATGAGGATCTTCATTCTCAAGACCATGAAAGGTGGGTAGCAGATGTATCAACCCAGATTTCAACTCGAATTCAGCAGCTAGTTCGGGATAGAGAATACAAAGGGGTTGTTGATTCACATCCGGTGCAGCCAATTCTCGCAATGTTCTTTCAGGATTTGCCATATCGTCTTCTTTTTCAGAATCAATGGATGAATCAGACAAATCCAATGCCAAGTTCAGTCCAGGGGATGATCTAGCTTCTCTTCGCAGCCTCTTAAGAGTCTTCTCGATCTCTGGATTATAAGTGAGTTCACCTATCTAAGAAGAATGGGTCATACAAGAATAGAAATAAATTTGACACCATTCCCCGGCAACAGCGCCAAAATTTGGTAGGTGTCAAATCCAACAAAAATAAAACCTACTCGTAGACAATGATATGATTTGTGTATAGTAGTGAGTAGGGTCGTATCCACAGGGATTGGTTAAATATATTTCTATTCAAAGAGAATAAAGATGAAAAGAAAAATGGGGGGTTTTGTTTGTGAATCAAAATAATATTGAAACAAGATAATAAAAACGAATATTGATAAAAGCCTAGCCAAAGGAATCAAGATAGTTTAATTCGAGGAATTGATCATCGATGCAAATGTTTTCTATTCTTATTTCTAGATAAACTCGTTATGGTTATTAACAAGCTCTAATAACCTATCTCTCCTTACTTCCTCAATAATCAAAACAAGCTCTTTGATTACTTCTCTTATCGATTAGACAACCCTAAACAAGCTCTTAGGATTTAATCTATCAATAGCATTAAAAATAAGAGAGGCCACCAATTCATGCCAGTAGATTATAAGATAACCTATTTAAACAAGATCATACATCTCCATAACATGAATTCGATCATCTATTTTATAATCAAACATGTTATTGTGTCACCGAGACTAGAACTATCAAACAATTACGGATTTGACGTGCTAGTTGACAATATATTAACTTGCTAATTGAGTAGAAGAGCTCTAATTCATACCAATCAACAAAGATAATATTGACAAAACATTCAGAAAATATATGAATATCTAAAAACAATGAATAGATTAAAGATAACTCAGTTAAATCTCACAATTTGTGCAGAATTAAACTTCAATGACCCTTTGGCTAGAAAATCTGCTTAGCTACACATGTTCATCATCAAAACAAAAATTAAAAGTAAAAACATGATAAGCCTCTGTTCCCGGTTTCCTTGCTCTGCCTCCCTCCTTCCTTCTTGTCTCCAAGATGATCCAAGATTATCATAACCCTCTAGGGTTAGTTCTATTTATATTGTTAAAGGAATGGTAGGTGATCTTTTGCTAGCAAGATACGAAAATATCTTTCCTTTTTCAAGTAAATCTCGAGAAGTAAATAATCGTCCACTTGGCACTCCCTACAACGCGGCCGTGGGTCAAGCCGTGCCTTCCTTTGTGGATAATCTACAATTCTTCATCCATGTCCAGTGTGTACCACGGCTTCAACCACGGCCAGATCCCAAGCCGTGTCATCCTCTGGTCGAAGTTCCACAATTTCTCCTCCTTATTTAGTATATGGCACGGCTTCATCAAGCTTCCACCATGGTTTCCACCACGTCTGCCACCACGGCTTCCACCACTGCCATGTCACAAGCCGTGTCTCTCTCCTTCTCATGCAGTATGTAGCACGGTTTTCACCATGGCCGTATCTCAAACCGTGCCTCCTTCTAGACAGATATACGGCCGTGTACTTTAACCGTGTATTTTCCTGTTGATTCAAAACCAGGTACACGGCTATGTACTTCAACTACACGCCCATGTACTTTCCTCCGACGGTGTAAATCCTTGTCTTTGATCCAAGTTGTAGATGACTTCTCTAATTTACTTAAATTAGCACCCTTGACTCCATTTAACCTGATTTATCACCATAATAGAATTAAGTACCATTTCCTTATGATTTCCATAAAATCTATAATAAATTAACACAATTCATACTATAAAGATTGAGTATAAAATGGCTTTATCAACATCCCATCTAAGTAGCAATAATACATATGTCTAACTAACCTCTCTAACATCTTATCTATGCAAGGAAGAAGAAAATGGTCTTTTCTAGTAGCATCATTCAATTTCCGATAGTCTATACAAACCTACCATCTGATGATGGTACACATTTGTATGAACTCAGTCTTTTCATTGGGGACCATAGTCATCTCTCCCTTTTTTGGCATAATTTGTGTTGGACTAACTTAAGAATTATCTGATATAGGATATATTAGTCTAGTATAGCCTTCACTATGGTTGCACTATAAGCTTAAATCCTTCTTTTAATACTATCTTATGTGTACAAAAGAGGGATTGATACCTTTAATGTTTAAAATCTTCCAAGCGATAGCTCACTTATGTACTCTCAAGACTATAAGTAATTAATCTTTTGCTCTTTAGACAAATTTAAGGCTACGATAACTGGCAGCTTAGAGTCTTCTACTAGAAAGGTATACTCTAAATAATCTAGTAGTTGTTTTGATAGGAATCAAAATTCGACAAGACCTATCATTAGGGCAAGAACTAAAGGTTTTTGAATCTTAGCGATGAGGGCCCATTTTGGGCAAATCGACCATGGAATTATTCGTTTACTAACCTCTTTTATCTTATTCATGTATTATATATTCCAACAGGCACACTTATCAGGCTTTATAGGGTGATGGACAAGCTCACTAAAACTCAGCTTGTGGGTTATCCATGGACTGACCTAAATCGGTGATGAGCTGGGCCGACGAATCCTATGGAAGACCGGCATCTTCAAGACCAATTTCTTTTATATATTTGTCATTTGCATCGACTATTTTATGTTGTATTTTCTTTTGGGACACTTTCATTTTGATTGTGATTTTCATTTAGGACCGGCTACCTTAAAAGTGACATAGTTGTAATTTTGTGCATTTTCTAACCCTAAAGGGAGTAAGTATAAATATTTGCTTAAAGTAGGGTTTGAGGAGGCCAATTTTTTAGATTAGAATATACACTTTACGTGGGGGAATTAGGGTTCATCCTAGTTCAATTTCTCTTATCAATTTCAATACCAAGAATTGGAATTATGGCGAGTGCAACAAGGGGAAATTGTGAGTCATATCAATTTCTTATTGTTGTGTTTTCTTTTCATCTCTAGTGAGTCATATCTAGGGTTAGATTGAAGTCTTCTTGGTCAGATTTTGTATTGCATTTGTAATCAAACCATCATTGCATAATTGATTGGCTTTTAGCACTTGTTAATTCCATCAATTTGTAATTATTCTTGTGGCGCGGAGCTTCTTTGTTGTAAGGAGGATTACGATTTGATTTATGTATTGTTGATTGGATTTCCCTTAGAATTAAGTTGGTTAATTGATTCAATTGAGGATTAACATCTTTGTGGATTTCATTTCCTTGATTTTATCATTTGATTCATCATTTTTCAATTAGGGTTCATGCAATTTTACCCTTTTGAACCGGTTTTTGATTTGAGAGTTGAAGTTGTTCCTTTAGTTCATTTGATTGTGCTTAGACCTTGGTTTTAGGCACATCATAATTTGGTATCAGAGCAATCTAATTTAGATACTTAATATTAATCACATCCTCGTTTGAAGAATTGTTTATAAACATTGAGATTTGACATCATTGTTCATGTGATTAAGACTAGTTTGATTGGCATTGTTTAATTGTCTTTCAAATTGGTTTTGCATTTGCTTAATCTTGGTTTTGCGCACATCATATTTTGGTATCAGAGCTTGAGGTTTAAGAGGAGGGATTTGCAAATTGAATTTCGGAAATTTAGGGTTCTTAAGTTTACATTTTGATTCCAAAATTGAAAGTGGAAAATTGAATTGTTTATGTGATTGCTTAAAGTGGTATGATTGTCTTGTTTGGGAAGTTAAAGTTGCTGCTTGTTGAGTGATTTTTGAGTACTTGTTGAAGCCTCTTTGTTGTGGAATTCATCGTGAAGGAAAGGGGAAAGATAGTGCACTTGTGAATATAATTTCAAAAATACAATTGTGTAGGAAGAGAATTGTGATTCTTACATTGTTTGAATTTGGAATTGGGGAGAGCATTTGCAATTTCTAGATTTGAGTAGTGTGGGAAAAAGGAAGTTATTTGATTTCAAAACAAGCATTAAGAGTCAAGGAGTTAATGTGTGTTTGTTTGAATTTGAAAATTACCTCTTACCAAATGTGGAAGGGTTGCAATTAGTGAAGTGGTTTGATTTTCAAATTTAAATTGCTGCCTTTTGAGTAAGTTACGGTTTGGAATTGTGTTTGAAGTGAAAAATTTGCAACATGTTGTCCTTGAATTTGCCTTGTGGAAAAGTAGTGAATTGAAGAAGTTTGTGTTGCATGTGGTGAGAAGAAGGTGTTGCACCATGAGTGTTGTTATTGTTATTGTTTGAATTTAGTACATCGTGTGTGTATTGTGTAAGTGGTGGTGTAAGTGTATTGCACTTAAGGTGTTGTAAAGTGGTGTGAATTTGTGGAAGTTGTGTAGAGTAAGGTTGATACGAACTTGACATGCTCTGAAACCAAACGATACGGAATTGGGAATCGAATCCTTCCACACAAATCAAATCGTTAATAACAATCAAATGTTACAAATTTTTAGGGTTTTCTAGATTTTGGTACTAACGAATAAAAACAAGGATATTGATAAAATTATCAATCTATAGATGCCAGGATTGATAAAATTAAACTAATTTGCAATCAAATCATAGAACGATAGAGACCACGTTCTATAAATCAATCACTTAAGGTTAAAGAATTCTAAGAATTCAATAACGATGCTCGCCACAAATTCTATAGGAACCAAGAATTTGATAAGAACAATACGAATAAAGTGAAAATCAATTCTCAATATCCAAGAATCCCAAAAGAGGATTCACACACACGCTCAAAGTGTTTGTTTACAACCAAAATATCGTCTGTCCTCGTAAAAACCCTAAAGAACACTATTTATATCATGTCTAAAACAAATTGTGCGAAGCCATTCAAGGCCGGCGGCCTAAATACATAGGCTGGCACCTAAGGCCGGCGGCCTTCATTTAGGCCGGCACCAAGGCCAGCGGCCTACTTTTAGGCCGGCTCCAAGGCTAGCGGCGTTGAAGTTAACTCGGCCGGCCTTTTTTCAAGGCCGGCTTAAGGCTAGCCGAACTTCGCCTTGGGTCCTCCCGATGCCTATGTCCTCCTTTTTTTTGGACCCTGTACTGCCACCTAGAGCTCGGATTGACTTTGTTTTCTTTGGCGCTTGTATCTTAGCTCTTGGAATCGTATCATTCCCTCCATGTTGAAAAAGATTCGACCTTGAATCTGTATCGTCTATTCTGCTAGACCACATAAACAGACTCCTCTTTCCCTTAGGCTTCTTAAGGCAAATCAGCCTTGTTTGTTGTACTTCAATTGGACTCATAGGAAGAAGCTTGTATGCCTTGTCTTGTTGCTGAATGGTATACTCATTGGTATATCCATCATACTTGGCTCTGAGGTCATACTGCCAAGGTTTTCCAAGGATCAAATGTGTAGCTTCCATGGGAGCTACATCACAAACAATTTCATCAGTATAATCACCAATAAGTAATGGAACACGAACCTGTTTGTGTACATGAACAGCTCCCTATGGACTCAACCAATGAAGTGCATAAGGTCTTGGATGCTGCTCCAACTGTAAACCCAACTTAGTAACCCAGCTTGCTGAAGCAACATTAGTGCAACTGCTTGTGTCAACCACAATCAAACAAGTCTTCCCCTGCACCATGCTTTGGATATGAAATAAATTGGCTCTCTGATTATGAACAGCTTCATCCTGCTTAACCATTAGCAAGTCTCCCTATACTAGATTCGCTATAATGTCTTCATCTTCCTCTTCTGCCTCAGTACTCTTCTATTCTTCTTCCTCACTCTCAACTTTATCCCCCTTTATGACCATAACCCTTTTATTAGGACATTGAGAAGCAATATGGCCAAGTCCTAAACACTTAAAACATTTGATATCCCTGCTCTTCTTTTGTTGTGTTTGGTCAACAGCCTCACTAGTGACTGCCTTTCCCTTTTCCTTCCTTTCCTTCTCCCTCTCACCATCATCTGACTTATGGTGTTGATATGATTTCTGATCCTACCATTTTTTATCCCGCCTGCGCTGATGCCGCTCAACCCGACTGGCTAATTTAATCACATCCTCAAGAGTCTGATAACGCTGGAGTTCCACTACATTGGCAATGTCCATCTTCAACCCATTGATGAAACGAGCTATGGATTCATCTGATCATTCCCTAATATCACACCTTGCCATTAGTGTCTCAAACTCCTTCACATACTCTTCTATGCTCTTCTTACCTTGCCTCAAGGATTGCAACTCTATCAGCGTCTCTTGTTTATAGTAATCTGGTACAAATCTGCGTCTCATCAACCTTTTCATCAAAGCTCATGAACGCACTTTCTCCTCATCCGCCCTACGTCTTTCAGTTTGTAGTTTATCCCACCACAGACTAGCATATTTAGAAAATGCTAGAGACGCCATTTTCACCTTCATGCGCTCATCCCACTCATATCAGTCAAACACCTTCTCAACCCGTGGCACCCAGTCTAGGAATTCCTCTGGTTTACTACTACCAGTGAAAGGTGGAATTTTCAGCTTTATGTTTTCAATCCCCTTACGCCTGTCATCATTGTTTCCTCTCCTACTCCTTTCACTACGAGCATCAGAATCATCACTAGAGTGTCTCCTCCTAATTCCTGCACCACTATGGCTTCTTCTATTCCTAACTTCCAATCTCTCCATAATCAATCTAATATTTTCTTGGATTTGATTGAACTCAGCCCTAGTCACAACCTCACCCCCATTATTATCATCATTCCCATTGTTGTTGTTTTGAACACTTCCATGCGACGACATCTCTACCAATCAAAAATTCAGTAAAGATATTCACAAGAACACAATTCTCAACAACAGCCCAATCACCAATTCAATGCCCAACAATCGAATTTCATAGAAATACTTATCAAAATAAATTCCCAAATTTCCTAACCAACAGCAGTATTGAATTAAAACTATAATTGGGTTGAGATTCAACAACCTTACCGATTTAACCCACGTTCTAATCGAATCCTTCGCTCTGAATCCTTACGAATCCAACCTTTGCTCTGATACCAAATGATACGAACTTGATATGCTCTAAAACCAAATGACACGGAATCGGGAATCGAATCCTTCCACACAAATCAAATCATTAATAACAATCAAATGTTACAAATTTTTAGGGTTTTCTGAATTTTGGTACTAACGAATAAAAATAAGGATATGGATAAAATTATCAATCTATAGATGCCAAGATTGATAAAATTAAACTAATTTGCAATCAAATCATAAAACAATAGAGACCACGTTCTATAAATCAATCACTTAAGGTTAAGAATTCTAAGAATTCAATAATGATGCTCGCCACAAATTCTATAGGAACCAAGAATTTGATAAAAACAATACGAATAAAGTGAAAATCAATTCTTAATATTCAAGAATCCCAAAAGAGGATTCATACACACGCTCAAAGTGTTTGTTTACAACCAAAATATCGTCTGTCCTCATAAAAACCCTAAAGAACACTATTTATATCATGTCTAAAACAAATTGTGCGAAGCCATTCAAGGCCGGCTCAAGGCTGGTGGCCTAAATACATAGGCCGGCACCAAGGGCCGGCGGCCTTCATTTAGGCCGGCACCAAGGCCGGCGGCCTACCTTTAGGCTGGTTCCAAGGCCGACGGCCTTGAAGTTAACTCGGCCGGCCTTTATTCAAGGCCGGCTTAAGGCTGGCCGAACTTCGCCTTGGGTCCTCCCAATGCCTATGTCCTCCTTTTTTTGGACCCCGTACTACCACCTAGAGCTCGAATTGACTTTGTTTTCTTTGGCGCTCGTATCTTAGCTCTTGGAATCGTATCAAAGGTGCTGCACGTTGAGGCTAAAGTGTGAGAGTGTAGTGTATAGATAGCAAACCGTGAAGGGGAAGAGTGGTATTTTAATTGTGAAGTGGAATTGTGTAGTGTGTGCATTTTTAGAAATTGGAGGAACCATAATTATTATTTTCATATTTGAAATCAGAATTGAAAGTGTACATTAAGAGGTCAATTTGAAATCTCAAATACACATTAAGTCATAGCTAATTATGTATCATTTTAATTTGAAAAAGCCTTTTACCATTTGTGGAGTTGTGCACTTATTGAACTTCTTTTTGAATTTGAAATTTAAGTTGCCTTTGTTGTTGGAGTTACGATGTGATATTTGTGTGGAAGTGGGGAAGTGCACCGTTGCTTGAAGACGAGTGTATGTGTGTGGTGTTGTATTTTTGTAAAGTTAGTGAAGGGTGTGTGTATTTTTTGCGTGGTTTTGTGTGTGTTGATTAGAGAATTGTTGCTAGTGGCGTAATTGGTGGTGCAACCGTGAGCAAGGGAGTTTTGTGATGGTGGAGTTGTGCATTTGTGCTTGTGTTAAGTTGCTACAATTTGTGATTCATTATAGTGTGAAACCTTAACAAGAAAGGAAGGTTTTTAGTAGTAGAATTTAAAATTCAAACAAGTCATTAAAGTGTGAAAGTAATTGAACTAGTTACTTAAACACTTGTAGTTGAATTTAATTCTATCTACTTAAAAGTAGTTGAGTGTACTTCACTTGTAGCTTGGTTGTGTACTTGAACCTTGGAAGTGTGAAGATAATTATTGTGTTGTTGGGTTTGGACACAATCATGTCTAGTGAAATGTTTCATTATGCTAATGTATTGCGTCGGACATTGACTACATTTACTACTAAGGATGATGAACAAAGGGAAAACTTGTTCCATACTTCTTGTAGAGTACAAGGAAATTTATGTGTCCTCATAGTTGATGATGGTAGTTGTACCAATGTGGTAGTAGCATCGTTAGTATCGAAACTAAAACTTGCTACTACTCCACATCCTGAACCGTATAAATTGCATTGGATTAGTGATCAGGGGAGTTTGCATGTGACCTAAAGAGCTAGGGTACCTTTCAGTGTAAGGGATAAATATTGTGATGAAATCGAGTGTGATATTCTACCTATGTGTACATCCCATATATTACTTAGTAGGCCTTGGTTATATGATAGGAGGGTCTTACATGATGGCTTCAAGAATACTTATGTATTCCAGAAGGAGGGAAAACGAATTATTTTGAATCCAATGTTGCCTTCAGAGGTTCAAAGGGTTCAGCAAAAAATCAGTAGACCGTTAGTGGGGCATGAGCAGTTGAACCAACCCTTAGAGCACAAAATTTGTTAGACACAGATATGCCAACCTTTAGAGGTTCTAGATAATTATAATCAGATGAGCAAACTACCAGAGGACCAAATTGTTCATGGATAGTTGTGTTCACCTTTAGAGGTACTCGAGGCTCATGAGTAGTTGAGTAAACCATTAGAGGATTCTGAGGGTTAGAGTCAGATGAGCCTATTATCATAGAGCCAGATTGTTCAAAGATAGTTATATTCACCTTTAGAGGGTTTAGAAGGCAGTGAGCAGTTAGGCCAACCATATGAGGGCTATAAGGATTAGTGCCATACAAATGAGTTAGAAAAGGAGGAAACAATATCAGTGGAACGAGTTGAGATAGGGGAGACTTCAGCGAATAATGGATCATTATTTGTGTTGCAGAAGAGATACATCCTAGAAATGGAGGAGAGAAAACAATCACCCCCTATGGTATTTCAGATATTGGGATTCTACAGAGATGCTTTTTTAGATGGATTGCTAAGAGAAAACAGAGTCTCTACTGCATTTTATCTACCAGATTTGAGGACAAATCTTTTTGAGGCCTGAGGAGATGATAGGAATCAAAATCCGACAAAAACTATCATTAGAGCAAGAATCAAAGGTTTTCGAATCTTGGCAATGAGAGCCCATTTTGAGCAAATCGACCCTGGAATTATTCGTTTACTAACATCGTTTATCTTATTCATGTATTATATATTCTAACAGGCACACTTATTAGGCTTTACAGGGTGATGGACAAACTCACTAAAACTCAACTTGTGGGTTATCCATGGACCGACCTAAACCAGTGATGAGCTAGGTCGAAGAATCCTATGGAAGACCGACATCTTCAAGACCAATTTCTTTTATATATTTGTCATTTGCATGGACTATTTCATGTTGTATTTTCTTTTGGGACACTTTCATTTTGATTGTGATTTTCATTTAGGACCGGCTATCCTAAAAGTGACATAGTTGTAATTTTGTGCATTTTCTAACCCTAAAGGGAGCAAGTATAAATATTTGCTTAAAGTAGGGTTTGAGGAGGCCAATTTTTCATATTAGAATATACACTTTACGTGGGGGAATTAGGGTTCATCCTAGTTCAATTTCTCTTATCAATTTCAATACCAAGAATTGGAATTGTGGCAAGTGCAACAAGGGGAAATTGTGAGTCATATCAATTTCTTATTGTTGTGTTTTCTTTTCATCTCTAGTGAGTCATATCTAGGGTTGGATTGAAGTCTTCTTTGTCATATTTTTTATTGCATTTGTAATCAAACCATCATTGCATAATTGATTGGCTTTTAGCACTTGTTAATTCCATCAATTTGTAATTATTCTTGTAGCATCGAGCTTCTTTGTTGTAAGGAGGATTATGGTTTGATTTGTGTATTGTTGATTGGATTTCTCTTAGAATTAAGCTGGTTAATTGATTCAATTGAGGATTAACATCTTTGTGGATTTCATTTCCTTGATTTTATCATTTGATTCATCATTCCTCAATTAAGGTTCACGCAATTTTACCCTTTTGAACCGGTTTTTGATTTGAGAGTTGAAGTTATTCCTTTGGTTCATTTGATTGTGCTTAGACCTTGGTTTTAGGCACATCATGTTTTAATTCTAACACTGGTAGCTCTTCTATGGAAGTTTTAATCCTCACCTCATTGCCTTTCTTCAACTCTTCAAACCGTTTTTGAGGTGTAACTTCATCTATAGCATTAAGCTACTCAATAAATGCCTCAACCTCTGAGTTATCCATGTCTTTCTCCTCTTTTTGTGTCAAGCTTAGTTCTAACTCATCCTTGCATAGGATCTCTTCAATATGCTCATCTACTGAGGAATCAACAACATCGATATAATAACATGAATCATCAACATACATGGGATGTTTCATAGCGGTAACCATCTTATTACCAACTCTTCATCTCCTATTCTTAATGTAAGCTTGTCATCCTCCACATCAATTACTGCCCTAACAGTGGCAAGTAATGGACTTCTAAGGATTAAGGGCATATCCCCATCCTCATTCATGTCTAGAATCACAAAATCAATAGGGTATATGAAGTTTCTTACATTTACCAAAATATCCTCAATGATCTCCTTAAGGATTTTCATGGATTAGTCAGCAAGTTGTAGACTCATTCTAGTAGGCTTTAAGTCAGCTAACCCCAGTTTCTTAAAGAAATAATATAGCATTAGATTAATACTTTCCCCAAAATCAGCTAGGGCTTTATCAACTAAAATACCACCAACCAATCATGGAATTGTAAAACTGCTTGGATCCTTTGGCTTTAGAGGAAGTTTATTCTGAATGATGCATAAGCAGTTTGCTCTAACTTCTACTGTAGAAACATCCTCTAACTTCTGCTTATTAGATAAGAGTTCCTTTAGGAACTTAATGTATTTTGGCATCTACAAAAGCGCTTCAACAAATGGAATATTAATATGCAGCTATTTGAAAAGTTCAAGGAATTTACCAAATTGCTCCTTGTCTTTGTTATGATTGAGGTGAGTTGGATATGGAATTTTTAGCACATACTCTTTCACAACTGGTGGTGATTTCTTTTCAGGTCTTATCTTCTCTGGTTCCACCCTCTCCTTCTCAAAAGACCAACTATCTTCTTTCTTTTGTTTAGGTTCCTTTTCAATTGGCAGTTCTTTTTCGCTCCTCAAGGTTATGGCTTTTACCTATTCCCTTGATTATTCTCAATGTTAATAGAAAGAGAGCCCGATTGCCTTTCTAACATCATTTTGGCCAATTAGCCAACTTGCTTCTCAAGGTATGAATAGAAGCTTCTTGATTCTGATGTCTTGCCTCAAGACTTTGAATGAGTTGACTCATAAGAACTTTCAAACCAACCTTCTTCTCCTACTAAGGTGGTTATACTAATGAATGGGGCATAGGCTAATAAGGTAGCATTTGTTGCTTCTAGAATCCTAGTGGGGGAAAACTAGATCTTTGGCTATTCTAATTGCCATAAGAGAGGTTAGGATAGTTTCTCATGCCAAGATTATAGATGTTACTATACGGGGTTATACTATTGCCTATTTTGATTCCCAAGGTAATTTACTTGCTCATATTGCTCGTGGAAGTTCATACTCTCACTAGCATCTCCTAACTAAGGTCATGATTCTTAGGGATTCATGAGGGTAGAAACCTAGTAAATGAGAGCTTCCATCTTCGCCACCAAAGTAGTCATGAGATCTACTTCATACTTACTCGCCACTTTTTTCTTGCCTTTTATTATTGCCCCACTGATAATTATTTTTAACCAAGTTAGCAAAAAGTTTCAAAGATTCTTCTAAGATCTTGGAATTTAGTGTACTGCCAACTGCGATGTCTATCAACTGACGAGAGGCTGAGTTCAGTCCATTCAAAAAAGTCTAAACCTACATCCATGTGAGTAGTTGATGGTGTGGGCACTTTTGCAACATTTCTATTCATCTTTGCCAAGCATCATATATGGTCTCACTATCCTATTGCGTGAATAATGAATGTCATTTCAAAGCTTAGCTATCTTATAAGGAGGGAAGTAGTTATTTAGGAATTGCTTTACTATGTCATCCCATGTAGTTAAAGCTCTATGACCTAATGATTGAAGCCATTTTTTAGCCTTCCCCCTTAGTGAGAAAGGGAATAGTCTAGTACGCATCGCTTCACTTGTCACCCCATTATTCTTGAAGGTCTTACTAATTCCCAAGAATGTTTAGATGTGAGCATAGGGGTCCTCATTCGGTAATCCATTGAATTGATAGTATTGCTACAAGAGTTGAATCACCACACCCTTGATTTCGAAATTGTTAACCTTAATGGGATGCTTCACAAAGCTCAGCCATGTTCCATCTAGGGTAGGCCTTGCATAATCTAGATTGGTCTTAAGTGGATTCTTAGCCATTACTTCTTATGTTTCCTCTTTAATATTCTCCAATAATTCTATCATACTATCTAAAGATTCTTTAGATAATCCCTCTTCCTTTACTTACGCCTCAACTTCTATATGAGGTGTGTTTCTCCCTCAATCACTAATTACCCTTTGAAAAACTTATGTAGTAGCTAGGGAACTTTTTCAAGATGTATTCTAATAACTTCTTGCCCTCCAACACTAGTGTCTGCATGGCCATACTAAAGATTATGTACACATGGAAATCACCCTTTTCTATACTTTGCCAAATTTCGCCTCATTTTTGCTTGAAGCTTCTTTAAATCCTTCAATTGTCCTCTTTAAACCTTGAAATCAAATATTAAGCACTTAAGTATCCTTTTCATGATAAATTCACATAAAATTTATACAAAATTATATCCAATAAGTACTAGAAATAAGGATCTTTTAACACTTATTAAAGGTCAATTGAAGTATAGATGACACAAATCTATACCTTTCATGGTTTTAAAATCCCATTAATGTGTTGCTTGCGTTCATCACGCATGCATGCATTTCATATATAGCTAGATTTCATGGTGTGCTAATTACTATTTGATAACTTGCTTAAATGGTAGTAGGGATAGACGAACTCACTATGCCATGGTTTGCTCACCCCCCAATAGTTTGTGTTGCGGGATATTCTAAAGTTAGGAAATAGGCTAAGATCAAAGTGATGAGTGCTCCAGACTCAAGCTTCAAGGATAAATGGAAAATTAGAAGATAGTTAAAAGCCTAGGATAAGTGAATAAAAATTTGTAAAGCTGTTTATTTTAGAACTTTATCATTTTCCAAAACTTTTTTGAGCCATTATTCTTAAATGATGAGATCACCTAGTTTTATTATTTGGTAGGGGATACCGATTCTTTGAGTTAAACTATAATATATTGGTTTCCATAGTTATTTTTCATAATGATTAATTATATTTACTATCAACTATGGTGAGGAATGATTATTTAATTAGAATCTTACAACATTTCATTTGGAAGATGGTTTTTATATTGCGAATGTACCCATGATATGGCAACTTTCAAGCAATTCTACTAGGCCTCTATAGGGTTGTTATAGAAGCGATCACAACCGCGACCTTTAGATGGTGTAAGGGCAGTCCGAGTAGTGAGAACTACATGTGTTGAGACAGTGGTATCATCAATGTCATTGCACTTAGCCAATGTTCATGCTTGACCAATTAGGCACAAACTTGATCGAATGTTAGCAAAACTAGTTTGAGTGTGGGTGGTGACAAGGGCATCATAGTCGTGGAGAAGACCATGAAAGGCATGGGTGATAAGATCCGTTGGGGTGAGGCTGTGATCAATGGAAGCAAGCCGGTCAATTAGGGCTTTAAGCTCGTGAAGATAATTTGACATAGATTTGTGAGTAAGACGAAGGGCCAAAAGTCATTGCTTTAATTCCAGTTCTCTGGCTAAGGAACTTTCAATAAAGCGATGGCGTAGAGATTTCTGATATCAGAAGTAGATAAAATGTTAAGGATTTCCATAAGGATGTCAGTAGAGACTGTGGCTAGGAGAGAGGCTCAAATCATATGATTTTTACAAAGCGAATGTATACATTTTGGATTAGGTATAGGTAGGGCACTAGTGGGAAATAGTATCTCACGGGACGTAGAAGGATGGTACCGTTGACAAATTTGTATAGGTTCATGGAAATGAAGAAGGACGTCATCAGAGATGACCATAGCTGGTAGTTTTTTGTTGTAATTTAATTGGGATGGCACTAAAGACACTTGTAGGTGTAAGGTTTGGTAATGGTGAGGACGGTAGGGAGAGAACAGGGGATTGATTGTTGATGGGTAGAGTATTGATGTTAAAAAGTGAGAGGGGCCAAGATGAGTGGCTCCTAATGGAGGAAACGGCCAAGAGTGGGTACTTGGTTTGGGAGCTAGTCAAGGGAGCGTATGTGGGCATTGGGGCAAGATTAGGGGCAAAGGAGGCGCGGGTGGGTAGTGGTGGTCGGTTGTGGTTCGCATGGGATTGGCTCGGGTTAAGGTTGGTGTAGTTGGAAAAGGAGGCAGTCAGAGAGGATGGTGGAGGTGGGGCGACAGAGGTCAGTGATAGGGTGTGGCCAATAGAGGTCAGTGAGGCGAGTGTGGTGTCGGTTAGATCGGGTTAACTTAAGATGGTGGTGCTATCAATGGTGTCGGGTCAATTTAGGTTGAGAATGATGGGGTCGACGGTGGACTCCATGAGCGCTGCTGTTAATGATCAATCCGATAGAAAAATCTGGTAAGTTGGAAAGAAGGTGGTCGGCAATTTGTGGAAGATGCAGCTGACGATATGAGATGTTGACCGGAGAAGATGACCATCCTAGGTCCGACGCAGTTTGGAAATTTTTTTATTTTTTCAAATTCTCGGTGCTCTGACACTATGTAAATGAGAATAATAGCGTGTATACTATTGCAATATTTAATCACAATATTTATACGAGCTAAGACCAACCCTACATAGATACAATGGTACATGAAAATGTCTATAATTTCTCTATAATAATAATATACAATAATACCGGGCACATTTGTGACAAAGATTTGCAATTGAAATAGCTTTTTCCATGAATACTCAAATGGTTGTGCCGTTCTCTGACCTGGGCTTTTCCCGGTCTTTTTGCAAGATGACAATTTGAAATTATGCACTATCTGACCGTCTCAACGGGCAAACCACCTTTAGCCTTGTCTATCGTCACAGGTTTCTAAATTCTAACTAAATAAATGTCATCTTTATGTTATATGTTCCATTTACAAGTTAGAGGTTCAAAATATAAATTTATAAGACATTGAAAAATCCATAAAACAATGCATGATAATTTGCAACAAATTGAAGCATTTATTTATATAATGGTTGCTCATAAAAAGAAGGGGGAAATATGCTTTTAATCCTCAATATTTACATATTTTTCTATTTAAGTCCTTAATCTTCTATTTTTTTTTTCTATTTGAGTTCTTAATATTTTCCAACTTTAATAGATTAGGATTTCCATTTAACTCCATTAATAACACATGGCAACTCCTAATTGGCCAATATATATTATATTAAATAAAAGATATTAATAAATATTTATCAATCAAATAAATAATAAAAAATTTTGGAAAATAAAATGAAATAAAAAGAAAAGGATAATAATAATAATAATAATAAAGATTCCAACCATCTCCTATTTACAAAAAAGAAGAAATCTTTGAATACCTAAAAGTGAAAAACTTTTGAAATCTATTTGTGAGTGGGAATGTGTTTCTTCTAAGTTGATCTATTTTAGCAATAGGTTACTTTGTTTTATCCTAAATGCAAACTACAATACAAAGTTACATCCTTTTCGCAAAGTTCAACAATTGTTTCACATTCTCCTTGTCCATATCTTTCTTAGTATTCATTCAAAAAGGACCAATTTTTTTTTATGTCAACGATGTCTATTACTCTGAACTCCTCAAGTAGATAGGAATAGTTTAGGAGAAGACAAGAGATTCATTGATTCTTCCTTTGTTGAAAATCATGATGGTTGTGTGTTTAATGATATTAGTGATGTTTTTTGTGGAGAAAGTTTACATGGGCATTGTTATGTTGTTCTAAAGTTGTTTAAGAAGAAGACCAAATATGTACCATATGTTTCTTCTTATCTAAAATAAAACCCTTCTAGAATTTCTCATACTGATTTAACTTTTTCCTATTCTTTGAGCTTCATAGTTGATATCCCAAGAGGGCTACGTATCCCTACTACAACAAATAATAAAGTGAAAAGAGTTTTCCTTCATGTTATTTTTATAGAATTTGAAGAACATTCTTTAGTTAGACTCTATTTTTCTTTTTCTTTTGATATTCTAAACTTTTTTATTATTTGTACCATTTTATTTAATTAGTATATATTTTTAATAATATTGTTTAGTTAAATCAATTATATGTCGTATGTTAGTAATAGATGGAAAACTTAACAAAGTTAGTGGAAGGCCTAGTTTGTAAAAATTGAAAAACGTTAAGAACTTGAATAGAAAAAAAAATAAAAGTTGAATAAAAAAGTAAGCAAACATTAATAATTAAAAATGTACTTTTTCCTAAAAAGAACTAAGTAACAATTTATAAGAAACGTAATTTGTACTTTGATTATTATGAAAAGAACATTCTATGAATAACATTTATTTATGTGATGCCATTCATGAAATGACTAAGTAACAATCTATAAAAATAAATAAATAATGTGAATTTCGCTTTAATTGTCACTAGCTACAATTATTAGTTAATGTACACATGCAACGCTTTTAGAAATGTGATTCAATTTACTATTAGTCTATAGTTTCAATTAGTTCACTAGATTATCAAACTATTCCCTTTTGGACTATAACCGACTTAACCAAATAACAATAATGATCCTTCAATATAGAGGGAGTTCTTAAAGACAAATTGTTTAACCACATTACAATCCTAAAAATAAAGTGAATGCATAAGCGTTAAGGTATTTTCATCCATGAGATAACCTATGTCCAGAAAACATTTAGTTAAAGTAAGCACATGTCTTTTTGATTTTATATAGTTGGATAGACCTATTTAAACGTTATTGGCCATTAGCAATAAAATGCATTAAATTTTGATTTCTTGGAGAACAAAGTGAGAAACGTGAACTTAATTGCATTTCTAGCTCAAACACATAATCATTACCAGTTTAAGATTAAAACATGAACCATTAACTACTCTAATTACTTACATTACAAAATGTACAACTAAAAATGCTTAAAAGACTAAACTTTCCATTTAAGAGACAAGTAAGAGTTTAGTTAAAGAAGTAGTAACAAATGCAAGTCAAGAACAATGTGGATGACAAAATATTAACAAGAACTATATTTATATATTAAGAAATTTACTAATATAAACAAAAATACTTATATTAATAAAGTTTAGGGTTCCAACATTTTTTAAAAAGTAAATAATTAAAATTGTTAAGGTTAACAAGCAAGTAGTATTTATATTAAATGATTTCTTCATGTCAATGGGGACTCCATGGAATGTCCTTAGGGGACATCCAGACAAATTCTAACAAATAAGTCTCATTACTTGTTAAAGGGAATTTCATTTGAATGACACTATGAGGGCTTATATTTTATTATAAGAGCCTTTTTCATAGAATGCAGGATGAACACGAGAAACATGGTCACGTTTTTGGAATCTAAAAACAAAATCCAAACACACTCTGCAAGCATAGCTGGAATAAAGAAGCACTTTATTCTTTAAATATGATATGTGTAGGAGAATAATCACCAATGTTGTTGAAACTAGACTAACTCGATCAATGCAACCTAGTTTAACTAGATATGGCCATGAAATGGGTCAATCCAATATCTTAGCCCATTTTTGAAGTGACCTAACTAGACCTATGAGATCAATGTGGATCAACCATGACCTGATCAATCCATCTAGGTCAAACTGGTTGAAATGCAGTCACTTAGGGAAAAAAACAAAACAAAACAAAAGAAGATAACAGTTTATTTCTTATGAATGGTGGACCGGCTCGACCCTAACATTTATTTCTTTTTTTTTTTATGAATGGTGGTTTTAATTCAAAAGGAGATAACAATTTACCATCATAATTACTATTGTAGCAGCTTGGGTATATGTTATATATAATCCCATTGCTAATTATCATCATGCTGCCATTCAATTTTGAGGTCTTTGCTATCTTCCAATCCATTATTCAACAAAACACCCAATTTTTTTAGCAATGATTATAGTAACAATAACCCTAGCTGTAACTAAATAGAACAAAAAACCTATAGAGAGAAAAAAATGAGAATGTACCTTTGAGGTATTTGTGAGGATAAAAGAAGTATGCTTAATTGCATTTTCATACTTATATTAGACCAACAAATTTTAAGACTGGGTTGATTAAAGTCTAGCCCACAATGAGACATGAAGATGTTCTACATTTTTTTTTTTTAACTAAAAGATGAATTGCCAATTTAGGAGAACTAACAATAAATCTTACATCAAAATTTTCAGAACTAAAGCCTACATTGGCTAACAAATAGTGTAATTATATATATATTTTTTGTAATAAGAAAGTATTTTATATTTTTATGTTTTATGACCTAGAGTTAAACTTGGGTTGAATCGAACCCTTGATTCTTGACCTTCTCACATGTTTATGTCAACCTCTAGGCTAGTTTTGACAATATTATAGTGTATTTTTAAGCTTATTAGTTAATATATTTACCTTTTTCAAAAACTTCAAGAGCTCTTCTAACTTTTCGTGAAAGGTGCATATGAAATCTATCACTTGGTGATTCCTCTTAAGTAATCTCTTTGAAAATTAATTAATTAATGTGTTAATTGATGCAATAATGAGAAAAGCTTAGTCAGTATGGGCAAGCTTTGGTCCCTCAGAAGAGCGAAGTCTGACTCCGCTGCTGACTAGTCACTCAATTAAAGAAGTAATAAGCCACTACTCTAATGACTTGGGTTCTCCAAGTTAAGAGTATCTTTATGAATCACTAAGGTTAGGATAATAGAGGTTCGATGGGGTCCCTATAAAACCTAGTCACCTAAGATCGTCTGGCCTGGGATCGATCGACCAATGATATTATAATAACAAGACGGGATACAAAAAGGGCAAAGTTTAGTGGATCTTGTAACTTAAATAATTAAGTCTGTAGGGACGCCTTCAATTGAGGAGATAGCATCTGTTAACTTAGGTGACGAGCCTGGGATTATTGGCTGAACATTTGTTACATAGGTTGCAAGATGTTAAATAATTGAAATTTATACATAGAGAGAGAGAGGAAAACTCGGTAAATTTTTTAGAGGTTTAATAAAAAGAGGAAGAAAATCCAAGGGAAGGATGGATGCCATATACTTTCACTTGAGGTTGCTATGCTTAGAAGAGGTAGTTGAACAATTTATATATTCTCTAGTAAGTGATGAGATGTGACTAAGCCACTTTTGCTTTGTTTGCCTTTCTTAGTAACTTGGGAAACATTTCTTAAATGGTAAGGATAATAGTTTAACTTACTTGGATTAATCTATAAACTCTAATTTTTGTATGCTAGGTACACGTATAATCATAGTAGGTTTGAGTGGTAGGCACTAATGAATCACCAAGATTGAATTAAATAGAGGATGCTACTTGTAATTTAAAGTCTAACCATGAGTACAATTGATGAGAGGAAATGTATTTTATCCTTATTTTTTTTTCTTGAGGACAAGCAAACGGTTAAGTGTGAAGAGATTTGATTAGTGTCAAAAGACCCTTAATTCTAGTGCTTATTAGTTATAATTTTATATATATTTCATGTGATTTGTGAAGAAAATGGTATTTATATGATTAAATTTTAATTTCAGGCATCAATGGAGATAAAAGAAAGGTTTAAGGATGATATGAGCAAAGGCAAGGTGAAATTTGGCAAAAAATGAAGAAAATTGATTTTCAATTTAGCATAACCTACGCAGACACCAGTGTTAGATGAAAAAAATGACCAGTAGCTAATTCTTTTCAGCCCGACCCTAAGCACAGCCGTGTTGGAGGTTGTGCTAAACTGGGTAGTGAAAACAATGTGTTTCGAAGTCAGCACGGCCTCGAGCACGACTGTGCTGACACCTATGTTGAACCCTGTTTTCGCAAAACTATAAATAGACGCCTTGTTTTATTTTTTAGCATTTCGAATCAAAAGAGGAGTTGTATTTCGAAGCTAAAAGAAGACGTCAAGAACTAGTGTCCATAGGAGAAGAACAGAAGAAAGGAAAGAAAGAAGACATCACGAATTGAATTCTTAGGAGGAGACAAAACATCATCAACAATAATTCGACTCTTATCTTCAAAGGGTTTTATTCACATGGGTCTTTTTATTCCATTGATTTTTCTTTTGAAAACCATATGTTGCTAGTTTATTTCATACCTGAACCTTATGAAACCTTAATTATCTTATGACATTAGATTGATTGTGTAATTCATGAATGGTTAATTTTCTCTGAATTTATTCATATTGTTTATCATGTTTTGTGATTTAATGTTCGGCCAACATTAAATTTACATTTATTTCTTCTAAGTTGATTAGAAAATCTCTTATTAGAATATATCATATATGGATAAAGAGACTTGTATGCAATCTAGGGATAGAGAGCATGAGTTTTCCGTATTAGGTTGAACTGATATATTCCAACCTAATTGAGGGTCCTAAGGTGTTAATGCAATTCTAATAACGTTAATGAAAGAGGAATCTTTGTTAATGTAATTAGAGTGAGGAATTAATGTTTATGGGAGGAATATTGATTTTTTATTAGATATTCCGTAGTTCAAAGATAATTATCATTTGTTATTTGAAACTTTGAGGATGAAGTCATATGATAATTACAAGAGTGGTAAGGGTAGGGTATGTCTTTAATTATTGAATTTGCTAAATTTTAATTCTGTGTTTAGTTTAAGTGTTACATTTCTTTGTTAAGTGATTTAATTTAATCGAATTCACTTGAAATTGTACGATTGGATAGTGGGTTCATAGTTAGTATTAGTACTCGCATATCTTTTAGGGAATGATATCCGTGCTTGAACTTTATACTATTGAACTCGATAGGTACGCTTGCTTAATTGATTGTAAGGAAGAGTTAAGATAAAAAGGATTTTTAATTTGTGTGATTACAATCATCAACAAATAGCTACTATTTACCATTCGAATTTGTAAATGGACCCATAAAATCTATATCCTAAATGCCAAACACTTCACTAACACTACTATAATTAATAGCTCTCAATGCCCCCAAAGTGTGAAAATAGCTTTTTATGGAACTTGGTCATTACCCTAGTATCATTTGTGATTAAAGCCTATGCCTTAACCCATTTAAAAACATAATCAATAGCTACTATCTACCATTCAAATTTGTAAATGGACCTACAAAATCTATATCCCAAATGTCAAACACTTCACTAACAATAATATAATTTTAGGACATCTCATCATGATAAGAAATGTTACCTATCCGTTAGCAATTACCACATAATTTAACATACATGTGGACATCCCTAAATAGAGTAGGCTAATAGAAACCTAGTTTTAGGATCTTTTAGGAGGTCCTATTTACACTGTGATGTCCTCCTATTGGCTCAACATGACAATGGCCAAGAATTTTCTATCCTTTAGAGTGGGGAGCACATCTTTGAATTGTCTAGTTTACACAAATTGTAAAGAAGTACCAGTTGTCCCAAGAGTAGTACTTCAACTCAAAAAGAATTTTTGCTTCTCCTTTTGGTAGAACCTTGGCAACTAGATAGTTAGCAATATCCATAAACCATGGATTTTTGTGTTCACTTACCTAAGTAATAGCATATAGATGTTCCCTTAGGAATTTATCATTAATCTCACTTTCTTCCAAATTCTCTAAGTTCAAATTCTCCAATCAAGATAGATGATCTACTACCAGGTTCTCAATGCCCTTCTTATATTTGATTTCGACATCACATTCTGGCAATAGCAAGATCCATCTAATTAATTAAGGTTTAGCATCTATTTTGTTCAACATGTATCTCAAGGCAGAATGATTAGTGTAAACAATGACTTTAGATAAAATCAAGATCTAAATTTATCAAACATGAAAACCATAGCTTACAACTCTTTCCATATGGTGGTGTAATTCTCTTATGCATTTGTTAAAGTTTTGCCAGCATAATAAATAGGCTAAAAGTGCTTATCCATCCATTGTCAAAGAACTACAGCAACTAAAAAATCACTTACATCACACATTAGATCAAAAGAAAGATTCCAATCTATAGCAACCATCATGGAAGCATTAGTCAATTTATCCTTAAGGATATTAAATGCGTCTAAGCACACTTGTGAAAACACAAAAGGTACGCCTTTTTCTAGCAACTTGGTTAAGGCTCTAGCAATTTGTGAAAATCCTTAATGAACCTTCTGTAAAATCCTACATGTCCTAAAAAGCTCCTAATATCCTTAATTGAAGTCAAGGGTAGTAATTTTGCAATTGTATCAATTTTTGCGCTATCTACTTCAATCCCCTTGCAATAAAATTTATGCCTTAAGACTATCTCTTATACCATAAAATAGCATTTTTCCTAATTCAAGATTTAATTAGTTTCTTCACACCTTTTTAGTATTCTCTCTAAATTATGTGAGAACTCGTTAAAAGAGTTACCAAAAACAAAGAAGTTTTCCATGAATACCTCGTCCTCAATCAAGTCTTCAAAAATGGCCTTTATGTAACATTAGAAAGTAGAAGGTACATCACAAAAGCTAAAAAGGTATATGCCTATAAGTTAAGGTACTGTAGGGACATGTAAAGGTTGTCTTCCCCTAATCTTCTAGAGCTATTGAAATCTGGAAGTAACTTGACAAACCATCAAGAAAGCAGTAATACATATGACTAGCAAACCTTTCAAGGATTTAGTCCACAAAGGGAAGTGGAAAATGGTCTTTATGGGTGGCATTATTCATCTTCCTATAATCAACACAAACTCTCAAACCCATAACTGTTCTCATTGGGTAAGTTCATTCTTCTCGTTTAGGACCATACTTATTCCACCCTTCTTTGGCATAACCTACACATGACTTACCCAAGAACTGTTAGAATTAGGGCAAATCATACTTGTATCTAGAAGCTTGATTACATATGCTTTAACCACTTCATATTCAAGCTTAACCTTCTTTGAGGTTGCATGACTGACTTGAAGCGGTCTTCCATCTAGATTTTTTGAGTATAAAATGAGTAGTTTAGCTCTTTTATGCTCCTTGAGCACGTTTAACAATCTATCCTTTTGATCCATCTTTACGTTAGAAGTGATAATTACTAGTAGTTTAGAGTCCTTCTCTAAAAAGGCATATTCCTCATAATCTAGTAATTGTTTTAACAATAACACTGATGGTTCATCAATGGGTGGCTTCAATCTTGATTCTTTACTCTTATCAATCTCCTTATACCCCTTTGTCCTCAACATGGGTTCATTGGCCTCCATCTGGGTTGCCATCTTTGTTTACTTTTGGTTATCCAATTCATCCTCCTCTCCTTACAGCAAACACAACTCCATAGGGTTTTCATAAACTACTTTGTGCACATAAGTAGCAATAGATAAGTCAATAAAATCAAGAAAATAGCAAATATCATCATGCTTAAGTGATTGTTTTATAGCCTCATGAACTTGAAAAACCAACTCCTCATTGCCAACCCTTAAAATCAATCCCCATCACTAACATCAATAGTGAGTCTAATAGTGGCTAGAAAGGGTCGACCCAAAATCAAGGGTACTTCTATATCTTCATTTGTATCTAAAATCACAAAGTTTACTAGAAAAGTAAATGTGCCTCATGGTTGTCAAAATCAAAATTGTACCTAGAATCGCTAGGGAGCCTATAGAATTGGATTGTAGAATCGAATCATAGAATCATAAGATCCTACAACATGTGTAAATTGGCTTTTAAAAACTTTGAATATACTTATAATAGTAAATGAAAAACTTACAATACATGATGAAATAATGAAATTCATCATAAATTCTAATCACAATATAAGTATGCTGAAATAGTGAAATTCATCATAAATTCTAACCACAATATAAGTTTAATATAAATAATTAAGTATAAATCATTATCTAAATACATAAAACTATAACATAAGTGTTTATACAAACTTTTGCAACATAAAACATGACAATAGAAATATAAAACTAAAATAAATCATCAACTATTTTGTCATCACTAAAACTATCATTATCTCTCCCATCACTACCATTACCATCATCATCATTGTTGTCCTCATATTATCACTAACAACATCATTATTAGAACTGCTACTAATGACATTCATATCTTATAGCTATATATAAGTCTTTTAAATTATCAATTTGTACTTCATCTCTAGTAGCATCAATGTTATAAATTTCCAAATCATATTAAATCCCAAGACTCTCCAAATTTATGTATGCACCAAGTTCTTTACCCATTGCATTTGAACATGTATGTATTTTCCTATGTTAAATCATAACTAGAGGTTAAAGAAAAAGTAATGAAAATGCCTAATGGCCTAGTTCAAAAGCCCATTAAGTAAGAGTATTAATCTATTAGGTCAAAAACTCTAAAACACATAGAATTGTAAAATCCTGCATAGAATTGGGATTTTACCGATTTTAAGGATTTAAATTGGGATTTCATTCGATTTTACTAAAAAAGGATTCTAGATGGGATTTAACTAGGGAAAGGCTTCTAGAATCACAAGAGTTAAATCAAGATGTTGACAACCATAGTGCCTACCTTAACCAACAAATCTTCAATAACACCTTTAGGGTACTTAACTAACCTATCAGCTAATTGCAAACTCATCTTTGTTGGCTTAGGTTCTCCTAATCCTAGCTTCTTAATTAATTTACATACATTAATTTTATGCTCTCACCTAAATTAGATAAAGCCTTTTTAACTAACAAATTACCAATAAGATAGGGTAAAGTGAAACTCCCTAGATCTTTCAGCCTTTGGTAACTTGTATTACAAGATTATCAAGCATTCCTCACTGAGTGTCATAGTTGACAACTCCTCCAATGTTGGCTACCAATTTTGTAACTATATCTAAATCATATATACCTACTGCTTTATGCCTCATCATTGTGTTCTTCCACTAATAATTATCCATTGCCATCTCTTTAATCAAGGTCTGATTGGCCTTGTGAATCTTCTTAGTGTTTAGTGTGCCTCTAGTAGCTATATTTATCATCTACATTGTTGATAAATTGACACCATTATAAAATGTCTAGATTAGCATCTAGAGTAGGAGTCCATGTTGTGGAAACCTTCTTAACAAGTCCTTAACGTGCTCCCATGTGTCATATAAGGTCTTAGACTCAATTTGAGAATAGGTAGAGATATCATTCCTAAGCTTTGTAGTTTTGGCAAGTGGAAAATATTTCTCTCAAAGGTTTTCAACCATCTTGGTCTATGTCGTGATTGATCCTTTGAGAAGAGAATTCAACCACTTTTTTGCCCCGCCTCTCAAGGAAAACAGAAATAACCTCAACTTTATAATGTTGTCACTAGCCCCATTGATTTTGAAAGAGTCACAAATCTCCAAAAAGCTTGAAATATGAGAATTTAGGTCTTCATTCTATAAACCATCAAATTAAACAAACTACTATACCATCTGATAATATTGGGCTTGATTTCAAAATTATTGGTAGCAATAACTCACCTAACAATACTAGAGATAGCTCCAATAAGTGTAGGTTGCATAGTTGGACATGGTTCTCTATGGATTCTCATTGACCATGATTTTTAGTTCTCCTTTTTTCCTCTTCTACGTTAATTCTCAAAGGAAAACCTTGATTTAACTCTTTTAATGTTGTTCTCTTGATTTCAAGATCAAGGTCCACAAGTTTAGATAAACTATTCCTAATCATACACTGCAAAAGAAGTTCTTTGAGTCAGGAACAATTTCACCCAACAGGAGAGAAGAGAAAAGAAAAAAAAAGAAAAAAAAAAGGAAAATGTTTAGATTAATAAAACAATGTGTTCATAATATTATAGTCCCCGACAACGACTCTAAAAACTTAATACAGTCAGTTTATCCTCACTCAACTAGGCAAGTGTACCTATCGATTTATATAGTAGTACAGTAGACATTAAATCAAGTGTCATTCCATAGAAAGTATAAGTACAAGTACTAACTTATATTCTATTATCTAACTGGTAAATTATAATTAAAGAATTAAATTAAAAATCTTCAAAATCTTAACTAACAAATTTAAATCAATAGGGTAATAATTTAATAATAAGAACGTAAGATACTAGTATCTTGACATTGTTTCCCCTAGAACCACACATGTAACCAATTAATGATAAGCTAATTCCATCTTCTTATTCTTGAACTATGAGAGTTCCTTAATTATATTAATACCTTTTTCAAGAATATTAATATCTAACCCTAGGTTCACTTCCTAAATAAAATTCCTAAGATTACATTACTGATCTGTAAATTATGCTATTAGGTTTGACCTTGATCTAGAAAATTTATGCTATTCCATCTTTAGAATTGCATGCAACTTTTTTCAAATATGTACATCTAATTACTCATACAATTTCTCAACCCATATTCATAATGTTAGGTAATTGAATCAATATTCTACAAATATCAATTCAATGACAATAAAGCACATATAATTGAATCACTAAAAATAAAGATTTCATTGAAATTTAATAAAGACAAAGTCAAATAGCGATTCTAGGGTTACACAAGTAAAAAAAAAAAAACAAAGCTAATATCATGATTAAATAATCAACAATCAATTTAAAATAAAACATGATGAAAAGAAAACCCCTTACACTCTAATCAAGCTTGGTGTTGCTACTTTTCCAACCTTAGATTGCTTTCTCACAAAGGCCAAAAAGTCCTCCAAATTCTGATCTTCAAATCTTTAAATAGTAAGGGTAGAATTCACAAGTATAAGTCATAATCATGGCCATGTTTTCAACCATCTATTTATTGGATCTTGATAGTTGAAAACTCAATGAGAATTACATGCTTATGGGTAGGTACATAGCTGTGTACCTAACCATGTTCCTCTTTGATCACACTATTCCTCTTCTTAGAATCATGATTGAGAAACATGGGTGATGATCTAGGGCGTGTTTCTCATCCAAACTTCATATCTTTTTCGTTTTGGCTTCAAATGTCATGAAACTTGTCAAAATTCATTTCTTTTACTCCAAATTAGCTCTTCAACCCTTAAAATCATAATATAACTAAAATAAGTATCAAAATTGACCAAAAAAACCCATTAAATTCAAAAGAGCATTATAAAAATCACCTATTAGAATTATTATAATTAAGCACTATCACTTTACACTCCATTTATACCACTACTCCTTAGAACTAGCTAAAATTCCAAACTAACACATAATATAATATCAATAAACCAATCACAATAACAACTTCATCAAACATTGAGACAACCCCAACCATCATTAAGCTCTATGATTAATATGCATGGAAAATTTTTAATTTAACCAAACAAAAAAATTATGGTTAGCTTGGAAGGGTAATTCAAACAAAATCGTAAAACTGAACCAAACTATTTTGAAAAAATATAATAATTTTTACTTATAACTAAAAAAAATGTATGTTATAATATAACATTTAGAAGAATTTTTAGTTTATATTTATTTAAAAATATATGTATTTAAATTTTACGAACATAATTTAGCAAATATATATATAGATTAATTCAAACTTTATATTATATGCTAACTTGAGGAATAAATTAGTTGCATTACACATTTAAAAATTTTTAGTTGCTTAAATATTAACTTTATTAATCTCTTATATGATATTAATGCATGTTATTATTAAATAAATTATAATACTACTCTCATGAGATTACATTTTAAGTAAATACATTTTCTTATAAAACAAAATATGGTTTAATCTATAAACTAAACTAAACCAAAACAAAATTTTATGGTTTAGAAAAGGTGCCTATAGAGGAGACATGTAAATTGGCATTGGGGTTGTCCCCAAAGAGAGGAGAGAAAAGGTGCCAATAGAGGAGAAAGAAGAAAAAGAAGATGACCAAGAAGAGGAGACAGTTGAAGCTATCTATTCCTCAATCGTTGTGCTGAAGTGGACTAGCTTAGAGGAGATTATGCATTAATGACTTTTTTTTGGGGAAGGAAGCTCTTGGCTTCTCATGCTCGGCACAACGTACACTTTCCTTTCTTTAATTTTTTAAATTCTTAACTTTTCTTTTTTTTTTTTTTGTGTTTTTGTAGAGATGCAACTCAAGAAAGCAAACTCAGCCTAGCTCCATGCCTAGAACAAGGCCGCACTTAAAGGCAAGAAAGAGGGTTAGAGTCAAGCTAAAAAGGTTACTCTTATTCGACCAAAGGAGAAAGAGATAAAGATTAGGGAGCCTTAGCTTACTTAGGGGAAGTGCCCTATTAGTGAACCGACTAGGAAAGGCAAACAAGTTGAGAAGTCCATCCTAACCTTGAAGCCTAAAAAGAGGTTGAAGGAAGAAGATGTTAGGGCTAGTTGAAAGGGTAAAGGGGCCACAATTAGAGTTAACTAGTACGTCCCCATTGACGAGGTTGTCAAAGACCCTTCCACAAACTTACGCCAAAAGTGGAGGGCAGAAGCTAAATTAGACTAGCTGGTTCCAACTGTTAACCTACTATAGTACTTTAAAAACCATCTTCGTAATCCATTACATCATGCAACCAATCAATAAGTCCCAATACTTTGGCACAAAGCCCAATCTACCTCCCTAAATAGGACATTTGAATCGAGGATAAGGCCATAAGAAATGTCAAGTTGTACCACCAAGTCATGTCCAACATCGTACTCCTATTGGACCGAGCTAAGGTTAGTGCACTAGGGTGCAAGGTAACCTATGATAATGTCAAAGCGCTGGTGAAAACAAGGCTATATGAGGTTTGTCTTTCCATACTTCTTCATTTTATCTTTATGTCTTTATCCTCTCTTGACAATTTTATTTATGCTATCAAACCAACACTCTTATGTCAATGCCATACTAAGCTCTTAAGGAGAAAAGGAGGAAGATATGTGCTCTTTGTTTTGATTATAAGGATGTTTAGGGAAAGAAACTAGACTATGAGTCTTTTGTAGAGGACTTAAGATGAAAAAAACACTAAAGCCTAGGATAAGAAGATGGTGGTAGCCTTAGAGGAGCTCTGGAAGCAAAACCAAACCTAAGTCGAAGAGCTTGGTTGCTAGACACAAGCTATTATGAGCAAGAGTAACATGCTTCAGGACTAAGGACAAAAAAACTCGAAAGGATAAGGATGAGCTCTCTAAGAAAGCAACCAATCTTTCTCAGTAGTTGTCTAAGGCTAGAAGAAAGCTAACTATCATGAGGCTGCTATTGAGCTCTTTTAAAGAAAGGGTGAGGGACTATAAGGGGACAATCGTCGGTTTTGAGGATGATCTAAGATGCCATCAGGTTCAAATTAAGGAATTTGAGCAAGAGCACAACACTCTTACGGAGAAAGTCAACCACAAAATAATGAATAGTGAGGAATGGGTGAAGTTGTAGGGAGAGGTTTACAATGATGGCTTCAAGGCTACAAAGGAAGCTATTCTTAAGTGCTATCTAGAACTCAACCTTGAAGGACTAAAAGATGAGAATAACCCTCTTAAAGAGTCCAAAGACCCTACTAGAGTCGTAGATGACACCATTGTAGTGGACATCTGATAGGAATTATATACCTATAGGACCCATCACTAGGGCAAAAGCCAAAGGATTAAAAAATTTAGCGATGACGGACCTCTTTAAATAATTAGACCTCGAGGATATTTGTTTAATATCTTCTTTTCCATTGTATAATTATTGTGCATTCTAACAGGTACATTTGTCGATTTTACAAGATGGTGGGTAAATTCACTAATGCTCAATTTGTGGGTCATTCATGGACCTACATAAATCAAAGAAGAACCGGTCCCACATTGCTCCATGGAGGTGCAAGAAACCAGCCACATATGAGGGTTTTATTTGTATTTTTCTCTTGATTAGAAATCGGCCACATAAGTTATTTTTACTTGTATTTTCTTTTGTTAAAATTTCCTTGTAAACACCCCATTTTTGCCCTAAGAATGAACAATAATCAATGATAATCAATTTTTAATTTTTTCCAATTTTTTCCAATTTTTCTCTAATTTAGCATAAATAATAAAAAATATTCAAAAAAATAAAAATAAATAGGAAAACACATCAATTTTGAAAAATGATTTCAGAAATGGCAATAATGAATAATAAATATTTTTTACGAATTTTTGAAATTTAAAAAAAATACAAAAAAATAAAAAATCGCATTGCATATATGCAATTTGTGAAATTAATAAAATCAGGAAAATGGGCTAGCCCAGCTGGTCTGGACCATGGCCTAAGGCGCACGCAGGAGGGCTCGATCGCAAGTTCGAAACGTAGGGGAAGCACTTTCCGCGTTTTGTGTTTTTCTTACTCACCCAGGACACGTGGTAGCATCTGATTGGCTGGAGGGAACGTACGCGCCGGGCGCGTGATCATCTCCTAGCTCAGGTCCGAGATCGCCGGCGAAGGAAAAATTCGAATTTCGGCTGTTTCGATTCGATTTTTTGTACAAATCCAACAGATCTTCAACAAAATTGAGATAAACATCATCCAATTGGAATCAAATCTCAACAAATCAAAGGATTTACACGAATCGGAGTTGGTTTATTTAACCGTCGATCCGATTTGCTTCGATGGGAGGAAATCCGAGCTTATCTAGCTCGATTTCAAGCGCCTATAAATAGAGGAGGAGGGGGGGAAGCCAAAGGATAGATCAAAATCGAGAGAAAGTGAGAGAAGAGAGTAAATCGGAGAGAACCAAAGTCGCGACCGCCGATCGGAGCTAAGCCACCACTAGGAGACGTTCTGAGAGCGAACCACCGCCACCATTGGATTCACCACCCTTTAGAACCTAGGATTTGACACCTCACCTATTGCAAAAGGCCGCTAGAACGCCGTGAACGAGCACTCTCCACCGCAGTGCCCAACCGATCCAACCCGACCCGCGCACTGACCCGGATCCAGGTAAGTCGGATTTTCCGAATTTTTTTCTAATTTATTTATTTACTTTATTTATTTATTTTTATTTCGATTTGATTATTATTTTGTTATTCATTATTAATTTGTTTGTTATTTATTCATTTATTTATTTATTTATGTTTTATTTATATTTCCATAAATAGGAAAATGTTAGAAATTAGATTTCTTTAGGATTTAATAATGTAGAAAAATAACAAAAAAATAAAAATAAAAAATAAAATAATAAAAAATAATGAAAATGTAGAAAAACAATATAAATATTAGAAAAAAAATAATAAAACTTTAGGTTTTAAAATAGGATAGGTAATAATTTAGGATAAAAGTTTTAACAAAAATTATGAAAAATTAATAAAAATTATAATATAAAAAAATAAATAACAAAATTATAAAAAATCATGAAAACTCATAAAAATTATAAAAATTGTAGAAGAATAAGGAAAAATCGAAAAAAAAATCATAAAAACATAAAAAATCATAAAAATCACAAAAATAATAAAAACATTAATAAAAAAATTAAATTAATAAAAATTCAAAAATTATTAAAAAAAATGAGTTTTATCACTTAGAAAAATCATTTTCTCAAATAAATCCAAAATTGATGTTTTCCCTAAAAACATTATTTTCAAAAATCGAATTATTAAACTTAGGCTTAGATTTTTTAGAAAAATCCCAAAAATATTAAAAACATAAATCGAAAGAGATTTTCAAATTAAAATTCACAAACCCACTAAATATTTTCAGAAAAAACGAACTACGGCTTGTTTGATCCTGACTAGCATGTACATAGGCACCCATTTGGGTCAACCTATAAAAAATGAAATAAAAAAATCATTTTCTTAGAATAATAAAAAACATAATAAAAAGTAACAGAAACAAAAGACATTTCTAGATGGGAACAATTTTAAGAGACTAGGTGGTAACCGTAAGGTTTTAATAGGTTAGCCTCCGGACTTAGAAACTCTGGTTTTCCCTTTTCCTCTTTTCACAAAAACGAGAAGAGGAAATCACGACGATTAGTGGTCCAAATTAAGACTAATCCGCTCCTTTAGTCTTAATTCAATCTTTCCTAACAACAGTTGGGTGGCGACTCCAAAAATCAAACGAAATTTCTAATTCAACTCGAGGATCTGCATTAGATGAGCATAGGGTCTAGTCTAGATCGGATTAGGAATGGGAATTCAAAAAAATAGACTCGACATTCCTTATTTAGAACAAGTATAAATACTTGTAAAGTAGGGTTTGTAAGGGACTTTTGAATATTAGAAATCTACCATTTCTTGCCATGGAGAGCTCTTCCTTACGCAACCTTTACTCTTATCAATTTCATTGTTGAAATTGTGGCGAGTGGGCTTAAGGAATTATTGTGAGTTATATCAATATTTCTTGAGTTGCTTCCAATTATTACTAATTTGTCATATCTAGTGTGTAATTAGATTGTTTTATTTGTTCTTGTTCATGCCAAATTAGGGTTCTTTATATTGCTTGGTTTGACGTTAATTGTAGGAGTTGGAATTGAATTGTTCCTCTTTTTGATTGGTATTAGAATCCAATTGTAGCACATCATAATTTAGTATTAGAGCAAGATTTAGAGAAGGCAAATTTTTGTGATTCACAAATTGGGATTTAGGGTTCTTGATCCTTCATTCCAAAATTGAATTGTGTGAAGTGAAACTTGAAGTCTTGTGTTGAATTATTCCTCTTTTATTTGATTGCTTGTGTGATTTCTAATTTAAGTCTTGTGAAGTGTAGAAATCAGATTGCATCCTTTGCTGTGAGTTGATTGTGTGTAGAAGAAGGGAAAGTTCTTTGGATTTGAATTCCTTAATTTGGAATTCCATAAGTTGAAGTAGTGTTGACTGGTGCTTTGTTGTTTCCTTGAAATTTCAGAATTGGAAGGTTCATTTTCAAATTTGCTCAACTTGCGTAGAGGATTAGGAAACATTTTTTAATTTCAAAATCAATCATTATGTGTGGGATTTATTGTGTATTGATCATTTTAAATGCACTTTGACTAGTTGGAATCAATTGGTTGCCATTTGGAGAAGTATCCATAATTGCTTCCATTTGCATTGTGTTACCGTGGTGTGTAAGTGGAATCGTAGAGTAGAGTGTTGCACCGTGAGTGTAAGTGTAAGTGTTGTGTGAAGTGTATGTTGTAATTGAAGCTTGTACCGTAAAGTTGAGTGTTGTGTGTTGGGGTGTTGTATTGGTTATGTGTTACACTGTGGGAGTGAGTGTGTGCAATCGTGGTGTGTGTGTTACGTGGTTGTGTGTTGAAGTGTGGGAGTGTGTGAGTGAAGTCGTGGTGTGTTTATGACGTGGTGTAGTGTTGTGATTTATGTTGTGAGTTTTTTGTGAGTAGGTGTTGAGTGATAAAAAAAAAATTCAAAATCATGTCAAATAATAGTATGAATGGTAGAATTGGTAATGAGGCCAATAGTTAGGTTGGAGGAGGTCAAGGGCATTGTACTACGGGTGGAAGAACATTAGAGGAACAATTGCAGGATCTTACCACTATTGTTACTACATTAGCAACACGAGTGGATTAGATGATGATGCCACAATCACTAATGGACAACCTTTAGGCACCTCCACCTCGGGTAGCCCATCAGAATGCTCACAGAGAGCGAGCTGTTGGAGGTAATAGGGGCAAGAGAATGGAGGGAGATTATCATGCTCTTAGGGAGGAAAGAGATGATAATTTTGAGGATGAGCCTAACCCAAATTGGGATTTCAGACCACCTCGGGGATTGAAATGTGTGAAATTGCAGATGCCTTCATTTGCTAGAAGGGGTTTTGTAGAAGACTACTTAGATTGGGAAGATAAGGTTGAGGGTTTATTTAAATGCTATGAAATTAACGACCACACTCAGGTTCACCTTGTGGCTGTTGAGTTTACTGGCTGTGCTACATTATGGTGGAAGAATTTAGTGGTGAGTAGGTGAAGGGATGGTGAGGTAGAGATACATACATGGTAAGAGATGAAACAGGTTATGAGAAGGAGGTTTATACATGATCACTATAGGAAAAAACTGTTTATGTGTCTCCAAACACTAAGGCAAGTGATAGAGCCATTTTATACTCAATCTTAATAGTATGAATTGTGTTAATTTATTATTGATTTTACAGAAATCATAAGGAAATGGTACTTAATTTTATTATGGTGATAAATCAGGTTAAATGGAGTCAAGAGTGCTAATTCAAGTAAATTAGAGAAGTCATCTACAATTTGGATCAAAGGCAAGGATTTACACCGCCGGAGGAAAGTACATGGGCGTGTAGTTGAAGTACACGGCCGTGTACTTAGTTTTGAAGCCACAGGAAAATACACGGTTAAAGTACACGACCGTGTATTTGTCTTGAAGAATCAACAGGAAAATACACGGTTGAAGTACACGGCTGTGTATCTATCTAGAAGGAGGCACGGTTTGAGATACGGCCATGGTGCAAACCGTGCTACACACTGCATAAGAAGGAGAAAGACACGGTTTGTGATACGATCGTGGTGGGAGCCGTGGTGGAAGCCGTGGTGGAAACCGTGGTGGAAGCTTGATGAAGCCGTGCCATATACTAAATAAGGAGGAGAAATTGTGGAACTTCGACCAGAGGATGACACGGCTTGGGATCTGGCCGTGGTTGAAGCCGTAGTACACACTGGACATGGACGAAGAATTGTAGATTATCCACAGAGGAAGGCACGGCTTGACCCACTGCCGTGTTGTAGGGCATGCCAGGCGGACGATTATTTACTTCTCGAGATTTACTTGAAAAAGGAAAGATATTTTCGTATCTTGCTAGCAAAAGATCACCTGCCATTCCTTTAACAATATAAATAGAACTAACCCTAAAGAGTTTTAGAATCTTGGATCATCTTGGAGACAAGAAGGAAGGAAGGAGGCAGAGCAAAAACCGGGAACAGAGGCTTATCATGTTTTTACTTTTAATTTTCGTTTTGATGATGAACATGTGTAGCTAAGCAGATTTTCTAGCCAAAGGGTCATAGAAGTTTGATTCTCCACGAATTGTGAGATCTAATTGATTTGTCTTTAATCTATTCTTTGTTTTTGGACATTCATATATCTTCTGAACGTTTTGTCATTATTATCTTTGTTGATTGGTATGAATTAGAGCTCTTCTACTCAATTAGCAAGTTAATATATTGTCAACTAGCACGTCAAATCCGTAATTGTTTGATAGTTCTAGTTTTGGTGACACAATAACATGTTTGATCATAAAATAGATGATCGAATTCATGTTATGGAGATGTATGATCTTGTTTAAATAGGTTATCTTATAATCTTCTAGCATGAATTGGTGGTCTCTCTTGTTTTTAATGCTATTGATAGATTAAATCCTAAGAGCTTGTTTAAGGTTGTCTAATCGATAAGAGAAATAATTAAAGAGCTTGTTTTGGTTATCGAGGAAGTAAGGAGAGATAGGTTGTTAAAGCTTGTTAATAACCATAACCAGTTTATCTAGAAATAAGAATAGAAAACATTTGCATCGATGATCATTTCTTAGAATTAAACTATCTGGATTCCTTTGGCTAGGCTTTTATCAATATTCGATTTTATTATCTTGTTTCAATATTATTTTGATTCACAAACAAAACCCCCCATTTTTCTTTTCATCTTTATTCTCTTTGAATAGAAATATATTTAACCAATCCCTGTGGATATGACCCTACTCACTACTATACGCAAATCATATCATTGTCTAGGAGTAGGTTTTATTTTTGTTGGATTCGACACTCACCAAATTTTGGCGCCGTTGCCGGGGATTGTTGTCAAATTTATTTCTATTCTTGTATGACTTGCTCTTCTCATACAGGTGCACTCACTTATAATCCGGAGATTGAGAAGACTCTTAAGAGGCTGCGAAGAGAAGCTAAATCATCCCCTGGACTGAACTTGGCATCGGATTTGTCTGATTCATCCATTGATTCTGAAAAAGCAGATGATATGGCAAATCCCGAAAGAACATTACGAGAATTGGCTGCACTGGATGTGAATCAACAACCCCTTTGTATTCACTATCCCGAACTAGCTGTTGAATTCGAGTTGAAATCTGAGTTGATACATCTGCTACCCACCTTTCATGGTCTTGAGAATGAAGATCCTCACAAACATTTGAAAGAGTTTCATATAGTGTGTTCTAGTATGAGGCCGCAAGGAATAACCGACGATCAAATCAAGTTACGTGCTTTTCCATTTTCTTTAAGTAATAGAGCTAAAGATTGGTTGTTTTATTTGCCTCCAGGTTCTATAACCACTTGGACAGATATGGTGAGACTCTTCTTGGACAAATTTTTCCCCACGTCTAAAGCTGCTGGTATAAGAAGAGAGATTTGTGGTATCAAACAGAGGGACACCGAAACTCTTCATGAGTATTGGGAGAGGTTCAAGCAACTTTGTGCAAGTTGTCCACAACATGGGATATTTGAACAACTTCTCATCCAATACTTCTATGAAGGCCTGCTCCCGATGGAGAGGAAGATGATGGATGCTGCTAGTGGAGGCGCCATAGTGAATAAAACCCCTGGTCAAGCTAGGGAATTGATCTCCATTATGGCTGCTAATTCGCAACAATTTGGGTATAGGCATGATACATCTTCAAGGAAGGTAAATGAGGTAAGTGTTTCTAACCTTGAACATCAAATTTCTAACCTAACCTCCCTTGTGCAGCAGATAGCTCTTGGAAATACACAGCAGGTGATGGCTTGTGGAATTTGTGTTGCTCCTAATCATCCCACCGACATGTGTCCCTCACTGCAAGATGACAATCATGAGCATGCTAATGCTGTAGGAGGATTCCCAGGATAGCCACAAAGGAAATATGATCCCTACTCGAATACTTATAATCCTGGATGGAGGGACCATCCTAACTTTAGATATGGCAGTAAACCACAAAACGCCCAACAATTCCAACCTAAGCCATCAAACCAAGCACCACAAGCTCCTTCCACTTCAGGTATGTCTCTTGAAGAAATTGTTAAATCACTTGTTGTTAATACAAAACAATTTCAGGATGAGATAAAGCAGAGCATTCACCACTTGGAAAATCAGGTAAGCCAACTTGCTTCATCCATAAACAGGTTAGAAACTCAAGGTAAGTTACCTTCTCAAACTATCACAAATCCAAAGCAAAGCGCTAATGCAATTACCTTGAGAAGTGGAACGAAATTGCAGGGATCAAATGAGAAAGGACACCGAACTAATCTTGAGAAAGAGACTGAGAAAGTGACTGCAACTCCAAGCCAGCAGAACAACCAGATCAAAGGATCCCTTGTTGAACCACCAAAAGTCATGACAACAGCACCTTCTTTCCCCTCTAGATTAGCGAAAACCAAGAATGAAGCTGAAGAAAAAGAGATTCTTGAAACTTTTCGCAAAGTTGAGGTAAATATTCCTTTGCTGGATGCAATTAAGCAAGTACCTCGTTATGCTAAATTTCTCAAAGAATTGTGCACTAATAAAAGAAAGTTGAAAGGTAATGAAAAGATTAGTATGGGTGAGAATGTTTCAGCTATTCTTCAAAAGAAGCTTCCTCCTAAATGTAAGGATCCAGGTATGTTTACTATTCCTTGCAAAATAGGTAATCTTGGAATCGCTAAAGCTATGTGTGATTTAGGAGCTTCAATCAATGTTATGCCTTTATCTATTTATCAAAGCTTGAATGTTGGTCCCTTGAAGGAAACAGGTGTTATTGTTCAACTTGCTGATAGGTCCAATGTCTATCCTGAGGGAGTCCTAGAAGATGTTTTAGTACAAGTTAATGGGTTGGTTTTCCTTGCAGATTTTTTTTGTGCTTGACATGGAGAATGATGATTCTCGTAATTCCTCAATGATATTATTAGGGAGACCATTTCTTAAGACATCCAGAACGAAAATTGATGTACATGACGGTAACCTCACTATGGAATTTGATGGTGAAGTGATTAAATTTAATATTTATGATGCCATGAAATATCCTAGTGATATCTCCCCTGTTTTTGTTGTGGATGTTATTGACCCATTAACACAGGCTACTTTGATTTGATAGACGATGATGAGTTGAAAATTGTACTTAATAGGAGTCTTACTATTAATACATTGAAAACTCTTAAGGAGAAGCTTGTAATATCCTCTGATTTGCAGGACATGATTTGGGAATTGGAATCATTAAAACCTACCAGGTATGATGTGTCCTACATTAATTTACCCCCTTCTAACACAATACTTCTTCCCTCTATTGTGCAGGCACCAAAGCTAGAATTAAAATCCTTACCCGAACATCTAAAGTACATCTTCTTAGGAGAAAATGAGACTCTTGTTGTGATAGTCTCTAACAAACTAAGTACTTTAGAAGAAGAAAATTTGATTCGGGTGTTAAGAGAGTATAAAGAAGCCATTGGATGGTCCATAGCAGATATCAAAGGACTAAGCCCCTCCACATGCATGCACAAGATTTTAATGGAAGATAATTGCAAAACCTTCAAGGGAAGTTCAGCGTCGTTTGAACCCGCCTATGATGGAGGTAGTTAAGAAAGAGATCTTAAAACTTCTTGATGCAGGTATGATCTATCCAATTTCCGATAGCAAATGGGTAAGTCCAATTCAAGTTGTTCCAAAGAAAACAGGCTTGACTGTGATTGAAAACTCTAATGGTGAGTTAATTCCTACTCGGGTTCAGAATGGTTGGAGGGTTTGTGTTGATTACAGGAAGTTAAATGCGTCAACTAGAAAAGATCACTTCCCTCTTCCTTTTCTTGATCAGATGCTTGAACATTTGGCTGGCCATTCTCACTATTGTTGTCTTGATGGTTATTTAGGTTTTCATCAAATTCCAGTGGCACCGGAAGATCAAGAGAGGACTACTTTCACTTGTCCATTCGGTACTTTTGCGTATCGAAGGATGCCTTTTGGGCTCTGCAATGCCTCAGCCACATTCCAAAGGTGTATGGTTAGTATATTTTCAGATTATGTGGAAAATATCATAGAGGTTTTCATGGATGACTTCACCGTCTATGGTAATTCTTTTGACTCATGTTTGACTAACCTTACAAAAGTGCTTCAAAGATGTATAGATAAGAACCTAGTGTTGAATTATGAAAAATGTCACTTTATGGTTGAACATAGTCTCATTTTAGGTCATATTGTATCCTCTAAGGGGCTTGAAGTCGATAAAGCTAAGGTAGAATTGATTAAATCTTTACCTTACCCCGTAAGTGTACGGGAAATTCGCTCTTTTCTTGAGAGTGCAGGATTCTATCGACACTTCATCAAGGATTTTTCCAAAATTACTCAACCCCTATGTCAATTGCTGCAAAAAGAAGTGACATTTGAGTTCGATGAGGCCTGTAAGCACGCTTTTGACACATTGAGGGATAAGTTGACTTTTGCTCCAATCATCCAACCACCTGACTGGAACCTTCCCTTTGAAATTATGTGTGATGCGAGCAATTATGCAGTTGGAGCCGTTCTTGGCCAAAGAGTTGGAAGAGCTTCTCATGTCATTTATTACGCTTCCAGAACATTGGATAATGCTCAATGCAACTATTCCACAACAGAAAAAGAACTCTTGGCTGTTGTTTTTGCATTAGAAAAATTCAGATCATATTTACTTGGTACTAAGGTAATTGTTTACTCTGATCATGCAGCTCTCAAATACCTGCTCGCGAAGAAGGAGGCGAAACCAAGACTTATTCAATGGATACTCTTATTACAAGAGTTTGATTTGGAAATACGCGATAGGAAAGGCTCTGAAAACCTAGTTGCCGACCACCTCAGTAGAATACCTATCGGTGAAGGGTCAACACCAATACAAGATGATTTCCCAGATGAGTATCTCTTTTCTATTCAAAAGACAATTCCGTGGTATGCCGATATTGTCAACTATTTGGTTACTAAGACACTACCAAGTGATTTGTCTAGGGCTCAAAAAGATAAAATTAAAAGTGATGCTAAGTACTATGTATGGGATGATCCATATTTGTGGAAACATTGTGCTAATCAGATCATTAGAAGGTGTATTTCTCAAGACGATATTCCTTCTGTCTTGCAATTTTGTCACTCATATGCATGTGGTGGACATTTTGGCCCTAAGAGGACAGCTCAAAAGGTATTAGGATGTGGTTTGTTTTAGCCTACATTGTTTCGTGATTCTTTTATGTTTTGTAAGTCTTGTGAACGATGTCAAAAAATTGGCAACTTAGGACGTAGAGACCAAATGCCACTTACCCCTATTCTTGCATGTGAAATATTTGATATATGGGGTATTGACTTTATGGGTCCTTTTCCTCCTTCTTTCGGTAATGTTTACATCCTTCTTGCTGTGGATTATGTTTCAAAATGGGTAGAAGCCAAAGCGACCCGAACTAATGATGCCAAAGTCGTTGTGGATTTTGTTAAATCTCATATTTTTGCTAGGTTCGGGACACCAAAGGCTCTTATCAGTGATCGTAGCACACACTTTCGTAATAGAGTAGTGGAAACTCTACTAAAAAAATATAGGGTCACTCATCGCACTTCCACCGCATACCACCCCCAAACCAATGGATTGGCAGAAGTTTCAAATCGAGAAATCAAGTCTATTCTGGAAAAAACCTTCAATCCAAGCAAGAAGGATTGGAGTACAAGACTTGAAGATGCATTATGGGCCTACCGGACAACTTACAAGACCCCTATAGGTATGTCTCCTTACCGTTTGATATTTGGCAAACCGTGTCACCTCCCTGTGGAGCTGGAACATAGGGCGTATTGGGCTGTAAAACAATGTAACATGCGAATGGATAAGGTTGGTGAGCATAGAAAACTTCAATTACAAGAACTTGAGGAAATTCGAAGAGAAGCTTATGAGAGTACTAAAATCTACAAGGAAAAAACAAAGAATTTTCATGATCAAATGATTTCTCGAAAGAATTTTTCTGTAGGTCAAAAAGTACTACTTTATCATTCTCGATTGAAGTTATTTTCTAGAAAACTACAATCACGGTGAATTGGTCCTTTTGTTATCACTAACATATTTTCATATGGTGCAGTTGAGATCGCAAGTCTTGAAACCGGTAAGAACTTCAAAGTCAATGGTCATCGCTTGAAACCTTTCTATGAAGGATTTCAAGTATGTAATATTGAAGAAACCAGTTTAACTCACCCCGAGTATTATGATTAATTATAGGAACGTCTAGCCAAAGACGTTAAAGAAAGGCGCTTCATGGGAGGCAACCCATATCAATTTATTTTGTTTTAGTTTTCTTTTGATTAGCTGCAACAAGGGTATATATCATCAAATGACACTCTCTAGTGCTTAAGGGGAAAACTCCAATTACTCCACAATTCATACCAGGGAAGTACCAGCATTCCTTTTCTCTTATTCTCTAATGTTCCTTGTGTTGATTCCTCTTTAATTGTGTTGAATTAGGAACAGTGAGGACACTGTTCAAGCTAAGTGTGGGGGAGAGGATAATAAAATATAGAGAATAGAGAAATGACTCATACTTTGAATGTTTGTCCTTAAGTAATTTTAAGCAAATTTTTTTTTTTCAAAATTATCATGAAATCTGGAGATTGTACTAAATGTTGTAATAAGCATCTACAAAATGTGAAATTGACTTGTTCAAATGCTTTACTCACCTACTGTTGTGATTAGAATACTTGGTTAAAATTAAGTAGTGAAATCTTTAAGAAACAAATTTACCTTGTATTTAGCTTTAGAATTGGAAGTCTAAGAGTAAGTCGAGTCCCTAAGAGAAAAATAAACAAGTTTACTTCTAGGTTATATTAGCAACTGTATACTCTTTGCAGCTGTGAAAAAAAAAAATAAAGCATAGCCATTACTCCAATAATTCAAATAATTGAGTTAAGAGTATTCAAACTTGAATGTTAGAGTGAGGAAGAGTCCGTAGGGGTATCTCAAAACCCGGTCACTTGAGTGTCGAGCTCGGGATGTGCCAACTCAATGAACTCACTATAACGATAAGGGCGAAAAAGGCAAAAGTTCATGAAAAGAAGCGGGAAAAAACCCGTCAAAATAGATGCTTGATTAAATCAAAAGAACAATGAATGTAAACATTCATTGAATTAAACAAGACTTATAATAAAAAGGGAGAAAATCTATGGAAAGAGTTGATACTATATGCTTTTACTTTATGTTGCAAGGATTATATACTTGATAATATCCAATGAAGTTTAATTGGGTGTTTTTCCTTAGTGGATTAAGTATTTACTTTTGGAATAAAAATTCTTTTGCTAAACATGAGGATTAAAGTTGTTTTGTTTAAATTAGCTATTAAATTTTGTCCATGGTAATTTGATCACATGAAACCAATTTGGTTGAAGTAGTAGACATTAAAATTACAAGTCATGAATTACAAATGAATAGATGCTTGGAATGATGAAAAGAAAGTTCGTATAATCTATGACGGATTTCTCAATTGATTTGATTCAATTGCTTGAGGACAAGCAAGAGTTTAATTGTGGGGGAATTTGATAGAGCCATTTTATACTCAATCTTAATAGTATGAATTGTGCTAATTTATTATTGATTGTATAGAAATCATAAGGAAATGGTGCTTAATTTTATTATGGTGATAAATCAGGTTAAATGGAGTCAAGAGTGCTAATTCAAGTAAATTAGAGAAGTCATCTACAATTTGGATCAAAGGCAAGGATTTACACCGCCGGAGGAAAGTACATGGGCGTGTAGTTGAAGTACACGGCCGTGTACTTAGTTTTGAAGCCACAGGAAAATACACGGTTGAAGTACACGACTGTGTATCTGTCTTGAAGAATCAATAGGAAAATACACGGTTGAAGTACACGGCCGTGTATCTGTCTAGAAGGAGGCACGGTTTGAGATACGGCCATGGTGCAAACCGTGCTACACACTGCAGAAGAAGGAGAGAGTCACGGTTTGTGATACGGCCGTGGTGGAAGCCGTGGTGGAAGCTTGATGAAGCCGTGCCATATACTAAATAAGGAGGAGAAATTGTGGAACTTCGACCAGAGGATGACACGGCTAGGGATCTGGCCGTGGTTGAAGCCGTGGTACACACTGGACATGGATGAAGAATTGTAGATTATCCATAGAGGAAGGCACGGCTTGACCCACTGCCGTGTTGTAGGGCGTGCCAGGCGGACGATTATTTACTTCTCGAGATTTACTTGAAAAAGGAAAGATATTTTCATATCTTGCTAGCAAAAGATCACCTGCCATTCCTTTAACAATATAAATAGAACTAACCCTAAAGAGTTTTAGAATCTTGGATCATCTTGGAGACAAGAAGGAAGGAAGGAGGCAGAGCAAAAACCGGGAACAGAGGCTTATCATGTTTTTACTTTTAATTTTCGTTTTGATGATGAACATGTGTAGCTAAGCAGATTTTCTAGCCAAAGGGTCATAGAAGTTTGATTCTCCACGAATTGTGAGATCTAATTGATTTGTCTTTAATCTATTCTTTGTTTTTGGATATTCATATATCTTCTGAACGTTTTGTCATTATTATCTTTGTTGATTGGTATGAATTAGAGCTCTTCTACTCAATTAGCAAGTTAATATATTGTCAACTAGCACGTCAAATCCGTAATTGTTTGATAGTTCTAGTTTTGGTGACGCAATAACATGTTTGATCATAAAATAGATGATCGAATTCATGTTATGGAGATGTATGATCTTATTTAAATAGGTTATCTTATAATCTACTGGCATGAATTGGTGGTCTCTCTTGTTTTTAATGCTATTGATAGATTAAATCCTAAGAGCTTGTTTAAGGTTGTCTAATCGATAAGAGAAATAATCAAAGAGCTTGTTTTGGTTATCGAGGAAGTAAGGAGAGATAGGTTGTTAGAGCTTGTTAATAACCATAACCAGTTTATCTAGAAATAAGAATAGAAAACATTTGCATCGATGATCAATTCCTAAAATTAAGCTATCTTGATTCCTTTGGCTAGGCTTTTATCAATATTCGATTTTATTATCTTGTTTCAATATTATTTTGATTCACAAACAAAACCCCCCATTTTTCTTTTCATCTTTATTCTCTTTGAATAGAAATATATTTAACCAATCCCTGTGGATACGACCCTACTCACTACTATACGCAAATCATATCATTGTCCAGGAGTAGGTTTTATTTTTGTTGGATTCGACACCCACCAGCACGGAAGTAAAACAATTGATGAGTATGTGCAGGAGTTCGAAACTTTGATGATCAGATGTAGGTTAGTCAAACCTCTTGAACAAACCTTAGCACGATTTGTGTCGAGTTTGAAGTATAAAATTTCCTCCATTGTAGAGCTCCAAAGGTATGGTACCCTTGAGGAGGCCATCCAACTAGCTCTAAAAGTGGAAAGATAGAGACGATCTAATCCTTTTAAAGTAGCCAATAATAGGTATGGGACTTCTATAAAACTGTATAATTCTGATGGAAAACAAGCTGATAGAGAAGGATATAGTAGAAATGTAGAAAAGCGTCCATTGGTGCAGGATAGTCGAGGGGAAAAGGAGATAGCAGGGAAAGGATAAACAGTTATAGGGATTGAATACAAACCATCAATAACTAGGACATTAGGAGGACAGAGTCGTCAAATCAAATGCTTTAAATGCTTGGGTTTTGGACATATAGCTACTCAGTATCCAAACAGAAGGGTTATAACTACCATGGAGGTTGGGAGTGAGGAGGGTGAGGAAGACATGATTGATACCATAGATTTGTCAAGGGTATTAGATAAATATTATGGTGACACCGATGCTGTAGTAAATGAAGATAAGGGAGGTGATCGGTATTTATCTATTAATGTATTGCACTAAGCTTGAACTTCTTTTCCTACTAATGATGATGAGTAGAGGAAAAATTTGTTCCATATCTCTTGCAGAATACAAGGTAATCTATGTGCTATTATTATTGATGGTGGTAGTTGTACTAATGTAGTGGCTACATCATTAGTATCTAAATTGAAACTAGTCACTACCCTACATCCGAAACCCTATAAACTACATTGGCTAAGTGAGCAGGGTAGTCTGCATGTTACCTAGAGGGCTAAGGTACCTTTTAACATAAAGGATAAATATCATGTTAAGATTGTATGTGACATCCTTCCCATGTGTGCATCCCATATATTACTTGGCAGGCCTTGGTTGTATGATAGGAGGGTTTTGCATGATGGCTTTAGAAATACTTATGTGTTCTAGAAAGAGGGTAAACGTATAGTGTTGAACTCAATGTCACCTTTAGAGGTCCAAGAAGCTTAAAGGTAGATACGTAAAATTGGGAAGAAGAAGACCTTATTAGTGGGATAGTATGAGTTAGAGGAGGCCATAGCAGATGAGAGACCGGTATATTTATTGCAGATGAGGTATACCTTAAAGATGGAGGGGCATAAGCATCTACCCCCTATTGTATCTCAAGCACTGGATGACTACAATGATCTTTTTATAGATAAATTGCTAGAGAGTTTACCACCTTTGAGAGGTATAGAGCATGCCATTAACTTCTAGCCTAGATCAGTTTTACCAAACCGACCTGTGTATCGCATGAATCCTAAGGAGGCTAAGGAATCAAAACGTCAGGTGAATGAGCTGGTAGAACAAGATTTTGTCAAGGAGAGTATTAGTCCTTTTACTGTGCCAGCCCTTCTTATCCCTAAGAAGGATAACACTTAGAGGATGTGCATTGATGGCCGAGCCATCAACAAAATCACCATCAAATACAAGTATCCTATTCCTAAATTTGATGACATGTTAGATGAGCTATATGGTACACAAGTATTCTCTAAGGTAGACCTTAAAAGTGGATATCACCAAATTCGGATGAGAGAAGGAGACGAGTAGAAAACCGCTTTTAAAACATGCTATGGATTATATGGATGGATGGTTATGCCATTTGGTTTGACTAATGCTCTTAATATTTTATGAGATTAATGAATCGTGTAATGAAGGAGTTTCTAGGTGAATTTGTTGTTGTTTATTTTGATGACATTTTGATATATGGCAAAAACCTAGAAAATCATGTGGAGCATCTATAGGCGGTATTTTCAATATTAACGATGCAGTAGTTGTTTGCCAATCTCCAAAAGTGTTCTTTTTACCAAACTAAGGTAACATTTCTGAGATTTATTATATCTAGTTCTGGTGTTAGGGTTGATGAGGAAAAAGTGAGGGCTATTAGAGAGTGGCCAACACTAAAATCAGTTGTTGAGGTAAGAAGTTTCCATGGACTAGCTCCATTTTATAGACGTTTTGTCCATAACTTCAGTAGTATTTTTAGTCCTTTAATTGAAGTGACCAAGAAAAATGTTCCTAGTATTAGTTTTACCTAATTTCGATAAGGTTTTTGAATTAGAGTGTGATGCCTCAAGGATAGGGATTGGTACTGTGTTGATGTAGGATAAGAGGCTTATTGCATATTTTAGTGAAAAATTGAGTGGTGCAACTTTAAACTACTCAATATATGATAAGGAATTATATTTCTTAGTGAGGGCATTGATGACATAGCAACATTATCTCCTTCCAAAAGAATTCATTATCTATAAAAATCATAAATCCTTAAAACATTTCAAGGGTTAGCAAAATCTATCAAAACACCAAGCCAAATGGATGGAGTTTTTGGAGAGTTTTTCATATGTGATTAAGTACAAGGAAGGTAACATGAATATGGTAGACGATGCTTTGTGATGCAGGTATGTACTTATCACTTATCTACAATCAAAATTGCTTGGATTTGAATTGCTGAAGGAATAATATATGCATAATGAATATCTAAAAGTAGTTGTTGAGAAATGTTCTAGGGTGAAGATATTTGAAGGATATTATATGATTGATGGATTTTTGTATAAAGCTAGAAAATTGTGTATACCTTATGGGTTTATGAGAGAATTGTTGGTGAGGGAAGCACATGCTAGAGGATTATCTGGTCACTTTGGTGAAAAAAGAACTCTGGCTTTGTTAAAAGAACATTTCTATTGGAAGGGCATGATGAGGGATGTTCATAAGGTGCTAAAAAGGTGTGGGGTATGTAAAAGAGCAAAAGGAAAGAAAGGGGTTTAGGGTGAAAGGATTTTATCAGCATAGATTTTATCTTGAGTCTACTCAGGACACAAAGGGGAAAGGATTCTATTATGGTTATTGTTAATAGATTTAGCAAAATATCTCATTTTGTGCCTTATCACAAAATGGACGATGCACTTTTTATAGCTAACCTTTTTGTGCAAGAAATTGTAAAACTACATGGTGTTCCACACGACATAGTGTTTGATAGATACACTAAGTTTCTTAGCTTTTTCTAGAAGACACTATAGAGAAGACTTGGTACTAAACTCATGTATAGTACCTCTTGCCACCTACAGATTTACGGCCAGACTGAAGTTGTTAATCGTACTCTTAGGACCTTACTAAGAGCAATGGTTAACAAGAATCTTACTGATTGGGACTTGTGTCTCCCTATTGTTGAGTTCGCTTACAATAAGTCTACTCATAGTTCAACCAGTAAGTTTCCCTTTGAAGTCGTGTATGGCTATAATCCTACTCTTCCATTGGATTTCATAGCTAGTTCGGCAACAAAGGAAGAAAGCCTAAGTGGGGTAGAAAGAGCCAAGGAGATTCAGAAACTTCATTAGAAGACAGCTGAACATCTTTAGAAAACACAAGAATAATAGAAACTTTAGGGAAACAAGAACAGGAAAACCAGAATTTATAATCCAAGTGATCTAGTCTGGATTAATCTCAGCAAAGATAGGTTTCCTCACAAGAAGTCACAAAAGCTATCACCAAGAGTAGATGGACCTTTCAAAGTTGTCAAATGTATCAACAATAATGTATACAGGATAGAATTGCCAGGAGGATACGGCATCTCTACTACATTTAATGTTGCAGATTTGTCACCCTGTTTACCCGATGACACTCATGAAGACCTATTAGATTTGAGGGCAAATCTTCCACATGCCCGAGGAGATGATAGGAATCATATACCCACATGATCCATCACCAGGGCAAGAGCCAAAAGATTACAAAATTTGGCGATAAGAGTCCTCTTTGAACAATTAGACCCCAAGGATATTTGTTTAGTATCTTCTTTTCCATTGTATAATTGTTGTGCATTCCAGTAGGTATATTTGTTGGTTTTACAGGATGGCGGGTAAATTCACTAATGCTCAGTTTATGGATCATTCATAGACCCACATAAATCAAAGAAGAATCGGTCCTACATTACTCCATGGAGGTGCAAGAAACCAGCCACATATGAGGGTTTTATTTGTATTTTTCTCTTGATTAGAAACCGACCACATATGTTATTTTTACTTGTATTTTCTTTTTTTAAGATTTTCTTATTTAGAACAAGTATAAATACTTGTAAAGCAAGGTTTGTAAGGGACTTTTGAATATTAGAAATCTACCATTTCTTGCCATGGAGAGCTCTCCCTTACTCAACCTTTACTTTTATCAATTTCATTGTTGAAATTGTGGCGAGTGGGCTTAAGGAATTATTGTGAGTTATATCAATATTTCTTGATTTGCTTTCAATTATTACTACTGTGTCATATCTAGTGTGTAATTAGATTATTTTATATGTTCTTGTTCACGCCAAATTAGGGTTCATTATATTGCTTCATTTCATGTCAATTGTAGGAGTTAGAATTGAATTGTTCCTCTTTTATTTGATTGGTATTAGAATCCAATTGTAAGACATCAACATCGGCCTAAAGGAAACTCCTGTTGACAAAGCTCCTCCACCTCCAAGCTCTAACCCTCTAAAAGGCCCTACCCTTTTTCAAGATGCTCCCTCTAAACTCCCCAAGGTGGTTATAGACAACAAGATGATCAAGGCTCTTCAAATCTTTCTCCTTTTAACCAATAAGCATAACACTTCTCGTATTTAAGTTGTTTAGGATTTCTATTGTAATTTTTTAGGTTGGTATGCCAATGCTAAGTTGTAAAATATCGAAGCTTATCAACTTTACTTAAGAAAGCCATAATCTTTATTTTCATAATGTACTTCCTTGCTTTAGTGCTCTTTACTGCCTTTACTTATTGATTAACTACATGCTTGTTGATGTTGTTACTTCAAAGCTATTAGGTTGAAATAAGTCATTATTTAGAACTACTTGCCCCTACAAGCAATAGTTTAAATGTTCAGGACCAAACTTGATCGACAAAGTACTTTAGGCTTCGTCTGCTTCAATGTTTCAAGTAGACCTAGTTTACTGAGACCAATTTGCCCCATGCTTGCATAGGCTTAACCCGTTCACCCCCTGGAGGTAGGGTTATCTATCACCTTGAAAGAGGTTAGGAAAGTTAGTCATTTGTTTTCCTCAAAAGGAGTTACGGAGACCTAGCCATTAATTTACCTCAAGGGATGTTATGAACATTTAATGCTTGAAGCTAATATTCCAGGAGCCTGTTAGTTATGAATTGAGTAATTAAGCTTAATTATCCTCAATGTAAAATTGATAAACAAAAATGCTTTAACTTAAAGCGAAGAAACATTTCATTATGTACAATGTAGTTACACTTAAAACTTATTCAAAGTACAATTTAAGATTGCTAACATTCTAAATCCTAGGAATCAGCTAACCATCAAATCTTTTGAGTCTATGTGCACTATGCCCTACTTCTTCTCTAACTCTAGCTAGATCCTTACATGCCTTGACCTTCTCAAGATCCGATGGCCTTTAACTTCCTACATACTAAGCCATAAGTTGTTAGATCTTATGCTTCACCTTCTTATCATAGTACCACACTACCTTTTGCTAGTAAGCTACCACACGAGTACTCGCCAAGTCTCAAACCTCCTCAATTAAGTCCACATTAGCTCATAGACTAACCTCATTGACCAATACATCCATAAGCTAGGTGTATGCATTAGAAAGCTTTAGTTCAACTGATGTGCCTAAAATCCAAAGCATATGTACACAATCCAATTAGAGAATTCAACTATGCAAAATCCCTAAATTGGCGTGATGAAATGGAATTCCACTTAAGCAAATGACCAAGCCAAATGTGAACTAATAAGTATGTAAATGCTCAATGGTTAATAATGCAATTTACATTAGGAAGCAATTTCAAAATTGAATTGATCAAAATATGAAAATTTCATCCAAATCATGTGAATAAAGGTAACCACAAATTGCACCTAAATATGACTCACTAAATATAATTTGCTAATAACAAATGGAAGATTGATATTACTCACAATCTATACTTGTTGAATCTTTCCAAAATTTCACAAGAAATTAATAAGAGATCTTTGATTTTCAAGGCTCTCCCTCATGGCTCAAAGTGTATATTTTTCTCAAAATGTCAAAAGCTCCATACAAACCCTAATTAGCAAGTATTTATACTTGCTCCAATTAGGGTAAAAACAACATAAAAATTACAAATAAGCCACTTAGGTGGCCGGTTCTAAGACAAAGAAATTACAATTGCTAAATGAAATGGTCGGTTCTTAAAACAACAATTACAAGTAAAATGTTCTTCAAGTGGCCAGTTCTTCAATTTAAGTGAACAATTTATTGGACCGGTTCTTCTTTGGTTTATGTCGATCCATGAATAACCCACAAGCTGAGCTTTAGCGAGTTTATCCATTGCCTTATAAAAACCCACAAGTATACTTGCTGGAATGCACAATAAATAAGTAATAGAAAAGAAGTTAGTATCCAAATATTTTTGTGGTCGGTTTATTTAAAGAGGACTCTCGTCGCCAAATTTTGTAACCCTTTAGCTCTTGCCTTAGTGATATGTCTTGTAGGATTTTGATTCCTATCATCTCCTTAGGCCACAAGAAGATTTGTCCTCAAATCTGATAGGTCTTCATGAACATCATCGGGTAGATAGAGTGACAAGTCTATAGCATCAAATGCAACAGAAACTTTGTATCCTCCTAGCAAGTTATCTGTGAAAACAACACTGTAATCTCCCATGGGGTAGTTGGTCTTGCCCCTCCATCTCTAGGATATATCTCATTTGCAACACATATAATGGTCTGTCATCTACTATGACCTCCCCTAACTCAAACCGCCTCACCAATAATGTCTTCTTCTTCCCTGTTTCACTAGTATGTCTTTGAATCTCTTGGCCCTTTGATGGTTCACTCATCTACCTTGAACCTTTTAGACCTCTGATGGTTGACACATCTGTTTTTGAACTGATTGGTCCTTTAAAGGTTGACTCATCTGACTATGAATCTCTGGAATCTCTAATGGTTTACTCATCTGCCCTTAAACCTGTTAGACCTCTGATGGTTGACAAATCTACTTCTAAACCGCTTAATCCTCTGAAGGTTGGCTCATCTGACTATGAATCTCAAGGACCTCTGATGGTTGACTTATTTGTCTTTGCACCTCTTGGACCTCTAATGGTGACATAGGGCTCAATACTATACGTTTACCATCTTGCTGGAACATATAAATATTTCTATAACCATCATGTAAAACCCTTTTGTCATATAATCATGGCCTGCCAAGCAATAAATGGGATGTACACATAGGAAGAATATCACATTCAATCTTATCATAGTATTTATCCCTTATATTGAAGGATACCTTAGCCCTTTGGGTCACATGGAGACTCCCCTACTCACTTAACTAATGTAATGTGTAGGGTTTTGGATATGGGGTAGTTACAAGCTGTAATTTTGATACTAATGAGGTAGCCACAACATTAGTACAACTACTACCATCAATAATAATAACACATAAGTTACCTTGCACCCGATAAGAAGTGTGAAATAAATTCTCTCTTTGCCCATCATCAATGGTTGGAGAAGAAGTCAAAGCCCAGCGCAGTACATTAATAGACAAAAACAAATCACTTGACATGGTTGCTTACTACTTCAACAAACCAATAATACACTACACCATACACACCATGGCGACACTCTCCTATACACCCATGGTGCAATTAAGCAACTAATGCTACACACACTTCCCTACACTTCAATTATAGCAACAATAAAGTTGAAGCAATAAGTAAACACTTCCAAGTAGTAAGTTATTGAATTCAACTAAGCAAGTGTTTAAGTATCAATACTTAATAACTTTCACACTTAAATGCTTGTTTTGAAATTCAAACTTTACTACTAAGCTTCCTTTCTTAATCACGACACATATACACTCTTATACTCTACGTGCAGCACCTTCTTTGCACACAACACAACTCCACAATAATTTACAACTTTCTACAACACACTCACACCGCCACACATACAAAAAAATCACGGTGCACTTCACTTGCAAACCTCAACACCACTTCAAGTGCAGCACTTTCTTAGCTCAACACACACAACACCACACATTGCAACATAACTCCACTTCGCCACACACATAACACAATCACTACACCTTACGATAACAAATTCAAAAACACTCTTAATGCAACCTTCTCCACAAATGGTAAGAGGAAAATTCAAATTTAAATAATACTCAATCAATGCTAGTCAATGAATTACTTCAAACTTAAAGAAGGTGTTTGAATTTCAAATATTTTCCTTATCTCCATAAGCAAAATCTGAAATTTACAAATGACAAATGTAATTTCCGAAATTACCAACACAATTCACTCTTCTATGTTTCAAATTTTCACTTTTCCCAAATGATTACCAAGGATCACTCCCTTTTTACTCACAGCAAACTCAAGGAAAGCAAGCTACCACAAGTTTTTTTTTTCCATGTCTACTTCAATAAACAACAACAAGAATGAAATAAACTCCATAAGAACTACTACAAATTACGTTAACAATTTCGGATCAAGAATCACTTCAAGAACCCTAATTGTCAAATGATGATCACAAACGACTAAATCTGAAATTCCCTTTCCAATTCCGCAAACAACAAGTATGTCATGGCACAATCACACACAATTACTTCAATTCCTCTTCAAATAACTTCAAGTATGAAATGGAAGAACAAGAACCCTAAATCCCCAAATCAACAATCACAAAATTCCCTTCTCAAAATCGTGCTCTGATACCAAAATATGATGTACCTAACATCCAAAGAACATGTGCACAATCCAGTTAGAGAATTCAACAATGCAAAATCCCTAAATTGGCGTGATGAAATGGAATTCCACTTAAGCAAATGACCAAGCGAAATGTGAACTAATAAGTATGTAAATGCTCAATGGTTAATCATGCAACTTACACTAGGAAGCAATTTCAAAATTGAATTGATCAAATTTTGAAAATTTCATCCAAATCACGCGAACAAAGATAACCACAAATTGCACCTAGATATGACTCACTAAATATAATTTGCTAACAACAAATGGAAGATTGATATTACTCATAATCTACACTTGTTGATTCTTGCCACAATTTCACAAGAAATTGATAAGAGATCTTTGATTTGCAAGGCTCTACCTCCACAGCCTCATACTCCCATCTTTCTTCTTGACAAATAGCACTGGAGCACCCCATGGTGAGACACTTAATTTAATAAACCCACTATCATGAAGCTCTTAAAGTTAAGTCTTCAATTCAAACAATTCAATAGGTGCCATCCTGTATGGTACTTTAGATATGGGTGCCGCTCCCGGTACAAGATCAATACCGAACTCTATCTCTCTAGTTGGGGGTAAACTCGGTAAATTCTCAAGAAGAACTTCTGCATACTCATTTACTACATGCACAATTCTCAATTCCTTAACCTATTATGTCCCTACTGATAAAGCTAACAATCTTTCTTTATTCCATAACTCGTATGTTAGAAGAGTTGCAAGCCTTTATGGATCTAACTTGTACATAATTTGCTCCTCATTAGGAAAATCAAACTTAACCACTAGATTGTGACAATCTATAGTGGCATTCTACTTATACAACAAGTTCACTCCTAAAATTAGATCAAGCTCTATTATCTCTAATACAAACAATTCAATTGGCATTTTCTTATCATGTATTACAATCTCTACATCTTTACACATTTGATCTAATTTAACCCCTTCCCCCCACTCCAAATGGAGTATTTACAATCATAGCATTCTCTAATACAATAGGTTTTAATCCACATACATTCATAAACACAGGTGATATGCATGAATGGGTTTCACCCGTGTTAAATAATACATAGGTAATATTCGAGTTTATGCGCAGTGCACCTGCTATGGTGTCATGATCATAGGCATCCTATTGTTGTTGCTACTATTCTAATGCAAAGACCATACCATGTGCCCTTTGTCTTGGCCCCATGTTTTGATTTTTACCTTATGGTCCACTAAATGCAAGTCGTATAAGCTATTGGGTTGGTAAGGGTGCAGTTGCCTAAGTATGTTGAGCAACACACTCAAATGATCTATAACCCTAGGTATGTTAAACCTAGAACTCGACGTACGCTATTTGAATCAATTCCCCAAAGATCGTCTTGAATAAGTAGCACGGAACTAGACCTCAATCACACCTATTGATTGAAACCTAAGTTATCAATTAAGGGTTTCCTATAGTAATTTGGTTGAGGAATTCCAAAAGGAGAGTTCTTTTGCAAAGAACAAAAGAGGGCTTCATGTTCCACGAATAGAGTGTTTATAAAATTTCTATTCAATGATCCCTTTATGCTAACCTCCTTACACGGTTTTTATAATGTGTACATGTAACAATATAAAACCTAAGTTTCCTAATCTAATTTACTTCCTTATCCTCATGTGAACCAAACAAGTAACTAATTATTCTAAATTACAAACCAAAGCAAATACTAAAAACATAACAAACATAAAACCACAAATCTTTTTCCTTTTCGGTTCATCACATAGCATTTCTTATTCTAAGACTTCAAATCCTTGCATTCTTCTATGGAAACGTGAATCACATTAATAGGTGTCGGTTCTCCTTTCATGTAATTTTATTTCTTAGCTTGTAGGTCCATGACTAGTCCTTATAGGGCATCATTCATCTTCTTTACTCTAGTTGGGGTCATTAGTCCTCCAATTCCTTACAATAGATCTTGCATTTTTGGTTCCGTCTTCTTAGGTATTAGATGATCCTCATCATTCCCTCCTTCCTTGAAAAGATTCGTCCTCAAATCACCTGCATCATAAGGAGTAAGATCAGAAACATTAAATGTAGCACTCACATTGGCATAGTAACTTGGCAAATCTATCTTATAGGCATTATCATTTATGCGCTCCACTACTTGAAAAAGTTCATCGCCCCTTGGATGCAATTTGGATTTTCGTTGTTCAAAAAATCGTTCCTTCCTCAAGTGCACCCAAACCTAATCTCCTAGATGGAACATGGCTTTGATGCGTCCCTTATTGGCCTAACGAGCATAATGTTCGTTCTTCTTCTCAATGTTAACCCAGACCTGAGTATGTAAATCCCAAACAAATTTTGCCATTTTCATGCCATCAAGATCAATAAACTCATTAGTAGGTAAAGGCAATGTATCTAATGGAGTTAAGGGATTAAAACCATACACAACCTTAAATGGAGAGTAGGATATAGTAGAATGTACTATCCTATTATATGTAAACTCTACATGAGGTAAACATGTTTCCTATTTCTTCAAATTTTTATCAAGCACAGCACACAGCAATGTGGAAAGTGTCCTGTTAAACACTTTTGTTTGTCCATCCATTTGAGGATTTGCTATAGTGGAAAATAGTAATTTTATGCCTAGCCTATTCTAGATAGTGCGCTAAAAGTGGCTCAAAAATTTCATATCTCTATCACTCACGATAGAGTTAGGTAAACCATGTAATCGCATAATCTCCGTAAAAAATAAATTAGCTATATGTCGTATGTCATTAGTTTTAGAACAGGCAATAAAATAAGCCATTTTACTAAACCTATCGACAACAATGTGACATGCCTAAAACCAAGGTCTAAGCATAATCAAATGAACCAAAGGAACAACTTCAATTCACAAAAGCAAACCGGTTTAAAGGGGTCAAAAATTGCATGAACCCTAATTGAGGAATGATGAATCAAATGATAAAATCAAGGAAATGAAATCCACAAAGATGTTAATCCTCAATTGAAACAATTAACCAACTTAATTCTAAGAGAAATCCAAATCAACAATACACAAATAAAACCGTGATCCTCCTTACAACAAAGAAGCTCCACGTCATAAGAATAAGTACAAATTGATGGAATTAAAAAGTGCTAAAAACCTATCAATTATGCAATGAAGGTTTGATTACAAAAGCAATCAAAAATCTGACTAAGAAGACTTCAATCCAACCCTAGATATGACTTACTAAAGATGAAAAGAAAACATAATAATTAGAAATTGATATGACTCACAATTTCCCCTTGTTGCACTCACCACAATTCCAATTCTTGGGATTGAAATTGATAAGAAAAATTGAACTAGGAAGAGCCCTAATTCCCTCACATAAAGTGTATGTTCTATTCTGAAAAATTGGCCTCCTCAAAACCTACTTTAAGCAAGTATTTATACTTGCTCCCTTTAGGGTTAGAAAATGCACAAATTACAACTGTGCCACTTTTAAGGTGGTCGGTCCTAAATGGAAATTACAATCAAAAGGAAAGTGTCCTAAAAGAAAATACAACATAAAATAGTCCATAGAACAATTACAAAGTACAAAATATCATAACTTTTCATGAGCTAATGCTTCTAAATGGAAACAATCGCAGCGGGCCTTTGATTGCAAATCTGACAATGTCTCGTAGCCATCAACTAGTGTAGGACATATTGGCATCCCATGGAGAATTATTATTGTATCTGTAAGATTATTTCTCAAATATTTATTAGCTAAAAAGATATGAAGTAAAATATAAGCGATTTAGATCATCAGCCAAATCTAGTTCTGAAAGCATAGGCGATGCCAGAAAATTTCCCATCATCTCCTCGAGCTTCTAAAAGATTTGCCCTTAAATCTAGAGGATCATTTTTGGAACTGAACCCTGATATCTCTATTGGCCTACTCTCCCGGCTATCAAATGTAGTGGAAGTAGTTCTGATTTGTTCCTGAAATTGATGTACCTCAGATGGAGTCATTAGTGATAGTACTATGCGAGACTCACCCATACTGAACATATAGGTGTTTCTAAACCCATCATATAACACTTGCCGATCAAACAACCAGGGTCTACCCAATAGCAAATGGAATGCATGCATAGGAATTATGTCACATAGGATCTCATCATGATATTTTTGCCCAACACTCACAGGAACCTTCGCCCTTAGTGTAACATACACATTGCCTCGATTATCCAACTAATGCAAGTTATAAGGGTTAGGATGTGGGATAGCAGATAAATGTAATTTGTCTACTAGTGCAGCAGATATAACATTCGTGTAACTACCACTATCAATGATGAGTACACAAAGGTTACCTCCGATCCCACAAGAGGTGTGAAATATGTTCTCCCTCTGAATATCTCTAGTATCAGGAGATATGGTTAGAGCCCTGCGTAACACATTAATAGGTAGATATTGTTCACCTATACACTCTCCATGTGTTTCTGCAGTCTAGTCATCATAATACTCCTACAGTTCTATTGGTAAATTTGTAGGCACAGTCTGTTCCCAATCATCCTCAACATCTTCCCCAGCACCCTCCATAATAGTCATCACCTTCTTATTTGAACACTATGCTACCATATGCGCAAATCCCATGCATTTAAAGCACTTGATCTAGCGTGCCTTTCCACTAGTAGATTTGGGAACAGTCTGCCTCACATCTGGCGCTATTATCTCTTTACCCTTCCTAGTGGGTAAATTTTATCTAGCAGTGTTTGAGGTAGTTTTGTCCACTACTCTCACTACTTCACTTACCGCCTTTGTTCCCCCTGATCAACCGTCAGCTGCTATAGGTCTGGTAATAGTATTTGGCCTACTGCTCGGAGCCCTAAACAAGTTGGACCTCCTTTATCTCTCCACTTTCAAGGCCAACTGAATAGCCTCATCAAGTGTACTATAGCATTGCAGCTTAACAACACACGCTATTTCATATTTCAAGCCTGAGACGAAGTGTGCTACGGTTTGTTCTAGAGGTTCGATGGACCCACATCTAATCATGAGGGTTTCAAATTCTTGCACATAATCATCCACTGTCTTGCCTCCCTACCTCAAAGTCTATAGTCACATAAACAATTCCTATTTATAGTGCTCAAGAATGAATCTTTTTCTCAACACCCTATTCATATCCCTCCATGTTTGAATCTCAGCCTCTCCATCCCTACGCCTGCTGATAATCAAATTCTTCCACCATAGTGCAGCGTATCCTGTAAACTCGACAGTAACCAATCGGACTCTGGTATTATCATCGATCTTATAACATTCAAAGAGACCCTCAACCTTGTCTTCCCAATCCAAATAATAATCAGCTGATCCCTTGCCATCATAAGAAAGCATCTGCAGTTTCACATACTCCAATTCTCGAGGTGGCCTAAAATCCTTATTCTAATATGGATTAGCCCCAAAGTTGCCATCCCTTTCTTCCCTATATGGATGATGATCCTCACCCATCCTTCTATTTAGATTTCCATCTCCCACTACTTTGTCTCTTTGAGGATTCTGTGGAGCTACCCAAGGTGGTGCCTGAAGGTTCACCACTAGTGGTTGTGGTAATGTCATTCTATCAATCCTAGTTGCCAAAGTAGCAACTATGGTAGTAAGATCCTGGAGTTCTTCTTCCAAAGTCCTCCTACTTGCAATATTATGACCCTGACCTCCACCAACCTGACTATTGGCTTCATTTCCAATCCCCCCATTCACACTTTCATTGGACATGTTGTGATTTAAGAAGTAATCCCCCAAATTTTAGCACACTCCTTTAACAACGTTAACCCACACATTTAATATCCACAATAATGCAATAGCTCACGTTCCAAGAAGAATTATAGGCACAAGGAAATAATTTAGAATTCCAAGTAAGGTTCAATAAATGAAGTACACACAAAACTTTCAAGTAGTTAGAATTAAATTCAACTACAAGTGCTTAAGTAACTAGTCAATTACTTTCACACTTTATTGGTTTGTTTGAATTTCAAATTCTACTACTCAAAACCTTCCTTTCTTGTTAAGGTTTCACACTATAATAAATCACAAATTGCAGCACCTTAACACAAGCACAAATGCACAACTCCACCATCATAAACTCCCTTTGATGAGAAATTTTCTGGCACCACCTATACCTTCAGAACTGGATTTGGCTGATGGTCTAAATCGCTTATATTTTCACTTTATGTCTTATATTCTAATAACTATTTAAGAAATAATCTTACAGGTATAATAATAATTCTCCATGTGATGCCAATATGTCCTACATTAGTTGATGGACATGGGACATTTTCAGATTTACAATCAAAGACCCGCTGCGATTGTTTCCATTCTTAAACATTGGCTCATGAAGACTTATGATATTTTTGTACTTTGTAATTGTTCTATGGACTATTTTATGTTATATTTTTCTTTTGGGATACTTTCATTTTATTGTAATTTCCATTTAGGACCGGCCACCTTAAAAGTGGCAAACTTGTAATTTTTTACCATTTTCTAACCCTAGGAATAGCAAGTATAAATACTTGCTTATAGTAGGGTTTGAGAAGGCCAAAATTTTCAAAATTGAGATACACTTTACGTGAGGATTAGGGTTCTCCTAATTTTCATTAGACTCTTATCAATTTCAATCCCAAGAGTTGAAATTGTGGCGAGTGCAACACTTTGAAATTGTGAGTAATATCAATTTCATTTTGTTGTGATTTCTTTTCTTCTCTAGTGTGTAATGTCTAGGGGTGAATTGAGATAGTTCTTAGTCAGATTTGCTTCCTATTATTTTCGAATTCTTGTGCTTAATTGAGATACTTTGTATTTGAATTCAGTTCATCCTTTATGTTTGCTTCTTGAACCGTGATTAGCACTTTTGGAAAAGGGGTTCTTAGAGTTGAAGATTTATTTAGAGATTTTGAATTATTCACGTGGATTTATATGTGATTAATGTGATGTTAGAAGAAATTATCATTTTGGTATCATAATTGCATCATTGAGTATTTGGATTTCATTGCACCTTCACTAGGGTTCACGCAATTTTACCCTTTTTGGAATCAGTTATATGTTTGAGATTTGAAATGTTCCTTTGGATTATTTGATTGTGCTTAGACCTTGGTTTTGAGAACATTATCTTTTGGTATCAGAGCTTGAGGTATGTGAGAAGGGATTGTTGCAACTTGAATTCGAAAATTAGGGATTTGTTGAATTAGCACCTTGATCCAAATTGTGAAGTGGAGTTGAGTTATTTCAATTGTGTTGTTGAAGTGCTATCTTGTTGTTTTGTTGTGGTCTACTTGGAGACTTGTAACATTCTTGGTTCCCTTGAGAAGTGGTCGTGAGTGTGAAGTGTCTTTGAGGTAGAACGTAAGGAGTAAGAAGTGTTGATCCTTTGTGATCAATTGAAGAAGTGTGAATTGTCTTGTTGAATTTTCGAAAGTGAGGAGTAACGTTTGTGATTTTCAAACTTGAATTTTCATAATTGAGGTGTGAATTAAGGAAGCAATTTGAATTTCAAAACACACATTAAGTCATTGTTTAATTGTGTGTCATTTGAATTTGAAATAGCTTCTTACCATTTGTGGAATTGTGTGCTTATTGAACTCCTTTTTGAATTTGAAAGTGGGCTACCTTACCTTGTGTAGAAGTTGCGGTTTTGGTTGTAGTTTGTGGAAGAAAGGAAAGCTAATTGAATTTGAATTCCATCATTGGAATTCCATAATTTGAAGAAGCTTGTGGAGTGTGTTGCATGATTTCTTGTGCAATTCGAAAGTGGAAGTGTACAATTTTCAGATTTACATTGTGTGGGATAATAAGGAATTTATTTGAATTCAAACACATCCATTAAGTTTGAAGTAGTTATTGAGTGGTATTGATTACATTTCATTTGAATTTGAAATTGAATCTTACCATTTGTGGAAAGTGCATTAAGGATGTTCATTTGAATTTGTTGCCGTGTTGTGGAGTTGTGTTTTTGTCAAATTAGTGAAGAGTGTATGCATGTGGCGTGAGTTTTGGTGTATGTTAAGTGAAAGGTAATTTACACCATGAAGTGTTGTGTGTATGTAGTGGTGGTCAAAGTGGTTGCAACATGTATATGTGTGGTGTGAGTGGCGATGTGAATTTGTGGAGTTGTGTAGAGTAAGGTACTGCACATTAAGATCAAGTGTGAGTGTGAACCGTGGCTAATAAAGGAAATTAAGTAATGAAGTTTGAAATTCAAAGATAAGCATTTAAGTGTGAAAGTTATTGAGTATTATTACTTAAACACTTGCTTAGTTAAATTCAATCTCTTAACTACTTGGAAGTATTTATTTGTGCTTCAATTATTTTACTATACTTGAAGTGACAAGAAATATTTGTTGCATTGGTGACTTGTTGCATTGTGGGTGTACAAGTGTGTGTGTTGTTATCCAAACATGTTATTGTGACATGGTGAAGTGAAGGGAGTGTGCTACAATTATTTGAGCTTACATTTGTACTTCAAATAAATCGCATCCACAAACATGTCAAATGATAGTGTGAATGGGGGCATTGGTAATGAGGCCAATAGCTAAGTGGGTGGCAGACCAGGTTGTCGAAATACAAGTGGAAGAACTCTATATGAACAACTTCAAGACCTTACCACAATTGTTGCTACATTAGCAACAAGGATTGATAGGATGACATTGCCACCACCACCTGTGGTAAACCTTCAGGCACCACCTAGAGTATCTCCTCAGAATGTCCAGAGAGAAGGAGCAACTGGAGGAAATTTAGGGAGAAGAGTAAAAGGAGATTATCATGCTCCTAGGGAAGACAAAGATGATAATTTTAGGGTTAATCCATACCTAGACAGGGAATTTAGACCACCTCAAAGATTAGAGAATGTGAAGCTACAGATGCCTTCATTTGATGGTAGGGATTCCGCTGATGATTACCTAGACTAGGAAGACAAAGTTGAGGGTCTTTTCAAGTGTTATGAGATTGATGATGACTCCAGGGTACGTCTTGCAGCTGTAGAGTTCATAGGGAATGCTACTTTGTGGTGGAAAAATATGGTGATCAACAGGCGAAGGGATGGAGAGATCGAAATACACACTTGGAGAGACATGAAACGAGTTTTTGAGGAAGAGGTTTGTATCGAAACACTACAGACAGGAGCTATTTATGCGACTCCAGGCATTGAGACAGGGGGGTAAAATAGTGGATGACTACATACAGGAGTTTGAGACACTAGTGATCAGGTGTGGATCAGTTGAACCTCCTGAACAAACCCTAGCACGTTTTGTATCTGGGTTGAAGTATGAGATAGCTTGTGTAGTTGAGCTTCAGAGATATAGTACACTTGATGAGGCTATACAGTTAGCCTTGAAAGTGGAAAGACAGAGGCGAGCTTATTCATTCCAGGTTACTAAGAGTAGGCTCAGTACTAATACAAAGCCCATAGGGGTTGTTGGTCAGTTGGATGGATCAAAGGGAGCAGTTAAGCATTTTAGGGTTGTAGACAAAATTATCCCTACTACAGAAAAGGAGAAAAATGTTTCTGGGAAAGGCAAAGAGATAGTTGGATCTGATTTGAGGTAGATGGTACAAGGGTCAACCAGTGGGAAGATGCGCTAGATTAAATGTTTCAAATGCATGGGATTTGGACATATAGCTACATAGTGTCCCAATAAAGGGTGATGACTGTCATGGAGGATAATGAGGAAGATGATGAGGAAGAGACTGTCGAGCATACAGATTTATCCTTAGCCTTATAAGAGTATTATGATGATGAACATGCTGAAAGGAAAATACTTACCTATTAATGTGTTATACAGGGTTATGACTATTTCTCCAGATATTAAGGACATACAGAGGGAGAATTGATAAGTTGCAAAATACCCTTATCTAGAGTAATGAAATTGTGCTTTATTGTTGAATTTTTAGATGATTTGTTGAAGAAAAGGATGCTTAATGGAATGAATGTTAATTTCAGGATCTTCTAGAGTATTTTGGAGCTAAGGGAAGGAGTTTTGAAGAGTTGGAGCAAGTTTGGAAGGAATTGGATACATCACATGTGAAGAAAAGAATTCTGGAAAGTACACAAGCGAGATACACACCCATGTACTTTGCTTGTGTATACTAAAGCGGATGTCTGGAAAGTACACAAGCAAAGTACACGCCCATGTACTTTGCTTGTGTATCTAAGTTTTGCTTCTATTCAATGATGTTTCAAATACACGATCGTGTACTTGCTGTGTATATATCCAACCGGGGTACATGTATAAATAGACCGTTAGTTTGCCCTAGAAAAGGAGGTTACGAATTTTGTACTTGCTCTGACTCTCATAACAGCAGGGGAAAGAAGATTCCGTCAATTCAAAAGGAGATTGAAGACCCACAAAGAACAAGATTCTATCTTTAAGGGCTGTGACTATGAATTTTATTTATTCTTTCAGTAATTGTATTTCGTTTGTCCAATTTATGGAGGAGTAGACTCTAAATCTAGATTTTATTCGAAACTTCTCTGTCATGTGATGAAGATTCGGTTTTTAATGCGAAGTTGTTGACTTTCTTATGATTAATTGCATGCTCTTCAATTGTTTCTTAGATTCATAGATCCGGAATATGAATTTATGCATGATATCATATTAGTTAATTGAGAAATTGCTTTTATGATTAGATTTAATGCAATTAATGAGATTTGATTATTCTTCTAGAGATAGGAAACAAGAGTCTTCTGTTTACATCGATTCTTTTGATGCAAATTCATGTGCTTTATGCAATTCTAGGTTGCTATTAATTAAGGAGAGATCCTATTTGATAAACCTAGGATTAGATAGGTTAATATACTTGAGAAAGTAGTTAACTTGACTAGGGAATTCGACAGTATAAGAAGTCAATTGCGTCCATCTTCATAAATCTAATGAATTACATGATAGAGAAGGAGTAGAATAAGATCTAGGTTGCTTTTGTTAATTGATAAATCTTCCGAACCATTGTTGTTAGTGAGTTATTAGTTTTAAGATTAGAGTAATTAAGTTTCAACCAACATATTTAAGCATCGATTAGATAATAGGAACGGAGTTAGTACTAGTAGTTGGTATATCTCTATGGGACGACCCTGTACTTGACACTATATTACGTCCACAGTAGGTACACTTGCCTATTGCAACGTAGTTAGAATTAGGAACAAGCATTATAAATATTAAAACTATGATTGGCAACGATCAAGAATCTGTTCCACACACCTTGTCAGATTCGAGGTAACCTATGTATGCTTTTTATTGATAGTGGTAGTTGTACTAATGTCATATCTACTGCATTGGTAGAAAACTTACAATTAACCACTAGCTCTCATCCTAACCTGTATAAAGTGAATTAGTTGGACAACCGAGGTAGTTTGCATGTTACAGAGCGAGCAATGCTACCAATCAGTACAGGAGATCGGTATAGTGATGAGATTATTTATGATGTGCTTCCTATGTATGCATTTCATTTACTATTGGGTCGACCATGGCTATTTGATAGAAAGGTGTTACATGATGGGTTCAGAAACACTTACATATTTCAAAAGGATGGTACACAGATTTTATTGACTCCTTTGTCTCCGTCTAAGGTTCGTTCTTTCCAGGAACTAGTCAGAAGAACATATAGCTCTTCCAGATTTTCAACCAACAAGCAATTCCAAACATCGGGTTTCAGTCCGAGAAAAGATCCTCTAGATTTGAGGGCAAATCTTTCAGAAGCCCGAGGAGATGATGAGAAATTTTCTGGCACCACCTATACCTTCAGAACTGGATTTGGCTAATGGTCCAAATCGCTTATATTTTCACTTTATGTCTTATATTGTAATAACTATTTGAGAAATAATCTTACAGGTACAATAATAATTCTCCATGGGATGCCAATATGTCCTACACTAGTTGATGGACACGAGACATTTTCAGATTTACAATCAAAGACCCGTTGCAATTGTTTCCATTCCGAAGCATTGGCTCATGAAGACTTATGATATTTTTGTACTTTGTAATTGTTCTATGGACTATTTTATGTTGTATTTTTCTTTTGGGACACTTTCATTTTATTGTAATTTCCATTTAGGACCGGCTACCTTAAAAGTGACAAACTTGTCATTTTTAACCATTTTCTAACCTTAGGAAAGGTTTGAGGAGGCCAAAATTTTCAAAATTGAGATACACATTATGTGAGGATTAGGGTTCTCCTAATTGTCATTAGACTCTTATCAATTTCAATCCCCAAGAGTTGAAATTGTGGCGAGTGCAACACTTTGAAATTGTGAGTAATATCAATTTCATTTTGTTGTAATTTCTTTTCTACTCTAGTTTGTAATATCTAGGGGTGAATTGAGATAGTCCTTGGTTAGATTTGGTTCCTATTATTTTCCAATTCTTATGCTTAATTGAGATACTTTGTATTTGAATTCGGTTCATCTTTTATGTTTGCTTGTTGAACCGTGATTAGCACTTTTGGAAAAGGGGTTTTTAAAGTTGAAGATTTATTTAGAGATTGTAAATTATTCTCGTAGATTTATATGTGATTAGTGTGATGTTAGAAGAAATTATCATTATGGTATCATAATTGCATCATTGAGTATTTGGATTTCATTGAACCTTCACTAGAGTTCACGCAATTTTACCTTTTTTGGAACCAGTTATATGTTTGAGATTTGAAATGTTTCTTTGGATTATTTGATTGTGCTTAGACCTTGGTTTTGAGCACATCACCCTTGCTCATGGTTCCACCACCAATCACACCACTTGCAACAATTCTCAATTCAACAAACACAAAACTACACCAAAAATACACACATACCCTTCACTAAATTTGCAAAACACAACTCCACATACACGCTTATTAAGTCACAGCGCAACAACCTCCCCAAATACAACACAATATCACACCACTTTACAACACTTCAAGTGCAACACATTCACACCGCCACTTACAACAATACGCACGTCACATGCAACACAAAACTTCTTCAATTCACTACTCCTTCTCAAAGCAATTTCAAGGATAATCACGTTGCAAATTCTTCACTTCAAATACAAATCCAATCCGCAACTTACACAAAAAGGCAGCAAATTAAATTTGAAAATCAAACCACTTCACTAATTGTAACCCTTCCACATTTGGTAAGAGGTAATTTTCAAATTTAAACAAACACACATTAACTCCTTCACTCTTAATGCTTGTTTTGAAATCAAATAACTTCCTTTTTTTCCCACACTACTCAATTCTAGAAATTGCAAATGCTTTCCCCAATTTCGAATTCAAACAATGTAAGAATCACAATTCTCTTCCCACACAATTGTATTCACAAGTGCACTATCTTTCCCCTTTCCTTCATGGTGAATTCCACAACAAAGAGGCTTCAACAAGTACTCAAAAATCACTCAACAAGCAGCAACTTCAACTTCCCAAACAAGACAATCACGCCACTTCAAGCAATCACATAAACAATTCAATTTTCCACTTTCAATTTCGGAATCAAAATGTATACTCAAAAACCCTAAATTTTCAAAATTCAAATTGCAAATCCCTCCTCTTAAACCTCAAGCTCTGATACCAAAAGATGATGTACCTAAAACTAAGGTTTAAGCACAATCAAATGAACCAAAGGAACAACTTCAATTCACAAAAGCAAACCGATTCAAAGGGATCAAAAATTGCTTGAACCTTAATTGAGGAATGATGAATCAAATGATAAAATCAAGGAAATGAAATCCACAAAGATGTTAATCCTCAATTGAATCAATTAACCAACTTAATTCCAAAAGAAATCGAATCAACAATACACAAATAAAACTATGATCCTCCTTACAAGAAAGAAGCTCCACACCATAAGAACAAGTACAAATTGATGGAATTAACAAGTGCTAAAAACCAATCAACTATGCAATGAAGGTTTGATTACAAAAGAAATAAAAAATCTGACCAAGAAGACTTCAATCCAACCCTAGATATGACTCACTAGAGATGAAAAGAAAACATAATAATTAGAAATTGATATGACTTACAATTTCCCCTTGTTACCCTTACCATAATTCCAATTCCTGGGATTGAAATTGATAAGAGAAATTGAACTAGGAAGAGCCCTCATTCCCTCATGTAAAGTGTATGTTCTATTCTAAAAAATTGGCCTCCTCAAACCCTATTTTAAGCAAGTATTTATACTTGCTCCCTTTAGGGTTAGAAAATGCACAAAATTACAACTATGCCACTTTTAAGGTGGCCGGTCCTAAATGGAAATTACAATCAAAATGAAAGTGTTCCAAAAGAAAATACAACATAAAATAGTCCATAGAACAATTACAAAGTACAAAATATCATAACTCTTCATGAGCCAATGCTTCGAAATGGAAACAATAGCAACGGGCCTTTGATTGCAAATTTGACGATGTCCTATGGCCATCAACTAGCGTAGGACATATTGGCATCCCATGGAGAATTATTATTATACTTGTAAGATTGTTTCTCAAATATTTATTAGATAAAAAGATATGAAGTAAAATATGAACGATTTGGATCATCAGCCAAATCTAGTTCTGAAAGCAATTATCAGTGCCGGAAAATTTCCCATCACAATGAATATGCTATCTTTGCTATTCTGAGATCTAGGTAAATGATGTGCTCAAAAGCACTTTGAAACACAATCAATTCACTCAAATAAAACAAGCCTCAAGTCAATCACAAACCGGTCCAGTAATGAGACAATCCACGTGAACACTTTGTAGATTTTGATGGAAAATGTTGATCAAATGATGTAATTATAATCTTTATTTGTAACATTCACCAAGTAACCACAATAAGGATTGAAAATCACGTGGAAATCAGATCAAAGAAAGCAATCAACTGTGAAATCCACTTCCCCCTTTCAATCACAAATTCTTGCCACAAGCTAAAATGATAAATATGATTCAAGTGCTCAATGAACAATCAATCTTAAAAGATGATTATTCACGAAAAACAAACAAAAATATATCCAAGAAAGATTCAAATCTACCCTAGATATGACTCACTAGAGAAGAAATGAACATACAACAAAGATGGAATCGATATGACTCACAATTCCCCTTCGTCGCACTCGCCACAATTCCAATTCTTAAGTTGAAATTGATAAGAGTTTTGAACTAAGGAAAGAACCCCAATTCCACACGTGAAAGTGTCTCTCAATTCTGCAAAATATGGCCTCCTCAAACCCTCTCTTAAGCAAGTATTTATACTTGCTACTCTTAGGGTTAGAAAGTGGTCAAAATTACAAGTTTGCCACTTTTAAGTTGGCTAGCCCTAAATGAAAATTACAAGAAGATAAAAGTGTCCCAAAACAAAATACAACCAAAATAGTTCATAAAAGAAGAAATATATAAAAGAAATGGTCTTCAAGATGCCGGTCTTCTATAGGATCCATTGGCCCAACTCATCGCCGGTTTAGGTCGGTCCCTAGATAACCCACAAGCTGAGTCTAAGGGAGTTTGTCCATTGCCCTATAAAATATGATAAGTGTGCCTGTTGGAAAACACAATACAAGAATAATAGAAAAGAGGTTAATTTATAAATAATTGGTCGATCTGCTCAAAAATGGGCCCTCATCACCAAAATTCGAATTCCTTTAATTCTTACCCTAATGATAGGTCATGTCGGATTTTTATTCCTATCATCTCCTCGAGCCTCAAAAAGATTTGTCCTCAAATCTAGCAGGTCAAATGCAATAGAGACTTTGTTTTCTCCTAGAAATCCATCTGAAGAAGTATCTCTGCAGAATCCTAATATCTGAAATACTACAGGTGGTGATTGTTTTCTCTCCTCCATTTCTAAGATGTATCTCATCTATAACACAAATAATGCTCCATTATCCAATAAAGTCGCCCCTGTATCAACCTGTTCCACTGAAACAATTTCCTCATTTTCTAACTTATCCGTATGTTGCTGATCCTCATGGTCTTCTAATGGTTGGCCCAACTGGTCATTACCCTCTAAAACCTCTGAAGGTGAACATAACTGTCTCTGAACAGTCTGGCTCTCTAGTGGTCTGCTTGTCTGACTATGATCATTAGGATCCTCTGAAGGTTGGCACATCGGTGTCTAACAAATTTTATGCTCTAAGGGTTGGCTCGTGTCACTAGAGCCCTCAAGAACCTTTGAAGGTTGGCATACCTGTGTCTGCATAGTTTGGTCCTCTGATGGCTTGATCATGTGGCTATGATCCTTAAGATTCTGTGATGATTGTTTTATCTGTCTTTGCATCTCTTGGACCTCTGATGGTGACATAGGGTTCAATACTATACATTTACCATCCTTTTTAAACATATAAGTATTTCTATACCCATCATGTAATACCATCCTATCATACAACCATGGTCTACCAAGTAATATTGGGATGTACAAAGAGGAAGAATATCACATTCAAGCTCATCATAGTACTTGTCCCCTATACTGAAGGGTACCCTAGCCCTTTAGGTTACACAAAGACCATCCTGATCATTCAACCAATGTAATGTATAGGGTTTGGGATGTGGGATAGTTTCAAGTTTCAACTTCGATACTAATGATGCAGCTACAACATTAGTACAACTACCACCATCAATAATAATTGCACACAAGTTTCCTTGTACCCTACAAAAAGTATGGAACAAGTTTTCTCTTTGTCCCTCATTAATGGTTTGAAAGGAAGTCAAGTCCCGATGCAATATGTTAGTAGACAAATATAACTAACTTGACATTGTTGCTTACTAAATTCAATAACCTCAATACACTTCACCACACCATGGCAACACACCCTTACACGCCCCTACACACCCACAGTGCTCACAATCAACCAATACAAGAAATGCTTATTGTTACTTCAAGTAAAATCAAGTGAAATAATTGAAGAACAATGAAATAATTCTTGGTACCTCAAGTAAAGTTAAATAAATGAAGTACACACAATTATTTCTAGGTAGTTAAGAATTAAATTCAACTAGCAAGCGTTTAAGTAATGAGTTTCAATTACTTTCACACTTTAATGCTTGTTTTTTAATTTAAACTTCACCACTTAACTTAACTTTCTTGCTAAAGTTTTACTCCCACAATGAGTCTTAATGTACAGCACCTTACACTACACACAACTCCACAATTTTACACCACCACACGCACCTTACTCCTACACGGTGCAACCAATTCACTACAACACTACTACACGTTGTAACTTTTTTTTTTTTTAAAACGCTCTTACACCACCACACATAAACACAATCACGGTGCACTCACTTCACCACAACACCAATTCACCACGTTGCAACACCTTCACTCACATACTCATTACACCATACACACACACCCTCTTTACATCACGGTGCAACACACATACACTTCCAAGTATACAATCTCTTGCCACTACACAACACAATTTACACCGCAACTCATACTCAAAAGTAGCAATAGATTCAAATTCAAATCACTTTACTAAATGCAACCTCCTCCACAAATGGTAAGAAAAATTCAAATTCAAATAAAACTTATTCAATGCTACTTAATGAATTGCCTCAAACTTAAAGAAGGTGTTTGAATTCAAATGATTTCCTTTTTTTTTTACATAATGTAATATGAAAATTGCAAACACACTACTCAATTTCCAGAATCTTCTTGCAACAATTCAAGATCACACTCTTCCACACTTAAACTTCTCCACTTCTATTAAAGTTTCAAACCGTAACTCACAACAAAAGGCAGCTTAAGTTCAAATTCAAAATGAGATCATTAATTGCAATATTCCACAAATGGTAAGGAGCCACTTTCAAATTCAAATGAACACACAATTAAGCAATGACTTAATGTGTGTTTTGAAATTCAAATTTCTTAACTCACACCTAAAATTTGGAAATTGCACTTCTCCAATTCAGAATTACACAATGGAAATCACAACAACAAACTTCACAACCTCCTTCACGCCACAACTAGTCATGGCAAGAACAAGGTAATTTTTCAAGCTCACACAATTATTGAATTAAGAACACTTCAATTGTTCCTTCCTTCCACGAAAATTATTAATCACAAAATGATACAACAACCTTCCCAATCCAACTCCAATAAACAGCATATTAAAATTCCAATCAAGGTAATTTCGCAACTCACAAATTACACAACAACACAATTTGCGGTTCAAATTGAATACCCTAATTGAAGATGAATATCACGAAATCAAACAACCATAAATCCCTTCTCTCAACTTGTGCTCTGATACCAAAAGATGATGTGCTCAATAGCACTTTGAAACACAATCAATTCACTCAAATAAAACAAGCCTCAAGTCAATCACAAACCGGTCCACTAATGAGATAATCCATGTGAACACTTTGTAGATTTTGATGGAAAATGTTGGTCAAAAGATGTAATTATAATCTTTATTTGTAACATTCACCAAGTAACCACAATAAGGATTGAAAATCACGTGGAAATCAGATCAAAGAAAGCAATCAATCACGTGGAAATCAGATCAAAGAAAGCAATCAACCGTGAAATCTACTTCCCCCTTTCAATCACAAATTCTCGCCACAAGCTAAAATGATAAATATGATTCAAGTGCTCAATGAACAATCAATCTTAAAAGATGATTATTCACGAAAAACAAACACAAATATGTCCAAGAAAGATTCAAATCTACCCTAGATATGACTCACTAGAGAAGAAATGAACATACAACAAAGATGGAATCGATATGACTCACAATTCCCCTTCGTCGCACTCGCCACAATTCCAATTCTTAGGTTGAAATTGATAAGAGTTTTGAACTAAGGAAAGAACCCTAATTCCACACGTGAAAGTTTCTCTCAATTTTAAAAAATATGGCCTCCTCAAACCCTCTCTTAAGCAAGTATTTATACTTGCTACTCTTAGGGTTATAAAGTGGTCAAAATTACAAGTTTGCCACTTTTAAGGTGACTAGTCCTAAATGAAAATTACAAGGAAATAAAAGTGTCCCAAAACCAAATACAACCAAAATAGTTCATAAAAGAAGAAATATATAAAAGAAATGGTCTTCAAGATGCCGGTCTTCTATAGGATCCATTAGCCCAGCTCATCGCCGGTTCAGGTCAGTCCATGGATAACCTACAAGCTGAGTCTGAGAGAGTTTGTCCATTGCCCTATAAAATATGATAAGTGTGCCTGTTGGAAAACACAATACAAGAATAATAGAAAAGAGGTTAATTTATAAATAATTCCGGGGTCGATCTACTCAAAATGGGCCCTCATCGCCAAAATTCTAATTCCTTTAGTTCTTGCCCTAATGATAGGTTTTGTTGGATTTTTATTCCTATCAATAAACCTAATATGAAATCTATGGATATGTCAGTCCAAAGCTGACTAAGCACAGGCAATGGGAGTTACTTCCCATGGGGCATGACTTTAGATTCAGCCTTTCTATATGCAATGCATTTATCACACATAGTTTGCACATCATGTTTCATCTTAGGCCAATAAAAATGTTCATGCAAAATATACAAAGTTTTTTATACACCGAAATGTCCCATGAAACCGCCCCCATACTTCTCCCTCACTAACAACTTTCGTATGGAACTCTTAGGCACACATAATCTATCCTTCTTAAACAAATATCCCTCATGCCTATAAAAGTCCGCATACCCACTTTCAGAACAAGCAACCCAAATCTGACCAAAGTCAGCATCATGTTCATATAAATATTTCATGCATTCAAACCCAAGCAGCTCAGTATGTAAAGAGGTTAATAGAGAATACCTCCTAGATAGTGTGTCAACCACTACATTTTCCTTGCCCTGCTTATATTTGATGATGTATGGAAAGGTTTCAATGAACTCCAACCATTTGGCATGCCTCTTATCCAACTTTCCCTATGTCTTCAAGTACTTTAAACACTCATGATCAGAATGGATGATGAACTCCTTAGGACATAGATAATGCTGCCATGTTTGCAATGTTCTCACAAGGGTATATAACTCCTTATCATACATAGGATAATTCAGAGCAATACCATGGAGTTTCTCACTGAAGTAGGCTATTGGTTTGGAATCCTACATTAACACACCACCAGTACCCTTCCTAGAAGCATCACATTTAATCTCAAAAACTTTATCAAAGTTAGGTAATACTAACAAAGGAGCGTTAGTTAGCTTACCTTTTAAAGTCTAGAATGCCTGCTCATGTATTTCCATCCATCTGAATTCGGCATTCTTCTTCACAAGATCATTTAGTGGAGCAGCAATGGAGCTAAAGTCCCTCACAAATTGTTTGTAAAAACTAGCAAGTCTATGGAAGCTCTTGACTTCAATGAAGTTCTTAGGTGTTTGCCGCTCTCAAATTTCCTTCACCTTCTCCTCATCTACAACTATTCCATCTACACCTACAATAAAACCAAGAAAAACCACAAACTCCATACAAAATGTGCAGTTCATTAAATTGGCATATAATTGGTTTTCCCTTAAACAGTAAACACACTTTGCAAATGTTATACGTGATCATCTAATGTTCTGCTATAAATCAAGATATCATCAAAATAGACAACAACAAATTTTCCTAAGAAATGATGTAGAACATAGTTCATCACTCTCATGAAAGTGTTCGGTGCATTTGTTAACCCAAAAGTCATTACCATCCATTAACATAACCCATGTTTTGCTTTAAATGTAGTTTGCCACTCATCTCCTTCTTTCATACAAATTTGGTAATATCAATTTTTTAGATCAATTTTAGAAAATAAATGTGCACCATGCAATTCATTAAGCATGCCATCTAATCTAGGGATAGGATGTTTGTACTTAATTGTGATTTTATTGATTGCCTGCAATCAAAGAACATGTGCTACGTCTCACCCTTCTTGGGAACTAGAATGACAGGAACCGAGCACGAGCTTAGACTTTCTCGCACAAATCCTTTCTCCATCAGTCCATCAACTTGTCTTTAAATTTCCTTAGCCTCCTCAGGATTGGTTCTATATGCTAGTCGGTTGGGAATGGAAGCACCTGGCATGAAGTTTATCTGGTGCTCTATCCCTCGCAGAGGCAGTAGGCCTTGCAGTACTTCTTTAGGGAATAAGTCTTCATATTCCTACAATAAAGACAACAACACTAAGTAAAACAAAATTAAGGTCAACATTAGAAAAATATAAATCCTTGTACATGAGTACAAGTAATTGCTGCTTGGCTAGCATTGCACTCTTAACCTCACTCTTTTCCCTCTTTACTCACCAGTGTTTGCTTTTCACTTTTTCTCTTTTTCTCATCACTCTTCTCTCAAGCACTCAAGTGTTTGTCTCTAAATTCTTTTGCAATCGGCACTTGGTCCTCACAAGCTTCCCATGGTTTTTGTAGCGTGAGAACCACTTTTCTTTTCTTTAGTACAAAGGAATATTGGTTCTTATACCCGTCATATGTAATCTTCCTATCAAATTGCCAAGGTCGCCTTAACAATAGGTGATTAACCTACATAGGTACCACATTACACAAAACTTTATCTTTGTAGTTTCCTATAGAAAAGGCTATAAGAACCTACTTGGTCACCTTTACCTCCCTGCATTCGTTCAACCACTATAATCGATATGGTCTCGAATATTTCACAGCTTTCAACTGCATCTTATTTACTAGTAAAGTGCTAGTAACATTAATGTAGCTGCCACTATCGATTATCAGGCTACACACTTTACTCTACACATGACACTATGTATGAAATATGTGCTCACGCTGGATCCCTTCACCATCCTCCTAGGGTTCTACACTAAGTACTCTCCTCGTGATATACAACTCACCACTCATGGGTCCCTCCAAATCAACATCCTCATACTCCTATGTTGGTAACTCCTTGTCCTCCTCTAAACTCACACTCTCTACATCCCCATTATCACATATGATCATAGCTCTTTGATTTGGACATTGTGATGCAATTTGTCCAAATCCCTGACATCTAAAACACTTGATATCTCTAGTTCTGGAATGAGGTTTAGTGTCAGTTTTTCCTTTAGATGCAACAACTGGATTCTTAGTCTTCACATTCTCTTTAGGCTTAGAATCCATGGAGTTCCTTTTCCAATTAAACTTCCATGGAGATTTAGAAGTCGACCTAAACCTCTAGTCACTCCTATATTTTAATTATCACTCCACCTTAATCGCTCTATGTAACAGTTCTTCCATGTCTAAGTAATGGTGTAAATCTACCACATCAGCAATTTCTCAATTCAGACCATTAATAAATCCAGTCATAGTGGGCTCATCATCTTTCTCCACTATAGCATTAATCATGGCTATCTCCAACTACTTATAGTAGTCCTCTACACTTTTGGTTCCCTGTGTCAATCCTTAGAATTTCTTGAGTAAATCCCTATGGTAGTGACTAGGAATAAACCGTTTTTACATTATGGTCTTCATCTCCTCCCAAGTAGTAACAAGTCACTCTTCATACTTATGCCTATTACGCACTAGCTGATCCCACCATACACTAGCATAATTTGTGAACTCTACTGCAGCTAATTTTATCTTCTTTTCCTCAGTATGGTTATGGCATTCAAACACATGATCCATTTTCCTCTCCCATTCTAAGTACAACTCTGGATCATTCTTTCCCAAAAACGTTGGGATTTTCATCTTAGTGCTACCTAGGTTACTATCACGCCTCTGGGTATTCCCTCTCTCCCTCACATTGTGATATTCACCATGATACGAACCACGCCCACCTATGATGAAACCCTATACCAATACGTTTGGAATTACAACCCAAGATGCCAAGTGACTGAATTGGAAACCGTAACCCATTGCTTATAGATGAGGCAAGAACCTTGGTATATTTTGTTGACGCTACAATCGGGATGAAAGACCGATTGATAAGTCTGATTTGAACGCCACAGATGAGATCCGATAAGTTCAAGAGAAGTTCTTTGGAGAACCAAGAGAGGAATTCTCTCAAATTGTATTAAACAATGTTGTATCTAAGTTATATGTTCTGTTTTCCAACCCTAGTAGCTATTAATAGGGTTTACAACTCGTAAGGAAAAAGCCCAAAATGACATAACATAATAAAGTCGTGGAAAAATAACAAATAGGTAATGTACACCGGCTGCGTAGTCGACGGCGTAGTAGCCGGCATAGGATATACGCCGTGTATATACGTCGGCAGCGTAGTCCCTCTGTCGCACTCTAATTGCAACGCCGATTCAAAGCCCGCAGCGTTTAAGCCAACGTTGTCAAGGCCGGCAGCTTTGATCTCCTTGAATGACTTGTACAAATGCAAGTTCATTCTCATGGTTGCTCCAATCCTTTCCGGCTTCTTGGACATCCTTTATCAACCCATTAAGTGCTTCCTTGAATCGTTTCGCTCGAGTTCTTATGATCGGTCCAGGTGGCACTTTAAGAGGATCTACATTCCACCTTCTAACTTGACTCCCATCATGTCTTTCATCATTCCCTTCCTCTTGAAAAGGATTTGTCCTCAAATCGTCGCCTACATCAAAAAGACTAAGATCAGTAACGTTAAAAGTAGCACTTACTTGATACTCACATGGAAAATCTAACTTGTAGGCATTATCGTTGATGCGCTCAAGAATTTGAAATGGTCCATTGCCTCTAGGAAGTAATTTAGATCGACGTTGTTTAGGAAACCGCTCTTTGCACATGTGAACCCAAACCCAATCTCTAAGTTCAAAGACAGCTTGTTGACAACCCTTGTTAGCTTGTTTCACATACTGCTCTGTTCTCCGCTCAATGTTGAGCCTTGCCTTCTCATGGAGTTGTTTAACAAACTCCGCTTTCTTCTTGATTACCTTAGTAAATGGTGTTGCAATGGTGTTGAAATCCTTCACAAACTTCCTGTAAAAGCTCGCTAGTCCATGGAAACTCCGAACATTACTTACATTAGTTGGACTAGGCCATTCTTAGATCGCACGAATCTTCTCTTCATCAACCTGTATTCCCTGTGCACTAACAATAAAACCAAGAAACACAAGTTTGTCTATGCAAAAAGTGTGCTTTTTGAGGTTAGCATATAATTTCTCCTTTCGAAGCACTTCCAAAACAGCCCTCAAGTGAGATTATGGTCTTCCAAATCCTTTCTGTAAATGAAGATATCATCAAAATAGATGACCATAAATTTGCCAATAAAAGTCCTCAAAACATGGTTCATAAGTCTCATGAAAGTACTAGGTGCGTTAGTTAAACCGAAAGGCATTACTAACCATTCATATAAACCATATTTTGTCTTAAATGTTGTTTTCCATTTATCACCTTTGTTCATTCTAATTTGGTGATATCCGCTTTTCAAATCAATTTTGGAAAAAACACTAGACCCATGTTACTCATCTAACATGTCATCTAAACGAGGAATGGGATGACAATACTTTACCGTGATGTTGTTGATAGCTCGGCAATCAACACACATTCTCCATGACCCATCCTTCTTAGGCACCAAAATCACAGGCACTGCACATGAGCTCATATTTTCTCTCATGTACCCCTTCTCCATCAAGTCATTAACCTGCCTTTGGAGTTCCTTTGTCTCCTCTGGATTGCTCCTATAAGCTGGCTTGTTTAGAATAGATGCTCCGGTTACAAAGTCAATCCGGTGCTCAATACCACGAATAGGTGGTAACCCCTTTGGAATCTCCTCAGGGAAGATATCTTCAAAGTCCTGTACAATAGACACAACCGCACTAGGCAAAGAGTTAAGAAGTTCGTTAGTATTCAAACAAGTTTCTTTAAAAACCAGCAACAACATAGGTTGCTTCATCACTAACGCTCTCCTCACCACACTCGCTCTTGCCACACAACTCTCCTTTTACAAGGCTGCACTCTCCTTTTCGCTCACCACCAAAGTTGATCCCCCCTCAACTTGGCCTCTCACACTCTTTCTAGTCTTCTTCTCTTTTTCCTTTTGATATTGACTTTTGTATTCCACTTCTTTTTCTATGTCTTTTGCTCTCTCAATCTCCCTTTGTTTTTCACGCACCTTATATTTTGCAAAAGATTGCTGCAGTTGCAACTGATCCTCATACACCTGTTTAGGTGTTAAAGGTTTAAGATTATAGCTTTTTCCATGGTGAACAAGTGTATACTTGTTAGAAAAGCCATCATGAACAACCTTCCTATCAAACTGCCATGGCCTCCCCAACAGCACATGATAAGCCTGCATCGGCACTACATCGCATAATACCTCATCCTCATACCTACCGATGCGAAAAGCAATTAAGGCTTGCTTACTCACCTTAGTCTCGCCACTATCATTCAGCCATTGCAATTTATATGGGCTAGGGTGTTTAGTGGTCTTGAGCCCCAACCTCTCAACAATGAAAGTACTCACTACATTAGTGCAACTTCCCCCATCAATGATCAAACTACAAATATGGTCACCTAGATAACATCTAGTATGAAAGATATTCTCTCATTGCACCTCCTCGTCTTCTTTCACTTGCACATTCAAAGCTCGCTTTACTACTGCCACTAACTTCCCTGCTGCAGGTTCCTCGTCATCACTAACATCCTCCAATGGAGGCATATCATCATCTTCACTATCCCCCTCAGTCTCATACTCACCATCATCGCGCAGAATCATAACACGTCTATTCGGACATTGACTAGCAATATAGCCTCTGCCTTGGCATTTAAAACATTTAATGTCACGATTTCTAGAAGTAGAAGGATCAAGTTTACCTTGATTACCAGGAGTAGACCCCCTTGCTTCTGCTCTCCTTTTGGCTTGGTGGGTAAAGACTTTTCTTCCTTCCTCCAATGGTTAGTCTTCCAAGTAGATGAACCAGCACCCTATTGAAACCGTGCAGTACTACTACCTTTCCTCCTGTGTTGGTTCTCAACCTTTATAGCCATGTGAACCATGTCTTCCAATTCCACATAATGCTGCAATTCTACTACATTTTGAATCTCTCTATTTAACCCAGCAAGAAACCTAGCCATGGTAGCCTCTCTATCCTCCTCAACATTTGCTTGAATCATAGTAACCTCCATCTCCTTAAAATACTCATCCACACTTCGGCTTCCTTACTTAAGAGTTTGCAATTTGTTGTGCAATTCACGATAGTAATAAGTAGGAACAAACCGTTCTTCATCACCCTCTTCATCTCTTCCCAAGACTCAATAGGTGGTTCGCCATTCCTTCTTCTATTCAACATCAGTTGATCCCACCACACTATGGCATAATCTGAAAACTCAATGGCAGCAAGCTTCACTTTCTTTCTCCCACTATAATTATGACAATCAAACACTATCTCTACCTTCTTCTCCCATTCTAAGTATGCCTCGAGATCATTATTCCCTTGGAAAGGAGAAATCTTCATCTTTATGCTACTCAATTGATTATCCTCTCTATTCCTATCTCCTCTATTTTCCCAATCCCTAGTTTCTCTATTCCTACCACCATAACCCCTATAACTCCCGAGAGAAGGTTCATCAAACTCATCATCGGAAATTTCATCTCCACCCCTTTGTCCTCTTTTAGAACAACTCTCCCTCTTACGCCCTTGAAAGACGTTTTTAGATTGCTCTAGTTTCTACTCCACCGTTTCATGAATTTGTTCCATTCCCTCCTAAAACATTCTCTTCATCTCACCCCCCAACGCCTCAATCACTAACCTAGCATCAAACCTCCCCCTCTCACCTTCAGGAGAATTTTGCCTTGAAATAGTTCCTGCAATAAAAGGTTAATACTAACACAAATATATATATAGAATTAAAATCTCACGATTCGCTCCCTCATGTGTTTCACTCAAAGAAGGATATCCCACAATCACTCGTGTATTCTCACAAGCAGAGATGTTCTCAACTCACCAATCCCTCTTCTCAATTCTCTTGGAACTAATCCAAACCACACCAAATTCTTCCGTAGGATTCAAGAACAAACTCTCCAGCCTGGAAGAACTAATCCAACCCTCTTCTCAATTCTTTTGTTTTTGTGCTCGTTCTTTTGTTTTCGTTCTTCTCTCTCTCTTTTTTTTTTTTTTTTTGTAACAAGATTGATAGAGTGAAACTACACTACTCAAGAGACAATTAACACTATGAACTTGAGTATGAAGCGATGGTAATACGAAACTTGATATGAACGACCGATATGAACGATTGGAGTTAGGGTTTTGATGTTACCTTTTCTCAAACCGAACTGATGTTTAACAAACCTAGGCTCTAATACCAAACTGATACGAACCACGCCCACCTGTGACGAAACCCTATACCAATACGTTTGGAATTGCAAACGAAGATGCCAAGTGATCGAATTGGAAATTGTGACCCGTTGCCTATAGATGAGGCAAGAACCTTGGTATATTCTGTTGACGCCACAATCGGGATGAAAGACCGATTGATAAGTCTGATTTGAACGCCACGGATGAGATCCGATAAGTTCTTTGGAGAACCAAGAGAGGAATTCTCTCAAATTCTATTAAACAATGTTATATCTAAGTTGTATGTTCTGTTTTCCAACCCTAGCAGCTATTAATATGGTTTACAGCTCGTAAGGAAAAAGCCCAAAACGACATAACATAATAAAGTTGCGGAAAAATAACAAATAGGCAATGTACACCGGTTGTGTAGTAGGCGGCGTAGTAGCCGGCATAGGATGTACGCCAGCAGCGTAGTGGCCGGCATAGTCCCTCTGTCGTGCTCTAATTGCAACGCTGGTTCAAAGCCAGCAGCGTTTAAGCCAGTGTTGTCAAGGCCGGCAGCTTTGATCTCTTATGCTTTGATCTCCTTGAATGACTTGTACAAATGCAAGTTCATTCTCATAGTTGCTCCAATCCTTTTCGGCTTCTTAGACATCATTTATCAACCCGTTAAGTGCTTCCTTGAATCGTTTCGCTCGAGTTCTTGTGATCAATCCAGGTGGCACTTCAAGAGGATCTACATTCCACCTTCTAGCTTGACTCCCATCATGGCTTTCATCACACTAGAGTCAGAATCCTCACCTTCTTTTATCCTAACTCCTCCTCTAATCGGTCTACTTACTCTTCGCCTAACAGTGGTACTACTAGACGGTTCCCTACTCCTCTCCATCTTATCCATTCTTTCATGGATCTGTTCAACCTCACTGTCGAGTCTAATTTTTTAGTTTCCATTCCTAATCCGATCTATACTAGACCCTATGCTCATCTAATGTAGACCCTCGACTTGAGTTAGGAACTTCATTTTATTTTGGAGTCGCCACCTAACTGTGGTTGGGAAAGATTGAATTAGGACTAATTGAGTGGATTAATCCTAATTTAGACCACTAGTCAGCGAGATTTCCACTTTTCGTTTTTTACGAAAGAGGAAATGGAAAACCAGAATTTCTGGATTCGGATGCTAACCTATTAAAACCTTAAGGTTACCACCCTATTCTCCTGAAATCTAAACCTTTTCCTAATGTCCTTTATTTCATTTTTGTTGTCTTTTTATTGTGTTTTTGAGTAACTTATTCTAAGAAAATGAATTTTCATTCTTTTTAGAGTTGCCCCAAATGGATACCTACGTACCTGCTATTCAGGATCAAACGAGCCATAGTTCACTTTTCCTAAAAAACTTTAATGTGTCTGTGAATTTTAATTATGAAATTAATTTTGGTTTACGTTTTTATCATTTTAGTATTTTCTTCAAAAAAATCCAAGCCTAAGCTTTATTATTTGATTTTTTGAAACAAATAATGATTTTAAGAAAAAAAACCAATTTTGGATTTATTATTAAAAAACATTTTTTCTAAGTGATGAAAATTTATTTCTCTATTTTTTAACTTACCTCTATTATTATAAATTTTTATTAATTTTTTATTAACTTTTATTAAAATTTTTTTTCTTATATTATTTATCTATCCTAAACTAAAGATCTAAATTTTATTGTTTTTTTCTAATATATCTTTATCATTTTTTTATTATTTTATATTTTATAATTTTTTTATTTTTATCATTATTTTTTATTATTTATTATTATTATTTTCTATTATTCGTCCTAAATTAAATCCTAAAAAAAATAATCTAAATTTTAATATTTTTCTATTTTTTTGAATTATAAATAACAAATAGATAAATAAATAAATTCAAAAAAATAAATAAAATAACTAAATACATAATAAATACAAAAATACAAAAAAAAATTGGAAAATCCGACTTACCTGGATCCGGGTCGGTGCGCGGGTCGAGTCGGATCAGGTCGAAGCAGGTCGGGTCGGGTCGATCGGTTACAGCGGCTAGAGGTGTTCATTGATGGTGTTTCGGCGATCCTTTTTGTCAAATGAGGAGTGTTTCTAAAGCTTCCGAGGATGAGGAACCTAAGGTCAGTGGTGGTTGCGATCGAAAACCTCCCCAGGTGGTGTTTCAAGGCGGTACTGATCGACGGTCGTGCTCGAGAACTCCGGCGAAGCTCCAATCTCACTTATTTTCTCTCTTTTCTTACTTTTTGATCCGTGCTTCGGCTTCCTCCCCTCGATTCCTATTTATAGATGCAAGAAATCGAGCTGGATAAGCTCGGATTTCCTTTGATTGATGCAAATCGGATTTCGATTGAAAAACCCATCTCCGATTTGTGTAAATTCATCAATTTGTTGCGATTTGATTCCAATTGGATGATGTTTATCCTATTTCAATTAAAGATCTATTAGATTTGTGCAAAAAATCGAATCAAAACAGTCGAAATTCGATTTTTCCCCTGCCGGCAATGATCTTGGATGAAGGAGGAAGAAGATCACGCACCCGGCGTGTGCGTTCTTGTCGGCCAATCAGAAGCTGACACATGTCCTGAGCGAGGAAAAAATTTGCAAAATGCGGAATCTGCTTCCCCCACATTTCGAACCTACGACCTGACCCCCTCCCACGCGCACAAGGCCATGGCTCGGACCAGTTGGGCTAGCCCACTTACTCATTTTTTTTATTTTCGCAATTTGCATATATGCAATGCGATTTTTATTATTTTTGTATTTTTTTTGAAATTCCAAAAATTTGTAAAAATCATTTAATCCCTTTTATTACTATTTCTACAATTATTTTCCAATATTGATGTATTTTTCCTATTTATTTTATTTTTTGAATATTTTTCCTATTTTTGCTAAATTAGGAAAAAATGGAAAAAATTTAAAATTGATTGTTATTGATCATTAGGGCAAAAATGGGATATTTACAGTTGCCCCTCTTTGTAGTAAAGTTTGAAAAACTTAACTACAAAGACAAGAAAGACGCCATTTTTTGCCTCTTAACTGAATGGATAATGCCTTGGTTTGGCTGGTTATCTGGAATTTGGTCTTTAGTAGGAAAATGCTCCATGAGCTAATAATCCTACAAGTACTTTATGATGATTGGTATTGCTCAGGAAAAGGTCTTAAATAACCTAACAATCTGAAGTAATGTATCCTCCTGAAAAGTGCTCTATGGGCTGACTAATCGGCAATGAGAAACATCCTAAGGATTTTGTAGGAATGTTGTTATTGTGAGTGGAATAGCTGATGATAGGAAGCGTCTTATCGGATTAGCAACCTTAAAGAGAAGATTGTCTTAGGAAGCACTCTTATGAGCTGGCAACCTGTCAATAAAAGCGCCTGGCTAGACTAGCGACTGTTTAAGGAGAAATGCCGTCGAAGAGTGCTCTTATGAGCTGACTAATCGGTTATCAACAAATTTGAAAAGTGCTCCTATGAGCTGACTAATTGATAGATTCGAAAAGTGCTCCTCTAAGCTAACTAATCAATGGATTCGAAAAGTGCTCCCATGAGCTAACTAATCGATAGACTCGAAAAGTGCTCCTATGAGCTAACCTTGAGAAAGGGTATCTAGGAAAGTGCCCCTTCGTGGGCTAACTAACCTACAACGAGAAGACATGCCTCAAAAGGTGCCCCTATGGGCTAACATTTTGAAGGGATGTTTAGGAAAGTGCCCCATTATAGGCTAACTAACCTATGGTGGGAAGCGCCTTCTTAGGCTCACGATCCTGGGGAAGAAATGTCTTGAAAGGTACCCTTATGGGCTGACCTTGAGAAGAGATATTTAGGAAAGTGCCCTATTGTGGGCTGACTAACCTATGGCAGGGAGAAACGTCTCAAAAAGGTGCCCTTACGGGCTGACCCTAAGAGAGGATGTCTAGGAAAGTGCCCCCTTGTGGGCTGACTAACCTACACTAGGAAGATAGGTCTCGAAAGGTGCCCCTATGGGCTGACCCTAAGAGAGGATGTTTAGGAAAGTGCCCCATTGTAGGCTGACTAACCTACAGTAGGAAGACACGTCTCGAAAGGTGCCCCTACGGGCTAACCCTGAGAGAGGATGTTTAGGAAAGTGCCCCATTGTAGGCTGACTAACCTATGCTTTTGAAAATTCTTCTAACGAATGGGTTAAGAGATATTTTATGATATGTGGATGATAGTTATTTATTCTAAGATGCTTACCAATTTATCGTGGATAGCAACCAAACAGTCGAACCTCCGTGCTAGTTTGCTTCTCCTTTGCTTACTTTTGTTTTAAAACAGGGCTGAAGGTCTTGATGTGCTTCCTTTGTTATGCGCATGGCACTTGTGATTATAGTATTATCCTACTAATGTACCAGGTTCAATGCTCAAAAGTAGGTAGAATTATATCACAAAATTTATTGAGATTCATTATCATTTCAATGTTCATCATTCATTGGTGAAGTAATGGGTAATGTGTTTAGGAATGTTTATTTTAACGAAAATTGGTTGGAATTATCGATCATTTAGAGACATTAACTTTGCTTATAAAAAAATGAAAACTGGACTCAACGAAACTTGTATTGAATATTGGCATTCATAAACATTGGCAAAACTTCAATTTCCTTGCCTAATGGGATCTTAACAGCATCTACATTAATGGGATCTCTCAATTCTAGACCATCTATTTGAGCTAATATTAGAGCATCTCCTGATAATACCTTCTTTACAACATATGGACCCTCAAAGTTTGGGGTAAATTTCCCTTTGGAATCTTGAGCATTCGAGAGAACTTTCTTTAGCACCAAATCCCCTTGTTTGAAGCATTAAGGCCTCATTTTCTTGTTAAATGCTCGAGTCATCCTTTGTTGGTAACACTGGCCATGACATAATGCAGTGAGTCTTTTTTCGTCGATCAAATTCAACTGATTAAGCTTCTTTTTTACCCAATCTGATTCATCTAACTGCGTTTCTGACATAATTCTAAATGATGGTATTTCGACCTCGACTAGTAGAACTGCTTCGGTACCATATACCAGAGAATACGGGGTAACTCCAATAGATGTTCTAATTGAGGTTCTATAAGCCATGAGGGCGAATGGCAGCATCTCGTGCCAATCTTTATAAGTGATGGTCATCTTTTCGATGATTCTTTTGATATTCTTGTTAGCTGCTTCCACTGCCCCGTTCATCTTAGGTCAGTAAGGAGTTGAATTTCTAAGGTTTATGTGAAACTGTTGACACAAATCTATCATCGACTTGTTTTTGAGATTGGTACCGTTGTCGGTGATGATTGACTCAGGAACTCCATATCGGGCTATTATGTCCCTCTTCAAGAATCGGACTATTACCCCTTTGGTGACATTGGCATACGATGAAGCTTCCACCCACTTGGTGAAGTAATCAATGGCTACCAATATGAACCTGTAGCCATTGGATGCTGTTGGAGTGATTGGGCCGATGATGTTGATTCCCCACATGGAGAAAGGCCATGGTGCAGATAACGAGTGCAGCTCGTTGGGCAGAGCATTTATCCGGTTTGCGTACACTTGACACAAGTGATAGTGTTTGACATATTTGATGCAATCTAATTCCATGGTTAGCCAATAGTAGACCAATCTCATGATTTTTCGGGCCAACATGTAGCCGTTCATGTGAGGTCTACTGATGGGAAAATTTCTGGCATCGTCGACATTTTTAGAACCCGATTTGGATGATGATCCAAATCGCTCATATTTTTACTTTATGTCTTTTATTCTAATAAATATTTGAGAATAATCTTACAGGTACAATGATAATTCTCCATGGGATGCTAATATATCCTACAACAGTTGATGGACACAGAACATTTTCAGGGTGACAATCAAAGACCCGCTGCGATTGTTTTCCATTCCGAGGCATTGGCTCATGAAGACTTATGATATTTTGTACTTTGTAGTTGTTTTATGAACTATTTTTGGTTGTATTTAGTTTTGGGACACTTTCATTTCCTTGTAACTTTCATTTAGGACTAGCCACCTTAAAAGTGGCAAACTTGTAATTTTGACCACTTTCTAACCCTAGGAGTAGCAAGTATAAATACTTGCTTAGAAGAGGGTTTGAGGAGGCCATTTTGTAGATTAGAAACAAACACTTCACGTGTGGGAATTAGGGTTCATCCTAGTTCAAAACCTCTTATCAATTTCAACTCAAGAATTGGAATTGTGGCGAGTGCAACAAGGGGAAATTGTGAGTCATATCGATTTCTTTATTTGTTGTTTTTCATTTCTTCTCTAGTGAGTCATATCTAGGGTAGATTTGAAGTTTCTTGGACTTATTTGTGAATGAAATTTGTGAACAATTGTCTTGTTAAGATTGATTGTTCTTTTAGTACTTGAACTATATCTCAATTTAGTGTTGGCATGTATTAGAATTGAAGGAAGAGTGGAAATCATGATTTTGATGCTTCCATTTTGATCTGATTTTCACGTGATTATCAATCCATTTTGTTATTACTTGGTGAAGATTACAAATAAGGATTGTAATTATATCATTTGATCTTTGGTTTTCCATCAAATCTCCAAAGGTTTCACGTAAATTGTCATCCACATTGGACCAGTTTTGTGATTGATTTGTGAATTGTTTTCTTGAGTCATTTGAATGTGCTTGAACTTGGTTTTGAGCACATCATCCACATACCCCTTCATGCACTTCTTTCATCAGTCCACATGCCTCATTTCTATCCACACATCTTAGCAAGGTGGTATCAGGCGATCTTTTGTAAAGCACAGACCTACTTAATAAGAAATGACTTGCTAACCTTCTGAGCGTTCTTTGGTCATTTTTGCTAGCTATCTCAGGGTATTTGCTTTCTTGGAGAAAAGTTTTGATGTCATGATACCAAGGCTTATCATCTTGTGCTTTTTTGATTATCAAACAGTAGGCGGGCTGATTTTCGATCTCTATTTTCAATGTTTGGACTTCGACTCCCCCTGTTATCCGAATTATATATGCTAATGTGGTGAGTGCATCTGCAAACCGATTCTAAGTTCTTGGGATGTATGTGAAGGTGATTGCCTCAAATTCATCGATTAGTTTCGTCAAATGCTAATGGTATGGTACCAATTTGGGGTATTTAGTCTTATATTCCCCCCTCTTATCTGTAATATAATGAGTGAAGAATCTCCGTACACTTCTAATTCACGAATTTCCATGTGATAAGCCATTTTGAGGTCGAGGATACATGCCTCATATTCCGCGATATTATTAGTATATGGAAATGTGAGCCTTGTTGCTGAAGGGAATTGTGTTCCGTCTAGGGATATTAACACTGCCCCAATCCCACAACCGAATACATTGGCAGCTCCGTCAAAGAACATCTTCCACTCAGGATTCCGGTCTATCCCACAGTCTTCTACCAGCGTACCTTCCATTGTTAATATATTTTCATCAAGGAATTAGGCTTGTGGTTCTTGAGAATCTCCCTCAACTAGGTGTTCTGCCAATTGGTCGGCTAAAGATTTCCCTTTCATCGAGTTTTGATTTATGTATGTGATATCAAATTCTGATAAGAGCATTTGCCATTTGGAGATTCTCCCTAACAAAATGGGTTTCCCTACCAAGTACTTTAGAGGATCGTGTCTTGTTATCAACTCAACGTGATAGTAAAGGGTGTATTGCCTCAATCGGTGCATGACCTAAATCAGAGCACAGCAAGTCCTCTCTACTTCTGAATACCTCTATTCCCCGTCTGTGAATTTTTTGCTTAGTTAATATATGGAACGCTATCTTCCCTCTTCATCTTTCTGCCCCAACACGCACCCCATGGATTCAGGGAGTATCATGAGGTATAAGAATAAAAGTTTCCCTTGCTTTGGAACTATCAAGACTGGGGGATTTATGAGAGTCTTTGATTGTCCTGAATGCTTCTTCACATTCATCGTCCCATTCTACTGCAGCATTCTTTTTTAACAAACGGAATAGTGGATGGCATTTGTCTGTGAGTTGCGAGATGAAACGAGCTATGTAATTCAATCTTCCTAGCAAACCTCTTACCTCTTTGACAGTACATGGAGAAGGTAGCTCCAGTATAGACTTTACTTTGTCAGGGTCAATTTCAATGCCTTCCTGGCTTATGAAAAACCCTAACAACTTGCCTGTCGTGACCCCGAAAATGCACTTCTTTAGATTTAGCTTGAGCTGAAATTTTCTCAACCGCTTGAACAACTTCCTCAGAATAACTGCATGGCTTTCTTCTTCTTTAGACTTAGCTATCATATCATCAACGTATACTTTGACTTCTCGATGCATCATGTCATGAAATATTGCGACCATGGCTCTCTGATACGTTACCCCAGCGTTTTTCAAACCAAAGGGCATGACTTTGTAACAGAAAGTTCCCCATGTTGTGATAAAAGTCGTCTTAGTTTTATCTTCTTCAGCCATTTTTATTTGATTATATCCTGAGAAACCGTCTATAAATGAGAAAAGATGGTTTCCTGCAGTGTTGTCTACCAAGACATCGATGTGAGGTAGGGGAAAGTTATCTTTTAGCGTGGCTTGGTTTAAGTCACGGAAGTCTACGCATACATGTACTTTTCCTTTCTTATTTTAGAACGGGGACTATATTCGCTACCCATTCCGAATAGTCAGATACTTCAATGAACCCCACTTCTAGTAGTTTCTTGACTTCCTGTTTAATTTTTAGTAAGATGTCAAGCTTAAATCTTCTCAATTTCTGTTTTTTAGGTTTGACATCTTCCCTTGTGGGAAGCCTGTGAACTACTATTGATTGGTCTAATCCTAGCATGTCACCATATGACCAGGCGAACACATCTGCATACTCAGTTAATAGCTCGATTATCTCGCGTTTTTGCTCGACACTTAAGCTGGTCTTGATCTTGAGGTTTTTAGGTTTTTCAACGCTTCCTAGATTTACTGTCTCCACCGACTCATCAATTGAAATTCCACTTTGTTCATGTTTTTGCTAATTTTCTTGTATTATTTCGTAGTTAGTGACATTGCCTCCAACGGCTAACCCAGCAGTGTTGGAAACGATATCAGTGTTTTCATTTCTTACCTGTGCAAAATGTCCCTGACAATCGACAGTAGGGAATCTGGGTGAAGTGAAATGAGAGTATGTATATCAGCAAAAAAACAAATGAATTGCAATTTATTGAATCTGAAAAGAAACCACAATAAAATTTTGTTTAATAATTGTTCCCTATCGTTGAGCTAACCTAATGCTATCAATAGGATAACAGAACCAATTATTGAGAGTTGGATGCTGCTCGGACATGTGGGGAGTCGGGTTCCCATTGCTGATGTCAGCTTCGCTTATCCTTGGCTCTTGAGTGGTAGTTGCTTGTTTGAATGATTGTTTGAGAGGTGGAAAACTCATCGGGGTGTTGCTGTTGTTGCCACTGTCTGCCATTCTAGTTCTTGAACGAGTCCGAATTGGGCTTCTAGGAAGATTCGGTTGTTTGGGAGCTACCTTTGATACCTGGATCCGCATTTTTCTTAGTATGATGCAGGTATGTAACTGTGATGCATGTGTCACACGGATGCTAAAGTAAAGGGGGCCAACAATCAATTAATGATATAATATTGAAACTTTATTTTTATTAATATTGGAAACTTGGAGTCTGATACTTGAAAAAAATAAAAAGTACAATAGTAATTTATTTCCTAGTTCTCTTGGTAAAAAATACCTAGAAGTCTGCTGAAGATACCGGCTGGCCCGGCCTCAAGATCTGGCACATACACTTCGCTGGTTAGTGCTGGAGCCTGTAGAAGTTGGGTGTACTCTTCCAGAGTGGGAGTGATCTCGTGTGGCCCAATGAAGAAAGCTGTGGGCTCTACTTCCCATAGATGGAGGATGCCTCATATCAAAGGTAAGTTCATTTCCATCTTCATCAGTGAGAGGATGGGCCCTATCTTCTGCTGAACAAAGGCCTACTCTTCCGGGTTGTACAAAGTAAACCAGTGGTCTAGCACCAACTTTGGGTCAAGAGGTTTGCAAACTCGGATCTCTTTGTAGAGGAGGCGGTTGACTGTGGAGCTAGCCATCTATTACAACAGAAATTTCTAATTACAAAAAAAAAAAAAAAAACTATATTACAATGACAGCATTATAGGTAAATGTATATGAACTCCATGAACAGAATAAAAGTATTACACCATTAATCGATTGTTAGCCCATGACTTCGTGTATGCAGATAGGTAGGTTCTAATAGGTCCCCAAGCTCTATGGCCTCCTGCATTCTCGAAGAAATGGATCTCAGGCCATATCGAAGCATTGGGTGGGGTAGCCTAATCAGTCTCGAATGGTGATCATATCACTTCGCTCGAAACCTACACAATGGCCCCCCGTTTTGGGGTTCTAAGACGGTTCGGGTTTGACCGTATCTACTCACACAGTTATATGCATGCAGACTTAAAAGTAAATAACCAAACCCTAAACCTAAGCAAATCCCTGAAAGGTTAGCAACAGTATAACAAACCAAAAAGACATTTCTCAAAAAAGTGATTTGAGGAGATTCAGGTGGCTAACCTACTAGAGAGAAATCCCCAATGGAGTTGACATCCTATCAAGTCTAATTTTTTATTTTCCATTCCTAATTTGATCTATACTAGACTCTATGCTCATCTAATGTAAACCATCCACTTGAGTTAGGAACTTCATTTTATTTTGGAGTCGCCACCCAACTGTGGTTAGGAAAGATTGAATTAGGACTAATTGAGCGGATTAATCCTAATTTAGACCACTAGTCAACGAGATTTCCTCTTTTCGTTTTTTGTGAAAGAGGAAATGGAAAACCAGAGTTTTTGGATTCGGAGGCTAACCTATTAAAACCTTAAGGTTACCACCCTATTCTCCTAAAATCTAAACCTTTTCCTAATGTCCTTTATTTCATTTTTGTTGTCTTTTTATTGTATTTTTGAGTAACTTATTCTAAGAAAATGATTTTTCATTCTTTTTAGAGTTGCCCCAAATAGGTGCCTACATACCTACTATTCAGGATCAAACGGGTCGTAGTTCGCTTTTCCTAAAAAACTTTAATGTGTTTGTGAATTTTAATTATGAAATTACATTTGGTTTATGTTTTTATCATTCTAGTATTTTCTTTAAAAAAATCTAAGCCTAAGCTTTATTATTTGATTTTTTCAAAAACAATAATGATTTTAAGGAAAAAAACCAATTTTAGATTTATTATTAAAAAATATTTTTTCTAAGTGATGAAAATTTATTTCTCCATTTTTTTAACTTACCTCTATTATTTTTAATTTTTATTATTTTTTTATTAACTTTTATTAAAAAGTTTTCTCTTATATTATTTATCTATCCTAAACTAAAGATTTGAATTTTATCATTTTTTCTAATATATCTTTATCATTTTTTTATTATTTTATATTTTATAATTTTTTTATTTTTATCATTATTTTTATTATTTATTATTATTATTTTCTATTATTCATCCTAAATTAAATCCTAAAAAAAACTAATCTAAATTCTAATATTTTTCTATTTTTTTTAATTATAAATAACAAATAGATAAATAAATAAATTCAAAAAAATAAATAAAATAACTAAATACATAAAAAATACAAAAATACAAAAAAAAATCAGAAAATTCGACTTACCTGAATCCAGGTCGGTGCACGGGTCAAGTCGGTTTGGTCGGATCGGGTCGAAGTGGGTCGAGTCGGGTCGATCGGTCACAGCGGCTGGAGGTGTTCGTTGACGGCATTTTGGCGGTCCTTTTTGTCGAATGAGGGGTGTTTCTGAAGCTTCCGAGAATGAGGAACCTAAGGCCAGTGGTGGTTGCAGTCGAAAACCTCCCCAGGTGGCGTTTCAAGGCAGTGCTGATCGGCGGTCGTGCTCGAGAACTACAGCGAAGCTCCAATCTCACTTATTTTCTCTCTTTTCTTACTTTTTGATCCGTGCTTTGGCTTCCTCCCCTCGATTTCTATTTATAGGCGCAAGAAATTGAGCTGGATAAGCTCGGATTTCCTCTGATTGATGCAAATCGAATTTCGGTTAAAAAACCCATCTCCGATTTGTGTAAATCCATCGATTTGTTGCGATTTGATTCCAATTGGATGATGTTTATCCTATTTCAGTTAAAGATCTTTTGGATTTGTGCAAAAAATCGAATCAAAACAGCGGAAATTCGATTTTTCCCCCGTCGGCGATGATCTCAAATGAAGGAGGAAGAAGAACACGCACCCGGCGCGTGCATTCGAGTCGGCTAATCAGAAGCTGACACATGTCTTGAGCGAGGAAAAATTTCCAAAACACGGAATCTGCTTCCCCCGCATTTCGAACCTACGATCTAACCCCCTCCCGCGCGCACAGGGCCATGGCTCGAACTAGCTGGGCTAGCCCATTTACTCTTTTTTTTTTTTTTGCAATTTGCATATATGCAATGCGATTTTTATTATTTTTGTATTTTTTTGAAATTCAAAAAATTTGTAAAAATCATTTAATCCCTTGTATTACTATTTCTACAATTATTTTCCAAAATTGATGTATTTTTCCTATTTATTTTATTTTTTGAATATTTTTCCTATTTTTGCTAAATTAGAAAAAAATGTAAAAAAAATGGAAAAAAATTGAAAGTTGATTATTATTGGTCATTAGGGCAAAAATGAGGTGTTTACACTCACCTATCAAAATCCTTTTCATCTCCCCCATCAACTCTTTAAACATCACCCTATTCTCACCTCCATTTATGTTCTATCCCGACATATTTCTGTAGTTAACACTAAATTAAGATCACAAGTAAAAATATGTTCCTCACACTTACTCATGTATTGCTCTTAAATAGTAATATGCTCATAATTTCGCTCGTGTATGTCTCTCACAATTATGTCCTCACAACCCGCTTTTACAATCCTTTGCTAGGAACTCGGATTGGAAATTTCTCAACACAATTCACTAAGTCAACACCTAATGACTCCCTTGGTTTCTAATCATGGTAACAAGTGAGAAATAGAAGTAATCTTCAATAACTAAGACACACTATGAACTCAGAAACAAAACCAAGAAATTCCTTTGTATGCAATTCAAAAGGATAACAATTTTTCACCAAAACTAACAGTGATTATGGAATGTAATTTCGGATACACAATTTAGAAAGCACAAGATATAAATTGCAGTTGGAATTAGAAAGTGTATTTGGTAATTGAATTGTAACTTGCCAAAACTAGAATTTCTTTTGGAGATTTCAGCTCTTAGATGTATTCACAACCGAATTAATTTTTTTTTATATGTATGCTTTCAAGATGAACTAGGAATTGAAACACAATTGAATTCCAATGGCTAAACTAAACTTGTATGTTGTCGGTCTCCAATGGTTTTTGTGATCGAAATAAAAAAAAATTAATGCAAATTTCAGATATAAATAAGAGTACGGAAATTGAATAACAAACAAATAACAAAAGGATAGAGATTACTTGATTCAAGAAGTCAAAGCTCTGATACCAAATGATGCGCAAACCCTAGGTATGTTAAACCTAGAACCCGGTGTATACTATTTGAATCAATTCCCTAAGTATCATCTCGAACAAGTAACACAGAACTAGACCCCAATCACACTTGTTGATTGAAACCGAAGTTATCAATTAAGGGTTTCCTATAGTAATTCGGTTGAGGAATTCCTAAAGGAGAGTTCTTTTGCAAAGAACAAAAGATGGCTTTGTGTTCCACAAAAAGAGTGTTTATAAAATTTCTATTCAATGATCCCTTTATGCTAGCCTCCTTACACAGTTTTTATAATGTGTACAGGTAACAATATAAAACCTAAGTTTCCTAATCTAACTTACTTCCTTATCCTCATGTGAACCAAACAAGTAACTAATTATTATAAATTACAAACTAAAGCAAATACTAAAAACATAACAAACACAAAACCACAAATCGTTTTCCTTTTCAGTTCATCACACAACATTTCTTATTCTAAGACTTCAAATCCTTGCATTCTTCCATGGAAACGTGAATCACATTAATAGGTGTCGGTTCCTTTCATGTAATTTGATTCCTTGGCTTGTGGGTCCATTACTAGTCCTTATAGGGCATCATTCATCCTCTTTGCTCTACCTCGGGTCATTGGTTCCCCAATTCCTTGCAATGGATCTTACTTTTTTGTTTTGTCTTCTTAGGTGCTAGATGATCCTCATCATATGCCCTCTCTATTTATAGGTATAGCAAAAGGTTTGAGGGAGGGTCTTTTCAGTGCAACTCCTGCTAGTATGTCCTGTTTTACCATAGGAGAAGCATGCCCCTTCTGGCCAATTACATTGTTGTAGATCATGTGGTCCTAAACATTTAGGAGATCTCACACCAAGACTTACTTGTGGTGGGGCTGGTAATGCTAAAGGTGCAAGCCTAGTTTAAAGAGGTCTATGCACATAAGTCATAGGTTTGGCTGGATATACAATTAGCCTCTTCCCTTTATCTGTGTAAGGTATGTTGGAAATAGGCCTTTTTTCCTAGAACTGACATAGTTGTTCCTCTATTCTCTTTTTCCTTTGCTCTAAGTATTTCACTTTGTCAACTACTCCTACATAAGTAGTTAATTGAAAAGCCCTCGCTTCATGTTGTAAGGTAGGCTCTAGTCCTCTTAAGAATCTTCTAGCTCGAGAGGCATCATCTCCTTTCATCACCTCTAGCAAGAATTTGCTTAAGCGGTTCAACTCCACTTCATATGCCTTTATAGATCTACTACCCTGTTGGCAATTATAATAATCCACCTCCATTTTGTCCTTGATGCTGTTAGGGAAGTGCTTTTCACAAAAGAGTTCCTTAAACCTTTGTCATTGGTTAGAAGCTCCTATTAACCTGGACATACTAATTCACCAATATGTAACTGCTCCCTTTAGCATATAAGTAGCTTATTTGACTTTTCTATCTTTAGGGACCATGAAGGCTTCAAAGGTCTTTTCAATCTTAGTTAGTGATCTAATATTCAACCTCTATTGGATCATCAACCTTTGGGTGGAACTCCTTAGCCAATCTTACAAATTTTTCTACCCTACAAGGTTCCTCTACAGGTTTGACAAGTCCCACAGCCTGCTATTGTTATTGTGCCAACATTCTAAATTTAATTATTTAACAATAATAAAATCTCAAGCTACAATTTATCTCCATAACTTTAATTTAACAATAAAACATCCATTTACAAATATTCATAATTATTGTCACTCTTCCTCCACATAGTAATAGTGTTCTCTTCCTATCTCATCCGTGCAATGTCCCACCAAGTTTCCACTCTCATCATACTCTAGTTATTAATCATTTTCACCTGCAACTACAAAAAATTATAAGAAGGGGGGTAAGGCTAAGCTCAATACATAAGTACCACACCCACATGCGCATGACACATCACAATAATAGCACATGCATATATGTAGCATTCATCCACAATGCAATCACCATTCAGTCCACACATCAGCACTAAAATAAATTATCACACATAAGGGCACTCGTGACCCCAGGCAAACACAAAATTTGTCCTAGTGGGAACTAACTCTACGGGCCCCGTCTAATGCTGAAGGGAACTACCACTGTAGGTGATAGGAATCAAAATCCGTCAAGACCTATAATTAGGGTACAAGCCAAAGAATTTCAAATCTTGGTGATGAGGGCCCATTTTGAGCACATCGACCCCGAAATTATTTGTTTACTAACCTCTTTTCTCTTATTCATGTATTGTATATTCCAATAGGCACACTTATCTTGCTTTACAGGGCGATGGATAAACTCACTAAGACTCAGCTTATGGGTTATCCATAGACTGACCTAAACCGGCGATGAGATGGGCCGACGAATCCTATGGAAGAGCTAGCATGATGAGGACTATTTTTGTTTGTAATTATTTCTTTGGACTATTCATGTGTAAGAATTTGGAACACTTTTTATTTGGTTGTAATTAAGTTTTAAGACCGGCCACCCTAAAAGTGGCATATGATGCAAGATTGGTTTGATCAAATTCCTAACTTATACGAACCATGCCAACGTGTGACGAAACCTAGTACCAATACGCTCGAAACTCGTTACCTAAGATGCCAAACATCTAAAGTGGAAACCGCGACCCATTGTCTATAAGCGAGACAAGAACCTTGGTATAATGTGAAGACGCCACAATCGGGATGAAAGACCGATTGATAAGTCGGGTTGAACGCCACGGAAATAAAATCCAATAAGTTCTAGTTAGTTCTTGAAGAACCAAGAGAGGAGCCTCTCAAAAAGTGTTGTTAATGTTCTATGATCTATGTTTTATGCTCTGTATTCTAACCTTAGGAGCTTATATTAGGGTTGATGCGTAACATTAAAGCCCAAAATGACATAACTTAGATAAGTTATGTAAAAACACAAAAACAGAACAAAAAAGCCGATAGTGTAAACATGAAGGCTGGCGGCGTTGGAATGAAGGTTGGCGGCCTTGAGCCGGCCTTGAAGAGATACACGGCCGTGTACTTCTAGACGTGTATCTTTCTGTAGATTTGCTTAACTCCATACACGGCTGTGCCTTTTAGCCGTGTGTCTGGCCGTGTATGATTCTATGTAATCTTAAGATTCCTACACGGCCGTGCCTTGAAAATACACGCCCTCTTCATCCCGTGTCCGGTGTGACTTGTACAAGAGCAAGGGTCTTCCCATGGTTGTTCCAATCCATTCCAACTTCATGATTGCTCCAATCCTTTCTGGCTTCATGGACATCCTTTATCAACCCGTTAAGTGCTTCCTTGCGTCGTTTCGCTTGACTTCTTGTGATCGGTCCAGGCGGCACTTCAAGAGGATCCACATTCCTTCTTCCGACTCGAGTCTCATCATGGATCTCATTAGCATAGTTGTAATTTTGTGGACTTTTTTACCTTAACGGGAGCAAGTATAAATACTTGCATAAGTAAGGTTTTAAGGGAATTTTGCAAAATTTTCATAATAGACACACTTCACGTGTTGAGGGTTAAGGTTACCTAATTCCATAAATTGCTCTTATCAATTTCAAATCCCAATTTAAGGTTATGGCGAGTAGCTTCAAGGCTAATTTGTGAGTAATATCAAATTTTTCTTGTTGCAATTTCCTTTTCATCACTAGTGAGTTGTATCTAGGGTTGAATTGGATTTGTTATTGACCAAATTAGATTACATTTGTAATCAATTTCATGTTGTTACAATTGATTGGTTTTAACCCTTAAGTTTTAACCATCAATTTAGCTTCATTTGAACCGAGGATCACTTTGTTGGGAAAGTGGATCCTTGAATTAGTTCTTGTGGTTTTGTGTGTAATTCACGTGGCACTCATTTGTATTTAGTGGTTTTTGAAGGATTTTATCCTTGTAGAATTGTTATTTTGCAAATTAAAGCATTTGGATTTCATTATTCTCCATTAGGGTTCATGCAAATTATTGGAGTTTTGAACCGAGATTGAATAAGTGCATTGAGGTTTATAATTTGTTCCAATTACATGTGCTTAACCCTTAATTTAGGCACATCATATTTGGTATTAGAGCATCATCATACTTGGAATTAAGATTGATCATGCCATTGTTTAAGAATTAGTTCATAAATATTGAGGAATTGTGCAATTGTTGAACTAGTTTGATTGACATTGCTTGATTGTCTTTCAAATTGGTTTTACATATGCTTAATCTTAGTTTTAGGCACATCAGTGGGCCCTATCTAACCCTAATCTACCTTAGATCATTTTGATATATGACTCCACTAGGGACAACACGATATACCAATTATCGAAGTACCCCTTAAGGATCTACCACTACAGGCCCCCAAGACGAGCTAAGCATAAGCAACATATCTCATTCAACTAATAGCACTATATTACTTCATACACCACTTAATTCACATTACATCTTAGCATTTCATTATTTCAGATACAACTCATTAGATAACTTCCTAACAATCACATACAACAAACAAAATAAACACATACCTAGAATCCTAGCCGATGTGCTTAAAAGTGAATCCAAGCACATGAACTCAATCCAAATGATTAATCAATCTCTAATGCTCAATGTAACATAAAATGGCATGATGCTTAGAATCACGTAAACCTTAATTGGCGTAATCTAAAGTGGATGAATTACAAAATATTCCAATACCAATCAAATTACATATAACATGCAATTCCAATCTTATAAAATTAAAGCAATATGAACCCTAATTAACGTAAACAACAAATGATGAAAAACAACCTATTATCACTAGATATTACACACTAGTAATAAAAAGGAAGCAACTTAGAAGCTCTTGATACTACTCACAAGAAATTCCAAGCCCCACTTGCCATAATTTACTAGAAATTGATAAGAGTGTGTATTTTAGTAAGAGGATTCACTCTCTCATGGCAATAATGTGTTTTTGTTTAAAAATGTCAAAAAGCTCCATACAAACCCTAGTTAGCAAGTATTTATATTTTCTCCAATTAGGATAAAAATATTAAAAAAAAAATTACACATATGCCACTAAGTGGCCGATTCTATAACAAATTATAAGTCCCAAAAGTTAAAAAGCTCCATACAAACCCTAGTTAGCAAGTATTTATACTTACTCCAATTATGGTAAAAATGTTCAAAAAAAATTACACATATGCCACTAAGTGGTCGATTCTACATCAAATTATAAGTCTAAAAAATGAACAAAATGGCCGGTTCAATAATGACAAATACAAGTGCAAAAGATGATCTTCAAATGGCCGGTTCTTCGAGTCAATTGAGCAATTTGTGGGTCGTTGGATGTGACTCCAAAAAATGTCCCGCAAGTTGATCATTAGTGCATATTATTTGCCCATCTTGTAAAACCGATGAATGTACTTGCTGATAATCCCCATAAAACTCCAAATTCTAAGAAGATTTTAAGCTCTCTTAAGTTGATAATTAGTCAAAAATCATCCAAATTTGAAGCTTAATCAAGGAATATGTTGCTTTTAGGTGTAACGAAGATCATTGAAAGAAATTGGGAAGAAAACAACAAAGAGAAAGGAAGAAGAGCATCTCCCCTGCCACCACGCCCCCATATCAAAGGGCGTATGAAAGAGAAATCAGGAACAGAAGCTACCACGCCCCTCGCCACGGTGCGTGGCAGAGGGCGTATGGGACCAGAAGTGAAAGACAAAGCCACCACGCCCTTGATATGGGGGCGTGCCAGCTTCAAAAGATGACCCAAGACCACCACACCCCTTTGCCATGAGGCGTGGTGAGGGGCATATGGAGTTACGACCTATTTTCTCTTTCCTCCAACCCTAGCACATATATATATATATATATATGTATACATATGAGAAAAGGGGGAGACGGCAGACCTAGGGTTTAGAATACACTTCTCTTCATTTTTTTTTCTCTCTTTCTTTAGTTTTCTACTCAACATTCTAAGGAGCTCCAAGCAAAGCATTCACGATTCGCTCTATCTGGGTTATAATCATGAACTCTAGTTTCTCTTCATACAATTGTTCGTTTATTTTTAAGTCTATGGAAGAGTAAACCGTAAACCTAGATCTCATTTGAACTATTTTGTCATTATGATGAAGATATGATTTAATTGAAGTTTATTGATGTTCTTTTGTTCCATTACATATGCTTCATATTTATCCTAGATTCATATGTTCGAATTATGAGTTTATGCTTAATATCATTTGAGTTGATTGAGAAATCACTTTATGATTAGATTCATGTTTTGGATGAGATTTGCTCATGTTTCTAGAGATAGAATATTGAAAATCTTCTATTGAACATTCATTCGAATCGAGTTCATATGCTTCACACGGTTCTAGATTGCTATTGATTGAGGAGAGATCCTATTTGATAAATCTAGGATTAGATAAGTAATTTACTTGAGAAAGTAATTATATTGCTTCTTGGAACTTAATAGCTTAAGAGCTCAAAAACATTAATCCTTAGCTTCTAATGATTCATGTGACAATATAGGTATATAATGAGATCTAGGTTGCTTTGTTAGAGAATTAACCCTTGTTTTGTTGAAGTAGTTTTAGTTAAGATCTTAGATTGTTAACTATTTTTAGTCATTAATACACTTCACCTCAATCTGACGGTTAGGTAATAGGGAAAGAGCTAGTACTAGTAATTAGCAATCTCCTTTCGGTGGAACGACCCTGCACTTAACATTATACTACGTCCACGGTAGGTACACTTGCCTATTGCAACGTAGTTAGAATTAGGAACAGGTATTACAACTATTAAAACTACGGTTGGCAACGATCAAGTTTTTTTTTTACGCCGTTGCCAGGGAGGAGGCATTGCTAATATTAGGAACACTTATTACTTATTAATCTAGCCACTTTATTTACTTTTGTTACTTTTCCGTCTTTGTTTACTTAGAATTTAGGTACCGCCGATTGTTAGATTTGTGTTCTTGTAATGCATGACTAAGAGTTGATCTAAGGGCCTTGCTGATTTTAATCCGGAGCCTGAGAGAATCCTTACTCAATCACACAAAAGAAACAAGCACCCATCTCCATCCTCATCAACAAGGGTTAAGGAAGAGCTAGTGTTAGAAGAAATGGCTAACTTACAAGATAACCCTCCTCATGAGCTAAATCCATTGGTTGAGCTTAGGAGAACCAATGCTGAGTTCGCCAAGCTAAGGTTGGATGGTGTTAGTTCTAGCATTGTTCGACCTAAGGTAGAGGCAAACAATTTTGAGATTAAACCGTCCGTTATACAAATGGTTCAACAATATGCCCAATTTGATGGTTTTGAGGATGAGGATCCAAACTCTCATATTCAATCCTTCTTGGAGATATGCGACACTTTCAAATTTAATGGAGTGAGTGAAGATGCGGTTCATCTTAGACTTTTCCCATTTTCTTTAAGAGGAAGAGCTAAGCAATGGTTAAACTCTTTTCCAAGAAGCTCCATCACCACCTGGGAAGAGTTGGTTACAAGGTTTTTGGACAAGTTCTTTCCACCTTCAAAGACCGCCAAACTCCGAGCTGACATCCAGTCTTATCATCAACAAGAGTCGGAAACACTTTATGAGGCTTGGGAACGTTTCAAAGAATCATTAAGGAGATGCCCTCACCATGGTATTCTATAGTGGATGCAGGTTCAGATTTTCTACAACGGTCTCAATTGTCAGGCTAGACAGATTGTAAATGCTGCAGCTGGAGGCACGATTAATCATCAAACTCCTGAAGAAAGCTTAGCTCTCTTCGAGAATCTAGTAGTGAATAATTTTAAATGGTCACATTCTAGGAGTAGAGATAAAAGACCAGCAAGAGTTATTAATATAGACATGGCCACTTTAATCATATCAAAAGTAGAGGCGTTATCTAGAAAGATTGATGGATTGTCACTTTCAAAGCAGCAAGTATCCGTAGTTAAGCCCTCCTTTGGTGATGAATTAGTTATTGAACAAGTGGATTATTTGGGAAATCAGATCCGGCGTCAGAATAATCCTTACAGGAACACATATAATCCAGGCTGGAGAAATCACCCAAATTTTTCATGGAGTAACAACAAAAATTTTCAGAAAGACAATCCCAATCCTCCCCCTAGTTATCAAAGACCACCTGGACAGAGTTCTAAACCACAATCATCAATTGAGGACATCCTGGCAAAATTAGTAAAAGATTCTGAAGATAGACAAAATTCATTGGACATGATTTTAAATAATCAAGACACTACTCTCAGAAACCATGGCGCCTCAATCCACAATCTTGAGACTCAGGTTAGACAAATTGCTAAATTACTTTTAGAGAGACCTTAGGGTTTATTGCCAGGAAATACAGAGACAAATCCTCGTGAGCATGTGAAAGCAATAACTTTGAGCAGTGGTAAAGAACTCCAGTCTGAGAATCAAGTAGGGAGAGGTGAGGCATTCGCCTCAAAGGAGAAACAACCGATTGAAAATGATGAAGGAGAGCAGCCAGAGAAGTTAGTTAAGAAGAAGTCATCATCATCCAAGCCGATTCCAAAATATAAACCTCCCATTCCATACCCTACAAGATTGAAGAAAGATAAGGTGGATGAGCAATATGGTAATTTTTTGGAAGTTTTTAAACAATTGCATATTAACCTTCCATTGGTTGAGGCATTGACTCAAATGCCTAGATATGCAAAGTTTCTAAAAGAATTATTGTCGAACAAGAGAAAATTGGAAGAGTTTCTTCAGTGACTTTAGGAGGAGAATGTTCGGCAGCTATTCAGAACAAACTTCCAAAGAAGCTTAGGGACCCTAGGAGCTTCACCATCCCATGTTTGATCGATAACCTAACTAAGGAGAGGGCCCTAGCTAATCTTGAGGCTAGTATTAATGTCATGCCATATCAACTCTTCAAGAAGCTGGGACTTGGGGAACTAAAGCCAACCCGAATGAGCTTGCAATTGGCGGATAGATCAATCAAATTCCCAAGAGGAGTGGTTGAGGATGTGCTAATAAAAGTTCAAGACTTCATTTTCCCAGCAGATTTCGTCATCCTAGATATGGAAGCGGATGGGGAGATCCCATTGATTCTTGGGAGACCATTTCTAGCTACTGCAAGAGCTATCATAAATGTGGGAGACAGGAAATTGGTGCTACGAATGGGAAATGAGGAAGTCATAGTAAAGATACCATATGTTCTTAAGCATAGTTTGCAACATGATGATACTTGTTTTGCAGTAGATGATCTTGATCTACCTATTTCAAAGTCAATGCAAGAATTTTTATGCAAGGATGCTTTAGAAATTTGTTTGACGAATGGGGATCAAGGAGAATCTGTAGGTGCATCAGTTAAAGAGATGACTGTCAATCTTGATGGAAGTTCTGAGTTAAAGAAGGAGGGAAGTTTTGAAGAGTTAAATCGCTCTATTATTCAGAAAGCCAAGCCCTCCACTGAAGAACCCCCTGTCTTGGAGTTAAAGCAGTTGCCTGACTATCTCCAATATGCCTTCCTTGAGCAAGACTCTAAACTGCCCATGATTATAGCCTCAGACTTGAGTTTGACCTAGAAGGATAAATTTCCGAATGTTTATGGTTAACATAAGAAGGCTATTGCATGGAAGATGGCTGACATAAAGGGGATTACTCCATCATTTTGTACTCACAAAATTCTCTTGGAAGATGCTGCTAAATCAGTGATTCAACCTCAACGTAGACTCAATCTAAATATGAGAGATGTGGTGAAGAAGGAAGTGATTAAACTACTTAATGCTGGAATGATTTATCCTATTTCTGATAGCACATGGGTGAGTCCAGTTCAAGTAGTTCCAAAGAAGGGAGGCATGATCGTCGTACCCAATGAGAAAAATGAGCTCATTCCCATGAGAACGGTCACGGGATGGAGAGTTTGTATTGATTACCACAAACTCAATGATGCGATCAGAAAGGATCACTTCCCTCTCCCATTCATAGATCAAATGTTTGAACGATTGGCAGGACATTCTTATTATTGCTTCCTAGATGGAATGTCGGGTTATTTCCAGATTCCCATTGCACTTGAGGATCAGGAGAAAATGACATTCACATGTCCATTTGGCACGTTTGCATATAGGAGAATGCCTTTCGGCTTGTGTAATGCCCCTACCACCTTCTAGAGGTATATGCTTGCAATATTTGAAGATATGGTGGGAGAAAATATGGAAGTTTATATGGATGATTTCTTGGTATATGGTGACTCCTTTGATGATTGTCTTCGTCACTTGGAATTGGTTTTGAAAAGATGTGAAGATACTAATCCGGTGCTTAATTGGGAGAAATGTCATTTTATGACACAAGAGGGTATTGTCTTGGGTCATAAAATCTCCAAAGAAGGTATTGAGGTGGATGAGGCTAAGATTGAAGCAATTTCTAAACTACCTCCACCTTCATCAATGAAAGCAATCCGAAGCTTTCTTGATCATCCGAGATTTTATCGTCGGTTTATAAAAGATTATTCAAAAATCGCGTGACCAATGACAAAGCTTTTGAAGAAGGATGTGCCTTTCAATTTTTCTGAAGAGTGCCTCGATGCATTCAAAACTCTCAAAGAGAAGCTCACCAACGCTCCAATTATGGTTGCATCGGATTGGAATCTTCCTTTTGAAATTATGTGCGATGCAAGTGATATGGCTGTAGGTGCTGTCTTGGGGCAACGTAAGGATAAATATTTCCAACCCATTTACTATGCAAGTAAGACTTTTACCCTTATGCAAGAGAATTATACCACAACTAAGAAAGAGTTACCTACATTTGTCTTTGCATTTGATAAATTCCGACTCTATCTCATATTATCAAAGGTTATAGTCTATACTGATCATTCCGCTTTGAAATTTTTGCTGACCAAACAAGATGCAAAGCCACATTTGATTAGGTGGATTTTACTCCTTCAGGAGTTTAACCTGGAGATAAGAGATAAAAAGGGTGCTAAGAACCTAGCAGCCGACCACTTGTCACGCTTGGAGAATCCATTCCTGGAGAAATTGAATGAAGGAGAAATCAATGATGAATTCCTTGAGGAAAGACTGTTCTCTATAAATGCAATTGACAATGGGAATGATATGCCTTGGTTTGCTGACATTGCAAATTATATAGTGGCCAAGGTTGTTCCTAAGGATAGGGGATATCATCAAAAGAAGAAGCTTATCAGAGATTCAAGGTATTATATTTGGGAGGATCCTTATCTGTTCAAGATTTGTGTCGATCAGATAATTAGAAGGTGTGTGTCACATAAGGAAGGATGGGAAATACTTTTTCATTGTCACATCGGACCAACTAGTGGTCACCATAGTTCGAACCGAACGGCTCATAAGGTCTTGGAATCTGGTTTTTACTGGCCCTCACTATTTAAGGATGCCCAAGACTATGTAGCCCAGTGTGACAGATGTCAAAGAACTAGAAACCTCTCAAGAAGAAATGAGATGCCTCAACAGTATATCTTGAAGTGTGAAGTTTTTTATGTCTGGGGTATCGATTTCATGGGACCATTTCCATCTTCTTTTGGGAATAAATATGTGCTTGTAGCAGTTGACTATGTGATTAAATGGGTAGAAGCACAAGCTCTTCTGATAAATGATGCAAGGGTTGTAAAAAAATTTCTCAAAAAGCTCTTTTCTAGGTTTGGTGCCCCAAGAGTGCTTATTAGCGATAAAGGCACACATTTCTGTAATACGCAATTGAGAAAGTGCTTAAAAGATATGGGGTAACTCATAAACTTGCAACTCCCTATCATCCCCAATCAAGTGGGCAAGTCGAGGTATCAAACCGAGAATTGAAGAGAATTTTGGAAAAATCGGTTTCTCATCATCGTCGGGACTGGTCCGATAAGCTTGATGAAGCATTGTGGGCGTATAGAACCGCCTACAAAACTCCATTAGGAACTACTCCTTATCGACTAGTCTATGGTAAGGCTTGTCATCTTCCTGTTGAGATAGAACATAAGGCATACTGGGCCATTAAAATAGTAAATTTAGATCTTGAAGGGGCTGGAAAACATAGATTGTTGCAACTCAATGAATTGGATGAGATGAGACTTGCAGCATATGAGAACTCAGCAATCTATAAGGAAAGAGCCAAGAAGTATCATGATTCTCGCATTCAACAGCCCAAACAATTCAAGGAAGGTGATCTTATCTTGCTCTTCAACTCTAGACTCAATTTATTCCCAAGCAAACTAAGATCGAAATGGTCCAGGCCGTTCCGAGTAAGAAAAGTATTTCCCTATGGCACAATTGAGGTAGAACATCCTGAGAAGGGAATTTTTAAGGTTAATGGGCAAAGATTGAAGTTATACCTTGGAGACAGCGAGTGCTTCGAAGAGAGGGGGGAGATTAATCTCCTCTTGGCATCTTCTTAATCTTGTCATACATCTTTTTCGTCTAGCTAAAGACGTTAAACAAAGCAACTTTTGAGAGGCTTTTTGTGCCCGATTTACTTATTTGTTTCTGTTGTTCTTCAATTTTATTATCTTAGCTTTATGATTGAGCATGATTTCCTACCTTTTTGTGTTTGTTTGTAGGCTATGGGAGTTGAAAAGGAGGTGACTGGAAAGCTTCGTAGAGTAAGGAACGTCAACGAAATATGGCGAGGTTCAAATCACTCATCATAAACCATGAAAAACAAAAGTGTGGAGAAACACTACGCCCTTGCCATGGGGCTTATGAAGGCAAAAGAGGCAACAACTTGGAAAAATTCCAACGGATATACTACCACGCCCCTTGCCACGAGGCGTGATGGAAGGCGTATCAAATAAAATGTTCCAAGTAAGTTGCCACGCCCCTGCCACGGGGGCGTATCAACCCAAAATTGTCCACAAAGCCTACCACGTCCCTTGCCACGGGGCGTGGTGAAGGGCGTGGCAACACAAATACCTACACTATTTAACATACACTGCGCCTATTCCCTTCATTTCATTCCGAAAATCTCTCTCTCCACTATCACTCTCTCTCATTTTCGCACACACTCACAACCTTCTACATAATATCCAGCACTCTAACCCATGCCAAGGATCAAATCGGTAAGTCTTTCCGCTTCTCCTCTTTTCGTTCTTCATTCTAATATTGATTCCTTGTCATTTCTATTTTTGCCATTGTTCGTACCAAATGCTAGGGTTAGTCGAAATTAGGTCAAGATGAATTTTATTTGTGCATTGCTACTTTTATTGATTCCTATTCATGATTTATACTTCATTAGTTAATTGTTCACCGAATTGCATCCCCAAGATCTGTCATGAGTGTTCATCATAGCAATCCTAAGATCTAACGAAGGGGCTATTATTTTGCATTGATTCCTTTGATGATCTTGAATGAATTGATTCACCTAGGCATTACTTACTCTGTCAATATTTGATTAACCTAGGGGTTTGACCATGAATTTGTAATCCATTACAACTACTAGCCATAGTTAATCTTCTTTAAGGGTATATTACATATGGCATAGTAATTGAACCAAGAGCTTTAATGCACATTCTATGAATGTTAAATCTAATGCCCGATTGCACTTTCATGTTCAAGTTCAACTTCAATCATGCTTTTAAGGTCATTACATCATGGCAGTTATATTGGGATAATATCATCTTGAGTAGGATCCTCATCTAGCAGCAATATCCTTTCACTAATTTTTACGTCCTATCCTAGACATTCACGCTTTCCAATGTTTGATTGTAGATGGCAATAAAGAAACAACATCAGAAGTAGAAGAAAAGGGCTAGAACTGAAGGTCCAGGTAGTAGCAGTGGTGGGAGAATTCCCCTAGGACTTAGTGGGAATGAAGTGAAAAGGTACAAGGCTTTAGAAGCCATGAAGCGAATTACACCAAATGCCTACTTGAACTTGGGAGTAATCTAGGATTATGGATTAACTCAACAATTCGAAAGACTATTGGCTGATCCTGTCTGGGCCAATCTTCTCTCCATCGATGAGAAGATATATAGGGGAGTTACATTGGAATTTTTTGCTACCTTCCGGATCAACAAGACGGATCGCCTCTTTAGTCTGGACAACGATGTTTCCTTTTCAGCATTCGGGAAACATCATTCGATGAGTATGACCAAATTTTGTGAGTACACTGGTTTGTACTCTCCAAAATACATTCGAACTGACGAGTTCAAGTCCCTCTCGACTAGATGGCCAGTGCGCATACTGTCATATGCTCAATTTTGGTCATCAATTGCTAGGAAAAGTCCCTATGATCCTTCACTGTCAAGGGGATCACATCTCAAGAAAATAAGCCATAGGATTTTACATTCTCTACTGGTCCACTCATTGAACAGTAAGATAAACAGTGTTGGAGTGGTTAGCCAATTGGATTTATATCTAATGTGGAGCATGATAAGGGGCGAGAGGGTGAATGTAGCAGTGGAGTTAGCCTTTACAATACACCAGCAAGCTCAACTATCCAAAAAAGGCTGCTTCTATGGTGCATATATTACCCGAATTTTGAAAAATATGAATGAATTCCCTAAAGAAGCTCCTATAGATGAAATAGGAGAATCCTATCCATGACCAATGTAACCATCCAACAATGAGATATTCCAAAGGTAGAAGAAAGAGGTGACTCTTCTGGAAATGATGCGAAAGATGAAACTACCAAACGATTGGAAGAGCTCACTAAGGAAGTCAAGAAGCTGAAATGGAAGAACAAAAGTCTCAAACGCTATATCAGTTCTATAGCCGAAGTGTTTGTAAAGAAACTAAAGCTGAAGCTTCCGGATTGCATCACTTCTTCTTCTTCCTCATCTAACGATGATGGAGAGGTCCCAAGGGAGGCAACTAGGGAGGCAGCTCGAGAGGCAGTCTAGGAGGAAGATGATGATGATGAGATAGAAAGAGAGATTGACGCTTATACTTCAGAAGGGGCTATGGGGTCAGAAGCAGAAGAAGAAGTTGGTGACGACGAAGAGGATGACTGATCCTTTCCCTTCTAGCTCTTCTGTTTTTGAACTTTGTTGTCTTTGGATCATTTTATGATGACAGGAGAGAAAAATTAGCCTTGTATTAACTTAATTTAAGGACTCATGCTTTACTTTTCTTTATTTTTCTTTCTTTTTAATTTCTATTGTAGGTTAACTTCTTTCGAGTTTTCTTCTTTGTATAGTTTTCCAGATTTTGATATTGCAGCAACTGGAAGATTCACACAATTCTTAAATACTGGAGCTACTACAATGGTTTTGGTCGAGCACTTGATCAGTAGCAACATCGAATTCAGGGGAGCAGTAGTTCTTCTTATTACCTTTTCTATCTTAATTTTTCTCTATTTAATGCTCTTTCCTTGTCTAATTTTTATCGTAAGTATAGACATTAAGGACAATGTCTAACGTAAGTGTGGGGGAGGGGTATTAAATATTATGTATAAAGGGAAAAAGGAGAACTAGGTGTGTACGTTTGATTATCGAAAAAAGAAAATTCAAGATTCTTTCAATTTTCTATTAAAATTCCTCCTACATTTTCTATTTTGCTAGAATTTTGGCTACAATTGAGGAGTGTTTTAACATTCAATGATTGAATCCCTCAAAAAGAATGTCGTGCAATTCACTCCTGTTGCATTGAAGTTTTTCATACTTGATCAAACTTATAGAATAAAAATCTTTGTGAAGCAAGCTCACTTGTCATTTAAAGGCGGAATTCAAAGTTAGGAATTGAACCAAGGTCCTTAGCAAAATGTTAATTGGCTTGATTTCTAAGTTACTAGGAAGTATATTGTTTCATCAAAAGTCTTGAGAAAATGAGGTAATTCTCTTAATGATCTTTCTTAAGAGACCTTCTAAGAAAAATTTAAGTCAAAATAAGATATCTTAGTTAGTATGTGAGGTGCTCAAAACCAAGTTCAAGCACCATCAAATGAATCAATAAAAAGAATTCACAAATCAATCTCAAACTGGTCCATTTAGGTGACAATTCACGTGAACACCCTTTGAAGTTTAATGGAAAAATGTAGATCAAATGATGTAATTGCAATCCCTATTTGTAATATTCACCGAATGACAAAAAAAAAAAAAGAGATTAGATTCACGTGAAAACAGAACAAAATGGAAGCACCAAAACCGTGAAATCCACTCTTCATCTAATTCCAAATTCACGCTAACACTAAAGAACAATCAATCTCAAATGAACAATCAATCTTACAAGATAATTGTCCGTGAATTACATTCACAAATAAGTCCAAGAAAGCTTCAAATCTACCCTAGATATGACTCACTAGAGAAGAAGTGAAGAACAACAAAGAAGGAAATCGATATGACTCACAATTTCTCTTTGTTGCACTCACCACAATTCCAATTCTTGGGTTGAAATTAATAAGAGGTTTTGAACTAAGGATGAACCCTAATTCCACATGTGAAGTGCTAGGTTTAATCTGCAAAATATGGCCTCCTCAAACCCTCTTCTAAGGAAGTATTTATACTTGCTACTCCTAAGGTTAGAAAGTGGTCAAAATTACAAGTTTGCCACTTTTAAGGTGGCTAGTCCTAAATGAAAATTACAAGTAAATGAAAGTGTCCCAAAACCAAATACAACCAGAAATAGTTCATAAAAGAAGAAATATATAAAAGAAATGGTCCTTCATGATGTCGGTCTTCAAGAAGCTTTTGAATCAGGTTCCATTGACAACCTTGATTCGCTCAGTAGTATAGGTGTTTTTGCATCCTGTAGGACTGATAAGTGAACCTATTGAAATGCATCAAAATTATAGTGCAAAGATATAGAAAGTAGGTTATTTTTCTCAAGATTAGGTTTCTCTAGCAAAACCCTCAAAGCTAGATTATGGAGACCCTTAGCTCAAGCCCTAGTGATAGGTCCTGGAGGAATCTGATTCTTATCATCTCCTCGGGCTTCTGGAAGATTTGCCCTCAAATCCGATGGATCTTCATGCACGTCATCTGCTATATATGGTGAGAGATTTGAGACATTAAAAGTTGCTAATACTCTATACTCTCCTGGTAACTCTATGCAATAGGCATTGTCGTTGATGCACTTTAAGACCCTGAATGGTCCGTCTGATCTAGGAGATAGCTTCTGTGACTTTTTATGTGGAAACCTGTCCCTGCTAAGATTAATCCAGACTAAGTCACCTGGATTATAGAGATGAATTTTCCTGCGTCTGTTTCCCTGGATCCTCTGTTGTTCCTAAGTCTTCTGAAGGTGTTTAGTTGTCCGATCATGGATGTGCTGAATTTGTCGAGCTCGGTCAACTCCACTAAGACTTTCTTCCTTTGTCGCTGGTCCAGCGATAAAATCTAATGGAATGGAAGGATTATAGCCATAAACAACTTCAAAGGGAGACTTACTGGTTGAACTATGAGTAGACCTATTGTAAGCGAACTCAACAATAGGAAGACACAAGTCCTAATCAGTAAGATTCTTGCCAACTGTTGCTTTGAGTAGATTCCCAAGCGTGCGGTTGACAATCTCTATTTGTCCATCTGTCTGGGGATGGCAAGAGTTACTGTACATCAGTTTAGTACCCAGTCTTCTCCATAGTGTTTTCCAAAAGAAACTAAGGAACTTAGTATCTTTGTCTGACACTATGCTGTGTGGAACTCCATGTAATTTGACAATTTCCTGCACAAAAAGGTTAGTAATAAAAAGAGCATCGTCTATTTTGTGACATGGCACAAAGTGTGAGATTTTGCTGAATTGATCAACAACCACCATAATAGAGTCTTCCCCCCTTTGTGTTCTAGGTAATCCTAACACAAAATCCATACTAATATCAGTCTATGGTTTAGATGGTATAGGTAAAGGCATATATTCACCCTGTGCACCTTTCCTCCCTTTGGCTCTCTTGCAAACACCACACCTTTCTAGTACCCTATGGACATCCTTTGTCATACCTTTCCAATAGAAATTCTCCCTCAATATGGCTAAAGTTATCTTCTCACCAAAATGTCCTAACAAACCATCTGCATGTGCTTCTCTCACCAATAATTCCCTCACAAATCCAGATGGAGTACATAGTTTTCCTGATTTATACAAAAAACCATCTATCACACAATATCCATCATACATCCCGCCTCCAAGACACCTTTCCATGACAGTTTTGAATTCCTCATCACATACATATTGTTCTTTCAACAACTCAAAACCCAGCAATTTTGACTGAAGAGAAGTGATAAGTACATACCGTCGTGATAAAGCATCTGCAACAATATTCTGATTGCCCTTTTTGTACTTTATCACATAAGCAAAACCCTCCAGAAATTCTACCCACTTAGCTTGGCTCTTAGACAAATGATGTTGTCCCCTAAAATGTTTCAAAGATTCATGATCGGTATAAATAATAAACTCCTTCAGGAGGAGATAATGCTGCCACGTCATGAGAGCCCTTACTAAGGAATAAAATTTCTTATCATATATAGAATAGTTCAAAGTTGCTCCACTCAACTTCTCACTAAAATATGCTATAGGTCTCTTCTCCTGCATTAATACAGCACCAATTCCAATCCCTGAAACATCACATTCCAATTCAAAAACTTTATCAAAATCAGGTAAAACCAGTAATGGAGCACAAGTGAGTTTTTCTTTTATCTCTTCAAAACTCCTCTAGGCCTTTTCACTCTAAATAAAAGGAACACTCTTCTTAGTCAGCTCTGTGAGAGGACTGAGAATACTACTGAAATTTTGGACAAAGCGTCTATAAAAGGATGCAAGCCCATGAAAACTTTTTACCTTAGTAACTGAAGTGGGTGTTAGCCATTCTTTGATTGCCCTCACTTTCTCCTCATCCATCCTAACACCTGAACCTGACACAACAAAACCCAAAAATGTTACCTCAGTTTGGCAAAAGGAACACTTTTGAATATTTGCAAATAGCTGTTATGTCCTCAATACTGAAAATACTGCCCGAAGATGCTCCATATGTTGTTCTAGGCCTTTGCTGTAGATTAGAATATCATCAAAATAAACAATAATAAATTTTCCTAGAAATTCTTTTAGTACATGGTTCATCAACCTCATAAAAGTACTAGGGGCATTACTCAAACCAAAGGGCATAACCAACCATTCATACAGTCCATGACGTGTTTTAAAAGTGGTCTTCCATTCATCCCCTTCCCTCATCCGAATCTGGTGATATCCGCTTTTAAGATCCACTTTAGAGAAAACCTGTGAACCATGCAGCTCATCCAGCATATCATCAAGTCTAGGAATAGGGTAGCTATATTTAATGGTGATTTTGTTAATGGCTCTACTATCGATACACATTCTCCAAGTTCCATCCTTCTTGGGAACAAGAAGGGCAGGAACAGCGCATGGGCTGAGACTCTCTCTAACAAACCCCCGTTCCACCAATTCATCTACCTAACGTTCAATTCCTTAGCCTCCTTAGGATTCATGCGATATGCAGGTCGGTTTGGTAACACTGAACCGGGCATAAGATCAATAGCATGCTTTATCCCTCTCAAGAGTGGTAATCCTGCTGGCAAATCATCAGGAAAAATGTCAGTATACTCATTCAATACCTGAGAAACTGCTGGAGGTAGAGATTGTGGTTCCTTTAACCCTAATAGACATCTCAACTGAAGCAAGTATGTTGGAGCCTCTTCTGTGATTAGCCTCTCCATCTCACCCTGTCCCATCAACAACACCTTTTTTTTCCTCAGAATCATCATATGGCATCAAAGCCTTTTTAACCTCTGATGGTCGATTAATCTGTTGCTGGACATTATGGACCTCTGAAGGTGACATAGGATTCAGAATAACTCGTTTGCCCTCCTTTTGGAACACATATGTATTCCTATAGCCATCATGTAAGACCCTCCTGTCATATAACCAAGGTCTACCAAGTAAAATATGGGATGCACACATAGGCAAGATATCACATTCAACTTCATCACAATACTTGTCCCCTATACTGAAGGGTACCCTAGCTCTTTGGGTAACATACAGACTTCCTTGATCATTAAGCCAATGCAGTTTATACGGTTTAGGATGTAGAATAGTTGAAAGCTTTAGCTTCGATACCAACGATGTAGCTACTACATTAGTACAACTACCACCATCTATTATAAGGACACACAAATTTCCTTGTATCCTACAAGAAGTGCGGAACAAGTTTTCCCTTTGTTCTTCCTCCTTATCAGCAAATGTACTTAATGTTCGTCGCAATACATTAGCATATTGAAGCATTTCACTAGACATTGTGGAATTCAAATTCAATCAACACGTGAACAATATTTCCCACTTCTTTTAAAATCACGGTGCAACAATTTTTCTAAGTTCCACAAGTCACTCCTTCACAAATAACTCCCACGGCAACAACACAAGTGGCAACAACAACAAATACACTTCCACTTCCATGGCAACAATAATAAATGGCAACACAACAAATATACTACCACTTCCACGGCAACAATAATAAATGGCAACACAACAAATATACTTCCACTCCCACGGCAAGGATATCAACACAACAAGTATACTTCCACTTCCACGACGAGGATAACAAGATATACCACTTTCCACAAATGAAATCCGAAACTTAACAATAGGCAGCAACTCCAATTTGAATTTCAACCTCTTCACTAATTGCAAGCCTTCCTCAATTGGTAAAAAATGAATTTCAAATTCAAATAACACTCATTAACTCCCACACCTTAATTGATGTGTTTGAATTCAAATAGATTCCTTACTACTCAACACAATGCAAATCTGTAAAATACACTTCCCCAATTCAGAATTTACACAATGGAATTACAACAACAAGCTTCACAACCTCCTTCACGCAACAAGCTAGTCACGGCAAGAAAAGGCAATTTTTTAAGTTCACAAAATTGTTAAATTAACAACACTTCTATTCTTCTTCCCTTCCATGAAAATAATTATTCACAAGAAGCTACAAAATTCCTCCCAATCCAACTCCAACAAGCAGCAAATCAGATTTCAATCAAGGCAATTTTCGCAACTCAAAAACTACAACACACAATTTCGGTTCAAAATGAATAATCCTAATTGAAGATGATGATCATGAAATCAACCAACAATTGATACCTTCTCTCAACTTGTGCTCTCATACCAAAAGATGATGTGCTCAAAACCAAGTTCAAGCACAATCAAATGATTCAAGAAAACAACTCACAATTTAATCACAAAACCGGTCCAATGTGGATGAACAATTCAATTTTCCACTTTCAATTTCGGAATCAAAATGTAAACTCAAGAACCCTAAATTTCCGAAATTCAATTGAAAAAATCCCTCCTCTTAAACCTCAAGCTCTGATACCAAAAGATGATGTGCTCAAAATCAAGTTCAAGCACCATCAAATGAATCAATAAAAAGAATTCACAAATCAATCTCAAACCGGTCCATTTAGGTGACAATTCACGTAAACACCCTTTGAAGTTTGATGGAAAAATGTAGATCAAATGATGTAATTGCAATCCCTATTTGTAATATTCACCAAATGACAAAAAAAAAAAGAGATTAGATTCACATGAAAACAGAACAAAATGGAAGCACCAAAACCGTGAATTCCACTCTTCATCCAATTCCAAATTCACACCAACACTAAAGAACAATCAATCTCAAATGAACAATCAATCTTACAAGATAATTGTCCACGAATTACATCCACAAATAAGTCCAAGAAAGCTTCAAATCCACCCTAGATATGACTCACTAGAGAAGAAGTGAAGAACAACAAAGAAGGAAATCAATATGACTCACAATTTCTCCTTGTTGCACTCGCCACAATTCCAATTCTTGGGTTGAAATTGATAAGAGGTTTTAAACTAAGGATGAACCCTAATTCCACACGTGAAGTGCTAGGTTTAATCTGCAAAATATGGCCTCCTCAAACCCTCTTCCAAGGAAGTATTTATACTTGCTACTCCTAGGGTTAGAAAGTGGTCAAAATTACAAGTTTGCCACTTTTAAGGTGGCTAGTCTTAAATGAAAATTACAAGCAAATGAAAGTGTCCCAAAACCAAATAAAACCAGAAATAGTTCATAAAAGAAGAAATATATAAAAGAAATGGTCCTTCATGATGCCGGTCTTCAAGAAGCTTTTAAATCAGGTTTTGTTGACAACCTTGATTCACTCAATAGTATAGGTGTTTTTACATCCTATAGGACTAATAAGTGAACCTGCTGAAATGCATCAAAATTATAGTGCAAAGATATAGGAAGTAGGTTATTTTTCTCAAGATTAGGTTTCTCTAGCAAAACCCTCAAAGCTAGATTATGGAGACCCTTAGCTCGGCCCTTAGTGATAGGTCCTGGAGGAGTCTGATTCTTATCAGTATGGGCGGGCTTTGGTCCCTCAGAAGAGTGAAGTCTAACCCCGCTACTAGCTAAACAAATCAGTTGGAGTATTGGAGGTTCGGTGGGGTCCCTTTAAATCTTGGTCACCTAAGGTCGTCCAACCTGGGATTGGCCAACCGAGGAAATTACTCTCAAAAAAAAAAAAAAGGGAAGTTCTTGAAACTTGAGTGATTAAGTCCGTAGGAACGCCTTCAATTGAAGGGATAACGTCTATTAACTTAGGTGACGAGCCCAGGATTATCGGCTGAAAGCTTGCTACATGGGTTTCGGGATCATAAATAAATAAATGCAACTTTTAGGAAGGTCTATTAAAGGAAGAGGAATCTAGGGGAATTTCGGATGCAAAATACTTTCATGATGGAGTAGTTCGCTTAGAGAGACGGATGAGGAGGCTATACACTCTAAAGTAGCTAATTGAAGTGAGCCAAGTCTCCTTTTGTTTCGGTTTGACCTTGAGTTTGATTTTTTATTTGAAAGCTGTTATTAAAAGATAGAGGTAGAAGCTTACTTTACTTTGATTAATTTTAAAATTTTGATTAAAGTACCTCTAGTTCAATATTGTAGGACAAGGTGAGGAGTACATTCATTCAATTGAGGATTTCTAATGGATGTTAAACATGATCATTGATGAATGTTGATATTCTAGCTTACTGTGTTATGAAATATGAAGTTCCCATTTTGAAATTATGGTCTTTAAAATTGCTTTGCTTGGGGACAAGCAAAGATTCAAGTGTGGGGGAATTTGATAATCGCCATAAAACTCTAAATTCTAGGAAGATTTTAAGCTCTCTTAAGTTGATAATTAGTCCAAAATCATCCGAATTTGAGGCTTAATCAAGGAATATGTTGCTTTCAGGTGTAATGAAGATCATTGAAAGAAATTGGGAAGAAAACAACAAAGAGAAAGGAAGAAGAGCATGTCCCCTGCCACGACGCCCACATATCAAAGGGCGTATGGAAGAGAAATCAGGAACAGAAGCTACCACGCCCCTCGCCACAGGGCGTGGCAGAAGGCGTATGGGACCGGAAGTGAAAGACAAAGCCACCATGCCCCTGATATGGGGGCATGCCAGCTTCAAAAGATGACCCGAGACCACCATGCCCCTTTGCCACGAGGCGTGGTCAGGGGCATATGGAGTCATGACCTATTTTCTCTAACTTTTATTTTCTCTTTCCTCCAACCCTAGCACATATATATATATGTATACATATGAGAAAAAGGGGGGGATGGCAGACCTAGGGTTTAGAATACACTTCTCTTCATTTTTTTTTTTCTCTCTTTCTTTAGTTTTCTACTCAACATTCTAAAGAGCTCCAAGCAAAGCATTCAAGATTCGCTCTATCCGGGTTGTAATCATGAACTCTAGTTTCTCTTCATACAATTGTTCGTTTATTTTTATGTCTATGGAAGATTAAACCATAGACCTAGATCTTATTTGAACTATTTTGTCATTATGATGAAGATATGATTTAATTGAAGTTTATTGATGTTCTTTTGTTCCATTACATGTGCTTCATATTTATCTTAGATTCATATGTCCGGAATATGAGTTTATGCTTAATATCATTTGAGTTGATTGAGAAATGGCTTTTATGATTAGATTCATGTTTTGGATGAGATTTGCTCATGTTTCTAGAGATAGAATATTGAAAATCTTTTGTTGAACATTCATTCGAATCAAGTTCATATGCTTTACGCAGTTCTAGATTGCTATTGATTGAGGAGAGATCCTAATTGATAAATCTAGGATTAGATAAGTAATTTACTTGAGAAAGTAATTATCTTACTTCTTGGAACTTAACAGCTTAAGAACTCAAAAACATTAATCCTTAGCTTCTAATGATTCATGTGACAATATAGGTATATAATGAGATCTAGGTTACTTTGTTAGAGAATTAACCCTTGTTTTGTTGAAGTAGTTTTAGTTAAGATCTTAGATTGTTAACTATTTTTAGTAATTAATACACTTCACCTCAATCTGATAGTTAGATAATAGGGAAAGAGCTAGTACTAGTAATTAGCAATCTCCTCTCGGTGGAACGACCCTATACTTAACATTATATTACGTCCATGGTAGGTACACTTGCCTATTGCAACGTAGTTAGAATTAGGAACAGGTATTACAAATATTAAAACTATGGTTGGCAACGATCACTTGCTATTGTGCAAAACCAAACATATGTGATTTATTAGATAAATCAGGTTCCCCCACCGCCGGAACTACAAGGTAGATTCCCATCACTGGCCTTAAGCACTTTTTGTCCCAAACTTAAGCTAAGTTGATATTTGTATAATTATCAACACATTAACCTTAGTATTAATCCAACATAATATAACTCTCCTAATTCCTTTTAATCTATTAGGTTATCTAAGGTTATACTAATTGCTTCAGTTGTGTGGAACTTGGTTAATTAAGAAGATAATTTGATCATGTCCATCACTTAACACGGCTATATTGGAGGTCGTGTTGTCCAACACGAGCTAGTACATGACCATGTTAAAGGTCGTGTATCTTTTGGTAAGATTTAACTTCAACACGGTTGGAACATAGTTATGTTAGGAGGACGTGTTTCTCTTAATTCAACATGGTTGAAACACGACCGCGTTGAAAGGCTGTATTTCTCTCGGTACGTCTTGGTAATTTAACACGATCGAAACACGATCATGTTGGGGACCATGTATCTTATGGGAATCTACCCCGCAAACCCATTAGTCAGGGAACTTGATTTGGATGATGATCCAAATCACTCACATATATCCATTTTCTTTATCTAATAATGTTTGAGTTGTAATATAGTAGGTACAGTGATCAATCTTTACGGGACACCACATGACCTACACTATTGATCAAATTAGGAACATCATCGGACTCACATCCAATGGTCCGTGATGATCACAATTGACTTGAAGAACCGACTCTTTGAAGACCATCTTTGTATTTGTTATTTTATCTTTAAACTGGTTTCTTTGTAATCATTTTGGGACATTTTTATTTGGTTGTATTTATTGAATTAGGACCGGCCACATTAGTGGTATAGATGTAATTTTTGGACATTTTAACCCTAATTAGAGCAAGTATAATTACTCACTAACTAGGGTTTTAGGGAAACTTTTGATAATTGGAAAAACACACCCTTGTTGCCATGAGGAGTCCCCTTGGATTACAATTGATCTCTTATCAATTTCACCATTGAAATTGTGGCAAGAACCAACTTGAGTGATTCTGAGTAATATCAATCATTTCTTGTTGTTTTACAAATTGTACTCAGTGAGTCATATGTAAGTGCTATTTGTTGGTTCCTTATTTTGTTCAAGTGAATTTAGGGTTCTATTTTCATATTTCAAACATTTCAATTTGAATTGGAATCTTAGTTCATTTCCTTTATTAACCATTGATATTCTTGCAATTGATTGTTCCATATATCCATTTGGCTTCCATTTTTTGTGAATTAAGGTGAATTTGTGAAGTGGTTGATCAAGTTAATTGTTGTTGGTTGTTATTATTGTTCACGCCTATTGGAGTATGTTATGTGCTTGAATCATTTGAAGCACATCATATTTTGGTATCAGAGCTTTGGTTGTGAGAAGGGATTGCGAAGTTGTGATTTTGGAAATTTTAGGGTTCTTGAGTTAGCATCTTGATTCGAAATTGCAAAGTGGAAGTTAGTTGTTTGATTTTGTTGTTGAGGAGTTGTAATTACTGCTTGTTGTTGTAGATGTGGAGCATTTGTAATTTCCTTGTTTTCTTGAGTTGGTCGTGATTGATTTAGGGGAAGTGAACATTGAATCATTTAAGGGAATTGATCATTTGAAATAGAGAAGAGTGAATGGTGTGTTAGTGATTTCGGAAATTGAGCATTATTGTTGTAAAATTCTAGATTTGAAATTGCATGTGAAGAATAGGAAGATATTTGAAATTCAAACACCTCCTTTAAGTTTGAAGCAATTCATTGAGTAGCATTGAATAAGTGTTATTTGAATTTGAATTGTTTTTTACCAATTGTAGAGAAGGTTGCATTTAGTGGAGTAATTTGAATTTGAATTTTGTTGTTTCCTTTGTTTGTAGATTGCAGTGTAAATTGTATTGTGTGAGTGGCGAATTAGAGTTGTGTTGTAGCAAGGAAGTGTATACTTTGAAGTGTTGTGTGTGTATTAAGGTGAAGGTGTTGCAGCGTGTAGTGGTGTTGTGGTGAATTGAGTGCACCTTGATTGTGTGTATGTGTGGTGGTGTGTGTATAGTGATTGAATTGCCACTTGTTGAAGAAGTTGTGTGTGGTGTAAGGTGCTACACATTAAGACTATTTGTGGGTGTGAAACCATGACAAGAAAGGGAAGTGAGTCGTGAATTTTGAATTCAAAAACAAGCATTTAAGTGTGAAGGTAATTAAAACTCATTACTTAAACATTTGCTAGTTGAATTTAATATCTTAACTACTTGGAAGTATTTATTTGTGCTTCATTTATTTTACTATACTTGAAGTGTCAAGAAGTGATAATTGTGTTTATTAAATTGTTGCATCATGGGTGTATAATTGTGTATGAGTATTGATTGTCTAAAACATGCTATTGTGATGTGGTGTTGTTAAAGGAGTATGCTGCAAATTGTGGGATTGTACTTCAAAAAATTGCAACCATGTCGAATGACAGTGTAAATGGGAGGATTAGCAATGAGGCCAATAGCCAAATTGGTGGAGGACAAGGTTTTCATGCTGCAGGTAGAAGAACCTTGGAAGATACACTTTAAGACCTTACTACCATTGTTGCTACTTTAGAAACATGGATTGATAGGATGACAATGCCACAACCACCAGTGGTAAATCCTTAGGCACCACCAAGAGTAGCTCCACAAAACATCTAGAGAGAGGGAGGAGGAAGAGGAGGAAATTTAGGAAGAAGAATGGAGGGAGATCATCATCCCTATAAGGAAGAGAAGGATGATAACTTTGGGGTCAATCCTTACCCAAATAGGGATTTCAGGTCACCTAGGGGTTTAGAGTATGCGAAGCTACAAATGCCTTCCTTTTATAATAGGGGCTCGGTAGATGATTGCCTAGATTGGGAGGATAAGGTTGAAGGCCTTTTTGAGTGCTATGAGATAAATGATAACATCCGAGTTCGACTTGCTGCTGTTAAATTCAAACGGTATGCCGCCTTGTGGAGGAAAATTTTGGTGATTAACAGGTAGAGGAATGGAGAGGCTGAAATTCATACTTAGACTTTGAGACAAGGAGGCAAAACAGTAGATGATTATGTATAGGAATTCGAAACCTTGATGATTAGATGTGGGTCAATAGAGCCTACAGAGCAAACCTTAGCATGCTTTTTATTTGGGCCGAAATATGAGATCGCATGTGTAGTTAAGCTACAGAGATACGGTACACTTGATGAGGCTATACAACTAGCCTTGAAAGTGAAAAGGCAAAGGTGATCCAATCCAATCAGGGTTACTAATAGCAGGCCCAATGCTACTACTAGGCCCATGGGAGTTGATGGTCAATCGGGAGGACTAAAGGTAGTAGGTGAACCAGTCAAGGTAGTAGATAGAGTTACCTTTAGCACCGATAGGGAGAAAATGACTTCTGTGAAGGGTAAAGAGGTAATAAGACCTAATGTTAAGCAGACTATACCAGGAACCACTAGTGGAAAAATGCACCAAATTAAATGCTTTAAATGCATGGGATTTAGGCATATGGCTGCACAATGTCCTAATAAGAGAGTCATGACAGTTATGGAGGATACTGGAGAAGAAGATGAGGATTAAAAGAAACTGTAGAGCCTACATACTTGTCTTTAACATTGTAGGAATACTATGATGATCAGAATGCTGAGGCACATGAGGAGGGAATAGGTGAACAGTATTTACCTATTAATGTGTTACATAGGGTTCTGACTATATCTCCTTATGCTAAGGACAAACAGAAGGAGAACATATTCCACACTTCTTGCAAGATCAAATGTAACCTTTATGTATTGATCATTGATAGTGGTAAGTGCACTAATGTCATATCTACTGCATTAGTAGACAAATTACAACTATCTACTAGTCAACATCCTAGTCCTTATAATTTGCATTGGTTGGGCAATCGGGATAGTATGTTTGTTACATAAAGGGAAAATGTGCTAGTGAGTGTAGGAAAGAAATATCATGATGAGATCCTGTGTGATGTAATTCCTATGTGTGCCTTTCATTTGCTTTTGGGTAAACCCTGGATGTTTGATAGGAAGGTGTTATATGACGGATTTAGAAAAACTTACATGTTTTAGAAGGGAGGGTCTCAAATAATATTGACACCTATCTCCATCAAAGGTACACAATTTCCAAGAGCAAATCAGGATTATTTCTATTCCTTCTCACAGTCAGGCAAATAGGGCGACAAAGGTATCCGGGTTTAGTCCAAGAAATGACCCTCTAGATTTGAGAGCAAATCTTTTAAAGGCTCGAGGAAATGATGGGAATCTATTCTGCAATCCTGATAGTTAGGGAACCTGATTTGGATGATGATCTAAATCACTCACAAGTATCCATTTTCTTTATCTAATAATGTTTGAGTTGTAATATAGCAGGTATAGTGACCAGTCTTTACGGGATGCCACATGACCTACACTATTGATTAAATTGGGAACATCATCAGACTTACATCCAATGGTCCGCGATGATCATAATTAACTTGAAGAACCGGCTCTTTGAAGACCATCTTTGTATTTGTTATTTTATTTTTGAACCAGTTACTTTGTAATTATTTTGGGACATTTTTATTTGGTTGTATTTGTTGAATTAGGATCGGCCACATTGGTGGCATAGATGCAACTTTTGGACATTTCAACCTTAATTGAAGCAAGTATAAATACTTGCTAACTAGGGTTTTTAAGAAGACTTTTGATAATTGGAAAAACACACCCTTGTTGTAGTGAGGAGTCCCCTTGCAATTGACTCTTATCAATTTCATCATTGAAATTGTAGTGAGAACCAACTTGAGTGATTGTGAATAATATCAATCATTTTTTGTTGTTTTACAAATTTTACTTAGTGAGTCATATGTAGGTGCTATTTGTTGGTTCCTTATTTTGTTTACGTGAATTTAGGGTTCTATTTTCATATTTGAAACATTTCAATTTGAATTGGAATCTTAGTTCATTTCCTTTATTAACCATTGATATTCTTGCAATTAATTGTTCCATATTCCATTTTTCATGAATTAGGGTGAATTTGTGAAGTGGTCGATCAAGCTAATTGTTGTTGGTTGTTATTGTTTTTTATGCTTATTGGAGTATGTTATGTGCTTGAATCATTTGAAGCACATCAGTATCTCTTGGTATACTTTTAAATTCAACATGGTTATAACACAACCGTGTTAAGAGGTTGTGCATCTCTTAGCTAAGCCCACGAACCCTAAATTTTTCTACACTAATTCATCTAATCCCCTCATTTTCTAATCTTAAGCTTAAGTAAATCCAAAAACATGAATTAGAATGCTTTACTTGATTCGAATTTCGCTTAAAACTCTAAATTCAACAACTTCCATGCTTGTTCAATCCGCTCTTAAACCTGTTCTTCAATTAAATCCCTGTACATAAACAAAACCGTTCTATGATTGGGTCTTCATTGTTAAAATAGGTCCTTGTTTACTAAATGCAATCTTCACCTGCTCAATTAACCGCTTGATTCCTCTTTAGTTGCCTTAGGTTTTCTTGTAGGGTTCTTTCACCTTCTATCTCTCTATATGGCTCTTGTAGGGTTCTTTCACTTTCTATCTCTCTACACGGCTGTAAGTTGTCCGATGTGTGAAAAAAATGGAGAAACCCTAGGTTATTCCGTTTTTATAATCTGATCATGAAAAGACAAAACTACCCTTGTCCTATTGTTCTATTTACAACATTGCCATTTATTATGTTTATACATATATATATTTATTTATATATATATATAAAGATGTATTGCATATGACATAGGATATTAAGTAGCTTTATTTATTTATTTTTTTCCTCAAAAGTTCGAGTGGCATTGTAAATTTATTTCAAAATGGAAAGATAAGTGAAAAGCTCATTTTGCATTCCATCAATTCCTTTATTTATTTTTATTTTTTTTTTGACATGGGTCAATTCCTTCTCTTAATAAAAAGTGACATGTTAAAAAAAAATAAAACACTTATTAATAATAAAAAAGGTTTAGATGTTTGATTTTGTTTTTTAAATCAATTATATATTATACAATTGAAGATAAGAAACTTAAACCTATTTAATTTCTAAAAGAAAATAATATAATTATTACTCATTAGAATATAAGCCCTTGATTACATGTTTATTTATTTTTTAAATCTTTAACTTTACTTGGGATGAGTTTATTTTATAGGCTTGATAATTTGCTCGAGATACCATAAAGGGCATCGGGATGCCGTTGAAACAGGACAGGTAATATAATATGATCTTAGCATATCTCTCGACTCTCTCTCCTCGGTCACGAGCGCCCTCTTTTTGCTCTCCCCTAATCAATAATGTATTATTCTCTTTTTGAGTGGACTCCTCACTCTCACCACCACCCCCACCGTATCTAATAGCCCGTTTCACGTTCTCTTTTTGCAAACTCAGCTCGTAATTTGCTTTTCTCGTCTGGGTTTCTTTTCCAGTCAATCTTTTCTCTTTTCGGGTGGTCTGCTCACTCCACCACCACCACCACCACCGCGGTTAGCTCACTTCAAACATACACACACTCTCTCTCTCTTTCTATATCTCAAAAACCAGCATCGCTTTCTCTCTCTAGAAAGTTCATATAAACAACCTCAGAAACATAGGAATCCTTCCACATATATGGCTGATTCGACAAAACATATTGGACCAACCCTACTCACCGACCTGAAAAGCCTCTGGTCCATACTCAGAACCAGAAGAACAGTGGCTTTTGCATATGGATTCATGTTTGCATTTGTTGGTTTCACCCTTTTTATGATGCTATACCCTTCTTCTAACTCTTCTTCTCCTTGGTTCACCAACATATTTACTGCCAATGCCAAAACTACCCCTTCTACTACTTCTGTAACTTCTATCGATTCTTATAGATCTCAATTCTCTTCTATTTTCTCTTACTTTTTCCCCAATAGTAATAATAGTTCTACTAACTTCTCTGCGTCTTCTTCTTCTTCACAACGACAACAAGTCTATGATGGCTCTTTGTTGAATCGCGATGCATCAAAGCCGGGAAGTGCACAACCTGAGATAAACCCTGTTCAAAACTTTGCGACAAGTTCATCGGTTTCAGATAAGGATCAAATTCTGAAGCCAAACCCTGTTCAGAACGCGGACAAAAATTCAAACGTTGTGGGTAAAGATGCGGTTTTTAAGCCAAATCACACATCAAATGCTCCATCTGTAAATATATCTCCACCGACTGTGAATAACACTTCCCACGATGTCAAACTCCCTGTGACAGCCAATAACACTGCTGTTTTTTCAAAGCAAATGGGTGTTTCGGCTAAGAAGAATGGTTCACAAATAACCACGAAGAGTGTTGTCGATACCAAAGGGATATCGAATTACACTGCTGTGCTCTCGAAGAAGCAGAATAATGGTTCGGCTTCGGCTTTGCCGTCAAAACAGGAGAGCGATAGTATTGTGGAGGCATTAATGACGTGTGATCTTTTTGATGGAGAATGGATTGAGGACGAGTCCTACCCGCTTTATAAACCAGGGTCTTGTTCTTTAATTGATGAGCAATTTAATTGTGTAATTAATGGTCGGCCAGATAAACACTATCAAAAGTTTAAATGGAAGCCTAAGAAGTGCAGCCTCCCGAGGTTTGTGTATCTTTCTATTTTTGTTTCTTTTTTCAATCTTTTTAATGTGATTGTAAATTTCCTTTATGATCTTGTCCTTGTATATATGGTACTTTCAATTTCTCAACATTTAATTCTTTCGCTTAACCTCTAAAATTATGTTTTCGAAACGTTTCGAGTGTGCTTTGAATAATTTTTTTTTGGGAAGTTCCGTCTGTGGTCATGTTTTTTATTTTATTATTTGCTAGATTATGTTAATTTTTGTTGTCCTGATTAGGTTGAATGGGAGTCATATGCTTGAAATGTTAAGAGGTAAGCGACTGGTTTTCGTTGGAGATTCCTTGAATAGAAATATGTGGGAATCTCTGGTTTGCATACTTAGAGGCTCAGTTAAAGACCAAAGTAAAGTTTATGAAGCCAATGGTCGGCATCATTTCCGTGGGGAAGCCTCCTACTCTTTCATATTCAAAGTGAGAGTTTCTAACCTGCTTTGTCATAGATAAAGCTTGGGTTTCATTAATGTATGCTAAATTTATGATGATGGATACTGCTAGGACTATAACTGCACTGTGGAGTTCTTTGTATCTCCATTCTTGGTTCGAGAATTGGAGATGCCTGACAAAAATGGAACTACTCATGAAACTCTTAGGTTAGATCTGATAGGAAGGTCCTGTGATCAGTATAAAGATGCAGATATCATCATCTTCAACACTGGCCACTGGTGGACTCATGAAAAAACCTCAAAAGGGTATGTCATTAATTGATCTACTTTGTGTTTTACCATTTCTAATCAACCTTGTGATGGTAACTAATTGAAACAGTTCATTATTTCAGCGAAGACTACTATCAAGAAGGTAGTCATGTGTATGGAGAGCTTAATGTTCTTGAGGCGTTTAGGAAAGCTTTGACCACATGGGCAAGATGGGTTGATGCGAGTGTCAACTCAGTGAAGTCTTTGGTGTTCTTCAGAGGTTATTCTGCTTCTCATTTCAGGTAATTAGCAAGTCTCAAAATGCAACATCTACCATTCTGCCTGCTACCTTCATTGACCTCCAATTTTTCTTCTTTTGTTTCCTCATCCCCTGCTTGAGTTTTTTGACTAGTCATAACTTGTAACAAGCCCCTACACCCCTTTTGGGTGAATTATATCAGAGTGTGGGTTGTACAGATCATAATATCAAAAAGCCTTACTCTCAAACTAATGTTCGAGTAAACGCACCTGTACCTCAAATATACAGTGCCCTCACCTTTGAATAATATGATAAATTATCCCCTCATTTAAATCTCGAGTACATCAAAGATTTTGAGCCAACTGCCGAAAACTTGAACAGCATGCATTCCATGAATTTTGAAGCAATGTACTATAAATAGATTAAACCAGCAATCACTTGAACTCTCAAATTTCCATTAACATGCATTATGCCACTGGTTTTCACTTCAACCAGTCCACCTTTTTCATCTTTTTAATTCCGCCTTGCTACAGTATATTATATCATTAGCTATTGATTTCATTCTCCTTTATTCTTCTAAACATTCTATTGATCCCTAACTATCTTTAAGTACAATATTTGAAATTGAACAAACTTTGAGATTTCCCTAAATGGGCATTCATCCTACTAAAATAATTGTTACTGTTTACTTCTTTTGAGATATAATATTAAAAGAAATGAAAAAGAACTCTGGGCTATCAGCGTAACTTTTTAAATAAGGTGGTTCTGGATTTGAATTTGGCATTTATATCAGTGTGTTAGGCTTCGATTTGAAATCATCCCCCTTATCAATAATATCATGTGATGATTTTAATTAAAGGTTATATTTTTAAGTTATAAGCTTTTAAATCGCTTACTAATGGAATTTGATTTAACATGGGATACGAGCATGCGTTTGTGTCCATGCTGTGAAAAAAAAACACTTATGAATTTCTGCAATAATTATGCAGATCCACTGCTACAATAACATGTGTGAAGTCCTATTAGTGATGCCATGATATACTCACACTCACCCCACCTATTCCTGGACCAAACTAGTTTGGTTGTTTAAAAAGAAAATAAAATAAAACTGCCAATTGAACCTGCTTAAAATTTGTGATATTTTAGTACTTGGCCCTGATCATTCAGATAGCCTCATGAGAACCCATTTGTTAATTATCCTCTCTCAGGCTTTTCTAGTTTGTTTATTATTCGTCTCAGTATGCTCTTATTAGCCTTTAGCCTGTCCATTTGGCAAAGCTGGACAATAAAGCATGTAGGATGATGCCATTCTTCTTGTCTCAATATGGGTTCCTTGAAACTTATATGTGTTTTTGCATTACTAACGTTTGCTTTCACATGTTAGAGAATTGTACCTGTGATGACTAGTTAGCAAGAAATCTATGGAAAACTTCTGATTTCTTCCTTGCTTATTTATCTTGGTAGGTGTTAGGGTTTAATAAAAAAGAGAGAACCAAGAATCTCTGACAAAAGCACCTTTTTTTTTCCTCTTAAAGTGATGCCCTAATGTTTTCATACCAATTTTTTGGATATATATCAGTATATAAAACTCCCACTCACATGCGCGTGCACGCACACAAAATGTTGGGAAAACTACCCCAGACACAATCTCATTCAATCATTCAATTTCTCACAAACTTATCCCTTTTGTGGCGCTTAATAACATACAGTTTTCAAAAGGAATCACTTTAGCTGCTGTTTCTGTCAGTATTTTGTTGGGGTCTTAACTCTAACATCACAGCTAGCTGCAATGTGAAAGGTGGAAGATGTTTTTTGCATGAAAACTATCAATTTGATTGTGAAATATAATTAGTAGAACTAGATGTTTCTTGTAATTCTTAGTTTAGCCTTTTCAATTAGAGAAATTTGACCTTTATGTGCTTGCTTTGTAAACATGATTTATCTCCCTGTTCCAAATCTTACCTCAACATAAGTGACGTATATATATATATATCCTTTTTTGCAGTGGTGGACAGTGGAATTCTGGTGGCCAATGTGACAGTGAGACCCAACCTATAAAGAATGAGAAATACCTAAGGGAATATCCTCCTAAGATGGCAGTGTTAGAGAGGGTGTTGAGAGGGATGAAAACGCATGTGACATACCTTAACATCACCAGGATGACAGACTACCGGAAGGATGGTCATCCGTCCATTTATAGGAAGCAAAACTTAACCGACGCAGAAAGGAGATCCCCGTTGAGGTTCCAGGACTGCAGCCATTGGTGCCTTCCTGGTGTTCCAGATGCGTGGAATGAGATTCTCTATGCTGAGCTCCTAGTAAAGTTGAAGCAGAAAGAGAAACAACTAGGACAGTAGGCAGATCTGCGCATTGAGACCAAGGAAATTATTCACTGAACTAAATTTATTATACTGTAACTAGATGAACAACTATTCTTTTGCACTAGAAGATGTAACCATTACACAGCTAAGAAGCATATACATTAAAAAAAAGGTTACTTTCTTGATTCTAACAAATCATTAGATAAGCAGCTGAGGACCAAAAGGATTGATGTTGTAATGATTAAGTGAAAATCAGGTTGTATAGGAACCAGCCTAATATAACTTTTTTGACGAAGTGGACAAGGATGGATCTCGTGTACAGAGAATTGGGACTTAATTTTGGGTCTTTTATGTCCAAAGGAAAAAAGGGTTGGCAGTTGGATAATCTTCCCTTGGAAAGATTCCAGAAAGAGTTGGCTAATCTCGTTTTTCAATTATCAAGTAATATGATGATGGTCCTTATGGATTAATTTTATAAGTACTTGTTTAACTCTTCACCCTTGAATATACGTCGGGATGAGCATAGCAAAACCACATAGAGATAGGTTAAGGTTGATAGAATCAAGAGTCAACTGTTAAGCTTTTGAACTCAAGGGATGAGCATGGCCACGTAACTCAAGGTTGATAGAATAAAAAGTAAACTGTTAAGCTTTTGAGCTCAGCAATGAGTCCTAAGGATCAGAGACTCCTTGCATTCAAGTTCTTCAAGATCAAGAATCACGAAATCATACATACCTGTAAGTGTATGATTTTGCTTAAACCGTGTGCTCCCATAATCTCTCTCTACTTTATCCCATTTCTAAAGTTATGATCTATGCTGTATGCGTGTGCATAGATCCTCGCATCTACACTTTTTAGGCAAGTACATATGATTTGCATGATATACATTTGCTTAATAAAATACAATGGAGGTAATGCATTTATCAGAGGACAAAATACAATGGTTAGAAATGATAACATAGAAATTTCTGAAGTTTATCCATCTACCTTTTTTTGCTAGTGGTTCATCTACCTCCGTAAGTATTTAAGTAAATGGCATCTTTTACTTATTTTTTTTTTTTTAAGTATTTAGCTCCTTTTTTTTCAAAAATTGAGTATTTAGAATTTAAATTTATAAATAAATTGTATTTTTAGATCTTATTTTACTACTTTACTTTTAAATAAAATACTCAAAATTAAAAAAAAAAACTATACAAAATGAAAAGTAAAATAATAATATAAGAGTATGAGTAAATTTTCACAGATATAAATGTTTAGTTTTTTTTAGAAAAAAGAGCTTAGTAGATTAGAGCAAATGCATGGAGTAGTGAGATGCTTTGTCTCCAGGTGGATGGTTCATGAGCTGGATTAATTTAAAATTTTAGTACCTTCTTTCGGTCTTCCTGCGGCGGCATTTTCCTTATAGTCGGTGTTGAACATGCACAATAGCTGGGAAATATTTTGCATTGAACTGACTGGCTGTTGCTGCTTTCGAGGACTGTAACGTGGCTGTGGGGACAATGCATCTAATACAATGTAAAACAGCAATTTGTAGTTTTTGTCACCCCTTCACATGCGAATGTCTGGCTAATGTATTTTTAATCTCATCAATGGTTGGAAAAGCCCGCAAATGGAAGTCAATTGTTGACGTCTGTCGGCTGAACTTCCTCTTCTAGCGCTGCATGTGCCACCTGTTATACATACATAAGTCTCCAATTGAAAGATGCTGCACCTAATTTCCCTTGCTCTAGACTCGACTACACTTCTCCGTCCTGCGACTCAACATTCGATTTTTCCAAACATTAATGTGATTAGTATCCGCTACGATTCTGGATCTATGTAACGAAACTAGTGAGAGCGGAAAAAATGTAATATTTTTAAAATGAAAGAAATATACATAGCATTTATTTATTATAAAGTAAAAAAAAGTAAATAGTCTAAAAAGATGGGATAGTTTGATCTTTTTAGGATCAAAGAACATCTCTTGACTTAGTACTTCCCTTTTGCCTCATTTGCATAGTGAATACTTAAGAAACACTTCCAAGCACCCACAAGATGATCTAACAGAAAGTAATGAGATCAATCCAATTTCATCAAGTAAGGGTTATGATCATCAAGATGATTATTTCTAATGATAGATTAGTGAGTCTAAATGAATTTATCGACATATTGTTAGGGTATAGAACAAATGCGAAAAGCAATGGGCATAGGATCAAGCGAATTGAGGATTTAAATCACAAACTAAATCAAGTAAGTGCACAAATTCACATAATGTATTAGGATTAACAAAAAGTATAGAACCAATTAGATTTAGAATCATAGAAATTGAGTTGAGGAACAAATTGGAGAAGAGGAAAAGTGGTTCGCGAAGGAGCAGTGTAAAACACAATCAAATACCCACTCATGTAATTGCCTATGTAGGAATACGGATATGTACAAAAAGTTACACAGACATAGGACACACCTATGTACTTGGGCATGTCAAATTATAAAAAGTTCACAAAAAGATACACGACCGAATATACGACCGTGTACTTAGGCATACTAAAATGACAATTTACATAGAAAGATACATGTCCACTAGCACGATCATGTTCTAGCTCGTGTTCCTCTGCACAGCTTTTCACACAATCGTGTTGTTCCGGAAAACTCTCCATTCAATTCTATTTCGTTATATTACAATTCTAAATTACGAATTACATTCAATAAGACATCAAGGAAGGAAATTCTGCGATTAGGATATAATTAACTAATTAGTGAACCTAAATTAAATTGTAATATACAGCTAAACTTAGTCTTTTACACTTGACATGTTTATATCTCTTTCCTAGCAACACGAGATAATCATGAAACCACTCTTTCAAGTACATGTTTATCGTGTTTTGTTGTTTGTGATTGTTAGCATAATATTTAAATGAATATAATTGGATATTGGATTTAATTGTATATGTTGTTTATGCTTGGTTCAGCTTAAGGATTAGAGATGGTAGATCCTTAAGGGGCACCTTGATGATTGGTATATCACATTATCCCTAGTGGAGCCCTAGATCGAAATAATCTAGGGTAGATCAGGATTAGAAGGGGCCCGTAGTGGTAATTCCCAACTTACGACTATAAATATGTAAATATTATATGTGTAACGGGGTTTTGGTACTCATGTGTTGAATGTAGGCTAAGTGAAGATAAATAACCTAATGTTTTGATATGTACTTTTGTTGCATTTATGTATGTTGATATTGTTGTTTATGTGGCATGCACATGTCTATGTAGTATTCATGTATTGAGCTTAGACCCACTCAACTTATTTTTCAACTGTAGGTGAATATGATGAGAATGGAAATTTAGTGGGTTACTATCAAGATGAAAATGGAATAGAGTAAAGTGGAAGTCAATGAAGTTTTCCCTTATAGTACTTAAGAAAGTTTATTATAAAACATATTGATAGACTATGAATCTTTAGTTACACTGTTTTATTTCGTGTTAATGGACGTTCATCCTAATTTTAAGATTAGAGTTTAATGTATTTGTTTGAAATAATGATGATTTGAAATGATTTACTTGAGAGTCATTCATTTCTATTATTAAAGTTAAAATGATATTATTCTACAGTAGATATGAGCATGTTGAATTTACAATAGAGATTTAGAGCCTTAGTGTGTTATTACTAAATAGTGACACGTAGCAGGCTATAGTATTTTAGGTTCTGAGGTGTTATAGTTTAGGTGATATTAGAGCTTAAGTTTTGATCAATAGAGTATAGGATTGTGATCTATAGAGCTTAAGTTTGAAGATCCTTAAGTACTAAGCTGTTAATTAATAAATATAGGTTTTAATCAATAGAAAGTATGTTGAGATTTTAGATAGATTAAGTATTGAATTTATAAAAGGTAAAAGATGAAGATAGTGGGTAAATTGTGGGACATTATTTTTGTTTAATAAGTTATTTTATTTCAATTATTATCTTTAGTTGTAATTTCTTTTAAATTTCTGTGTTACTTATATAAATATATGTATATTTGTATAGACATAGGTATACATAGATGTATATTATCACTAATTACTTACACTAAATCTAACTCTTGGAACTATTCGGTTGCCACATCTCAATTAAAATGCCTCCTAGAAGGAACATCGAATAAGGATCATCTGGCATTAGATGAGGTAAAGAAGCTCTAAAGGAAAGGTATCTTCTAAGAATGCCTCAGGATGGAGCTCCAACTCAGGCTAGCATCATTACTGCTTAACTACTAGAAACTATGAATGCCCTAGTAGGGATGAGGGCATAGTAGCAACAGCGGGCAATGAGACCTGTTAGGCCTATAGAGGAATCGTGTGGACTAAACAAATTTGTTCGATCGGCTAAGGAATTCCACCTATGAGTTGATGATCTAATAGAAGCTAAACATTAGATCACTGAAATTGAGAAGACATTTGAGGCATTAATGGTGCAAGAAGACAGGTGGTGTTGACCGTAATAACACAAATTTAAAAATCCTTTTCTATGACTCTCTGTTACGATCAATAAGGCAAGTGCACCTATCGATTGTAATAGTATATAATTGTGTTTAGGTATCGTTTCCTCAAGGATCATCAAGTACCAATAATAACTCTAAACCGACTATCTAACTGCACAAATTCGAGAGATTCAGCTTAAATTAAAAACACTTAACAAAATCTAAAGTAATTAAAACTAATACGATAAATTAAAATCACTAAATTTAATACTTAAAAACATACCCTACCCTTATTACTCCTCTAATTATCATGTAACTTTACCCTTTTTATAAATTAATTAACAAACAGTGGTTATCTCTGAATCGCGGAGTATCTAACACTAAGCCAATGTTCTTCCCAGATTCATTAGCTCCTAACCTTAATCGCATTGATAAAGATTCCTCTTTTATCAAAAATCGATTAGAATTGCATTAACTCTCTTGAACCCTCAATTAGATCGAATTATCTAATTTAATCTAATACGGAAAATTCATGTTCTCTATCCCTAGATTACATACGAATTCCTTTATTCATGTAAGATCTATTCAAAAAAGAGATTTTCCAATCATCTTCAAAGAAATCAATGCAAATTTAATGTTGGCCAGATATCAAATTAACAAAACACAACGAATAACATGAATAAACTCAGAGATTTCCACTATTCATTAACTATAAAATCAGTCCAATGTTACGTGACAATTAAAGTTTGTAAGGTATGGGTATGAAATAAATTAGCCACTCATGGTTTTCAAGTTACAACTCAATAAAAAAAAATAAAAAAAAAACCACTGTGCATGAACCCTTCGAAGATGAAGAGGAATCCGTTGATGTTGCTTTCCTCTCGGAATTCTTCCCAAGCGTTTTGTCTCCCTTCAAAATTTTTTCTATCTCCCTCTGGTGTCCCCTTTACCCCTCTGGAAAAAATGAGAATGTATATATGCATGGAAGCCCAAAAATCTCCTGAAACGGTTGACTTTTTTCAAGCACATGGTCTCGACACACGGCTTATACATGGCCGTGCCTTTGAATAGTGTCAATAAAACCCATGCAAATAACACACGGCCGTGTCTCAGATCGTGTACTCAACCGTGTGTGTTTTTGTGGATTTTCCAAGCTCAACACACGCCCATGCCTTCAACCGTGTGTTCAACCGTGTGTGCTTCTATGGGCGTGTTTCCTTGACACACGGCCGTGCAATTTAATTACACGGCCGTGCTCTTCCCCTATTCCTTCCAAAAATCATTTTTCTTCGTGTTTTCTTATCCGATCTCAATCTAAGTTGATATCTTCTCTCAAAATAATGGTCCTCAGTCCTGAAACTGAAATATTTTTTTAGTATCAAAACTCTTCAAAATAACATCAATTTATTACATATACCACTAGGATTCATCAGAAATACAAGTGTTAATTTATACTTATCAAACTCCCCTACACTTAAGTGTTTGCTTGTCCTCAAGCAAAATAAAGCCAAAGAAAAACCAAGGACAAGATTTTCAATAACTCAACAATCAAGAACTTCTTTTCGCATCATTGATTCTCATGATCTACCTCCATACTATGCAATCTCTACTCAATCCTACCATTAGTTGTTTACAAAATACAAGTACCAGAATTCTCAAGACTAATCTAAGTGACTTAAACTAGTACTCTCATCATTTAAACATAAATTCCCAAAAGTGAAACTGAACAAAGATCAATACCAGTAAAGTAGAGTATACTTCCCTCTTAACCACTCCTATAAGTAATGCAATAAAGAGTAAAGGCACATTATATCTACTTATCTCTTGGATTTTCCTTTTCTTTAATCCTTTTAAACAAGATTGGGAGATTTTCCATTAAGTACTTTACTTAGTTAACCGACTCATTTAGCGAACTTTCAATCGATAATCCCAAGCTCATCACTCAAGTTAACAAACATTATGCCCTCAACGTAGAGGGCGTCCCTCGGATTTACTTGTTCGAGTCATGTCAACTATCTATTTTTTTTTTCCTTTCAACTGAAATGGTTTCTTTCGTCAGTAAGTCCTAGACCAGACGATCTTAGGCTACTAGGTTTTAAGATACCCCTTTGAACCTCTACCATCTCAATTAAATTAATTTTCCATTAATTTCCAATTCAGCTTAATTAAGTTCAATTTTCTCGGACTTTTCTCACGACCCTTATAGCGAGCTTTCAGCCATTGATCCCGAGTTTGTCACCTAAGTCAATAGATGTTATTCCCTCAAAAGGGCACCCCTCAGGCTAAATTATTTGAGTCTATGAGGCCCACTTTTGAACTTTTTTTTTTTAAAAAAATTCATTACCCCCAAAGTTCTCAGTTCCAATAATTGTGAAAAGGGATGACCAAGCTACAAGTATCATCTACTCCTTTACTCAGAATTACAAAACTTACATTAATAGCAAAAGAAAAAGCATACTAAACTTACTAGTGACCTTAATCCACTCCCAATTCTTGAAATAAATGCTTAAATAACAAGTAATTCTCTTCCCTTAGATTTCAACTCGTAATTCTAGCAAAGTAGTTATAAAACAAGATAAGAGAGTAAAAATTTTCAAAATTCCCAAGACTTTTCATCTCAGTAAATCATATAACTAAATCTTAGCTATTCTTGATTATTAGTAATTCATTAAATACATCTTAAGTGAGGAAACTTTTGAATTTTGATTCATTAACACTTATATTTCATATAACTTCCTTTACTCAGATCCTTCCCCCACACTTAGAGTTAGACATTGTCCCCAATGTCTACATTGAACTACATAACAAGGAAGGAAAATGGAAATAAAGGTGAAAGGGAACAGGACTCCCCTAGATCAAAATCAGAATTGCACTTCCAGCATCCACTTTTCAGAAGTGACTCAAATCATTAACATTCATGCACACCAACCATGATTCCTTGAAAAGTACACCAAACATGTAGCATCCCCAACCTTCTCATGAACCTAAAGTCATGTACTCCACCAATCTAACAAAATCTCTGAAATGAAAAACCAAAAACCAAAAGAAAAAGATAAAAGCATAAAGAAAGAACAATAAAAGCATCCAGAAATATCATCCATCCCTGTTTGAAAACAAAGTTTTGGCAGAAACAAAATATAAATGAAATCCCACATAAGGGATTCAAATAGCTAAGTCCTAACAATTATCCTTCAATCCTCATCCCCATTGTCTAAATCATCTCGATGTCCGCCTTCTTCCTGTCGAAGAGAAGAACCTGGGACTCGTGTTTGTGGATCGACCCAAACGTCCTCATCGCTAGAACAGCTGCAAGATGTGAAGTCTATCCTATGCGTCTCACCTAGCTTGGTAAAACGTTTCGAAGGAACCGTTTTAACCCGTTCTGCTTCTTCATCATCCTCTATTGCTCCTCCTGCATGGACTGAACCTTAGTAGATAATTCCTGAAGAATCTCAGCTGATGGCCTCCTTGCTCTTGGTTCCTATGGCTCATCCTCTTGAATCTCAACCTCCTCTTGCCCCTCAGGAATAGGATCTCCTTCTAATTCAGCAAACTCATCCCCAGCTTCCTCTCGTTATGGAACCCTATGCCCCTAGCTGATAATAGGCCCATCCGTTAAGCGCACTGACTGTCCCACACAGTCACCGAGATCCCGAATGGGAAATAACTCTAAGTTCCTCAAAATGCACATTATCCATGCTCCTATGAAGACACTTAGACTCCCAGCCTTAGATTGGCGGAGTATGCAAAATGCAGCGAATACCCCTACATTCACCCTGGTGTGAGAATCCATGCTCCATAACTGAAAGACATCACAGGCGTTCACCATACCCCCAGAATCCATGCAGCCGTAGTGGAGCGAGCAAAAATGTAGTGCAGTACCCGATAAGACAGCTGACTGAAGGAAGATCCCTTCGTAGCAGAAGTGTTATATGGTAGTCTACCCAACCTGCCCCAATAATTGCTGGGTCGAAATCATCGAGGAAATGACACAGGGAGTTGGAGCAATTATTGGCTCTGGAGGAAAGGAGGATCATAAAGATCCATTGCCGCAATGAAGTCCGTCATAGAATATCGCTAATAATCTCCCATGGCAAAAAATTCTACCTCGTTGTCCAACCCTGCGCTAATGCCATCCCGGATAGTAAAAGTAGGGATAAAACTGAGTGTGATCTCCTTATAAATCTTCTCCTCAATGGCAAAAAGATTCTGCCAGGCTTGATCTTGAAGAAGCTTCTCACATGCATCCTTAATACCAAAACGTTCTAACACTTCCCAATCAATCACGACATTGGGTCGAATAACTTTTGAGTTTTTAAACTCGTCATAGATGGGTTTGTGCTCTTGTCTCAAGCCAACCAGATAATGAGATGCTCCCTTAGTACTACTTGCTTCGTCTGATCTTCTTCTCTTTTGTGCTATTGTCTTCTTGCAAGTCATCTGAACAAGAAAATAAAGAAAATTCTCATAACTTCCATTACAACTTATTGTGCGATAATTCATTTTTTTTATATGTTTTAAGTTGTAATAATGATGAGGAATGGCCATGCATGAGGGAATACGGACTAAAATTAGAGGAAGAAGAGCAAAAAGAATCCAATAATTAAACACACGCCCATGTATTGTGACATGCATGGGCGTGTCTTTCGCAGAAATGCTTCCCTCTATCGTTCAAAACTACACACCTAAGGAAACGGCCGTGTAAAACCCATTTTGCACAAAATCATCGATAATAAGCTAATAACCGCCCACCATGTAACCTAATAACAACCTAGGTTCCACAAAAATTCGCAAAACGAGAATACAAAACCTAGGTTTTAAGGTAAACATGGAAATTGTGCAAAATACATCTTGAATCCTAGTATAAATAAGTAAAAACATGAGAAAAGATCAATACTAGGAAAGAATCGACCAAAAGATGCAAAAGCCCCTTGAGAAAACTCGAATTACCCTCGAAATCATGCATGAAGTGCTATGTAATCCGAAAAACTTAAATGAATGGAGGAAAAATTGCATATTGAAGAAGAATCGAGGGAGAAATCTTACCTTTACTACCTGAAATGGATCCTAGAATCCATGAAACAGAGGATGGAGAAGGAGTGAATTGATATGGAGAGGATAGTTGAAAATGAAAAAAAATCGGAGGGTTTCGAAATAAAAGAACCGGTCGTGCTAGAAAGGCATGGTCTGACATACGACCATATACATGGCCGTGTGTCCGTGTTTTTTTTTTTTTTTTTCATACATGGCCATGTACACGGCCGTGTATTCCCATGAAACTTGTAAAATGTTCAACTTACCTCCTTTTTACATGCCTCACTCTCCCTTCATGCATTAGATCCGCAAAAGACGGAATTTCCTGCCAAGTTAATGCAAAAAATAATAGAGAATAATTGAATGGATTAAAGAAAGAAAAACTTACCTAAAGAAATGCATGGGTTGCCTCTCATCAAGCGCTTTTGGTTAATGTCGTTTGCTCGACGAACTGAGATTACATCTGATCAATTCACAAGAGGGTGGAGTCTAAACTCCTCTTGGCCCTCTTTTTCCCCTTGAGTCTCGAAGTACAACTTCAATCGTTGCCCATTTACCTTGAAGGTATTTCCATTCGGATGTTTGAATTCCACCGCTCCATGAGGAGAGACTTTTACCACTTTAAACGGCCCAGACCACTTCGATCTCAACTTGCTCGGGAAAAGTTTTAGTCACGAATTAAATAAGAGAACATGATCTCCCTCACGGAATTGTTTCGGATGATGAACCCACATATCATGATACCTCTTCATCTTCTCCTTATACACTCACATGTTGTCGTAAGCTATTGCATACCATTCATCAAGTTCGTTTAGCTGAAACTTCCTCTTCCTACCAGCGGCCTCTAAACCTATGTTAAGAGTATGCAAAGCCCAAAAAGCTCTATGTTTTAGCTCCACTGGTAGGTGGCAAGCTTTCCTAAAAACTAGTCGGTATGGAGTGGTGCCTAAGGGAGTTTTGAAGGCTGTCCTATAGGCCCACAATGCATCGTCCAATTTTTCTGACCAATCCCTTCGGTGATGCTCTACTGTCTTTTCTAGAATCCTTTTCAATTCATGGTTTAAAACTTCTACTTGACCACTCGTCTGAGGGTGATAGGGGGTTGCTAATCTATGGGTGACACCATATCGCTTCAACACTTTCTCCAATTGCACATTACAGAAATGTGTTCCCCTATCACTAATTAAAGCCCGTGGTGCTCCAAACCTAGAGAAAAGTTTCTTCAAGAACTTTACCACTACTCTAGCATCATTGGTGGGCAAAGCTTGGGCCTTTACCCCTTTAGAAACATAATCCACCGCCATGAGTATATACTTATTCCCAAAAGAATTGAAGAAGGGTCCCATGAAATCAATTCCCCATATGTCGAAGATCTCACACTCCAATATGAAATTCTGGGGCATCTCATCACGTTTGGACATATTCCCCACACGTTGGCACCTATCACAAGTCTTCACAAAATTGAAGGAATCTTTGAATATAGTTGGCCAATAAAATCCGGATTCCAAAATCTTGTGGGCTGTTCGATTCACACCATAATGACTGCCAGTTGGCCCGGTGTGATAGTGCTTTAAAATCTCCTGTCCTTCTTGCTTGGTTACACATCGCCTAATCACTTGATTCACACAAACACGAAACAAGAATGGTTCCTCCCAAAAGTAGTGCTTTAACTCACCAAAGAACCTCTTCTTTTGCTGAGACATTTTGTCACTGGGAAGTACTTTGCAAATAAGGTAATTAGCAAAATCAGCAAACTAAGGTTCAGAAGTATTACTTACCTTGTTAATTCGATAGTGCCACTCCTCTGGAAAAGTATCATCAATCTCTTCTTCATTCAATTTTTCCAAATGCGGGTTCTCCAATCGAGAAAGATGATCAGCGGCTAAATTCTCTGCCCCCTTTTTATCCCGAATCTCCAAATCGAATTCGTGTAGAAGTAAGATCCATCGAATGAGTCACGGTTTTGCATCTATCTTAGATAATAAGTACCTAAGAGCTGAATGGTCAGTGTAAACAATTACCTTAGACAAAATTAAATAAGACCAAACCTTGTCAAAAGCAAAAATTACAACAAGAAGTTCCTTTCCGGTCGTGGTGTAGTTCTCTTGAGCACTTGTGAGGGTCTTACTAGCATAATAAATAGGCTGAAAATGTTTATCCCTCCTTTGTCCCAAAACCGCTCCAACAGCAAAATCACTTGCATCACACATTAATTTGAAAGGGAGATCCCAATCAGGAGCCACCATGATAGGTGCTTGGGTCAACTTTTCCTTAAGCATATTGAACGCTTGAAGACATTCATTAGTGAATTCATAAGGCATGTCCTTTTCTAATAGTCGTGTTAGAGGCCGAGCTATTTTAGAGAAATCTTTAATGAACCTTCTATAGAAACCGGCATGCCCGAGGAAACTCTGAATGGCTCTTATCGAAGAAGGTGGTGGAAGTTTTACAATTGTGTCCACCTTTGCACTATCCACTTCGATTCTTCTATGAGAGATTTTATGCCCCAGAACAATGCCCTCCTTCACCATGAAGTGACGTTTCTCCCAACTTAAAACCAGATTTCTCTCTTCACATCGAATAAAAACTCTTTCCAAGTTAATGAGACAATCATCAAAAGAATTACCAAATACGGAGAAATAGTCCATAAAGACCTCCATGATGTCTTCCACTAAGTCCTAAAAAATTGCTACCATACACCATTGGAAAGTCGCTGGTGCATTGCATAACCCAAAAGGCATGCGCCTATACGCGAAAGTACCATAAGGACAAGTGAACGTGGTCTTTTCCTGATCCTTAGGAGCGATTAGAATTTGGAAGTACCCTGACATTCCATCTAAAAAAGAGTAATATAGATTTCCTGTCGACCGCTCCAGCATTTAGTCCATAAAAGGAAGAGGGAAATGATCCTTACGAGTTGCCTCATTCAATCTTCTATAGTCTATGCACACTCGCCATCCCGTTACAGTCTTCATGGGTATGAGTTCATTTCTTTCATTGGGCACCACAATCATTCCTCCCTTCTTTGGTATGACTTGTACAAGGCTGACCCAAGAACTGTCAGAGATAGGATATATTAACCCTGCATCCATGAGTTTGATCACCTCTTTCTTCATAACCTCCCGCATATTGGGGTTTAACCTTCTCTAAGGTTGCACCACTGGTTTGAAATCATTCTAAAGCAAAATCTTATGGGTGCAAAACGAAGGACTAATACCTCGAATATCCGAAATCTTCCAAGCAAGAGCACGCTTGTGCTCCCTTAAGACCTCCAATAGGCTATCCTTTTGCTCCCTTGTTAAACCAGTTGAAATAATGACGGGGAGTTTAGATTCAGCCTCCAAAAATGCATATTCCAAATATTCTGGAAGTTGCTTCAACTCGAGTTTTGGGGGTTCCTCAACTGATGATTTCAGCTTTCCTTCCTCAGTAAATACTATCTTCTCAAACCCCCTTTTACATACCACCTCCTGACAAGCATTCAGTTGAGCCATCACATTTTGAACATCGAAATTCTCACACTCTTCTCCTCCAATTGCGGTTAAACTAAACTCCAAAAGACAACCGCATAACAATTCCTGCATAGAACTCATCACAGTCATATCAACACAGTCAATAGCATAGTAGCGCTTAAAGATTGTTTCAGTGTTGATGGGATTGTCACAGTCAACTCATCTGCACCCACTCTTAAAACTAGTTTTCCATCAGCAACATCTATCAACGCTTATGCAGTAGCAAGAAATGGTCATCCCAAGATTAGCGGGACCTCAACATTTGCATCCATGTCCAAGATAACAAAGTCAACAGGAAAAATGAACTTTTCAACTTTTACCAGGATGTCTTCTATGATTCCTCTAAGGAATTTAACCGAGCGATCAGCTAACTGTAAACTCATTCTTGTAGGCTTTAGCTCACCAAGCTTAAGCTTCCTAAATAATGAATAGGGCACCAAGTTTATACATGCCCCAAGGTCTACCAAGGCTCTCTCCACAGGCAATTCACCTATTAAGCATGGAATAGTACAACTACCTGGATCCTTGAGTTTCTTGGGTAACTTATTCTGCAAAATAGCCGAACACTCTACTGCAATAACTGTAGTAGAAACCTCTTCCAACCGTTTCTTGTTTGAGAGCAAATCCTTCAAAAACTTTGCATACTTGGGCATCTGTGCAAGAGCTTCCACAAATGGTATATTAATATGCAACTGCTTAAACAAATATAAAAACTTATCGAAGTGTTCTTTCTCGTCTTTTTTTAAGCGGCCTGGATATGGAATTAGAGGCTTGTAAGGCTGAACTGTCGATGTCTTGGCCTTTCCTAGATCTTTTTCCTTATCAAGCTCCTTATCCTTACCCTGTGTAGTGGCTTGATCCTTTTCAGCATCCTTATCTTCTCTAACCTCAACCCGTTTTTCTTAGACAACCCCTAGTACTCCTATAGTGTCAGAATTCCCTTCCACTCCTATGTTGCCAAGGATCGGCGATATTAAGAAAGCTCAACGCTGACTACTTTAACCATCTTTAGTATTTATTGTGTTACATTCACTCTTCTGGAGGTAACTAATTTTCCCTTGATTTTCTTTGTAGTTTATGACAAGGAGCTCTTTGTCTAAACTTCTTGCTTTTGACCTAGAGATTGAGTGGACATCCAGAAGAAGGTTGAGGAGTGCCTTTGAACAAGCTGCGGGAAATCTAGTTTTTGAAAATCAACAATTAGGTGAAGAGGAATTGCAATTTAGTGAGGGTGAGAATTCAATTGTAGCAATGGCAGATCAACGCCGAACGATGGTTGATTATGCCAGACTTACATTGGATAGCACGGGATCTTGTATAGTCAGACCTGCAATAGACGCCAACAATTTTGAAGTCAAAGCCTCTACAATGAACATGATCTATAATCAAAGCCAGTTTGATAGTTTAGCTGATGAGGATCCCCATGCTCACAACCAGATGTTTCTAGACATCTGTGAAATAGTTAAACAGAATGGAGTGATAGATGATGCTTTGAAGTTGTGTCTTTTTCCTTTCACATTGAGGGGAAAAGCAAGGTAGTGGTTCAGTTCTTTAGATCGGAATTCCATCACGACCTTAGCCTAGTTGGCAAAAACATTCTTGGACTACTACTTCTCGCCTTCCAAAATTGCCAAATTGAGAAATGATGTCACATCGTTTACTTAGATGGATAATGAACGTCTTCATGAATCATGGCTAAGGTTTAAGGACTTACTCAGGCCGTGCCCACATCATCAGATGCCTAATTGGTTGCAGGTATCTACCTTCTATAACGGGCTTGATTACCCAACTTGATGCTATTGTTGGTGGTACACTTAATGTGAAGACTCCTGAGGAATTGCTACAATTGTTTGAAAATATGGAGAAAAATAACCATCAGTGGGGTAATGGCAGGACAAGGCAAAGAGCAGCAGGGATCTATGAAGTTGAAATGATGAGCACCCTTGTAGCAAAGGTTGATGCTCTAGCCAAAAAGGTTGATGGGATGGCAATATCTGAGTCACCCTAATATTTTCCAGCTGATCAATCAACCACATTAGTGGTTCATGATTATATGGAGCAAGTTGATTATGTTAGCAATCCTGTGCGATCTTAGAACAACCCTTATAGCAACACATATAATCCAGGCTGGCGTAATCACCCTAATTTTTCATGGAGTAATCCACCAATTCCTCGAGGTAATGCACTTACACCTAGGTTCCGAAGGCCTCCTCCACCACCTTTTACTGAAAAGAAGTCCAACTTGGAGGATATGATTTCTAAGTTCATTTAAACCTCAGAGCAGCGCCAACAAGCAACATGTGCTGCTTTAAGAAATCATGAGACTTCCATCCATAATTTGGAAAACCAAGTGGGTCAGATTGCAACAATGTTATTAGAGAGACCACAAGGGTCCTTACCTGGGAACACAAAACCTAATCCGAGGGAGCAGGTGAAGGCGGTGGCCCTTAGGAGTGGAAGGGAATTGCATTCTGACACTATGGGAGTGCCAGGGGTTGTCTAGGAAAAACGAGTTGAGGTTAGAGAAGACAAGGATGCTGAAAAGGATCAAGCCACTACACAGGGTAAGGACAAGGAGCTTGATAAGGAAGAAGATCTAGGAAAGGCCAAGACATCGACAGTTTAACCTTACAAGCCTCCAATTCCATATTTGGGCCACTTAAAAAAAAAGATAAGGAGCAAGAACACTTTGGTAAGTTTTTAGATTTGTTTAAGCAGTTGCATATTAATATACCATTTGTGGAAGCTCTTGCACAGATGCCTAGGTATGCAAAGTTTTTGAAGGATTTGCTCTCAAACAAGAAACTGCTAGAAGAGATTTTTACTGCAGTTATTGGAGTAGAGTGTTCGACTATTTTGTAGAATAAGTTACCCAAGAAACTCAAGGATCCAGGCAGTTTTACTATTCCATGCTTAATAGGTGAATTGCCTGTGGAGAGAGCCTTGGCAGACCTTGGGGCAAGTATAAACTTGATGCCCTATTCATTATTTAGGAAGCTTAAGCTTGGTGAGCCAAAGCTTACAAGGATGAGTTTGCAGTTAGTTGATCACTCGGTTAAATTCCCTAGAGAAATCATAGAAGATGTCCTGGTAAAGGTTAAAAAGTTCATTTTCCCTGTTGACTTTGTTATCTTGGACATGGATGCAGATGTTGAGGTCCTGCTAATCTTCGCGTATAGGCGCATGCCTTTTGTGTTATGCAATGCACCTGTGACTTTCCAACGATGTATGCTAGTGATTTTTGAGGACTTAGTGGAAGACATCATGGAGGTCTTTATGAATGATTTCTCCGTATTTGGTGATTCTTTTGATGATTGTCTCATTAACTTAGAAAGAGTTTTGATTTGATGTGAAGAGACAAATCTGGTTTTAAGTTGGGAGAAATGTCACTTCATGGTGAAGGAGGGCATTATTCTAGGGCATAAAATCTCTCATAGAGGAATCGAAGTGGATAGTGTAAAGGTGGACACAATTGTAAAACTTCCACCACCTTCTTCGGTAAGAGCCATTCGAAGTTTCCTTGGGCATGCCGATTTGTATAGAAGGTTCATTAAAGTTTTCTCTAAAATAGCTCGGCCTTTGATACGGCTATTAGAAAAGGACATGCCTTATGAATTCACCAATGAATGTCTTCAAGCGTTCAATATGCTTAAGGAAAAGTTGACCTAAGCACCTATCATGGTGGCTTCTGATTGGGATCTCCCTTTTGAATTAATGTGTGATGCAAATGATTTTGCTGTTGGAGCGGTTTTGGGACAAAGGAGGGATAAACATTTTCAGCCTATTTATTATGCTAGTAAGACCCTCACAAGTGCTCAAGAGAACTACACCATGACCGAAAAGGAACTTCTTGTTGTAATGTTTGCTTTTGACAATTTTTGGTCTTATTTAATTTTATCTAAGGTAATTGTTTACACTGACCATTCAGCTCTCAAGTACTTATTATCTAAGACAGATGTAAAACTCTGACTCATTCGGTGGATCTTGCTTCTATAAGAATTCGATTTGGAGATTTGGGATAAAAAGGGGGCGGAGAATTTAGCTGTTGATCGTCCTCCTCGATTGGAGAACCCGCATTTGGAAAAATTGAATGAAGAAGAGATTGATGATACTTTTCCAAAGGAGGGGCTCTATCGGATAAAAAAGGTAAGTAATACTTCTGAACCTTGGTTTGCTGATTTTGCTAATCACCTTGTTTGCAAAGTACTTCCCGGTGACAAAACATCTCAGCAAAAGAAGAGGTTCTTTGTTGAGTTAAAGCACTACTTTTGGGAGGAACCATTCTTGTTTCGTGTTTATGCGGATCAAGTGATTAGGTAATGTGTAACCGAGCAAGAAGGATAGGAGATTTTAAAGCATTGTCACACCGAGACAACTGGCGATCATTATAGTGTGAATCGAACAACCCACAAGATTTTGGAATCTGGATTTTATTGGCCAACTATATTCAAAGATTTCTTCAATTTTGTGAAGACTTGTGACAGGTGCCAACGTGTGGGGAATATGTCCAAACGTGATGAGATGCCCTAGAATTTCATATTGGAGTGTGAGATCTTCGACGTATGGGGAATTGATTTCATGGGACCTTTCCTCAATTCTTTCAAGAATAAGTATATACTCGTAGCGATGGATTATGTGTCTAAATGGGTAGAAGCCCAAGCTTTGCCCACCAATGACGCCAGAGTAGTGGTGAAGTTCTTGAAGAAAATTTTCTCTAGGTTTGGAGCACCATGGGCTTTAATTAGTGATGGGGGAACACATTTCTGTAATGTTCAATTAGAGAAAGTGCTGAAGCGATATGGTGTCACCCATAGATTAGTAACCCCTTATCACCCTCAGACGAGTGGTCAAGTAGAAGTTTCAAACCGTGAATTGAAAAGGATTATAGAAAAGACAGTAGAGCATCATCGAAGGGATTGGTCAAAAAAATTGGACGATGCATTGTGGGCCTATAAGACAGCCTTCAAAACTCCCTTAGGCACCACTCCATATCGACTAGTTTTTGGGAAAGCTTGCCACCTACCGGTCGAGCTAGAACATAGAGCTTTTTGGGCTTTGCATACTCTTAACATAGATTTAGAGGCCGCTGGTAGGAAGAGGAAGTTTCAGCTGAACAAACTTGATGAATGGCGTGCGATAGCTTACGAAAACATATGGGTTTATAAGGAGAAGATGAAGAGGTATCATGATATGCGGATTCATCATCCAAAACAATTACGTGAGGGAGATCATGTTCTCTTATTTAATTCGCGACTGAAACTTTTCCTAGGCAAGTTGAGATTAAAGTGGTTTGAGCCGTTTAAAGTGGTAAAAGTCTCCTCATGGAGCGGTGAAATTTAGAAGTACCCTGACATTCTATCTAAAAAACAGTAATATAGATGTCCTGCCGACTGCTCCAACATCTGGTCCATAAAAGGAAGAGGGAAATGATCTTTGCGAGTTGCCTCATTCAATCTTCTATAGTCTATGCACACTCGCCATCCCGTTATAGTCTTCATGGGTATGAGTTCATTTCTTTCATTAGGCACCACGGTCATTCCTCTCTTCTTTGGTACGACTTGTACAGGGCTGACCTAAGAATTATCAGAGATAAGATATATTAACCCTGCATCCATGAGTTTGATCACCTCTTTCTTCACAACCTCCCAGCATATTGGGGTTTAAACTTCTCTGAGGTTGCACCACTGGTTTGAAATCATTCTCAAGCAAAATCTTATGCGTGCAAAACGAAGGACTAATACCTCGAATATCCGAAATCTTCCAAGCAAGAGCACGCTTGTGCTCCCTCAAGACCTCCAATAGGCTATCCTTTTGCTCCGTTGTCAAACCAGCAGAAATAATGATGGGGAGTTTAGATTCAACCTCCAAAAATGCATATTCCAGATATTCTGGAAGTTGCTTCAACTTGAGTTTTGGGGGTTCCTCAATTGATGGTTTCAACCTTCCTTCCTCAGTAAATACTATCTTCTCAAACCCCCTTTTACATACCACCTCCTGACAAGCATTCAGTTGAGCCATCACATTCTGAACATCGAAATTCTTACACTCTTCTCCTCCAATTGCGGTCAAACTAAACTCCAAAAGATCACCGCATAACAATTCCTGCATAGAACTCATCACAGTGATATTAACACAGTCAATAGCATAGCAGCACTTAAAGATTGTTTCAGTGCTGATGGGATTGTCACAGTCAACTCATCTGCACCCACTCTTAAAACTAGTTTTCCATTAGTAACATCTATCAATGCTTGTGTAGTAGCAAGAAATGGTCATCCCAAGATTATCAGGACCTCAACATCTGCATCCATGTCCAAGATAACAAAGTCAACAGGAAAAATGAACTTTTCAACTTTTACCAGGACGTCTTCTATGAATCCTCTAGGGAATTTGACCGAGTGATCAGCTAACTGCAAGCTCATCCTTATAGGCTTTGGCTCACCAAGCTTAAGCTTCCTAAACAATGAATAGGGCATCAAGTTTATACTTGCCCCAAGGTCTGCCAAGGCTCTCTCCATAGGCAATTCACCTATTAAGCATGGAATAATACAATTTCCTAGATCCTTGAGTTTCTTAGGTAACTTATTCTGCAAAATAGCCGAACACTCCGCTCCAATAACTGTAGTAGAAACCTCTTCCAACCGTTTCTTGTTTGAGAGCAAATCCTTCAAAAACTTTGCATACTTGGGCATTTGTGCAAGAGCTTCCACAAACGATATATTAATATGCAACTACTTAAACAAATCTAGAAACTTACCGAAGTATTCTTACTCCTTGTCTTTTTTTAAGTGGCCTGAATATGGAATTAGAGGCTTGTAAGGCTGAATTGTCGATGTCTTGGCCTTTCCTAGATCTTCTTCCTTATCAAGCTCCTTATCCTTACCCTGTGTAGTGGCTTGATCCTTTTCAGCATCCTTGTCTTCTCTAACCTCAACCCGTTTATCCTAGACAACCCTTAGCAATCCCATAGTGTCAGAATGCAATTCCCTTCCACTCCTAAGGGCCACCGCCTTCACCTGCTCCCTCGGATTAGGTTCCGTGTTCCTAGGTAAGGACCCTTATGGTCTCTCTGATAACATTTTTGTAATCAAACCCACTTGGTTTTCCAAATTATGGATGGAAGCCTCATGATTTCTTAAAGTAGCACCTGTTGCTTGCTGGCGCTGCTCTGTGGTTTGAATGAACTTGGAAATCATATCCTCCAAGTTGGACTTCTTTTCAGTAAAAGGTGGTGGAGGAAGCCTTTGGAATCCAGGTGCAGGTGCATTACCTCGAGAAATTGGTGGATTACTCCATGAAAAATTAGGGTGATTGCGCCAGCCTGGATTATATGTGTTGCTGTAAGGGTTGTTATGAGATCGCACAGGATTGCTAACATAATCAACTTGCTCCATATAATGATGAACCACTAATGCGGTTGATTGATCAGCTGGAAAATATTGGGGTGACTCAGATATTGCCATCCCATCAACCTTTGCTACAAGGGTGGTCATCATTTCAACTTTATAGATCCCTGCTGCTCTTTGCCTTGTCCTACCATTACCCCACTGATGGTTATTTTTTGCCATATTTTCAAACAATTGTAGCGATTCCTCAGGAGTCTTCACATTAAGTGTACCACTGGCAGCAGCATCAATGGTTTGTCGAGTCGGGTAATCAAGCCCGTTATAGAAGGTAGATACCTGCAACTAATTGGGCATCTGATGATGTGGGCACCGCCTGAGTAAGTCCTTAAATCTTAGCCATGATTCATGAAGAGGTTCATTATCCATCTAAGTAAACGACGTGATATCATTTCTCAGTTTGGCAGTTTTGGAAGGTGGGAAGTAGTAGTCTAAGAATGTTTCCGCCAACTGGGCCTAGGTTGTGATGGAATTCCGATCTAAAGAACTGAACCGCTACCTTGCTTTTCCCCTCAATGTGAAAGGAAAAAGATGCAACTTCAAAGCTTGATCTGTCACTCCATTTTGTTTAACTATTTCACAGATGTCTAGAAACATCTAGATGTGAGCATGGGGATCCTCATCAGCTAAACCATCGAATTGGCATTGATTATGAATCATGTTCATTGTAGAGGCTTTGACTTCAAAATTGTTGGCGTCTATTGCAGGTCTGACTATATAAGATCCCGTGCCATCCAATGTAGGTTTGGCATAATCAACCATCGTTCAGCGTTGATCTGCCATTGCTGCAACTAAATTCTCACCTTCACTAAACTGCAATTCCTCTTCACCTAATTGCTGATTTTCAAAAACTGGATTTCCCGTAGCTTGTTCAAAGGCACTCCTCAACCTTCTTCTAGATGTCCGCTCAATCTCTAGGTCAAAAGCAAGAAGTTTGGACAAAGAGCTCCTTGTCATAAACTATAAAGAAAATCAAGGGAAAATTAGTTACCTCCAAAAGAGTGAATGTTACACAACAAATACTAAAGAATAAATCGTTAATGTAGTCAGCGTTGAGCTTTCTTAATATCGCCGATCCCCGGCAATGGCGCCAAAAACTTGGTGTTGACCGTAATCACACAAATTTAAAAATCCTTTTCTATGACTCTCTGTTACGATCAATAAAGCAAGTGCACCTATCGATTGTAATAGTATAGAATTGTGTTTAGGTATTGTTTCCTCAAGGATCATCAAGTACCAATAATAACTATAAACCGATTATCTAACTGCATAAATTCGAGAGATTCAGCTTAAATTAAAAACACTTAACAAAATCTAAAGTAATTAAAACTAATACGATAAATTAAAATCACTAAATTTAATACTTAAAAAAATACCCTACCTTTACTACTCCTCTAATTATCATGTAACTTTACCCTTTTTATAAATTAATTAACAAATAGTGGTTATCTCTGAATCGCGGAGTATCTAACACTAAGCCAATGTTCTTCCCAGATTCATTAGCTCCTAACCTTAATCGCATTGATAAAGATTCCTCTTTTATCAAAAATTGATTAGAATTACATTAACACTCTAGAACCTTGAATTAGATCGAATTATCTAATTTAATATAATACGGAAAATTCATGTTCTCTATCCCTATTTTACATACAAATTCCTTTATTCATGTAAGATCTATTCAAACAAGAGATTTTCCAATCATCTTCTAAGAAATCAATGCAAATTCAATGTTGGCCATACATCAAATTAACAAAACACAACGAATAACATGAATAAACTTAGAGATTTCCACTATTCAATAACTATAAAATTAGTCCAACATTACGTGACAATTAGAGTTCGTAAGGTTCGGGTATGAAATAAACTAGCCACTCATGGTTTTCAAGTTACAACTCAATAAAAAAAATAAAATAAACCCCTGTGCATGAACCCTTCGAAAGATGAAGAGGAATCCGTTGATGTTGCTTTCCTCTCGGAATTCTTCCTAAGCGTTTTGTCTTCCTTCGAATTTTTTTCTATCTCCCTTCGGTGTCCCCTTTACCCTTCTGGAAAAAATGAGAATATATATATGCATGGAAGCCTAAAAGTCTCTTGAAACGACTGACTTTTTTCAAGCACATGGTCTCGACACATGGCTTATACATGGTTGTGCCTTTGAATAATGTCAGTAAAACCCACAAAAATAACACACGGCCTTGTCTCAGACTGTGTACTCAACCGTGTGTGCTTCTGTAGATTTTCCAAGCTCAACACATGGCCGTGCCTTCAACCGTGTGTTCAGCCATGTGTGCTTCTGTGGGCGTGTGATGTGCTCAAAACCAAGTTCAAGCACTATCAAATGACTCAAGAAAACAACTCACAATTCAATCACAAAACTGGTCCAATGTGGATGATAAATCACGTGAAACCCTTTGAGATTTGATGGAAAAATGAAGATCAAATGATGTAATTGCAATCCCTATTTGTAATCTTCACCAAATAACAACAAAAAGAGATTAGATCCATGTGAAATCAGATCAAAATTGAAGCATCAAAACCGTGATTTCCACTTTTTCTCCAATTCCAATTCACGCCAACACTAAAATGATATTGAATTCAAGTACTAAAAGACAATCAATCTTAACAAGACAATTGTTCACGAATTTCATTCACAAATAAGTCCAAGAAACTTCAAATCCACCCTAGATATGACTCACTAAAGAAGAAGTGAAGAACAACAAAGAAAGAAATCGATATGACTCACAATTTCTCTTTGTTGCACTTGCCACAATTCCAATTCTTGGGTTGAAATTGATAAGAGGTTTTGAACTAGGATGAACCCTAATTCCCACACGTGAAGTGTTATGTTTAATCTACAAAAATGGCCTCCTCAAACCCTACTATAAGCAAGTATTTATACTTGCTACTCCTAGGGTTAGAAAATGGTCAAAATCACAAGTTTGCCACTTTTAAGGTGGCTAGTCCTAAATGAAAATTACAATCAAAATAAAAGTGTTCCAAAATGATTACAACATAAATAGTCCATGAAAATGAAAAATATATAAAAGAAATTGGTCTTCAAGATGCCGGTCTTCTATAGGATTCATCGGCTCAGCTCATCGTCGATTCAGGTCGGTCCATGGATAACCCACAAGCTGAGTCTGAGGGAGTTTGTCCAGTGCCCTATAAAATATGATAAGTGTGCCTGTTGGAAAACATAATACAAGAATAATAGAAAAGAGGTTAATTTATAAATAACTCTGGGGTCGATCTGCTCAAAATGGGCCCTCATCGCCAAAATTCGAATTCCTTTAGTTCTTGCCCTAATGATAGGTCTTGTCGGATTTTGATTCCTATCATCTCCTCGGGCCTCAAAAAGATTTGTTCTCAAATCTGGTAGATCAAATGTAGTAGAGACTTTGTTTCCTCCTAGCAAGCTACCTGAAGAAATATCACTGCAAAATCCCAAAATTTGAAATACCACGGGTGGTGATTGTTTTCTCTCCTCCATTTCTAGGATGTGTCTCATCTGCAACACAAATAATGCTCCATTATCCAATAAAGTCACCTCTGTATCAACCTGTTCCACTGAAACCGTTTCCTCCTTTTCTAACTCATCTGTATGTTGCTGATCCTAATGGTCTTCTAATGGTTGACCCGACTGCTCATTACCCTCTGAAACCTCTGAAGGTGAACATAACCGTCTTTGAACAGTCTGGTTCTCTGGTGGTCTGCTCGTCTGACTATGATCATCAAGATCCTCTGAAGGTTGGCACATCGGTGTCTGACAAATTTTATGCTCTAAGGGTTGGCTCGTGTCATTAGAGCCCTTAAAAACCTTTGAAGGTTGGCATACCTGCGTCTGCACATTTTGGTCCTCTGAAGGTTTGATCATGTGGCTATGATCCTCAAGATTCTGTGATGGTTGTTTTATCTGTCTTTGCATCTCCTAGACCTCTGATGGCGACATAGGGTTCAATACTATACGTTTACCATCTTTTTTGAACATATAAGTATTTCTATACCCATCATGTAATACCATCCAGTCATACAACCATGGTCTACCAAGTAATATATGGGATGTACAAATAGGAAGAATATCACATTCAAGCTCATCATAGTACTTGTCCCCTATACTGAAGGGTACCCTAGCCCTTTAGGTCACACAAAGAACATCTTGATCATTCAACCAATGTAATGTATAGGGTTTTGGATGTGGGATAGTTTCAAGTTTCAACTTCGATACTAATAATGCAGCTACAACATTAGTATAACTACCACCATCAATAATAATTAGTATAACTACCACCATCAATAATAATTACGCACAAGTTTCCTTGTAGCCTACAAGAAGTATGGAACAAGTTTTCTCTTTGTCCCTCATCAATGGTTTGAAAGGAAGTTAAGTCCCGATGCAGTATGTTAGTAGACAAATACAACTCACTTGACATTTTTGCTTACTAATTTCAACAACCTCAATACACTTCACCACACCACGGCAACACACCTTTACACGCCCCTACACACCCACGGTGCTCACAATCAACCAATACAAGAAATGCTTATTGTTACTTCAAGTAAAGTCAAGTGAAATAATTGAAGCACAATGAAATAATTCTTGGTACTTCAAGTAAAGTTAAATAAATGAAGTACACACACAACTACTTTCAAGTAGATAGAATTAAATTCAACTACTAGTGTTTAAGTAATTAGTTCATTTACTTTCATACTTTAATGACTTGTTTGAATTTTAAATTCTACTACTCAACTTTCCTTATCCTTGCTTTGGTTTCACACCAATTACTTCACAATGGGCAGCACCTCAACACATACAAAAATACACAACTTTACCACCACACTTCTCCCCTTTTACTCATGGTTCCACACCAATCACGCCTCCAACAACATGGTCTATACTACACACACCAAAGCCCACACCAAATGCACCCACTCTTCACTAAATTCAAAAAATACAACCAAAACCACAACTTCTACATAAGATAAGGCAACCCACTTTCAAATTTAAAAAAGACTTCAATAAGTATAGAATTCCATAAATGGTAAGAAGCTATTTCAAATTCAAATGACACACAATTAAACAATGACTTGAATGTGTGTTTTGAAATTTCAAATTGGCTTCTTAATTCACACTTCAAATCTGAATTCAAATATGGAAATACAAGTGTTACTCCTCCACTTTTCCGAAAACAAAAGTACACAACACATATCCACTTCACCAATTGAACACTACTCTCAATCCTTCACGGTTTGCTTCAAAATGTACTGTACAATCATGACTAATAATCAAAGGAAGCCAAGAGTGTTCAAGCCTCCAAGTGTACAATAACTAAACAACAAGATAATACTTCCACAAAAAAATTTGAATAGGTCAATCTTCACGCCAACAAATTGGATCAACTCTCACGGCAACAACACAAATACTACATTCCACTTCCACGGCAACAATAAGAAATGGCAACAACAACAAATACACTTCCACTTCCACAGCAAGGATAACAAGATATACTCTACTTTCCACAAATTTAATCCACAACTTAACAAATAGGCAGCAATTCAAATTTGAATTTCAACGTCTTCACTAATTGCAATCCTTCCTCAATTGGTAAGAAATGAATTTCAATTTCAAATAACACTCATTAACTCCCACAACTTAATTGATGTGTTTAAATTCAAATAGATTCCTTCCTATTCAACACAATGCAAATCTATAAAATACTTCTCCAATTCAAAATTTGCACAATGGAATTACAACAACAAACTTCACAAGCTCCTTCACGCAACAAGCTAGTCACGACAAGAAAAGGCAATTTTTTTTTCAAGTTCAAAAAATGTTGAATTAACAACACTTCTACTCTCCTTCCCTTCCACAAAAATGATCAAACACAAGAAGCTGCAACAATCCCTCCAATCCAACTTCAACAAGCAGCAAATCAGAATTCCAATTAAGACAATTTTCGTAACTCAAAACTACAACACACAATTTCGGTTCAAATATGATGAACCCTAATTGAAGATGATAATCACGAAATTAACCAACACTTAATCCCTTCTCTCAACTTGTGCTATGATACCAAAAGATGATGTGCTCAAAACCAAGTTCAAGCACAATCAAATGACTCAAGAAAACAACTCACAATTCAATCACAAAACCGGTCCAATGTAGATGATAAATCACGTGAAACCCTTTGAGATTTGATGGAAAAATGAAGATCAAATGATGTAATTGCAATCCCTATTTGTAATCTTCACCAAATAACAACAAAGAGAGATTAGATCTACATGAAATCAGATCAAAATTGAAGCATTAAAACCGTGATTTCCACTCTTCCTCCATTTCCAATTCACGACAACACTAAAATGATATTGAATTCAAGTACTAAAAGAACAATCAATCTTAACAAGACAATTTTTCATGAATTTCATTCATAAGTAAGTCCAAGAAACTTCAAATCCACCCTAGATATGACTCACTAGAGAAGAAGTGAAGAACAATAAAGAAAGAAATCGATATGACTCACAATTTCTCTTTGTTGCACTCGCCACAATTCCAATTCTTGGGTTGAAATTGATAAGGGGTTTTGAACTAGGATGAACCCTAATTCCCACACGTGAAGTGCTATGTTTAATCTGCAAAAATGGCCTCCTCAAACCCTACTATAAGCAAGTATTTATACTTGCTACTCCTAGGGTTAGAAAATGGTCAAATTCATAAGTCTGCCACTTTTAAGGTGGCTAGTCCTAATTGAAAATTACAATCAAAATAAAAGTGTTCCAAAATGATTACAACATAAATAGTCCATGCAAATGAAAAATATATAAAAGAAATTGGTGTTCAAGATGCCGGTCTTCTATAGGATTCATTGGCCCAGCTCATTGTCGGTTCGGGTCGGTCCATGGATAACCCACATGCTAAGTTTAAGGGAGTTTATCCATTGCCCTATAAAATATGATAAGTGTGCCTGTTGGAAAACACAATACAAGAATAATAGAGAAGAGGTTAATTTATAAATAACTCTAGGGTCGATCTACTCAAAATGGGCCCTCATCGCCAAAATTCGAATTCCTTTAGTTCTTGCCCTAATGATAGGTGTTGTCGGATTTTGATTCCTATCAGCGTATTTCCTTGACACACGGCCGTGCTCTTCCCCTATTCCTTCCAAAAAGCATTTGTCTTCGTGTTTTCTTATCCGATCTCAATCCAAGTTGATATCTTCTCTCAAAATAGTAGTCCTCAGTCCTGAAACTGAAATATTTTTTTAGTATCAAAAGTCTTCAAAATAACATCAATTTATTACATACACCACTAGGATTCATTAGAATTATAAGTGTTAATTTGTACTTATCAACAGGAAGGTGAAATTCATAGCTTTCATGTTGAAAGGGTTGGCTACGGACTGGTCGACTAGTATGTCTAAGTTAGTAGGAGCTCCTATCTAGTAGCAAAGGTTCAGGGAGCTGTTCTATGCAAAGTATTTTTCCTAGTAGCATTAAGGATAGGGTAGAGACAGAGTATTATAATTGCCAATGAGACAATTGGACTGTGGAGGAATATGAAGTGGAGATGAATCGCTTAATTAAATTTTTACTTGAAGCTATTTGTAAAGATGATGCCTCTAGGGCGAGAAGATTTTTGAGAGGCTTAGAGCTTAATCTCTAGCATGAGGTGGGATCCTTTCAATTATCCACTTACGTAGAGGTTGTTGATAAGACTAAATTCTTGGAATAGAGCAAGAAGAGAATAGAGGAATAACTGTCTCATAGGTCAAGAATTGCCTTGGGAAAGAGACTTACCTCTAATATGTCATATGCTAATAAGGGAAAGAGGCCTACAATATATCAAGCCAAACCTGTGACCTTCACGCTTAGACTCATTCAGACTAGGCTAGTGCTTCTAGCATTGCTTCCACCACCACAGGCAAGACTAGGAAGAAGATGTCTTAGATGTTTGAGACCACATGATTTGCATCAATGCAGTTGGCATGAAGAGGCATGCTTTTCCTATGGCATGACCAGGCATCTTAGTAGGAATTGCATAGAGAAATCAATTCCTTAGATATTTTGCTACTCTTGTAAGCAAAGGGGGCATAAATCCTTTGAATGTGGTGCTTCCTTTAACCAGACGATTGTAGTACCTAAATAGTTTCTAGCATAGTAGCTAGTAAGACCTCCACCTAGAGGACTAATGGGTAGACCCCAACACCCTGGACCGAGATAGAGGGCACTCGGTCATGTATTTACTCTATAGCAACAACGGCAGTAGGATATTCTAGGCTAATACACCATTGCAAGTACTTTGCTTATAAATTTAGCTACAACTTATATATTATTTGATATGGATGCGACACATTCATGCATATCACCTATCTTCATACATCTGTGTGGTTTAAAACCTGTGTTGTTGAATGATACTATGGTTGTGAATACTCCTTTTAGAGTAGGAGGAAGATTAGATCAAATGTGTAGGATGTGGGAATCATAATACACGGAAAGGAAATGCTAATGGATTTGTTTGTATTAGAGATGATGAAATTTGATTTGATTTTAAGGGTAAATTAATTGTCACAATCTAGTGGTTCATTTTAATTTCCCCAATGAAGATCCAATTGTATTCAAGCTGAATGCATAAAGGCTTGCAACTCTTCCTACATATGAGTTGTAGGATAAAAGTAGAATATCAGCATTGTCAATGGAGACTAGAAAAGTTACGAAGTTGGAAGATGTATACGTTGTGAAAGAATATGCAGATGTCTTTTTAGAAAATTTGCTAGACTTACCACTAGTCAAGAAGACAGAATTTTGTATTGATTTGGTATTAGGAATTGTACTAATATCCAAGGTGCCTTATAGAATGACACCCATTGAATTATCAGAGTTGAAGACCTAGCTTCAAGAGTTGCAAGATAATGGGTTTAATAGGCTAAGTGTCTCACCATAGGGTGCTCTAGTACTCTTTGTTAAGAAGAAAGATGGGAGCATAAGATTATGCATAGATTACAGAGAGTTGAACTGAGTCACGATCAAGAATAAGTACCTCCTCCTTAGAATTGATGACCTCTTTGAGCAATTACAGGGAGCTCAAGTCTTCTCCAAAATTGACTTGAGATTAGGATATCATTAATTAAGGATCAAGGAAGAAGACATACAAAAGACTGCCTTCAGGACTAGGTATGGGCATTATGAATTCTTAGTAATGCTTTTCAAATTAACAAATGCTCCAACTGCTTTTATGGATTTGATGAATAGAGTGCTTAAAGACTTGTTGGATTAGTTTGTAGTGGTATTCATAGATAATATCCTAATATATTCTAAGAGCAATGAAGAGCATGAAACACATCTTAGAGTAGTTCTAGAAAGGCTACTAGAGGAAAGGTTATATATCAAGTTCAACAAGTGCGAGTTTTTGTTGGAACAGGTATTCTTCTTAGGACATATTGTAAATAAGGATGTCATATTAGTAGATCCTAAGAAGGTAAAAGTAGTTATTAACTAGCTCAAACTGAGAACTATGATAAAGGTCAAAAGCTTTTTGGGATTAGCTAGTTATTACAAATGTTTTGTGGAAGGTTTTTTTTATCCAGCAACTCTTTTAACCTAATTAATACAGAAGAAGGTGAGATTCGTGTGGGATGATAGGTGTGAAAATAGCTTTATAACATTAAAGGAGAAATTTATAACAACCCCAATGTTAGCTCTACCTAAGACAGGAGACAACCCCAATGTCAAGGCTTAGGATGTGTGCTTATGCTGAATGGAAGAGTCATCACCTTTGCCTCTTGCTAGTTGAAACCATATGAGAGGAACTACCCCACCTATGGTTTAGAGCTAGCGGTTGTGATCTTAGTGTTGAAACTATGGAGACATTACTTGCTTGGTGAGAAGTGTAAAATTTTCACATACTACAAGAGCTTAAAATACTTATTCACATAGAAGGATCTAAACATGAGGTAGAGAAGGTGGCTAGAGTTGGTAAATGATTATGATGTAGAGATCTATTACCTCCTCAAGAAGGCTAATGCCATAGTAGATGCCCTTAATCGAAAGAAACAAATTAACATAGCAACTCTAATCACCTCTTAGAGATAGATATTGGAGGACATGTATAAGTTAGAACTAAAGATGGTGACATATGAAGTGGGAAGTAGGTTAGCTACTCTTTGTATTCAACAAAGTCTCCTTGATTGAATTAAGATAGTATAAATTGGAGATCCTAGAATTCAGAAGATCAAGAGTAAAATAGAATAGGGTGAAACCATTGAATTTAATGTTAATGTTGGTGGAGTAGTTAAATATGAATGAGATGGTGTGTTCCAGATGACATGGAATTGAAGAGGGAGATTATGAAAGAAGCTTATTACTTAAGATACATGATACATCTCGGAGCACCAAGATGTACAAAGATCTAAAGAGTAATTATTGGTAGAGAAATATGAAATAGGAGATAACAGAATTCGTATCTAGATCCCTGACATGTTAGCAAATTAGGATTAAATACCAAAGACCAGCTAGTGAGTTACAACCACTTCTTATACCGAAATGGAAGTGGGAATATGTAACTATGGACTTCGTTATAGCCCTCATGAGAGATAAGGAGAAACATGATGCAACTTAGGAAATTGTAGATAGATTGACTAAGTCTACCTATTTCTTACCAATTAAGGTAAAGTATGGATTAGAGAAGCTTGCTCAACTGTACATTAAAGAGATTGTCAGATTACATGATGTGCCAGCCACTATAACTTTTGATAGGGATACTCGGTTCGTGAGTAGGTTTTAGAAAAGCCTACATCAGGCTTTGGGTAATAAATTACAGTTTAGTATTGCTAGCTACCCTTAGACAGATGGGCAGTTTGAAAGGACAATTCAAATTCTGGAAGATGTATTACGAGTATGTATTTTGGATCGTGGGGGTAATTAGATTGATCACCTACCCTTAGTGGAATTTACTTACAACAACAGCTATTAAGCTACTATCTAAATGGCTATATATGAAGTATTGTATGAAGTATTGTATGATAGGAGGTGTAGATCTTCCTTACACTTAGATGAAGTTGGTGAAAGAAAGATAATCAGGCCAAAAATAGTGTTGGAAGCTATAGTTAAAGTGAGGGTAATAAGGTAGCGGATTCTTTCAGCTTAAAGTCACCAAAACAGTTATGATGATAAATAGTAACTCCCCTTAGAATTTAAAGCAGGGGATAAGGTTCTATTAAAGGTATTTCCAACTAAAGGGGTAATTAAATTTAGCTTAAGAGGGAAGCTATATCCAAGATATGTAGGTCCATTTGAGATTATAGAAAGAGTTGGTATTGTTGCTTACAAGTTGGTTCTACCACCAAGTTTGGTTGAGGTACATAATGTATTTCAAGTGTTAGTGTTAAGGAAGTTTGTACCAAATTTAAACTAAATAGTGGCTTTAGAGCCTTTAAATGTATAGTCGAATTTATCATCTATTGAAAGACCTATGAGAATAGTTGATACTCAGACGGAACGTGAAGTAACATGGGAGATAAAAGAAGACATGCAAAGGAAGCATCCAGAATTCTTTCCAAAACCAAGTAACTTTCAAGGATAAAGGTTTTATATGGGGGGAAGAATGTAAATACACGTAAAATGTATATTATTTATTTGTTATAAAGTAAACAAATTTTAAGAAAAGTAAATAGTTTAAAGAGATGGGATAGTTTGGTCTTTTTAGGGTTAAAATATTTAAACGTCTCTTAACCTAGCACTTCTAGAGACCCATAAGGTGACTTAACAGAAGGCAATAAGATCAATCCAATTTCATCGGGTAAGGGTTATGATCATCAAGATGATTATTTCTAATGATATATTAGTGGGTCTAAACGAATTTGTTGACATATTGTTACGGTATGGAACAAAAGCGAGAAAGAATGAGTGTAAGATCAAGTGAATTGAGGATTCGAATCACAAATTGAATCAAGTAAGTGCACAAATTCAAATAATTTATTAAGATTAACAAAATTATAAAACTAATTAGACTTAAAATCATAGAAATTATGTTGAGGAACAAATTGGAGGAGGAAAAGTGGTTCATGAAGGAACGATGTAGTATATGCTCGTACACTTGCCTATGTAAGAATACAAATGTGTTTAGAAAGGTACATAGACATAGGATATGCTTGTGTACTTGGGCAAGTCAAATTATAAAAAATTCACAAAAATGTACACAACCAAATACATAATCGTATATCTAAGCATGCCAAAATGACAATTTATACAAAAAGACTCACGACCATTAGCATAACTATGTTCTAGCTCGTGTTCCTCTATATGGCCTTTCATACGACTATGTTATTTTAGAGCACTCTCCATTTAATTCTATTTCATTATATTACAATTCTAAATTATGAATTACTTATAATAAGACATCGAGGAAGGGAATTCTACAATTAAGATATAATTAACCAATTAGTAAACCTATATTAAATTACAGGATAAAGCTAAACTTAGTCCTTTATGCTTGACGGGTTTATATCCCTTTCTTGGTAACACAAGAGATAGTCCTGAAACTACACTTCCAGGTACATGTTTATAGTGTTTTGTTGTTTGTGATTGTTAGCGTAGCATTTAAATGAATGTAATTAGATATTGGATTTAATTGTATATGCTGATTGTGCTTAGCTTGACTTAGGGGCTGGAGGTGGCAAATCCATAGGGAGCACCTTGATGATCGGTATATCGTGTTATCTTTAGTGGAGCCTTATACCAAAATGATCTAGGGTATATTAGAACTAGAAGGGGGCCATGGTGGCAATTCCTAATTTAAGACTATATATACGTAAATATTATATGTGTAACGAGGTTATGAGTACCCTTATGTTAAATGTGGGTTAAGTGAAGATAAATAACTTGATGTTTTGATATGCACTTCTACTACATTTACGTGTGTTGATATTGTTGTTTATGTGGCATGCGCTTGTTTGTGTAGTACTCACGTACTAAGCTTAGGCTCACCAAACTTATTTTTTAGCTGCAGGTGAATATGATAGACATATTGATTATGATGAGAATAGAAATTTAGTAGGTTACTATTAGGATGAATATGGAAAAGAGCATCACTATTACTATAGTGAAGAGTAAAGTGGAAGTCAATGAAGTTTTCCCTTATAGTACTTAAGAAAGTTGATTATAGAACCTATTGATAGACTATGAATCTTTAGTTATGTTGTTTTATTTCATGTTAATGGACGTTTATCCTAGTTTTAAGATTGGATTTTGATGTATTTTTTTAAAGTAATGATAATTTGAAATGATTCACCTGAGAGTCATCCATTTTCATTATTGAAGCTAAAATGATATTATTCTACAGTGGATATGAACAAGTTGAATTTGTAATGGAGATTTAGAGCCTTATCATGTGATTACTCAATAGTGACATGTGACAGGCTATAGTGTTCTAGGTTTTGGGGTGTTACATGTTTTTTAGTGTAACAATTTAGAGTTTATCATGTTAATAGGTCATTTTGGTTTGAGCCTAAGTCCAAATCAAGCCCAAGTTGGCTTGATACAAGAGGCACGACGATGAACTCAAATGGCACCCCAACTTCTCTTTTTGTATGACCTTTTAACTCGGTCAACTTTGGATAATGCTCACTACAAGCCTTACTTACCCTTCACAATTGCTCACTTCTCCATTACCTAGACACTATGGATGTGCTTCAAGTGACATGTCCTATGTTCTCCACTTTCAACTGTTTAATAGCATCATTTATAAATACCTAGGACTGTCTATGGGTATAGGGATCTAAATCTTAAGTTCTCTTGTTTTCCTTTAAGTTTTTCACACACATCTAACTACTAACTTGAGTATCAAAGTAACTATACTACATAGCTTCAGCACTCCTTAGCTCATTGCTTAACTTTATTTTGTGGGTCTTTACACATTTCCTAAATCCACAATCAATATTTAGCATTGTCTTTTAGTGAACCATGAACATAGTTGGCAGTACTAAATCAAAATCTAAAGTTACTAAAAACTAACCCAACTAAATATAACATGAACATCATCTATCTACCCAACAACAACAAAGGTCACAAGACAAGCATGATAGGTTATCTATCCTTGAGCAAATGCTTGCCAACCTCCATATTAAAAATGCACAGCTTCATGCGTGGGGGGATCAATAGTAACAACGACAGCAGCATAATTCATAGCACGCACATTCTAAAGAGCATGATGAGGATCATGCCTTCAGCCACTCTCTACCACCATCACCCCTAACAATAGCTGAATAGAACACAATATCACCTATACCCCCACCATAACCTCTTCCTGTTGAATCACATAATTGAGTAGCACCTCCTATTTCTCTATCTTAGTCATAGCCATCTAAGGCACACTCCCATTACTCCTTACACAATGTAGTCGTAGGCAAGTTGGAGGATATGATCAAGAGGCTTTCCAACCTTTGTGACACTAAGAAATCTAATCGTTCGAATTAGTACTCCTTTACCCAATGTTCATTCACTTAGGAGATCCAAGCTAAGTGCTCTCACTACGCATTTGCATCTCAATGCTTGAATTTTACAATGGAACTATTAACCTAGGCGATCACCTCAACTATTTCATGTCATAGATGTGTTTTTAGGGATGTAGTGATGCAATTGCCAATAAGGCCTCTTCGAGCACTTTAAAGAAGTCAGCTTGAACACGGTATATTTACTTGAAGTTGAACTCCATTTCTAGCTTTAGGGACCTCAGCAAACAGTGTTACTAGCATTTCCTAGCTAGCAAAATGCTAATGAATGACTCCTTTAGCCTTAACCTCATCTAATAGAGGCAAGATGAGTCTATTTGGGACTATTTGTCTCAGTTTATAGTAGCCATGCTTGAGATCCCCAATCTTGACATGCAAGTTGTTCTCAGCACTGCAATCATGGGTATGCGACCTTCAAGCCACTTCTTCCTCTCTATATCTAAGAACAAGCTAGAGAATTTTGATGAATTCCATAAGCGAGTTGCAAAATTCATCACCATGAAAAGACAACATCAAAGCTTATAGGGAGGCCAACTAAAGTTAGTCGGAAAAGAAAAAGGGTGAACTGGAGAGACCAACATCAACTTTCTAGTGGTAGATTGTTAGTTCCCCTATTATGTTATACTGGAGAGACCAAGCTAGAACTCCTTTAAGATGTTCCCCTCTATGGCATACTTAAAGGTTGAATTCCTAACCCTTGTAGGAGTTGGCATATGCCTAGGGAACTAACAACTAACAAGGTTATGCTATTTACAAGAATTAATTGGGGGAGAAGTTCTTACTATTGAGATTAGGTTGGAGGACAAGTAGGATAACTATGAGGAATTGGCCGAGGAGATGGAGACAATGCAACTCGATAGTAGCCTAAACCAAACCAAGTAGGTTGGGTAGTTTACACTTGTGGAATTAAAGTAATGTCTTGTTGACTTCCTTCAGTTTAACGAGGATGTGTTTGCTTGGTTGCCATTTGACATGCCAGGCATTCCCCTACAGGCAATCACTCATTGACTCAATGTTGATTCGATCTACAAGGTTATGAAACAAAAGAAATGCCATTTCACCCCTAAAAGGCAGGTAGCAAGTGAGGAGGAGGTGTAGAAACTACTTTAAAATAGTTTCGTAAGGAAGGAGCCTTATCCAACTTGGTTGGCCAATTAGGTGCTGGTCAAGAAATCAAACGAGAAGTGACATATGTTCATGACTTTACAGACCTAAACAAGGCCTACCTGAAGGATTGCTTTCCCCTATTGAGGATTAATCATTTAGTTGACTTAACCTTGGGTCACGCACTTCTGAGTTTTATAGATGCCTTTTTAGGTTACAATAAAAGAAGAATGCATGAACTCAATTAAGTTTACACCTCTTTCATCACTAATTTCAGTACATATTGTTACAACGTCATGCCATTTAGACTAAAGAATATAAGAGTAACTTATCAAGGCCTGGTAATGATGATGTTTAAGTCTTAGATTAGCAAAATGTGGAAGTGTATGTAGATGACATGATTATCAAGAGTAGGTCCTAATGACCATATTAAGGGCCTCTAGGAAACTTTTAATACCTTAAGAGAATACAATATGAAGTTAAATCCTTAGAAATATATATTTGGGGTTACCTTAGGGAAGTTTTTTTGGTATATGGTTACAATCCACGACATCAAGGCAAACCTAGAAAAAATTTGAGCTATCTTAGATACACAACCCCCAGGAACTATCAAGGACGTACAATACCTCATAGGTTGGATCGTCGCATCAAGTAGGTTCGTGTCTAAGTTAGTTGATAGATGCATAGTGTTCTTCAAAATTCTAAAGAACCCTTTAAATTTTTGACAGATTGAATAGTGTTAGGCAGCATTTGAAGACTTGAAGATGTTCTTGACCATTCCACTATTATTGGCTAAACCAATTCCTAGAGAAGAGTTGTACCTATACTTGTTTGTAATTAAGCAAGCTAACCTAAGCTAATGGATAGCAGCACAAGTTAGTGTATTATGTGAGTCACATCTTCTAAGGACTAGAAATTAGGTATTTGAAGGTCAAAAAGTTTACATTAGCAATGGTGATCTCTAGGTGAAAGCTTTGACCTTACTTTGTGGCTCATTAAGTAGTTGTTCGGACAGATCAGCCACTATGCTAGATATTACAAAAACTTGATGCTTATGAAAAAATGGTTAAGTATACTTTAGAAATAAGTGATATGGTGTCCAATATTGACTAAGGGAAGCTATCAAAGCATGAATCCTAGTTGATTTTATGGTAGAGTACATGACATGAGAGAAAGCACCCATCAATGGGGATATGTTGGTTTAGACTCTCTATGTTGACGAATTGTCTACTTTAGGGGATAGGGGTAGGGGCGGTGGAGCAGGATTAATATAAAGAGGACCGTATGGGATAAAGGTGCATTATAAATTAAAGTTTGGATTTCTTGCCAGGAATAATGAAGTTGAATATGAGGCACTTATGTCGGAATGCGGTTGGCAAAAGAGGTTAGTGTAGAGAGGTTGGAGGTATTTTCAAAATCCTAGCTAGTAGTCCAAGAAGTTAAAGGAGAGTATTTAGTTATGGATAACGGTATGACTAGATACTTAAAGGTTATGCAAGCATTTGGAGCAGAGTTCTTAGCTTGGACTATTATAAAAATCCTACGAGCTAAGAATTATGAGGTAGATGGAATGTCTAGGTTAGGCTCGACTGGTCTCTTCGATCTAGATAGGAAAGTGCTCATTGAGTATCTACTAAACAAGAGCATCAATAGACCACATCACCATTACCTCAAGCTATGACCAACATCAGCTGAGTCAAGTTAGATGGATCCATTTATTGTATACGTAAAGGATGGCACTATCTCGGAGTGTAGGAAGGAGGCAAGGAAGTTTCTACATAAGGCAACTCAATATACCCTCATAAGTGATAAGTTGTACTAACATGGGTTTAGCCTTCCCTACTTTAGATGTTTGAAACTTGAAGAAGCTCAACATGTCTTGGAAGAGTTTATGTTGGCTTATGTAGTAACCACATTAAAAGATAGGCCCTATATGTGAAAGCCTTTATCTTGGTTATTATTAGTCCATAATGAAGTAAAATGCTAAGGAGTTGGTTGAGAAATGTGTACAATGTTAGAAGCATACGACTATAGACTAGCTACCAAGCAATAGTCTTTTGCCGATCACTAGCCTATGGCCGTTTGCCTAATGGGGGATTGACATCTTAGGTCCCTCCCCTAAGGTAACTTGCTAATGTTAATATATCATCTTAGCTATTGACTATTTCACTAAATGGGCAGAAGTAGAGGTCATGGTCAATATCATAGAAAAGAGTGAAAATTTTTGTCTTGAATAACGTAATGAGTAGATTTAGCACACTATACCCCTTGATCACCAAAAACATAACACAGTTCGATAATAGCAAGTTCAAGGAATTTTTCTTTGATAAGAAGATTAAAATTAATTACACTTTGATGGTCTATCCTCTGTCTAATGGAAGGGATAGATAAAACTATACTAAATTGTCTTAAGAAAAGGGTGGATCATGTACAGGGCAAATGGGCAAATGAGCTTCCTTAAATCCTATGGGGATATTGAACCATGTACAGGACAACAATAGAGGAGATGCTGTCATGCCCTTTGGGCTCTTAGGACATACAACTTCCACTATATGTTACATGGAAACCTAAGAATAACCCCTCTATTATCTAAGAGTTTACCTTACAGTGTACATGACATACTTACAGTCAAATTCCTGATTATGGTTTAACATTTTTCAAGAAATACAAAGGCATATAATAATTTAGAGTAGTGAAATAATTTAACATCCACAGTACATATTATAGTTACAAAGATCAATAATCTTAATACATTTCTGTCTAGGCTAAGTATTTGAAAATTAAAATAAGAACTTAGACAAAAATACAAAGTGATCTCTCCACTAAGACCTTCACTGTTCCCTTGCTTCCTACACTAACCTTTTGCATCTATTTACCAGGCTTTAGCCAAATTTGTGCTTGTAACAAAGGAAGTCTATGGGAGTGTAAGCTATAGAGCTTAGTGAGCTATATCCTCTTTCTAAACCAACAAGTAATAATCAAGCAAGTTATTAATCAATCATATGCCATGCATGAATAATCACATGAATGTAGCAATATATACGGTTTACTAGGCATTGCATATAACACGGATTTACGCCTTCCATTGCCTAGGTTAGGAAATCATGAACTATACATTAGCTCCAGGTTTTAATTCCCTTGGGCTATCCTTTGAGATAATTTGTAAAGTCTATATATATTTTTGTAATATATTTCAATCGAGTTGAAAATACATGTATACGTACTAAGCCTATAGTGGGGTATAGATTGTGAAACGTTCGCAAAATCAATTACCCTTAAGTGATGAATCCCTGGACTAGGTATTCCTAAGTCTTAATAAAAAAGGCGGCATTTCTTGGTTCCACTTAATTCCTTAAGGTTAAGACAAGGTGTGCTCATGGAGTACACCTCCACGGGGCCTTTTTGTGCCATAGTATGATGCCAACGACCTTCACATGTAGATGTCATGATGCGTAATTCATTTTTATTTATGGCTAAATAATCTTAAGTCAAGTTATTTGATGTCCATAGTAATTCAATATAGGCACTCATAATTCATGGGAATCAAACCAATGCAACAACAAGACCCATTACTCGAGCCAGAGCTAAAGGACTACAGAGCTTAACAACAGAGAGTCCTCTTTGATCAAATGGAACTCGAAGACATTCACATAGTGTCTTCATTTACTTTATATAATTGTTTTGTAGTTAATTAGGTACATTTATCGGTATTACAAGACGACGAGCAAATACACTAGTGCTTGGTTTATGAATGATTCACAGATCATGGTGAACCTAAATGAATAAAAGAAACTGGCCTTATGCTGTGTTTTATGGATTGAGCAAAGCATCAAAGGAACTGACGCCATGTGTAGCTATTTTATTTGTGTTATTTTCCATATTTAGGATAAGTATAAATACTTGTAAAAAGACAACAAAACAAACTTTTTTTTTTAGAGAAAAGATTGGTAGCTTGTTTCATGTGAAAAGGGAGACTCTTCTCTATTTCATAAGACACTCTTATCAGTTTTAAATTAAGGTTGTGGCGAGTGTGATGTATGAAACCCTAGGTATATTAAACCTAGAACCCTGACGATGCTAGTTGGTTTCAATTACCCTAAGGATCGTCTTGAATAAGTGATGCGTAACTAGACCCCAATCAAACCTATTGACTGTAACCTAAGTTATCAATAGGTATTCCTAGTAATTTGGTTAAGAATTCTATGGAAAAGTTCTTTTGCAAAAGAACAAAAAGAGGTATTTCGTATCTCATGAAAAAGATGTGTTTTCATATATCAAAGTTGTCTTTTAGCAAGCCCCTAGTATGGTCATATATATAGCACACAACACAATATAGAAATCCTAAGTTACCTATTCTATCCTTATTCTTGTGTCACCAAGTAAGTAACTAAATAACATGGAAAATAAACCAACAAATAATAACAAAATTGAATATGTCCTCTAATGTAGTGTCCATGTAAATATATAATATTCCTAAAATATTTCATCCTTCCATGGTCACGTGAATCAAGTTGACACATGTATGTTTTCCTTCTGTGTAGCTTGATTCTTAGGCCTGCAAGTCTATGACTAGTCCTTATAGAGCTTTGTTCATCCTTTTAGCTCTAGCTCGGGTCATCGAGCTTCCAATACCATGTAATGGATCATGAGATTTTTTTTCCTTCCTTTGTGATGCTAGTTGATCTTCATCATTCCCTCCTTCCTCAAAAAGATTCGTCCTCGAATCACCTGCATCATAAAGAGTAAGATTAGAAAGTTAAAGGTAGCACTAACGTTACTAGAGTGGCTTGGCAGATCTATCTTATAAGCATTGTCATTGATGCGCTCCACCATTTGGAAAGGTCCATCGCCCCTATGATGCAACTTGGATTTGCGTTGTTCAGCAAAACGTTCCTTCCTTAGATGTACCTAAACCTAATCACTAGGCTGAAATATAGCTTTAACACGTCCTTTATTTGCTTGTCGGGCATAGTGTTCATTCTTCTTTTCAATGTTAGCTCGTACCTTCGTATATAAATCCCTAACAAATTCTGCCTTCTTTGTACCATCAAGATCAACAAACTTGTTAGTAGGTAAAGGCAATATATCTAATGGAGTTAAGGGATTAAATCCATACATAACCTCAAATGGAGAGTACTATGTAGTAGAATGTATAGTCCTATTATATGCAAACTCTACATGAGGCAAACATGTTTCCCATTACTTCAAATTTTTATCAATCATAGCATGTAGCAATGTAGAAAGTGTCCTATTAACAACTTTTGTTTGTCCATCTATTTGAGGATGTGCTACAGTCGAAAACAGTAGTTTAGTGCCTAGCCTATTCCATAAGGTGTGCCAAAAGTGGCTAAAAAACTTCACATCTCTATCACTAATGATAGAGTTAGGTAAACCATGCAATCTAACGATCTCCCTAAAGAATAAATAAGCTATATGTCGAGCATCATTAGTTTTAGAATAGGTAATAAAGTGAGCCATTTTACTAAACCTATCGACGACAACAAATATGCTATCTTTACCATTATGAGATTTAGGCAAACTTAATATGAAATCCATGGAAATGTCAATCCAAGGCTGATTAGGCATAGGTAAGGGAAGATACTCCCCATGGGGCATGATTTTAGACTTAGCCTTCTTACATGCAATGCACTTGTCATACACAAGTTATACATCATGTCTTATCTTAGGCTAGTAAAAATGTTCATGTAAGATATCCAAAGTTTTATTTACTCCAAAATGTCCCATGAGACCACCCCCATGCGTCTCCCTCACTAACAATTCACGTATGGAACTCTTAGGCACACATAATTTATCTTTCTTAAACAAATATCCCTCATGCCTATAGTAGTCCCCATACCTGCTTTCAAAACAAGTAGACCAAATTTGATTAAAATCAGTATCATGTTCATATAATTCTTTCATACTTTCAAACCCAAGCAATTTTGTATGTAAAGAGGTCAGTAAAGAATACCTCCTAGAAAGGGCGTCTGCCACCACATTTTCCTTGCCTTGTTTGTATTTGATGATGTATGGAAAGGTTTCAATAAACTCCAACCCCTTGGCGTGCCTCTTGTTCAGCTTTCCCTACGTCTTCAAGTACTTCAAGCTCTCATGATCAGAATGGATGATGAACTCCTTAGGCCATAGGTAATGCTGCCATGCCTGCAACATTCTCACCAGGGCATACAACTCCTTATCATATATTGGATAGTTTAACGCAGCACCTTGGAGTTTCTCACTGAAATAAGCTATTGGTTTAGAATCCTGCATTAAAACACCACCAATACCTTTCCCGGAAGCATCACATTCAATCTCAAAAACCTAATCAAAATTTGGTAATACTAACAAAGGAGAGTTAGTTAACTTACCTTTCAATGTTTGGAATGCTTGCTCATGTATTTCAGTCCACTAGAATTCAACATTCTTCTTCACCAAATCATTCAGTGGAGTAGCAATGGAGCTGAAGTCTCTTAAGAATCGCCTGTAGAAACTGGCTAGATCGTGGAAGCTCCTGACATCATTGGCGTTCTGGGGTGTTGGCCAATCTCGGATTGCCTTCACTTTCTCATCATCTACAGCTATTCCATTTGCTCCTACAACAAAACCAAGGAAAACCATAGATTCCATACAAAACATGCACTTTTTCAAGTTAACATATAATTGGTTTTCCCTTAAAACGGTAAAAATACTTTGCAAATGTTGTACATGATCATCTAAAGTCCTGCTGCATATCAAGATATCATCAAAATAAACTACAACGAATTTTCCTAAGAATGGACGCAAAACATAATTCATTAATCTCATGAAGGTACTAGGTGCATTAGTTAACCCAAAAGGCATTACCATCCATTCATACAATCCATGTTTGGTTTTAAAGGCAGTTTTCCACCCATCATCCTCTTTCATACGAATTCGGTAATAGCCTTTTTTAAGGTCAATTTTTGAAAACAAGCATGCACCATACAACTTATCAAGCATGTCATCTAATCTAGGAATGAGATGTCTATACTTAACTGTGATTTATTGATTGCCCTGCAATCTATGCACATATGCCATGTCCCATCCTTCTTTGGCACTAAGATCACTGGAACTGAGCATGGGCTTAGACTCTCTCGCACGAACCCTTTTTCCATCAACCCATCCACTTGTTTCTGAATTTCCTTGGCCTCCTCTGGATTAGTTCTATATGCTGGCCGATTAGGAATGGAAGCACCCGGCATGAAATCAATTTGATGCTCTATCCCTCGTAGAAGGGGTAATCCTTATGGCACTTCTTCAGAGAACAAGTCTTCGAATTCCTGCAACAAAGAAACAACACTAGGCACAGAAGAGTTAATGTCAGCATTAGAAAAATATAAATCCTTATACATAAGTACAAGTAATTGTTGTTTTACCATCACTGCACTCTTAACCTCACCCTTCCTCGCCATTCCCTCTACTCTCAGTGTTTGTGTGTATTTGCCCTCTTTGCTCACAAGTGTTTATTTTTCGCTCATTTTATTTTTCTCACGTGCACTTGAGTGTTTTTCCTTGAATTCCTTTGCAATTCTCATATGATCTTCACTAGCTTCCCATAGCTTATGAGGCATGAGAACCACTTTCCTTTTGTTTAAAATAAAAGAATATTGGTTCTTGTACCCATCGTACATAACCTTCCTACCAAACTGCCAAGGTCGCCTTAATAAGATGTGGCTAGCCTACATAGGTACCACATCACACATAAACTCGTCTTTGTAGCTCCCTATAGAGTAGGCTATAAGTACCTGCTTGGTCACCTTAACCTCCCCACAATCACTCAACCACTACAATCGATATGGTCTAGGATGCTTCATTGCTTTCAACTGCATCTTTTCTACTAGCAAAGTGCTAGCAACATTAGTGCAGCTGCCACTATCAATTATCAAGCCACAAACTCTACCCTACACATTACACTGTGTATGAAAAATATGTTCACATTGGATCCCCTCACCATCTTCCTAGGGTTGTACACTAAGTACTCTTCTCGTAACATACAACTCACCACTCATAGGTCCCTCTGAGTTAACATCCTCATACTCCTGTGATGGTGACTCCTCCTCCTCCTCAGAGCTCACACTCTCTACATCCCCACTATCACTGATAATCATAGCCTTCTGATTTGGACATTGGGATGCAATGTGCCCAAATCCCTAGCACCTAAAACACTTTATATCTCTCGTCTTGGAAGGGGGTTTAGTGTCAATCTTTTCTTTAGGTGTAGCAATTGGATTCTTAGCCCTCACATCCTCCTTAGGCTTTGAATTGGTGGAGTTTCTCTTCCACATGGATTTCCATGGAGTTTTAGAAGTCAAGCCAATCCTCTGCTCACACATGTATTTTAGCTGTTGCTCTACTTTAATAGCTTTATGCAGTAACTCTTCCATATCTAAGTAATGGTGAAGATCTAGTACATCAGCTATCTCCCCATTCAACCCGTTGATGAATCTAGCCATAGTGGCCTCATCCTCCTCCTCAATTCTTGCCCTAATCATGGCCATCTCCAACTCTTTGTAATAATCCTCTACACTATTATTCTCCTGAGTCAACCTGATGGGAAATTTTCTGGCACCATCTATGCTTTCAGAACTAGATTTGGACGATGATCCGAATCACTCATATTTTACTTCATTTCTTTTTATCTAATAAGTATTTGAGAAATAATCTTACAGATACAATAATAATTCTCCATGGGATGCCAACATGTCCTACATTAGTTGATGGCCACGGAACATCATCAAATTTGCATTCAAAGGCTCGTTGTGACTGTTTCCATTTCGAAGCATTGACTCATGAAGATTTATAATATTTTGTACTTTGTAATTGTTCTATGGACTATTTTATGTTGTATTTTCTTTTAGGATACTTTCATTTTGATTGTAATTTTCATTTAGGATCGGCCACCCTAAAAGTGGCAAAGTTGTAATTTTGTGCATTTTCTAACCCTAAAGGGAGCAAGTATAAATACTTGCTTAAAGTAGGGTTTAAGGGGGGCATATTTTAGATTTAGACAAACACTTTTCATGAGGATTAGGGTTCTTCCTAATTGTCATTAGACTCTTATCAATTGCAATCCCAAGAGTTGAAATTGTGGCGAGTGCAACACTTGAAATTGTGAGTAATATCAATTTCATTTTGTTGTGATTTCTTTTCTTCTCTAGTGTGTAATAACTAGGGTTGAATTGAGATTGTTCTTAGTTAGATTTGCTTCATAACCATTTGAATCTGTGTGCTTAATTGGGTTACTTTTACGCATGAATTTGATTCATCCATTGTGTATGCTTTTTGAGTGGTGAAAGTATTGGTTGTGGAAAGGGAGATCACGGTTATTTTCTTGTGGATTATTAGTAGTAATCACGTGGGTTTTGGAGTATAATTTTTTATTACCATTGAGGATTATACTATTGTGTTGATTTATTTCATGTAATTCATCATTCGGTCCATATATTGCAATTAGGGTCACGTTACAATTGCTTCACCTTGAATCGAATTGTGCTAATCTTTTAGAGATTGTTACTTGGTTTAATTTGCATGTGCTTAATCCCCTTTTAGGCACATCATCTTTTGGTATCAGAGCTTGAGGTTTAAGAGGGGGATTTGCAATTTGGAGTTCGGAAATCTAGGGTTATTATTACCTTGATCCGAAATTGTGTATCAAAGAATTGAATTATTTCAATTGTGTTGTTGAAGTGATTTCCTTGTTGTTAACTGTTGTGGAAGTGGAGTACTTACTATATTCTTTGTCTCCTTAAGTTAACCGTGATTAATTTAAGGGAAATCATCATTGTCATCATTTGAGGGAAGTGAAATTTGAAGCCTAGAAGAGTGTTGTTTTGAAATTCTTGCCATGTGTTATAGTGTTGTGTGTGGCAAAGTGGTTATCTTATTATAGCTTCTTTGTTATTGAATTTTCCATGAAGGGAAAGGGAGTAAGAATTTTATGTCCTAGTGTTTGATTGTGGAATTGGAAATACAATATTTTGTGGTGAAAAGAGATGTGTAACCTTTGTGAATTCGAAATTGGGGAGAACAATTTGCAATTTCCAAATTCGAGTAGTGTGGAAGAATGGAGGTTATTTGATTTTCAAAACAAACATTAAGATTGAAGGAGTTAATGTGTGTTTGTTTGAATTTGAAAATTATTTCTTACTAATTGTGGAAGGGTTGCAATTAGTGAAGTGGTTTGAATTTCAAATTTAAATTGCTGCCTTTTGTATAAGTTGCGGTTTGAAATTGTGTTTAAAGTGAAGAATTTGCAACGTGTTGTCCTTGAACTTTTCGTGAGGAAGAGTTGTGAATTGATGAAATTTGTGTTGCATGTGGTGAGAAGAAGGTGTTGCACCGTGAGTGTTGTTGTTATTGTTTGAATTTAGTACATCGTGTGTGTATTGTGTCAGTGGCGGTGTAAGTGTGTTGTACTTGAGGTGTTGTAAAGTGGTGTGAAATTGTGTTGTATTTGGGGAGGTTGTTGCACCATGACTTAAGAAGTGTGTATGTGGAGTGTATTTTTACAAATTTAGTGAAGGGTGTGTGTGTATTTTGGCATGGTTTTGTGTGTGTTGATTAGAGAATTATTGCTAGTGGTGAGATTGGTGGTGGAACCGTGAGCAAGGGAGTTTTGTGACAGTGGAGTTGTGCATTTATGCTTGTGATAAGGTGCTGCAATTTGTGATTTATTATAGTGAGAAACCTTAACAAGAAAGGAAGGTTTTGAGTAGTAGAATTTGAAATTCAAACTAATCATTAAAGTGTGAAAGTAATTGGCTAGTTACTTAGGCACTTGTAGTTGAATTTAATTCTAACTACTTAAAAGTAGTTTTGTGTGTACTTCATTTATTGAACTTCACTTGGAGTACTAAATTATTTCCTTGTGCCTATAATTCCTCTTGGAACATGAGCTATTGCATTATTGTGGTTGTTAAACGTGTGGGTTGGTGTTGTTGAAGGAGTGTGCTGAAATTTGTGGGATTACTTCTTAAATCACAACATGTCCAATGAAAGTGTGAATGGGGGAATTAGCAATGAAGCCAATAGTCAGGTTGGTGGAGGTTAGGGTCATAATATTGCAGGTAGGAGGACTTTGGAAGAACAGCTCTAGGATCTTACTACCATAGTTGCTACTTTAGCAACTAGGATTGATAGGATGACATTACCACAACCACCAGTGGTGAACCTTCAGGCACCACCTCGGGTAGCTCCACAGAATCCTTAGAGAGACAGAGTAGTGGGAGATAGAAATCTGAATAGAAGGATGGATGAGGATCATCATCCATATAGGGAAGAAAGGAATGACAACTTTTAGGCTAATCTATATCATAATAGGGATTTCAAGCCACTTTGAGGATTGGAATATGTGAAGTTGCAGATGCCTTCTTATGATAGCAAGGGATCAGCTGATGATTATTTGGACTGGGAGGACAAGGTCGAGGGTCTCTTTGAATGTTATGAGATCGATGATAATACCAGATTTCGATTGGCTACTATCGAGTTTACATGATACGCTACACTATGGTGGAAGAATTTGATTATCTGCAGGCATAGGGATAGAGAGGTTGAGATTTAGACATGAAGGGATATGAAAAGGGTGTTGAGAAAAAGATTTATTCCTGAGCATTACAAACAGGAACTGTTTATGCGATTGTAGATTTTGAGGCAGGGAGGCAAGACAGTGGATGATTATGTGCAGGAATTTGAAACCTTCATGATTATATTTGGGTTAATCGAACCTCCAGAACAAATCGTAGCATGCTTTGTCTCGGGTCTGAAATATGAGATAGCGTGTGTTGTTGAGTTGCAACGCTATAGTACACTTGATGAGGCTATTCAGTTAGCCTTGAAAGTGGAGACGTAAAGGAGGTCCAACTTGTTCAGGGGTCCAAGCAGTAGACCCATAGCAATTGATGGTCGATCAGGGGGAATAAAGGCGGTAAGTGAGACAGTGAGAGTAGTGGATAAAACTACCCCAAACACTGCTAGAGAAAATATACCCACTGGGAAGGGTAAAGAGGTAATAGTACCAGACGTGAGGCAGACTGTTCCCGGATCTACTAGTGGAAAAGCACGCTAGATCAAATGCTTTAAATGGATGGGATTTGGGCATATGGCAGCATAGTGTCTAAATAAGAGGGTGATGACTATTATGGAGGGTGTTGGGAAAGATGTTGAGGTTGACAAGGAACAGATTGAGCCTACAGATTTACCAATAGCACTGCAGGAGTATTATGATGATCAGACTGTAGAAACACATGAGGAGCGTACAAGTGAACAATATCTACTTATTAATGTATTACGTAGGACTCTAACCATATCTCCTGATGATAGAGATATTTAGTGAGAGAACATATTTCATACCTCTTGCAGGATCAGAGGTAACCTTTGTGTACTTATCAATGATAGTGGTAGTTGCATGAATGTTATATCTATTGCACTGGTAGACAAATTACATTTGTCTACTAGCTTACATCCTAGCCCTTATAACTTGCATTAGTTGGATAATCGGGGTAATATGCATGTTACGCTAAGGGCGAAGATGCTTGTGAATGTTGGGCAGAAATATCACAATGAGATCCTATGTGATGTAATTCATATGCATGCATTCCATTTGCTGTTGGATAAACCCTGGTTGTTTGATTGATAGGTGTTACATGATGGATTTAGGAACACCTACATGTTCAGCATGGGCAGGTCTCACATAGTACTATCACTTATGACTCCATCTAAGGTACATCAATTTCAGGAATGGATCAGAACTACTTCCACTACATCTGATAGCAGAGAGAGCATGCTAACAAAGATATCATGGTTCAATTCCAAAAATGATCATCTAGATTTGAGGGCAAATCTTTTAGAAGCCTGAGGAGATGATGGGAAATTTTCCGCCACCATCTATGCTTTTAGAACTAGATTTGGATGATGATCTAAATCACTCATATTTTACTTCATTTCTTTTTATCTAATAAGTATTTGAGAAATAATCTTACAGGTACAATAATAATTCTCCATGGGATGCCAACATGTCCTACATTAGTTGATGGCCACAAAACATCATCAAATTTGCATTCAAAAGCCCGCTGCGAATGTTTCCATTTTGAAGCATTGGCTCATGAAGATTTATAGTATTTTGTACTTTGTAATTGTTCTATGGACTATTTTATGTTGTATTTTCTTTTAGGATACTTTCATTTTGATTGTAATTTTCATTTAGGATTGGCTACCCTAAAAGTGGCAAAGTTGTAATTTTGTGCATTTTCTAACCCTAAAGAGAGCAAGTATAAATACTTGCTTAAAGTAGGGTTTGAGGTGGCCATATTTCAGATTTAGACAAACACTTTTCGTGAGGATTAGGATTCTTCCTAATTGTCATTAGACTCTTATCAATTTCAATCCCAAGAGTTGAAATTATGGCGAGTGCAACACTTGAAATTGTGAGTAATATCAATTTCATTTTGTTGTGATTTCTTTTCTTCTCTAGTGTGTAATATCTAGGGTTGAATTGAGATAGTTCTTGGTCAGATTTGCTTCATAATCATTCGAATTTTTGTGCTTAATTGAGTTACTTTTACACTTGAATTCGGTTAATCCATTATGTATGCTTCTTGAGCCGTGAAAGTATTGGTTGTGGAAAGGGGGGTCACGGTTATTTTCTTATGGATTATTAGTAGTAATCACATGGGTTTTGGAGTATAATTTGTGATTACCATTGAGGATTATACTATTGTGTTGATTGATTTCAAGTAATTCATCATTCGATCTATATATTGCAATTAGGGTCACGCTACAATTGCTTCACCTAGAACTGAATTGTGCTAATCTTTTAGAGATTGTTACTTAGTTTAATTTGCATGTGCTTAATCTCCTTTTAGGCACATCATAACCTTTGGACTTTCCTAAGTAAGTCCCTATGATAGTGACTAGGAAGAAAACGCTTCTGCTTGATCGTTTTCATCTCCTCTTAAGTGCTAATAGGTCGCTCTCCATATTTGCGCCTATTACGCACCAACTGATCCCACCATACACTGGCGTAATCTGAAAACTCTACTACAGTTAATTTTATCTTTTTCTCCTCAGTGTAGTTGTGACATTCAAAGACATGATCCATCTTCTTCTACTATTCTAAATACAATTCCGAATCATTCTTTCCCTAAAAAGTTGGGATTTTCAACTTAATACTCCCTAAATTACTATTACGCCTCTAGATACTTCCCCTATCTCTCACATGTTGGTAATCTCCAAAATTAGATTCCTCTTCTTCATCTATCCTAACTCCTCCCCTATTATGTCTACCTACTCCTCGCCTGACAGTGGTACTGCTAGACGGTTCCTTACTCTTTTCCATCTTATCCATCCTGTTATGGATCTGCTCCAGTTCACCTATTTGGATCCTCTTCATCTCCCTCATCAATTCCTCAAACATCACTCGACTTTCTCCTCCATTAGTGTTCTATCCCGACATAATTCTAATAATTTGCAGCAAGTTACGATCACAATTACAAAAAATATATATGTATGTTCCTTACACTCACTCGTATATTGCTCACAAATGATATGCTCACAATTCCACTCGTGTCTATCTCTCACAAAATATGATCTTACCATCTACTTTTTGTAATTCTTTTGCTAGGAACTCAATTTGGAACTCCTAAACTTAAATTACTAAGTCAACACTAATGATTACTATCGGCCTAAGTCACGTGAATGAATGAAGACTAATTACACAATCTAATTGATATGGAAAAGATTCACCATTGAATAGATATGCAATCAAACACAAAAGGATATAATTTGCACTGAAACACAATGAATGATTATGGAATGTAATTTTCGAATGCACAATTTAGAAATCACAAACCATCTATAATGGTTGGAATTGGAAACAATTGATATAGAAAGTGAATTGACTCAACCAATTATGTAATTGAGAATTCAAGAAGCTATCTTGTGATTTCAATAATTGTAATTCTTTTAAGGCTGAATTTCTTTTTCGAATTTTGGTTCTTGATTCTTTCTTTTGCAACTGAATTTTATTTTTTTTTTATATGACTTCTATCTATGAATATGGAAAAAACAACAGACGAATATAGAAAAGAACAACATAATTTTTTTCATACGAATTTTTTTTTCAAATATGAATATAGAAAAGAACAACAAATGAATATGGAAAAGAACAATAAATGACTATGAAAAAAAAAAAACAACAGACGACTATGGAAAAGAACAACAGACAACTATAGAAAAGAACTAGACGAATTAAAGAAAAGGATAGAATTTACATTATTCAAAAAGCTGAAGCTCTAATACCAAATGATGTGTGAAACCCTAGGTATATTAAACCTAGAACCCCAACGATGCTAGTTGGTTTCAATTACCCCGAGGATCATCTTGAATAAGTGATGCGTAACTAGACCCCAATTAAACCCATTAATTGTAACCTAAGTTATCAATAGGTATTCTTAGTAATTCGGTTAAGAATTCTGTGAAAAAGTTCTTTTGCAAAAGAACAAAAAAAGGTATTTCGTATCTCACAAAAAAGATGTGTTTTCATATATCAAAGTTGTCTTTTAACCGGCCCTTAGCACTGTCATAAATATAGCACACAACGCAATATGGAAATCCTAAGTTACCTATTCTATCTTTATTCTTGTGTTACCAAGTAGGCAACTAAATAACATGGAAAACAAACCAACAAATAATAACAAAATTGAATGTATCCTCTAATGTAGTGTCCACGCAAATATATAATATTCCTAAAATATTTCATTTTTCCATGGCCATGTGAATCAAGTTGACACATGTATGTTTTCCTTTTGTGTAGCTTCATTCCCGGGCCTATAAGTCCATGACTTGTCCTTGTAGAGCTTCATTCATCCTTTTAGCTCTAGCTCGGGTCATCGGGCCTCCAATACCATGTAATGGATCATGAGATTTTGGTTCCTTCCATTGTGATGCTAGCTGATCCTCATTAGAGTGAGGCTTGGGTTGTTGTGAGTAATATCAACAATTGCAAGTTATTCTTTGATTCTATTAGTATGTCATATCTGGTAAGGATTCGAGAGCTTCATTTTATTGTTGTTACATGTTCAATTAGGTTTCATGTGCAATTAGGGTTCACGCCAATCTTGTTGCACAATTACTTAATTGAATCTTCAATTAGGATTATTAATTAGAATTGGATCTTGACATACAAGTAATTCTATATTCTGAATGTAGGGGAAAGCAACAACTATTTAGTTGGGTACAATTAAGATAAATTGACATTCAATCATGGCATTCAAGCACATACAGTATCCCAATTTACCCCTACATGCAATTTCAATCCATATATCCAATATTATACATATGTGAGTACGCTAACTATAAATACAAGCAAGGAACAATAATCATTGGAGTTTCACTTACCCAGCTATGTAATCCTTAGTCATAGTAACCAGGTGTCAAGTCATCTTCAAATTATGTGTCACCTAATAGGACAAAAATAACTCTATGAGTTGGGGTAAAAAACTAACTTATACTAGTTTTGCTAGTTTTATCGGTTTTCCCGGTTTTGAAGGTTTTAGTGTTTTCATCATAAAATTTTCATTTTAAGTTTTTTTTTTCATGTATTTATAGTTGTTTTAAAGGGTTTTGAATGCTATTTCCATTTATGAAGTTATTTTGGTCATTTGAAATTTAGAAGATTGCGTTATGAATCGGACAGATTGGGGGTACCCGATTTAGGTTTTGTCTAGGGTCTGTTTTTGCCTAATTTGATCTAATAATCCAAGGGAATTAATTATAACTACTTGGAATAGTGTTTAAGGCTTCAATATGGCGTGTTAGGGTTCTGTTCTTTTCAAGAAATTTTGGGAATTAGTCTACAAATTTTGGGTGGCTTTCCAATGCTTCGGTTTGCAATTGTTTCTCCCTATTTTGTATTAGTTTCATGTTTTTCTTTAAGATTTTTATTCCCATAATTTTCCTAATGTTATTTTAGCATTCTTAGGTTTTTGAAATTTAAAAATTTCGAAATTCAAATGGGTTTGGCCACGGTTTGAAGGTCTTTGAATCAATCTTGCCATTCCTTCCGATTTTCCTACTACTAAAAGGTCTATTTTGCTATCCACGCCTTTCCACAATTTCAGAGGCATGGAATACATAAAAAATACACTTAATTAGTTCCTAAACGTAGGCATCCATAATTTCCATAAATCTCCAAATTCTGATCTCTTTATATTTTTCCAAAACTTCAACATACAAGTTACATTTTGTGAGGGATTCTCAACGGTTTAGTCTCCTAACTTTAGGTTTACATTTCCAACTTATTTCCTAAGAAAAATATACTCTAAATATACATGTAAACTTAAAAAATCAAAGAAAAAAAAACCTATTATAATATGAGGAAATCAAAATATTACAAGGAAAACGAATACTAGCAAGATAGAAGGGAGTCCTACACATTGATGCTATTTGGAGTGCCTAGCCTTTCCTCTTTTTACTTCCTCTTCGTGGTGCCTTGGGTTCTGATCATCCTTGAGTTTTTTGCTCCTCAAATGACCTCTAAAATGGTATATACTATATCAGAAATTAGTATTGGTTGGGTGTTGTTTGAAGCTTGATCAATTGGTCAAAGTTAGGAGTGTGCAGTAGGGGATTGGAGTTGTGATTTAGTGTCTCCCTTTGGGTCCGATTTTTTAGTGTGTTTTTGGGAGCTTTTGGGAGTGTTTTTCTGTGGTAATTCCTTAGAAGGAAAGGAAACTTCATTTGGAGAATGAGTGGAAATAAAATCAAAACTTGGATAGCTTAGTAGAGGGGGTTTGTTCATTAGTCCATAGCTTGGTTGTTTATGTAAGAGTTTTACACAATGGGTAATGAGTCCAATCCTAGGGACATGATCTGCAAATTGAGGGGATTAGCCTTAGATTTGTTCCTCCTTTTTGCCACCTAGTTAATCTCTAATTTCCCTTTCATTTGGTCAAGCTAATCTAGTTAGTTTCCCTAGTCGTCTCTTTGGTTATTACCTAGCTAGTTTCACGTGGACTTAAGTAGATTTAGGCTAATCAATTCCTTTTTTTTCTTGTAATTAAATGGGCCTTAAATAGGGCTTATATGGGGGATTTTCTAGAGTAAATTTGGGCTCAAGATCTGATCATTTGGTGAGTCAAATGGTGCTTTATTTTTCCTCCTCTCGTGCTACATGTAAGAATTGTTTAGGGTCATGTTTTTCAACTTTTGTTTTGCCCATTTTGTTCATTTAGTAGAGTTGGGTTCGATAAAAAGTTTAGGTATTCTCATACTAATTATAAAGTACTTCATTGTCATTTAAATTTTGGTTTCATTTGAATTGAATCACGAGTTTTTTTTAGCTTAAGTTGGTTTTTCTCAATTCTGAAGGAAATCCTAATGTCGACGGTTGTTTCTAAGATTTTTGGAATTGAATTTGAGCTTTTCATATATCCTAGTTTGAGTTTGGTTTTCCTAAGGTAGCATTCTATTGTTAGGGTTTTCTTAGGCTTTGAATTCCTTAGGTTTTGGATACACTAATTGGTTTGCATGTCACAAGGCAAATCCTAATTCGTAGTTGGATTTTCGTATTTGTTTTTTTTTATGTATTTCTTAATATTTTCCTTCATACTAATTTTTTAATTGAAATTTTTTAGGATTTACAAACACCCTTCAAGCTTATAGTAACACCCTAAAACTAGGGGTGCTATAGCTTGCCACGTGTCCTTATCAGGTAAGGACATGTTAAGACTCTTAACTTTAGTCTGATACCATTTAAGCCTATATCCTATACTTTCAACATGATACAAGTACATCCCATTTAAATCTTCAAACTCTTGAAAACAAATCTTAATAAATTAATTTAAATCACTTTAGATGTTTAACTATTCTAAACTCTCAAATTCTCAAAATCAAAACGAGTCTAATCATATTTCAAAGGCTTCAAATGATAATTTCTCACTTAATCTCTATAGTAATAAAAATAATCTACATTGTTCCCTTCTTGTACATTTGACCCTAAGTCCTTGTCATGAGTAGCAATTTCATTTGTGCTTGATATATATATAAAAAAAAAATCCCTAAGGGTGAGTTAATGTTTAGTATGTATAGCTAGCAAACAAATACGCATAAACAAGCACAAATTAAATCACATGCATCAATGTAGACATTGAAATCATACAATAGATTATTATTTACTTTAGTCCACATCACAACAATGGGGTATTCATGACGCCACCAAATCATATATAGATACTTAATGTATAGTATGGTGTTAGGAATTACCACTATGGGCCTCGACACTCCTAAGTCTTTAAACTACCTAGATTATTTCCAAGCATAACTCCACTATGGATAGCATCACATAAGGATCATTAGGGTGCCCTCTAGGGATTTTCCACTACAGGCCCCTAGGTTAAGCTAAGCATAGTTAACAACCAACTTAAACCAATCTATTACATATTATTCTAATTTACAAGTATCCTAACAATCACAAAAAATAGCTAAAGTTACACATACCTAAAAATGTAGTCTTAAGCACGACTGGTCTTAGACTAAAAGCTAGTCTATAATTTATTAAAAATATCAAGAGCTTACTCTTAGTACTAGTCTAGGAATACTCTAAGTTTCTTAACCCTATTCACTTAATTGTTATAGAATTACTTATCTTTCTCTATTGGAATTTCTAGGGATTTATTAAGTGTTTAGATTGCTTGTAAATCCGATTGGGTAGAAAATAAATTGAGTAGCAATATGTCTTTAAGTACACAATCGTACTTTAGGCTATGTATTTTAACATAGTTAGTTGGATGGCCATATTTAGTGGCCATGTATCTTTCTATGTATTTTAGCATTTTGGCATGCCCATGTATACGATTGTGTAGTTGGCCAAATACCTTTTCATGTGTTTCCATGGTTTGATACACCTAAGTACATAGGCGTGTCCTTTGTCCATGTACCTTTTTTTACACAATGCATATTTCTACACGAGAAAGTACATAGGTGTATACTTGACTATGTACTGTGCTGTTCTTCATGAATTGCTTTTCCACTTTACCAATCCATTCCTTAGCTTGATTTTTATGTTCTTAAGTCTAATTGGATCCTAATTTTGTTAATTCCTATCATATTATGTGGATTGATATACTTACTTGTCTCAATCTGTCATTTAAATCCCTTAGTTTCTTGATTCTATGCTCTTTCCATCCTTTTCCTTGATCTGAATTATATCAATCTTGTTATCACAATTTACTTAATTCACCATTCCATCATTAACATAATACTTGATTATTGAAGTCCAATACTTGATGTAAGCGAGTTTAGTCCTTGTGGTTGTTTGCTAGGTTGCCGTAGGGTTCCAAAGAGTGTTTCTTTTATCTGCTACTATGCAAATGGTGAAGAAAGGAGCACTAGGTCAATATGGGGTTTATATACCTTGTCTATGAAAAGATCGAATTACCCTCTTGTCATTTTGATTATTACACGTTTGTCCTTGGAATTATATTTTAATAAATATATGATTGTATATTTTCTAAGTATTCACATTCTCTCTCCCTCTACCTCCCCCCCATAAAGACTTTTGTTCTCGAAAGTTACTTGATTCTTGAAGAGTTCTAGATATTTCTTTCACATATCATCTTTTAATTCCAAAATCACTTCCCATTCGGTCTGATTTATCTATTGTACTTTTGACATAGGGAATTACTCCTCTTTAATACTTGTTCTTTGACATCTACAATTCTGACCAGTCTCTCAATAGAGGAAAAGTTTGGTTATACATTTAAAGGCTTTAAAGCTACTATCTAATCTGGGTTTAGTACAAACTTCCTCAACATCAATACATGAAGTACATCATGTACCCTACTAAACTTAGTATGAGAGCCAAGTTGTAAGCTACAGTACCCACTTTTTCTAGAATTTCAAGCGGGCCTACATATCTCGGGTTTAACTTCTCTCTCAAACCAAACTTAACCACCGATTTAGTTAGAGAAACTTTCAATTGTACTTTATCTCCTGCCTAAAATTTCAAGCAACATCTTCTCTTATCAACATAACTCTTCGACTAATTCCAATCCCAACATTTGCTTTCCCTTACTTCATCCCAATGTAATGGGATTTGTATTTTCTTCCATATAAAGCCTCATAAGGAGTCATTTAGATGGTTACCTCATAGCTATAGTTGTAAGCAAACTCAACCATAGGTAGGTGCTCATTCCAATTACCTCTAAAGTCTTGCGCATAGGCTCTGAGTAAATCCTTTAGGATTTGAATAGTTCTCTAAGATTGTCTATTTGTTTGAGGGTGAAATGTAGTGCTGAGCTGCAGTTTTGTGCCCAAGGCTTTATGTAAGCCATTATAAAATCTACTTACAAACCATGTATCTTTATCAGAAGTTATCGTTACTAGCATACATGTAGCCTTACAATCTCCTGTATATACAATTTAATCAATTTCTCTAGTTTGTATCTTACTTTGATAAGTAGAAAATAAGCAAACTTAGTTAGCCTGTCTCTTATCACTCATTTTACATCTGGTTTTATTTTAGTATTCAGGAGGGGCTGTGATGAAATCTATTATTATGTGTTCCCATGTTCGCTCAGCAACTGGGAGAGCCTATAATTCTCTAGTCAGTCTCTAGTGTTCAATTTTGATTTTCTAACAAGTAAAGCACCTTGATGCATACTCAATTGTCTCCCTTTTATGTTCTTTCACCCATAGTGACTCTTTAAGTCTTTGTAAATTTTTATGCTTTTAGGATGGATTGTATAGGTAGAGTAGTGTGCCTTTTCATGATTTCTTTCTTTAGGTCTACATCCTCGACACGCATAATCTCATTCCATGCCTTAAGATCTCATCTAGATCCATGTTAAATTCAAGAGCCTTACCCTAATCGAGCCTGCTCTTGATTTCTTGAATGTCTCTATCTTCTACCTGATTAGTCTTGATTTTGTCTACTAAAGTTGGTTGTATACATAAAGTGGCTATCTTCACTCCCACTTCTTGAGTCAAAATATCCAATTCTAGCTTATGCATGTCATCCAACAACTCTCACTATGAAGTGATGAGAGTAGTAAGATTACCTTGTTTCTTTCTACCGACGACATTTGCCACCACATTGGCTTTTCTTGGATAGTACTGGATTTCCAAGTCATAATCCTTGATCAATTCTAACCATCTCATTTATTGCATGTTTAGCTTGTTTTGTGTGAAAATGTATTTTAGCCTCCTATAGTTAGTAAAAATCTTGCGTCTCTCTCCATATAAGTGGTGTCTCCACCGCTTTAGCATTGGTACCACTACCACCAACTTTAAGTCATGTGTTAGGTAATTCTTCTCATATAGCTTTAATTGACAGGATGCATATGCTATGACTTACTCATCTTGCATTAATACATATCTTAACCCTTGGGCTAAGGCATCATTATAAATAGTGAATTCTTCCCTACTCTTAGGTAGTGCTAGAATTGGTGTTGACACAAGCTTTTCCTTGAGTTTCTAGAAAATGGCTTCACATTTAGCATCCCACTCAAACCTTACCTTCTTTTGCGTTAATTTAGTGAGAGGAGTTGCTATCTTTGAAAATCACTCTACAAATCTTCTATAGTAACCTGCTAAACCTAGGAAGCTTCTTATATCTATTATTGTCTTCAGTCTAAGCTAATCTACTACAGCTCTCACCTTTTCTAGGTCCATAGAGATCCCATCCTTGTTAATTGCATAACCTAGGAAAACTACCTATTTTAGCTAGAATTCACATTTCTTGAATTTAGCAAACGATCTCTTTGCTTGCAACCTATTTAACAATAACCCTAAATGTTCTTCATGTTCCTTATTACTCCTAGAGTATATTAAGATATCATCTATGAAGATGATTGTAAGTTTATCCAGGAAGTTCTTAAACACCCTATTCATCAAATCCGTAAATACTGTAGGTACATTAGTTAACTTAAAAGGCATCACTAAAAATTTAAAATGCCCATATCAGGTCTTGAAGACTATCTATTAGATATCCCCTTCCTTAATCCTCAACTGAAGGTATCTTGATCTTAGGTCTATTTTAGAAAATACTTGAGCTCCTTGTAGCTGGTTAAAAAGGTTATCTATCTTGGGAAGGGGATATTTGTTTTTTACAATGACCGGGTTTAATTCTCTATAGTTGATGAATAGTCTCATGCTTCCATTTTTCTTCTTAACAAAAAGGACTGGTGCACCCTAGGGAGATGTATTGGGTTTTATGAAACCTTTATCTTGTAGGTCTTGTAACTATTTCCTCAACTCCTCTAATTCCATCGGCACCATTTTATGTACTAGTTTTGATTTGGTATAGTACTCTATACTAAATCAATGCTAAACTTTATCTCCCTAACAGGTGGTAAACAAGGACGGTCTTCTAGAAACATATTTAGATATTCTTTCACTAAAAACACCATCTCCATCTTCATTTCTTCATTAGCCTCAGTAGTCATAGCTGCTAACATATTATTTCCCCATAACTCATAAATGGGTAGTTCTATTGGTCTTTGAGCTTCCAACTTATACTTAAGATAATCTTCCTTAGGTGTGTTGAAATGTACCACCATGTTATAACAATCAATGGTGGCACGATATTCTAATAACCAATTTACTCCTAAAATAATATCAAACTCTAGCATCACCTTGCCTTGTATGTCTATTCTTACTCTTGCTGGAAGTCTTGTTACCTATTGAGTTGGGGCTATTTGATTGCCTGCTTACCTCTAAGGACAGTCAACTACCTTGTGTACCCTCTACTTACATACATAGCAGAATACCAGTGGAACTAGTGGAACTGACCTTTCATTGCAATGCTTATTGATATGCCCTATCTTTCCATAGGAGAAACATGCACCCTCTAGCCATCTGCATTTCCTTAATTCATGGAGCCCATAACACTTGGTGCATCTAATTATAAGGGCTACTATAGGAAGTGCTAAAGGCACTAGTCTAATTTGTAAAGGAAGGGATGCTATAACTTGTGATCTACTTTGGAACATTTGGGGCCTCTTACCCTTATCCTACACCATTACACTTGAGGCGGGTCTCTTACCTAAAGCTACCCCTACTTTGTAGTTTATCTATTCCTCTATCCTCCTTTTGCTCTATTCCAAATACTTAACCATGTTGACCACTTTAGCATATGTGGCCAATTGGAAGGCTTTAACCTCATGTAGGAGACTTAGTTCCAATCCCCTCAAAAACCTTCTTGCCCTGGATCAGTCATCAGCACAGACCATCTCGGGCAAGAACTAAATTAAGTGATTCAATTTTTCCTCATATTCTTTCACGGTTCTCCTCCTCTATTCATAGCTATAATATTCATTTTCCATTCTATCTCTTGAGTTGCTTGGAAAATACCTTTGGTAGAATAGTTCCCTAAACCCCCTCCAATTCACACCTTCTCTTACCAGTTTGGGAACTGATGCCCACCATTACGTTGTAGCTCCCTTCAACATAAACGCAACATAGTTTACCTTCATATCTTTAATTACTTAGAAGGTAGCAAATGTTTTCTCAATTTCTTGCATCCAATCTTCTATCTCAATTAGGTCCTCCACTTTAGGGTTGAACTCTTTTGCTACCCTAATGAACCTATCAAAACTAATTGGTTCTTCTATAGCTCTATTCTATAGGGCATTGTAGGCTTGATGTTGCTGTGTTAATAACCACATTAAGTTGTTTACAATCTGTAGAAATTGGGCAGTTTAGTCTACTACCTGACCTTATCCCCGTTATGGCTACTACCTATAGGGATTCCCTTCATTTGGGTTGCCACATCCAGTACCCCTTGATAAGCTTGATCTGGTAAATCTTCTTGGTGGCATTCTGTTTGAGAAGAGACGATTGGATAAAACCAAGAGTTAATGTTAATTCAAATGCTAGTGTTATTATACGTTGGTATATACATATGTACCTCTACATATAATTGCATACTTATATATGAATAAGTTAGAAATTAAAAAAATTGCAAATAAAAATAATAATTATAGTAAAATAAATTACTAAACAAAACATTCATCCTGTAACTTCGCCCACTCTATCTCTAACATTCTATAGATTCAACACTTAATTCATCTAAAGATCACTTCTTATTTTCTACTACTTGAAACCTATACCTATTGATCATCACCTAGTTTCTAAAGATCATCAAACTTAGCATCTAATACTATTTAAGCTGTAACACCTGGGAACCAGGGGCACTACGGCCTGTCACATGTCCTTAACAGGTAAGGACACGTTAAGGCTCTTAACTTTACTTTGATACCATTTAAGCTTATATTTTTTGTTAATCACAATTAGATAAATCCCATACTTTCAACATAATACAAGTACATCCCATTTAAATCTTCAAACTCTTGAAAAAAAATTCTTAATACATCAATTCAAATCACTTTAGATGTTTAACTATTCTAAACTCTCAAATTCCCAAAATCAAAATAAGTCTCATCATAATTTAAAGGCTTCAATTGATAACTCCTCACTTATTCTCCATACTAATTAAAGTAATTTACATTGTTCCCTTCTTGCACATTTAACCTTAAGTCCTCATTATGGGTTGCATTTTCATCTATGCCTGCATCTAAAAAAAATATCTCCGAAGGGTGAGCTAACGCTAAGTATGTATAACCTGCAAACACATACGTATGAACAATCACAAATTAAATCACATACATCAATGTAGATATCAAAATTATATAATAGGTTATTATTTAATTTAGTCTACATTACAACAATGGAGTACTCATGACCCTGTCAAATCATACATAGGTACTTAGTACATAGTATGGTTTTTGGAATTGCCATTACGGCCCCCAACACCAATGAGTCCTTAAACTACCTAGATCATTTCTAAGCATAACTCCACTAGAGTTAGCATCTCATAAGGATCATTGAGATGACCCCAAGGGATCTGCCACTACAAGCCCCTAGGCCATGCCAAGCACAAGCAACAACCATCTTAAACCAATCCATTACATATTATTCCAATTTACAACTATCCCAACAATGATGGGAATCTACCCTGCGATCTCAATCGTCAAGAACTTGCATGTATACATTTTTCTTTATCTAATAAAGTTCAAATGGTAATTTAATAGGTACAATGATCAGTCTTCACAGGATGCCACATGACCTACATTGTTGATCAAATTAAAGACATCATCGGATTCACATCTAATAGCCTGCCTCGATCAACATTAACTTGCCGAACCGACTCTTTAAAGATTATTATCTTTTGTACTTGTAATTTATTTTTGAACAATTTATTTTGTAAGCTTTTTAGGACATTTATTTGGTTGTAATTGATGGATTTAGGGCCAGCCACCTTTTAGTGGCATAGATGTAATTGTTTAGTCATTTTAACAATAAGTGGAGCAAGTATGAATACTTGCTTAAGTAGGGTTTGGAGGATAGTTGAGAGATAAAAAAATTGCTGCCTCTTTATGTGAAAATTAGGGTTCATACTCTAAATTTCATAAGACTCTTATCAATTCTTCAAGGATTGTGGTGAGTGGCAACTTAAGGAATTGTAAGTTATATCAAATTCCTAAGTTGATTCCAATTTATGCTAATGTGTCAAATCTAGTTGTGATTTGGGTTGTTCTTATTTGTTCTTGTTATCACGTCATTTTAGGGTCATTTCTATCATTGGTTTGCATGCAATTTAGTGGAATTAGATCCTAAATTGTATTGTTAATTGTGATTATTCAATTGCTAGTGAAATTGTCAATTGCATGGAAACCTCTTACTTAGGAGATTCATGCCATTCTTTGTCATTCCATGATTGGATTTTCCATTTGATCTTGTGTTGTGTGCTTGATCCTATTGAGCACATCATCATTTGGTATCAAAGCTACTTGTTTTACAAATTAGATTCATAAGGGATTAAGGATTACGTTACTTGTGGACTTGGATTTAGTGATTGGAGTTGTTTCTATTGATTACGTGTATATGTTTAGATCCTTCAATCTTTTAGGCACATCAAATAATCACAAGAAATAACTAAAGTTACATGAACCTAGAAATGTAGTCTCAAGCATAACTAGATTTAGACTAAAAGCTAGTCTATAATCTGTAAAAAATATGAAGAGCTTACTCTTAGTACTAGTTTAGGAATACTCTAATTTTTTTATCTAGTTTGCTTAATTGTTATAGAATTACTTATCTTTCTTTACATAAATTTCTAGGGTTTTACTACGTGTTTAGATTGCATGGAAATCCAATTAGATAGAAAATAAATCAATTACTGATATGTCTCTAAATATACGATTGTGCTCTAGGCTATGTACTTTGACATTGTTAGATACACGGCCGTTTATAGTGGTTATGTATTTTTTTATGTATTTTGGCATGCTTAGGTATACAATCATGTAGTTAGTCGTGTACCTTTTTATGTGTTTCCATGATACGACACACCCAAGTACATGGGCGTGTCCTTTGTCCATTTACCTTTCTATACACAATGTATATTTCCATATGGGTAAGTACATTGGCTTATACTTGACAGTGTACTAAGCTTTTTTTCATGAACTGCTTTTCCTCTTTACCAATCCATTCCTCATCCTGATTTTTGTGTTCCTAAGTCTAATCGGATCCTAATTTTGTTAATTCCTAACATATTATGTTGATTGGTATACTTACCTATCTTAATTCGTGATTGGATTCCCTTAGTAGCTTGATTCTATGCTCTTTCCATCCCTTTCCTTTATCCAAATTATATCGATCCTGTTATCACAATTTACTTAATTCACCATTCCATGATTAACATAACGCTTGATCAATGTTGTCAAAATCATGAGTCAAACCATAGAATCATTCGAGTTTACATTTATACTTCACTCTTCTTGGTCGACTCTCTTACAAACTCGATTTAGAGCTAAATTATGGTAGAATCGTGAGTTCACTCAGTAAAATCGTTGTAATCACGATTTTATACATGTTTCCACCGAGTTTGGTTAAAGCGTAACTATGTAAGTCTACTGCACGGTCATCAGGGTCAGCATTGTTGTTTGTTATTCCTATTGTGCTTGGTTGCTACTGTAGACGCCGGAAAAAAAGTGCTATATTGCTTGGTTGCTATTAGCTATTGCTGCTTGGTTATAATTAACACAGCATGAAGTAGCACTTGATTGCTGGACAGAAAGTGGAGTGTAGACTGTAGTTTGTGAATAGTGAAGGAACTCATGACGTAGGTCGGCAGTTGGCAGTCGGTAGTCAGCACAGTAGCACGTAATTCACTATAGTATGTTGTGAACTAAGTCAACATTCCAACTTCTAACTCGACTCGATTGCCACAAATTTCAATTTTGTAAAAAAACTAATTTAAATACATTAACTTTTAAATTACTTATGAAATAGAAGTGGGCAAAATAAGCATCCACTACAGTACTCTTGGGGTTTTTTTTCATCATAGTACCTTTTTCATTATTTACTTTTGGTTAGTAGTTATTTGTCAATATATATATATATATATATATTACTATTCTCTAATGGTACATCTTTGTTATCAACTTTTATTTAGTAGTAATTTCTTAAAAGTCACAACTCATGATTGAATTTTAAATTTTATCTATTATCTTTTATCTTTTGTATATTTAACTAGGTGAAATCCGCTTTATACACGATTTATCATTTTAGAAATAAAATATACTTATTTATAAAATTATAATGTCATTTAAATGATTATCATAGTGATAGGAATCAAAATCCTACAAGACCTATCAATAGGGCAAGAGCTAAAGGATTTTGAATCTTGGCGATAAGAGTCCTTTTTGAACAAACCGACCCTAGAATTATTTGTATACTAACCTCTTTTCTATTACTTATGTGTTGTGTATTCCAACAGGCATACTTGTCAGGTTTTATAGGGCGATGGACAAACTCACTAAGACTCAACTTGTGGGTTATTCATGGACTGACCTAAACCGAAGATGAGTTGGACCAACAAATTCAATTGAAGAACTAGCTCTTTGAAGACTATTTTTATACTTGCAATTTTATTATTGAACCGGTTACTTTGTAATCATTTTGGAACATTTTTATTTGCTTATAGTTATTAAATTAGGTCCGGCCACATTAGTGGCATAGACGTAAATTTTTAGACATTTTAACCCTAATTAGAGCAAGTATAAATACTTGCTAAAGTAGGGTTTATGGGAGCTTTTGACATTTTGATAAAAAAAACATGCCTTGTTGTCATGAGGGTGAGGAGTCCTCTTACCAATACACACTCTTATCAATTTCTTACAAATTGTGGCGAGTGAGGCTTAACAAATCTTGTGAGTAGTATCAAGATTTTTCTAAGTTGCTTCTTGTTATTACTAGTATGTAATATCTAGTGATAATAGGTTATTTTTCATTTATATGGTGTTCTACCATTAGGGTTCTTATTGCTTCAATTTGTATAAGATTGGAGTTACACATTATCTTTACTTGATTTGATGTTGGAATCCTTTGTGTTGCTTACAAGTTGATTCATGCAATTTAAGTTTTATTACACTAGGCTTCATGCCATTTGTGAATCCACTTTGTGGATTTGATCCCTTGATTCGCCAATTATATTGTGTTCATGTGCTCTTGGCTACTAAGCACATCATAATTTGGTATCAGAGCAAGTTGTTCATACAATTAGGGTTCATTTCGAAATTATCCTTCAAGCCATTTTTGGGATTTGTTGAAGTGGTTATTCAATCGGTTTCATGTGCTTAAATTTGATCATTTAGGCACATCACATAGTTAAGATATTAATAATATATATTTTTTATATTGTAATATAGAATATTAGCTACTACTGGTGATGCTGACGAGAGAGATGGCGAAAAACTAGAAATTGTGATAATTTATTTTAGTTGTTATTTTGCATTATGATTTATGAATTCATAGCTTTTATTGAGACTTATGGTTGATTATTTGTATTGTATAACTTATACTTGATTATTTATATTATGACTTTTATTGTGGCTTATGATCAAAATATCTACTGAATTTTCTTATTTCTATTATCTATTATATTTTTTTATGACTACTGTAAGTAAATTTACAATATTTAGAAGTTATTTATAAAGGTTGTAAAAACTTACGTTTCTACATTTCGACTTTATGTTTAAATTCTACAGACCCTTGGTGATTCTACATAAAATTGCGATTTGGACAACCTTGCACTTGATTATTGAAGTCCCTTACCTGATGGAATAGGTTTAGTCCTTGTGCTTGTTTGCTAGGTCGCCTTAAGGTTCTAAAGAGTGTTTATTTTGTCTGCTATTACGTAAATGGTAAAGAGAGGGGTGCTAGGTCAATGCGAGGTTTATATACCCTATCCATGAAAAGACTGAATTACCCCTATGTCATTCTAATTATTACATGTTTTCCTTCCAAGTAGTCCTTCTAGTTGATGATAGGAATCGAAATCCTACAAGACCTATCACTAGGGCAAGAGCCAAAGGGTTACAAAATTTGATGATGAGAGTCCTCTTTGAACAAACTTACCCCAAAAATATTTTAGATCAATTTGTAGTAGTTTTCATAAATGATATCTTCATCTATTCTAAAACTAAGGAAGAACATGAAGCACATCTCAGAATCATACTAGAAAGACTCAAGGAAGAAAAACTTTATGTAAAATTTAGTAAGAGCGAATTTTGGTTAAAATAGGCATCTTTCTTAGGACATGTGGTGAATAAGAATGGAATATCAGTAAACCTTGAGAAGGTGAAAGTAGTTAGTGACTGGCCAAAACTAAGAACTATATTAGAAGTAAGGAGTTTTCTAAGATTAGCTGGGCATTACAGACGCTTCATAAAAGGATTCTCCTGGTTGGCAACTCTTTTGACTCAACTAATAAAGAAAAAGGCCAAATTCGTATAGAGTGATGAATACGAGAGTAGCTTCATGAAATTGAAGAATAAATTAATGATAACTCCAGTGTTGGCTCTACCGAATATGGGAGAAGAATTTGAAGTATTAAGTAATCCATCAAATCAAGATTTAGGGTGTGTGCTTATGTAAAATGGGAGAGTCATTGCATATGCCTCTTGCTAGTTGAAACAATATGAGAAGAGTTACACCACCCATGACTTGGAATTAGCTGCTATAATCTTAGCATTGAAATTGTGGAGACATTATCTTTATGGGGAGAAATGGAAAATATTCGTAGATCATAAAAGTTTGAAGTATTTATTTACCCGGAAGGAATTGAATATGAGGCAAAGGAGGTAGCTAAAACTGATGAATGATTACGATGTAGAAATTTATTATCATCCTAGAAAAGAAAATGTGGTTGTAGATGTGTTAAGTAGGAAGAAACACATAAATATTGCAAGATTAATCACATCTTAGAAGAAGATATGGATAAGCTGAAATTGGAAGTGGTGACACGAGAAGTGGGAAATAGGTTGGCTACATGATACGAACTACGCCCACCTGTGACAAAACCCTATACCAATACATTTGGAATTACAACCCAAGATGCCAATTAATCGAAGTGGAACCGCGACCCGTTGCCTATAGATGAGGTAAGAACCTTGGTATACTATGTTGACGCCACAATCGAGATGAAAGACCGATTGATAAGTCGGATTTAAACGCTACGGAAGAGATCCAATAAGTTCAAGAGAAGTTCTTTGGAGAACCAAGAGAGGAATACTCTTCAAATTATATTAATCAAAGTGGAAAAATTTTCCTCTGTTTTCCAACCCTAATAGACTATTAATAGTGTTTACAACTCGTAAAGAAAAAACCCAAAACGACAAAACATAATAAAGTTGCGAAAAATAACAAAATAAAGTAAATCTTCTCGTCAGCGTAGTAGGCGGTGTAGGATGTACGCTGGATATATGCCGGCGTATTCCCTCTGTAGCTCTCGGCATTAATTTCAACGCTGGCTCAAAGCCGGCAGCGTTAATCCAGCGTAGAAAATCGGCTGTTTCTCTACCTAAGCTGGCAGCTTTGATCTCCTTTGTTAAAACCTTGAATGACTTATACAAATGCAAGTTCATTCTCATGGTTGCTCAAATCTTTTCTAGCTTCTTGGATATCCTTTATCAACTCGTTAAGTGCTTCTTTGAATCGTTTCGCTCTAGTTCTTGTGATTGGTCCAAGTGGCACTTCAAGAGGATCCACATTCCACCTTTTAGCTTGGCTCCCATCATGGCTTCCATCATTCCCCTCCTCTTGAAAAGGATTTGTCCTCAAATCATCGCCTACATCAAAAGGACTCAGATCAGTAACGTTAAAAGTAGCACTTACTTGATACTCACCTAGCAAATCTAACTTGTAGGCATTATCATTGATGCGCTCAAGAATTTGAAATGGTCAATCGCCTCTAGGAAGTAATTTAGATCGACGTTGCATAGGAAACTACTCTTTGCGCATTTGAACCCAAACCCAATCTCCAGGTTCAAAGACAGCTTGTCGACGAACCTTGTTGGCTTGTTTCACATACTGTTCTATCCTCCGCTCAATGTTGAGCTTTGCCTTCTCATGGAGTTGTTTAACAAACTTCGCTTTCTTCTTACCATCTAGATTGACATACTCAGACATAGGAAGGGGAGATAAATCCAAAGGAGTTAGTGGATTAAAACCATACACAATTTCAAAAGGTGTAAACTTAGTAGCAGAATGCATTGTGCGATTATAAGAAAATTCAACATGAGGCAAACAATCCTCCCAACTCTTAATGTTCTTTTTAATGACAGCCATCAACAAAGTAGATAAAGTTCGATTTACTACCTCAGTTTGACCATCAGTCTGTAGATGACATGTAGTAGAGAACAATAACTTAGTTCCTAACTTAGCCCACAGGGTCTTCCAGAAGTAACTCAAGAACTTAGCATCCCGATCCGATACGATTGTTCTAGGCATACCATGCAATCTCACAACTTCCCTAAAGAACAAATTAGCAATATGGCAAGCATCGTCTGTTTTGTGGTAAGGAATGAAATGTGCCATCTTGGAAAACCTATCCACAACTACAAAAATAGAGTCTCTACCATACCTAAACCTGGGTAATCCTAACACAAAATCCATGGAAATGTCTACCCAAGGCTCATGAGGAATTGGAAGTGGGGTATAAAGTCTATGAGGTTGGACTCTAGATTTTGTTTGCTTACAAGTGACACATCACTCACAAATCCTCTCAACATCTCGTTTCATGTGAGGCCAATAGAAGTGTTCCTGCAAAACCCCTAAGGTTTTAGCTACTCCAAAATGCCCCATTAATCCTCCTCCATGAGACTCCCTCACTAATAACTCTCTTAAAGAACAATTGGGAATGCAAAGTTTATTCTCCCTAAACAAGAATCCCTCATGCTTATAAAATTTACCATGACCACTCTTCTCACAATGAACATACTCTTCACAAAAATCTTAGTCAGCAGCATACACTTCTTTAATATGCTCAAAACTAAGCAATCTAGAACTAAGAGTAGAGATAAGAGCATACCTTTTAGAAAGTGTATCAGCAACAACATTTTCTTTACCTTGCTTATAGTAGATGACATAGGGAATTGTTTTGATAAACTCTACCCAACGAGCATGCCTTTTGTTCAGCTAATGTTGTCCCTTCAAGTACTTCAAGGATTCATGATCAGTGTGGACCACAAACTCTTTTGGCTAAAGATAGTGTTGCCAAGTTTCCAGAGCTCGAACCAATGCATATAACTCCTTGCCATAAGTAGGGTAGTTCAAGGTTGCCCCATTTAGCTTCTCACTAAAGAATGCAATTGGTCTCCTCTCTTGCATGAGAACTACTCCAATACCTATTCTAGAAGCATCACACTCAATCTCAAAAGTTTTAGAGAAATCAGGTAAAGCAAGTAGTGGCGCATGAGTCAACTTATTTTTAAGCGTCTGAAAGGCTTTCTCTTGTTGCTCTCCTCAATTGAACCCCACTTTCTTCTTGATTACCTCAGTAAGTGGTGCTGCAATAGTGCTGAAATCCTTCACAAACCTCCTATAAAATCTCGTTAGTCTATGGAAACTCTGAACATTACTTACATTAGTTGGACTAGGCCATTCTTGGATCGCATGAATCTTCTCTTCATCAACTTGTATTCCCTGTGCACTAATAATAAAACCAAGAAACACAAGTCTGACTGTGCAAAAAGTGCACTTTTTGAGGTTAGCATATAATTGCTCCTTTCGAAGCATTTCCAAAACAGCCCTCAAGTGAATTATATGGTCTTCCAAACTCTTGTTGTAAATGAGGATATCATTAAAATAGACTACCACAAATTTGCCAATAAAAGTCCTCAAAACATGGTTCATAAGTCTCATGAAAGTACTAAGTGCGTTAGTTAAACCGAAAGGCATTACTAACCACTCATATAAACCATATTTTGTCTTACATGCTGTTTTCCATTGATCACCTTCTTTCATTCTAATTTGGTGATATCCACTTTTCAAATCAATTTTGGAGAAGACACTAGACCCATATAACTCATCTAACATGTTATCTAAGTGAGGAATGGGATGACGATACTTTACCGTGATGTTGTAGATAGCTCGGCAATCAACACACATTCTCCATGACCCATCCTTCTTAGGCACCAAAATCACAGGCACTGCACATAGGCTCATGCTTTCTCTCACATACCCCTTCTCCATCAAGTCATTAACCTGCCTTTGGAGTTCCTTTGTCTCCTCTGGATTACTCCTATAAGCTAGCTTGTTTGGAATAGATTCTCCGGGTACAAAGTCAATCTGGTACTCAATACCACGAATAGGTGGTAACCCCTTTGGAATCTCCTCAGGGAAGACATCTTCAAAGTCTTGCAAAATAGGTACAACCACACTAGGCAAAGAGTTAAGAAGTCCGTTAGTATTCAAATAAGTTTTCTTAAAAACCAGCAACAACATGGGTTGCTTCATCACTAACGCTCTCCTCACTACACTTGCTCTTGCCACACAACTCTCCTTTTGCAAGGTTGCACTCTCCTTTTCACTCACCACCAAAGTTGATCCCCTCTCAACTTGGCCTCTCACACTCTTTCCAGCCTTCCTCTCTTTTTCCTTTTGGTATTGACTTTTGTGTTCCTTTTCTTTTTCTATGTCTTTTGCTCTCTCAATCTCCCTCTATTTTTCACTCACCTTATATTTTGCAAAAGATTGCTATAGCTGCAACTGATCCTCATACACCTGTTTAGGTGTTAAGGGTTTAAGATTATGGCTTTTGCCATGGCGAACAAGTGTATACTTATTAGAAAAGCCATCGTGAATAACCTTCCTATCAAACTGCCATGGCCTCCCCAACAGCACATGATAAGCCTGCATCGGCACTACATCGCATAATACCTCATCCTCATACCTACCGATGCGAAAAGTAATTAAGGCTTGCTTACTCACCTTAGTCTCGCCACTATCATTCAGCCAGTGCAATTTATAAGGGCTAGGGTGTTTAGTGGTCTTGAGCCCCAACCTCTCAACAATGAAAGTATTTACTACATTAGTGCAACTCCCCCCATCAATGATCAAACTACAAATATGGTCACCTAGATGACATCTAGTATGAAAGATATTCTCTTGTTGCACCTCCTCTTCTTCCTTCACCTACACATTCAAAGCTCGCTTCACTACTACCACTAACTTCCTTGCTGCAGGCTCCTCTTCATCACTAACATCCTCCAATGGAGGCATATCATCATCTTCACTATCCCCCTTAGTCTCATAATCATCATCATCGTGTAAAATCATAACGCATCTATTCGGACATTGACTAGCAATATGGCCTCTTCCTTGGCATTTAAAACATTTAATGTCACGATTTCTAGGAGTAGAAGAATCAGGTTTACCTTGATTACCAGGAGTAGAACCCCCTTGCTTCTGCTCTCCTTTTAGCTTAGTGGGTAAAGACTTTTCTTCCATCTTCCAATAGTTAGTCTTCCAAGTAGATGAACCAGCACCTTGTTGAAACCAGGCAGTACTACTACCTTTCCTCCTGTGTTGGTTCTCAACCTTTATAGCCATGTGGACCATATCTTCCAATTCCACATAATGCTGTAATTTTACTACATTTTGAATCTCTCTATTTAACCCAGTAAGAAACCTAGCCATGGTAGCCTCTCCATCCTCCTCAACATTTGCTCTAATCATAATAACCTCCATCTCCTTGAAATACTAATCCACACTTTGGCTTCCCTGCTTAAGAGTTTGCAATTTGTTGTGCAGTTCGCGATAGTAGTAAGCAGGAACAAATCGCTTCTTCATCACCCTCTTCATCTCTTCCCAAGACTCAATGGGTGGTTCGCCATTCCTTCTCCTATTCAACATCAGTTGATCCCACCACACTATGGCATAATCTGAAAACTCAATGGCAGCAACCTTCACTTTCTTTCTCTCACTATAATTGTGACAATCAAACACTAGCTCTACCTTCTTCTCCCATTCTAAGTATGCCTCGGGATCATTCCTCCCTTGGAAAGGAGGAATCTTCATCTTTATACTACCCAATTGATTATCCTCTCTATTCCTATCTCCTCTATCTTCCCAATCCCTAGTTCCTCTATTCCTACCACCATAACCTCTATAACTCCCGATAGAAGGTTCATCAAACTCATCATCAGAATTTTCATCTCTACCCCTTTATCCTCTCTTAGAAAAACTCTCCCTCTTATGCTATTGAAAGACGTTCTTAGATTGCTCCAGTTTCTGCTCCACTGTTTCATGAATTTGCTCCATTCCCTCCTGAAACATTCTCTTCATCTCACTCCCTAACGCCTCAATTACTAACTTAGCATCAAACCTCCCCTTCTCACCTTCAGGAGAATTTTGCCTTGACATAGTTTCTGTAATAAAAGGTTAGTACTAACACAAATATATATATAGAATTAAACCTCACAATTCACTCCCTCACGTGTTTCACTCAAAGAAGGATATCCCACAATCACTCGTGTATTCTCACAAATAGAGATGATATTAACTCACCAATCCCTCTTCTCAGTTCTCTTGGAACTAATCCAAACCACACCAAATTCTTCCATAGAATTCAAGAACAAAATCTCCGGGCTTGAATTTCCCTCCCCCCCCCTTTTTTTTTGAAACAAGGATTGATAGAATGAAACTAAACTACTCAAGAAACAATTAACACTATGGACTTGAATACGAAGCAATGGTAATACAAACGATTGATATGATCAATTGGAGTTAGGGTTTTGATGTTACCTTTCTCAAATCGAACAAAAAAAAATCGATTTTTAACAAACCTAGGCTTTGATACCAAACCGATACGAACTATGCCCAGTTGTGACGAAACCCTATACCAATACGTTTGGAATTACAACCCAAGATGCCAATTAATTGAAGTGGAACCACGACCCGTTGCCTATAGATGAGGTAAGAACCTTGGTATACTATGTTGACGTCACAATCGGGATGAAAGACCGATTGATAAGTCGGATTTGAACTCACAGAAGAGATCCGATAAGTTCAAAAGAAGTTCTTTGGAGAACTAAGAGAGGAATACTCTTCAAATTATATTAATCAAAGTGGAAAATTTTTCCTCTGTTTTCCAACCCTAACAGGCTATTAATAGTGTTTACAACTCGTAAAGAAAAAGCCCAAAATGACAAAACATAATAAAGTTGCGAAAAATAACAAAATAAAGTAAATCTTTTCGTCGGGCAATGTACGCCGGATGTACGCCGGCGGCGTAGTAGGAGGCGTAGGATGTACGCCGGATATACGCCAGTGGCGTAGAAGGCGGCGTATTCCCTCTGTAGCTCTCGACATTAATTTCAACGCTGGCAGCGCTAATCCAACGTAGAAAATCGGCGTTTTCAAGGCCGGTTGTTTCTTTACCTAAGTTGGCAGCTTTGATCTCCTATGCTTTGATCTCCTTTGTTAAAACCTTGAATGACTTGTACAAATGCAAGTTCATTCTCATGGTTGCTCAAATCTTTTCTAGCTTCTTGGATATCCTTTATCAACTCGTTAAGTGCTTCTTTGAATCGTTTCGCTCGAGTTCTTGTGATCGGTCCAAGTGGCACTTCAAGAGGATCCACATTCCACCTTCTAGCTTGGCTCCCATCATGGCTTCCATCACTACACTTAGTATCTAACCCAATCTTATAGAACAGATTAAAATTGCACAAGTAGAAGATCCTGAAATTCAAAAGATAAGGAACAAATTAGAATAGGGTGAAGCCACATAATTTATGTTAAACACTGAAGGGGTAATCAAGTATGGTAATAGATGGTATGTTCCAAATAATACAGAATTAAAGAAGAAGATTATGAAGGAAGCCCATTATTCAGGGTATACAGTATACTCAAGAAGCACCAAGATGTACAAAGATCTCAAGAACACTTATTGGTGAAAAAATATGAAACGGGAGACAACCGAATATGTGTCCAGGTGTCTCACCTGTCAACAAATAAGGATTAAACACCAAAGACCAGCTTGTAAGTTACAACCTCTTCCTGTACCTGAATGGAAGTGGGAACATGTAACTATGGATTTTATCATAGTACTCTCAAGAATAAGGGTGAAATATGATATAATTTGGGTTATAGTAGATAGATTGACTAAGTTCGCAAATTTCTTGCCAATCAAGGTAGACTACAAACTAAAAAAGCTTGCTCAAATGTATATTAAAAAGATTGTCAGATTACACGGGATACTAACTACGATTACATCTAATAGGAATACTCGTTTTGTGAGTAAATTCTAGAAAAGTTTGCATCAAGCTTTGGGAACTAAACTCTAGTTTAATATAGCATTTCATCCTTAGACAGATGGGCAATCTGAAAGAACTATTCAAATTTTGGAAGATTTACTATGAGCATGTACATTGGATCAAGGGGGTAACTAGAGTGATCATTTGTCTTTAGTAGAATTTGCTTATAACAACAGTTACCAAGCTACTACACACATGACTCCTTATGAAGTATTATATGGTAAGAAGTGTAGATCTCCCTTACACTGGGATGAAAGGGGAGAAAGGTGAGTATTAGGGCCCGAGATAGTATAGGAAACAGTAGACAAGATTAAAATCATAAGCCAACAAATTCTATTAGCCTAGAGTCATTAGAAAAGTTATGTAGACAAATGGCGATGCCCTATAGAGTTTCAAGTGGGAGATAAAGTCTTATTGAAGATATCTCCAACTAAGGGGGTAATCAGGTTTTAACTATAGGGTAAGTTGAATCCAAGATATGTAGGTCCATTCGAAATTCTAAAAAGAATAAGAACAGTCACATACAAGTTGGCACTACCGCTAAGTTTGGCTGGAGTACATGATGTATTTCATGTATTGTTGTTAAGAAAATTTGTACTAAACCCAGATCAAGTGATGACCTTAGAACCTTTGAAGGTACAACCAGACTTGTTCTCTATAGAGAGACTTGTGAGGAAAGTAGATACTAAGGAACAAGTGATAAGAAGAAGAAGAATTCCTTATGTCAAAGTGCAATGGAAAAATGAAACAGAACGAGAGGCAACATGGAAATTAGAAGAAAAAATGAAGAGAAAGCATCTAAAACTCTTCCCAATTCCTAGTAACTTTCGAGGACAAAAGTTTTAATAAGGGGGGGAGAATGTAATACACATTTCTTTTTATATATATGATAAGATCACATTATACTTATATTTTCTTTTGGACTTATATTAAATTTATTTTAATATTATAAGAAAATATAAAGAAATGATACTTAATGGTATTTATTGTGAAAATACAGGTTTTGAGGACCCAAAAGTAAATTACAAGCTAATTGGAGGAGTTTTTCACAAAATTGAAGAAGTGAGCGAAGGATTACACTGAAGGCCGCCGTCCTTGGGCCGGCCTTTAAACCGGCCTCAAAAAGAAGAAAAGCCGCTGGCCTTGAGCCAGCCTACATTCAAGGCCGCCGGCCTTGAGCCGGCCTTCATTACTCCCCGGATATCCATTGCGAGAATCTCTCCAAAATCGTATCCTAATTAATTTGCTGACTCAAATCCTCATCAGATTAACCTTATCCCCCTCCTCTTTGGATCTATAAATAGACCCCTTGTGTGAACCTTGGAGGCATCCTTTCTTTTGTTAAGCATCCTTTCTTTTGTTTAGAATCCTTTTGTTCTTCTTCTTTGTTTTAGCATCATTTGTCTTTCCTTTGAATCATTAGAATTTCCTTAGGTACTTTAGATTTTTCCAAAGTTTAGTTTGAAGAAAGAATGTCATTTTGTTGAAGTTTGCTTTCAATTGAAGAATTCAAGGAGTCATTTTTGAAGATTGAAGCTCTTGAAGATTATAACCATTGTTTCATTTACTTTATTTTCTTTTATGCCATTTATTAGTTTATTCTTGTTGTTTAATATGAATTCCATTGCACCTCTTTATTTCAATTGTTTTTATGCAACTCATACTATAATGTTATAAATCATCCTTGTGGGAAATTGGATGAAACTCTAGAATGTTAAAAGGATAATTGTAGCCATGTTATGTAATTAGGAATTATTAGGATTATTCATGATTGCAATTCCTTTGATTTCAATTATAATCAGTCTTTGATTATAATTGTTAGAAAACCTTTTGATACGGGAATTGATTAGGATTTGTTAGGAATTCTTAATTAGATTGATTATCAATACGGGAGTTGCGATAATTGGTTTAATTAGAGTTTATGGAGGGTGCAATGCAATGTTTCTTGTTAATTAATCACTAAGGGATTAGGGTTAATTGATTTAGGGCATTAGTTGTTTGTAGCATCGGGAGGTGTATGAACATAATTTTGATTCCTTGGTTAATTGGAGACGCGGAAGCCGACTAATTGATTTAAGGTCAACATCCCTAAAAAGGATTTTCTAAACTCACTTGAATAACCTTATAACCACTAGTTGACATAACTTGGTAGCAATTTGATTAACAAATCTAGGGTGAATTCTAATTTCCCTTGTTCATAATTGATAGATTTGTCATAAAATTTTTCTTGTTGCTTTAAGTTAAATTTTTAGATTAGACATTTCAAAACCCCTTTTTAATCACCTAGATATTGATAAGAATTGTCATAGATCTAGTACTCTATTGGTTCCTCGAGGGATCGACAACCTTACTTTTCACCACTTTATTACTTGATACGACCAGTGCACTTGCTGCAATTTACGCTCCCATTTTATATATATGTTTTGAGTGTATCAAGTTTTTGGCGTCGTTGCCGGGGAACTAATAGATATTAGATTTCGTAATTCTGTTGGTAATTTAGGCACAATTATTTTGTTATTTAATTTTTCTTATCATTGTGTGATCGTTTTCCATTCTCTTTAAGTTTTTTTTTTTTATGCGCAAGAGTAGAAGTGCTGAACTTCTACCAATTAATCTTGAGATAGAACGCACCTTGCGACAACTTAGAAGAGAGCAGAGAAGAAAGGAAGAAGAGAACATGGCAGATGAGAACAACAATCAGATTCAGGGTGTTGGTAGAGCACTTCGAGAATACACGGTACCTGTTGTTTCTGGTCCTGCAATTAGAAGACCAACAATTCAGGCTAATAATTTCGAGTTAAAACTAGTACTCATTCAAATGGTTCAATCAAATCAATTTGGAGGATATCCAAATGAGAGTCCTGATTAGCATATTGTAGTATTTCTTCAATATTGTAATATAGTGAAAATAAATAATGTATCTGATGATGTAATTAGGCTACAACTTTTTCCGTTTTCACTTAGAGAAAAAGCTAGGGCCTGGTACAATTCATTGCCACAAGACTCTGTAACCACTTGGGTAGATCTCTCATCTAAATTTTTAAGGAGATTTTTTCCACCAGCTAGAACTGCTAGGTTAAGAAATGACATCACAAACTTCACTAAGTTTAGTGGTGAATCACTTTATGAAGCATGGGAAAGATTCAAGGAGGCAATTAGAAAATGCCCCCATCATGGATTACCAGATAATCTCCTTATTGAGATATTCTATCTCAGTTTAGATGACACATTGAGATCTCTGGTAGATGCTGCTTCTGGTGGTGCATTAATGAGTAAGACATATGATGAGGCTAGTGCTTTGATAGATGAAATGGCCTCTAGTGCACATAATTGGCAACATGAAAGAGGTAAGTCTAGAGTGGCATCTGTCAATGATATGGACACCTTAACAGCTCAGATTTCTGCTCTTACCGCCCAGGTAAGTAAACTCACCTCTGCACCTTCTTTCAATGTTAATCAATTTTCTTGTTGTGAGTTATGCTCAGGACCACACTCAACTCTTGAGTGCCCATCTAGAAACTTTTCCTCCTCATCCCATGGAGAGTAAGTAAATTTTGTCAACAATTTCCAAAGAGGAAATCAAGGACCCTATTCAAACACCTACAATCCAGGGTGGCGTAACCATCCAAATTTCTCATGGAGAAATGATAACAACGCACTTAAACCCCCTGGATTTCAAAAGCAAGGTCCTAATCATAATACTCCCCATCAACAATATCCTAATCATAATACCTCTTCTCAGCAAGGTCAGTCTAAAATGGAAGAACTCATGATAAGTTATATGCAAAAGACTGACACAATGTTGCAAAATCAACAAGCCACCATTAGGAATCTTGAAAATCAGCTTAGTCAAATGTCTCAACAGTTGAGTAATAGACCATCTGGGTCTTTACCTAGCAATACTGAGCAAAATCCTATGGGTGTAAATGCTATTATGTTAAGAAGTGGTAAGGAATTGGTTGATAAGAAACTTGAGGAAGAGGAGGTTAACCTGGGGAAAGATAAAGGGAAACAAAAGGAAGAGGAGCCAAAGCAAAATTCACCAAAAGTGAAAGCATATGTTCCTCCTATTCCTTTCCCAGGAAGGCTGAAGCAACAACAATTGGATTCACAATTTGCTAAATTTTTAGAAGTCTTTAAAAAATTGCAAATTAACATTCCTTTTACAGAGGCACTTCAGCAGATGCCATCATATGCTAGGTTCATGAAGGATTTACTCACAAAGAAGAGGAAGATTGAAGGGAATGAACCAGTGATGCTTATAGGGGAATGTTCTATGATCTTACAAAAGAATTTATCCGATTTGCCAAGAAAACAAAGAGATCAGGGAAGTTTTACTATCCCTTGCACTATTGGTAATTTTAATTTTGATAAAGTACTTATAGATTCTGGTGCAAGTATAAATTTAATGCCTCTGTCTATTTTCAAAAAACTAGGACTTGGAGAATGTAAGGAGACGCACGTCACCTTACAACTTGCGGATAGAAGTGTCAAGTACCCAAAGGGTATAGTGGAGAATGTCCTAGTAAAAGTGGACAAATTCATCTTTCCAGTTGACTTTATAGTCTTGGAAATGGAAGAAGATAGAGAGGTACCCATGATCTTAGGAAGACCATTCCTAGCCACAGGTCAAGCTCTAATTGATGTAGGACAAGGTAAGCTCACCCTTAGAGCACTAGATGACCAGGTAACATTTGATATGTATGATCCTGTGTTTTTGTCTAATGAGAAAGCAATGTATTCTGACATATCTGCTGAGGGTGAAATTACTAACAATGATGTGGAGGAAGATGTAGGGCAAACCACTCTTGAAGCTGTCTTGAATGAGATAGATGATTGGGGGGATGAAGATGAGCAAGAAAACAAAGGTCGTGAACAAGTACCCCAGACTGAAAATGTTGTTGCTTTTGAGAAGATAGACGACTATGAGAAGCCACCAGTGCCAACACTAATGCCTATGCAGACACTTGAACCTAATGTCTTTTCTAATCAATTGTTTGGTTATAAGTGTCTGAATTTAGGAAATCCATGGCCTCACATTAATCAAGCGCCTATGACAAAAGAATTGCAGCAGCAGATTCAAGGCCAGTTGGATGAACATAGGGAAATCCTGGGATGGTCAAGGGCAGACATCCAGCAGGTAAGTTTGTTGATATCTACCTACAAAACATTGGTGGAAGCTGAAAAGAAGGGCACCATACCATGGAAGGAAGCTTGGAATCCTAATCTGAAAACGATGGTGTTGAAGGAGTTATTTAAACTCCTTGATGTAAGCTAACCCTGATAGTCAGGCTGATGACTATAAAACAAGCGCTTCATGGGAGGCAGCCCATGCTTAATAAGTATCTATAATAGTTTCGTTAAAAAAAAAAAAAAAACTAATTCAAGGCTGGATAAGAGTTGCCGGTGCATTCAAGACACTCCAAGGATGACAGACATTTTAGGAGGAATTTTCTTCCTGATGAACAATTTTATACCAGGGAAGTACCAGTATTTCAATTTCTGCATTGACATTCGTTTCCTTAATTTTGTGATATATTAGGAACAATGAGGAAATTGTCCAATTTAAGTGTGGGGAAGGGATTATAAATGTAGAAGTATAATGATTGCACACATCATGAGCTTACAAATCCCATGCTTTATTTATGTCCTTAAGTGTTTTCAATGAAATCCTGAAATTGAATTAGATTGGTGCCCTACTCGCCAATTGTTGTGACTAGTTTACATAGTTAAAATTTAAAAGTAAAATCTCTAGAGAACGGGGTTTACCCTATGTTTAGCCTTTGAACTTGAGATTGAGTCCTTAAGTTGAAAAAACAAGCAAGTTTACTTCAAGGAAAAATTGGTTGGGATAAATCTCTATTGAAATTTCTTTGAGAATACCTTAACACCTAGTGAAAGAGGTAAAAGAAATATTTTACTTAGTGATCCCTTAAAAAAAAAAAAAAAAAAAGAGCCTTTACTCCAATAGCTCAGGAAAGTGAGTTAAGAGTATCCAATCTTAAATGTTAGTGTGAGGAAGAGTTCGTAGGGGTCCCTTTAAAACCTGGTCACTTAGGCGATGAGCCCAGGATGTGCCGACTCAATGAACTCACAATAACGAGAAGGGCGGAAAGGCAAAAATTTAGTACCTTAATGAAAGTCAGGTTGACATGGGCGAGCTTTGGTCCCTTAGAAGAGTGAAGTCTCACTCCGCTGCCAATCAAGGCAAATAAAACATAAAAAAAAAGGGGGAGAAATTCTAGGAAAAAATGGATACCATATGCTTTCACTCCTTGTTATCTTGTTTAGAGAAGTAAAATTGAGGGAGATGATACTTGCTAATAACCAATGAAGTTTAAATGAATGTTTTTCATTATAGACTAAGTATTGTTTTCTATTGTTAAACACTGGGATTAAAAATCTGTTGTATTTAGATTAACTACTAAATTTCAACTAGATATACTAGTTACAAATTTCAGTATGGTTAGAACAATGGGCACCGGAAGTTCAATGATGGATTTCTCTTGTTTAAATCAATTATTTTGCTTGAGGACAAGCAAAAGTTCAAGTGTGGGGATGTTGATAAGATCACATTATACTTATATTTTCTTTTGGACTTATATTAAATTTATTTTAATATTATAAGAAAATATAAAGAAATGATACTTAATGGTATTTATTGTGAAAATACAGGTTTTGAGGACCCAAAAGTAAATTACAAGTTAATTGGAGGAGTTTTTCACAAAATTGAAGAAGTGAGCGAAGGATTACACTGAAGGCCGCCGTCCTTGGGCCGGCCTACATTCAAGGCCGCTGGCCTTGAGCCGGCCTTTAAACCGGCCTCAAAAAGAAGAAAAGCCGCCGGCCTTGAGCCGGCCTACATTTAAGGCCGCCGGCCTTGAGCCGGCCTTCATTACTCCCCGGATATCCATTGCGAGAATCTCTCCAAAATCGTATCCTAATTAATTTGCTGACTCAAATCCTCATCAGATCAACCTTATCCCCCTCCTCTTTGGATCTATAAATAGACCCCTTGTGTGAACCTTGGAGGCATCCTTTCTTTTGTTAAGCATCCTTTCTTTTGTTTAGAATCCTTTTGTTCTTCTTCTTTGTTTTAGCATCATTTGTCTTTCCTTTGAATCATTAGAATTTCCTTAGGTACTTTAGATTTTTCCAAAGTTTAGTTTGAAGAAAGAATGTCATTTTGTTGAAGTTTGCTTTCAATTGAAGAATTCAAGGAGTCATTTTTGAAGATTGAAGCTCTTGAAGATTATAACCATTGTTTCATTTACTTTATTTTCTTTTATGCCATTTATTAGTTTATTCTTGTTGTTTAATATGAATTCCATTACACCTCTTTATTTCAATTGTTTTTATGCAACTCATACTATAATGTTCTAAATCATCCTTGTGGGAAATTGGATGAAACTCTAGAATGTTAAAAGGATAATTGTAGCCATGTTATGTAATTAGGAATTATTAGGATTATTCATGATTGCAATTCCTTTGATTTCAATTATAATCAGTCTTTGATTATAATTGTTAGAAAACCTTTTGATACGGGAATTGATTAGGATTTGTTAGGAATTCTTAATTAGATTGATTATCAATACGGGAGTTGCGATAATTGGTTTAATTAGAGTTTATGGAGGGCGCAATGCAATGTTTCTTGTTAATTAATCACTAAGGGATTAGGGTTAATTGATTTAGGGCATTAGTTGTTTGTAGCATCGGGAGGTGTATGAACATAATTTTGATTCCTTGGTTAATTGGAGACGCGGAAGCCGACTAATTGATTTAAGGTCAACATCCCTAAAAAGGATTTTCTAAACTCACTTGAATAACCTTATAACCACTAGTTGACATAACTTGGTAGCAATTTGATTAACAAATCTAGGGTGAATTCTAATTTCCCTTGTTCATAATTGATAGATTCGTCATAAAATTTTTCTTGTTGCTTTAAGTTAAATTTTTAGATTAGACATTTCAAAACCCCTTTTTAATCACCTAGATATTGATAAGAATTGTCATAGATCTAGTACTCTATTGGTTCCTCGAGGGATCGACAACCTTACTTTTCACCACTTTATTACTTGATACGACCAGTGCACTTGCTGCAATTTACGCTCCCATTTTATATATATGTTCTGAGTGTATCAATATATATAAATAAATAAATATATGTATAAACATAATAAATGGCAATGTTGTAAATAGGACAATGGGATAAGGGCATTTTCATCTTTTCTTGGTCGGATTATATGATGTGCCTAAAACCAAGTTTAAGCACACAAAAACCAAGATTGAAAGACACTTAGACAATGTCATTCAAACTAGCTTCAATCTCATGAACATTAGCATCAAATCTCAATGCTTTTGAACCAATTCGACAACAATGATGTGTTCAATCTTGAATCCAAATATGATATAGCTCTGATACCAAAAAGATGATGTGCCTAATTCCACTTAGAAGCACAATTAAAAGACTTAAGAAAAAGCAATCTCAAGTCAACAACAAACCGGATCCACAAGGAGCAAAATTCACGTGAACCCTAGTAAGATGTAATGAATTCCAAATGCTCAAAGTTATAATTGTAATACCACAATGATAATCTCTTCTAATAACACCCTAATCACATATAATCCCACGAAAATAATCCAAAAATTCAAAAGAAAACCTCAATTCCAAGGACTCCTTTCCTCTAGTGAAAATCACATTTTCAAGGGAATTCTCAAGGATGATTCGAATTCAATTGCAAGGGATCTTAATTAAACACAAGAATTTGACAACAATTAGAAGCAAATCTGTCCAAGAACTATCTCAATTCAACCCTAGATATGACACACTAGAGAAGAAAAGAAATCATAACAAGATGAAATTGATACTACTCACAATTTCAAGGTGTTGCACTTGCCACAATTTCAACTCTTGGGATTAAAATTGATAAGAGTCTAATGAAAATTAGGAACCCTAATTCTCACGTGAAAATGAACTCTCAATTCTGCAAAATATGGCTCCTCAAACCCTCTCTTAAGCAAGTATTTATACTTGCTATTCCTAGGGTTAAAAAGTGCTCAAAATTACAAGTTTACCACTTTTAAGGTGGCTAACCTTAAATGAAAATTACAAGGAAATAAAAGTGTCCCAAAACCAAAATACAACCAAAATAGTTCATAAAAGAAGAAATATATAAAAGAAATGGTCTTCAAGATGCCGGTCTTCTATAGGATCCATCGGCCCAGTTCATCGCCGGTTCAGGTCGGTCCATAGATAACCCACAAGTTGGGTCTGAGGGAGTTTGTCCATTGCCCTATAGAATATGATAAGTGTGCCTGTTAGAAAACATAATACAAGAATAATAGAAAAGAGGTTAATATATAAATAATTCCGGGATCGATCTGCTCAAAATGGGCCCTCATCGCCAAAATTTGAATTCCTTTAGTTCTTGCCCTAACGATAGGTCTTGTCGCATTTTGATTCCTATCATCTCCTCGGGCCTCAAAAAGATTTGTCCTCAAATTTGGTAGATCAAATGCAATAGAGACTTTGTTTCCTCTTAGCAAGCCACCTGAAGAAATATCTCTGCAGAATCCCAATATTTGAAATACTACAGGTGGTGATTGTCTTCTCTCCTCCATTTCCAGGATGTATCTCATCTGCAACACAAATAATGACCCATTATCCACTGAGGTGTCCCCTATCTCAACCCATTTTACTGATATTGTATCCTCCTTTTCTAACTCATCTGTATGTCGCTGGTCCTCATGGTCTTCTAATGGTTGGCCCAACTGCTCATTGTCCTCTGAGACCTCTGAAGGTGAACACAACTGTCTCTGTACATTCTGGCCCTCTAATGATAGACTCATCTGATTCTGTTCCTCAGGATACTCCAATGGTTTACTCAACTGCTCGTGAACCACTAGTACCTCTGAAGGAGAACATAACTGACCCTGAACAGTTTGGTTCCCTGGTAGTCTGCTCCTAGTATCCTGGAATGAATAGGATTGTCTCTGTCTTTCCGCTTTCAGGGCTAACTGTATAACCTCATCAAGTATACTATATCTCTGAAGCTCAACTACACAAGCTATCTCATACTTCAACCCAAATACAAAACGTGCTAGGGTTTGTTCAGGAGGTTCAACTGATCCATATCTGATCACTAATGTCTCAAACTCTTGTACATAGTCATCCACTGTTTTACCCCCCTATTTCAATGTCTGGAGACGCATAAATAACTCATGCTTGTAGTGTTTCGGTATAAATCTATTCCTCAAAACTCGTTTCATGTCTCTCCAAGTGTGTATTTCGGTCTCTCCATCCAGTCGCCTACTGATCACCATATTTCTCCACCACAAAGCGGCATACCCTATGAACTCTACAGTTGCAAGGTGTACCCTGGAGTCTTCATCAATCTCATAACACTTGAAAAGACCCTCAACTTGGTCTTCCCAGTCTAGGTAGTCATCGGCGGAACCCCTACCATCAAATGAAGGCATATGTAACTTCGCACACTCTAGTCCTCGAGGTGGTCTAAATTCCCTGTCCGGGTATGGATTAACCCCAAAATTATCATCTCTGCCCTCCCTAAAAGCATGGTAATCTCCTTCTACTCTAGGTGGTGCCTGAAGGTTTACCACAGGTGGTGGTGGTAATGTCATCCTATCAATTCTTGTTGCTAATGTAGCAACAATTGTGGTAAGGTCCTGAAGTTGCTCATTTAGAGTTCTTCCACTTGTATTTCGACGACCTAGTCTACCACCCACTTAGCTATTGGCCTCATTGCCAATGCCCCCATTGACACTATCATTTAACATGTTCGTGGATGCGATTTATTTGAAGTACAAATGTAATCTCAAATAATTGTAGCACACTCCCTTCACTTTACCACATCACAATAACACGTTTGGATAACAACACACACACTTGTACACCCACGGTGCAACAAGTCACCAATGCAACAAATACTTCTTATCACTTCAAGTAGAGTAGAATAAGTGAAGCACAAATAAATACTTCCAAGTAGTTAAGATATTGAATTAAACTAAGCAAGTGTTTAAGTAATAATACTCAATAACTTTCACACTTAAATGCTTATATTTGAATTTCAAACTTCACTGCTTAACTTTCCTTTCTTGCTAAAGTTTTACACCCACAATGAGTCTTAATGTGCAGCACCTTTCACTACACAAAACTCGACAAATTTGCACCACCACACACACCTCAATCACGGTGCACTCACTTCACCACAACACCCACGGTAACAACAACAAATTGCACTCCACTTCCATGGCAATGATAACAAATGGCTACAACAACAAATACACTCCACTTCCACGGCAATAATAACAAAATATACTTCACTTTCTACAAGTACTAACCGCAACTCACAACAAAATAGGCATCAACTAAAATTTGAAATTCAAACCACTTCACTAATTGCAAGCCTTCTTCAATTGGTAAGCAATGAATTCAAATTCAAATAGCAATCATTAACTCCCACAACTTAATTGCATGTGTTTGAATTCAAATAATTCCTTACTAATCAAAACTCAATGCAATCTGCAAATTATACTCCACCAATTCAGAATTACACAATGGAAATCAAAACAACAAGCTACACATCCTCCTCCACGCTACAACAAGCCACGGCAAGGATTTTGGTATGTTTTGCAAGTTCCAAAAATTGTTGAAGTAAACAACACTTTATACTTCTACCCTTCCACGTAAATTAGTGATCACAAAATGATGCAAGAACCTTCCCAAACCAACTCCAATAAACAGCAAAATAAACTCCAAGACGAGGTAATTTCACAAGCTCAAAACCACAACAATCAATACAATTGCGGTTTCCACTAAATCAATCCTAATGGATGATTAACTCCACGAAATCAAATGAAACGAATTCCCTTCTCTCAACATGAGCTCTGATACCAAAAAGATGATGTGCCTAAATCCACTTAGAAGCATAATTAAAAAGAGATTATCAGTGGAATTAGGCACATCATCTTTTTGGTATCAAATCTATATCATATTTGGATTCAAGATTGAACACATCATTGTTGTCGAATTGGTTCAAAAGCATTGAGATTTGATGCTAATGTTCATAAGATTGAAGCTAGTTTGAATGACATTGTCTAAGTGTCTTTCAATCTTGGTTTTTGTGTGCTTAAACTTGGTTTTAGGCACATCATCTTTTTGGTATCAGAGCTCATGTTGAGAGAAGGGAATTGGTTTCATTTGATTTCGTGGAGTTAATCATCCATTAGGATTGATTTAGTGGAAACCGCCATTGTATTGATTGTTGTGGTTTTGAGCTTGTGAAATTACCTTGTCTTAGAGTTTATTTTGCTGTTTGTTGGAGTTGGTTTAGGAAGGTTGTTGCATCATTTTGTGACCACTAATTTACGTGGAAGGGTAGAAGTATAAAGTGTTGTTTACTTCAACAATTTTTTGGAACTTGCAAAACTTACCAAAATCCTTGTCGTAGCTTGTTGTGGCGTGGAGGAGGATGTGTAGGTGTTGCACTCGCCACAATTTCAACTCTTGGGATTGAAATTGATAAGAGTCTAATGACAATTAGGAACCCTAATTCTCACGTGAAAATGAACTCTCAATTCTGCAAAATATGGCTCCTCAAACCCTCTCTTAAGCAAGTATTTATACTTGCTACTCTTAGGGTTAAAAAGTGCTCAAAATTACAAGTTTGCCACTTTTAAGGTGGCTAACCTTAAATGAAAATTACAAGGCAATAAAAGTGTCCCAAAACCAAAATACAACCAAAATAGTTCATAGAAGAAGAAATATATAAAAGAAATGGTCTTCAAAATGCCAGTCTTTATAGGATCCATCGGCCCAATCATCGCCGGTTCAAGTCGGTCCATGGATAACCCACAAGCTGAGTCTGAGGGAGTTTGTCCATTGCCCTATAGAATATGATAAGTGTGCCTGTTGGAAAACACAATACAAGAATAATGGAAAAGAGGTTAATATATAAATAATTCCGGGATTGATCTGCTCAAAATGGGCCCTCATCGCCAAAATTTGAATTCCTTTAGTTCTTGCCCTGATGATAGGTCTTGTCGGATTTTGATTCCTATCATTATAAAAACAGAATAACCTAGGGTATCTCTTTTTGTTTTTCACACATTGGACAACTTACAACCGTATAGAGAGATAGAAGGCAAAAGAACCTTGCAAGAAAACCTAAGGCGACTAAAGAGGAATTAAGTAGTTAATTAAATAGGTGAGGATCACAATTAGTAAATAAGGACCTATTTTAATAGTGAAGACCCAATCACGGAATGATTTTGTTTGTGTATAGGGATTTAATTGAAGAACGGGTTTAAGGGTAGATTGAACAAGCATTAAAGTTGTAGAATTTGGAGTTTTAAGTGAAATTCGAATCAAGTAAGGAATTCTAATTCATGTTTTTAGATTTACTTAAGCTTAGGATTAGAAAATGAGGAGATTAGATGAATTAGAGTAGAAAAATTTAAGGTTCGTGGCTTTAGCCAAGGGATGCACGACCTCCTAAAATGGTCGTATTATGACCGTGTTGAATTTAAAAGTATATCGAGAGATACATGGTTCCCAACATGGTTGTGTTTCGATAGTGTTGAATTACCAAGATGTACCAAAAGATACATAGCCTTCCAATACGGCCGTATTTCAACTGTATTGAATCAAGAAGAACGTGACCTCCCAATACGGTCGTGTTTCGACCTTATTGAATTAAGAGAAATATAACCTCCCAACACAACCGTGTTCCAATTGTGTTGAAGTCAAATCTCATCAAGAGATATACAACCCTTAACACAGTCATATACTAGCTCATGTTGGACAACATGGCCTCTAACATGGTTATATTAAGTGATGGACATAATCATTGTATATCAAATTATCTTCTTAATTAACCAAGTTCCACACAACCGAAGCAATTAGTATAACCTTAGATAACCTAATAGATTAAGAGGAATTAGGAGAGTTATATTATGTTAGATTAGTATTAAGATTAATGTTTTGATGACTATACAAATATCAACTTAGCTTAAGTTTAGGACAAGAAGTGCTTAAGGCTAGGATTCCAAATACGTGTTTACTTTGTTTGTTGTATGTGATTGTTAGGAAGCTATCTAATGAGTTATATGTGAAATAATGAAATGTGAAGATGTAATGTGAATTAAGTGGTATCATGAAGTAATACAATGTTATTGGTTGAATGAGATATGTTGCTTGTACTTGGCTTAACCTAGGGGCCCATAGTGGTAGATCCCTAGGGGGTACCTCGATGATCGGTATACCGTGTTATCCTTAGTGAAGTCGTGTATCGAAATGATCCGAGGTAGATTAGTGTTAGATAGGGCCCGTAGTGGAAGTTCCCATTAGGGTCAGACAAGTTCTGTAGAGACAGTTCCCACTAGGACAAATGTTGTGTATGCCTAAGGTCACGAGTGCCCCTATGTGTGATAACTCATTTTAGTGCTATTGTGTGAACTGAATGGTGAATGCATTGTGAATGAATGTTGCATATATGCATGTGCTATTATTGTGATGTGTTATGTGTATGTGGGTGTGGAACTCATGTACCGAGCTTAGGCTTACCTCCTTTCCTATATTTTATTTTTAGCTGCAAGCAAAAATGGTGAACAACTAGAGTATGATGAGAATGGAAACTTGCTGGGACATTATATGGATGAGATGAGAAGAGAACACTATTACTATGTGGAGGAAGAGTGACAAGCATTATGAATATTTGTAAATGGATGTTTTATTGTTAAATTGAAGTTATGGAGATAAATTGTAGCTTGAGATTTTGTTATTGTTAAATAATGAAATTTGGAATGACTCATCTGTGAGTTATTCATTTGATTATAGCTATAGTAGTATGATGGATAATGTAAATGACTAGGTTTTGAAGTATGATGGAGTTTTAGAGCCTTAGTGTGTCGTTGAATAGTAGTGACATGTGGTGGGTTGTGATACTCCAGGTTCTAGGGCGTTGCACCATACGAGAATTTTAGTTTAAAACATATATATAAATATATATATATATATAATGTTGATTTTTTTTCTATATGTATATATGAAAAGCTATGCCATTTAAAAACATCAAAAGTTATGTTTATGTTAAGTTATATAAGAAATGCAATTCTTGTCATTTTTACATAATGAACATGATTCTTTCATTAAAAAAAAAAGTATTATTAATGAAGGGGTACAAATAACAAAAGTCTCTGAAATTATAAATTATAGTAAATGATATATCATTTCAAAAGAATTACAACTCTTCATATTGTGGAAATGCAACATTATGTATTAAAGGGTTATGTTTTTTTTTTATTATTAAATCATGTAAAGGTTATAAACTTTTTCATAAGTACCATTTTTTTTTTTTTGCATAAATGACATATCTCTTTAATATCTAATTAAAAAGATTAGAATTTTAATTGGCATAAAAGTGTGATTGATTGAATGAAGTGTTAAGAATTGCTGAAAGTTTACTAATCAAAAGTTACAAATGATAAATATAAGTTTCTAAAATTATCTCTCTCTCTCTCTGTATATATAATGTGAACTTAAAAAAATAAGTAAAAATTAAAAAGAGAAAAGTGTTCAAAGTGAATAAACTTTTATGTTCCATGTGTTACTTGGATATAAATGGTCAAGTCATTGCATCACTTTGAAGTTATGATTAAAATTCTAATTTTAATTCTTGAGGCCTCTAGCCTCTTCATAAGTTTTCTTTTTGTTAAACTTTATTTTTAGAGTTTACTAGTAATGAAAGTGTCATAGATAAGGTGCAAATGGAAAAAATTTAATATAAAAGTACCGTGAAAATATAAATGAAAAATCACTATCAATAATAAAAGGTAATGATGTGCCTAAAATCCAAAACACATGTACACAATCTAATTAGAGAATTCAACAATGCAAAATCCCTAAATTGACATGATGAAATGGAATTCCACTTAAGCAAATGACCAAGCGAAATGTGAATTAATAAGTATGTAAATGCTCAATGGTTAATCACGCAATTTACACTAGGAAGCAATTTCAAAATTGAATTGATCAAGATATGAAAATTTCATCCACATCACATGAACAAAGGTAACCATAAATTGCACCTAGATATGAATCATTAAATATAATTTGCTAACAATAAATGGAAGATTGATATTACTCTCAATCTACACTTGTTGAATCTCACCACAATTTCACAAGAAATTGATAAGAGATCTTTAATTTGCAAGGCTCTCCCTTATGGCTCAAAGTATGTATTTTTCTCAAAAATGTCAAAAGCTCCTTACAACCCTAGTTAGCAAGTATTTATACTTACTCCAATCAGGGTAAAAATGTTCAAACAATTACAAATATGCCACTAGGTAGCCGGTTCTAACAACAAAATATAAACAAATCATAAGTCCCAAAAATAAATAAAAGTGGTCGTTTCAGTAATGAAAATTACAAGTACAAAAGATGGTCTTCAAATGGTCGATTCTCTAAGTCAATTGAGCAGTTTGTGGGTCGTTGGATGTGACTCCAAAAATATCTCACAAGTTGATCATCAGTACATGTTATTTGGCCATCCCGAAAAGACTGATCAATGTACCTATTATAGTGCAAAACCAAACATTATTAGGTAAAAAAAAAATGACATATGTAGATGTCTTGGATCATACATCCAAATCTGGTTCCCCTACTGTTGGGACCATAGGGTAGATTCCTATCATCTCCTTGAGCCTCTAAAAGATTTGCCCTCAAATCTAGGGGGTCATCTCTTGGACTAAAACTAGATGCCTTTGTTGGCCTATTTGCTTGACTTTTGAAAGAATCAAAGGTATTTCTAATTTGTTCTTAGAAAGTGCGCACCTCAGATGGAGACATAGGTGTCAAGACTATCCGTGACCCACCCTTTCGAAACATATAAGTGTTTCTGAACCCGTTATGTAACACCTTTCTATCAAACATCCAGAGTCTACCCAACAAAAAATGAAAGGCGTACATAGGAATCACATCATAGATGATCTCATCATGGTATTTCTTTCCTACACTGACTGGCACCTTTTCCCTTTATGTAACATGTAGACTATCTCGATTATCTAACCAATGTAATTTGTAAGGGCTAAGATGTGGGCTAGTGGCTAGTTGTAATTTATCTACTAATGCAGCAGATATGATATTAGTGCAACTACCACTATCAATTATTAGCACACAAAGGTTACCTTAGATCCGACAAGGTGCGTGGAGTAGGTTCTCCCTCTGTTTGTCCCTAGCATCTGGAGATATAGTCAAAACCCTATATAACACATTAATAGGTAAGTAATGTTTACCTATTTTATCCTCATGTGTCTCAGTGTTCTGATCATCATAGTACTCCTATAAAGCCATGGACAGATCTGTAGGCTTGACAGCTTCTTCTTCATCTTCTTCTTCTTTGGTGCCCTCCATAACTGTCATTACTCTCTTGTTAGGACATTGTGTAACCATATGTCTAAATCCCATGCATTTAAAGCATTTAATCTAGTGCATTTTTCCACTAGTTGATCTCGGTACTATCTGCCTAACATCAGGTCCAACTACCTCTTTGCCCTTCCCAAAAATCATTTTCTCTTTGTCTGTGTTAGGGGTAACTCTATCTACTGCCTTGACGGGCTCACCTACTCCCTTTAGTCCACCTAACTGACCATTAGCCCCCATGGGCTTAGTAGTAGTATTGTTCCTGCTACTAGTAACCTAGAATGGATTGGATTGCCTCTGCCATTCCACTTTCAAGGCTAGCTGTATAGCCTCATCAAGTGTACTATACCTCTAAAGCTCAACAACACAGGTTATCTCATACTTCAACCCAAATACAAAACGTGCTAGGGTTTGTTTAGGAGGCTCTACTGACCCATATTTGATCATCAAAGTTTCAAACTCCTGGACATGGTCATCCACTATTTTACCTCCTTATCTCAAAGTCTATAGAAGCATAAACAGTTCCTGCCTATAATGCTCATGAATGAACCTCTTCCTCAAAACCCTTTTCATGTCTCTCTAGGTGTGAATTTGAGCCTCTCCATCCCTTCGCCTACTAATCACTAGATTTTTCCACTACAAGGCGGCATACCTTATAAACTCAACAACAGCAAGATGAACTCTGGTGTTATCATCTATCTTATAACACTAAAAAAGGCCCTCAACCTTATCCTCCCAATCCAGATAGTCATCTGTTAAACCCCTGCCATCAAATGAAGCCATCTATAGCTTCACATATTCTAGGCCTTTAAGTGGCCTGAAATCTCTGTTTGGATGAGGATTGACCCAAAAGTTATCATCTCTCTCTTCATTAAAGGTGTGATGATCTCCTTCCACTCTCCTTCCTATGTTTCCTCTTCCTATTGCTCCCTCCCTTTAAACGTTTTGAGGAGCTACTCTAGGTGGTGGTGCCTAAGGATTCGCCACTAGTGGTTGTGGCATTTTCATCTTGTCAATCCTTGTTGCTAGTGTAGCAATAATGGCTGTGAGGTCCTGAAGCCATTCCTCTAAAGTTCTCCCACCCGCAGTACGATGACCTTATCCTCCACTAGCTTGGCTATTGGCTTCATTGCCAATGCCCCCATTCACATTGTCATTCGACATGTTTGTGGATGTGATTTGCGGAAGTACTAATATAGTCTAAAATAATTGCAGCACTCTCCCTTCACTACATAACACTTCACCCGCCACAACAATCAAATCACCTACAAAATAAACACAACTATATTTAACTTCACACACCACGTCAACACACATACATTTATACACCTATGATGCAATAAGTCACCAATGCAACAAACACTTCCCTACACTTCAATTATAGCAACAATAAATTGAATCAACAATTAAACACTTCTAAGTAGTAAGTTATTGAATTCAACTAAGTGTTTAAGTAATAATACTTAATAACTTTCACACTTAAATGCTTGTTTTGAAATTTGAACTTAACTACTAAACTTCCTTCTCTAGTCATGGCACATAGACTCCCATACACCACGTACAGCACTTTCCTTACACAACTCCACAATACACTTACATTGCCACACACACAACACGTCACTTGCGGTGTAAATTTTTAATCACCACTAAACACATAACACCTTATTCACGATGCAACACCATTCAACTCAATACACACCTAACAAAAACTCCACCAATTTAATATACACTTATACCGCCACACATACACACATAAACACGGCAACAAATTCAAAATTACACCCTTAATGCAACCTTCTCCACAAATGGTAAGAACAATTCAAATTCAAATAACACTTATCTAATGCTACTGATGCGTAAACTTAGGTATGTTAAACCTAGAACCCGACGAATGCAATTGAAATCAAACCCCAAGGATCGTCTCAAATAAGTAAAACGGAACTAGATCCCGATCACATCTGTTGACTAAAACCTAAGTTATCAAAAGAAATTTCCCCAATCAAATTCGATTGAAGAATTCTAAAGAGAGTTCTTTTGCAAAGAACAAAGGAAGGTTTTCTTTTCAAAAGAAAAGATGTGTTTTTGCTTTAATCTTTAATAATAATTGTCTTTTTGCTACCCCCTTACTCGGTCATATAAAGATGACATGCAACCATATGATACAAAACCTAAGTTTCCTAATTGTCTTTTTGCTACCCCCTTACTCGGTCATATAAAGACGACATGCAACCATATGATACAAAACCTAAGTTTCCTAATCTAGCTTGCATCCTTATCCCCTTGTAAACCGAAACACTTAACTAAATATGCTAAATTACAAACCAAAACAAATAACAAAACATAACAAACAAAAACTGAGAATCCTCTTTTCCTTTTTGGATTAATAAACAACATATTTATTCTAGGACTTCAAATCCTTGCATCCCTCTATGGAAACGTGAATCAAATTATAGGTGTCAGTTCTCCTTTCATGTAATTTGATTCTTTAGCTTGTAGGTCCATGACTAGTCACTGTAAGGCATCATTTATCCTCTTAGCTCTAGCTCGGGTCATTGGGCCTCCAATTCCTTGCAATGGATCTTAAGATTTCGGTTTTGTCCTCTTAAGTGCTAGATGATCCTCATCATTCCCTCCTTTCTCAAAAAGATTCATCCTCAAATCACTTGCATCATAAAAAATAAGACTGGAAACATTAAAGGTAGCACTTACATTACCATAGTGGCTTGGCAAGTCTATCTTGTAAGCATTGTCATTTATTCACTCCATGACTTAGAAAGGTCCATTGCCCCCTTGGATGCAATTTGGACTTCCCTTGTTCGGCAAATTGCTCCTTCCTTAAGTGCACCTAAACCCAATCTCCTAGATGGAACACGGTTTTGATGCGTCCTTTGTTGGCCTGATGAGCATAGTGTTCATTTTTCTTCTGGATGTTAGCCCAGACCTAAGTATGTAAATCCTTAACAAATTTTTCCTTTTTCGTTTCATCAAGATCAATAAACTCATTAGTAGGTAAAGGAAATATATTTAATGGAGTTAAGGGATTAAAACCATACACAACCTCAAATGAAGAATATGATGTAGTAGAATGTATTGTCCTTATATGCAAATTCTACATAAGGTAAACATGTTTCCCACTGTTTCAAATTTTTATCAAGCACAACATGCAACAATGTGGAAACTGTCTTGTTAACCACCTCTGTTTGTCCATCAGTTTGAGGATGTGCCACAGTGGAAAATAGTAATTTTGTGCCTAGCTTATTTTAGAGAGTATGCCAAAAGTGGCTTAAAATTTTCACATCTCTATCACTCACCATAGAGTTAGGTAAACCATGTAATCGTACGATCTCCCTAAAGAACAAATCAGTGATATGTCATGCATTACTAGTTTTAGAACAGGTGATAAAATGAGCCATTTTACTAAACCTATTGATAACAATGAATATATTATCTTTGCCATTCTGAGATCTAGGTAAACTTAATATGAAATCCATGGATATGTTAGTCCAAGGCTAACTAAGCATAGGCAATGGGAGATACTCCCCATGGGGCATTACTTTAGATTTAGCCTTTCTACATGCAATGCATTTATCACACATAGTTTGCACATCTTGTCTCATCTTAGGCCAATAAAAGTGTTCATGCAAAATGTCCAAAGTTTTCTTAACACCGAAGTGTCCCATGAGACCACTCCCATGCATCTCCTTCATTAAGAACTCATGTATGGAACTTTTGGGCACACATAATCTATCCTTCTTAAATAAATATCCCTCATGCCTATAAAAGTACGCATACCCACTTGTAGAACAAGCAGCCTAAATCTGACCGAAGTCAGCATCATGTTCATACAAGTCTTTCATGCATTCCTTACCCTGTTTGTATTTGATGATGTATGGAAAGGTCTTGATGAACTCCAACCATTTGGCATGCCTCTTATTCAACTTTCCTTATGTCTTTAGGTACTTTAAACTCTCATGATCGGAATGGATGATGAACTCCTTAGGCCATAGATAATGCTATCACGTTTGTAACATCCTCACAAGGGCATATAACTCCTTGTCATACACAGGATAATTCAGAGCAGCACCGTTGAGTTTCTCACTGAAGTAAGCTATTGGTTTGGAATCCTGCATTAACACACCACCAATACCTTTCCTGAAAGCATCACACTCGATCTAAAAAAATTTCTCAAAATTAGGTAATACTAATAAAGGTGAGTTAGTTAACTTACCTTTCAGAGTCTGGAATGCCTGCTCATGTATTTCCATCCATTTGAATTCGGCATTCTTCTTGACAAGATCATTCAATGGAGTTGAAATCCCTCGCAAACTGTCTGTAAAAGCTAGCTAGTCCATGGAAGCTCCTCACTTCATTGGTGTTCTTTGGTGTTGGCCACTTCTGAATTGCCTTCACCTTCTCCTCATCCATAGTTATCCATCTACACCTACAACAAAACTTAGAAAAACCACAGTTTCCATACAAATGTGCACTTTTTTAAATTAGCATATAATTGGTTTTCCTTTAAAACATTAAACACACTCTGCAAATGTTGCATATGATCATCTAATGTTCTACTATAAATTAAAATATCATCAAAATAGACGACAACAAATTTTCCAATGAAATGTCACAAAACATGATTCATCAATCTCATGAAAGTGCTAGGTGCATTTGTTAACTCAAAAGGCATTACCATCCATTCATATAATCCATGCTTAGTTTTAAATATAGTTTTCCACTCATCCCCTTCTTTCATACGAATTTGATAGTAGCCATTCTTTAGGTCAATTTTAGAAAATAAATGTGCACTATGCAATTTATCAAGCATGTCATCTAGCCTAAGGATAGGATGTCTGTACTTAACTGTGATTTTGTTGATTACCCTGCAGTCAACGTACATGTACTACGTTCCATTCTTCTTAAGGACTAGGATGACAGGAACCGAACATGGGCTGAGACTTTCTCGAACAAACCCTTTCTCCATCAGTCCATCAAGTTACCTCTAAATTTCTATGGCCTCTTCAGAATTAGTTTTATAGGCTGGCCGGTTATGAATAGATGTGCCTAGCATGAAATCAATTTGGTGCTTAATCCCTCGCAGTAGGGGTAGGCCTTGCGACACCTCTTCAAGAAACAAATCTTCATATTCCTGCAATAAAGATACAACCATACTCGGTAAAACAGGATTAAGGTCAGTATTAGTAAAATATAAATCCTTGTACATAAGTACAAGTAATTGTTGCTTGGCTAGCATTACACTCTTAACCTTACTCTTTCTCGCCATGCTCTCTACTCTCGGTGTATTAGTGTCTTTTCCCTCCTTACTCACTAGTGTTTGTTTCTCACTTTTGTCTTTCTTTTCACTCTTCTCTCATACACTCAAGTGTTTTTCTTGAAATTCCTTTGCAATTCTCACTTGATCCTTACAAGCTTCCTAAGGTTTTTGTAGCATGAGAACCACTTTTCTTTTGTTTAGCACAAAAGAACATTGGTTCTTATACCCATCATATGTAATTTTCCTATCAAATTGCTAGGGTCACCCTAACAATAGGTGACTAGCCTGTATAGGAACCAAATCACATATTACTTCATCTTTATAGTTCCCTATGGAAAAGGTTATAAGAACCTGCTTGGTCACCTTTACTTCCCCACTTTCATTCAACCACTGTAGTTGATATGGCCTTAGATGTTTCACAACTTTCAACTGCATCTTATCTACGAGTAGAGTGCTAGCAACGTTAGTGCAACTGCCACTATCGATTATCAAACTACACACCTTATTTTGCACATGACACCATATATGAAATATATTCTCATGTTGGATCCCCTCGCCGTCCTCCTGTGGTTGAACACTGAGTACTCTCCTCGTGACATATAACTCCCCACTTATGGGTCCCTCCAAGTCAACGTCCTTATACTCCTATGATGGTGACTCCTCATCCTCCTTAGAGCTGACACTCTCTACATCCCCATTATCACGGATGATCATAGCTCTTTGATTTGGACATTGAGATGTAATGTGTCAAAATCCCTGACATCTAAAACATTTGATATCTCTAGTTTTGGAAGAGGGTTTAGTGTTAGTTTTTCCCTTAAATGAATTAACTGGACTCTTAGCCTTCATGTCCTCTTTAGGCTTTGAATTTGTAGAGTTCTTCTTCCAATTAGACTTCTATGAAGAGTTAGAAGTCATTCCAGACCTTTGATTACTCCTATATTTCAATTGGTGCTCCACTTTGATTGCCTTATGCAACAATTCTTCCATGTCTAAATAATAGTGTAAGTTTACTACATCAGCAATTTTCGGGTTCAAACCATTAATGAATCTAGCCATAGTTACCTTATCATCCTCCTCCACTCTAGCCCTAATCATGGCTATTTCCGTCTCCTTATAGTAGTCTTCTACACTCTTGGACCCTTGTGTTAATCTCTGGAACTTCCTAAGTAAATCCTTATGGTAGTGATTAAGGATCAACCATTTCTACATTATGGTTTTCATCTCTTCCCAAGTACTAACAGGTCGCTCTCCATATCTACGCCTATTACGCACTAACTGATCCCACCATACACTAGCATAATCTGTGAATTCAATTGCAGCCAATGTTATTTTCTTCTCCTTAGTATAGTTGTGGCATTCAAATACATGATCCATCTTCCTCTTCCACTCCAAATACAACTCTGGATCATTTTTCCCTTGAAATGAGGGTATTTTCATCTTAATACTTCCTAGATTACTATCCCGCCTCTAGGTGTTCCCTCTCTCCCTCACATTATGATATTCACCAAAGTCAAAATCCTCACTTTCTTCTATCTTAACTCCTCCTCTAATCGGTCTACCTACGCTTTGCCTAATAGTAGTATTGCTAGACGGTTCTCTACTCCTCACCATCTTATCCATTCTTTCATGGATTTGTTCAAGCTCAATAGTCAAGATTCTTTTCATCTCTCCTATCAACTCCCCAAACATTACCCTATTCTCACCTCTAGTTGTGTTTTGTCCCGACATATTTCTACAGTTAAACAATAATTAATATCACACATAAAATACCCTCCTCACAATTCACTCGTGTATTGCTCTCAAGTAGTAATACTTTCACAATCCATTCGTGTATATCTCTCACAATAATGTCGTCACAACCAACTCTTACAATCCTTTGCTAGGAACCCAGATTGGAAAACTCCTCAACATAATCATTAAGTCAACACCTAATGATCACTTTCGGTTTTAAGTCACGGTACAATTGAGAATAAGTGTAAGTTATAATGGATATGACAAGCTCTTACTACTAATTTCGAAAACAAATGAAAACAATCCCCTATCATGCAATTTAAAGGACACACAAATTTGCACCGAATATAACAAGGATCATAGAATGTAATTTGGATGCACAATTTAGAAAAATAAAGATATATGTTACGGTTGGAATTGGAAAGTGTATTATGGCAATTGAATTGTAACTTGCCAAAACAAAATTTTCTTTTGTGATTTCGGAAATTGGATTTCTTCCACAACCGAATTGTAAATTTTTTTATACGTGTTCTTCAAAGAAGGAATAAGAATTGAATCATAATTGATTTGCAATGACAAAGCTAGACTTGTTTGTTGTTGGTCCCCAATTGTTCTTATGATTGAAACAATTTTTTTTTTATATATATATATGAATTTAGGGTATGAACAAAGAATATGGAATTGAACAACAAACAAATAAACAAAGGATAGAGATTACTTGAATCAAGAAGCTGAAGCTCTGATACCAAATGATGCATGAACCCTAAGTATGTTAAACTTAAAACCCAATTAATACAATTGAAATCCCCAAGGGTTGTCTTGAATTAGTAGAACGGAACTAGACCCCAATCATACTTATTGACCGAAACCTAAGTTATCAAAAGGAATTTCCCCAATTAAATTTGATTAAAGAATTCCAATGAGAGTTCTTTTACAAAGAACAAAGGGGGGTTTTCTTTTTAAAAGAAAAGATGTGTTTTTATTTCAATCTTCAATAATAATTGTCTTTTTGCTAGCTCCTTACTCGGTCTTATAAGGATGACATGTAACCATAAGATACAAAACCTAAGTCTCATAATCTAGCTTGTGTCCTTATCCCCTTATGGATCGAAACACTTAACTAAATATGCTAAATTACAAACCAAAACAAATAACAAAACATAATAAACAAAAACCGAGAATCCCCTTTCTCTTTTTGGATTAATAAACAACATATCTATTCTAGGACTTCAAATCCTTGCATCCCTCCATGGAAATGTGAATCACATTAGTAAGTGTCAGTTTTCCTTTCATGTAATTTGATTCTTTAGCTTGTAGGTCCATGACTAGTCCTTGTAAGGCATCATTCTTCCTCTTAGCTTTAGCTTGGGTCATTGGGCCTCCAATTCCTTGCAATGGATCTTGGGATGATCCTCATCAGCTACTCAATGAATTGCTTCAAACTTAAAGAAGGTGTTTGAATTTCAAATATCTTCCTTATCTCCACACAATGTAAATCTAGAATTTACAAACAACAATTGCAATTTACAAAATTACCAACACAATTCTCTCTTCTATGTTTCAAATTTTCACTTTTCCCAAATGATCTTCAAGGAACACTCCCTTCTTACTCACGGCAAACTCAAGGAACACAAGCTACCACAAAATTTCCAAGTCTTCTTCAATCAATCAGCAAATATAACATAACAACACCAAAATCAAGTACTTCAATTCCATCTCAACACTTTGGATCAAGAAGTAAAAATTCAAGAACCTTAATTTCAAATGAAGATCACAGAAATTTCCTTCCTCAAACCAATGCTCTAATGCCAAAATATGATGTGCCTAAAATCTAAAGCACATGTACACAATCCAATTGGAGAATTTAACAATGTAAAATCCCTAAATTGGAGTGACGAAATGGAATTCCACTTAAGTAAATGACCAAGCGAAATGTGAACTAATAAGTATGTAAACGCTTAATGGTTAATCATGCAATTTACACTAGGAAGCAATTTCAAAATTGAATTGATCAAAATATGAAAATTTCATCCAAATCACGTGAACAAAGGTAACCACAAATTGCAACTAGATATGACTCACTAAATACAATTTGCTAATAACAAATGGAAGTTGATATTACTCATAACCTATACTTGTTGAATCTTGTCATAATTTTATAAGAAATTGATAAGAGATCTTTGATTTGCAAGGCTCTCCCTCACGGCGCAAAGGGTGTATTTTTCTCAAAATTGTCAAAGCTCCCTACAAACCCTAGTTAGCAAGTATTTATACTTGCTCCAATTAGGGTAAAAATGTTAAAAAAATTACAAATATGCCACTAGGTGGCCGGTTCTAACAACAAAATACAAACAAATCATAAGTCCAAGAAATGAATAAAAGTGGCTAGTTTAATAATGAAAATTACAAGTACAAAAGATGGTCTTCAAATGGCCGATTCTCCAAATCAATTAAGCAATTTGTGGGTCGTTAGATGTGACTCCAAAAATATGCCACAAGTTAATCATCGATGCATGTTATTTGGCCATCCTATAAAGACTAATCAATGTACTTGTTATAGTGCAAAACCAAATATTATTAGGTAAAGAAAAATGACATATGTAGATGTCTTGGATCATACATCCAAATCAGGTTCCCCTACTACTGGGACCGCAGGGTGGATTCCCATCAGGTAATGACAGTGTATAAGTGACTACTCTAAATTATATATAATCTAATGGTATTACTAATGAAAAATTATTAGTATAAATGAAAAATTGTAATTAGATAAAAGTATCAAATCATGATGATCAAATATTATATATTAAGGATTATGTTATTTAAGAAAAATAATTCAATTACATGAATTATATGTCCAAGTCACACTTGAAAATTACAAAAAGCATGCTCACAACAAAAATAATTTATTTTAAGCATACAAACGTGATTAGATAGTGTATGGAAGTCATGGTAATGTTTTCAACAATTCAGTGTATATTATATATATCATATACTATAGCTATTTTGGGTCACATTAATTTAGCATATCATATCACATAAATAAACATTTAGAAAATAATTTATGAAGAAATTTATTAGTATAAAGCAACATACACCTTGGGAGGAGGATGAAAAGAAGCATGCAAGGATTTGGATGCTTCAATATAAGGGAAAGCCCAAAAGAATGCAAAAGTTAAAGTATGATTTCATTTATAGACTGTAGTGAATGGTTCAATTCTAAATGATTACTTTTATTTATAAAAGACATGGACATAGAAGTTCAAAAATGAAAAACAATGAGTTGAATAGGAGACTAACTTATTTAAAGTAATATCATGAAATGCCACATAAGTTTTATATATAGTTTGCCAATTGACCTACATTTTCTAAAAAAAACTTTATCAAAACCCAAGGCATGTTACTACCCATTTAAAAAGAAAATATTACTTCAATTCCTTTAGATGAATTCCTTAGTCTGTTGACGTATGGAAATTCACAAATTGAAATTGACATACAATAGAGCAAGATCAAATCAAAGGACACATTAATAATAGTAATAGGGGCTTTTGGGAAATATATGAATAAAAAAGTATTATTAAAGATTTTTTTTTAAATTATAGATATGAAATATTCAAAATCTAATGGTAGCTTTGAAGAAAATTAAAAAAAAAAAACCCAAATTTCATATTGAAGGGGGTTTATTAGGAAAAAAAAATCATAACAAAAAGGTATGTTAATAAAAAAAATCTTTCAAAGTTATATATTATGATATATAGATAACAAATAATAGACTTCCTAATAGTAGTTCTATTTTTTATTATAAGAGAGATGATTCATATTTTGTGAAATTAAGTTAGAATATGACTAAGATAATAAATAATAGTACCCTAAATAAAAATAGATATAAACCATATAGTAATGAAGACTTAAAGTTAAATAATTTAGTATAACTCCAAATTGAATATATATAAAATATCTTTTCGTTAAAAGAATATTTTATATGTCATCATTTCAAAATATTAAATACAAATGTTTGGTTATTGTAATTTTCATTGATACTTCCATGGGTAAATACATGCAATTGCTAAAAAGAAACTAAAAAATCCATAAGAAAGATTTTACCATTGTTGAAAAAAAGCAAATTATGAATTGATAACTTTCCAATTAATATATTCAAATGCATCTACCCCTCATAATTATAAACCAATTAATTGAGAGAATAGAAAAATTATATTAAAAATAATTAAACAACAAAAAATGCATGGATCAATTGATATAAAAGTAAGGATATTGTCAATTAATAACATTTTGCTATTTATAAAAACATACAATCAAAGTGAAAATTGAAAATACCCACCCATACTTTCATGACACATTCAATATAAACACAAAGCAAAAAAAATGAGAAAAATTTAGTTGAGAATTTATACACAAACTATATATTAATGAAAAAGGAAATAATAACATTTAGATCATAAAATATATGAAGTTCTCAAAATTTAAGCATATAGATGTAGTTGAGTTTGAAAGTAAATTTACTTATTTTGAAATAATGAATATTGCAGATAAGGTGTGAAAGCTACTATCTTAACGTAATATCTCTTAGAGAGAGAGAGAGAGAGAGGAAGGAACCAAAAAGTGAGAAAGAGAGATAGAAAAAGAGTGCATGACATTTCAATTTAAAACTAAATTCTGAGTGCATTATTCACAAATGGAAAAAAAAAATAATGCCCAATATTATTTAAATATAAAGAGTAGGTTGGTATCACACATAACTTTTTTGGGAATGGAATTTGAAATTGAAAAGCTTAAACATTGTAGATAAAAATGAGAAATTAACAAACCATTATAATGGAGAAAGCAATGAGAATAAAAAATTGATTGAGAACATCAATCTAAGAATAGCCTTTGCTTTCAACTAAAACCTGTTTCAACTGTGAATAAAAGTATTAGCCAAAGAAATATTAGTAGAGATTTCTATTGAATATTAAGAATAAAGATAGAATGATTGTGATAGAGATAGAGAAAGATAGAAATGAAATGAAAATGAAGAAAAAATGTGTCTAAGATAAAAAGAAGAAAGTGATAAAAAATTTTGGTGGTTATAAAGAGAGAGAGAGTTGTTTTAATAACTATAAGTGAGCCTATATGTTATAACCGTTGAGATAAAAAAGGTAGTCCACATAACACATAGGTAGCAATTTCAATTACAACTGTAAAATAAATTCATCTAAAATTGTGCTCGTTGCAATTATATGATTTTTATTGTCTTGTAGACTCCTTACAACTCTTTAATCAAGATTATTTCATAATGAAATTAAAAAACAAGCTTAGATAGTGCTTGAAATACTAATATAAAAATAAAAGTGCTTGAAATACTAATATAAAAATAAAAAATTTCATAGATTGTGCCCAAATATATATATGCAAATAATTGTGTTTATATGTATAAAAAAAATACTTAGAAGATCATAAATAATGCATAAATCTATAAACAAAAATTTTTAGCATTAGATTTAAATCATGGGTAGAAATCATGGATAAAGTAATATCCTATTAGCATAAAATGAAGTTCTTATCCAATATAAGAACAAAATCTAACAATGTCAAATCCATTGCCAACATATTATGCAATGTCCTATAGAAAAGGTCATTAGATTTAAATCATGGGTAAAAATCATGGATAAAGTAATATCCTATTAGCATAAAATGAAGTTCTTATCCAATATAAGAACAAAATCTAACAATGTCAAATCCATTGCCAACATATTATACAATGTCCTATAGAAAAGGTCATTAGATTTAAATCATGGGTAAAAATCATGTATAAAGTAATATCCTATTAGCATAAAATGAAGTTCTTATCCAACATAAGAACAAAATCTAACAATGTCAAATCCATTGTCAACATATTATGCAATGTCCTATAGAAAAGGAATAGCAACTAAATTAACACAATTTCTATTTGAGATGATACTCTACTTGAAAATAATAAAAAACTAAAATTAAAGTATTAAGGAACCCTAAAAGCTATAGTATGAGATTATCACAAAAGTTACATAAATGAAAATATATAAAAGATTCGAAAAAAAGCTAAAGAATCTAATTATTTGTCAATTGAGATAGTAAGAAAGTGAAGATAAATAAATGAAAGGTATAAGAAAGATGAAGAAACCATGTACCTATCTATTGAGTATGTAAGAAAGTAAAATTCTTGGAACATAGAATAGACTAAATGATGGTTGAAGAGAGAGAAAACTAACTTTCAAAAAGAGAGAGAGTGGTAGTTGGATGTGGTGATTGTTGTGAAATGATAATTATTTTTGAGAAAAGAATGAAAGTGTAAAAACATAGAAAAGAATAAGAAAAATAATAATGAAGAGGATTATAACAAAAGAGTGATAACTTTAAAAAGGTATAAATACATAAAGTAATAATGAAGAGGTATATAACAAAAAAAGCTTCTAAAATTATGTATTATAATAGATTTCTATGTACCCTATAGTCTTATGACATGTACTAAGGATCAATCTTTTCATAATTTTTTCCTTTATCATACGTTTTATTGGGATAAAATAATCATATTTTCATAAGTTAATTAAACAAATAATTCTAGAATTGACAAGGGGAAAGAAGTATCTTATTCTTATTTTTTTTTCTTTTTTGAAAAAAAAACAAACATATTGAATTATTCAACCATTATCAATCATGCTAAAATTAGGGATAAAATCAAGATAGGTTTGAATAGGATTTATAAAACCCAAACTTACTCCTATAAGGTTTAATGTCTTCCAAAATCTATTGTATTTTTTCTCTGATTATTGAAAGTCACCCTTATTAGGTCATTAAAGACCCTATGCCTAACCCACTCCACCCTGATTACATAAAATATTATATTTTCCTTTTGATTTTGTAAGTTGCTATATATATATTCTTAAAAGATTTTTATAAATAAATGCTCAATATACTATTTAATCTTCTTAATAAAAATATGTAAGATAAAGTCAATGAAATAATGGCATTATTGTCTATAAGTGACAATTGGATACAAGATATTGACTACAAAAATAGCCACTAATGTAGGGGCTATATAGGATAAGAGTAAATATTATTATTATTTTATTATTTTTATCAAGTAAGCTTTCTTATCAATTTTTTTGTAGTCGTGAAACTTAACCTTAAATTCTATAAAGCTTGAATCATACCTCAAAACTGATAAAAATCCTATTGGGTATTGCCCTATATGTCTTTTACAAATCAAATAGGTTGAGTTCCATATGGCGACCTACTTAGTTACATCGCTATGTAGAATAATCAATTGAGATAGAAAGAGAATCTAAATCTAATAGCCTAAGGATCATTAACGGGAGATTACATCACCAATCCATTGCATACATTCATCTTTTAGTTGCTCAGTTCACTATAATGTTGAAAAGTTTATTATATAATATATTAAAAACCTTGAAATGCCTTTTAAACCTTATATATATAAAACTGGCTTAAAAGTTAATTGAATGACGAAAAAAAAAGCAAGAAATAAAGAAATTGTTACATAATACCTTCTTCATACATTGACTTTTACATATAAAGCCTAAAATGTCTTGAGAAGAAGCACACCCAATATAAGGATACAATTTTTCTAAATGTCTTAAGGGCATATGAAAAGTCATTATGGTAGGTGTCAAGTTTAGCTTTTGATCATTTTTCTCAATTTTAATCTATACTAAATCCTACTAATTTAATATAGATTACTTAACTAAACAAAGGAAAATAATTTTTAAAAGGAGTTACCACCAACCTAAGTTGGAAAATAATGTTAAGGTTAATTAGATGGATTAACCTTAATGAGCTACTAGTCTACAAATTCTCAAAAAAGAAATATATATATATTTTAGAAAAATATAAACCAAAGATACCGAGTTCGGGAGCTAACCTATTAAAACCTAAACAATTACCATCTAATATTTTCAAGAATATTTACTAAGAGGCTTTTATGTTCTTTTTTTGTATTTTTCATGTATTTTCTACTATATATTATACTAGATTATGAATCTTGGCCAAAAAAGGAAAAGAAAACTAAAGTTTGAACTTTTCTATAATAATTTTCTAAAGTAATTTAAAGTTTTTATTTTATTAAGCTAATATCCTAAAGTCTTTATTTATTTAATTTTTCTATTGTTTTTATTTTTTAAAAGTTTTTATCTTATTTAATTTTTGAGTTTTTATTTTATTTAATTTTTCTAAGTCTTTTTCTTATTTAATTTTTATAAAGTTTTATATTATATTATTTTTTCTAGAGTTTTATCTTATTTATTTTTTCTAAAATTTTTATCTTATTTAATTTTTCTAAAGTTTTTATTTTATTATGGTTATTTTTCCTAACCTAAAGCTTTTATTTTATTATGGTTGCCCCGAATGTGCCTATGTACCTATTAGTTGGGATCAAATCATCCATAGTTCACTTTTTCTTTTTATAAAATCTTAGTTTGTTGATTAATTTTATTTAGTAAAAAAATGTTAGGTTTGCATTATTTAGTCATACTAATTTTCATTAAGACAATACTTAGATGACTTAGATTATTGAATGATTATTTTTGAAAAATCTAAGATAACCTAATTTTGGGAAAACATCATATTAAATTTTTGTTTTTTAAAAAAACTCTAAGTGATAAAACCCTAAAAGGCTCCCGTCCCATACTGTTCCTAAAAATTTAATTAAAAACATTATACTAAAAAAATTTACATTTTTTTTTGTATTTTTATCATTTCACTTTTTATTGAATTTTTGTTCCTAAAATTTTATCTATAATAAGATTTTTATTTATTTAATTTGATTTTTTTTATTTATAAGGTCCTAGCATATACTAAAGGCTTTTATGTTTATCTTTTTAGATTTTTTAGATTATTATGTTTTTCATTTCTAAGTTAGGGATTTTTATTTTGCTAAAGATTTTATCCAATTTTCATCATATATTTTTTTATTTTATTTAATTTTTTATCACTTTTTATCACTAAAGATTTTATTTGACCTAATATTTTTATTTCTGTTATTTTTTATTATTTGTCATTGAGTGGTAGTATACACCATGACAACTTAACGGGTATGTCAAATTAATTATTTCTATTTTTTCTAGGCTAAACAAATACAATAAAATAAATAAAGGAAATGCAAAGAAAATAAAATAGGAATAAATAAAAAATTGCACCAACTAGATTGCTAGGTAACATGCGGGTCATATTGGGTCAAGATTAGGTCAGATATAGTCGATTGGATCGGGTCGAGTCAAATAGTGGTAGTTGTGACTTCTTGATCACAGCATTCTAGTCACCATTAGAAGCTCTTGAGGATGGTTCCCTAGGTTTTCGAGGGCATAGAATATGAATCCAATGTCAAATTTCTCTATAAACTAGCCTAAGGTGGTGGTTTAGCAAGTGGCCGACGAGTGATACCATAGGCATCTACTGGTGGTTGCTTCTAAGGTGCTATGAAACCAAAGAGGTGGCATTCCTAAATCTAATGGTTGTTAGAGGTTGATTGATGCCTAAATGGAGGTGCGTAGTGGTGTTGGTGTGGTGTTTTGCATGGTGGACATAGCGACCGATGGTGAGAAAATGGGTCTCGAATGGAGCTTTTGGAAGTAAGATTTGTAGTGATGGTTTTTGGTGACTTTTTCATCCTCCTTTTGCTTCGGGGATCCCATGCTATTTATAGGTACCATCAATGAGTTCAAAGGACACCGGATTGACATGAATCATATCTTCAATTGAAAACCCATTTTTATCCTATCTTTGATCTAGTGTTGATTTAAGATAATCATTTGTTTGAAATGACTTTTCTGTTATACTAGGATAAGATTGTATAAGTTTGTGATGGGGATTGAAGTGATTTGATCTTGATCGGCATGGTGCAATTCTTCTCTTTTTTTTTTTCCCCTGTTTTTCCAACTGTTGTCCAAAGCTAGGAGATGATCATGTGCCTCACACATGACTTGGCCCATCCAATAAGATGTTGCCACATGGTAGCTGTGAGGGCAAAGAAAAAAAATAAAACAGCACAAAGTGCCCATTGTGAGATTTGAACTTAAGACCTACACTCTACCTTACGTGTACACAGACAACACATGGACCAACTAAGTTAGCCCTTTTCTTGATTTATTATTGCAACCAATTTGTATTTCAACCAACCATCTTGATTGATTTTTGTCATTTTGAGATTCTCGAGTTTAATTTAGAGACTCATATTTCCTTACTTTTATTGAAAATATTCATATTTTGTTATTTTTTATTTTTTATTAATTAAAAACTTTATTAATTTTATTTTTTGTTTTTTTCTTATTATTATTTTTTATTATTTCTATTTTGTTATAATTATTTTTTTATTTTTATTATCTCATAAACCAAGCTTTTATTATTGCTATTATTATTATTATTATTTATTTTTATTATTTATTTATTTATATACTTTTGAAACCCCAAAAGATCTAACAAATGGATCTTACCAATCTCATTGATTTCATCTCGGTGGTAGCTCCTTGTCACCCACTAATCACTCGTTTGTTGAGCCAAAACACCCTAATAGAATGTTTGCAACCAATCTTCATGGTTATGTCATTTGTCTATGTGGTAAGATCAAATCTTCGCTTAACTATGGTTTCCGAGGCATATTGACTCCTGAAATTTTGTTAATCCTTTCTTTAGCAATAAAATTTCTTTGAAAAAGGGTTAAGTCATAATGAAGCTCTAGTTCCAGTTTATGGATATTAGCTTGGTTTATGTTTATAATGTAGTGTAGAGAATCTAAGAAAAGGAACTTATCAGTGAAGTGTATAGGTAAGGGTTGGTCAATGACCAATCCAACGTTGATCACTATAAAGGATATCAACTTTAATCATAAACAATGAAAATTCATCATAAAAAGATTAATATCATTGACGATCTCATTGAGTTTGGCAAAAAACTTCATTGATTATTCATGGGTAATACAATTTCACTACATCTGAGTTAACAGGGTCTCTTAAATTTAGACCATCCATATTAGCTAGCACTAATGCCTCCTCCCCCCCCCCATTAAGACTTTCTTTACAACATAAGGTCCTTCATAATTTGGAGAAAATTTTCCTCTAGGGTCCTATATGTTTGGCAACATTTTCTTTAACACTAAATCTCCCTCTTTAAAGCTTCTTAGTTATGCCTTCTTATTAAATGCCTTAGATATTCTTTGTTGGTAGCACTAACCATGGCATAATGTTGTGAGTCTCTTTTCATCAATCAAATTTAACTAATCAATCATTTTCTTTACCCATTCTGCTTCATCAAGCTATGTTTCTACCAATACCCTGAAAGATGGAATTTCCACTTCTATGAGCAACCTGGCCTTAGTTCCATATACAAGTAAATAAGAAGTGGCTCTAATTGAGGTTCTTATCAAATTTTGTATGCTATGAGGGCAAACAATAACATCTTATGCCAATGGGTGTAAGTGGTTGCCATTTTTTCAATAATTCTCTTAATATTTTTATTGCCAACCTCAACCAATCCGTTCATCTGAGGACAATACAAAGGTGAATTTTTGTGATTAATTCCAAATTGTTGACATGTCTCTATTACTAATTTATTGTTTAGATTGGTTCCATGATCTGTAATGATGGATTTAGGTGCCCTATACTTGGAAATTATGTCTCTTTTTATGAACTTAATGACCACTCCTTTGGTCACATTGGTATGTGAAGACGCTTAAACCCATTTGGTAAAATAGTCAATAGCCACCAAAATGAACTTGTGCTTGTTTGACGCTTTTGGAGTTATTGGACCAATCATATCAATGCCATACGTGGAAACTGGCCATAGGGCTGACAAAATGTGTAATTCTTGAGGTGGAGCATTGATTTTATTAGCATAAACTTAGCATAAGTGACAATGCCTCACATGTTTAATATAGTCTATTTCCATAGTCATCCAGAAATAACCTATCCTCATGATTTTGCGAGCTAGCATATATTCGTTCATGTGTGGCCTACAAACTACCTCGTGTGTTTCTCGCATCAGGGTATCTACTTCCTCTTTGTTAACACACCTTAATAAAGTAGTATTGAAAGATTTCTTATATAATGTGAAATCGCTGAGTAAAAAATGCATTGCTAATCTCCTTATTGCCTTTTGGTCTTTCCTATCTGCCTCTTTTGGATAAGTGCCATTTTGAAGGAGTACTTTGATATCATGGTACTAGGGCTTTCAATCTTGACTCTCTTCAATCATTAAGCAGAAAGCTGGCTTCTCCTCAATTTCAATCTTTAAAGGATGAATCTCTATACCGTTTGAGATTTGAATCATGGATGCCAGCATTGCCAAAGCATTGGCGAATTGATTTTGGGTTCTAGCAACATACGTGAAAGAATTTTTTTAAAAATTTTCCACCAATTCACTAAGATGCCCATATACATACGTGAAAGAATTTTTTTTGAACTTTTCCACCAATTTTCTAAGATGCCTATATACTTCCAATTCCTGGATACCCATTTCTAACACCATCTTAGGCCCCATTATATAAGCTTCATATTCTGCTATATTGTTAGTATACGGGAATGCTAACTTCACTACTACAGGAAAATGGTTATCTTCAGGAGATATTAATACTGCCCTTATTCCACAACTAAAAACATTCACAGCCCTATCAAAATACAACTTCTACTGTCGACCTTCTGATCTTTCATCGACAATGACCATAATTCCTTCATTTGGAAATTTAACTTATGAGATTTCTAACATATCTTTCCTCGGATATTCCGTTAACCGGTTTGCCAATGCTTATCCTTTTACTAAATTCTGATTTATATAAGTGATATCGAAGTCTAAAAGAAACATTTGCCATTTAGAGATTCTTTCCATCAAAGTTGGTTTTTCTACTAGATATTGTAGCGAATCATATTTGGTCAATAACTCCATGGAGTAATATAGGGTGTATTGCCGAAGCTTATGCATTATAAATACCAAAGCATAGCAAGTCTTTTCAACTTTCAAATATCTCTATTCTCCTTTAGTAAACTTCTTACCTAAATAATCTATAGGGTGCTCCTTTCCTTCCATCTCATCTTTTTGCCCCAACACACAACCCATGGATTTGAAGAGTATGGTGAAATACAAGAATAAAAGCCTCCTAAGGGTAGGAGCCATCGAGACTGGAGGATTCATCAAAGATCCTTTGATTTCAAAAAAGGCTTTTTCACATTCTGCATCCCATTTTATTATGGCATTCTTCTTCAAGAACTTGAATAGAGGGTGACACTTATTAGTAAGCTAAGATATGAACTTGGCTATGTAGTTTAACCTTCCTAATGGACCTCTTACTTATTTGAGGGATTGCGGGGTTGGCATCTTAACAATTGCTTTTACCTTTTTTAGGCCTATTCCGATCCCCCTTTAGTTGATAACAGACCCTAAGAGCTTCCCTGATGTTACTCCAAATGTGCACTTCTCAAGATTTAGCTTTAATTGGAATTTTCTAAGCTTCTCAAACAACTTCTTGAAGACTTTCACATGATCTTCCCCTTCACGAGACTTAGCAATCATATCATCAATGCACACCTCTACCTCTTTATGCATCATGTCATGGAATAGTGCTACCGTAGCTCACTAATAAGTTGCTCCCGCATTCTTCAAACCAAAAGTCATAACTTTATAGCAAAACATTCCCCATATAGTGATGATCGTAGTTTTAGTTTTGTCTTCTTTTGACATCTTAATCTAATTATTCCTTGAGAAACTGTCCATGAAAGAGAAAAGGTGGTTTCTAGCAATGTTATCTACTAAGATGTCAATGTGTGGCAATGGGAAATTATCTTTTGGTGTCACTTGGTTTAAGTCTCTAAAATCAACACAAACTCAAACTTTCCCATTTTTCTTAAGGACAAGCACTACATCTGATGAAAGCCATGATGGGAGTCAAGCTAGAAGATGGAATGTGAATCCTCTTGAAGTGCCACCTGGACCGATCACAAGAACTCGAGCGAAACGATTCAAGGAAGCACTTAACGGGCTGATAAAGGATATCCAAGAAGCCAGAAAAGATTGGAGCAACCATGAGAATGACCTTGCATTTGTACAAGTCATTTAAGGAGATCAAAGCATAGGGGATCAAAGCTACCGGCCTTGACAACGCTGGCTTAAACGCTGTCGGCTTTGAATCGGCTTTGCAATTAGAGCGTGATAGAGGGACTACGCCGGCTACTACGCCGTCAGCTTACATACCCGGCGTACATCCTACGCCGGCTACTACGCCGCCTACTATGCTGCCGGCGTACATTGCCTGTTTGTTATTTTTACGTAACTTTATTATGTTATGTCGTTTTGGGCTTTTGTTTTACGAGTTGTAAACCCTATTAAAAGCTGCTAGGGTTGGAAAACAGAAGATAGAACATACATACAACATTGAATAACACAATTCGAGAGAATTCCTCTCTTGGTTCTCCAAAGAACTTCTCTTGAACTTATCGGATCTCTTCTGTGGCATTCAACCCCAACTTATCAATCAGTCTTTCATCCCAATTATGGCGTCAACAGAATATACCAAGGTTCTTACCTCACCTATAGGCGATGGGTCGCGGTTCCACTTGATTGTTTTGGCATCTTAGGTTGCAATTCCAAACGTATTGGTATAGGGTTTCGTCATACGTGGGCGTGGTTCATATCAGTTTGGTATCAGAGCCTAGGTTTGTTAAACATCAGTTCAGTTTGAGAAAGGTAACATCAAAACCCTAACTCCAATCGTCCATATCAATTGTTCATATCAATTTTCGTCTTACCATCACTTCATACTCAAGTCCATAGTGTTAATTGTCTCTTGAGTAGTGTAGTTTCATTCCATCAATCTTGTTACAAAAAAAAAAAAAAAAGAACGAAAACAAAGACAAAAAAAAGAAAGAAAAAAGGAAAATTCAAGCCCCCAAAGTTGTTCTTGAATTCTATAGAAGAATTTGGTGTAGTTTAGATTAGTTCCAAGAGAATTGAGAAGAGGGATTGGTGAGTTGATATCATATCTATTTGTGAGAATACACGAGTGATTGTGGGATATCTTTCCTTGAGTGAAACACGTGAGGGAGTGAATTGTGAGGCTTAATTCTATATATTTGTGTTAGTACTAACCTTTATTGCAGGAACTATGTCACGGCAAAATTCTCCTGAAGGTGAGAGGGAGAGGTTTGATGCTAGGTTAGTGATTGAGGCGTTGAGGAGTGAGATGAAGAGAATGTTTCAGGAGGGAATGGAACAAATTCATGAAACGGTGGAGCAGAAACTAGAGCAATCTAAAAACGTCTTTCAAGGGCGTAAGAGGGAGAGTTGTTCTAAAAGAGGATAAAGGGGTGGAGATGAAATTTCTGATGATGACTTTGATGAACCTTCTATCGGGAGTTATAGAGGTTATGGTGGTAGGAATAGAGGAAGTAGGGATTGGGAAGATAGAGGAGATAGGAATAGAGAGGATAATCAATTGAGTAGTATAAAGATGAAGATTCCTCCTTTTCAAGGGAAGAATGATCCTGAGGCATACTTAGAATGGGAGAAGAAGGTAGAGATGGTGTTTGATTGTCACAATTATAGTGAGAGAAAGAAAGTGAAGCTTGCTGCCATTGAGTTTTCAGATTATGCTATAGTGTGGTGGGATCAACTGATGTTAAATCGAAGAAGGAATGGCGAACCACCTATTGAGTCGTAGGAAGAGATGAAGAGGGTGATGAAGAAGTGGTTTGTGCCTGTGTATTACTATCGTGAATTGCACAACAAATTGCAAACTCTTAGGTAGGGAAGCCGAAGTGTGGATGAGTATTTCAAGGAGATGGAAGTTACGATGATCAGGACGAATGTAGAGGAGGATAGAGAGGCTATCATGGCTAAGTTTCTTACTAGATTGAATAGAGAAATTCAAAATGTCGTAGAATTGTAGCATCATGTAGAATTGGAAGATATGGTTCATATGACTATAAAGGTTGAGAACTAACACAGGAGGAAAGGTAGTAGTACTGCACGGTTTTAACAGGGTGCTGGTTCATCCACCTGGAAGACTAACCAATGGAAGAAGGAAGAAAAGCCTTTACCCACCAAACCGAAAGGAGAGTAGAGGCAAGCGGGTTCTACTCCTAGTAACCAAGGTAAACCTGATTCTTTTACTTCTAGAAATCATGACATTAGATGTTTTAAATGCTAAGGTAGAGGCCAAATTGCTAGTCAATGTCCGAATAGGCGTGTTATGATTCTGCGTGATGATGGTGAGTATGAGACTGAGGGGGATAGTGAAGAGGATGATATGCCTCCATTAGAGGATGCTAGTAATGACGAGGAGCCTGCAGTAGGGAAGTTAGTGGCAATAGTTAAGCGAGCTTTGAATGTGCAGGTGAAGGAAGAAGAGGAGGTGTAACGAGAGAATATCTTTCATACTAGATGTTATCTAGGTGACCATATTTGTAGTTTGATCATTGATGAGGGGAGTTGCACTAATGTAGTGAGTACTTTCATTGTTGAGAGGTTGGGGCTCAAGACCACTAAACACCTTAGTCCATATAAATTGTAGTGGCTGAATGATAGTGGCGAGACTAAGGTGAGTAAGCAAGCCTTGATTGCTTTTCGCATCGGTAGGTATGAGGATGAGGTGCTATGCAATGTAGTGCCGATGCAGGCGTGTCATGTGTTGTTGGGGAGGCCATGGTAGTTTGACAGGAATGTTGTTCATGATGGCTTTTCTAACAAGTATACACTTGTTCACCATGGCAAAAGCTATAATCTTAAACCCTTAACACCTAAACAGGTGTATGAGGATTAGTTGCAACTACAACAATCTTATGCAAAATATAAGGTAAGTGAAAAACAAAGGGAGATTGAGTGAGAAAAAGAAAAGGAATACAAAAGTCAATATCAAAAGGAAAAAGAGAGGAAGGCTGGAAAGAGTGTGAGAGGCCAAGTTGAGGGGGGATCAACTTTGGTGGTGAGTGAAAAGGAGAGTGTAGCCTTGCAAAAGGAGAGTTGTGTGGCAAGAGCGAGTGTCGTGAGGAGAGTGTTAGTGATGAAGCAACCCATGTTGTTGCTGGTTTTTGAGGAAACTTGTTTGAATACTAACAAACCTTTTAACTCTTTGCCTAGTGTGGTTGTGTCTATTGTGCAGGACTTTGAAGATGTCTTCCCTGAGGAGATTCCAAAGGGGTTACCACCTATTCGTAGTATTGAGTACCAGATTGACCTTGTACCTGGAGCATCTATTCCAAACAAGCCAGCTTATAGGAGCAATCCAGAGGAGACAAAGGAACTTCAAAGGCAAGTTAATGACTTGATGGAGAAAGGGTACGTGAGAGAAAGCATAAGCTCATGTGCAGTGCCTGTGATTTTGGTGCCTAAGAAGGATGGGTCATGGAGAATGTGTGTTGATTGCTGCGCCATCAACAATATCATGGTAAAGTATCGTCATCCCATTCCTCGCTTAGATGATATGTTGGATGAGTTACATGGGTCTAGTGTCTTTTCCAAAATTGATTTGAAAAGCAGATATCACTAAATTATAATGAAAGAAGCTGATGAATGGAAAACCGCATTTAAGACAAAATATGGATTATATGAGTGGTTAGTAATGCCTTTTGGTTTAACTAACGCACCTAGTATTTTCATGAGACTTATGAACCTTGTTCTAAGGACTTTTATTGGCAAATTTGTGGTCGTCTATTTTGATGATATCCTCATTTACAGCAAGAGTTTGGAAGACCATATATCTCACTTAAGGGCTGTGTTGGAGGTGCTTCGAAAGGAGCAATTATATGCTAACCTCAAAAAGTGCACTTTTTGCACAGACAAACTTGTGTTTCTTGGTTTTATTGTTAGTGCACAGGGAATACAGGTTGATGAAGAAAAGATTCATGCAATCCAAGAATGGCCTAGTCCAACTAATGTGAGTAATGTTCGGAGTTTCCATGGACTAGTGAGCTTTGATAGGAGGTTTGTGAAGGATTCCAGCACCATTGCAGCACCACTTACTGAAGTAATCAAGAAGAATGTGGGGTTCAGATGGGGAGAGCAACAAGAGAAGGCCTTTTAGACGCTTAAAAATAAGCTGACTCATGCGCCACTACTTGCTTTACCTGATTTCTCTAAAACTTTTGAAATTGAGTGTGATGCTTCAGGAATAGGTATTGGAGCAGTTCTCATGCAGGAGGAGACCAATTGCATTCTTTAGTGAGTAGCTAAGTGGGGCAACCTTGAACTACCCTACTTATGATAAGGAGTTATATGCATTGGTTCGAGCACTGGAGACTTGGCAACACTATCTTTAGCCAAAAGAGTTCGTGATCCACACTGATCATGAATCCTTGAAGTACTTGAAGGGACAACATAAGCTAAACAAAAGGCATGCTCGTTGGGTGGAGTTCATCGAAACATTTCCCTATGTCATCCACTACAAGCAAGGTAAAGAGAATGTTGTTGCTGATGCACTTTCTAGAAGGTATGCTCTTATCTCTACTCTTAGTTCTAAATTGCTTGGTTTTGAGCATATTAAAGAATTGTATGCTGCTAGTCGAGATTTTTGTGAAGAGTATGTGCGCTGTGAGAAGAGTGGTCATGGTAAATTTTATAAGCATGAGGGATTCTTGTTTAGGGAGAATAAACTTTGCATTCCCAATTGTTCTTTGAGAGAGTTATTAGTGAGGGAGTCTCATGGAGGAGGATTAATGGGGCATTTTGGAGTAGCTAAAACTTTAGGGGTTTTGCAGGAACACTTCTATTGGCCTCACATGAAACGAGATGTTGAGAGGATTTGTGAGCGATGTGTCACTTGTAAGCAAGCAAAATCTAGAGTCCAACCTCATGGACTTTATACCCCACTCCCAATTCCTCATGAGCCTTGGGTAGACATTTCCATGGATTTTGTATTAGGATTACCCAAGTCTAGGTATGGTAGAGACTCTATTTTTGTAGTCGTGTATAGGTTTTCTAAGATGGCACATTTCATTCCTTGCCACAAAATAGATGATGCTTGCCATATTGCTAATTTATTCTTTAGGGAAGTTGTGAGATTACATGGTATGCCTAGAACAATCATGTCGGATCGGGATGCTAAGTTCTTGAGCTACTTCTAGAAGACCCTGTGGGCTAAGTTAGGAACTAAGTTATTGTTCTCTACTACTTATCATCCACAGACTGATGGTCAAACTAAGGTAGTAAATCGAACCTTATCTACTTTGTTGAGGGCTATTATTAAAAAGAACATTAAAAGTTGGGAGGATTGTTTATCGCATGTTGAATTTGCTTATAATTGCACAATGCATTCTGCTACTAAGTTTACTCCATTTTATATTGTGTATGGTTTTAATCCATTAACTCCTTTAGATTTATCACCTCTTCTTATTTCTGAGTATGTTAATCTAGATGGTAAGAAGAAAGCAGAATTTGTTAAACAGATCCATGAGAAGGCAAGGCTCAACATTGAACGAAGGACAGAACAGTATGTGAAACAAGCCAACAAGGGTCATCGACAAGCTGTCTTTGAACCTAGAGATTGGGTTTGGGTTCATATGCGCAAAGAGCGGTTTCCTATGTAGCGTCGATCTAAATTACTTCCTAGAGGCGATGGACCATTTCAAATTCTTGAGCGCATTAACGATAATGCCTATAAGTTAAATTTGCCAGGTGAGTATCAAGTAAGTGCTACTTTTAATGTTACTGATCTGAGTCCTTTTGATGTAGGCGATGATTTGAGGACAAATCTTTTTCAAGAGGACGGGAATGATGAAAGCCATGATGGGAGTCAAGCTAAAAGATAGAATGTGGATCCTCTTGAAGTGCCACCTGGACCGATCATAAGAACTTGAGCAAAACGATTCAAGGAAGCACTTAACGAGCTGATAAAGGATATCCAAGAAGCCGGAAAAGATTGGAGCAACCATGAGAATGACCTTGCATTTGTACAAGTCATTTAAGGAGATCAAAGCTGTCGGCCTTGACAATGCTGGCTTAAACGCTGCCGACTTTGAACCGGCTTTGCAATTAAAGCGCGACAGAGGGACTACGCTGGCTACTATGCCGCCGGCCTACATACCCAACGTACATCCTACGCCGGCTACTACGCCGCCTATTACGCCGCCGGCGTACATTGCCTGTTTGTTATTTTGCCGTAACTTTATTATGTTTTGTCATTTTGGGCTTTTGTTTTACGAGTTGTAATCCCTATTAAAAGCTGCTATGGTTGGAAAACAGAAGATAGAACATACATACAACATTGAATAACATAATTTGAGAGAATTCCTCTCTTGGTTCTCCAAAGAACTTCTCTTGAACTTATCGGATCTCTTCCGTAACGTTCAACCCCGAATTATCAATCGGTCTTTCATCCCGATTGTGACGTCAACAGAATATACCAAGGTTCTTGCCTCACCTACAGGCGACGGGTCGCGGTTCCACTTGATTGTTTTGGCATCTTAGGTTGCAATTCCAAACGTATTGGTATAGGGTTTTGTCACACGTGGACGTGGTTCATATCAACATTCGTCACCCATTTTGGATAATGTGATACCTCAGTGAACTTAACTTCCAACAACTTCTTCACTTCTTTGGTTTTCAACAAAATGTATGGTCAAAACCTCCTAAGTTTTTTCTTTCTCAATCTAAAGTTAGCTTTAGTGGGCAGCTTATGAATTACTATCGAAGAATCAAGCCTTAGCATATCCTTATATGACCATGCGTACTTGTCTAGATACTCAGATAATAATTGCAACGATTCCCCCCATGGTCTTCTAATAATTCGTTCTCAACCTTGATGTAACTAGGGTTTTCATCCATACCTAAATTTACTTCAATGATTGGTTCATTAATGATAATTTTTCCTTACTCAAATTGATGCTAACTCTTCTGAATCTCATTTGACTTTTCAACATCACCTCTGACGACTAACCTAGTAGGGCCAAAAGTGATATCGACATTTTCATCATTTACGGGCACAAGATACCCTCCATTTTCATCGATTTCATTGGATCTGAGGAATAATAGTGAATAGGAAAGAAAATAAGTAGTAGAAGAAAATGCATGAAGAGAAGAAGAAATTCAAAACTTTATTCACGATAAAAGAAATATTTATTGTCTATCATGACTGAACTAAATTATGCTGGAATAGTAAAGATGAATTAAATGCTTCTCATGACCCTATCTCTAGTCTAAAGACACCTATTGCTGTTGATTAGGATTGAGAATTCAATTGGCCTTTGCTAATACTGTGTTCTGTTGTACTAACGGTGCATTGTTGGTTAAATGAGTCAATTAACTCGACTAATTCCAAATGCTGGGTATAAGGTGGTGTTAGAAATGTGTTGCTGATGTCTAGAAACTCTAGTTGAGCATGGTATGACTTCTTACCTCTCTTCTTCTTCATTTTCTACTTCATTTCCTCGATCTCCTAATGAGTCGGTTTGTACCCTAACCCGAATGTGCCTATCTGTTGTTGAACTGAGAGTGACTCCTCATCCATAGCTACACATATACCATAAAAAAATCGCTCCTAATATATGGAATGGGTGTTTCTTTGTATATAGCATAGTCTTACTCCCCCAACATTGTCACAACCTAGCCATTAGACACAAACTTGACCTACAGGTGTAAGCTAGTTGGTACAGCTTTGACTGAGTGTATCCAAGGCCTCCCTAGTAGCAAATTGAAAGACCTTGGTATGTCCAGCACCTAGAAGGGAATTGTGAACCCTTGTGGATTGATTTCAACCTGCAATTCAACTTCCCCTAGTTATCGCTCTCTTAGACCCATTGAAAGCTCACATAGTGATCAAGCTCAACTTCAATTTTAATGCGTCTATCCCAATAGGTTCAATGTAGAAAGTAGACACACATTCCAAGACAAGCCATTATCAATCAGTACTTGAGCCACCACCATGTCTTTCACTTAACTACAATGAATAGCGACTTAGTGTGCTGGTCACCCTCCTCTCCTAACTCTTTTGGTAAGATGGTTATTTAATCCATAGCTAAGATAGAATTGATTACTAAACCTAATTTCTCAGCTTAAATACCTTTAGGAACCTTGACTTTATGAAGTAATTTCACAAGTGCCTCATAATGCAATTTAAAGGACAAAAGAAGGCCCATCATGGAGATTTGAGTAGGGACCTTAACCTACCAATTCATGATCTTGTATTCGCTAACCTATATCATCCTCTTAAGGGGGTTTTAATCCTTTACTTCCCCTCTATCATTAGGCTTAGGGACCCCTTTAAAGGATAATTCCATAGCAACCTTCCTCTTGATCTCCTTAACCGAATCATACACTCTCCCGGATCAGGTCAATCCTTTTATCATCGTAGGTACCTTCGTGGCTTGATTTATAATTTGGTAATTTAGTGGTGTAGCTTTATAATTCTCTGGTGGCATTGGAACATTGAACATAAACTTCTTAAGTTGAATGGAGATTGTCCCTTGCTCCTACTTAGGGTACTCGAAGGTGAAAGGCTTAGGATCGACTCCCACCACACCTATCATCTACTTAGATTTCTCTTCCTAGCTTCTAGGGTTATCCTCTTCCCCAAATTTTGGACCCTAACCCATAGGTGGTGCATCTACATAGACTTTTGGCACTAATGAATAGTCTACTAGATATTCAAATGTCTCAAATGGCTCTCCTAGTATATCAATAGTAGGAGCACCTACTAGATACCTTCTTTTTAACTCCCTCTACGTACAGTTATTCTTTGGCTTAGGGTTCATCATGGCCTGAATCTCTTCTTTCTATACTTTCCCTTCCCAAAGTAATTGGTGAATTGTGGGTTTGGTTCTGGTTCAGTGTCTAAGGTTTGTTATATCCTATAATTGACCTTTTTGCTTCAAGTCCTCTACTATCTATTCTATTGTGATGGGGAGCCCATCTAGATTCATCCTTGGCCCACATTCTTCATTAATGATCACATTGATGGAAGCCTTATGGCTTGGCAAGGGATTGCTATTGACATTAGGTTCTAAAGTTTCTACAAAGTCTAATTGAACCAATTTAGCATCTATGAGGTCTTGTATCTTGCTCCTCAACCTCCAACAGTTATCTGTAGAGTGCCCCTCTTGCCCCACATGATACTTATAACGAAGGTTGGAGTTGTAATCCTTTAGTCTATAGTTATCAAGAGGTACCTTGAATTTCAATAGATTCTCATATTAAAGATGTTAGGGAACCTAACTTAAGGGCATAGGGATTTTAGTGAACCGCCTTCTTCATTGGCATTAGTCTAAATCCTACTCGGGGATATTCTAGTTTGTTTAAATGGTTAATTATTGTGTTAGTCTAGCATGATTCCCTATAGTTACCATATCGACAGTTGTTTCCCTACCCTTACTAATTGGCCTTGAATGTGTGACTTTCTTTTCTAACTCTTCCAAAATAAGGAGCTTCCCCAAAGAGATTACATTATTGATACGACATCTGACATCTACTATCTCGGTAAAACTCGCAGCAGTATGCCCCACTAATACTAGTATTAATGAACATGTAAGTCAAATCCTTCTCTAGTAGGGGGGTAATTATTCTAGCAACCACACCCTCCACCGTTGTGTATATTCTTTGAAAGACTTGTCACTTTTCTTCCTCATATTATTCAAGTCCCAAATGGATGAAGTTGATTCAACATTAAACTTGTACTAGTTGATGAGAGCCATGATGGGAGCCAAGCCAGAAGATGGAATGTGGATCCTCTTGAAGTGCCACCTGGACCAATCACAAGAACTCGAGCAAAACGATTCAAGGAAGTACTTAACGGTTTGATAAAGGATGTCCACGAAGCCGGAAAGGATTGGAGCAATCATGAAGTTGGAAAGGATTGGAACAACCATGGGAATGCCCTTGCTCTTGTACAAGTCATAACGGATACGGGTTGAAGAGGGCGTCTCTTTACAAGTGATGGTCGTATAGGAGTCTGGAGGTTACACAGAATCATACATGGTTGTATACACGGTTCAAAGGCACGGCCGTGTATGGTGTCAAGAATTTCTACAGAAAGATACACGATTAGAAGTACACGGTCGTGTATATATCCAACGCCGGCTCCAAGGCCGTTGGCCTTCATTCCAATGCCGCCGGCCTTCCAGTCCGTGTTTTGTTATTTTACGCAACTTATTGAAGTTATGTCATTTTGGGGCATCATTGTTACGAATTGTAAACCCTAATATAAAGCTCATAAGGTTTAGAACATAGAATACAATATACAAGTTTGAAAACACTTTTGAGAGAATTCCTCTCTTGGTTCTTTAAAGAACTACTCTAGAACTTATCGGATTTTCTTCCGTGGCATTCATCTCGACTTATCAATCGGTCTTTCATCCCGATTGTGGCGTCTACATATTATACCAAGGTTCTTGTCTCACTTATAGGCAACGGGTCGCGGTTTCCACTCGATTGTTTGGCATCTTGGGTAGCAATTCCAAACGTATTGGTATTGGGTTTCGTCACACGTTGGCGTAGTTCGTATCAGTTTGGTATCAGAGCCTAGGTTTGTTAAACCATCAGTTCGGTTTGAGGAAGGTAACATCAAAACCCTAACTCCAATCGTTCATATCAATTGTTCGTATTCAATTTCATAGTGTTAATTGTCTATTGAAAGTGTAGCACCTACTATTCAATTTTGTTACAAAAAAAAAGGAAGAATCACGACAAAAAAAAGGAACGTGATCAAGAGCAACAAACAAAGGAAACAAAAAAAAAACTGAAAGAAAAAGAGGAAAATTTTGAGCCCTAGAGTTGTATTCTCTAGTTGAATTCTACGGAAGGGAATTGATATAGTTTGGGTTAGTTCCAAAAAAACTGAGAAGAGGAATTGGCGAATTGATATCATTATTGCTTGTGAGAATACACGAGTGATTGTGTGATATCATCATTTGAGCGAAACACGTAAGGGAGTGTATCGTGAGGCTTAATCATATATATTTTTTTGTTCGTGCTAACCTTTTTTCTGCAGGAACTATGTCGAGGCAACATTCTCCTGAAAGTGAGAGGGGAAGGTTTGATGCTAGGTTAGTGATTGAGGCGTTGAGGGGTGAGATGAAGAGGATGTTTCAGGAGGGCATGGAACAAATTCATGAGACGGTGGAACAAAGACTAGAGCAATCTAAAAACGTCTTCTAAGGGCGTAAGAGGGAGAGTTGTTCTAAGAGAGTACAAAGGGGTGGGGATGGAATGTCTGATGATGAATTTGATGAACCTTCTGTCGGGAGTTATAGAGGTTATAGTGGTAGGAATAGAGGAACTAGGGATTAGGAAGATAGAGGAGATAAGAATAGAGAGGATAATCAACTGAGTAGTATAAAGATGAAGATTCCTCCTTTCCAAAGGAAGAATGATCCCAAGGCGTACTTAGAGTGGAAGAATAAGGTAGAGATGGTGTTTGATTGTCACAACTATAGTGGGAGAAAGAAAGTGAAACTTGCTGCCATTGAATTTTCGGATTATGCCATAGTGTGGTGGGATTAACTAATGTTAAATCGAAGAAGGAATGGCGAACCACCTATTGAGTCGTGGGAAGAGATGAAGAGGGTGATGAAGAAGTGGTTTGTGTCTGCGTATTACTATCGTGAATTGCACAACAAATTGCAAACTCTTAGGTAGGGAAGCCGAAGTGTGGATGAGTATTTCAAGGAGATGGAAGTTATGATGATCAGGGCGAATGTAGAGGAGGATAGAGAGGCTACCATGGCTAGGTTTCTTGCTAGATTGAATAGAGAAATTCAAAATGTCGTAGAATTGCAGCATTATGTAGAATTGGAAGATATGGTTCATATGGCTATAAAGGTTGAGAACCAACACAGGAGGAAAGGTAGTAGTACTGCACGGTTTCAACAGGGTCTTGGTTCATCCACCTGGAAGATTTACCAATGGAAGAAGGAAGAAAAGCCTTTACCTACCAAACCGAAAGGAGAGCAGAGGCAAGCGGGTTCTACTCCTAGTAACCAAGGTAAACCAGATTCTTCTACTCTTAGAAATCATGACATTAGATGTTTTAAATGCCAAGGTAGAGGCCATATTGCTAGTCAATGTCCGAATAGGCGTGTTATGATTCTGCGTGATGATGGTAAGTATGAGACTGAGGGGGATAGTGAAGAGGATGATATGCCTCCATTAGAGGACGCTAGTAATGATGAGGAGCCTGTAGTAGGGAAGTTAGTGGCAGTAGTGAAGCGAGCTTTGAATGTGCAGGTGAAGGAAGAAGAGGAGGTGCAACGAGAGAATATCTTTCATACTAGATGTTATCTAGGTGATCATATTTGCAGTTTGATAATTGATGGAGGGAGTTGCACTAATGTGGTAAGTACTTTTATTGTCGAGAGGCTAGGACTCAAGACTACTAAACACCCTAGTCCATATAAATTGCAATGGCTGAATGATAGTGGTGAGACTAAGGTGAGTAAGCAAGCCTTAATTGCTTTTCGCATGGGTAGGTCTGAGGATGAGGTGCTATGCGATGTAGTGCCGATGCAGGCGTGTCATGTGTTGTTGGGGAGGCCATGGCAGTTTGACAGGAAGGTTGTTCATGATGGCTTTTCTAACAAGTATACGCTTGTTCACCAAGGGAAAAGCTTTAATCTTAAACCTTTAACACCTAAACAGGTGTATCAGGATCAGTTCCAGGTACAACAGTCTTTTGCAAAATATAAGGTGAGTGAAAAACAGAGGGAGAGTGAGAGAGCAAAAGACAACGAGAAAGAAAAGGAACACAAAAGTCGATACCAAAAGGAAAAAGAGAGGAAGGCTGGAAAGAGTGTGAGAGACCAAGTTGAAGGGGGATCAACTTTGGTGGTGAGTGAAAAGGAGAGTACAGCCTTGCAAAAGGAGAGTTGTGTGGCAAGAGCGAGTGTAGTGAGGAGAGCGTTAGTGATGAAGCAACCTATGTTGTTTCTGGTTTTTAAGGAAACTTGTTTGAATACTAACGAACTATTTAACTCTTTGCCTAGTGTGGTTGTGTCTATTGTGCAGGACTTTGAAGATGTCTTCCCTGAGGAGATTCCAAAGGGATTACCACCTATTCGTGGTATTGAGCACCAGATTGAGCTAGTACCCGGAGCATCGATTCCAAACAAATCGGCTTATAAGAGCAATCCAGAGGAGACAAAGGAACTCCAAAGGCAGGTCAATGAATTAATGGAGATGGGGTACATGAGAGAAAGCATGAGTCCATGTGCAGTGCCTGTGATTTTGGTGCCTAAGAAGGATGGGTCATGGAGAATGTGTGTTGACTGCCGCACCATCAACAACATCACGGTAAAGTATCATCTTCCCATTCTTCGCTTAGATGACATGTTAGATGAGTTATATGGGTCTAGTGTCTTTTCCAAAATTGATCTGAAAAGTGGATATCACCAAATTAAAATGAAAGAAGGTGATGAATGGAAAACCGCATTTAAGACAAAATATGGATTGTATGAGTGGTTAGTAATGCATTTCGGTTTAACTAACGTACCTAGTACTTTTATGAGACTTATGAACCATGTTTTGAGGACTTTTATTGGCAAATTTGTGGTTGTCTATTTTTATAATATCCTCATTTACAGCAAGAGTTTGGAGGACCATATATCTCACTTGAGGGATGTTTTAGAAGTGCTTCGAAAGGATCAATTATATGCTAACCTCAAGAAGTGCACTTTTTACACAAATAAACTTGTGTTTCTTGGTTTTGTTGTTAGTGCATAGGGAATACAGGTTGATGAAGAAAAGATTCGTGTGATCCAAGAATGGCCTAGTCCAACCAATGTAAGTAATGTGCAGAGTTTCCATGGACTAGTGAGTTTTTACAGGAGATTTGTGAAGGATTTCAGCACCATTGCAGCACCACTTACTAAGGTAATTAAGAAGAACGTGGGGTTCAGATGGGGAGAGCAACAAGAGAAGGCCTTTTAGACGCTTAAAAATAAGTTTACTCAGGCGCCGTTACTTGCTTTACCTAATTTCTCTAAAATGTTTGAAATTGAGTGTGATGCTTCAGGATTAGGTATTGGAGCAGTGCTCATGCAGGAGAGAAGACCAATTGCATTCTTTAGTGAGAAGCTAAGTGGGGCAACCTTGAACTACCCTACTTATGACAAGGAGTTATATGCATTAGTTCGAGCACTGGAGACTTGGCAACACTATCTTTGGCCAAAAGAGTTCGTAATCCACACTGACTATGAAAACTTGAAGTACTTGAAGGGACAACACAAGCTAAACAAAAGGCATGCTTGTTGGGTGGAGTTCATCAAAACATTTCCCTATGTCATCCACTACAAGCAAGGTAAAGAGAATGTCGTTACTGATGCACTTTCTAGAAGGTATGCTCTTATCTCTACTCTTAGTTCTAGACTGCTTGGTTTTGAGCACATTAAGGAATTGTATGCTATTGATCGAGATTTTTGTGAGGAGTATGTGCATTATGAGAAGAGTGGTCATGGTAAATTTTATAAACATGAAGGATTTTTGTTTAGGGAGAGTAAACTATGCATTCCAATTTGTTCTTTAAGAGAATTACTAGTGAGGGCGTCTCATAGAGGAGGTTTAATGGGACATTTTGGAGTAGCTAAAACCTTAGGGGTATTGCAGGAACACTTCTATTGGCCTCACATGAAATGAGATGTTGAGAGGATTTGTGAGTGATGTGTCACGTGTAAGCAAGCAAAATTTAGAGTCCAACCTCAAGGGCTTATACCCCACTTCCCATTCCTCATGAGCCTTGGGTAGATATTTCCATGGATTTTGTGTTAGGATTACCTAGGTCTAGACATGGTTGAGATTCTATTTTTGTAGTCGTGGATAGATTCTCTAAAATGGCACATTTCATTCCTTGTCACAAAATAGATGATGCTTGCAATATTGCTAATTTGTTCTTTAGGGAAGTTGTGAGATTACATGGTATGCCTAGAACAATCGTATCGGATAGAGATGCTAAGTTCTTGAGCTACTTCTAGAAGACCTTATGGGCTAAGTTAGGAACTAAGTTATTGTTTTCTACTACTTGTCATCCACAGACTGATGGTCAAACTGAGGTAGTAAATCAAACTTTATCTACTTTATTGAGGGTTGTCATTAAAAAGAACATTAAAAGTGGGGAGGATTGTTTGCCGCATGTTGAATTTGCCTATAATCGTACAATGCATTCTGCTACTAAGTTTACTCCTTTTGAAATTGTGTATGGTTTTAATCAACTAACTCCTTTGGATTTATCACCTTTGCCTATTTCTGAGTATGTTAATCTAGATGGCATGAAGAAAGCAGTATTTGTTAAACAGATCCATGAGAAGGCAAGGCTAAACGTTGAGCGAAGAACAGAGCAGTATGTGAAACAAGCCAACAAGGGTTGAACCTAAAGATTGGGTTTGGGTTCACATGCGCAAAGAGCGGTTTCCTGTACAGCGTCGATCTAAACTACTTCCTAGAGGCGATGGACCATTTCAAATTCTTGAGCGCATCAATGATAATGCATACAAGATAGATTTACCAGGTGAGTATCAAGTAAGTGCTACATTTAATGTTACTGATTTGAGTCTTTTTTATGCAGGCGATGATTTGAGGACAAATCCTTTTCAAGAGGAGGGGAATGATGAGAGCCATGATGGGAGCCAAGCCAGAAGATGGAATGTGGATCCTCTTGAAGTGCCACCCAGACCGATCATAAGAACTCGAGCAAAACGATTCAAGGAAGCACTTAATAGGTTGATAAAGGATGTCCACGAAGCCAGAAAGGATTGGAGCAATCACGAAGTTGGAAAGGATTGGAACAGCTATGGGAATGCCCTTACTCTTGTACAAGTCATAACGGATACGGGTTGAAGAGGGCATGTCTTTATAAGGCACGACCGTGTAGGAGTCTACAGGTTACACAGAATCATACACGGTCGTATACACAATTCAAAGGCATGACCGTATATGGTGTCCAGAATTTCCACAGAAAGATACACGATTAGAAGTACACAGTCATGTATATATCCAACGCCGGCTCCAAGGCCGCCGGCCTTCATTCCAATGTCGTCGGCCTTTAAGTCCTTGTTTTGTTATTTTACGCAACTTATTGAAGTTATGTCGTTTTAGGGCATCATTGTTACGAATTGTAAACCCTAATATAAAGCTCCTAGGGTTTAGAACATAGAATACAATATACAAGTTTGAAAACACTTTTGAGAGAATTCCTCTCTTGGTTCTTTAAAGAACTACTCTAGAACTTATCGGATTTTTTTCCGTGGTGTTCATCCCGACTTATCAATCGGTCTTTCATCCCGATTGTAGCGTCTACATATTATACCAAGCTTCTTGTCTCACTTATAGGCAACGGGTCACGGTTTCCACTCGATTGTTTGGCATCTTGGGTAGTAATTCCAAACGTATTGGTATTGGGTTTCGTCACACGTTGGTGTGGTTCGTATCACTAGTTATAGAAGACGCTCGCTAATTTATCCCATGTGTTCATCTCTTTTAAATCCTGCTAGGCATACCACGCCAAAGCTAGCCTGGTTAAACTATCCTATAAAGTCTGCACCATCAGCTACGTGTACTTGGTATATTTAGCCATTTTTCTGATATAAAGTCTGGCATGAAGTTTTGGGTAGCCTATACCATCATACTTTTCAAGATCTAGGATCTTGAACTTATTGGGGAATTCCTCATCTTCATATATGGGTAAGTTAACTAGATTGGTCCGCTTAAAACCATTGATTCCCTAAAAAACCCTCATCTTCTCATGGAACTTTTAAAGTAGCTTCTTTACCATATCTCACTGTTTTTCCTTAAACTTTCACCACTATATTTCCCGACTCATCCCTAGGGTTTGAATTGGTAGCTTGCTGAGGGTGAATCTGAACTACTTGGACTACTTTGTTAGCATAGATTCAGTTAGTGGTGTATGTTACGGTCTGCATTTGCTTAGTTAGTCATAACATAGTTTATTCGAAAGTCATAATTCTTTTATTGAGGTTACCATTACTAGTGTTTCCAACCATTCTAGCTCTTAAGTGAGTGATAGTTGGGCTTTTGAGAAGGCTTACCTGCTTAAGAGTTATCTTTAAGATCTATAACATGATCTAAATCCATTAGTTTTATTTAGATCCATGATTTTTCTTTTCCTTTTCCTCGTGTTTCTTTATATTTATATATGTATATTTTTTATTTAGTTTGTTATTATTTTTTTGTTTATTTATTTTTGATTTCACATAAGGACGTTTATAAATACATGCATGGCAGTAATGGATAAATACTGTGATAAATCACAATTGAATAGTAATCTGGCACATAATTCAACTCGTAAAACTACAATATCTTATTAATGCTCAAATAATTACATGACCTAAACAAATGTAAAGTTCTATTTGAAATAAAGGAAAGTAAACTAGTAAACCCCTTTATTTTTTTATTTATATAAAACCTAACTATACTATTATTTTCTCCTATATTGGCTTAGTCAAAGTGCTTGATCTTCTTCCATTAGTTATCGGATTTGCTCATCCTTTTCCTTCAATCAGTCTTTTGAGTACTGGATAACCCATTGGAACTACTTATGCTTCTTTTTCCTGTAATCTACAACCTTCTTCCATTTTTAGTATAAGACCTCTACCTTTCTCATATGGTGGCTCTATATCCCTCCTCTTTTAGCATCAGATTTTGCAATTCTAGCCGATGCTTAAACACATTGAGAGACTCATATTGTGCTTGACCAATGTTCTTCATAAAATTGCAAATGAACTCCCGAGTAGCCCTATAGGCCCTAATCCTTTCGTCTAGCTCACCTAGGTCTGCTATTTTCTTCACCTCCCAATTCTCCCATAACTCCTTGATTGAGGCAGGCGATATTGGTTGCCAGTAGTATGTTAACATCTTGATAGTTAAGGGTTACTCATTCCAATGACCTTATATAGATAATGTCTTATAAGGAGCCTAACTATCTTAAAACTTAGGCAATTAAAGGCACACCTAGATACTCCTCACATCTAAGTATGGCTTTAGTGCAATGGTTCCACCTAGCCATCCATGTGATATCTCCCAACTCAATCATCTTGAGTAACTTGCACCATTGCCAAGTTGATGTGTCATTGGGCAACTTAACCTGAGTTGCAAAGTTATCCACTACGTCTACTTGTGGAGTGATCACTCGTGAAATGTATAAGTGAAACCGCTAGCAAGTATACTAGGTCGCAATCAAGTAATATATGATGAGTAGAGTATCGTTCCCTCGAGGACTAAAAAGATTACCAAACCTATAATAACTTATACTGATATTTAGGCAATTCAATCTTTTATATATTTAACTAAAGAGATTAAATTAAGTTCTATGCTAATGAGAATTATAAGATTTTTATAAATACTTCCAATTGAACAGCAGGAATTTAGAATTCACCCTAGTCATGCTAATCAAACTATCGTTAAGCTATTGAAATCAACTTATATGTGGTTATTCACGTGAGTTCAACATTTTAAACCTCAAATCAATTAGTCCACTTTCGCATCTCTAATTAACAGAGGATTCTGATATACTCTCATACATTTTTCAATGCTATGATCGCCTTATGCCCTAATACAATTATCCCTAATCTCTTAGTGAATAATTAATTAGAACATAGCTTTAATCTCTATATGAACCCTAATTAAACCAATTAATGCCGCTTTCGCATTGTCTCATGAGTCTAATTAAGAATTCCTAACAAATCCTATCTCCACTTTCGTATTGATTGGATTTCTAACAATCTAATCTTATCACAATTAAATTGAAATTATAGGAATTCACAACATGAATACTCCACATATATGTCAATCTCATAACTAAACTACACTGATCATTTTAGCAAACTAGGGCTTCATCCACTATTCCCACAAATGAAATTAGCCAGCCATACAATTGATAACAACAAGACAAAATTTAACCAAAAATGTTAAAGAATCCATTAAAGACATAAAAACCAATTCACAGAAATGCAAAATATGATTAGGATAAGAAGTCACCAATATGTAGCAAATCTGGAAATAAGATCTTAAGACAACTCTTTGGAGATTTCTGACTTGATCTTAATTGATGGAAGTACAATTGAATTCAATCTTCAATTCCCTTGTAAAAAGCTAAAATTTCTCAAAACAAAGTTCTCAAATCTAAATTGTTCAAAGTCTCCTCTCCTTCCCCCGATCATCTTTTCTTTTCTTTCTCACCCTTGCTTTTATGCTTTGCAGAAACGTACAAATTTCACAAGAATATGAAAAGTCGGCAATCCACCACATGAGGCACGGCCGTGTGTAATGTGGTTGTTACTGCCACCACATAAACCACGGTCGTGGGATAACTCCATAAGCTTCTCGGCATTTATTTCTTTCCTTCTTCTTTTAGGCACGGCCGTGGTTCAGGGGGTAAACACACCTACCACATGAAGAACGGTCGTGGGCTATCCCCTTAAGCCTCTCGTCCTTTGTTTTTTCTTTAATAGTTGTGGAAAGGCAAAACACTACATAAGGCACGGCCATATCTCACCCCTTACTTGTGATTCCTTCATGTTTTGCATCATGTACACCTTCAAGTCCATTAATCCCTAAGATATTAACATAAATGCAATTTAAGTATCTTTTTATTGGAAATTTCTAATAATTGACAATAATATATATACCAATCACAAGATACAACATGATAAAATATGCCTTTATCAACTCCCCCATACTTGAACTTCTGCTTGTCCTCAAGCAATTAATAATCTGTCAAATGAGAATACAAAATTTTCTTTCCTCATAATTGATTTGAAAAGATGGTGCCTACCACTCTAACTAAACTGACAACATGTAACTGGTATACTTAGAAAAAATTGAGTAGTTAATCTGGAAAGACTAACTTTTATTCCTAATGTTTAACCACCGAATTCTTTTTTCAAAAGATAAATTCTCAGTCCAATAAAGCAAAACACTCATTTAAACTTCAAAAGCAACTAGCAAGTATAAAATCTCTTTAATTACTTATCTGAATAAGATAACACAAAGTTAAAGCATATGGTATCCACTCTTCCCCTAGATTTTTTTCCTTTTTATAATAGTCTTATTTCATTCTTTTTTTTTTTATTTGCTCAGATTGATAGTGGAGTCTGACTTCACTCTTCTGAGGAACTAAAGCCTGCCCATATCACCTGGCTTTTATTAATATATTAAAATTTTTCCTTTCCGCCCTTCACGTTATTGTGAGTTCATTGACTCGGCACATCCCGGGCTCATCACCCAAGTGACCAGGTTTTAAAGGGACCCCTACGAACTCTTCCTCACACTAATATTTAAGTTAGGATACTCTTAACTCACTTACTTGAGTCATTAGAGTAAAGGCTCTAAATATTTTATTTTATTTTATTTTATTTTTTTTAGGACTATTTTTATAAGGAATCACTAATTAAAAAGTTTCCTCTACCTCTTTTTCTAAGAGTTAAAATATTCTCAAAGCACTTCAAAAGACAAAATACAAGCTTAATTCACTTAGAAGTAAACTTGCTTGTTTTGCACTAAAAAACTCGACCTACTTCCGAACTTTAAATTCAAGAGTCTAAACAAAAGGTCAAAATTTTCCTTAAAGATTCCACTACTAAATTTAAACTAAGTAAACTAATTATAACAGCTAATGAGTAAGGCACCAAATCAAATCAATTAGATAAAAGAAAATTTATACCACATTTCCAGATCATATTAGACTTTTCCAATACAACAGTTCAAGATAATGGTGAAGTATAATTGTCCAAAATATACATTCCACACAAATTAACATCAACAGACATCAAAATTATCATAAATAATGGCTTATTTTATTTTTCCTTCCCCCACACTTAATTCAGATAATGTCCCTATTGTCTTTCCTAATTGCAAAAGAAAATTGATTAAACCATAAAAGTACTTTGGGAATAACGAAACTTCCTTGAGAAGAAAGTGTAGCAAAGTCTCTGGAATATTTTATCATGAAAGTGCCACTGCTTTTCCATATGAACTGCACATTTTTCCTTTAGTTCCTGAAGTTAGAACAAAGAAACACAAAGAGACAAAATAGATCAAGAATATTCACAGTCTAACATCACCTATAGTTTTTAAGGAATTATTACAGTTCCAATAGAAAATAAAATAAAAGTAATCGACAAGTTTTTTTTTTTTCACACACGGTCGTGGTGTAAGGGGTGAATCAATCCATAATTTGCACATTACCGTGGCACGGCCGTATGACATGTGGTGGATTTAGGGCCACCACACAAACCACGGCCATATCTCATCCCCCTAAAATCCTCAGCTGAATTTTTTTTTTTTGAAAAATAAAATTAATTTACAACAATCTTTAATCATGGGCTGCCTCCCATGAAGCGCTTAGTTTAAAGTCTTTAGCCCGACTTTCAGGGTTAGCTTACATCAAGGAGTTTAAACAACTCCTCCAACACCATCGTTTTCATATTAGGATTCCAAGCTTCCTTCCATAGTATGGTGCCCTTCTTTTCAACTTCCACCAATGTTTTGTAGGTGGATATCAACAAACTTACCTGCTAGATGTCTGCCCTTGACCATCCCAAGATTTCCCTATGTTCATCCAACTGGCCTTGAATTTGCTGCTGCAATTCTCTTGTCATAGGCACTAGATTAATGTGAGGCCATGGATTTCCTAAATTCAGACACTCATAATCAAAAAAATGATTAGAAAAGACATTAGGTTCAAGTGTCTGCATGGGCATTAGTGTCGACACTGGTGGCTTCTCATAGTGGTCTGTCTTCTCAAAAGCAACAACATTTTCAGTCTGGGGTATTTGCTCACAGCCTTTATTTTCTTTCTCATACTCATCCCCCCTATCATCTATCTCATTCAAGATAGCTTCAAGAGTGGTTTGCCCTACATTTTCCTCCGCATCATTGTTAGTAATTTCACCCTCAGCAGATATGTCAGAATACCTTGCTTTCTCATTAGACAAAAACACAGGATCATACATATCAAATGTTACCTGGTCATCTAGTGCTCTAAGGGTGAGCTTGCCTTGTCCTACATCAATTAGAGCTTGACCTATAACTAGGAATGGTCTACCCAGAATGAGTGGAATGTCGTCATCTTCTTCCACATCCATTATGACAAAGTCCACTGGAAATATGAATTTATCGACCTTGACTAAGACATCCTCCACTGTACCTTTGGAAAACCTTAAGCTCTTATCAGGTGGTTGCACAGTGATTGGTCTCCTCTTGCACTTTTGTGGCTCTATTCCGAGCTTCCTAAAAACTGAAAGTGGCATTAAATTAATACTTGCACCAGAATCAATTAAAACATTCTCAAAATCAATATTACCAATGGTGCAAGAGATACTGAAACTTCCCTGATCTTTCAGCTTTCTAGGTAGCTGAGCAAATTTCTTCTCTATGACAGCTGAACTCTCTGCAAGAAGCATTACTTTCTCAACACTCTCCATGGATCTTTTATTAGAGAGCAGCTCTTTCATGAATTTGGCATAGGATGGAATTTGCTTCAAGGCCTCTAAGAGAGGTATATTAATTTGAAGCCCCTTAAATATGTCACAAAACCTGGCAAACTGGGCTTCCAACTCCCTCTGCTTGAGTCTTCCTGGGAAAGGGATAAGTGGAACATAAGGCTGCAACACTGGTGCTTTGGATGTGAGTTCCTCCTCCTTCTGCTTACCTTTCTCTGAATCTTTCTCTTGAATTTTTACCTGCCTTTCAGCTTTCTTCACTTCCTTACCACTCCTTAGCATGATGGCATTGACATGATGGGTGTTCTCCTCAGTTTTGCTAGGTAAAAACCCTGAGGGTCTAGTACTTAGCTGCTGTGTAATTTAACCGAGCTGACCCTCCAAGTTTTTGATAGAAGCTTGTTGGTTTTGTAGGAGGGTGTTAGTCTTTTGCATGTAGCTCCTCATGAGCTCTTCTATTCTTGACTGACTTTGCTGAGGAGGAGGAATCTGAGTAGGGACTTGTTTTTGAAATCTAGGTGGTGGGTTCTGTACGTTGTTCTCATTCCTCCATGAGAAGTTTGGATGATTTCGCCAGCCTGGATTGTAAGTGTTGGAATAAGGCCCTTGATTAGCTCTTTGAAAATTGTTGGCATAGTTGACTTGCTCTCTATTGGATGATGCTGGAAAGTTTCCCAATGGACATTCCAACGAGGGGTGTAGTCCTGAACACAAGTCACAACTAGCAAGCAAGTTAGCATTAACTGATTGAGAAGAAGAAAGTTTGCTTACCTGAGTAGTGAGAGCTGCCAACTGAGCTGAAATAGAATCGATATCAGTAACTGATGCAGCTCTTGATTTCCCTCTCTCATGTTGCTAATTATGTGCACTGGATGCCATTTCTTCAATTAAAGCACTGGCTTCAGTGTATGTTTTACCCATCAATGCACCTCCAGCTGCAGCATCTACCAATGACCTCAGAGTGTCATCCAAACTAAGATAAAATACCTCAATCAGGAGATTATCAGGTAGGCCATGGTGTGGACACTTCCGAATTGTTTCCTTAAATCGTTCCTATGACTCATATAATGATTCACCACTGAACTTGGAAAAGTTGGTGATATCATTTCTTAATTTGGCAGTATGTGATAGTGGGAAAAATCTTCTAAGAAACATTGATTGAAGTTCAGCCCATGTGGTAACAGAATCTTGAGGTAAGGAATTATACCAAGCTCTTGCCTTATCCTTCAATGAGAAAGGAAAAAGTTGCAGTCTTATGGCATCATCAGAAACACCATTCATCTTTATCAAGTTAGAATATTGAAGGAATTCTGCTATGTGCTCATTAGGGCTCTCATGTGTATATCCACCAAACTGATTGGATTACACCATCTGTATAAGTGCCGGCTTCAGCTCAAAAGTGTTGGCCTGAATAGCTGGCCTTCTAATTGCTAGTCGTTGAACAGTTGGGACTGAAAAATCGTGAAGTGCTCGTGGGGCAGCCTAAATAGGAAGATTGTTATTGTCATCTGCCATGATTTCCTCTTGATTCTCTCCTCTCTGTCTCTTCTCTCTTCTCAAATGATGTATAGTACGCTCTATCTCAGGATCTAGGGGCAGAAGTTCAAGACTCCTACTCCTTTGCATGCGCACCCGCAAAAAAGACAGAAAAGTAAAGACACACTATCAACAAAATAAAATGCACATAAATTACCAACAAAGCTACAAAGTCTAATATCTTATAGTCCCCGGCAACAGCGCCAAAAACTTGATCACTCGTGAAATGTATAAGTGAAACCGCTAGCAAGTATACTAGGTCGCAATCAAGTAATATATGATGAGTAGAGTATCGTTCCCTTGAGGACTAAAAAGATTACCAAACCTATAATAACTTATACTGATATTTAGGCAATTCAAATAGGAATATTTTATATATTTAACTAAAGAGATTAAATTAAGTTCTATGCTAATGAGAATTATAAGATTTTTATAAATACTTCCAATTGAACAGCAGGAATTTAGAATTCACCCTAGTCATGCTAATCAAACTATCGTTAAGTTATTAAAATCAACTTATATGTGGTTATTCACGTGAGTTCAACATTTTAAACCTCAAATCAATTAGTCCACTTTCGCATCTCTAATTAACAGAGGATTCTGATATACTCTCATACATTTTTCAATGCTATGATCGCCTTATGCCCTAATACAATTATCCCTAATCTCTTAGTGAATAATTAATTAGAACATAGCTTTAATCTCTATATGAACCCTAATTAAACCAATTAACACCGCTTTCGCATTGTCTCATTAGTCTAATTAAGAATTCCTAACAAATCCTATCTCCACTTTCGTATTGATTGGATTTCTAACAATCTAATCTTATCACAATTAAATTGAAATTATAGGAATTCACAACATGAATACTCCACATATATGTCAATCTCATAACCAAACTACACTGATCATTTTAGCAAACTAGGGCTTCATCCACTATTCCCACAAATGAAATCAGCCAGCCATACAATTGATAACAACAAGACAAAATTTAACCAAAAATGTTAAAGAATCCATTAAAGACATAAAAACCAATTCACAGAAATGCAAAATATGATTAGGATAAGAAGTCACCAATATGTAGCAAATCTGGAAATAAGATCCTAAAACAACTCTTCGGAGATTTCTGACTTGATCTCAATTGATGGAAGTACAATTGAATTCAATCTTCAATTCCCTTGTAAAAAGCTAAAATTTCTCAAAACAAAGTTCTCAAATCTAAATTGTTCAAAGTCTCCTCTCACCCCTGCTTTTATGCTTTGCAGAAACGTACAAATTTCACAAGAATATGAAAAGTCGGCAGTCCACCACATGAGGCACGGCCGTGTGTAATGTGGTTGTTACTGCCACCACATAAACCACGGCCGTGGGATAACTCCATAAGCTTCTCGGGATTTATTTCTTTCCTTCTTCTTTTAGGCATGGCTGTGGCTCAAGGGGTAAACACACCCACCACATGAAGAACGGCCGTAGGCTATCCCCTTAAGCCTCTCGTCCTTTGTTTTTTCTTTAATAGTTGTGGAAAGGCAAAACACTACATAAGGCACCACCATATCTCATCCCTTGCTTGTGATTCCTTCATGTTTTGCATCATGTACACCTTCAAGTCCATTAATCCCTAAGATATTAACATAAATGCATTTTAAGTATCTTTTTATTGGAAATTTCTAATAATTGACAATAATATATATACCAATCACAAGATACAACATGATAAAATATGCCTTTATCATGAGCTGAGGACCCCCTCATCAAATCTACTCCAAATGCCTTGATGTGGCTGACAAACCATACTATTAACAAGGTAGGCCTTCCCTTAAACATGTTATGAACTTGTTGCTTCACGAAATTTAAGGCTTGGATCTATTCCGCTAATATTGCTAGGACATAGGACTTACTTATTTGAAATTGGGAGACTAATTTAGCTACCCTGAAATGTACATTGGATCACCTTTGTAGGAAAAGAATGGTTACAAATGCTACCAAATCAATGCATTGATGCCCTCTACAAAAAATGTCTCACTTATCGAGATACGCTGATGAGTACACATACCAACTACCTAATGTAGAAAACTGGATACACTTGTCTTTGCTTTTAGTTAGTGCTTTAGCAATTTCACTTTTCTTGATTCCTAACAAATAGTAGAATACAGTCACCTCCAAGTTCAGAGTCACTATTCCATTTTCCATGGCAGGGGCCCTTAGTAATTAGGTATACTCCTCTAGAGTAGGTGCCAATTTATAAGGCCCGAAATCAAATAATGATGATTTAGAATCCCAGAAATGGGCTAAAGCTCTAATCAGATCCCACTTAAGTTGCACCTTCAATAGAGAAATTACTGAACCGATCTTCTGCATAATATAATCCTAATGTTCTTGAAGGAATGTATCAAACCATCTACACAAAGTTTCTATGGGGATAGGCATGCTGGTCCATGTGGATTTTCTTGATTACAATAAGAAAATAGGAAAAACCAAAATTTTATAAAATTGAAGATATATAGGGAAAAGAGATTACAAAGACTATGATTTTTTAACATTAATAGTGTTACAGCTTTACACTCACAATATCACATTACTTTTCATTTGTAGAGGAACAAACAAAACAAAGCATAAAATAGATAATAAATAAATAAATAAAACATGCATGCATGAGAATGAGGGTAAGTTCTAAATGTCCTCCAACTCTGTAATTGGTGGTTACATCGAAGCTTGGAGCGGAATCACCTAATCGCCATCAAGCGATGGTATACACCATTACAACATGATACGTACACAATGTCATTCTATCCTAATTTTCTAAATGACCTAGTCCAAGCCATATCTAGACATGCATGAAAAGGAAATTCCAAGTAGCCCATTGGGCCCTCTTTCCTCCTTCCTTTTTTTTTTTTTTCCTGCATCACTCAAAACCTAATTAGTACCACTATTTACCAAGATAATTCATAAGGTACACTATAAAATAAGAAAGACATATACAACAAATTATGTTACATGGCTAGCTTACTTTTAAAAAGAGGTCCTTAGTAGAGTCACCATCTTATCGAGTCTAGCTTTTGATCATTTTTCTCAATTTTAATCTATATTAAATCTTACCCATTTAATAGAGATTACTCGACTAAACTAAGGAAAATTAATTTTTAAAGAGAGTTGCTACCAACCTAAGTTGGAAAATAAAGTTAAGGTTAATTGAGTGGATTAACCTTAACGAGCTACTAGTTTACAAATTCTCAAAAAAAATATATATTTAAAAAAAATATGAACTAGAGATATTAGATTCGGGAGCTAACTTATTAAAACCTGAATAGTTACCATGTAAAATTTTCAAGAATATTTACTAAGAGGCCTTTATGTTCTTATTTGTATTTTTCATGTATTTTCTCCTATATATTATATTAGATTATGAATCAAGGCTAAAAAAAGAAAAACTAAAGTTTGAAGTTTGCTATAATAATTTTCTAAAGTAATCTAAAGTTTTTATTTTATCAAGCTAATAACCTAAAGTCTTTATTTATTTAAATCTTCTAGAGCTTTTATTTTTTAAATTTTTTTTCTTATTTAATTTTGTTTATTTTTTATTTTATTTTATTTTCTAATTTTTTAATCTTATTTAATTTTTATAATTCATTACATTATTTTTTTCTAGAGTTTTTATCTTATTTAATTTTTTTAATTTTTTATTTTATTATGATTATTTTTCCTAACCTTAAGCTTTTATTTTATTATGGTTGCCCCGAAGGTGTCTATGTACCCATTAGCCGGAATCAAACCACCCATAGTGCACTTTTTCTTTTTATAAAATCTTAGATTGTTGATTAATTTTATTTAATAAAAAATGTCGATTTTACATTATTGAACCATATTAATTTTCATTAAGAAAATGCCTAGATGAACTAAATTATTGAATGGTTATTTTTGAAAAATCTACGAAAACCTAAGTTTGGAAAAAAATCCATATTAAATTTTTATTTTTTAAAACAACTCTAAGTAATAAACCAATAAAAGGCTAGGTTTTAGTAGGTGGTTTTTTTTCTTTATTCCCATCCTACACTATTCCTAAAAATTTCTATTAAAAACATTATACTAAAAAAATTTATATTTTATTGAATTTTTGTTCCTAAAATTTTATTTATACGAAGATTTTTATTTATTTATTTATTTTTTATTTTTATTTATACGATCCTAACTTATACTAAAGACTTTTATGCTTATCATTTTAGATCTTTTAGATTTTTATGTTTTTCATTTCTAAGTTAGGGATTTTTATTTTGCTAAAGATTTCATCTAATTTTTATTATATTTTTGGATTTTATTTAATTTTTTAACACTTTTTATTATTAAAGATTTTATTTAACCTAATATTTTTATTTTTATTATTTTTTATTATTCATCGTTGAGCAGTTGTATACACCATGATAACCCAATAGGTACTTTAAATTAGTTATTTTTATTTTTTTCTAGGCTAAAAAAATACAATAAAATAAATAAAGGAAATGTAAAGAAAATAAAATAGAAATAAATAAAAAATTGCACCAAGCAAATTGCTAGGTAATGATTTGCTTAATTCTAAAACAGATTCGAGCAATTCTAAATCCAAGGTGACATATCGTAATAAGCCAATTCAGATAATCAAATAACGAACAATAACACAAGATAAACCCCTAAACCTTACTTAATATGACGCACTAGCAAAAGAGTAGTCTAAAGAGATAAGCCACCAGCCTTTATGGTCAGCCTAAGTGGGTCTACCATCGGTTCTTGTGATTTAAATCTTCCATCAAATGAATTTGTAATGGGCAAGATTTGATTCCCATAATCTCCTCGGACCTGTGGAAGATTTGTCCTCAAATATGATGGTTCTTTTGTTTTAAATGCAAATTTATGAGTTACTTGGACTGAAATCTTGGTTTGCATATGTTTGTTACCATGAAGTTGTAGCTGCCCTTAAGTATTCTTAAGATGTTCAGAACTCATTTGATAAAGCTTCTAAATTTCCTATGACTTTTTCACTCTATTCAGGTTGTCTTCTAGTTCCTTCCGCCTCACTAATAAGGACTTCCTTCTAATGGTTTTGTTGATATGTTCTTAGGCTTCGTGCACCTCAGTTGGTGACATAGGATTCAAAACAACCCGTTCACCATCCTTCTAAAACATATAGGTGTTACTCATCATGCATCACTCTCCTATCAAATAACCAAGGTCTACCCAATAGTACATATGATGCACACATAAGAAGAACATCATAAACAATTTCACCCTAGTACTTTTCCCCTATATTGATTGGAACCTTAGCCCTTTGAGTGACATGCAGACTGTCTTGTTCACTCAACCAGTGTAATTTATAGGGCATAAGATATGGTTTAGTGACTAGTTGCAATTTATTCACTAGTGCAGCAACTACTATATTGGTGCAACTACCACCATCAATAAGAAGAGCATAAAAATTACCTTGAACCCTATATGGAATATGGAATAGGTTTTCCCTCTATATGTCCTCAATATTTGGAGATGTAGTCATTACCCTGCGTTACACATTAATAGCCAGATATAGATCATTTCCCTTATCTTCATGTATCTCAACATTTGGATCCTCATAATACTCCTTTAATACTATTGACAAATCTGTTAGCTCAAGTATCTCTTCCCCGCTATCCGTACTCTCTACCTCCATAGTAGTCATCACCCTTTTGTTTGGACATTAAGCAGCCATGTGTCTAAAACCTAAACATTTAAAGCATTGGATTTGATGATTCTTCCCACCTGATGACCTAGGCACTATTTGCCTAATGTTTTCCCTAGCAACTACTTTCCCCTTTCCAGAAATTTCCTTCTCCCTTCCAATATCAGTACCAACTGCTTTTGCTTCCACAATCTTATCAATTCCCCCTTTGTCAACCTGTTGACTATCTGACCCATACAACTTAGTAGTGGATCCATACCTATTCCTTGCTACTCTATAAGGATTAGAACGCCTCTGCCTCTTAACTTTTAAAGCCAACTGGATGGTCGCATCAAAGGTGTCATGCCATTGCAATTCCACTATATAGGTAATCCATATTTTAAACTGGACACAAATCATGCCATAGTCTGTTTAGGATGTTCAATGGTTCCACATCGAATCATTAGCGCTTTAAATTTTTGGACATACTTGTCTACAGTCTTATATCCCTATCTCAAACTCTGGAGGCTTATGAATAGTTCATACTTGTAATGCTCTAGAATAAACCACTTCCTCAGAACTCTTTTCATCTCTTGCCAAGTATGAATCTTAGCATCACCATCTTTCCTCCTATTGGCCATAAGGTTCTTCCACCACAAGGCGACATACCCTGTAAACTCAACAGTTGCCAAACGAAATCGAGTATGGTCATTAATCTCATAACATTTAAAGAGTCCTTTTACCTTATCTTCCTAATCAAGATAATCCTCTATAGATCCCCTTCCAGTAAATGAAGGCGTCTACAATTTTACATATTCCAAACCCTTAGGCGGCTTGAACTCACGATTAGGATAAATCTCATCCTTAAAGTTATCATCCCTTTCCTCCCGATAAGCATGATACTCTCTTTCAACTTGTTTACCCTCGTTTCCTCTTAATGCTCCTTCTCTACCTACAACATTAAGGGCTACTTAGGATGGGTGAGGAGCATCTTCCATATAGGGAAGAAAGGGATGACAATTTTGGGGTAAACCTATATCAGAATAAGGATTTCCGGCTGCTTCGAGGCCTAGAATATGTGAAACTGCAGATGCCTTCTTATGATGGCAAGGGATCAGCTGATGATTATTTAAATTGGGAGGACAAAGTTGAGGGTCTCTTTGAATGTTATGAGATCGATGACAACACCAGGTCCGATTGGCTGCTGTCGAGTTTATAAGGTACGCTGCATTATGGTGGAAGAATCTGATTATCAGCAGGCGTAGGGATGGAGAGGTTGAGATTCAGACCTAGAGGGATATGAAAGGGGTATTGAGAAAAATGTTCATTCCTAAGCACTACAAACAGGAACTGTTTATGCAACTGTAGACCTTGAGGTAGGGAGGCAAGACAGTGGATGATTATGTACAGGAATTTGAAACCCTCATGATTAGGAGTAGGTCCGTTGAACCTCCAGAACAAACCATAGCACGCTTCGTCTTAGGTTTGAAATATGAAATAGCGTATGTTGTTGAGTTGCAGCGCTATAGTACACTTGATGAGGCTATTCAGTTGGCCTTGAAAGTAGAGAGACAAAGGAGATCCAACTTGTTTAGGGCTTCGAGCAGTAGGCCCAATGCTATTACTAGACCCATATCAGTTGACCGTCGATCAGGCAGAACAAAAGCGGTAGGTGAGGCAGTGAAGGTAGTTAACAAAACTACCCCAAATACTATTAGAGAAAATTTACCTATTGGGAAGGGTAAAGAGGTAATAACACCAGATGTGAGGCGGATTGTTCCTAGATCTAATAGTGGAAAGGCGCACCAGATCAAGTGCTTTAAATGCATGGGATTTGGGCATATGGCAGCATAGTGTCCAAATAAGAGGGTGATGACTGTTATGGAGGGCATTGGGGAAGATGTTGAGGATGACAATGGATAGATTGAGCCTACAGATTTACCAACGGCACTGTAGGAGTATTATGATGACCAAACTGCAAATGCACATGAGAAGCGTACAGGTGAACAATATCTACCCATTAACGTATTACGCAGGGTTTTAACTATATCTCCAGATACTAATGGCATTCAGAGGGAGAACATATTTCACACCTCTTGCAGAATCAGAGGTAACCTTTGTGTACTCATCATAGATAGTGGTAGTTGCACAAATGTTATATCTGCTGCATTGGTAGACAAATTACATCTGTCTACCATCTCACATCCTAGCCCTTATAACTTGCATTGGCTGGATAATCAAGGTAGTATGTATATTACACTTATGACAAAGGTTCCTACGAATGTTGGGCATAAATATCATGATGAGATCCTGTGTGATGTAGTCCCTATGCATGCATTCCATTTGTTGTTGGGTCGGCCTTGGTTGTTTGATCGGTGAGTGTTACATGATGGGTTTGGAAATACCTACATGTTCAGCATGGGCGAATCTCGCATAGTCCTATCACTAATGACTTCATCTGAGGTACATGGGTTTCAAGAATAGATCGGAACTCCATCCACTACATTTGATAGCTGGAAGATCAGGACAATAGAGACATTAGGGTTCAGTTCAAAAACTAATCCTCTAGATTTGAGGGCAAATCTTTCAGAAGCCCGAGGAGATGATGGGAAAAATTTCGGCACCATCGACACTTTCAGAACTCAATTTAGATGATGGTCCAAATCACTCGTATTTTATGTCATTTCTTTTCATCTAATAATTATTTGAGAAATAATCTTACAGGTACAATAATAATTCTCCATGGGATGCCAATATGCCCTACACTAGTTGATGGACACGGGACATCTTCAGATTTGCAATCAAAGATCCGCGACGATTGTTTCCATTCTAAAGCATTAGCTCATGAAGACTTATGATATTTTGTACTTTGTAATTGCTTTATGAACTATTTTATGTTGTATTTTCTTTTGGGACACTTTCCTTTTATTGTAATTTTCATTTAGGACTAGCCACCTTAAAAGTGGCAAACTTGTAATTTTGACCATTTTCTAACCCTAAGAGTAGCAAGTATAAATACTTGCTTATAGTAGGGTTTGAGGAGGCCATTTTGCAAATTAGACACAAAAACTTAACGTGTGGGAATTAGGGTTCATCCTAGTTTTAATTCTCTTATCAATTTCAACCCAAGAATTGGAATTGTGGCGAGTGCAACAAGGGGAAATTGTGAGTCATATCAATTTCTTTCTTTGTGGTTTTTCATTTCATCTCTAGTGAGTCATATCTAGGGTTGATTTGGAGTTTCTTGGAAATATTTGTGATCACAATTTGTGAACAATTATTTTGTTAAAGATTGATTGTTCTTTAGTACTTGAAATCAACATCATTTCATTGTTTGCGTGAATTGGAATTGAAGAGGAAGTTGATGTCATGGTTTTGATCAATCCCTTTTAGATTGATTCACGTAGATTTCAATTATTCTTGTTATTATATGGTGAAGATTACATATATCAAATTTCCGAAGGGGTTCACGTAAATTGTCATCCAATTGGACCGGTTTGTATTTAAGTTGTGATTTATTTTCTTTGATTCATTTGATTGTTCTTGGACTTGGTTTTGAGCAACATCAACTAACCTTGAGGGTTGGCTTAAGTGGCAAAGCCGCTGGCTTTGATGGCCAGCCTATCTTCTACATCGCCAGCCTTAAGGGCCAGTTTAAAGAGATAAGTCGCTGATTATACCACCGTCGATTTTTGTGATTTAAATCTTCCATCAAATGAATTTGTAATGGACATGATTTGATTCTCACCAGGTAACACATGGGTTGTATTAGGTTAGATTAGGTCAGATCGGATAGGATCAAGTTGGATCAAGTTGAGTCAGATAATGGTGGTTGCGACTTCTTGATCTCAACATTCTGGTCACCATTAGAAGCACTTGAGGGCGGTTCCTTAGGTTTTCAAGGGTGTAAAATTTGAATCCAATGTGAATTTTCTTTGCAAACTAGCCTAAGGTGGTGGTTTAGGAGGTGGCCGATGAGTGATGTTGCAGACGTCAACGAGTGGTTGCTTCTAAGGTGTTATTGAACTAAGGAGGTGGTGCTTCTAAATCTAAGGGTTATTAGGGGTTGAATGATGCCTAAACGGAGGTGCATAATGGTGTTTCGCGTAGTAGACATGACGGTCGACGGAGAGAAAATGGGTCTCGAATGGAGCTTTTGGAAGTAAGACTTGTAGTGATGGTTTTCGATGATTTTTTCAACCTCCTTTTACTTTTGGGGATCCCATGGTATTTATAGATACCATCAACGAGCTCAAAGGACACCAAATTGACATGAATCATATCTTTAATCGAAAACCCATTTCCATCCTATCTTTGATCTGGTGTAGATTTAAAATAATACTTTGTTTGAAATGACTTTTCTATTGAAATAGGATAATCTTGTATAAGTTTGTGATGGGGATTAAAGTGATTTGATGTTGATCAACATGGGGGAATTCTTCTCTTCTTTTTTTCCTGTTTTTTTTTAACTACTATTTGGAGCTAGGAGACGATCATGTGCCTTGCATATGACTTACCCCAACTAATTAGAAGCTACCGCATGGCGGCTATGACGACGAAGAAAAAAAAAATTAAGCGTCACAAAGTGCCCATTGTGATGGGAATCTTTTCGGTGACCTAGATGGATATGGAACTTGATTTGGATAATGATCCAAATCACTCATATTTACACTTGTTTTCCCTATCTAATAAATATTTAAATGATAATCTTATAGGTACAATGATATTTCTTCATGGGATGCTAAATAAATCTCATTGTTCATCAATTAAGGACATCATTAGATTCTCACCTAATGGTCCGTTGTGATCAACATAGCCTCGATGCATTGGCTCTTTGAGGATTTTTATTATTTTGTACTTGTAATTATTTTCTTTGGACTATTTATGTTGTAAGCTTTTGGGAAACTTTTCATTGATTGTAATTATTACTTTTAAGACTGACCACCCTAAAGTGGCATAGTTGTAATTTTGTGGACTTTTTAACCCTAAAGGGAGCAGGTATAAATACTTGCTTAAGTAGGGTTTGAGGGAGCTTTTGAAATTTGTAGCAAATACACTTTTTGTGTGAGGGTTAGGTTTCATCCTAAATCCATTAGTTCTTATCAATTTCAATCAAAAAATTGAAATTGTGGCGAGTGTCATCAAGGAAAATTGTGAGTAATATCAATTCCCTTTGTTGTGTTTTTCCTTTTCTTCACTAATGAGTCATATCTAGGGTTGATTAAGATAGTTCTTGATCTAAATTTGATTTCATTTGTAACCTCTTTATAATGATATAAGATTGATTGGTTTTAGCACTTGTTATTACCATCAATTTTACTTATATTATGTGGCATGGATTGGTCTTGATTGTGAGGAGGATCACGACTTTGTTTTTGTATGTTGATGATTTGGAAATCCCTTGGAATTTAAGTTGATTTAGTGATTCAATTGAGGATTATCAACTTTGTGGTTTTGTCTCCTTGAATTTTAGCATTCGGATCATCTTATAACAATTAGGGTTCACGCAATTTTTGTGCCCCTTTTGAACCGATTTTAAACTAGTCACTTGAGAGTTGTTAATTGGTTCAATTACATTGCTTAAACTCCCTTTTAGGCACATCATCTTTTGGTATCAGAGCTTGTGGTTTAAGAGAAGGGATTTTACAATTTGGAATTTGGAAATTAGGGGATTGTTGAGTAGCACATTGATCTAAATTTGTTGACGTAAAGCTTGATCTTTTTCAATTATGTTGTTGAATTGTTATCTTGTTGATTAGTGGTTATACACTTGGAGACTTGAACACTCTTGGCTTCCTTTGAATTTTGGCCGTGAATATGTGGTGTATTGGAAGTGGACCATGAAGAAGTGTTGATCCTTTGTGATTAATTAGAGAAGTGTGATTTATGTTGTGTGTTTTCAAAAGTGAGGAGTAGCAAATTGTAATTTTTAGATTTGAATTTCAAAATTGAAGTGTAAGTTAAGGAGGAAATTCAAATTTCAAAACACACATGAAGTGATTGATTAATTGTGTTTATTTGAATTTAAAATAGCTCTTTACCATTTGTGGAATCTTGCAATTATTGAAGTCATTTTGAATTTGAAATTTGAGCTGCCTTTTGTTGTTGTAGTTACAGTTTAATACTAGTGTGGAAGTGGGGAAAGTGCACCGTGACTTGAAGAGGTGTGCATGTGGTGTTGTGTTTTTGTAAATTTAGTGAAGGGTGTGTGTATTTAGCGTTGGTTATTGTGTGTGTTGCATAGATAACTGTTGTTGGTGGCGTGAATGGTGTGGAACTAAGAGTAAGGGATTTTTTGTGGTGGTGAAGTTGTCTATTTGTGTATATGTTGAGGTGCTGCATTTTGTGAAGTTATTTAGTGTGAAACCTTAACAAGAAAGGAAGGTTTGAGTAGTAGAATTTGAATTCAAAAACAAACATTAAAGTGTGAAAGTAATTGAACTCATTACTTAAACACTTGTAGTTGAATTTAATTCTATCTACTTGAAAGTAGTTGTATGTACTTCATTTATTTAACTTTACTTGAAGTACTAAGAATTATTTCCTTGTGCTTGAAAGTTCTTGCAATGTGGGCTTATTACATTATTATGGTTGGTAAACGTGTGGGTTGGTATTGTTGAAGGAGTGTGCTATAATTTGTGAAATACTTTATCAAATCACATACATGTCCAACGATAGTATAAATGGGGAAATTAGCAATGAGGCCAATAGCCAAGTTGGTGGAGGTCAAGGTCATAACATTGTAGGTAGGAGGACTTTAGAAGAACAACTCCAGGATTTTACTACCATTATTGCTACTTTGGCATCTAGGATTGACAGGATGACATTACCACAACCACTAGTGGTAAATCCTCAAGCACCACCTTGGGTAGCTCCACATAACCTCTAGAGAGAAGGAGTAGTGGGAGGAGGAAATTTGGGTAGAAGGATAGAAGGAGATCATCACCCCTACAAGGAAGAGAGGGGCGACAACTTTGGGGCTAATCCTTATCTAAATAGGGATTTCAAGCCACCTAGGGGATTGGAATATGTGAAGCTGCAGATGCCTTCTTTTGATGGGTAAGGTTTAGCTGATGATTATCTGGACTGGGAGGATAAAGTTGAGGGTCTCTTTGAATGCTATGAGATCGATGATAATACCCGAGTCCAACCAGCTGCTGTTGAATTCATAGGGTATGCTACCTTATGGTGGAAAAATCTTATTATCGGCAGGCGTAGGGATGGGGAGGCTGAGATATAGACATGGAGAGATATGAAGAGGGTTTTGAGGAAAAGATTTATTCCTGAGCACTACAGGCAAGAACTGTTCATACATCTTCAAACATTGAGGTAAGAAGGCAAGACAGTTGATGATTATGTACAAGAGTTTAAAACCCTCATGATTAGATGTAGGTTAATTGAGCCTCCAGAGCAAACCCTAGCACGCTTCGTCTCGGGGCTAAAATATGAGATAACATATGTTGTTGAGCTGCAGAGATACGGTACACTTGATGAGGCTATTCAGTTAGCTATGAAAATGGAGAGGTAGAGGCGATCCAATTTATTCAGGGTTCCGAATAGCATGCCCAATACTACTACTAGGCCCGTAGGAGCTGATGGTTGATCAAGAGGACCAAAGGTAGTAGGTGAGACAGTGAGGGCAGTGGATAAAGCTACCCTCAGCACAGATAGGTAGAACATAACCTTTAGGAAGGATAAAGAGGTAATAGCACTAGACATGAGGCAGATTATTCTAGGATCTACTAGTGGGAAAGTACGCCAAATTAAATGCTTTAAATGCATGGGATTTGGGCATATTGCAGCATGGTTTCCTAATAAAAGGGTTATGACCGTTATGGAGGGTGCTAGAGAGGATGTTGAGGATGAGAAGAAATAGGCTGAGCCTATAGATCTGTCTATAGCATTATAGGAATACTATGATGATTAGACTGCAGAAACACATGAGGAGGGTACAAGTGAACAGTATTTACCCATTAATGTGTTACGCAGGACTTTGACTTTATCTCCTGATGCTAGGGACAAACAGAGGGAGAACATATTCCACACTTCTTGCAAAATCAAAGGTAACCTTGGTGTGCTTATTATAGATAGTGGTAGTTGTACGAATGTTATACTTGCTGCACTGGTAGACAAATTACAATTATCTACTAGTCCACATCTTAGCCCTTATAACTTACATTGGTTGGATAATCAGGAGAGTATGCATGTTACACTAAGGACAAAGGTGCCTGTGAGTGTTGGTAAAAAATATTATGATGAGATCTTGTGTGATGTGATCCCCATGTGTGCATTCCACTTACTATTAGGTAAGCCCTAGATGTTTGATCGAAAGGTGTTGCATGATGGTTTCAGAAACACCTACATGTTTAGTATGGGGGGGGTCTCGAATAGTACTGTTTCCTATGTCTCCATCCGAGATACACAAATTCCAAGAGCAGATCGGGACTACTAAAGTTTCATTTAGTAACTAGGAAAACAAGCTAACGGGACATCTGGCTTCAGTCCAAGAAATGACCCTCTAGATTTAAGGGCAAATCTTTCAGAGGCCTAAGGAGATGATGGGAATCTTTCTGGCGACCTAAATGGATATGGAACTTGATTTGGATGATGATCCAAATCACTCATATTTACACTTGTTTTCCTTATCTAGTAAATATTTCAATGATAATCTTATAGGTACAATGATATTTCTTCATGGGATGCCAAATGAATCTCATTGTTGATCAGTTAGGGACATCATCAGATTCTCACCTAATGGCTTGCTGTGATCAACATTGCCTCGATGCATTGGCTCTTTGAGGATTTTTATTATTTTGTACTTGTAATTATTTTCTTTAGACTATTTATGTTGTAAGCTTTTAGGACACTTTTCATTGATTGTAATTGTTGCTTTTAGGACCGGCCACCCTAAAGTGGCATAGTTGTAATTTTGTGGACTTTTTAACCTTAAAGGGAGCAAGTATAAATACTTGCTTAAGTAGGGTTTTAAGGGAGCGTTTGAAATTTGTAGCAAATACACTTTTCGTGTGAGGGTTAGGTTTCATCCTAAATCCATTAGCTTTTATCAATTTCAATCAAAAAATTGAAATTGTGGCGAGTGGCATCAAAGAGAATTGTGAGTGATATCAATTCCCTTTGTTGTGTTTTTCCTTTTCTTTACTAGTGAGTCATATTTAGGGTTGATTAGGATAGTTCTTGATCTAAATTTGATTTCATTTGTAACCTCTTTGTGATGATATAACATTGATTGGTTTTAGCATTTGTTATTACCATCAATTTTGCTTATATTGTATGGCGTAGATTAGTCTTAATTGTGAGGAGGATCACAACTTTGTTTTTATATGTTGATGATTTAGAAACCCCTTAGAATTTAAGTTGATTTAGTGATTCAATTGACAATTATCAACTTTATGGTTTTATCTCCTTGAATTTTGGCATTCGAATCATCTTACAATAATTAGGGTTTATGCAATTTTTGTTCCCCTTTTGAACCAATTTTAAACTAGTCACTTGAGAGTTGTTAATTGGTTCAATTACATGTGCTTAAACTCCCTTTTAGGCACATCACATTGTGAGATTTAAACCTAAGATCTACACTCCACCTTGCATGCACACGGACAACACATGGACTAGCTGAGTTGACCCTTTTCTCGGTTTATTATTACAACCAATTTGCATTTCGACTGATTGTCTTGATTGATTTTTGTCATTTTAATATTTTCGAGTTTAATTTAGAGACTTATATTTTCTTACTTTTATTGAAAATATTCATATTTTATTATTTTTTATTTTTTATCTTTTTTTTATTACTTTTTAATTTTCTTATTAATTAAAAAACTTTATTATTTTTATTTGTTTATATTATTATTTTTATTATTTTCATTATCTCATAAACTAGGATTTTATTATTACTATTATTATTTATTATTTATTTATTTATTTATATATTTTTTAAGCAAATCTAGATAGAAGTAAAACTAGGGTGCTTACAATAGGAATTGAAACTCAAACCAAAGCCAAAATCAAGAAGTTGTTTACTTATATTGAGAAGAAGGTGCTTTTGGTGCTTCTAATCAAGTTTTTAGCTTAGTTGTTTCTAGTTGCTTTTGGTATTATTCATGCTTCCAAAGACGAGCTTAGGATGTTGTTATTTTTAGCATTAGAAGTTTCGACTTACATTTAGTTCTAATTAGTATCAAATTTTGGTTCCAATAAAAGTTACTAACTTTGAAGTTGAGTCTACTTTTTGTTCTAAATCCAACATTTGCTCAAGCATTGATTCCAACATAGAATATCTATTTTACACTTTCCTATGCATATTATTTAGAGCTACTAGTTATTTTATTATGTCAATTTAGTTAATATTCAGACTTTATGGATATTACTAGCTGTCATTAAGGGTGTCATTTATGTATTTTTCTTTTAGAGTATATATGAATGATTTCTACTAGGAAAATTAATAATCAAAATACTAGGCCATTAGTTATTTCATTTTCTTTATAATATGTTTTAGCCTATATAAAGCCTATGAGTTTTATTATTTATTGAATTAAGTCATATTGAATCAACACTATTGAGCATTTATTTTGAAAACCCTTCTTTGTTCTTATCAATCTATTTTCAATAGATTGTGACAAACACCTCTTTCGATTATTTTCTAATATAATGTATCATATTAGTATTAGAACTTAATCAACCTAGTTTTTTTCTTAAATTGTGAGTCATGTCTAGTTTTAATAATCATCCATATCTATTTTATTTCCTTATTACTTAAAAATCATTAAAAACTATATATATATATATATACATTTCTTATCCTTTCAAATCTATTGGTTGAATTCTCCCTAGATTTTAATACCTATTGCTTCAAGCTCCTAATTAGTCTAGTGATTATCCTTCCTAAGCATGCTAAATTATCGATATGGAGCATAAAAATAATATCTTTGACAAGTTGCATGATTCCAAGATTTTGCTAGTGATCCTTCCTAAGATTTAGGCACATCATATTCTTTAGAGAAACTAGTGGAGGCAATAAGGAAGCTTCAATAATGAATGGTGAATAAATAGTTTAGAATGTAGATCATGAAACAAATACTAGAGGTGTAAGGCATATAACCTTCATGAGAACCTAAAAAAAAAACAATTATAGCACCTTAGTGATGTACCTTCATTGTGAAAATAATGCAACCTAATCTAGGGGACAAATAAATGTATGCAAAGTTAATGTATCTTTAATGAAGCTAAAAGAAGTTAAACATGGTAAGTGTGGGACAACACTTTGACATAGTCTCTTTTGATTCAAAGGATGATATTTAATGAATTACAAAAGGACTATAGTTTGTTAATGGTTTTTTCTTGGTCATGGGAAAAGTGAATTAACATCCATACTTAGTCCAACAAAAATTACAATTGTCTGGATATAGTATTATAAAGACAAACAATAGACCATAAATGAAAACACACAATCTATGAAGAAGGCCTGATAGTTCGATTTGAACCTAGCCTAAATGTCCTCTTTTCTCCATCTCTAGTCACCATAAAAGACAACATGTTGGAGGTGGGGCCTAATTGATGCATAGGCAAGAAGAAAAATGGTCAAAAAATAGATATGGATTAAACTACTAGGAGGATGACCCACTAGAAGAGTATGACTATGGGGCAGGCTAAGGAAAAGCATCAACAAGAGGATACTACAATGATCAACCTAACTAGCCACTTGTAGGTATGTAGTAGGTGGCCAAGGATAAGACATCCATGGATATAGTATCCCATACTAAGATAGGGCCTACACGTACCATAACAATTCCACATACTTATGTTGTAGGTCAACAAACTATTGAGGGAGATTGTCCTATCCAATCAACTTTCTAGATGTTTACAAAGAAGATCCTACTTGCTCTTCATAGATCAACATTCAAGCAATAGGGGGCTTAGCTTAGTAGCATGGCCTAAGACTCCATTCACAATAAGAACATTGGACTTATGCTAACTCCCATTGTCTTATACTTGATCCTCATCCTCTAACATCTTTTTCAGCATCTATATAACCCAAAAAAAATAAAATTAAATTAAAAAGGGGGTAGAAGGGTGTATTTTGGTCATTTGATAAGAAAGCTATAAAAAGCTAGTGATAAGCTATTATAACCCTTTCCCCCTTCTGCATATCAACCTCTCAAATCATAAGAGGAACCCTAGTTGAAGGAGAAAACTACTAAACCCCGCACGTTAATGAGATTTCCACATGGTAAGTATATCTATTAATCTCTCTTTTCATAATGTCTTGCATGTGAGATTATATACCTTTGTTTTACCGATTGTGGTGCAAAACGACTTTAAGCATTTAAAGGTTTTTGAGTGAAACTTTGATTGTTGGGACAAAAAACAAAATAGACAAAATAGAAATTATTCATAGTCTAAAAAACAAAATAGAACTTATTCATAGTCATAAACAACATAATCTATATTCGTGGTCTCATCCTAAAACTCCTCCTTAGAGCCATATCCCATCAAATCATAAAGCAAGTCAGAAACATCCTCACTTGAAAAAGAAAAGGGGAGTAAGCCATAAGGCCCCCAATACATAGCAACACAAATACATACATGCATGTAACATAGACCAACATCCTAATGCATTAGACATTCAATTCGATTATTTATATGTTTTATTTAAACATCTAGTACAAGAGTACTCATGACTCCAGACATCACGATGGGGACATGGAGTCTAATTCCATTACAACAAATATCAAGGGTTGATAAGAGTAACCAAACACCATGTTGTTGAAAACTAAGTATATAAGTAACCTTATCTAAGTGAACCCACCATTATACGTTCCTCATTGATCACAATTTAGCTATATTATATCATTCGTCAAGACCCAAAACTTAGGACAAATCCTAATATACCTTCTCTCCGATCACAATATTAGTTATCTAACATGTTTTCATTTATTAGCTACCTACTAAGCCACCCTTGGTGGTTTAAGTGCCTAACTACCATATCATTTTGAGGTATGTCACCACAACCATGATCCTAATCCAAGGTTTTTCACTTGCTGGCTCAAGTAACCACATGTAAACATCAACTAGGTACTTAGCTAAGTTTTATTATTATTCTGATTTAATTTTCTAACTTAGCAAGTAACATTTATGTTACTATGTACTTAAAAGAGTTGACAATTCCTAAATCGCAATCTGAGTTCCATCTAAGTTGATTGAATTAACTTTATGCATAAAAAAGAAAACTTAAGTTAGTTAATTATTTTAAGTGATTGAATTCTACTCTAAGGCTAGTTTAAACTACTTAAGGCCCGTACTAGTTATAGGCTTGACAAGTTTATAAAGGCCCTATTAGCTTTTCGCTATATTTAGCCTATACGTTGCCTAAGGTTTTGTTAGTTTAGACTAAATCATATTACTCGTTAAATGTTTGTTCACTTATCCATACAAGTTTTGCCTAACCCTTTGAGTCTCTAGCTTGTTAAGCTTTAGTCTATATAGGTTTTGACTAACCTTCTAAGCTTCATATAAAGTCCCTTCACAACCACATATGCAACACATGATATTTTTAACATACATAAAGCATGAAATAAATCAAAACAGCAAAGAAAATTTTTAATTATTTTTTATTATGAATTTTCTATTCTTATTTAAAAATGAAAAAAAAAAGAGAATAAAACTTTTGCATTTTTTCTTTTATTAAATATCAAATTAAAAAATAGAATAAGATATTTTTTATGTTTTATATTATAAATTGAAATTTCAAAAGGATAAAATATTTTTATAATTTTTTTATATAATGAATTGAAATTGAAAAGCCATATTTTTTTTTTCTTTTTATGTAATTTTATATGTAATTTCATAAAATTTTAGTAGGTTAATTAATTTTAATTATAAAAATAGGCTAGATTTATGTTTATTACCATTTTAATTTATTTAAGAAAATTTCTAAACCTAAATTTTATTTCCTAATTTTGAAAAGGAACTAATGACCTAACTTTTGAAAATACCAATTAAAGATTTTATGTCATAAAAAACATTTTTTTCTAGGTGACAAATTTTTTTTATATTTTTCAAAATATAACCATATTCTTGATAAGAAAATTTAATTTTTTATAATTTTTATAATTATAAACTAATTATTAAAAATAAACTAGTTGAAAACCTAATCGTCCCTAGGCAATGATTACATCACAACACCTAAGGCCTATATAGTGGTTCCCTCCTAATTATTTACTTTACTAACTCATTAATTTTCTTAATTGATTTTCGTAAGTTTTTAATATATTCTAAGTCTATTTGCAGCTAAGGTTATTAACCTAACTATTTTTTTTTTCTAGAAGTTCCACCCCAATTTTACTAATCAGACTCATTTTTATTTTTATTAATTAGGCTTTAATAAGATTAATTAAATAACCTAATTTATCTAAACTAAACTAATAATAATAATAATAATAATAATAATAATACTTACCTAGACATTGGCCGAATTTAGATCAAACTCGGATCAAATTTGTAGGTCTACTCTCACACTCATCATGCACATAGAATGAGGACAGTAGGCTTCTAAAGTGCGTTTGAGTGTTGATGGCCGGTTATCAAAGCTTCTAGAGGCATTGGATGACTTGCGCGAGTGGTGATGAGTCCCATGATGGCAAGATACACTTCGAGTGGTGCGATGGCAGTAGTTCATGAAGCCCATCATGCCTAAAAATTGATCTTTCGATCTTGCCAATAAAGCTTTTGTTTTTCCTAATCTATGGATTACCAGGAATCTTTTAACACCCATATCTCAAGTTGAAGTAGTGTATATGACTAATCATCCTAGAGAGAAGTTGTGGTTTTCGGCTAGAGAAAGTTGTATCGTGGTTTAATTGGTGTGCATTTGAATGATTCTAGTTATGTGTGTTTGTTTGTTTTTTTTTCACCACTATGATGTTTCTCGAACTCCCCTATTTATAATGGTATAAATTGAATCACATTTGGAGCTCAAGATAGGGTTGGGTCATGGTTGGTCGACGAGGTGGATAAGGGATATCAAAGATTTGATTTTGTTTGTTGTTAATGGATCCTTAAGATTTAAATGAATTTATGAAGGTTCTTTTAGATAATTTCGTATCAAAACCTATTGAAAAGTGAAAAAAAAAAAATTATTCACGCCCCTTCATTGGACTTTCTGCTTTACCTGTCTTGTTTCTAACCAAGTTAGTTGGAGAAGATGGTCACATGCAAGGCACATGACCTAACCAAGAAGAAGGAAAAAAAATTAGGTGGCTTGCATGCGAATTGAACTCGCAACCTCTGAAGCCTTCCTGCATGCATGGCTTAGGCCTTAGCTAACTAGGCTTAGTGTTTTCTCAACTTTTATTATCCCCAACATTCATTTAAGCCTATGCAATATTTTGGGCCAAAAATTATTTAACAAAAATTGGACTTAAGCTTAACTCAATGGGTTAAATTCCTACTTTAAATTCTGAATTTTGTTTTTGTTCTTTTTGGTTACTTTTCCATAATAATTTGCTTCTATTTTTCTTTGTCACCATTTCTTATTTTATTTTCTATTTTTACTTTATTTTAGTAATTTTTATCTTTATTATTTTTATCTTGATCCCATTCTAATTAATTATCTTAATGGGACAAAAATGAGGTGTCTACAACTGCCCCTCTTTGTAGTAAAGTGTAATACATGAAAATTTTGTTTATTGATTTATTTAATATATATATTATCATAAAGAGCTAGGGACAAGGATGGAATTTTAGAAAGTTTAAAGGGGCAATTTGGACATATTGCGGCAAGAAGTATTTAATCCCAGATGACCTAACATTCCTCCTTTTCACGACCTCACAGTAACATAGCAAACAAAACAGAAACTCTTGACAGGAACCCTAGAGACGAAAGGAAAAAGGAGCGACCAAATTCCAAAGACAAAAGGTAAGGAATTCCAAATGAATTTTAATTTAGGATTAATGGAATTTGGAATTTATGAGTGTCGTTTGTTCATACAGAACATGAAGTTTGAGAAAGGACGATAAGAGAACGAGAATCAACAACTCAAGGTTACGATTTGTGGAATTGTTGATGTAAGTATGAAAATCCTTATAATCTAGATGTAATTACATATTTTAGAGATATAATTGAGCCTAGAAATAGAGAGGATTGATTTTAGGAGAATTCAAAGTAAAAGAATTAGTTTGTGGAATTTTCCGTGGGTAACACGGCCTCCTAACACGGTTGTGTTTCGATCGTGTTGAATTCAAAAGTTGCACTGAGAGATACATGGCCTCCCAACACGGTAGTGTTTCTATCGTGTTGAGTTAAGGGTAACACGGCCTCTCAATGCGGTTGTATTTAGACCGTGATGAGTGTGAAAGTAGCATCGAGAGATACATGACCACTTAACATGGTCGTGTATTGACCATGTTGAATTTAAAAGATACACCAAAAGATACATAACCTCCCAACACAGTTGTGTTTCAACCGTGTTGAGTTAAGGGTATTCCAACATAGTTGGAATACAGTCGTGTTTAGACCGTGTTGAATGTGAAAGTTACTCCGAGAAATACACGACCTCCTAACATGGTTATGTTTCAACCGTATTGAATTAAAAAGAACATGGCCTCCTAACATAGCCGTATTCCAACTGTGTTGAAACCAAAATTTACACTGAAAGATACATGAACTTTAACATGGTCATGCTCCTACCTATGTTGAGCAATATGGTCCCCAACATAGCCGTGTTTAATAAAGTATAAAGTAATTATATATTCATTTAACTTTAAATTAAACTAATTTCCACACAACCTAAATAGCTAGTAAGGCCTTAGAGAAATTGAATAAATAGGATTAAGAGAAATAAGAAAATGATATTGATCTTAGATTAAGTACCTGTGCTTGTTGATGTGAACAGATTTCAACTTACCTTAAGTTTAAGACCAGGAGTACTTAAGGCTAGGATTCAAGGTACGTGTAACTTATGTGTTATTCTGTGTTTGTTTAAGTCAGTATATGTGTTGAAATTGGTTAAGATGAATAATTTGGCTTAAGTGTTTAAGTTGTATGCTATATGTGCTTGGTTTGGCTTAGGGGCCCGTAGTGGCAAATCCTTAGAAAGCATCCTAATGACCCTTGTGTGATGTTGTCCCTAATGGAGTCATACTTGGAAATGATTTGGGTTAAATGTTGGTTTAAGATGATTAAGTAGACATGGGTGTGGGGCCTATAATGGTAGTTCCCATCACCAAGATTAAGTGGTTTAAGTGTACATGGGTGTGGGGCTTATAGTGGTAGTTCCCATCACCAAATCATGTTCCAGTGTGTTAAGTGTGTTAAGGGGGTCATGAGTACCCTATTGTTGCTTGTGGACATAAATTGTCATACAAAATGGTTGTCTATGTTTAAGTACTGCATAACGTGTGTGACACTTATTCATATGTGTGTTTTTATGTTATACATACTGAGCATTAGCTCACCCTTTTGGGAACATTTTTAGATGCAGGTGTTAAAGGAGATGAGAATCCAAAATATGACTTGGGTTTGGGTAAGCTACAGAGAGACGAAGACAAAGATTTACATTATTATTATGGTGATTAAGTTTTGGGAGATTTATGTTATTTAATTGTAATAGACAGTATCTTTTAAGAATATTATTTTGGTGTTTAAAGACTTCCACTAAGTTAGATGTTTGATATGGATTTTGAGATTATTTGAATTTTGGGAATGTATGGAATGCTTTTATATAGGAGTTACAGGTTAAAATGCATCAAAGTTGATTCAGAGCCTTAACATGTTCTTGTGAGATAAGGATACGTCGCGTGCAATAGTGCGGCCCTAGTTTAGGGGCATTACAGCTTAAGTGGTATTGGAGCTTTAGGTTTATGATATTTAGAGACTTAAGTTTGAATCTATAGAGAATAGGTTCATGATCTTTATGATTTAAGTTCTTATCTATAGAACATAGGTTGTTGATCCTGAAGAGCTTAGGTAATGATCCTTAGCACTAAGCGATGATCAATAGACATAAGTTTTAATCAATAGAGTCTAACATAGGATCTTTAGAGGATTTAAGCACTTGATTTGTAAGATAGTGAGACATGAAGAGAGTGGGTAAAATATGAGACATTTACTTCATTATTTAATTATTTTCTTATATTATTACTCTATTTGCATTCTTCTAACTGCTAAGTTATATATATGAGTAGACCCTTATGTAGTGATATATGTGTTTGTATTTACACTACGACACTGAACTTGACTAATATTAACTTAAGTGGATCTGGTTGTCTCTTCTTAAACAGAATATCTCTAAGAAGAATCATCGGATCAAGAGTTGGAAGGGGTGCTAGGCATGATAACCCCAATGAGGAGAAAGCTTAGAATCCATAGCCACAAGGGGAAAGAGGTCAGATAACTGACGAGATAGTTTAGCTATTGCATACTATGAACCATCTGGTGAGACTATTGGCACAACAACACTAAGCCCCTAATGTCCCACAACAGAAAAATGCCAATGAACCCATAAGCTTTGATAGGTTCATAAGAGTAACTAAAGAGCTTAACCTCAGAGTAGATGACCCAATCGAAGCTGAAGATTAGGTACAGGCAATTGAGAAAACATTTACTGCCTTTCAAATACCAGAAGATAGGAAGGTAAATTATGCTGCATTCATGTTGAAGGGAACTGCATCAAAATGGTGTAGGCTTCAGTTCCTAGGCTTACAAGGGACTATATGAACTAGGCGGTGTTTAAAGAGTTTTTTTATCAAAGATATTTCCCTAGTAGCTCCAAAGATAGAATGGAGAATGAATACTACAATTGTGAATAGGGGAACCAAATAGTTGAAGAGTATAAGGCAAAGATGAATCACCTCATTCAATTCCTTCCTGGAAATGTGTGTAATGATGATAGGTCCCGAGTCAGAAGATTCTTAAGAGGTTTGGAATTAGACCTACAACTTGTAATAAGGGCCCTTCAGCTGAATACATATGCTGAAATGGTGGATAAAGTTTAGTATCTTGAATAGAACAAGAAGATTATAGAAGAATAGAGGAGTCGTAAAGTAGCAATTGCTTTAGGAAAAAGACCTACTTCTAGTGGAATGGGGTAAGACAGGAGTAAAAGACATCACCTGCTGCAAAGTAGAAGACCAAGAGTTGTAGCCCCTCCTCTCCAAATCAAACAACTACCTTTAGCACTCACTGCAACAAGCCCAAATGTTAAATGTCCCAGATGTTACAAGCCCCATGAGTTAAGAGAGTGCAGATGGCCAGATGGGGCATCTTTCTCTTGTGGGAAAACTGAGTACATTAGTAGACATTGCACTAAAAGGTCAGTTCCCTTAATCTTCTGTCATGTGTGCAACCAGAGGGGACATAAGGCAGTCAACTGTCCTTAAGGAAAAATTAAGAATCGGATAGGGTTAGTTCAACAAGCAGCTAGAACTCCAATGAGAGGACAAGGAGGTAGACCATAGGCAGGAGGTCCTAAACAAAGAGTTCCTACTAAAGTGTTTGCCATTTAGCAACAACAACACTAAGATATCTTGAATGTAGACAATATTTTTCAGGTATGCTTCCAATACACTCTTGCAATGCATATGATGAGAATCGAGCTAGGAAATGGATAGCGGATCCTCTTGAGATGCTAGTTGGACTTATGACTTGACTTTAAGCTAAACGACTTAAGGACGCACTTAATGGGCTAATAAAAGAAATTCAAGATGAGGAGCAATGTTTGCGTCAATCCAAGAATGAACCAAGAGTAATCCAAGTCATTGGAGTCTAGGTTGTCTCGGAACGAATACAACTTGAAGATGTCTATTGAGAACCAAAGCCGTCGGTGTTAAAGAACCAAAGCCACCAGTGTGGAAGACCAAAGTCGCTGACGTTGAAGAGGCTAAGTCGCCGGTGTAGAAGATTAAAGTTGTCGGCATTAAAGAAGCTAAGCCATCGGCTTAGTGGCTAGCGTTGAGAGGATAAGCCGGTTGAAATGTGGATTTAGGCTACCGACGTATATTGTATTTCGTTGTCATAAGTAAGGTTTTTTGTACGTTTTTTGTTATGTTCTATTGTGAGACTATAAATAGTCATCAAGTATTCCATTGTAAAAAACTTTTTGGATTGATGAAAATTACAATATACCTTTTCTGTTATTGAAGAATTTGAACTCATCAAAATTTTTCTGTGGTGTTCATACCAGTACTTATCAATTGGTACTCCATCCCGATTGTGGCTTATACATCATACCAAGGTTCTTGCTTCTCTATAAGTAACGGGTCGTGGTTTCCCTTCATTCGTGATCGATTGTCGACTGTTCGATTTAAATTGATTTTGGGTTTCAGCATAGGTTGACGGAGTTCGTATCATTTGGTATCAGAGTAATCAGGTTGGTTAGGAATTGCCTATCTTGAATCCAATTTTTGTTCTTTATACATCTAGGTTTTAAAAATTCATATAAAAAAAGAGAGAAAAGTTTGAATCTTTATGTATTTGTTGATTTTATTAGACTTGTTATAGCAATCACTATATGTGTTCAATTGATTCACACTTAATTTCTTGTTGAATAGTAAAAAAAAAAAAAGAGAGGAAAATTCATATAAAAAAAATTTGGGATTCTTGGCAATAGTTGTGTTGAAGTCTGTAATTGAGTTGATTGAAGTGTTAGGGAAACTATTATGACTTGTTGAATTGTTGATTCCCACAACAAAGCAATCTGTTGAAATTTACGAAACGACTTCTGATTTGTTGTTGAATTCTAAAAGAATTGAGGAAGAATTTGTGTGGTAAGAGGCAAGAGTGGTGAAAACATTAGAGTGCACAAAAGCCAATTGAATCTTGTGAGAGATAAAACACGAGTGATTAGAGAGACAATTCATGATTGAGTGGCAAAACACATAAGGGAGTGATTTAGTGAGAATCTTTATTTTCTATTATCATCTTTGTTTTTGTTGCAGAAAAAACATGTCTAATAGACATTCTCCTGATATTGTGATGGGTGGTATTGACACGAAATTGATCATGGAGACTTTGATTGCTAAGATGAGGAGGATGTTTAGAGTAGAGATGGATCAATTTCACAAGTAAATGGAGCAGAATTTTAAGTAGTCTTGCATTGCTCCTGCTGGACGTAGGAGGGATAAAATGCCTAGAAGGGTAGTGCACATGGAGGAAGATGAGTGGGGTAGAGAAGGGTCTACAGCTGAATCTGACCAGGACTTCTTCATGGGTTATAGGAGAAATATAAGGAGAAGTAAAGGAGTTAAGAAAGAAGAAGATAGCAATCTAGAAAACATCAAAATGAAAAAGTTCTTCCCTCTAAGGGAAGAATGATCCTGATGTCTATCTTAAGTGAGAGAAGAAGGTGGAATTGGTGTTTGATTATCATAATTACTCTAAAGTTAAGAAGGTGAAATTGGCTGCCATAGAATTTTCTAACTATACTATATTTTAGTGGGACCAATTGTTATCAAGTAGGAGGAGGCATAAAGAGCCACTAATAGAGACTTGGGAAGAGATGAAGAGGGTGATGAGGAAGCAGTTTATTCCCACTTATTACTACAGGGATTTGTATAATAAACTACAAAATCTAAGACAAGGAAACGGGAGTGTGGAGGAATATCATAAGGAGATGGAGGTTACTATGATCAAGGCGAATGTTGAGGAGGACTAGGAAGCTACTATAGCTTGGTTCTTAGTAGGTTTGAATCAGGATATATAGAATGTGGTGGAGTTGCAACATTATATAGAATTGGAGGATATGATTCACATGGTGATTAAGGTGGCGAAGCAACTCAAGTGGAAAGGTAGTAGTTCCACACGTGCAGCATTAAGTTCTTCCAACTGGATGACTAATGTAAGGAAGAAGGAGGAGAAGTAGTTCCACTCTAAACTAATGTTAGAACAAAAAGTAGAAATGGCATCTCATGGGAATAAAGGTAAACTTGATTCTTTTCTTGATAGGAACCGTGATATTAAATGTTTTAAATGATAGGGTCGAAGACATATAGTGAGTCAATGTCCAAATAAGAGAATTATGGTGATGAGGGATGATGGAGAAATTGAGATAGACAGTGAGTCAGAGCATGAATCCATGCCATCACTGGAGGATGTTAATGAAGGGGAAGAATATGTTGTTCAGGGGGAGATGTTAGTAGCTAGGAGGGCTTTGAGTGTACAGATAAAGGAAGAGAAGAATGTGCAATGGGAGAACATATTTCATACTAGGTATCTTGTTAAAGACAAGGTATGTAGTGTAATTGTAGATGGTAGGAGTTATACCAATGGTGCCAGCATAACCATGGTTGAGAAATTAAGGCTTCCCACAATTAAGCATCCTCACCCTTATAAACTACAGTGGTTCAATGATAGTGGTGAAGTGAGGGTTACAAAATAGGTGTTAGTTTCTTTTAGCATAGGAAAGTATGGGGATGAAGTTCTTTGTGTTGCAGTTCCTATGCAAGCTACACACTTATTGCTAGGTAAGCCATGGTAGTTTGACAAACAGGTGAAGCATGATGGATTCACCAATAAATACTCTTTTATACACAATCAGAGGCCTGTTACTCTTTGCCCTCTAACTCCCCATGAAGTATATGAGGATTAAGTGAGGTTACAAAGAGAGTGAGCAAAAAAGTGCTAGTGAAAATAAAAGAGTAAGTGTTGCTGCATAAGAAAAACAGAGAATTTGAGAAAAGAGAAAAAGAAAAGAATGGGAGAGAATTAAATAGTGAGAGAGAAACAAAGAGAAAAGAAAATTTTTATGCAAGGGCTAGTGATGTTAAGAAGGCTTTGTTCTTAGGAACAAAGAGACCTATGATAGTACTCTTATACAAAGAGGTACTTTTTAGCTCTAACTAACTTGACACTTCTTTGCCAAGTTCTATTATTTCTCAATTGCAGGAATTTGAAGATGTTTTCCCAAATGAAATCCCAAAAAGATTACCTCCCATCCGAAGAATTGAACATTAGATCGATTTTATACCCGATGCGACCATTCCAAACCGATTCGCTTATAGGAGTAATCCTGAAGAAACAAAGGAACTCCAAAAACAGGTTAGTAAGCTGATGGACAAAGGGTATGTGAGAGAAAGCATGAGCCCATGTGCAGTTCCTAAGATTTTAGTCCCCAAGAAGGATAGGTCTTGGAGGATGTGCGTTGACTGCCAAGCAATTAACAACATAATAGTAAAGTATTGTCATTCTATTCCTCGAGTAGACAACATCTTAGATGAGTTACATGGTTCCTGTATTTTCTCTAAAATTGATCTGAAAAGTAGGTACCATCACATTAGAATGAAAGAAGAGACAAGTGGAAGACTGCATTTAAAACAAAATATGCTTTATATGAATGGTTGGTTATGCCCGTTGGGTTAACTAATGCACCAAGCACTTTCATGAGGTTAATGAACTATATTTTAAGGGAAAAATTTGTAGTGGTCTATTTTGATTATATCCTTATCTATAGTAAGAATTTAGATGATCATTTATTTCATTTGAATTCTGTTTTAGAAATGCTGCGATAGGAAAAGCTATTTGCTAATCTTAAGAAGTGCACCTTTTGTACAGATAGACTTGTTTTCCTTAGTTTTGTTGTTAGTTCACAGGGCATCTAGGTTGATGAGGGGAAAATCTGAGCTATACAAGAATGGACAAGCCTAACTAATTTAAGCCAAGTTTATAGTTTCCATGGGCTTGTGAGTTTTTATAGACGATTTATGGGGGACTTTGGTAGCATCGTTACACCAATCACTGAAGTCATCAAGAAGAATGTTAGATTTAAGTGGGAAGTAGAACGAGAAAAGGCTTTTCAATTACTTAAAGATAAACTAACCCATGCTCCTTTGCTTGCTTTACCTAATTTTTCTAAAACATTTGAAATTGAATGTGATGCTTCTGGTTTAAGTATTGGAGCTGTTCTTATACAAGAGGGAAGACCAATCGCATATTTTAGCGAAAAGTTAAATGGAGCCGCATTGAGGTACCTGACATATGATAAGGAGTTATATGCATTGGTTAAGGCGTTAGAAACTTGGCAACACTATCTTTGGCCTAAGAAGTTTGTGATACAACTAACCACAAATCCTTGAAGCACCTGAAGAGTCAACACAAACTGAATAGGAGACACACAAGGTGAGTAGAGTTTATTGAGACCTTTCTGTATGTCATCTAGTACAAACAAGGTAAGAAAAACATTGTTACGGATGCTCCCTCAAGAAGGTACTCATTAATCTCCACTCTTAATGCTAAATTGCTTGGTTTTGAACATATTAAAGAGTTGTACCCTCTTGACTAAGATTTTATAGATGACTTTGCCTGTTGTGAAGGGAGCTAGTGGAAAAATCTTTAGGCATAAAGGGTTTATGTTTAGACAAAACAAGCTTTGCATTCCAAACTATTCCCTTAGGTAGTTATTAGTAAAAGCGTCTCATGGTGGAGGTTTGATAGGACACTTTGGAGTAACTAAGACCTTGGGGGTTTCGTAGGAACATTTTTATTAGCCATGCATGAAACAGGATGTTGAGAGAATTTATGAGAGATGTATCACTTGCAAACAAGCTAAATCTCGAGTGCAACCCCATGGATTGTACGCCTTTACTATTTCTAGTGAGCCTAGGCTTGATATTTCCATGGATTTTGTATTAGGCTTACCTAAGACTAGACTTGGTAAAGATTCTATTTTTGTTGTTGTGGATAGATTTTCAAAGATGGCACCTTTCATTCCATGTCACAAAACTAATAATGCTACACATGTTGTAGATTTGTTCTTTAAAGAAATTATTTAATTACATGGTATGCCTAGAACAATTAATTGATAGGGATGCTAAGTTCTTGAGTTACTTTTGGAAAACCTTATGGTGTAAGTTAGGAACTAAATTATTGTTTTCTACTACTTGTCATCTACAGACTGATGGGCAAATAGAAGTAGTTAATAGAACTTTATCTACTTTACTAAGGGCTATCATTTAAAAGAACATTAAAACATGGGAAGATCGTTTGCCATATGTTGAATTTGCTTATAATTGTGCTATACATTCTGCCACTAAATTTTCAACTTTTGAGAATGTATATGGATTTAATCCTTTGACTCCATTGGACTCAACTCCTTTACTTGTTTCTGAACATGTTAATTTAGATGGCAAAAAGAAAGCTGAATTTGTTAAGTAGATTCACGAGAAGGCCAAACTCAATATTGAGCGTAAAACGGAACAATATGCAAAACAAGCCAACAAAGGGCGCTGACAAATAATCTTGGAACCTAGAGATTGGTTTGGTTGCACATGTGCAAAGACTAATTCCCAACACAAAGGCAATCCAAGTTACTTCGTAGGGGCGATGGTTCTTTTCAAGTCCTTGAGCGAATCAATAACAATGCCTACAAACTGGATTTACCATGTGAGTATCCTATCAGTGCTACTTTTAATATTACTGATTTGAGTCCTTTTGATGCAGGTGATGATTTGAGGAAAATCCTTTTCAAGAGTGATGTGCCTAAATCCACTTAGAAGCACAATTAAAAGACTCAAGAAAAAGCAAACTCAAGTCAACAACAAACCGGCTCCAAAAGGGCAAAAATTGCATGGACCCTAGTGAAGATGCAATGAAATCCAAATGTTCAATCTCTTCTAACAACACACTAATCACATATAATCCCACGAGAATAATCCACAAATTCAAAAGAAAACTTCAATTCTAAGAACTCCTTTCCACAAGTGATAATCACGTTTTAAGAGGAATTCTTCAAGGATGATTCGAATTCAAATGCAAAGGATCTTAATTAAACACAAGAATTCGACAATAATAAGAAGTAAATCTGTCCAAGAACTATCTCAATTCACCCTTAGATATGACACACTAGAGAAGAAAAGAAATCACAACAAAATGAAATTGATACTTGATGAGATCCATGATGGGAGCCAAGCTAGAAGATGGAATGTGGATCCTCTTGAAGTGCCACCTGGACCGATTATGAGAAATCGAGCGAAACAATTCAAGGAAGCACTTAACGGGTTGATAAAGGATGTCCATGAAGCCGGAAAGGATTGGAGCAATCATGAAGTTGGAAAGGATTGGAACAACCATGGGAAGGCCCTTGCTCTTGTACAAGTCATAAAGGATAGGGGTTGATGAGGGCGTGTCTTTTCAAGGCACGGCCGTGTAGGAGTCTGAAGGTTACACAGAATCATACACGGCCATATACACGGCTAAAAGGCACGGCCGTGTATGGTATCAAGAAAATCCCCAGAAAGATACACATCTAGAAGTACACGGCTGTGTATGTCTCCAACGCGGCTCAAGGCCGCCAGCCTTCATTCCAATGCTGCCGGCCTTCATCTTGTTTTGTTATTTTTACGCAACTTATTGAAGTGATGTCGTTTTGGGGCTTTATTGTTACGAATTGTAAACCCTACTATAAAACTCCTAGGGTTTAGAACAGCTAGAAAATAGAACATACAACATTAAAGTTTGAAAAACACTTTTGAGAGAATTCCTCTCTTGGTTCTCTAAAGAACTAATCTAGAACTTATCGGATTTTTATTCTGTGGCGTTCATCCCGATTATGGAGTCTTCATATTATACCAAGGTTCTTGTCTCGCTTGTAGACAACGGGTCGCGGTTTCCACTTGAGTGTTTTTGGCATCTTAGGTAGCGAATGTCGAACGTATTAGTATTGGGTTTCGTCACACATTGGCGTAGTTTGTATCAGTTAGGAATCCGAGCAAACAGATTTCGTATCAGTTTGGTATCAGAGCCTAGGTTTGTTAAACCATCAGTTCGGTTTGAGGAAGGTAACATCAAAACCCTAACTCCAATCGTTCATATCAATTGTGCGTATTCAATTTCATAGTATTAATTGTCTATTGAAAGTGTAGTACCTACTATTCAATTTTGTTACAAAAAAAAAAAAAGAGAAAAGGGAAACGTGATCAAGAGCAGCAAACAAAGGCGATAAAAAAAAATCTGAAAGAAAAAAGAGGAAAATTTTTGAGCCCTAGAGTTGTTTTGAATTCTACGGAAGGGAATTGGTGTAGTTTGGGTTAGTTCCGAGAGAATTGAGGAGAGGAATTGGTGAGTTGATATCATCATTGCTTGTGAGAATACACGAGTGATTGTGTGATGTCATCCTTTGAGCGAAACATGTAAGGGAGTGTATTGTGAGGCTTAATTATATATATTTGTGTTAGTACTAATCTTTTCTGTAGGAACTATGTCGAGGCAACATTCTCCTGAAGGTGAGAGGGGAAGGTTTGATGTTAGGTTAGTGATTGAGGCGTTGAGGGGTGAGATGAAGAGAATGTTTCAAGAGGGAATGGAACAAATTCATGAGATGGTGGAACAAAGACTAGAGCAATCTAAAAACGTCTTCCAAGGGCGTAAGAAGGAGAGTTGTTCTAGGAGAGTATAAAGGGGTGGAGATGAAATGTCTGATAATGAATTTGATGAACCTTCTGTCGGGAGTTATAGAGGTTATAGTGGTAGGAATAGAGGAACTAGGGATTGGGAAGATAGAGGAGATAGGAATAGAGAGGATAATCAACTGAGTAGTATAAAGATGAAGATTTCTCCTTTCCAAGGGAAGAATGATCCCGAGGCGTACTTAGAGTGGGAGAAGAAGGTAGAGATGGTGTTTGATTGTCATAACTATAGTGGGAGAAAGAAAGTGAAACTTGCTGCCATTGAATTTTCGGATTATGCCATAGTGTGGTGGGATCAACTAATGTTAAATCGAAGAAGGAATGGCGAACCACCTATTGAGTCGTGGGAAGAGATGAAGAGGCTGATGAAGAAGCGGTTTGTACCTGCGTATTACTATCGTGAATTGCACAACAAATTGCAAACTCTTAAGTAGGGAAGCCGAAGTGTGGATGAGTATTTCAAGGAGATGGAAGTTACGATGATCAGGGCGAATGTAGAGGAGGATAGAGAGGCTACCATGGCTAGGTTTCTTGCTGGATTGAATAGAGAAATTCAAAATGTCGTGGAATTGCGGCATTATGTAGAATTGGAAGATATGGTTCATATGGCTATAAAGGTTGAGAACCAACACAGGAGGAAAGGTAATAGTACTGCACAGTTTCAACAGGGTGCTGGTTTGTCCGCCTGGAAGACTAACCAATGGAAGAAGGAAGAAAAGCCTTTATCTACCAAACCAAAAGGAGAGCAGAGGCAAGCGGGTTCTACTCCTGGTGATCAAGGTAAACCTGACTCTTCTACTCCTATAAATCGTGACATTAGATGTTTTAAATGCCAAGGTAGAGGCCATATTGCTAGTCAATGTCGGCGTGTTATGATTCTGCGTGATGATGGTGAGTATGAGACTGAGGGGGATAGTGAAGAGGATGATATGCCTCCATTAGAGGACGTTAGTGATGATGAGGAGCCTACAGTAGGGAGGTTAGTGGCAGTAGTGAAGAGAGCTTTGAATGTGCAGGTGAAGGAAGAAGAGGAGGTGCAACGAGAGAATATCTTTCATATTAGATGTTATCTAGGTGATCATATTTGCAATTTGATCATTGATGGAGGAAGTTGCACTAATGTGGTGAGTAATTTTATTGTTGAGAGGCTGGGACTTAAGACTACTAAACACCCTAGTCCATATAAATTGCAGTGGTTGAATGATAGTGGCGAGACTAAGGTGAGTAAGCAAGCCTTGATTGCTTTTCGCATTGGTAGGTATGAGGATGAGGTGTTATGCGATGTAGTGCCAATGCAAGCGTGTCAAGTGTTGTTGGGGAGGCCATGGCAATTTGATAGGAAGGTTGTTCATGATGGCTTTTCTAACAAGTATACACTTGTTCACCAAGGGAAAAGCTTTAATCTTAAACCTTTAACACCTAAACAGATGTATGAGGATCAGTTGCAGCTACAACAGTCTTTTGCAAAATATAAGGTGAGTGAAAAATAGAGGGAGAGTGAGAGAGCAAAAGACAGCGAGAGAGAAAAGGAATACAAAAGTCAATCTTAAAAGGAAAAAAGAGAAGAAGGCTGGAAAGAGTGTAAGAGACCAAGTTGAAGGGGGATCAACTTTGGTGGTGAGTGAAAAGGAGAGTGCAGCCTTGCAAAAGGAGAGTTGTGTGGCAAGAGCGAGTGTAGTGAGGAGAGCGTTAGTGATGAAGCAACCTATGTTTTTGCTGGTTTTTAAGGAAACTTGTTTGAATACTAACGAACTATTTAACTCTTTGCCTAGTGTAGTTGTGTCTATTGTGCAGGACTTTGAAGATGTCTTCCCTGAGGAGATTCCAAAGGGATTACCACCTATTCGTGGTATTGAGCACCAGATTGACCTAGTACCCGAAGCATCGATTCCAAACAAACCGGCTTATAGGAGCAATCCAAAGGAGACAAAGGAACTCCAAAGGCAGGTCAATGAATTAATGGAGAAGGGGTACGTAAGAGAAAGCATGAGTCCATGTGCAATGCCAGTGATTTTGGTGCCTAAGAAGGATGGGTCATGGAGAATGTGTGTTGACTGCCACGCCATCAACAACATCACGGTAAAGTATCGTCATCCCATTCCTCGCTTAGATGACATATTAGATGAATTATATGGGTCTAGTGTCATTCCTTATGAGCCATGGGTAGATATTTCCATGGATTTTGTGTTAGGATTACCCAGGTCTAGACATGGTCGAGATTCTATTTTTGTAGTCGTGGATAGATTCTCTAAAATGGCACATTTCATTCCTTGTCACAAAACAGATGATGCTTGCAATATTGCTACTTTGTTCTTTAGGGAAGTTGTGAGATTACACGGTATGCCTAGAACAATCGCATCGGATAGAGATGCTAAGTTCTTGAGCTACTTCTGGAAGACCTTGTGGGCTAAGTTAGGAACTAAGTTATTGTTTTCTACTACTTGTCATCTACAGACTGATGGTCAAACTGAGGTAATAAATCGAACTTTATCTACTTCGTTGAGGGCTGTCATTAAAAAGAACATTAAAAGTTGGGAAGATTGTTTGCCGCATGTTGAATTTGCCTATAATCATACAATGCATTCTGCTACTAAATTTACTCCTTTTGAAATTGTGTATGGTTTTAATCCACTAACTCCTTTGGATTTATCACCTTTGCCTATTTCTGAGTATGTTAATCTAGATGGCAGGAAGAAAGCAGAATTTGTTAAACAGATCCATGAGAAGGTAAGGCTAAACATTAAGCGAAGAACAGAGCAGTATGTGAAACAAGCCAACAAGGGTCGTCGACAAGATGTCTTTGAACCTGGAGACTGGGTTTGGGTTCACATGCGCAAAGAGCGGTTTCCTGTGCAACGTCGATCTAAACTACTTCCTAGAGGTGATGGACCATTTCAAATTCTTGAGCGCATCAATGATAATGCATACAAGATAGATTTTCCTGGTGAGTATCAAGTAAGTGCTACGTTTAATGTTACTGATCTGAGTCCTTTTGATGCAGGCAATGATTTGAGGTCAAATTCTTTTCAAGAGGAGGGGAATGATGAGATCCATGATGGGAGCCAAGCCAGAAGATGGAATGTGGATCCTCTTGAAGTGCCACCTGGACCGATTATGAGAAATCGAGCGAAACGATTCAAGGAAGCACTTAACGGGTTGATAAAGGATGTCCATGAAGCCGGAAAGGATTGGAGCAATCATGAAGTTGGAAAGGATTGGAACAACCATGGGAAGGCCCTTGCTCTTGTACAAGTCATAAAGGATACGGGTTGATGAGGGCGTGTCTTTTCAAGGCACGGCCGTGTAGGAGTCTGAAGGTTACACAGATCATACACGGCCATATACACGGCTAAAAGGCATGGCCGTGTATGGTATCAAGAAAATCCCCAAAAAGATACACGTCTAGAAGTACACGGCCGTGTATGTCTCCAATGCCGGCTCAAGGCCGCCGGCCTTCATGTCTACACCGCCGGCCTTCATGCCTTGTTTTGTTATTTTATGCAACTTATTGAAGTGATGTCGTTTTGGGGCTTTATTGTTATGAATTGTAAACCCTACTATAAAACTCCTAGGGTTTAGAACAGCTAGAAAATAGAATATATAACATTAAAGTTTGAAAAACACTTTTGAGAGAATTCCTCTCTTGGTTCTCTAAAGAACTAATCTAGAACTTATCGGATTTTTATTCCGTGGTGTTCATCCCGACTTATCAATCGGTCTTTCATCCCGATTGTGGCGTCTTCATATTATACCAAGGTTCTTGTCTTGCTTATAGACAACAGGTCGCAGTTTCCACTTAAGTGTATTTGGCATCTTAGGTAGCGAATTCCAAACGTATTGGTATTGGGTTTCGTCACACATTGGCGTGGTTCGTATCAGTTAGGAATCCGAGCAAACCGATTTCATATCAATACTACTCACAATTTCAAGGTGTTGCACTCGCCACAATTTCAACTCTTGGGATTGAAATTGATAAGAGTCTAATGACAATTAGGAACCCTAATTCTCATGTGAAAATGAACTCTCAATTCTGCAAAATATGGCCTCCTCAAACCCTCTCTTAAGCAAGTATTTATACTTACTACTCCTAGGGTTAAAAAGTGCTCAAAATTACAAGTTTGCCACTTTTAAGGCGGCTATCCCTAAATGAAAATTACAAGGAAATAAAAGTGTCCCAAAACTAAAATACAACCAAAATAGTTCATAAAAGAGTAAATATATAAAAGAAATGGTCCTTCATGATGCCGGTCTTCAAGAAGCTTTTAAATCAGGTTCCGTTGACAACCTTAATTCACTCAGTAGTAAGGGTGTTTATGCATTATGTAGGACTGACAAATGAACCTGCTAAAATGCATCAAAATTATAGTGCAAAGATGTCGAAAGTGGGTTAGACTTCTCAAGGTTAGGTTTCTCTAGCAAAACCCTCAAAACTAGATTTTAGAGACCCTTAGCTCGGGCCCTAGTGATAGGTCCTGGAAAAGTCTGATTCCTATCAAAGAGGAGGAGAATGATGACAACCAAGCTAAGAAATTGATAGCAGATCCTCTTGAGATGCCAATTAGACCTATGACCCGACTTTGAGCTAAACGACTTAAGGACACACTTAATGAGCTAATAAAAGAAATTCAAAATGAGAAGCAATTCTTGTGTCAATCCAAGAATGAACCAAGAGTAATCCAAGTCATTAGAGTCTAGGATTTCCTAGAAGGAAGACGACTTGAAGATGTCTATTGAGTACTAAAGTCGTTGGTGTTGAAGAACCAAAGTTGCCAATGTGGAAAACCAAAGCTGCCGGTGTTGCTAAGCCACCAGTGTAAAAGAAGCTAAGTTGCCAGTTTAATGGCTAGCATTGAGAAGATAAGCTAGTTGAAATGTGGATTTAGGCCGCCGACGTATATTGTATTTCATAGTCACAAGTAGGGTTTTTTGCATGTTTTTTGTTATGTTTTGTGGTGAGACTAGTCGTCAAGGACTCCATTGTAAAAAAAAAACTTTTTGGATTGATGAAAATTACAATACCCTTCTTCTGTTCTTGAAGAATTTGAACTCATCGAAATTGTTCCATGGCATTCACACCAGTACTTATCAATCGGTATTCTATCTCGATTTTGGTGTATACGTCATACCAAGGTTCTTGCTTCTCTATAAGCAATGAGTCATGGTTTCCCTTCGTCCGTAATCGATTGTTGACTATTTGATTTAAATTGATTCCGGGTTTCGACACAAGTTGACAGAGTTTGTATCAATATATGTACTATTTGATACTAGTGCGTCTATGTCCTGTATATCTGAGAATTTTGTATTTGCATGTGCATTGAAAGTTGATAATATGAATAACTACCTAGCTGTTAGTACTCCTTTAGGAGTAGGAGGAAGAATAATTAAGATATGAAAATGAGTGAGAATAGAAATACATAGTTAAGTGATGCCAGCAGAGCTCCTAGTATTGGAAATGATAGAGTTTAACATTATATTGGGTGTCAACTGGCTGTCAAAATATCATACCACCATTGACTGTCATAACATGATAGTGTAGTTTAATATATTAGGGGATAGATATTTTGAATACAAGTTAGAAGTGCAGAGACCCACTATATTGCCTACTTACGAGATGTGGGGAAAAAGTGTATTGACAACCATATCTATTGAAACCAGTGAAGAAGTTAAGATGGAAGGAGTATCGATAATGCGGGAATTTCTTAATGTGTTTCCAGAAAATCTTCTTGGTTTCCCTAGCCAGGAAAATAGAATTTAACATCGACTTAGTACAGGGTATAGTACCCATATCAAAACCAGTCTACAGGATGTCACCAGTAGAATCGGAAGAATTAAGGAAATAATTACAAAAGCTACAAGATAAAGGTCTTATAAGACCTAGTGTCTCTCCTTGGGGTGTACTAGTCCTGTTTATGAAGAAGAAAGATGGAAGCATGAGACTTTGTATAGATTACAAAGAGTTAAACAAGTTCACCATAAAGAACAAATATCCTCTTCTTAAGATAGATGACCTATTTGACCAATTGTAGGGAGCTCAGGTGTTCTCCAAAGTAGACATAAGATCAGGCTACCATCAACTAAGAATCAAAGAAGAGGACATTTAGAAAACAGCATTCATGACTAAATATGGGCATTACGAGTTTCTGGTGATGCCCTTTGGACTAACAAATGCACCAACTACATTCATGGATTTAATGAATAGAGTATTCAGGGATTTTCTGGATACATTTATAATCGTCTTTACTGACGATATCCTGATATACTCTAAAAGCACTAAGGAGCATGAAGAGCACTTAAGATTAGTATTGGGCAAGTTACAAGATGAGAAGTTGTATGCTAAATTCAGTAAATGTGAATTTTGGCTAGAATAAGTAGTCTTCTTAGGCCATGTAGTTAATAAAGATGGGATATCTATGGACCTAGAAAAGGTGAGAGTGATAGTAGAAATGCACAAACCAAAAACAATTACAGAAGTAAGAAGCTTCTTGGATTTAGAAAGCTACTATAGGAGATTTGTAGAAAGGTTTTCCAAAATAGTAACTCCTCTCACCAGATTGATAAAAAAGAACGTGAAATTCGAATAGGATGACAGATGTGAAGCCAACTTTCAAATGCTCAAAGAGAAACTAGTGTTGGCACCAATTTTGATTTTACCCAAAAGTGGAGAAGAGTTTACAGTGTATAATGATGCCTCAATTTAAGGGTTGGGGTGTGTATTGATGCAAGGTGGTCAAGTTATAGCATATTTATCTCGATAACTAAAGCCATATGAAAAGAACTACCTAACTCATGACCTAGAATTGGTAGCTGTAGTGCTAGCTTTGAAGCTATGGAGGCATTACTTATATGGAGAAAGGTGCAAAATCTTCACTGACCATAGAAGCGTAAAGTACATATTTATGTGGAAAGAGTTGAATATAGGATAGAGGAGATGGTTGGAGTTAATAAAAAATTATGACCTGAAGATACAATACCATCCAGGAAAATCCAATGAGATGGTAAATGCCCTTAATAGAAAGAAATAGGGCAATGTAGCCACTCTAATCACTTCACAGAAGGAGTTATTGGAAGACATGTGCAAATTTAAGCTAGAAGTCTTAACACAAGAAGTGGGAGCAAACATGGCTACTTTAAGGATTCAGCCAACTATATTGGACATAATTAAAGTTGGTCAGATGGAAGATAAGGACATTTAAGAGAGCAAGAGCAAAATGGAACAAGGCAAGGCACCAGAATTCAACTTAAATGCAAAAGGGACCTTAAGGTACAAAATGAAGCTATGTGTGCCAAAGGATGTAGAATTAAAGAGAGTGATAATGAAAGAGGCACATCATTTTACCTATACAATACATCTTGGAAGTACCAAAATGTACAAAGACGTGAAAAGTTGTTATTAGTGGAGAAACATGAAGAGAGAAATAGCAAAATATGTAGCTAGATGCCTCACATGCTAGCAGATCAGAATAGAACATTAGAGACCAACTGGAGAATTACAACCTCTTCTAGTACCAGAGTGGAAATGAGAGCATGTGACAATGAACTTTATTACAGCCCTCCTAAATACTAGGGAGAAGTAGGATGCAGTTTGGGTTATAGTGGACAGATTGACCAAGTCTGCTCATTTTATACCTATTAGAGTATGATACAAATTAGAGAAATTGACTCAGATATACATACAAGAGATAGTCAGACTCCATGGAGTGCTAGTGACAATCACTTATGATAGAGACATAAAGTTTGTGAGTAGATTCTAGAATAACCTACACAAGGCATTGGGCACCAAACTACAGTTCAATATAGCATTCCACCCACAAACAGAAAGGACTATATAAATACTGGAAGATTTACTTAAGGCATGTGCACTAGACTTTGGAGGCAATTGGAATGATCATATATCTCTAGTGGAGTTTACTTATAATAACAGTTACTAGGCAACCATTTAGATGGCACCATATGAAGCTCTTTATGGAAGAAGGTGCAGATCCCCATTACGTTGGGATGAAGTGGGAGAAAGATAAATTATGGGGCCAGAGTTAGTACAAGAAGCAATCAACAAGGTGAAACTAATCAAGTAGAGAATACAAACGGCCTAGTCTCGACAAAAGAGCTATGTAGACAAGAGAAGGCATCCTTTAGAATTCCAAGTGGGAGATAAGGTATTATTAAAGATTTCTCCAACAAAGGGAGTGATTAGATTCGGGTTAAGGAGAAAGCTAAACCCAAGTATATAAGCTCATTTGAGATCTTAGAGAGAATAGGCATAATGACTTACAGGTTAGCTCCTAAATCCACTGAATTTAGCCGAGGTACATGATGTATTCCATGTATCTATGCTAAGGAAGTATGTACTCGTCCCAGATTAGATAGTGGCTTTAGAACCACTGAATGTACAGCTAAATCTAATGTCTTTAGAATGGCTAATCAGGATTTTGGACACTAAAGAACGGGTGCTATGACAGAAAACATCCTTTATGTGAAAGTACAATGGACAAACTAAATGGAAAGCGAAGCGACATAGGGACTAGAAGTAGAAATGAGAAAGAAGTATCTAAAACTCTTCTAAAATCAAGTACTTTCAAGGATGAAAGTTTTTATAAGGGAGGAGAATGTAATACATGAAAATTTTGTTTATTGATTTATTTAATACATGTATTATCACAAAAAGCTAAGGACGAAGATGGAATTTCAGAAAGTTTGAAGGGGCAATTAAGTCCTTTTATGACGAGGAGCATTTAATCCTAGATGACCTCATGTTCCGCCTTTTCACTCCTTCACAGTAACATAGCAGACAAAGCAGATGCTCTTGACAAGAACTGTTAGGAATCAAAATCCGACAAGACCTATCATCAGGGCAAGAACTAAAGGATTTCGAGTCTTGGCGATGAAGGCCCATTTTGAGCAAATCGACCCTGGAATTATTTGTTTACTAACCTCTTTTATCTTATTCATGTATTATATATTCCAACAGGTACACTTATCATATTTTATAGGGCAATGGGCAAACTCACTCAAACTCAGCTTGTGAGTTATCCATGGACCGACCTAAACCGATAATGAGTTGGGCCGATGAATCCTATGGAAGAGCTCGCATGATGAAGACTATTTTCTTTTATTTTGTAATTGTTATTTAGACTATTTTATGTTGTTTTTTCTTTTGGGACACTTTCATTTTTTGATTGTAATTGTCATTTAGGACTGGCCACCTTAAAAGTGGCATAGTTATAATTTTGTGCATGTTCTAACCCTAAAGGGAGCAAGTATAAATACTTGCTTAAAGTAGGGTTTGAGGAGGCTAACTTACACTATCCCATCAACAATACCTTCTTTTCCCTAGATTTATTGGCTTGTATGGGAACCCTTTTTACCTCTGATGGCCTACTGATCTATTGGTGAACCTTTTAAACCTCTGAAGGTGACATTGGATTCAAAATGATGTGTTTTTCCTCTTTCTAGAATACATATGTATCCCTAAAGCCATTATGTAAGACCCTCCTATCATATAACCATGGTCTGCTACGCAATATATGGGATGCACACATAAGAAGAATGTCACATTTAATTTCGTCACAGTATTTATCTCCTATACTGAAGGGTACCCTAACTCTTTAGGTCACATGTAAACTTTCCTAATCACTTAGCCAATGTAATTTATAAGGCTTAGGGTGTGAGGTAGTGGCAAGTTTTAATTTCAATACCAACGATGTTGCTACCACATTTGTACAACTACCACCATCAACTATAATGACACATAAGTTACCTCATACCTTACAAGAAGTATGGAACAAATTTTCCCTTTACTCATCATCCTTAGAAGTAAAAGTAGTCAATGTCCGACGCAATACATTAGTAGAAAGAAACATTTCACTTGACAAGATTGTGTCTAATTCCAAAAACACAAAAATATAACCCTACACTCTATGGTTCAAGCAAGCAACCAAGTCAATAAATGAGTCTTGCCACTTCAAGTAACGTCAAGTAAATGAAGTACAAACAATTACTTCAAAGTAGTTAAGAAATTAAATTCAAATAGGTGTTTAAGTAATGAGTTTAATTATTTTCACACTTTAATGTTTGTTTTTTAATTCAAATTCTACTACTCAAACCTTCCTTTCTTGCCACGGTTTCACACTATAATTAATCACAATGTGCAGCACCTTACACCACACACAAATGTACAATTCACACCGCCACTCACTTCCCTCACTCATGGTGCAAACACTCACCACCACTAAATACACCACTTGCAATCCCCTTTACTCAACACATAAACACAACACCACACACACACACACACCCTTCACTTAATACATAAACAAAATGCCACACACACACACCTTCTACTCACGGTGCAGCACACACACACACATACACACACACTTCCACTCCACTTCAAACACAATTTCAAACCACAACTTTACAAAGGTAGCTCAATTCAAATTCAAATGGTTTCACTTATTGCAACCTTTCTACAATTGGTAAGAAGCAACTTTCAAATTCAAATGAACACACAATAACTTTTACCACTTAATGTGTGTTTTGAAAATAAAATAGTTTCCATATACTCTACATAATTCAATTATGAAAATGCACAAGTATACTCCCTATTTCCGAAAACACACAAGTAATGGATTACACGTCTACTTTCTTCACAAATGAGGTAATTTCTAAGTCTGAATTTTGAATAAGGAAAATGTACTTCTACTCCTTCCCATCACGGAAATTCTCAACGACAAGAAGCTACAACAAGACCTCAAATTCTACTTCAACATACAACAATTACAACTCCTCAACAATACAATCACGCAATTCAATCCTCAACACATACAATTTCGGATCAAAGTGAAGAACCCTAATTGATAATGAGGATCATAAAATCAACCAACACTAATCCCTTCCCTTAACTTGAGCTTTGATACCAAAAGATGATGTGCCTTAATTTGATAAAAGCATATACACACAAACAATTGATGTAACCTCAATCAAATTCGGACAACAATCACTACAAGTGGTGTGAACCCCGTAACCCTTTTGAATCTAATTTGTAAATCAATTAATCTTAACACCAAAAGATGATGTACTTAAATGGATCAAGCACACAACAAAAGGTTAAATGGAAATCCAATGATCAAGAATGCTCAAATGGTGTGAACCCTTTATGCAAAAGCTTCTACGCAAAAATAGGAATTCCACTAGAATTGAGTAATTCACAATGACAATACAATTTAGGATCTATTGTCACTAAATTGCAAGCAATCCAATGATAAAATTGATCTTATAAATGACTTGAAATCAAGAACCAACAGAATATAATCTAAATCAAAACTAGATACTACACACTAGCATGAAATAGAATTCAACTAAGGAAATGATATGACTCACAAATCCTTAAGTTGCTACTCGCCACAATCCTTGAAGAATTGATAAGAGTCTTATGGAAATTTGAGTACGAACCCTAATTCTCATGAAAAATAGGCAATAGTTTTGTTTTCTCTCAACTTACTTCATAAACCCTACTTAAGTAAGTATTTATACTTTCTCCCTTTAGAGTTAAAATGACTAAACAATTACAACTATGCCACTAAAGGATGGCCGGTCCTAAACCCACAAATACAACCAAATAAAATGTCCCAAAAGCTTACAAAATAAATGGTTTAAAGAAAATAACAAATACTAAAATAGTCTTCAACAAGCCAGTTCTTCAAGGTCATTGGATGTGAGTCCTGATGATGTTCCTAATTCGCTCAATAATGTAGATGATTTGGCACCTTGAAGAACCAATAAGTATACCTGTCGGAATGCATAATAATTATATGATACAAAGTAGAAATCAAGTTAACATCCTCAAGATTTAGTTGTTCATGAAGGATTCTCATAACTAGGTTTTATAAGCCCTTAGCTCAAGCTCTAGTGATTGGTCCTGTGGGAATCTGATTCCTATTATAAAGATTTACATTTTATTATGGTGATTAAGTTTTGGGAGATTTGTGTTATTTAACTGTAATAGACAATATCTTTTGAGAATATTATTTTGGTGTTTAAAGACTTCTGCTGCGTTAGATGTTTGATATGGTTTTTGAGATTATTTGAATTCTGGGAATGTATGGAATGTTTTTATATAGGAGTTCCAAGTTAAAATGTATTAGACTTGATTAAGAGCCTTAATGTGTTCTTGTGAGATAAGGATACGTGGCAAGTAGTAGCGCAACCCGGGTTTCAAGGCGTTACATAAAATTTAGCAAAAACTTTGCTACAAAGACAAAAGAGACACCATTTTTCCTAATGATTCTCAAAAGGGTTCTCAAATATCGAAGGCACCTTCTTACATTGATGGATTTTCTTGTAGGATGAACTCATAGTATTAGATTTTCCAATTCCTAATCACCATCTTATATAGACTTTTTGGGAAATCCCTAAATTTATACTTCTAATTCTAAGTCATCATCTTGTAAGGATGGACATTGTAGGGTAAATTTTAGGTCACCATCTTGAAAGGATGGATTTTAAGTTGCCATATTAAAAAGATGAATTTTAGGTGACTATTTCGAAAGTGTTTTTTTTTTTTTTTGCAAATTCTAGGCCACCTTCACAAAAGGATGGATTTTCGGTCACCATCTTAAAAGGATAGATTTGCAAAATTTAGGTCACCAAATTGAGAGGATGGAAAGATGGATTTTAGGTCACTATCTTAAAAGGATAGATTTTTTTTTTTAATGGCAAATTCTAGGAGGTCACCATCTTGAAATGATGCATTCTAGGTCACCATCTTGAGAGGATGGATTTTAGGTCACCATCTTGAAAGGAAGGATTATTAGGTCACTATCTTGAAAGGATAGATTTTTTAGCTCACCATCTTGAAAGGATGGATTTTTAGGTCACCATCTTGAAATGATAAATTTTTTGTCACCATCTTGAAATGATGGATTTTTTTATCACCATTTTGAAAGAATAGATTTTTGGTCGCCATCTTGGAATGATGAAAAGATGGATTTTTAGGTCACCATCTTGAAAGGATGGATTTTTAGGTCACAATCTTGAAAAGGTGGATTTTAGGTCACCATCTTAAAAGGATGAATTTTTTTGTCACCATCTTGAAAGAATGGATTTTATGTCACCATTTTGAAAGGATGGATTTTATTGAACAAATTCCTTAGGTAAATGTGAATCATACTAAAAACAATCATTGAAAGAAAAAATCAAATAGCATATGACTCATCAAAATGAAACAAGATAACACTTTTTTATGAGCAAGTGATCCATTAAGGACAAAATAGAATAGTGTTATCTACAAGCAAGCAATAGTGCTCTTGACAAGCAAGCGATCTAACTAAGGATAAGATAGCACTCTCATAAGTAAGCGATTATGGCTTTATGATGTGCCTAAAAGGGCTAAAGCACATACAATCAACTAATAGTAGCAATTCCAATCAACAACCACTCCACAAGAAGGGTAAACCCCTAATTCCTTATGAATCTGGATTGTAAAATTGAGTAAGATGTGACACCAAATGGAGATATGCTTAAATGATTCAAGATGTGACACCAAATGGAGATATGCTAAATGATTTAAGCACATAATGTAGTCCGATAAAACTAACTCCACATGAAGCGTGAACACAATAACAATCAACAACACTTGGCTTGATCAACTCCTTCATAAATTAGTCTTAATTTGTGAAGATGGAAACCAAAAGGATATATGGAATAATCAATTACAAGATTATCAATGATGAATAAAGGAAATGAACTAAGATTCCAATTCAAATTGAAAAGTTTCAAATTTGAAAATAGAACGCTAAATTCATGTGAAACAGAGGAAACAACAAATGGCACCTAGATATGACTCAAATAAGTACAATTTATAAACAATAAGAAATGATTGATATTACTCACAATCAGTTTCAAGTTGGTTCTTGCCACAATTTCAATAATGAAATTGATAAGAGATCAATGCAATGCAAGGGAACTCCTCACAACCACAAAAATGTGTTTTTCTCAAAATTATCAAAAGTTCCCCAAAACCCTACTTAAGCAAGTATTTATACTCGCTCCCTTTAGAGTTAAAAAGTCCTTAAAATTACAACTATGCCACTTTAGGATGGTCGGTCCTAAAAACACAATTATAAGTAAATGAAAGTGTCCCAAAAGATTACACATAAATAATCTAAAGAAATAATTACAAATATAAAATAATAAGAATCCTTAAAGAGCCAATGCATCGAGGCGATGTTGATCGCAGCGGGCCATTGGATGAGAATCTGATGATGTCCCTAAGTGATCAACAATGAGAGTCATTTGGCATCCTATGGAGAAACATCATTGTACCTGTAAGATTATCACTCAAATATTTATTAGATAAAAAAGAAACAAGAGTAAATATGAGTGATTTGGATTATCATTCAAATCAAGTTCTGTAGCCATCTAGGTCGCTAGAAAAATTCCCATCATCTCCTCGGGCTTCTAAAAAATTTACCCTAAAATCTAGGTCATTTTTAGGATCGAACCTAGACATCTCCGTTAGCCTATTCTCCTTATTACTAGATGAAACTGAAGTAGTCTTAATCTACTCCTGAAATTTGTGCACCTCAGATGGAGACATTGGTAATAGTACTATTCGAGACCCTCCCATACTGAACATGTAGGTGTTTCTAAAGCCATCATATAACACCTTCCGATCAAACATCTAGGGCCTACCTAATAGCAAGTGGAATGCATACATGGGGATAATATCACATAAAATCTCATCGTGATACTTTTTCCCAACACTCACAGAAACCTTTGCCCTTAGCGTAACATGTATACTGCCTCAATTATCTAACCAATGCAAATTATAAGGGCTAGGATGTGGACTAGTAGATAATTGTAATTTGTCTACTAGTGCAGCAAATGTAATATTCGTACAACTACCACTATCTATGATAAGTACACAAAGGTTACCTCTAATCCTGCAGGAACTGTGGAATATGTTCTCCCTCTATTTGTCCTTAGCATTAGGAGATAAAGTCAAAGTCCTATGCAATACATTAATGGGTAAATACTATTTACCTGTACCTTCCTCATGTGTTTCTGCAATTTGATCATCATAGTACTCCTACAGTGCTATAGACAAATCTATGGGCTCAGCCTGTTCCTTCTCATCCTCAACATCCTCTCCAGCAGCCTCCATAATAGTCATAACCCTCTTATTAGGACACTGTGCTGCCATATGCCCAAATCCCATGCATTTAAAGCATTTGATTTAGCGTACTTTCCCACTAGTTGATCCTGAAATAGTCTGCCTCACGTCTAATGCTATTACCTCTTTACCCTTTATAGAGGGTATGTTTTCCCTATCTATGCTAGGGGTAGCTCTGTCCACTACCCTCACTATCTCACCTACCACCTTTGGTCCTCTAGATCGACCATCAGTTCCCACAGGCCTGGTAGTAATACTAGGCCTACTACTCGGAACCCTGAATAAATTGGATCACCTCTGCCTTTCCACTTTCAAGGTTAACTGAATAACCTTATCAAGTGTACTATATCGCTGCAACTCGGCGACACACGCTATCTCATATTTCAATCCTGAGATGAAGCGTGCTAAGGTTTGCTCTGGAGGCTCAATTGACCTATATCTAATCATAAGGGTTTCAAATTCTTACACATAATCATCAATTGTCTTGCCTCCTTGCCTCAATGTCTAAAGATACATGAATAGTTCCTGTCTATAGTGTTCAAGAATAAATCTTTTCCTCAGAACCCTTTTCATGTCCCTCCATGTCTGTATCTCAACCTTCCCATCCCTACACCTACTAATAATCAGGTTTTTCCACCATAAAGCAGCATACCTTGTAAACTCAACAGCAGCCAGTCGAACCCGAGTGTTATCATCGATCTCATAGCATTCAAAGAGACCCTCAACTTTGTCCTCCCGGTCTACATAATCATCAGCTGAACCCTACCATCAAAAGAAGGCATCTGCAACTTCACATATTCCAATCATTGGGGTAGCCTAAAATCCCTATTTGGATAAGGATTAGCCCCAAAGTTGTTGTCCCTCTCTTCCCTGTAAAGGTGATGATCTCCCTCTATCCTTCTACCCAGATTTCCTCCTCCCACTAATCCTTCTCTCTGGAGGTTCTATGGAGCTACCCGAGGTGGTGCTTGAGGGTTCACCACTGATGGTTGTGGTAATGTCATCCTGTTAATCCTAGTTTCTAAAGTAGCAACAATGGTAGTAAGATCCTGGAGTTGTTCTTCCAACGTCCTCCTACCTACAGTTTTATGACCCTGACCTCCACCAACTTAGCTATTGGCCTCATTGCCAATTCCCCCATTCACACTATCATTGGACATATTTGTGATTTGATGAAGAAATCCCACAAATTACAGCACACTCCTTCAATAACACCAACCCATACGTTTAACAACCACAATAATACAATAACCCACGTTGGAAAAGCTTTAAGCTACAAGGAAATAATTTAGTACTCCAAGTAAAGTTTAATAAATGAAGTACACACAACTTCTTTCAAGTAGATAGAATTAAATTCAACTACATGTGTTTAAGTAATTAGTTCAATTACTTTCACACTTTAATGACTTGTTTGAATTTCAAATTCTACTACTCACTTTCCTTTTTCTTGCCTTGGCTTCTCACCACTTAACTACACAATAGGTAGCAATTAAACACATACACAAAACACAATTCCCCGCCACACAACTTCCTCTATTGCTCATGGCTCACAATGTTTCACGTCACTAGCATCAATGATCTTGACGACACATATAATAACCAACACCAAATGTACACACCCTTTAATAAACCGCAACTTCAATACAAAATAAGGTAGCTCATTTTGAAATTCAAAAAGGAGTTCAATAAGTGCAAAATTCCACAAATGGTAAGAAGCTATTTCAAATTCAAATGACAAACAATTAAATAATGACTTAATGTGTGTTTTGAAATTTCAAATTGGCTTCTTAATTCACACTTCAATTCTGAATTCAAATTTGAAAACACAAGTGTTACTCCTCCAATTTTTTTTTTCGAAAATGCACACAACACAAATCCACTTCAACAGTTGAACACTACTCTTGCCCCTTCATGGTTTACTTCCCATGCACTACACGTTCACAGCCACAATTAAGGAATCCAAGAGTGTTTAAATCTCTAAGTGATCAACCACTAATCAATAAGACAATAATTCAACAACATAACAACAAAAGTACAAGTTCACACCAACAATTTTCAGATCAAGGTGCTACACAACAAACCCCTAACTTCTAAATTCAATTTGCAACCAATCCTTTCTCACAACCTCAAGCCCTGATACCAAATATGATGTGCCTAAAAGGGCCAAAGCACATACAATCAACAAATAGTAGCAATTCTAATCAACAACCACTCCACAAGAAAGGTAAACCCCTAATTTCTTATGAATCTGGATTGTAAAACTGAGTAAGATGTGACACCAAATGGAGATATGCTTAAATGATTCAAGCACATAATATAGTCCAATAAAACTAACTCCACAAGAGGCGTGAACACAATAACAATCAACAACACTTGGCTTGATCAACTCTTTCACAAATTAGTCTTAATTTACGAAGATGGAAACCAAAATGATATATGGAACAATCAATTGCAAGATTATCAATGATGAATAAAGGAAATGAACTAAGATTCCAATTTAAATTGAAAAGTTTCAAATCTAAAAAAAGAACCCTAAATTCATGTGAACTAAAGTAAACAACAAATAACATCTAGATATGACTCTCTAAGTACAATTTGTAAACAACAAGAAATGATTGATATTACTCACAATCAGTTTCAAGTTGGTTTTCACCACAATTTCAATGATGAAATTGATAAGAGTTCAATGGCAATGCAAGAGAACTCCTCACGGCCACAAAAATGTGTTTTTCTCAAAATTATCAAAGGTCCCCCAAAACCCTACTTAAGCAAGTATTTATACTTGCTCCCTTTATGGTTAAAAAGTCCTGAAAATTACAACTATGCCACTTTAGGGTAGCAGGTCCTAAAAACACAATTACAACCAAATGAAAGTGTCCCAAAAGCTTACACATAAATAATCCAAAGAAATAATTACAAATACAAAACAATAAGAATCTTCAAAGAGCCGATGCATCGATGCGATGTTTATCACTGCGAGCCATTGGATGAGAATCTGATGATGTCCCTAAGTGATCGACAATGAGAGTCATTTGGCATCCCATGGAGAAATATCATTGTACCTGTAAGATTATCACTCAAATATTTATTAGATAAAAAAGAAACAAGAGTAAATATGAGTGATTTGGATCATCATCCAAATCAAGTTTTGTAGCCATATAGGTCATTGGAAAAATTCCCATCACTTTAACTAATATAAAAGCTAAGCAAGCTAATATTCTCAAAAAGAAATTCTCAAGGAATTTATCAATTTTCAAAATTTCTTTTGAAACTAAAGATAATCATTAAAACTTTTTTCCCCCCTAAAAGATCTGAAAAATGCACTATTTTTTGTGAAACATTGAATTACTAGCAAATAAGGGAGTCTCATAGGCTCTAAAGATTGCAGATAAGTAGTAAAATTTCTCTACAGCCCAATGATCACTTATTATTTGTAAACTTGGGTCATGATTCTAAAACTGGTTTTACTTCATAGCTTTATTCTCAAAAGTTGAAGGGAAAAGGTTTATATGTCTAATGTTTAAGGCTTCGATTTCAAACTTGGGTACATCTGATCTTGCATGCCTTGGAAAGTATTCAAGTATTTTTCTTGCGAAGGGAATAAGTATCTTATTTTTTAGTTGTTCAATCAAAGAGGACTTTTTCGCACTCTCTTTCGAGCCTATTTTCACACTTGACTTTGATTTCAAAAATTATGTTTAGTCTTGTAAGTGATACATCTTAACAATCAGCAAAGTCTTTGTGGGGATTATAATGTAAGGCTTTTGGTTAATGGTTTAACAAAGGGGATATAAGGCATAGGCCAATTTTTTGAGAGAAGTGATATCCAATTCACCGAAGGTTTACAAGTTAAGAACTTTAGGAATAAGACTAAAATGGGTTTACCCTAGTTTTAGGAATATTCATTATTTAAGATAAATTATTTCCTTCAATCTAGAGAGTTTTGTGAGTGTAGGTATTGTAGATGTGAATCCCATGCTATGACCTATTCTACTAACAATTTGGCATGCATTCTTCTCTCTTTTTTTTCAACTTTTTTTTTTTACCTCTCTGTTTTTTTTTCTCTCTCTCTCTCTTTCTTTTTACTCTCTTTTTCTTTTCTGCTTTTTCACTTCTTCTTTTTTGCTTTTTTTTTTTTTTTTAACAAGGTCTTAAAAAATATTAAGATAATTTCACCTAAAGTGTATGGTGTGTATGCAAGATGTGCGTGAATTTACAAATGGCAACTCTCTTTCATTTTAGAGGAAATAAGATATCTATAACAATGATTGCTCCTAAATTGATGCAACTAAGACAAACATAAGTTAGTTTCATCATTTTCTCTTGATTGATGTCTTTATCCTCCTAATTACCTTAAAGTGAGGTGGCTCTTAACAGGGTTAATCTTAAAAGAAAAATGCCCCTCAAAATGGCTCAAAGAGCTTAGCAAGGGATAACAGTGTTTAAGATGAAGAAATAAATGCTTGGTATCACATTTACCAATGTACCAAGTTCAAGATAGACCTCCTTTAAGGAATGAGTGTAAATCCTTACTTTCATGTCGCTCAATTCTTAAATGTCTTTAGGGTTAGTGTTTGGGACATGGTTTGCCTCTTTTCATTCTAAACTTTTTAAGAATGAGATATTTTTCCCTTATGCAAGAATTTTTTCATAATTTATGTTTGACTTTCGCTTGATCAAATTTGCCTCAAATGCCTTAGGCTCAATTGGATAAGCTAGTCCTTTATGTGCCCCATTTGATTTCCCCTAAGCTCAATTTGTTGACCTTGATCTAATATGGCTAGGTTTAGTTGAATAACTCATGTTGGAGACAAGTTGTATATTTGGTTTTTCAGTGTTGAATTAGATAAGAACTGTGGACTTCCTTAGTTTGAATGAGTAGAGTCAAGTTTTATACCATGTGCTTTCTTATGTGCACTTTAGCATTGGATCTTAATGATCTCTTAGCAATGATAACGTTTATGGACTGTAGTTTTTGATCCAATGATGGGGTTTGCTATAGGTCTTCTAGGTTTAGAGTGACTAATTATGAGCTTGAAGTTAGTGATGTGCCTAATTCCACTTCCAAGCACAATCAAATGACTCAAGAAAACAAGTCTCAAGTCTCATACAAAACCGGTCCACCAAGGAAACAATTCACATGAATACCTTGTAGATTTTGATGGAAAATGTTGATCAAATGATTTAATTATAATCTCTATTTGTAACATTCACCAAGTAATCACAATAAGGATTGAAAAATCACGTGGAAATCAGATCAAAGAAAGCAATAAAACCAAGAAATCCACTTTCCCTTTCAATCACCAATTCACGCCAATGCACTAAAAATGATATATGTAATTCAAGTGCTCAAGGAAACAATCAATCTTACAAGATTGTTGTCCACGAAATATAACCAAAAATATTTCCAAGAAAGATCCAAATCTACCCTAGATATGACTCACTAGAGAAGAAATGAACATACAACTAAGATGGAATCGATATGACTCACAATTCCCCTTCGTCGCACTTGCCACAATTCCAATTCTTGGGTTGAAATTGATAAGATTTTTGAACTAAAGAAAGAACCCTAATTCACACGTGAAATGTGTCTCTCAATTCTGCAAAATATGGCCCCCTCAAACCCTCTCTTAAGCAAGTATTTATACTTGCTACTCCTAGGGTTAGAAAGTGGTCAAAATTACAAGTTTACCACTTTTAAGGTGGCTAGCCCTAAATGAAAATTACAAGGAAATAAAAGTGTCCCAAAATGATTACAACATAAATAGTTCATAAAAGAAGAAATATATAAAAGAAATGGTCTTTAAGATGCCGGTCTTCTATAGGATCCATCGGCTCAGCTCATCGTCGGTTCAAGTCGGTCCATGGATAACCTACAAGCTGAGTCTGAGGGAGTTTGTCCATTGCCCTATAAAATATGATAAGTGTACCTGTTGGAAAACACAATACAAGAATAATAGAAAAGAGGTTAATATATAAATAATTATGGGGTCGATCTGCTCAAAATGGGCCCTCATCGCCAAAATTTGAATTCCTTTAGTTCTTACCCTAATGATAGGTCTTGTCAGATTTTTATTCCTATCAGTTAGGCTAGTCCACTTAAAAGTGATTTTTCAAGTGCCTTATGAAGATCTCCTCTTATTAGCAATGTTTCATTTCTTTTATTTTTTACTTCCAAAATTTTTATCTTTTCATTATTTTTAAAAACATGAAAAGTTACCACTAACTCATAAGTATACCATGATTAGAATTCTACATGAATAAAGATGACTAAAGCTCTTGATTTATGATGACTATGATTTCTATTTTGCTAATGAATAGTCAAAGTTCCTAAATTTCAAGATAACTAGGACTTTTAAACTTCCTAATAAGAGAATAACCTAAGCTCCTAAGTTTGCTAGGGATGACTAAGGTTCCTACTTTATATTAAGAGATGACCAAAGTTCTTAAATGCAAAGATGACTAAGGTATTTAATTAGAATATAACTAAAGTGCTTGAAGGTTTATTAAAGGATGGTTAAAGCTCCTAAGTTTCATGATGTACCTAGTATCCAATTATAATCACACAAAAGCTAATTGGATAATCAACTAAACACAAATCATAAAATGGTGTGATTCCACTTCCACGTAAACCCTAATTGTAAGAACCACTTTGATTGAATACGCAATTACAATGAACTCAATTGGAATTCCAAAACCAATCAAATAAACAACACAATTGATTCCAATTTCCAAAACAAATGGCATGAATCCAAGCTTGAAATTGAACCCTAATTAGCGTGAATCAAAAACAACATAAAGTAACTAATTCCTTACCAGATATTACGCACTAGTTGGAATTAGGATCAACTTGTAATTTGTTGATATCATTCATAACAAATCCAAGTCCACTCACCACAATCCTATAGAAGAATTGATAAGAGTATTTTGTGAAAAAGGAAGTACCCTTTCGCGTGAATAGGCAGCCGAAATATATGTTCCCAAAAGTCCCTTCTAAAACCTACTTAGCAAGTATTTATACTTGCTCTAAATAGGGTAAATTCAACAAAACAAAATTATAAGTAAAACTCACAAGTGAGCGGTTTAAACACCAAAAGAAAATTACAAATAAACCCTCAAAAGTAGTCAACTTCTTGCAACTCCATGGAGCAATATTGGATCAGTTCTTTCTTGATTCACGTAGGTCCTATGAATGACCCACAAACTAAGTATTAGTGAATTTATCCACCGTCCTACAATAATCGATAAATGTACCTACTGGAATGAACAACAAATATATAATAGAAAAGAAGATACTAAACAAATATTCTTAGGGTCTAATTGTTCAAAGAGGACCCTCATCACCAAATTTCGTAACTCTTTGGCTCTTGCCTTAGTGATAGGTCCTGTAGATATATCATTCCTATCATCTCCTCGGGCCTTAGGGAGATTTACCCTTAAATCTGATAGGTCTTCATAAAAATCATTGGGTAAATAGAGTGATAAGTCTATAGCATTAAATGTAGTAGAGACGTTGTATCCTTTTGGCAATTTATCTATCAAAAGATCACTATAGTTATCTAGTACCTAAGATACCACGGGGAGTAGATGCTTACGCTCCTCTATCTCTAAAGTATACCTCATCTGCAATAAATATACCGGTCTCTCATCTGCTATGGCCTTCCCTAACTCATACTATCCTACTCATTAGGTCTTCTTCTTCCCAGTTTTATTTACATGTCTCGGAACCTCTTGGACCTCTGAAGGTTTACTTATTTGCCCTTGAGCCTCTTAGTCCTCTGAAGTTTTATTCATCTACCTCTAAACCTCTTAGACCTCTGAAGGTTTACTTATCTACTTCTAAACCTCTTAGTCCTCTGAAGGTTTACTCATCTACCTCTAAACCTCTTAGACCTCTGAAGGTGACATTAGGTTCAACACTATACATTTACCCTCCTATTGGTACATATAAGTTTTTCTAAAGCCATCATGCAAAACCCTCTTATCATACATCTAAGGCCTGCCAAGTAATATATGGGATGCACATATAGGAAGGATGTCACATATAATCTCATCATAATATTTATCCCTTATACTGAATAGTACCCTAGCCCTCTAGGTAACACGGAGACTACCCTGCTCACTCAGCCAATACAATTTACATGGTCTTGGATGTGAGGTAGTTATAAGTTTCAATTTCGATACTAATGATGCAGCCACCACATTAGTACAACTACTGCCATCAATAATAATAGCACATAGATTACCTTGTACTCTACAAGAGGTGTGAAACAAGTTTTCTCTCTACTCATCATCAATGGTAGGAAACGAAGTCAAAGTTCGGTGTAGTACATTAATAGATAAATACAAATCACCTCCCTCCTGATTATTGGCCTCATTGCCAAATCCTCCATTCATAATAACATTCGACATGGTTGATGAATTAATTTTTTGGAACACTAAAAACAATTCAAGGCAGTTGCAATATACTTCACATCAAATGCAATACACAATAATTACTTCAACACACACTCACTTCGCACTTCAACACACACTCTCTTCACACTTCAACATACACTCACTTAACACTTCAATATACACTTACTCCACGACACACACACATAATCACGGTGCAACACTTCTCCAAACCACAATACACACACTTCTATGCCATACACACACACACAATTCACCATGGTGCAACACCGTTCAACCACACACACTCTCTTCACCACGGTGCAACACCCTTCAATCACACACACTCACTTCACCTATGGTGCAACATACACTTCTAATCACAGTAGCAAACAACAATGGAAACAATTAATGATGCTTCTCCAAATGGTAAGTAAACAATTCAAAATAGTCAAAGTATATTATGATTAACAATACACAATAACTCCTTCAACTTAATGCTTTCTTTTGAATTTCAATTTGTTTCCAAATCCTCCACACAATTGAAAACAAAATCTAGAAATGAAAGTGAAGTTTAATTCCGAAATCCCTCAAGACATGCAATTCCCTTCCTCCTCAAACAAGCAACTTATGGCAAAGGTAAAGACTAGAAAGTTTACGTCTGAAATTTCTACTTACAATTCTGCAACAATGAAGGTAAATTACAATACAATCACTTAAGTTACTTCAATTCCAATTTAAATAATTTTCAATTAAGAAATGGAAATTCAAGAACCCTAATTCCTAATTGAAATCATGCAATCCCTTCTCAGAAACCCTTACTCTGATACCAAAAATTATGATGTGCCTAGTATCCAATTATAATCACACAAAAGCAAGTTGGATAATCAACTAAACACAAATCATAAAATGTTGTGATTCCATTTCCACGTGAACCCTAATTGCAAGAACCACTTTGATTGAATATGCAATTACAATGAACTCAATTGGAATTCTAAAACCAATCAAATAAACAACACAATTGATTCTAATTTCCAAAACAAATGGCATGAATCCAAGCTTGAAAATTGAACCCCAATTAGCGAGAATCAAGAACAACATAAAGTAACTAGTTCCTTACCAGATATTATGCACTAGTTAAAATTAGGATCAACTTGTAATTTGTTGATATCATTCACAACAAATCCAAGTCCACTCACCACAATCCTATAGAAGATTGATAAGAGTATTTTGTGAAAAAGGAAGTACCCTTTCATGTAAATAGGCAGCCGAAATATGTGTTCCCAAAAGTCCCTTCTAAAACCTACTTAGCAAGTATTTATACTTGCTTTAAATAGGGTAAATTTAACAAAAAAAAATTACAAGTAAAACCCACAAGTGACCGGTTTAAACACCAAAAGAAAATTACAAATAAACCCTCAAAAGTAGCCAGATTTTTGCAACTCCATGGAACAATATTGGACTGGTTCTTCCTTGATTCGCGTAAGTCCATGAATGACCCACAAACTAAGTATTAGTGAATTTATCCACCGTCTTGCAAAAACCGATAAATGTACTTGCTGGAATGCACAACAAATATATAATAGAAAAGAAGATATTAAACAAATATTCTTAAGGTCTAATTGTTCAAAGAGGACCATCATCACCAAATCTCATAACCCTTTAGCTCTTGCCTTGATAATAGGTCCTATAGGTGTATGATTCCTATCATTTCACAAGGTAGAAGGAGCATTTATGCTTTAAACAACTTGATTGCAAACCTTTTTATAGAATGAACAAGACTTATATGAAGATGATATCATGAAGATAGTGTAGCTATAAGGTGATATTATGAGGTTATTTACAAAAATGCCTATTCATGAAAGAGGGATAATTGTTTTACATTGTAAGATTTAGGATTAAAAATAACGATATGGTAACTTTGTCAAGGAATAGTCTAGTGAAGGACACCTATCCATGAAAATAAAGTGCTATAAATTTCTAAAAATAATCTTAAAATACAATGGTGATAATCCTAAAAGGAGGCATTTACTATAAATGTGACAACCCTAACCTTTTACCACTAAGAGGCAATAACCTAACTAATCATTAAGTTGTGCCACCAAAATGTTGAGCTTTATTACAAGAGAGGAGGGGAAGACTAGTTATTTATAAGGTTAATAAACTTATTTACAAGAAGGAAATCTAAGGCTTAAAAATTTTTATTTTGTATATATATATATGTATGTATGTGATAAAGGTTATAATGTACTAATTATTTATATAAATTATAATAACCTTTTATTTAATTTTCTTACATTTTGTATAAATAATACACTTAATTAATCTTTATTTTAATTTTAGAGTCTTTAAATTATAATTTATGAATTAATGGGAAAATTACAAGAAAATTAAAGAAGAAAATATAATTTCTACAAGATGAAAGTCCTACACGTGAATCAACATGGACATGTTTAACAATGGAAAACAAATCGTGTCCAAATCATGAGTTAAGCCAAGGAAATTTCAGACAAATTTGAAATGCAAGAAGATTAGTCCATGAAGCTCACTGAAAAATCATGTAAAGATTGAAGAAGATCAAGGAAGAAACACTAGAAAACACACACAAAAAAATCAACTAGAAAACACGAGGAAGATCTCTCCAACACTAAACTCTAAATCCAATATATATATATATATATGTATGTATATAACGACAAGAAGGAGAAGGAAATCAGATAAGGCCAGATCGGATTTGAATAAATTATCCAAGATATCCCATGCTACATTCAACATATATATATATAGTCAAAGAAAGAATCAAGGCAATAGAGTAAAGTAGAGTGTTAGTTTTTAGATTAGAATAGTTTAGTTTTAGTTTTTAAAACTGTAGGAAAAATTAGATTAGGGAAATAGAATTAGAAGATTAAGATTAAAATTATATTAGGAGATTAGAATAGATTTTTATATTTTAATTTTAATGCTTTTATTTATTCTTTCTTTTATTATCATTGTTTTTAGATTTAACATGTCTATAGCTTAATTTCTTTTATATTCGAGTATGATGAACCCTAAAATGAACATGCAATTTTTATGATTATTATTCAATGATTTATTTATCATTCTTGTGATTCAATTATGTATTTTTATTGTTTTCAATTTAATATAGTCGGCATATTAGTTTAAATTTGATTTCTCATATAAAAATTGAGAGATTTTATATAAGATTAGATCTAGCATAACTAAAATGAGTTGCATGCAATCCTAGAGATAGGATAATATAAATCTTCCAAATTAGGGTCAAACCTAATAGCGGAATTCATAGATCGAATGTAATGCAATTCTAAGGGTTTTAATTAAGAAGAGATTCCAATTAATCAAACTAGAAATAGGAATTAATATGACTTGAGAGAGCTATTAGTTCAATTTAGGAATTCCCACTATCCAAAATTTGAATAATAATTAATTAATTACATTAGTAATTCTAGGGGGATTCATTACTTGAATATATTAGTTTTATTAATTATTACTTTCTTTAATTTATTCATTATTTATTTATTTAATCGTTTATTTAATTTTATTGATTAGATAATTAGAAAAAAGGGTAATTACTAGTACTTGTAATCCCTGTAAGATCGACACTCGATATTTTTATCTACTATACTATAGAATCGATAGGTATACCTGCCTATAGGTCAAAGTTAGATAGTAGAGAGACTGCTATCAGTATGTATGTATGTACGTATTGAATATAAGTACGCTACTACATAAACTTTATCAATGTAACAAATTATCATAAGAAACAATCATATAACATAAAACAAACAAATAATGAATACATACAGATGCAAATGGGAGACTGGCAAATGGACAATAGCATGGTAATTTTATTATTATTATAAAATATTTTGAGTTGTAACTTTATTAAAGTTTTAAGATAAATTAAACCCCTAATGGGCCTATCTTTACTATAAGCTACAACGCAAAACATTTTACAAAAAATTACTAAGAAGAATCTAGTCATGGAATTTTTCTTTTTAATAAGATAAAAGTGCATGGAAAAAATTTACATTAATAAAGTTATAACTTATTAATCATTTCATTCATTTTTTTTTCAAAAAGGTCACGCAATATCCATTTGCTATCCTTGGAAAGATATGAATGCAATTTTGTAGGTTCTATAGGTCCTCAAGCCCTATAACCCGCACATTTTTTAAGAAATGAGTCTTGAGCCACATTGAAGCAAGAGTGGGGAAGCCTAATCGACCCCAGGAGGTGGTTACACTACAACACCTGAAGCCTACACCATGGCCCCCTACCTAAGTTCCTAAGATAGCCTAGTTCTGACCATATCTAGTGCACATTTATTTTTCCATAAAAATAAAACCCCTTATAAAATGCCCCATTAAGCCTAATAAGCCTACAATTATTTATCTACATCATAAAACTTGGTTAGTCTACACTAAGGGATGACAATAAAATGTCATTATGATACAAGAAAATAAGTTTATACAACAAGAACACAAATAAGAAAATTAAATACATTAAATTATGTCACAATCAAAGGAATTTAAATGAAGCTTTTATTTATTTATTTATTTTGAAAAATAACAAGTAGCTAGCCAACTAAAGAATTGGGTCCCCAGTGGAGTCGCCAATTCTATTAAGCCTAATTTTTTTTTTTCTTAATGTAACCTATATTAACTCCAGCCTACCTAAATATAAGTTACTCGACAGTAAAATTAAGAAAAAAAATTATGCTTTTATTATTTTAAGAAAAATTGGAGTCACCACCAACCTAAGTTGGAAAATAAAATAAGTTAAGATTAGGTGGATTAACCTTAACTAACTACTAGTTTGTGAATTTTTCTAGAAAAAAAAAACGCATTCTAGAAAAATATTAACCAAAAAATATGGACTTAGGGGTTATCCTATTAAAACTTAAATGGTTACCACTTATTATTTTTCAAGAAAATGAATTAAAAGCCTCATATAAAGTCCCTTCACAATCACATATGCAAGACATGGTATTTTTTACATAGATAAAGCATGAAATAAATCAAAACAACACGAAAAATTTTTAATTACTTTTTATTGAGATTTTTCAATTCATTATTAAAAATGAAATATGAGAATAAAACTTTTGCTTTTTTTTCTTTTATTAATAATCAAATTAAAAAAAAGAATAGAATAATATATTTTTTATGTTTTTATATTATATATTGAAATTTTAAATTGATAAAATGTTTTTATATTTTTTATATAATGAATTTAAATTAAAAAAGAATATTTTTTTTCTTTTGTAATTTTATATGTGTAGTTGCCCTGTAGATGCCTACGTACCTGCTACTCGAGATCAAACCAACATAGTTCTGTTTTCATACAACTTTAGTAGGTTGGTTAATTTTAATTATGACAACAATTCAGATTTACGTTTATTACTATTTTAATTTATTTAAGAAAATTTCTAAAACTAAACTTTATTTCCCAATTTTGAAAAGGAACTAAAGACCTAACTTTTGAAAATACCAATCAAAGTTTTTATTTCATGAAAATCATTTTTTCTAGGTGACAAATCAATTTTATGTCTTTCAAAATAAATCCATATTCTTGATTAAAAAAAAAAACCAGTTTTAATTTTTAATTTTTAATTTTTTATAATTTTTATAATTATAAACTAATTATTACTTATTATTAAAAATAAACTAGTTGGGAACCTAATCGTCCCTAGGAAATTATTACACTGCAACACCTAAGGCTTACATAATGGTTCTCTCCTAATTATTTACTTTACTAACTCATTAATTTTCCTAATTGATTTTCACAAGTTTTTAATATATTTGAAGTCTATATTCAGGTAAGGTTATTAACCTAATTACTATTTTTCATATTTGCTTCTAGAAATTCCACCCCAGATTTGCTTTTTAGACTCATTTTTATTTTTATCAATTAGGCTTTAACAAGACTAATTAAATAAACTAATTTATCTAAACTAAAATAATAATAATAATAATAATAATAATAATAATAATAATAATAACAATAACAACAATAATAACAATAATAATAATAATAATAATAATAACAATAATAATAATAATTAAAATAATAACAATAATAACAATACTAATAATAAAATAGTAATAATAATAGTAATAATAATAACAACAATAATAGTAATAACAACAATTAACAATAACAACAATAATAACAATAACAACAATAATAATAATAATAACAATAATAATAAAAAATAATAATAACAATAATAACAACAACAACAACAACAACAACAACAACAACAATAATAATACTTACCTAAACACAAGTTGAATTTCGTCACGTGTCTATTTGATGTGCCTACAATTAGATTGTAAGAACACCAAACTAATTCCACAAAATGCGTGACACCAACAGGCACTTAAACCCTAATGTTCAAATGATATTCACGAAATTTACAATGACAATCAATTGTATTTCCTAAATAAAACAAATGAACAACACATAGAGTCAAATTTCCAACTAAAATGGCATAAACCTTAGATTAGAAAGAAATCCCTAATTAGCGTGAAATGTGAACCAAACAAAAACAAATCCAATCACTCACTAAATATGACACACTAGTAATAATTGGAATCAACTTAAAAATTTTGATATTACTCAGAAATTCTTATGCTAATCTCGTCACAATTCCACACATGAAATTGATAAGAGATGAGATTTGCTAGTAAGGACTCTCCTCACGGCAAAGTGTTTGATTTTTTCAAAATGTCAAAAAGTCCCCTACAAACTCTAGTTAGCAAGTATTTATACTTACTCCAATTAGGGTTAAAATGTCCAAAAAATTACACATATGTCACTAAGTGGCCAATTTTAACAACAAAATACAAACAAATCATAAGTCCCAAAAATGAGTAAAAAGTGGCCAGTTCAATAATGAAAATACAAGTACAAAAGATGTGATTCTAAGGATGTTCCCAATTTGATCATTAGTGTATGTTATTTGGCCATCCTGTAAAGACTGATCAATGTACCTGCTATAATGCCAAAAAAAAAAAAACAAACATTATTAGGTAAAGAATATAAACATATGTGGATGTCTTGGATCATACATCCAAATTAAGTTCTCCTACTTCTTGGACCGCAGGGTGGATTCCCATCATCTCCTCAGGCCTTTGAAATATTTGCCCTCAAATCTAAGGGGTCATCTCTTGGACTGAAACCCAATGCCTTTGTTAACCTATTTGCTTGACTATTAAAAGAATCAGAAGTAGTCCTAATTTGTTCTTGGAAAGAGCGCACCTCAGATGGAGACATAAGCGTCAAAACTATCTGTGACCCACCCTTTCTCAACATATAAGTGTTTTTAAATCCGTCATGTTACACCTTTCTATCAAATATCCAAGGTCTACCCAACAATAATTGAAAGGCGTACATAGGAATCACATTACAAATGATCTAATCATGGTATTTCTTTCCTACACTGACTGGCACCTTTGCCCTTTGTGTAACATGCAGACTATTTCAATTATCTAACCAATGCAATTTGTAAATGCTAGGATGTGGACTAATGGCTAGTTGTAATTTATCTACTAATGTAGTAGATATGACATTAGTGTAACTACCACTATTAATGATTAGTATAAAAAGGTTACCTTGGATCCTGCAAGATGCATGGAATATGTTCTCCCTTTGTTTGTCCCTGGCATTTGGAGATATAGACAAAACCCTGTGCAACACATTAATAGGTAAGTAATGTTCACCTGTTTTAGCCTCATGTATCTGATGTGCCTAATCACACTTTAAAGCACATCCAAAGACTTAAGATCAACTATCTCAAGTCTAGGAAAAATCGGATCAAAAAATGGCACTTTTCAAATGAACCATAATATTGAAATGATGAAATTCAATCAACCAATAATATAATCAGAATACCCCAAAGAAAATGCCTTCTAACAACACTCTAATTTCATATAATCCACACAAATGAAGCCTCAATTTGACAAAAGAAAACCGTAAAGTAAGATCCCTTTCCTAATGGTGAAAATCACGTTTTCAAGGAAAACCTTAAAGATGAATGGAATCAATTTGATAATTTCCTTCAAATAATCACAAGAATTCGTGAATAATAACATGTAAATCTGACCAAGAACTATCTCAAATCAACCCTAGATACAACACACTAGAGAAGAAAAGAAATCACAACAAAATGAAATTGATATAACTCACAATTTCAAGATGTTGCACTCGCCACAATTTCAAGTCTTGGAATTGAAATTGATAAGAGTTGGAACCAAGGTATGAACCCTAATTCACACGTGAAAAGAGGTGTATATTCTGCAAAAATAATCTCCCTCAAACCCTCTCTTAAGCAAGTATTTATACTTGCTACTCCTAGGGTTAAAAAGTGCTCAAAATTACAAGTTTGCCACTTTTAAGGTGGCTAACCCTAAATGAAAATTACAAGGAAATAAAAGTGTCCCAAAACCAAAATACAACTAAAATAGTTCATAAAAGAATAAATATATAAAATAAATGGTCTTCATGATGCCGGTCTTCTATAGGATCGATCGGCTCAGCTCATCGCCGGTTCAAGTCGGTCCATGGATAACCCACAAGCTGAGTCTGAGGGAGTTTGTCCATTGCCCTATAGAATATGATAAGTGTGCCTTTTGGAAAACAAAATAAAAGAATAATAGAAAAGATGTTAATATATAAATAATTCCGGGGTCGATCTGCTCAAAATGGGCCCTCAACGCTAAGATTTGAAATCCTTTAGTTCTTGCCCTAATGATAGGTCTTGTTGGATTTTTATTCCTATCATCTCCTCGGGCCTCAAAAAGATTTGTCCTCAAATCTAGTAGATCAAATGCAATAGAGACTTTGTTTTCTCCTAGCAATCCATCTGAAGAAGTATCTCTGCAGAATCCCAATATCTGAAATACTACAGGTGGTGATTGTTTTCTCTCCTCCATTTCCAGAATGTATCTCTTCTGCAACACAAATAAAGACCCATTATCCACTAAGGTGTCCCCAATCGCAACCCATTTCAATGATATTGTTTCCTCTTTTTCTAACTCTTCTAATGGTTGACCCAACTGCTCATTGTCCTCTGAGACCTCTGAAGGTGAACACAACTGTCTCTGTACATTTTGGCTCTCTGGTAGTCTGCTCATCTGACTATGATCATCAGGATCCTCTGAAGGTTTGATCATGTGGTTATGACCCTCACGAACCTGTGATGGTTGTTTTATTTGTCTTTGCATCTCTTGGACCTCTGATGGTGACATAGGGTTCAATACTATACATTTACCATCCTTTTTAAACATATAAGTATTTCTATACCCATCATGTAATACCATCCTATCATATAACCATGGTCTACCAAGTAATATATGGGATGCACAAAGAGGAAGAATATCACATTCAAGCTCATCATAGTACTTGTCCCCTATACTGAAGGGTACCCTAGCCCTTTGGGTCACACAAAGACTATCCTGATCATTCAACCAATGTAATGTATAGGGTTTAGGATGTGGGATAGTTTCAAGTTTCAACTTCGATACTAATGATGTAGCTACAACATTAGTACAACTACCACCATCAATAATAATTGCACACAAGTTTCCTTGTACCCTACAAGAAGTATGGAACAAGTTTTCTCTTTGTCCCTCATCAATGGTTTGAAAAGAAGTCATGTCCCGATATGTTAGCATAATAAAACATTTCACTAGACATAATTGTACTCAAATCCAACAATACAATAATTATCTTCACACTTCCAAGGTTCAAGTACACAACCGAACCACAAATGAAGTATACTCAACTACTTTCAAGTAGTTAGAATTAAATTCAACAACAAGTGTTTAAGTAACTAGTTCAATTACTTTCACACATTTAATGACTTGTTTGAATTTTAAATTCTACTACTCACTTTCCTTATTCTTGCCACGGTTCACACTCACACTTTATCTTAATGTGCAGCACCTAACTCCACACAACTCCACAAATTTACACCACCACACACACCTCACTCCTACACGGTGCAACAAATTCACTACAACACTACTACACGTTGTAACCTTTTTTTTTTTTTTAAACACTCTTACATACAATACTTCAAGGTGTACACGTCCTTGCCACTACACAACTACCATTCACACCATAAACCACAAGCAATGGCAGCAACAAAATTCAAATTTGAAATCACTCCATTAAATGCAACCTTCTCCAGAAATGGTAAAAAACAATTCAAATTCAAATAACACTTATTCAATGCTACTCAATGAATTGCTCTCAAACTTAAAGAAGGTATTTGAATTTCAAATGGATGCTTATCCTTCCACACACTTCAAATCTGGAATTTTCAAATGCTCCAATTCCGAATTGCACAAGGATTCACAACACTAATTGCAAGCCTTCCTCAATTGGTAACAATGAATTCAAATTCAAATAGCAATCATTAACTCCCACAACTTAATTGCATATGTTTTGAATTCAAATAATTCCTTACTAATCAAAACTCAATGCAATCTGCAAATTGTACTCCACCAATTCATAATTACACAATGGAATTCAAACCAACAAACTACACATCTTCCTCCATGCCACAACAAGCCACGACAAGGATTTTGGTAAGTTTTGCAAGTTCCAAAAATTGTTGAATTAAACAACACTTGATACTTCTGCCCTTCCATGAAAATTAGTGATCACAAAATGATGCAACAACCTTCCCAAACCAACTCCAACAAACAGCAAAATAAACTCCAAGACAAGGTAATTTCACAAGCTCAAAACCACAACAATCAACACAATTGCGGTTTTCACTAAATTAACCCTAATGGATGATCAACTCCACGAAATAAAATGAAACCAATTCCCTTCTCTCAACATGTGCTCTGATACCAAAAAGATGATGTGCCTAATCACACTTTAAAAGCACATCCAAAAGACTTAAGAAAAGATATCTCAAGTCTAGGCAAAATCGGATCCCAAAATGGCACTTTTCAAATGAACCCTAATGTTGAAATGATGAAATTCAATCAACCAATAATATAATCAGAATACCCCAAAGAAAATGCCTTCTAACAACACTCTAATTTCATATAATCCACGCAAATGAAGCCTCAATTTGACAAAAGAAAACCGTAAAGTAAGATCCCTTTCCTAATGGTGAAAATCACATTTTCAAGGAAAACCTTAAAGATGAATGGAATCAATTTGATAATTTCCTTCAAATAATCACAAGAATTCGTGAATAATAACATGTAAATCTGACCAAGAACTATCTCAAATCAACCCTAGATACAACACACTAGAGAAGAAAAGAAATCACAACAAAATGAAATTGATATAACTCACAATTTCAAGATGTTGCACTCGCCACAATTTCAAGTCTTGGAATTGAAATTGATAAGAGTTGGAACCAAGGTATGAACCCTAATTCACACGTGAAAAGAGGTGTATATTCTGCAAAAATAATCTCCCTCAAACCCTCTCTTAAGCAAGTATTTATACTTGCTACTCCTAGGGTTAAAAAGTGCTCAAAATTACAAGTTTGCAACTTTTAAGGTGGCTAACCCTAAATGAAAATTACAAGGAAATAAAAGTGTCCCAAAACCAAAATACAACTAAAATAGTTCATAAAAGAAGAAATATATAAAATAAATGGTCTTCATGATGCCGGTCTTCTATAGGATCCATCGGCTCAGCTCATCGCCGGTTCAAGTCGGTCCATGGATAACCCACAAGCTGAGTCTGAGGGAGTTTGTCCATTGCCCTATAGAATATGATAAGTGTGCCTGTTGGAAAACACAATACAAGAATAATAGAAAAGATGTTAATATATAAATAATTCCGGGGTCGATCTGCTCAAAATGGGCCCTCAACGCCAAGATTTGAAATCCTTTAGTTCTTGCCCTAATGATAGGTCTTGTTGGATTTTTATTCCTATCAGTATCTCAACGTTCTGATCATCATAGTACTCCTGCAAAGCCATGGACAATTCTGTAGGCTCGATAGCTTCTTTTTCATCTTCTTCTTCTTCTTTGGTGCCCTTCATGACTGTCATTACTCTCTTATTAGGACACTATGCAACCATATATCTAAATCCCATGCATTTGAAGCATTTAATCTAGCGCATTTTTCCACTAGTTGATCCTAATACAGTCTGCCTAACATCAAGTCTAATTACCTCTTTGCCCTTCCCAGAAATTATTTTCTCTTTATCTGTGTTAGGGGTAACTCGGTCTACTGCCCTGACAGGTTCACCTATTCCCTTTAGTCCACCTAATTAACCATCAACCCCCATGGGCTTAGTAGTAGTACTAGGCCTGCTATTAGTAACCCGGAATGGATTGAATCGCCTCTACCTTTTCACTTTCATGGCTAACTGTATAGCCTCATCAAGTACATTATACCTCTGAAGATCAACCATACAAGCTATCTCATACTTCAAACTAGATACAAAACGTGTTAGGGTTTGCTCAAGAGGATCTACTGACCCACATTTGATCATTAAAGTTTCAAACTCCTACACATAATCATCCACTGTTTTGCCTCCCTGTCTCAAGGTCTGTAAACGCATAAACAGTTCTTGCCTATAATGCTTAGGGATGAACCTCTTCCTTAGAACCCTTTTCATGTCTCTCCAAGTATGAATTTCAGCCTCTCCATCCCTCCGCTTGCTGATCACTAAATTTTTCCACCACAAGGCAGCATATCCTATGAACTCAACAGCAATAAGTCGAACTCTAGTGTTATCATCTATCTCATAACACTAAAAAAGGCCTCAACCTTATCCTCCCAGTCTAGATAGTTATCTACTGAACCCCTGCCATCAAATGAAGGCATCTGCAGCTTCACATATTCTAGAACCTTAGGTGGCCTAAAATGTCTGTTTGGGAAAGGATTGACCCCAAAATTATCATCCCTCTCCCTCTCCTCCTTAAAGGAATGATGATCTCTTTCCACTCTCTTTCCCATGTTTCCTCCTCCTACTACTCCCTCTCCTTGAATGTTTTGAGGAGCTACTCTAGGTGGTAGGGCTTGAGGATTTGCCACTAGTGGTTGTGGCATTGTCATCCTATCAATCCTTATTGCTAGTATAGCAACAATGGTGGTAAGGTCCTGAAGCTGTTCCTCTAAAGTTCTCCCACCTGCAATACAATGACCTTGTCCTCCACCAACTTAGCTATTGGCCTCATTACCAATGCCCCCATTCACACTATCATTCGACATGTCTATGGATGTGATTTGCTGAAGTATAAATAGTTTAAAACAATTGTAGCACTCTCCCTTCACCACACAAGACTTCACCCACTACAACAATCAACTTTCCTATAAAATAAACACAACTCTATTTAACTTCACACACCACGTCAACAACACCTCACTCACGGTGCAACACCCTTCAACTCAATACACACAACACAAACTCCACCAATTTAATACTCCCTTACACCGCCACACATATACACACAAACACAGCAACAATTCAAATCAACACCCTTAATGCAACTTTCCCCATAAATGGTAAGAATCAATTTCAAATTCAAATAAAATGCAATCAATACCACTCAATAACTACTTTAAGCTTAATGGATATATTTGAATTCAAATGATTTCCTTTTTCTTCTAGATAAGCTCAAATCTGGAAATTGTACACTTCCACTTCCACTTCCAAAATACACAAGGAAGACATACGGCACACTCCACAAGTCACTTTAAATTATGGAATTCAAATAACTTTCCCTTCTTCCACACACAAGGAGCTCACGGTAAGGTATTGATCACTAAAGATCAAATCTGAAATTCTACTCCCAATTTCGCAACAAGAAGTATTCCACGGCACAATTCACAAACAACTAATTCAACTCCTCTTCAATCAACAACAAGTATGAAATGGAAGAACAAGAACCCTAATTCCCTAATTCAACAATGACAAAATCCCTTCTCAAAAACCAATGCTCTGATACCAAAAAGATGATGTGCCTACAATTTGATTGCAAGAACACCAAACTAATTCCACAAAATGCATGACAGCAACAAGCACTTAAACCTTAAAGTTCAAATGATATTCATGCAATTTACAATGACAATCAATTGTATTTCCGAAAAAAAACAAATGAACAACACAATAGAGTCCAATTTCCAACTAAAATGGCATGAACCTTAGATTGGAAAGGAATCCCCAATTGGTGTGAAATATGAACCAAACAAGAACAAATCCAATCACTCACTAGATATGACACACTAGTAATAATTGAAATCAACATAAGAAATTTGATATTACTCACAAATTCTTAAGCCAATCTTGCCACAATTCCACACATGAAATTAATAAGTGATGAGATTTGCTAGCAAGGACTCTCCTCACAGCAAAGTGTTTGATTTTTTCAAAATGTCAAAAAGTCCACTACAAACCTTAGTTAGCAAGTATTTATACTTGCTCCAATTAGGGTTAAAATGTCCAAAAAAATTACACATATGCCACTAAGTGGCCGATTTTAACAACAAAATATGAACAAATATAAGTCCCAAAAATAAGTAAAAAGTGGCCAATTCAATAATGAAAATACAAGTATAAAAGATGGTTTTCAAATGGCTAGTTCTTTAAGTAAATTGAGCACATTGTAGACCGTTAGATTTAAGTCCAAAGATGTCCCCAATTTGATCATCAATGCATGTTATTTAGCTATCCTATAAAGACTAATCAATGTAAGTGCAAAAAAAAACAAACAAACAAACAAACAAACAAACATTATTTGGTAAAGAAAATGAACATATGTAGATGTCTTGGATCATACATCCAAATCAGGTTCCCCTACTACTGGGACCGCAGCGCAAATTCCCATCACTATTGCACGGGTCAGATCTAGGTATGACTTAGATCGAATTCGCAGGTTTGGTCTCACACACATTATGCACATGGAATGAGGACAATGGGATTCTGAAGCTCTTTTGAGAGTTGATGGCCACTTGTTAGAGCTCCTAAAGGAGTTGGATGTCCTGTGTAGATGGTGATGAGTCCTATGATGGCAGGATTCACTTTGAATGGTGTAGTGGCAATTGTTTACGAAGCCTATGGCACCCACAAACTGATCTTTCAATCTTGCGAATAAATCTTTTGTTTTTCCTAACCTATGGAGGAATCTTTTGACACCAATATCTCAAGTCGAAGTTGTGTATATGACTAATCATCCTAGAGAGAAGTTATGGTTTTTAGCTAGAGCAAGTTGTGTTATGGTTTAATTGGTGCACATTTGAATGATTCTGGTAGTGTGTGTTAGTTTTTTCTTTTTTCCTCCTCCTTGATGTCTCCCAAACTCCTCTATTTATAATGGTGTAAATCAAATCACATCGGGAGCTTGGGATAAGGTTGGATCATGGTTAGCCGATGAGGTAGATAAGGGGTATGAAAGATTTGATTTTATCAAATCTTTAGTTCATTGTTAATGGATCTTTAAGATTTAAATGAATTTGTGAAGGTTCTTTTAGATAATTTCATATTAAAACCTATTGAAAAGGGCAAAAAGAAATGATTTGCACCCCTTTACCAAACTTTTCGTTTTACCTATCTTGTTTCTAACCAAGTTGGTCAAAGAAGATGGTTATGTGCACAGCACGTAACCTGACTAAGAAATCGGAAAAAAAATTGAATGGCCTGCATGTAGATTTAACTCGCGACCTCTAAATTCTCGACTTTTATTATCCCTAACATTTATTTAAGCCTACACTAAATTTTGGGCCAAAAATTATTTAACATAAATTGGACTTAGGTTTAACTTAATGGGTTAAATTTATACTCTAAATTCCATTTTTTTTTTGTTCCTTTTGGTTACTTTTCCATTTTTCATAATCTTTTCCATAATAATTTTGCTTCTATTTTTCTTTGTCACCATTTCTTATTTTATTTTATTTTAATAATTTTTATCTTTATTATTTTTATCCTAATCCCGTTCTAGTTAATTATCATAATAAGACAGAAATGGGGTGTCTACAATGCCCAATCAATTGCTAAGTCCAATTTAATTTCATTTTAAGAAGTTCTTATTTGATTTAAGGCCTTATAGGGTTGAAGGCCCAATTAAATATGATTTACTTATTAAGTCCCATTTAAGGTACAGGCTCTAAGGATTAATAGGCCTAAGTAGGTTTTTGGGTCTTAAGCCCACTTAAATTTTATTATAGTTGTAATCTCTCGAGCATTTTGAAAAACTATACAAAAATTAAAGAAAATAAGCAGAATAATAAATACTTTTAGGTCGGGATAACGAAAATGACAATCTCACTATATTAAAAACTTCGACAAATTTATGATGAAAATTTAAAACATCATGATGCATGAATATTATTTTTACAATTTACGATAATAATAGGCTTTAAAAAATAGAAAAATGAGGAAGACATGAGATCCATCTTATCAGTATCACAAACAACCAGAAATAGATATTTAGAACAATTGGAAAGAACAACCATTGCAAAGAAAAAGGATAATGATTGTAACATTTCAAATATATTACTAAATCAATTTAGGAAGTGTAGTAGTTGAAAAATATCCGTATATAGGTACATGAACAAATAAATAAAAATAATCGTTGTTCTAATTTTAGTTCACATAATTTAAATTAAAAGAATAAATTTCTCGAAACATAAATTTCGAACGATATTGGGTTAAATAATGAAATTAATTGAAACTATAGATTTAGGAATTTCAAATGAAAATTTTGAGTAATTATTGATGTATGGAATAATCCAATTAGCTTAGACGTAAACTTTCATAATAAAATGCTAAAAATATAAAATTTAAAGATATCTTTGTACGTGTGTAGAATATTAAAATAAAAATAATTATAATATAAAATATGATGTAATATAATATATAAATATATATACATAACTAAGTGGAAAAAAAAAATTAAACTGATCACCAGTCCTATCAAGCCTTTCTCTTCCAAATAAGATAGTAGCAGTAGCAGCAACAACTATCTCGTCCCTTACCCCTTCTCTCTTCCTTTTCTTTTTCTTTTACTTCTTCTTCTTCTTCTTCTTCTTTTTCTTCTAGTCACATCACCCTCCCCTACCATTCCCCTATCCTACACTTCTCCTTCCTTCCTTCTTCCTTTCCCTCATTTTCGTAGCTCCTCAATGTCGGTGCCGTCTCTCCTTCGTCACTCTCTCTATCACACTCTCTTCCCACTCCCACTCCAACTCCACATAGTTGACGACTCTTAGATTGCAATCGCTCAAGGTGACGGCTCTCTCGAGATTTGGCTCGTGCTTTCCAGGTCCGTTGGGTGGTGTTGCCAGTTGATGAATCATAGGTGGCCTTAGTCAAAAGTCTCATAGCTCGTGTGGTGTTGTGCTAAGTTCAGAAGACAGCCATGTGGGCGGCTCTTCTTGTTGGGTATAGATGGCTCAGCTCTAGAATAACAATAGCAACAACTGTAATAGCAGTAAAAGCAAAAGAAAAAGGGGAGCGATGTGTGTGTATGTGCGAGGGAGGAGGACAACAACAGCAACCGCAATGGCAACAATAGCAATAACGGCAATCGCAAAAACAATAACAACAGCAGCAACAACAACTGCAACAACAGAAACAATGGCGACTGCAGCAACAACAGCAACAGCAACAAAGTCCCCAAGTGAATGAGTTTCAGGTGTGCGTGAGGAAAGGAAGAGAGGGTTATGAGGTGTGTGCTAGTATGCGTGCTATGTGCAAAGCGTGTGTATGTGTATAGGTAAGAATGTACCGATGTGTGTGCGTGGTGTGTGCAGAGTATGTGTGTATGTGTATGAGTGGAGTGTGCCGGTGTGCATGTTGTGTGCAGAGTGTGTGTGTATGTATGGATAAGAGTGTGTTGGTGTATGTACGTGGTGTGTGCGGAGTATGCGTGTATAAGTATGGGTGGGAATGTGCTGGTGTATGTGCATAGTGTGTGTATGTACGATGTGTATGTAGGGTTCGGTTAGTAGGAGATATGAAGTAGAAAAGGAAGGAGAAAAGGAAAATGGAAGATGTCTAGGAAGAAGGGAAAATGTAGAGAATTAAAAGGAAAGATTTGAAATATACACATACATAAATGTGAGCTAGAGAAGAGTGAAGAGAAATGAGAAGAAGAAGTGAGAAATTGGAGAAGTCTGAGAGGTTGAAGGGAGCCTGGCAAGGAAACAAGGGGGAAAGTTATGGTAAGGGAGCCAAAAGGAAGAGGAGAATAAAGGAAAAGGAAAAGTTGGAAGGAGAAAGCGAGAATTGAAGACGGAATAAGGGTGAGAAAAAGAGAAGAGAGCCAGAAAATAAAGGCAAGAGGGTATTGATCTTGTGTATATATGTAGGTGAAACTTGTGTGTACGTATATGTATGACGTTATTACGATGGAGGTGGGCACGTATGTGTGTAAAGGATGGTCAGTGTATGTATGGTGATGGAAACATGAGTGAGGATGAAAACCAGTAGAGAGGGTGGGAACCCTGTAGGTAGAGATGTTAACAAAGGAGAGAAGAAAAAAGGTGATACAAAACCTTTAGTGACTACTAATCCTACGGGTTGTCCTACAAGTAGTTCGTTGGAAGATATTAGAGACAAATTGATAAACAAAAGGTTCAAAGATACTTCATGTAAAAGAGAGGCGAATTTAGGAAATTTTCAAAAAGGAGAACAATAAGGGAAAGAGAGAAGGAAGAATGGAAAGGTGAGGCTGAAGAGGAAGAGGGAATTGCATGAAGAAAGCAAGTGTGTCTGTGTATGAAATTAAACAGAAAAAGAGAAGTTTATGTTGGTATAGATAGGTGAAGAGAATGATTCGAGCAACGTCCAAGGTGATAGCCTAGGAAATATTTGGAATGGAATGAATTTCACAATGGAATGTTCAAAGGATGTTGAGGAAGATCATTTTTGGCCAAATACCTTAATGCAAAACCTTTAGTTGTCCTTCCTAAGGGTATTTTACCTACGTAGAAGAAGGAATTCGAAATTTGGCAGGTTAAAAACATTCCATTGCTTGACTTCTACACAAAGAAAGCTGACAATCAATCACAGCAACTTAAGGCACTAAAACGATGATTCATAGGAAGGTCGTTCTTTCTAGAACCCTATATCATCACATTAAAGAAGTGTTCAACATTTCGAATATTGTTCAACCGAAGTCTTTTAAAGTGGAAACTTCACACCTTTCCATCAAACGCATAATGAGTAGAGTACACATATCGGGTGGTAGAAAACTACCAAAGTCGGGTGGAGATGCTACTTTCTATGATTTGGTTAAGGAAGCATTATAGAAAGACATTGATTTCAAGAGGAAAGTAAAGGGATTACCCACTGGAAATCACTCGATTTCAGTTGAAACTACGAAGACCTTAAACAAGTAAGTGGGAAACTTTATGATATGCTACAATTTGTGTTTAATGCCACTATGCTTTGTGTTTGTGAATTCACTTACTTGCCCGTGGTTGCAAATTGGTTGTGGTTATTATTATTCTTAAGGTATATAGTGGGGTTAAATGAGTTTGGAAAGGAAGTTTACGAAGAAATTGGTAGATAGATAAGTTATAGATGAATACTATCTTAATGATGTAGAGGACAATATGGGCTAAGGGTTTAGTTATTACTATCTTAACAATGGCACTTTGCACCATTTTGCTAATGCCATCACTAAAAACCTAATACCATGATTCAACATTGTTTTCTTCAAACTAAACTAAAATATATATAAACCTAACTTTTCCTTCTATAGCTACTGTATATGTATGCATAATTAAAATAGATTATATACATATATCATTATATAAACATATAAGAATCTACTTCTGAATATGTATATATTCTTGGACAAAATTATTTTCCTATTATATATTATAAAATACATTTATGCATATAACTATATAAATCATAAGTGCAAATTTTTATTCTGCAAACTTAACAATTATATTTTTCTTGCTTTTCTTAAGTATGTGAGGGGAGGTGCTTAGCAAATTTATCCTTTAGTTAAAAATGCATTTATAAATCTATATATATATTGTACAAGTAGGTATTTAAGGATTTGGAAGGGATATATATGTGGCTACCTTGTTTGACTCTTGAATATGTGTAAAATTGAGCACTTGAGAGGTGCGAAGACACAGGGGTGTCAAAAAATGAGGATTGTAAATTAATCCCAAGTGATTGATTTGATAGTAAGTGAGATGACACAGAGGTGTCAAAGGATGAGAACCATAAATCGAACCCGAGTGGTTGATTTAACACTCGATGAGATTGAGTTGTATTATGCTATTATTAATTTGGTCTCATAGGACGACTCATTTTAAAATTTATTTAATTATGATTTGTGTTTGACTTGACGGACTCCACTTGGTCGGTCTGATCTTTTTGTCATATCTAGGACATGTAAGGTTTGATATTTCTTGTTGAGAAGACTATGAATGTTAGGTGTAGCTATTTTGTTTATGGGATGGACTTAGTTCCCATTAGTTATTTGTGATATGTATTAAATGTTTGATAGTTACGTTATCATTTTGAATGTGGATTGGCTTGTGACTATATATTGTTTGATCACCCCAAACCAATTAATTAAAGAAGTGGACTCGATTAAAATTTGACATGCATTTACACAAGACATTGCATGAGATTGAAGGCCATCACTACTACAGAGCTTACTGGAAGTAATCAGAGGATTACTGTTCCGCCAAGTGCGAACTAAGTGATTAGGGGATTGTCATGCCTTGATGGTTTCGAGTCTGGCTGGTCCTTAAGAGTATTACTCCGACTGTGCAAAGACATAGCAGTGTTGCTCCAACTGATGCAAAGATACGAGAGCATTCACCATTGAAGTAAAAATATTATAATTATCAAAGTGATAAGATAAATAAACCGAGTAATGAGACTTGGGCGCTAATGGTGGCTTCAGAATCCCTAACCCAAGGTCAAGGGGGGCATAAACCCTAGACTTCACGTCGGTTACCAGAAGACTGCACGAGATGCTACATTCATATGGTTGTTCATGCATAGCATATGATTTGATAACTTGATTTGAAATTGCTTGTATGTATGTAGCATTGAAAGTATTGCACTCCCATTCACTGAGTCATAGTGTGCTTAGCCCTCCACAAACTATTTTGTAGGTAGAATTATAAAAGCTTAGGATAGGATACAATGTAAAGGGTCGAGAGTTTTTGGAAGCCAAGAACAATAAAGTAAGAATTGCAACTAATAGATTATTTAGACGAAGTGTTATTTTAGGACCTTAATGTAAAATTTGAATTCGTGAAACTTAGGATTTTATTCCATTTTACTGGTTGATATGGGATACCGACTCTTTACGATCATGGTTGACCGTGGGATATGGAATCCACAGTTATATTTTATTATATAATTATATACAATATGATTAGTCGTAAATGTAATTAATTATTTAGAGTCTTATGATCTTGATACGAACCACGCCAACCCATGATGAAACCCAATACCAATACGTTCGGAAATTCGTTGCCTAAGACGCCCAAACACCTAAAGTGGAAACCGCGACCCATTGTCTATAAGCGAGACAAGAACCTTGGTATAAAAATGAAGATGCCACAATCGAGATGAAAGACCGATTGATAAGTCGGGATGAACGCCACAGAAATTAATCTGATAAGTTCGATTTAGTTCTTGAAGAACCAAGAGAGGTGCCTCTCAAAAGTGTTTTATGTTCAAAGATGTAAATTCTTAGTTGTTCTAAACCCTAGGAGCTTTTATACTAGGGTTACAATTCGTAAAAAACAAGTCCAAAACGACTTAGCTTAGATAAGTTGCGTAAAAACATGAAACAGAATAAGCTGGCCGGCAGGGGATACACGGCCGTGTACACGACCGTATACTTTGACCGTGTACTTTTCTGTGCACATTCCGGTCACATACACGACCGTGTACTTCTGGTCGTGTATCTTTCTGTGGATTTGCTTGTCTCCATACACGGCCGTGCCTTTTAGCCGTGTATCTAGCCACGTATGATTCTGTGCAATCTTGGAATTCCTACAAGGCCGTGCCTTGAACATATACGCCCTCTTCAACCCGTGTCCAGTGTGACTTGTATAAAAGCAAGGGTCTTCCCATGGTTGTTCCAATCCGTTCCAACTTCATGATTGCTCCAATCCTTTCCGGCTTCATGGACAACCTTTATCAACCCGTTAAGTGCTTCCTTGAATCGTTTCGCTTGATTTCTTGTGATCGGTCTAGGCAGCACTTCAAGAGGATCCACATTTCTTCTTCTGGCTTGGCTCTCATCATGGATCTCATCAGATCTCTAGCTTGTAAGACGATTATCATGTAACGAGTGCACACGTGCCATGATAATTCTAGCGGACAATAGTCATGTAAGCCCATTTTATTCCGTTAGGTCTAACTCTAATTTATTTTAATTGTTTAATTCAATTTGGGTCTTGAATTGGTTTGAGGCTTAGTTTGAGCTACTTATCGTGATAAAGCCCATTTAGGGTATAAGCTTGAGGAGGGAAGGGCTAAATTAAGTTCTGGATTTTAGATCTTGAACCCATAGATTGTTTAGATTCATATTATCAAGTCAATTTTTATTTTAGTCCAATTAGGATGGTTAAGTTAATTAAGTCTAATTAATCAAATTATGTTTAATTATATGAGCCACCAAAGGGAAGGGTAAGAGGGTGTTCTTTAGGCCAATTTGGTTAAGCTTGGGGTTAGGCCAGCATTGGCTTAAGTTAATTAAGTCAACTATTAATTAGATTCCAATTAAAGGTCTTGATTTAAAAAAGTAATAACTTGCTCAATTTAAACCGAAATCAAGTGAATCCAAAACCATTTGATTCCTTATCACTTCCACTATCCACTTTAACATGAAAGCCTTATTTTATTTGTTTCAGAGCCCTTAGACTACTAGACTAAACAAGGTCACAAATTATTTCGACTTTATTAACCCATATCTTATCCAATTTAGGTTCAAATCACTCCAAACCAAAGCCCACTTGTTCTTGTACCTTTTTGAAGTCCAAAACATCATTTATTTATTCTATTTTATTTGTAAGCCTAAAACGTCACCAAAATAGAGCATACAAAGTAGAGCACACCCTAAAACATTTCTATCCATTCTACAAGTCCAATACCACCATATCATTACTTCCAAGCCTCATTTTACATCAAATCTAACTCATATTCATAATTAAATCATAATTCCACCAAAATTACTCAAAATAGACATAATATATCATTTTTTTTCCCATAATTAAACATGATACTAAACCATACAAGAAAATTAAAATCTCAAGTTTATACAATTCTCTAATTTAACCTAAATAATTCTTAGGCTTTGCTAAACTCAATATTTATCCTTTAACTTAATTTTTCATCAAATTTAACATTTTGAGAGTATCATAACATACTAAAATTCAATGTTTAGATCAACTTGCTCATCCACTAAATCAAGCACATCACCCATTCCAATTTCTAACATGCCAACTGCACTAAATTAGTCACTTAATCATTCCAAAATCCTCATGTTCTTAATCCAATCATCAATTTATCATCACCCAACATCTAAATCATATTTGACAAGGGAATTAAATTTCAATTCATCAACAATGGTGGTAGCAAAAACAATAAATTAACATATTTTCCATTAACATGTATTAAACTTGATCATTATGTCACTTTAATTTTAACTAAAATTTCCACTTGAAACACATATGAACATACTGGAAATTTATGGGTTATTAAACAAATTGACTAATTTATTCATTAACTCAACAATATCATTAAGTTTAACTTTTATCTTACCATATACATCTAATTCATCATCTAACCTACTCTTAAATCCACATACTCATACTTTAATCATCAAATTACCATAATAAAAAAGGTAAAAGGTTTACTGTTTTAACTAAGGGTAAGCATGGTTCGATTTGTTACAATTTGTCTCTTAAACCAAATCGAATCATATATTACGGGTTTTTTTTAACTGAACCTAACCATACAGTTTGATTCATCATTTTTTCAAACCTAAAAAAAGGTTAAGTTCGATTTAGTTCATGATTCAAAATGTTCTTACACATGTTATTGATTTTTTCCATATGCAAGTCAATAAGTTATGAAAAATTATATTTGATATAAAAATATTAATTTATTCTTATTTCTTCGATATTATTGACCATCTCCAATGCCCATTTGATATATTTAAGGAAATTTTATTATCTCTCCCAAGGTAATTATGGTTTTTATATTAGTAAATAAGCAAAAATATAAAAATAAAAAAAATAGCAAGTTACTTGATGACAACTAAATAAGAGGAGGAATTGAATAAGTAACACAGAATATTCTGTTTTAATCATGCATTTTCTAGATTTTTTTCTCATCATTTTCTTTTTCTTTACTTTTCATTATTTAGTTCAGTTTATAATTTTTTTAAACCTAAAAGAAACAGTTTGATTTAGTTCATAATTTTTTTGAACCTAAAAAGATATTTCAAATCTAATTTATAGTTTAGTTCAATCTAATCATGTTCGCAATTTGATTGGTTTTTTTGCCCTACCCCTAGTTTTAACTTCTTATCTTACCCTTATTTACTTCTTAAAAGAATTTTTTTTATCCTATTAGACTTTAGGAATTATTGTAGGTCAAATCATTAATAAAATTCTTGTACATATATAGGATGCAATAAAATTGTGATAGCAAGTGGATTTTTTTAATAGTGTTTTTATTAACTAAGGTAAGTTTGCACCTCTCCCCAATTGTATAATCCTAGGTCTATCCTTGCTTAAGATCCTCATTATTATATATTAAGTGTAAACTCAAAACACCTTAATAAAAAAAAAGGAAAAGAAAAGTTCAAATGAATAAAAGTAAGATTACCTTTCATTTTAAGATATTTTAAACAAGATGCATGCTCTCATGCAATGCACTTAGGATATTCCCATACTATGCTACCTTAAGAGGACTCCTACTCACTTGTAAATAAGGATTGTTACTTCCCTTAATACCTTAGAGTAAACACTCATTATTTGCAAATGTTTATGGTAGAAGCCCTTCACTTATATCTTAGAATATAATGATGCTCCACCTTAACTTTGATGGCCAAAAAAAGAAGGGAAAAAAAAAACACAAGACACTGTATCTCCTTAGTTATAAGCTTAATTACTACAGATACTAAGTCTAGTCCATATTAATGCAACATGCAAAATGAGTGATGCATCAAACTCTTTTAGAAGCTATAAAGCACTTAAAATGAAGATAGCATGAATCAAGATAAATGCAATTATCAAATCAAACACAAGGAAGCCATAATCATTGAAGATTTTGTCCACAAAAACATCATAAGGAAATAAACCATTGCTTAACAAATAATGTAATTATCAAATCAAACACAAGGAAGCCACAATCATTGAAGATTTTGTCCATAAAAACATAATGAGGAAATAAATCATAGCCTAACAAATAATTCACTTCTAATTTGCCACTATTAAAACTTTTGTTAGCTCTAAAATCCTTATAAGAAAATCAATCATAGCCCAACCAATAGTGCATTTCTTTCCACAAGAGCCCATTAACATTAGCATTATCATAACAAGGAAAAAACTATTAATATTGGCATTTCATCAGCCCTCAAGTTTTCCTCATTTCTATTAAAATCTTCTTGACCTACTAGCCATAATACATTTCATATACGCAAAATACATCAACACCAAATTGACCAAACAAAGAGCAACACTACCCATTTTTCGTAGTAGATGTATATCTTATAATCTCAACAAAATATTCCTTAGATTTACTTCAGTTTACTACACACATATTTTACATAAGAAAAAATTTAACATGAGAGAAACAATGGAATAAAACACATAGAAGCTTCTCTCACAAACAACATTAATATCTATGAGGTTCACACGTAAGAATCTTATATGCACAAGAACTACTGTTTCTTAAGTTTAGAGCTAACCTCTTTTGTCTTGTGGGATAGAAAAATGCGTACTCCAATAGTATAGGAATACCTCAATTTGGCCCTATTTTGGGAATTCACAATTTGTTTGCCCTTTAATTTTTTTTAAATGTGTTTGAAATAAAACATAACCTTTATTTAAGGTGCCTTGTTGTTGAAGGTCCTATACAATAGCCTCAATGAAGTTGCTATCCATGCAACAAAAAAATGGAAATTTATTAATCATACAATTAGAGTAAAAGTTCAGACTCAAATTAAAACTATTGAACACACTAATAGTTACTACACTGCAAACTATTCTCCATTAATGTAATAAAAAATGGCTTCAATAATATACTCTATATCACCCTCTATGTTTTCCTTTGGAGCAAGTACGTGTGTAAGGGTCTTAAGGTCTATAAAGATATGATCTACTAAAATTGACTAGGGTCTACTTATTTCTTGCTGGAGTGCTTGTTATCTATTGGCTACTTAGTGATCTCATCATCAAATAGGGCCTAATAGAATAGATGACAATGTCGAACCTTTTAGACTAGCCTCCCATCTTGGAACAGTTCTTAAAGTCTCTTAGATAGAAAACGTGTTGACAATAATTGACAAGAATGTATAGATGATTGTCATACTACGTGTGACATGTGTTAATGATAGCATATCTCCATCAATGCTCTTAAGGTTATTATGCATTGTGTTGTACTATTTGCATTTGAATAGAAACATGTAACAATTGCTATAATAGTTTGCTTGTATTATGATAAATTGTTAAGTTCTCTAATTTAGTTTTGATGTTAACAAAAGAGGAATAATGTGTAACGTATGCTTGAGCTTGTCAGAAGTTGTTTCAGAAGATAGTAAGTAAACTTTTCTAAATTGAACAAAGAGATAGAAGCTTGTTCAGAACCTTCAAAGGTGTTATACAGACTATTTTTGTTCTGTCAGAAGGTATTTCAGAAGTTATGTAGTGTATCCGTAGTTCTCGTATTAACCTTTCAGAAGCACTTTCAGAACCTTTACAATAGGAGAACAGTTGACAGGTTTGTTTTAGAAGCACTTTCAGAACCTTTACAACAGGAAGACAGTTGACAAGTTTGCTTTAGAAGCTCTTTCAAAACCTTTCATGCCTGTCACGAATTTTTTCCAGATTTTGTTCTAATTTTTGTATCGATGGTTTTCAATAAATTTCAAGGCCTAGCTTCATGTGTCAAGTATATTTGGGTAATATACTTAATGTGTTTTACTAAAGTTAGATTTTATATCATGGGTTTTTAATTTACATAAAGTTTTTACAAGATTTTATTTCATGATAAAGTGAGATCATATAAGATTTACAGGTTTTATCAAGATTTAAATCTAGATATTTGTATTATATTTTGGGAGATCCAGTAGTTACAAAGATAAGGATAAGAAATATGGTTGTTACATGAAGATATGGTTCCACAATATATAGGATATCAAGATAAGGTTCCATAATGTGAGGGATATTTTCAACAAACTTGATCCAAAGAATATCTCCAAAGAAGATCTCGGTCGAACTGATTTATCCAAGATTATCCTCATCAAATATCATGGGAATGCAGATTTTCTCCAACAAGTTCAACTTATTTTTTGAAATACAAAATTTCAAAAATAAATTCAAGCTTGTCACGTGGAACTCCATAAACGTTACATTCTCCAACAAAGTAACCGTTATGTTCTCTTCATAAAAGGGATGTTCAGTTGAAATTAAAAAGAGAAGAACATTCTTTTTAGAATCAAGCACACAGAAAAGTTAAAAGCTCATACATCTTCAGGCAAAAATTTTTTTTACACGTGTGATCCAATTTGTAGAGGAAATTTGATATTCCTCATTGTTATTGTGATTCCTTTCTTGTATGAGGAATTGAGAGTTGTTTCATCACTATAGTTTGAGTGATTAGCTTAGTGAAGAAGCTAGAGAGACTCAGCAGTGAGACTTCGCCTCGAAGAGGCTTATTTTGTATACTTTCGATTTGATTGATATAGTGAAACACAACCGGTAAAGACAACCGGGACCCCGGCTTGGAGCTGGAACAGAGGACTGACGCTCGAGGTGGAACCTCTATAAATCTCTGAGCATTTTATTCTTCTCTACTTATTTTATTTATTGCACATTATTATTTTTCATTTTTGTTGCTCACGTCATTTCATTAGTCAAGAGACTTTAGATAATTTGCAAAAAAATTGAAATTTTAAGTAATTAATCAATTTACCCCCCTCTTGATTAATCTAATAGGGACCAACAATTGGTATCAGAGCAGGACTCATTTATTTTGAGTGATCCGAAATGGTTGAAAATAATGTTGCAATTAATCGAGCTGCTTACTTCAATGGTTTAAACTTCTCATATTGGAAGATGCGCATGGAAACTTATATTAAAGCTAATGATTATGATTCATGGCAGGTCATTTCACTTGGGGACAATGTGATCGCCTTGAATGGAAATTCGACCTTGTCAGATTCCGAGAAGAAGGTTATTAAGAAGAATAACAAAGCAAAAAATCTGTTGCTGACTACTATTGCTCCATCAGAGTTCTATTTGAGATCATCGTGTGCGAGTGCAAAGGAGATTTGGGATATCCTATCCGATACATATGAAGGGACTGATACCATCAAGGAAACCAAGATAAATGCTTTAATTCAATAGTATGAATTATTTAAGTTTAAGTCTAATGAAGATGTCAAAGATGCTTTTAACAGGTTTACAGCTATTACAAATGACCTTGCATCACTTGGAAAGAAACTTCCAAATCCAGATCTTGTGAGGAAAATGCTGAGGATATTGCCACCATCTTGGGATGCAAAGAAAATAGCTATAGAAGAAGCTCAAGACCTAAACAAGCTAACTCTCAGTCAATTGAGAGAAAAGCTTATGGCATATGAGTCTCACATAAAAACCACGTAAAGTGGAGAAGACAACACCAAAGGAATTGCGTTTAAAGTCAAGGAAATAAAGCAAAATGAAATTGAAATAGATGATAGCGATGATGAGAAAGAAGAGGACATTAGTCTTCTAGTACGTAGACTCAACAGGCTGCTCAAGAAGTAAAGAGGTAAGAAATTTAGTGTTTTCAAGAAAAGTACTGAATATAAGCATAATGATGCAGGAAAAGCCTACAAGGAGAAAGAAAAGAAGAAAGAGAAAAGGGAAATTCAATGTTATGAATGCAAAAAGCCAGGACACATCAAATATGAATGTCCAACACTTATCAAGAAAATGGAAAATTATAAAAAGAAAAGTCGTGCAATGCTAGCAAAGTGAAGTGATTTAGAGGACACAGAAACAAATTCAAAAGATTCAGAAGAAGAAGAGGATGAGGCAAATCTTTTTCTAATGGCTAGTTCTGAGGTACACTCTGAATCTGATGAAGATATAACTGATAGTGACATGCTAGCAAAAATGAGTAAGTTATTAAAGGCACTAAAAAGGGTTGATACAAAATTGGCTAAGTATGAAAACAAAATAAAAGCTCTTAAGAATGAAAAAGAAGCATTAAAACAAACAAATACTTTGCTTGCTGATGAAAATGATATCCTAAAATAAGAAAATGAATCCATACATGTGAGTATTGAAAAATTAAGAATAGAAAATCATCTACTTGAAGCAGAAACAAGTGACATGAAGGTAAAGATTGATGATCTATCCAATTCATTGAAAACTACCTTTAAGAAATTTGATGAAAGTGACAAGAAATTGACCATGTTAATTTCTTCACAAAGAGTTTCAAATGAAAAACATGGATTAGGATATGAGCATGGTTCGAGTTCAAAATCGAATCAAAATACAGTTTTTGTTAAGGCTAAACAAGTCTTAAGTGATGAATCCAACAGCAAAAAGTACATTTCAAATACAAATAATGTTAAAAGAAGAAATACCAGAGACTTTTACAGAAGTTATTCTGACAAGAGGTATCCACACAATGGGTACTACACAAGCAACACCAGAAGGTATAACAGAAGTTATACAAACCAGAATTTCAAGAAACAGGTAAATGATAGGTATAGGAATGTTAATTCTTATGCATGTTTCTTCTATAATAAATTTGGTCACATTGAGAAATTCTGCTATTATAAAAGAAATAAGCTCAATAGTCAACAAGTAAATCGAAGAAATCAAATGAGCTTATCTTTTAAAGGGCCCAAATTCGCTTGGGTTCCTAAAAGGACTTAATTCCTTTTATTTGTACAGGAACATGAAGCTAAAATAAGAGGAACATGGTATTTGGATAGTGGATGTTCTAGACACATGACTGGAGATGCTTCATTATTCAATAGCATAACTTGGGAAGAAAAGGGATATGTAAAGTTTGGAGATGATAGTAGAGGTAAAATAATTGCCACTGGAACGATTGGTATGCCTACTTTTCTCATTGAAAATGTATATCTTGTGCAAGGCTTGAAACATAATCTACTTAGTATTAGTCAGTTACGTGATAAAGGATATAAAATGATTTTTGATCAAGACAAGTGCTATGCTTTTAATGAAAATAATGAAAGATTATTTGAAGGAATTAAAAAAAGAAATATCTATATCATAAAACCAGCTGAAATTGATAATGCTTGTTGTTTAATTTCTTTGAATGATCATGTTTTTGCTTGGCATAAACGACTAGGACACATTAATTTTAATCATTTAGAAAAATTATCTAAAAAATATTAAACAAGATGTGAAATGTGATACTTGCTTAAAGAATAAAATGGTTTCTGTCTCTCATAAAAGTAAAAATGTAATCTCAACTAAGAGACCACTTGAATTATTGCATTTTGATCTTTTTGGACCTACTAGAGTCTTAAGCATGGGTGGAAGCAACTATGGACTTGTTATTGTTAATGATTTTTCAAGATACACTTGGGCTATATTCTTGCGACACAAAAGAGATACCTTTGATTCTTTTCAAAAATTTGCAAAACAAATACAAAATGAAAAGGGAGTTTCCATAATTAGTCTTCGAACTGATCATGGAACAGAATTCCAAAATACAAGTTTTTTAAATTTTTGTGAAGAACATGGTATATCTCATAATTTCTCAGCTCCATACACTCCTCAACAAAATGGAGTAGTGGAATGCAAGAATAGAACTTTACAGGAGATGACTAGATCTATGTTAAATGAAAGTGGCGTTGCTAAGTATTTTTTGGCAGAAGCAGCTTCTACAGCTTGCTATATCATCAATAGAGTTTTCATTCGACCCATGACATCAAAGACTGCTTATGAGATGTTTCGAGGTAAGAAACCTAACGTTTCATATTTTCATATCTTTGGATCTAAATGTTTTGTGAAAAAGAATCCTCTCAACCTTGGTAAGTTTGATGAAAGATCTAAAGAAGCTATTTTCTTAGGATATTCTCTAAATAGTCGTGCTTATCGTGTTTTCAATAAATCATCAAAAACTATTGAAGAATCAATAAATGTTAAATTTATTGAGGATTTAAAGGATGATGATTCCGATGAAGAAAAGGACTCCAATCCCAAAGCAGAAGCTGGTTCAAAACCTAAGTCAGAAGCACCTACTGTTAACACTCGAGGATCCGATCGTCCAGAACCTATTTTAGAGTTAAACACAGAAGGTACTTCAGAAGTTGTAAGATCTGAACAAGAAGCTTCTAGAGCTTGGAGGTATAAGTCTGCACATCCTTCTGATCAAATAATAGGTAATGTTCAATCCGGTGTTAAAACAAGAGCTAATTTACAAAATCTTGAAAATCATTTTGTGTTGTTATCTGAAATTGAACCTAATAATATGGAAGAAGCTTTAAATGATGATAATTGGATCATCTCTATGCAAGAAGAATTAAATCAATTTCAAAGAAACAATGTATGGAACTTAGTTCCTAGACCTAGAGGAAAGTCTATAATTGGAACTAAATGGGTGTTTAAAAATAAATTAGATGAAGACGGTAAAATTATAAGAAATAAAGCAAGATTAGTAGCTAAAGGTTATTCACAAGAAGAAGGAATAGATTTTGATGAAACATATGCACCTGTTGCTAGACTAGAAGCAATATGGTTGATGCTTGCATATGCATCTTATAAGGATTTTAAAGTTTTTCAAATGGATGTAAAAAGTGCATTTTTAAATGGTTTTATAAAGGAAGAAGTTTATGTAGAACAACCACCTGGTTTTAAAGATCCTTTCAAATCAGATTATGTTTTTAAATTAAATAAAGCACTATATGGTTTGAAACAAGCTCCAAGAGCTTGGTATGAAAGATTGAGTATGTTTTTTATCTCTAAAGGTTTTCATAGAGGAAAAGTTGACACCACTTTATTCTTGAAAACTTTTGATAATGATATCTTGGTTGTGCAAATATATGTGGATGATATTATCTTTGGATCTACTAAAGAATTGTTGTGTCAAGAATTTGCTAAGACCATGTAGGCAGAATTTGAAATGTCAATGATGGGAGAATTGACATTCTTTTTGGGGCTTCAAATAAAACAAACAAAAGAAGGAATCTTTGTTCATCAAGAAAAATACACAAAACAAATATTGAAGAAGTTTGGATATGATGGTTGCAAAAAGGTTACAATACCTATGAGTACTTCAACTAGGTTAGACTCTGACTCAAATGGATAGAAGGTAAGTGAGAAACTTTATAGGAGCCTCATAGGTTCTTTATTGTACTTGACTGCATCAAGACCTGATATTTTGTTCAGTGTGTGTTTGTGTGCTAGATTTCAAGCTGCACCAACAGAAATTCATTTATCACCTATAAAGCGAATTTTCAAATACCTAGTTAATACTTCAAATTTGAGCATCTGGTATCCTAAAAATCAAATTTTTGATTTAATAGGATATTCTGATGCAGATTATGCTGGTTGTAGAATTGATAGAAAAAGCACATCTGGTACTTGTTAATTCCTAGGTGATAAATTAATTTCTTAGTCTTCTAAAAAACAAAATTTTGTTGCTCTATCCACAGTTGAAGCTGAATATGTTTCTATTGGTAATTTCTATGCACAAGTTTTATGGATAAAACAACAATTAAATGATTATGGAATAAATTTTAAAACTGTGCCAATTAAATGTGACAACACGAGTGCAATAAATTTAACAAAAAATCCAATGCATCATTCTAGGTCAAAGCACATAGAAATTAGACATCATTTTATTAGAGATCATGTACATAATGGAGATATAAATGTTGAATTTGTGCCAACCGAAAATCAATTTACAGACATCTTTACTAAACCTCTTGAAAAGGTAAAATTTGAATTTATTTGAAATGAATTGGGAATTTGTAACCCTTTTTGAAATTTTTTTTCCCCTGAAATTTTCAATCTTTGAAAATCTTTATTTATATAATATATATATATTCTTTCTCTTCATCCGTTTCTTTCTTTCTTTATTTTTTTTCTCGCAACCTGCTTTCTCTCTCTCTATTTTCCTTCTCTCTCATTATGACTCCAATGGCGCCTAAATCCCCAGAACGTCTCAAACAAAAATCCTTCAAAATAAAACCCTCCAACAAGCCTCTAGTGATTCATGATGAATCTTCAGATTCTTCATAAAAACCTCAAGAACCTTCAATGGAGGAGAATCCAAGTTCCCCTAACTCCGAATCTGTCATTGGTTCCAAGAAAATTTCCAAAAGAAAACGGGTTGCATCGTCTTCAAAAGGAAAAGAAAAGGTTACTCAGGAAACCTCTCCGCCTAAGAAAACAGCCAAGAAGCAAGCAAAACAAAGGAATGTACCAAATCTGAAACCCTCAATTTCGAAATCTCTTCGAAGGAAGAAAAATGAGGTGTGTCCTTGTAGTTTTGTGGATTTTAATTTCTTTACAAGTAATGGGTTTTACTAGAATAAACTTTTAGAACCCATAGGATGTATGGAACTTTGCTCTATTCAAGTTCTAGTTTATGGCGAGTGTGTGAAAGAATTTTATGGAAATTTAAATCTTTCGAAAGGGAATGTTCTAGTTTCCAAGGTGTAAACACCCCATTTTTGCCCTAAGAAGGAATAATAATCAATTTTCAATTTTTTCCAATTTTTTTCAATTTTTCTTTAATTTAGCAAAAATAATAAAAATATTTAAAAAATAAAAATAAATAGGAAAAAAACATCAATTTTGAAAAATGATTTCAGAAATGGCAATAATAAATAATAAATAATTTTTACAAATTTTTGAAATTTCAAAAAATACAAAAAAATAAAAAAAATCGCATTGCATATATGCAATTTGCGAAATTAGAAAAATCAGGAAAGTGGGCTAGCCCAGTTGGTCCGGACCACGAGCTAAAGCGCACGCGAGGGGGGCTCAGTCGCAGGTTCGAATCGCAGGGGAGGCAGTTTCCGCGTTTTGTTTTTCTTACTTATCCAGGACACGTAGCAGCCTTTGATTGGCTGGAGGGAACCCACGCGTCGGGCGCGTGATCATCACCTACCTCGGGTTCGAGATCGCCGGCGAAGAGAAAATTCGAATTTCGGCCGTTTTGATTCGATTTTTCGCACAAATCCAACAGATCTTCAATAGAAATAAGATAAACATTATCTAATTGGATTCAAATCACAACAAATCAAAGGATTTACACAAATCGGAGTTGGTTTTTTTAACCAAAAATCCGATTAGCTTCGATCGGAGGAAATCCGAGCTTATCCAGCTCGGTTTCAAGTGCCTATAAATAGAGGAGGAGGGGAGGAAGCCAAATCACGAATCAGAATTGAGAGAAAGGGAGAAAAGAGTGCAAATCGGAGGAGACCCAAAATCGCGATTACCGACCGGAGTTGAACCACCACCAAGAGACGATCTGGGAGCAAACCACCACCACCATTGGATTCAGCACCGTCAAGAAGATAGGATTCGACACCTCACCCACGACGAAAGACCGCCGGAATGCCGTGAACGAGCATCCTCCGCCGTCGTGTCCGACCGACTCGACCCGCGCACCGACCCGGATCCAGGTAAGTCGAATTTTCCAGATTTTTTATTTTTTATTTTATTTTTTATTTTTTTCGAATTTTGTTTATTTATTTGTATTTATTTGATTTATTATTTGATTATTTATTTGTTGGTTATTTATTTAGTTATTTATTTGTTTATGTTTTATTTCCATAAGTAGGAAAATGTAGAAATTAGATTTTTAGGATTTAATAATGTAATAAAATAATAAAAAAATAAAAAAAATAATAATAAAAATGTAGATAAATAATAAAAATATTAGAAGAAGTAATAATAAAATTTTAGATTTCAAAATAGGATAAATAATAGTTTAGGATAAAATTTTTAACAAAAATTCAAAAATTATAAAAAATCAACAAAAATCATAAAAATAATAAAAAACTATGAAAATCATGAAAACTTAGAAAAATTATAAAAAAAAATAGTAGAAGAATCATAAAAATCATAAAAATAATAAAAAAGTCATAAAATCACAAAAATTTATAAAAAAAAAATAATAATAAATTCAAAAGAATCATAAAAATAAGTTTTTAACACTTAGAAAAAACCATTTTTCTCAAATAAATCCAAAATTGATGTTTTCCCTAAAAATCATTTTCAAAAATCAAATTAAAGCTTAGGCTTAGATTCTTTAGAAAAAAAAATCCCAAAAATGGTAAAAACATAAATCGAAAGAGATTTCAAAATTAAAATTTACAAACAAACTTAAAGTTTTCAGAAAAGCAAACTACGACTTGTTTGATCCTGAGTAGCAGGTACGTAGGCACCCATTCGGGTCAACCCATAAAATGAAATAAAAATCATTTTCTTGAAATAATTAAAAAAAAAACATAATAAAAAGTAACAGAAACAAAATAAAAAACACATTTCTAAAGAGGAACAATTTTAGGAGATTAGGTGGTAACCGTAAAGGTTTTAATAGGTTAGCCTCCGGACTTAGAAACTCTGGTTTTCCCTTTTCCTCTTTTCAAAAAACGAGAAGAGGAAATAACGACGACTAGTGGTCCAAATTAAGACTAATCCGCTCCTTTAGTCTTAATTCAATATTTCCCAACAACAGTTGGGTGGCAACTCAAAAATCAAACGAAATTCCTAACTCAAGTCGAGGATCTATATTAGATGAGCATAGGGTCTAGTCTAGATCGGATCAAGAATGGGAATGCAAAAAATTAGAATCGACAGGATGGCAACTCCGCTGGGGACCCATGCCAGTAGGCTAAGCCACCTGAATCTTCGAATTGTTCTCTTTAAATGTGCTTCAATTATTATTTTGTTACTAACTTTTCAGGAATTAGTTAGATTCTAGTTTCTTTGCTATGGGAGTTTGCATGCATACATATGTTTGTGTGAATAGATGCGGTCAAACCAGGACCGTCCTAGAAACCTAAGACGAGGAGCCATTGTGTAGGTTTCGGGCGAAGTGAGTTGATTCACCGTTCGGGACCGATTAGGCTACCCCACCCTATGCTTCGATATGGCCTGAGATCCATTTCTCCGAGAATGCGAGAGGTCATAGAGCTCGGGAACCAGTTAGAACCAACCTACTTGCATACATAACATCATGAGGGGTTGATAATTGATGACAATGTAATGGTTTGTTATTTTGTTCATGGAGTTCGAATTTGTTTCCCTATAATGCTTTCATAGTCTTGTTTGTAATTAGGCGATTTCTTGTTGTAAATAGATGGCTAGCACCGTAGTCGACCGTCTCCTCCGCAAAGAAATTCGGGTGTACAAACCTTTGGACCCAAAATTGGTACTGGACCTTTGGTTTACCTTATACAACCTAGAGGAGTAGGCCTTCATCCAGCAAAAGATCGGCCCCGTCCTCTCACTGACAAGGATAGAGGTGAATTTGCCTTTAGTCCGGGCCATGCTCCAATTATGGGAAATCGAGCCCACTGCTTTCTTTATCGGGCCGCATGAAATCACCCCTACGCTGGAAGAGTACACCCAGTTGCTACAGGCTCCAGCACTAACCGATCAAATCTATATGCCAGACCTAGAGGTCGGGTCAGTCGGTACCTTCAGCAGATTATTAGGCATCCGTAAGACAGCAGTCAACAAAGCCCTAGCAGACTGTAATGGATATTGCATACGAATGGATGATTTGGAAGCCTGGTTCATCGCCCGAGAGGACAATGGGGATAGGAAGGACACTCTATGTGGGGACCCCAAAACTTACAGATAGAGAAGGTTGAACGCTTTCATCTTGATAGCCTTCGCCACCATACTGTTCCCCACCGGGACCTTCTATATTCACTACCAGGTTGCAGAGCTGGTGACCCAATTCCTGGAGGGAAGATCTTACATCCCGGCTCTACTGGCTGAACAGATCCGGAATTTAAATTTCCTCAAGTAGAAGGGTCATGGGATCCTTCGCTCTAGCCTCAACCTCCTGTTAATATGGTTTGTAAGCCACCTCAAGTGCTTCGAGCTGAATATGGTCCGAAAAACCCTAGCCCAGCAGGTAGATCTTGTAGACTCATGTATAGAAAAGGTAAAACTACCCGAAGACCTTACCAGCCACAATTGGGTAGAGCTGCTTAGGAGCTTCAGTGCCGAAGATATTCTATGGACAGCCAGGTGGAGTTGCTGTGACAAAATCATCTTGACCTACAGTAACTTCCAAGCCGTGCCTTTAATCGGAATCAGCGGATGTATCGGATATCACCCCAACTCAGTGGTCCGCCAGTTTGGTACTATCCAAGACATAGTTTATCGGCCCTCGCTGGGAGCAGTCACCTTTGAGTATCAAGATCCGAACCTGTTGGTAGCCGAAAAGTTTGCTAAGCTGGCAGAGGTCAAAGCACTTTGGGAAGCCAGAATTGAAAGCCCGAATGTGGACCTCGGGGAGTTAGATGGCGAAGTGGGAAAACACCGAGCCACTAGAGAGTTTGTAATCCACCAGCTATACCAGATAGGGGAAAGAGCATATCGGGTTCCAGACGTCACCCAACCAAGACCAGACAAGATCAATCCAGAGACAGAAATATACCTAGAACAAGTCAAGGCCCGAATGGAGGTATACTTCGAAGCTGCAAATCATAAGAAAGACATCTGGAAGGGACGTTTCAAGGAATCCGACCAAAGGAACAAAGCCTTGGAAGCACAATTGGAAAAGACCTAAGCTAAAGTCAAAGAATTAGAAGCTGTCATCAATGGGAAGTCTGAGCCTCCACAACAGAAGACTAAAAGAGCTAGGAAATAGATCATTATTTGTAATCTTTTATTTTGATTATCGAACTCCAAAATTTTCAATATGAATAAAAGTAAAGTTTCAATATTACATTGTCAATCAGTTGTCAACCCTTTTATTTTTAGCATCCGCGTGACACATGCATATCATTCTTGCATTCATGATACTAAAAATAAACAAAATGCGCGATCCAGGTATCAAAATAGCTTCCAAGCAACCGAACCCTCCTAGAAGTCCAGTTCTCACGCGCTCAAGAACAAGAATGGCCAACAGTAGTGACAACCGCAACAACGCCAATGCTGAAGCTGCCTCGAACTCTAGGATCATGTCCCTAGAGCAAACAGTCCAACAACTGGCTGCCCAGGTTCACCTCTTAACTGAAAGCATCGGCCTCCTACGCAACACTCAGCCAACCTAGGAAGAGTATTCAGGGGCCAGAAAGGGGAAAGCAGTAGAGGGACAGCCTCCGGAATATGAAGAGATCAATTCCCACCTTAACCCGGCCTTTGAATATGAGCCAAAGGTCAACCAGGAGCCGACCTCTGATGACCTGAAAAAGGAGATGGAAGAGAGGCAGAAGGAGATGGAGAAGCAACTCTTCCAGCAGCTCCATGACAAGATGAAAACCATTGAAGGCCCTGATGGTTTTGAATAGGCCGGAATCACCAATCTGCCAACATAGAGGGAAGAGATATACCCTGAAAAGTTCAAGACCCCAGTGTTTGAAAAGTATGACGGGACCGGCTGCCCCAAAATGCATACCAAGCTATATGCCCAGAAAATGAGCAAGTATGCTCAATACGACCAACTCATGCTCCAGACATTCCAAGACAGCCTCACAGGCCCTGCACTAGTCTGGTATGCCCACCTGGACTTCAACATTGTTAACACTTGGGAGAAGTTAGCCCGGGCATTTTATGACCAATATAAGTTCAATATTAAAGTCGCCCCATCCGTAATCAACTTGGGGAGTCTCCGGAAGAGACATGCTGAGCCGTTCAAGGAGTATGCTCAGCGCTGGAGAGCCCAGGCCGCCAGGGTAGCAACCCCGATATCTAAGAAGGAATTGACATCCATATTTGTCAATACCCTGGACAAGACCTACTTTTCACACCTGGTAGGCCAGACCTCATCCAGTTTTGCAGAGGTAATGGCTGCGGGATGCAGGATTGAGAATGCCATCACCACCGGTAGACTCCAAACAATGGAGCCCCCTAGGGTCACACCGACACAAAGGCCTTTAGGAGGAAACAAAGCTAAAGAGTCCACTGTCAGCACAGTCCACTCCGATAAGGCAGAAAAATCTGGGACTCGTATGACATTCCAGACCACGAATATCCCAGCCCAACAACCCACGACAGGTCACGCCCAAGCCGCCAGGGCCCCAAGGCAGTTCACTCCAATCCCTGTACTGCTCAGTCAGGTCTTCGCTCACTTGAGGGCAGACAACTTGATCAGTTTTGAGCTCCCCAATGACCGGTACAGGCCTAAGAACTTCGACTCAAACCTCAAATGTGACTACCACATGGGTCAGGAGGGGCATTCTACAGATAGGTGTTGGAGGCTCCGGCACAAGATCCGAGACTTAATTGATGCAGGCATCATCCAGCTGGATTTCGTGAACGCCCCAGCACCTAATATCAACACCAACCCACTGCCCAATCACAAGCCCACCATTAATATGATCACATCTGAGGAGTCGACTCCCAAAAAAGCCCCCAAGCAGAATCCGACGGAGCAGCAGAAGATGCAATCCCACCAAGCTCCAGAAGAAACACCAAAGGCACACATTAAAAGAAGGTGGTTAGCCGGAGACCCAACGGTCAGCACTTTGGGAGAATCAAATGGGAGGTTTCAGTATTTGGTAAACTATTCTTATATCCCGACTGAGTAGGGGCCGCCTAGTGGATGGGGGCCGGAATTTGAGAAGGAAGACAACCCGTCAAAGGAAGAAGGGAAGACTATCAACATGATCAACTCTCATCAGAAGCCCAGAGTTATACAGTGCTATGAGGGACAATCAGTTAAGGTACAAATCCCAAGAAAAAGATATGTATTCAATGTCCCGATATCGATAGAGAATTACAAGGCTGCACCGTTCGACTATCGGGCCCTCGAGCAAGAGCAACCTCCTATAGTGGGAGGCATCACCCACTCTGGGAGATTATACGATCCAAAGTATAAAAGCCCGACTGAAGAACCCAATGTGGAAAAAGGAGAAGAAGAGGAAGGGGGGCTTGCTGCTTTTACAAAGATGGTCAAGGCCAGTGAATACAAGATCATGGAACAATTAAATAAAGTTCCAACACAAATATCGCTCATGGGCCTTCTCACAACGTCCGAGCCCCACAGGGAAGCACTCTTTAAAGTGCTGAAGAGGATTCAGGTCCCGGAAGGTATCGCTACAGACAAGATAGGTCACGTGGCGGACTCCATCTTTACAATGGACCAGATAGCCTTCTCTCCGGAAGAACTAGGAGAAGAGGGAGACCAACATACCAAACCACTGTTCATAGTGGTTAGGTGCAACGACACCATTGTCTCCCGGGTACTCATTGACAACGGATCATCCCTCAACGTTTGCCCATTGGCAACGCTCGATTTATTGGGGTTCGATCCAAGCAACATAAAACCTAGCTCCACGGTGGTCAGAGCCTTCGACGGGTCAAAGAGAGACACAGTGGGAGAGGTGAACCTACCGGTGGAAATCGGCCCACAAGTATTCCACATCTCCTTCCAGGTCCTCGACATCCTAAGGTCTTTCAACTTGCTTTTAGGACGACCCTAGATACATGCTGCTGGAGCCATACCCTCTAGTCTCCACCAAAGGGTCAAGTTCATTGCAAGCGGGCAGATAGTCACGGTACTGGGCGAGCAGGATTACGCCATATACAAAGAGACTGCCATACCTTATATTGGGGAAGAGGGTTCAGAAGACCTGGGGCTGCAGATTTTCAATGAAGTGAACATGGTGACCAGTAAGGAGGGCCATCAGTTTAAAGAGGGGTAGCACGGGACATTTGGACTGGGGTACATTCTTAGCACTGCAGAAGAAGCACAAACAAAAGGTGTCAAAGGCATAATGAAGGGGAAGTTTATCGACACCCAGATGTTTATCCCACCTCTCCAACAATCTTTCTGAAAGGCAAACATCGTTCAAGAGCTTCGGATAAATGAAGAGGACGACAGCAAAGGGAAATCAACCCCCCGCACGTCTAACCAGCATCCGATTCTAAACAATTGGTTTTGTTATCCTATCAGTAGCGCTAGGTTAGCTCAAAAGTAGAGAAAAATTATTAAACAAATTTTATTGAGACTCTTTATCAAATTCAATTGCAGTTTGTTTTCTTCTTATATATATGCTTTCATTTTATGTTACTCAGATCTCCTACCATCGAACGTCAGGGATATTTCGCGCAGGTAGAAAGTAAAAACGCTGATATCGTTTCCAACGCTGTTGGGTCAGTTGTTGAAGGCAATATCTTAGACCACGAAATAATACAAGAAAATTGGCTAAAACATGAACAAAGCAGAATCTCGATCGACGAGCCTGTGGAGACAGTAAATCTAGGAAGCATGGAAAACCCTAAGAACCTCAAAATCGGGACTAGTTTGAGTGCCAAGCAAAAACGCGAGATAACCGAGCTATTAACGGAATATGCAGATGTGTTTGCCTGGTCATATGGTGACATGCCAAGGCTAGACCAGTAAATAGTAGTTCACAGACTTTCCACAAGGGAAGATGTCAAACCTAAAAAAACAAAAATTGAGAAGATTTAGGCCTGACATCTTACTAAAAATCAAAGAAGAAGTCAAGAAACTGCTAGAAGTAGGGTTCATTAAAGTATCCGACTACCCAAAATGGGTAGCAAATATAGTCCCCGTCATGAAAAAGAACGAAAAAGTACGCGTATGCGTAGACTTTCGGGACTTAAATCAAGCCACACCAAAGGATAACTTCCCCCTACCTCATATTGATGTTCTAGTAGACAACACTGCGGGAAACCATCTCTTCTCATTCATGGACGGCTTCTCAGGATATAACCAAATAAAAATGGCTGAGGAAGACAAAACCAAAACGACTTTCATCACAACGTGGGGAACTTTCTGTTACAAAGTCATGCCCTTCGGTTTGAAAAACGCCGAGGTAACATATCAGAGAGCCATGGTCGCAATACTTCACGACATGATGCATCGAGAGGTTGAAGTATATGTCAACGACATGATAGCCAAATCCAAAAAAGGAGAAAGCCATATAGATATCCTGAGGAAATTGTTTAAACGACTGAGAAAATTCCAGCTCAAGTTAAACCCAGAAAAATGTACTTTCAGGGTCACAACGGGGAAATTATTAGGATTTGTCATAAGCCAGGAGGGCATTAAAATCGATCCTGACAAGGTAAAGTCCATATCAGAATTACCTTCCCCATGCTCTGTTAAAGAAGTAAGAAGCTTATTGGGAAGATTAAATTATATATCTCGTTTTATCTCACAGCTCACCGACAAATGCTGGCCACTATTCCGTCTGTTGAAGAAGAACGCCACAATAGAATGGGACGATGAATGTGAAGAAGCATTCAGGGCAATCAAAGACTACCTTATAAAACCTCCAGTCTTGATAGCCCCGAAACAAGGAAAACCCTTATTCCTATACCTCACTATACTCCCTGAATCCATGGGATGTGTGCTGGAGCAGAAAGATGAAGAGGGAAGAGAGCGTTCCATATATTATCTGAGCAAGAAGTTCACAGATGGGGAACAGAGGTACTCAGAGGTGGAGAAGACGTGTTGTGCTCTAATTTGGGTCATGCATCGGCTAAGGCAATACACCCTTTACTACCATATCGAGCTGCTGACAAGACACGATCCCTTTAAATACTTGGCAGAGAAACCAGCCTTGATAGGGAGAATCTCTAAGTGGCAAATGCTCCTATCTGAGTTCGACATCACATACATAAATCAGAACTCGATGAAAGGGCAAGCCTTAGCCGACCAATTGGCGGAACACCCTGTCGAGACAGATTCCCAAGAACTACAGGCCCAATTTCCGGATGAGAATATATTGACAGTGGAAGATAGGCCGGTAGAAGACTTTAGGATAGAGCAGAACCCGAATGAAAACTGTTTTTTGATGGAGCTGCCAATGTATTTGGTTGTGGGGTTGGGGCAGTATTGATATCCCCGGACGGCACTCAATTCCCTACAGCGACGAGACTTACATTTCCCTATACCAATAACATCGCAGAATATGAAGCATGTATTCTCAGCCTCAAAATGGCCTACCAAATGGGAATCCGCGAGTTAGAAGTATACGGGGACTCGTCGCTCATCATACTACAGACAAGAGGGGAATACAAGACTAGAGACCCCAAACTGGTACTGTATCATCAACACTTGACAGAGCTAATTGAAGAATTCAAGATAATCACTTTCACATACATCCCGAGAACTCAAAATCAGTTCGCAGATGCACTAGCCACACTAGCATCTATGATCCAGATAACAGGGGGAGCCGAAGTTCAACCGATGAAAATAGACATCGAAAGTCGGCCCGCCTACTGTTTAACCGTTAAGAAAGTACAAGATGACAAGCCCTAGTATCACGACATCAAGACCTTTCTCCAAGAAGGTAAATACCTCGAAATAGCTAGCAAGAATGACCAAAGAACACTCAGAAGGTTAGCAAGCCATTTCCTATTAAGTGGGTCCATACTTTACAAGAGATCATTTGATACCACCTTGTTGAGATGTGTGGACGAAAATGAAGCATGCGAACTGATGAAGAAAGTACATGAGGGAGTATGTGGACCTCATATGAATGGCAACATGTTGGCCCGAAAAATCATGAGGTTAGGATATTATTGGTTGACCATGGAATCAGATTGCATAAAATATGTCAAGCACTGTCATCTGTGTCAAGTCTACGCAAACTGGATAAATGCTCTGCCTAACGAGCTACACTTGTTATCAGCACCATGGCCTTTCTCCATGTGGGAAATCGACATAATAGGCCCGATCACTCCGACAGGATCTAATGGCCACAGGTTCATACTGGTAGCGATTGATTACTTCACCAAATGGGTCGAAGCTTCATCATATACCAATGTCACAAAAGGGGTAATAATCTGCTTCTTGAAAAGGGACATAATAGCCCGATATGGAGTTCCTGAGTCCATCATCACCGACAATGGTACTAATCTTAATAACAAATCGATGACAAGTTTATGTCAACAATTCCATATAAACCACAGAAATTCAACTCCCTACCGAACTCTAATGAACGGGGCAGTAGAAGCAGCTAACAAAAATATCAAAAAGATCATCGAGAAAATGACAACAACTTACAAAGATTGGCACGAAATGTTACCGTTTGCTCTTATGGCTTATAGGACTTCAATAAGAACATCTACAGGAGCTAGCCCTTACTCATTGGTATATGGTACAGAAGCAGTGCTACCAGTTGAAGTTGAAATACCATCATTCAGAATCTTGTCAGAAACTCAGTTAACCGAATCAGACTGGGTAAAGAAGAGGCTTGATCAGCTGAATCTGATTGATGAAAGAAGACTTACCGCATTATGTCATGGCCAGTGTTACCAACAAAGAATGGCCCGAGCATTTAACAAGAAGATGAGACCTCGATACTTCAAGGAAGGGGATCTAGTGCTAAGGAAAGTTCTCCCAAATGCCCAAGACTCTAGAGGGAAATTTACCCCAAACTATGAAGGCCCTTATATAGTGAAAAAGGTTCTGTCAAGAGGTGCTTTGATATTAACTCAGATGGATGGTCCAGAATTGAGAGACCCCATTAACACAGATGTTGTAAAGATGTACTATCCTTAGGCAAGGGAATTGAAATTTTGCCAATGTTTATGAAAGCCAATGTTCGATATAAATTTCGTTGAGTCAAGTTTTTACTTTTTGCAAGCAAAGTTAATATCCCTGAACGATCAACAATCCCAATCAGTTCTCATCACAACAAATATTCTTAAACACATTACCTACCACTTCACCAATGAAAGATAAACACTAAAATGATAATGAATCTTAATATAGTTTGTGATATAATTCTATCTACTTTTGAGCATTAGAACTGAATGCATTAGTAGGATAACATTACCATCAAAAGAGCCATGTGCATAAAGAAAGGGAGCACAACACAATTTTCAATCCCGTGCCAAGATAAGAAGAAATGAAGCAGAAGTAAACCAGCCCAAGGGTTCGGTTGTTTGGTGGCTATCCACGATAAACTGGTAAGCATATTAAAATAAATAATTATCATCATATCATGAAAGGCATCACATCATTTAGCTCAGTCAGTAGAAAGCATATTCAGAAGCATAAGATGAGTCAGCCCATAGTTGGGCACTTGTCTAAACATTCCTTTTAATAGGGTAATCAGCCCAAAAAAGGGGTACTTCCCTAGATCTTTTCTAAGGTCAGCCTATAAAGGCATCTTTTTAAGATATCATTTTTATCTTAGGTTAGTCAGCCCAAGATGGGCACTTTCCTAAACATCCTCTCTAAGGTTAGCTCATAAAAGGCACCTTTTTGAGATATCATTTTTATCTTAGGTTAGTCAGCCCAATATGGGCACTTTCCTAAAAAGTTGTTCTCAAGGTCAGCTCATAAGGGCACTTTTTGAGACAACTCTATCATAGGTTAGTCAGCCCAAGATGGGCACTTTCCTAAAAATCTGTTCTCAAGGTCAGCTCATAAGGGCACTTTGAGACAGTTCAATCAATTTTATCATAGGTTGGTCAGCCCAAGATGGGCACTTTCCTAAAAAAAGGTTGTTCTCAAGGTCAGCTCATAAGGGCACTTTTTGAGACAACTCTATCATAGGTTAGTCAGCCCAAGATGGGCACTTTCCTAAAAATCTGTTCTCAAGGTCAGCTCATAAGGGCACTTTTTGAGACAGTTCAATCAATTTTATCATAGGTTAGTCAGCCCAATATGGGCACTTTCCTAAAAAGTTGTTCTCAAGGTCAGCTCATAAGGGCACTTTTTGAGACAACTCTATCATAGGTTAGTCAGCCCAAGATGGGCACTTTCCTAAAAATTTGTTCTCAAGGTCAGCTCATAAGGGCACTTTTTAAGACAGTTCAATCAATTTTATCATAGGTTGGTCAGCCCAAGATGGGCACTTTCCTAAAAATCCGTTCTCAAGGTCAGCTCATAAGGGCACTTTTTGAGACATCCTACCATAGGTTAGTCAGCCCAAGATGGGCACTTTCCTAAAAATCTATCTTAAGGTTAGTCAGCCCATGAGGGGCACTTTCCTAGATTCTCCTGATTAATCAGCTCTTGGGGCACTTTTCGGAAATATTCTTCCAAATAGTTACTAGTTTAACAAGATGCTTCTGTTGACAGGTAGCCAGCTCATAAGGGCGCTTCCTAAGTAAATTTTCTTTCCAAGGTTTCTAGTCTAATAAGACGCTTCCTATCATCATTTCTTCCACACAATGCTTGAGGTGTTTTCTATCGCCAATTAGTCAGCCCATAAAGCACTATTTGGGGAGGGAACATTACTCTAAATTGTTAGGACCATCTTAAATCTTGGGATTATTAGCTCTTGGAGCATTTTCCTACCAAAAAACCAAATGTCAGGTAACCAGCCAAACCAAGGTGTTATCTATTTAAGAGACCAAAAATGGCGTCTTCCTTTTAGTCTTTATATTTAATATAAAGATTATCTTCTCCATATATTTCAATACATTGACCCTTACCTCTTTGCAATCAATTCTATAAAGAAGCTTGATATCTTACATATTACTTGATAAATTTCATCCCTTAGAAATCCATAAAGAACCATTAGTAGAAGTCTCTAGAGAAAAATATGATAGTCGTGACTCTTTAGCCCTTTGAGAGTTTCCTTAACTTAACCTAATCATAATGATACGTTTAATGCATAAACTTCTGTCAATTTACATCTTTGATAAGACTATAGACCTCCTTTATTAAATTAAGGGTAAGTGTGTATAGGGGTGGAGGCTTTATGATCTTATTACCTCAAGATGCAACTTAGGACAAATTCTTATTTCTTGAAGGGTAAGTCTTACCTTCTCTATATTTAATGCAGGAAAGTGCACCTATCAGTTGTATAGTATAGAAATTTGAGTACGGATGCTGTCTTATTAAGACTACAAGTTTTAATATTGACTTTTACTCTATTATCTAACTAGCAATTTTTTAATACATTTAATAAAAGTAAAAATCTTTAACTAATTAACTACAAGACTCTAATCTATTACAAAAGCAAGGTAACAATAAATTAATTTCAAGAATGCATATCTAAATATTTCTTCCCTAAGAATTAATCATGCAACTTGTTAAAGATCATTCAATTCCATCTTTAATTTTGGTGGAATTTTGGTGGAGTTCCTTAAGTGAATTAGAAACTTTCTCAAGTTTACTAATCTTAATCCTAAGATATTTAACCAAAACCTCTTCTTAATCAATTTTCTCAATATTACATTAAAGATTTATGAATTATTTTATTAAGTTAATCCTAATTTGGAAGAATTATTCTCTCTTATCTCTAAGATCACATGTAATTCTCTTCAATTATGTTTAAATCTAATCACACACAAGATTTCTTAATCCATATACATAATATCAAATAATTGAATTAATACCCTAGAAATATCAACTCAATTCAAATAATGAACACATGATTAAACAAAAAACTTAAATACTTCATTGAATTCAAGAAGAAAAGATAAATTATATGATGATTCTAAGTTCTATAAGTCTAGATACTAAAACTCTAAGCTCTAAACATAATGTTCAAAGAAAATTGAAAGAAAAAAAAAACATGAATCTAAAAACTCCTTGTATCCAAGTGATCTTTACTCTTGAAGTTGTAAAAGTTGCTCTTCAAAGTCTTATCGGGTCTAAGAGTCTCTCTATTTTCGTGTATTCCCTATTTGATCTAAGGTTTCTTTTTTTTTTCCTTTTATAGTGCATGCAAATAGTATAAAAATAACTTTGATACAACCTCTTAACACGGTCATGTTTGGATCATAGCATTATCCATCTTTTAATGTCAACACAACCCTGACATAGTCATGTCAATCGAATCATGTCATCCAACATAATCTACCTTAATATGACCATGTTGAACTTTCTTTTGAATATGAGTGTTACACAACTTATTGACACAATTGTGTCTCTTGCTCATGTTTCTCACCAATTGCTTGTTCATATAAGCACATTCTTGACATGATCATGTCAAATGATTATGTCAAGTTTCAAATGCCTATAATTTCTTCAATTTAACTCCAAATCAAGTAACACTTTATTCATTTTTCTCTTTTTCTTCTCAATTATTCATCAAAAGCCTAAAACCCTAAATTTTTATCTAATTAAGTACCAAATTTCACTAAAACACACCTCAAATCATCAAAGTTCTATAAGAATTTATCAACAAATTTATGCAAGTTAGCATCTATTAGTATTCTTCTATTTTCCTTCAATATTCAAGATTATGCTCACTAAGTTATCACATATGTTCTTCTCGATGTACATAATATTAAGATTGTGTCTAATATCTAATTCTTACCAATACAACAATTTGAACAAAATACTTTTCTTATACCAATTCGTACCATCATTATTTTGCTAACACCTTAGCCTATCAAAAGTCTCACCTAAAATTACATTCTCATATTAACACAATTGTATTAGAATTTCTTCATCGCTAAAGTACCTTAGATTTGTTATCCCATCAAAGTGTGGGCTAATCCAAATTTCAAGATTGACGAGTAAGGACAAGAATAATAAAGGAAGTGATGAATCAAATTGAAAGATAAAATCAAAGTGTGGAGACCAAAAATGGAAGTAAAACCCTAAGATTTTGATATTACATAATGTAGAAGTCTAAGATAGTGTTATGCTAATGTTTTTTGTTGGTGGTTAAATAGCCTATAAGAAAAGAAAATTTAAGCTATGGGGGGTACTAGAGGTTATTTTAGCATTACCACTCCAATACCTAAATTAGTGTAAGAATTACAGATAAAGTGTTTAAAATCGGTAGAAAAGTCAAGAGAGTTCAAAGTCCTTTACGCAATAGTCTCAACTTCTATTTATAGGGGTTGGGATCGATCTTGATATTGTAAGTGCATTCATACTCAAGATTCCTTCCAGATTTCGTAGAGAGTCTATCTTTAACTAGCTTCTTTCCTTATCTGTCTCAAGATTTTGGGGTGCATACATCAAATGTGATTTGGAGATCGACACATACCCAATTGGTCCTTGAAATTTTTGTGCTGTGGAGATCTACAAGAGCCAATCTAGGCACATAGAGCTCGAATAAGAGCCTAAATAGGTCATATTAGGCCTTGGAGGTCCATGCTTAAAAAGCTTTATCAACGGATGGTGAATTCAATTATAGGGCAAACTATAACACTCAAGAACTTAGGAATATCCTTGAAGCACACATTTTGTAAGCACAAAATAAACTAAAATAAAATAAGTATAGACCAATTGACAATGTTAAAAACAATTATATTAAATATAGCAAACTTAGGCAATTAAACTAGAACTTGATAAATTAAAATATTTTCGATACTAGTCTTAATAGATACATATCGCTATGTATCCTAATCTAATTATTCTAAAATTGAATTCGAATTCAATAAATTAAAGTCCTCATCTATCAAGTCAATTAAGAAATATCCACTAATATTTCATGCATACATGGCATATTTCAATTTTGCATGCATGCAAAGGTTTCCCCATTCTCACACTCATTAGTCTTGTTATTGAGACAACTCCCCATAACTAAAATTGCTGCCCTTACTCTTAAATTATTCAAATAAAAAGGGGTTAAGAAAAAAAAAATCAACCCTAGTGCTCTTATTTCTCTTCAATCTCACTCCTTCTTCTTCTCCTTCCTTGACATCTCTCTCTCATCTCTCATCTCTCATTCCCTCTTGTCTCCCCCTCATTTCCACTCAAACTTCCACATTCCTCTTTAATTTCTTGTGTATGGAAGAAGTAAATCCAATAGATTAGCTCACTAAGAAGGCCACTTGATCATTAAGAAGAAGAAAACCAAGAACATTCCCAAGAACATAAGGTAAACTCTAACTACAAGTTCTACTTTCATAATACTTGCAATTTTTTATGCTTACTAGTGTAAAATCATTTCATGGTAGCTTAAACTTATCATCCATAAGCTCAACAATTTTGTAATTCAAGTCCATGAATGAAGTTCTTAGGTGTGCACATGTATAAGGATGATGATTGAATACGAAATCTAGGAGAATGAATGTTTAGGCATGTAGATTAAAAGGAAATCATGGAAATTGCTTGCACCCTTTTTTTTAATCTTTAGAAAATGCCATTTCATAGCATGCATGTTGCTATAGTGTTCTCGTTTAAGTTAGAATTACATATGCATGGTCCCAACTTGAATAAAAATGATGAAATATAAAGCTTTGTAGTGTGATAGTTAGTGGAAATGTATGATTTGTAAGCTTAACGAAGAATTAGCTTGGTTTCCATGTTTTTAGCAATCTGACTAGACCTACAAATTAGTGTAAACCAAATTATTTAAGTCTCAAATAGGTTAATGTGATGTTTAGGAGTGATTCTAGCAACCTCAAAATTTTTAGTGCTAGATGATCCTCATGTTTCGCATCTTCAAATACACTAGTCCACTTATTCATCTTAACATTAATTTCTACATCGCCATCTATATCATCATCCATTAAATCAACATCATTGTGCCTTGTGTCTTCCAATATCTCATCATCCACTTTGTCATCAAATGTTAAAGCAACATTCTTAGTATTATCATCCACGATCGTAAGAAAATCTAAAGTTGAAACATTAGTTTGCCTTGAAATTTTGTAATACCTGAAAATATTATTTATTGATTTATTTAATATATGTATTATCACAAAGAGCTAAGGATGAGGATGGAATTTTAGAAAGTTTGAAAGGGCAATTTGGACATTTCGCGATGACGAGTATTTAATCCCAGGTGACCCAATGTTCCTCCTTTTCACTCCCTCACAGTGACATAATAGACAAACCAAACACTCTTGATAGGAAACCTAGAGACGAAAGGAAAAAGGAGTGACTAAATTCCAAAGACAAAAGGTAAGGAATTCCATACGAATTTCAATTTAGGATTTATGGAATTTGGAATTGATGAGTGTCGTTTCTTCATACAGAAAACAAAGCTTGAGAAAAGACGATAGGAGAACAAGAATCAATAACTCAAGGTTGCGATTTATGGAATTGTTGATGTAAGTACAAAAATCCTTAAAATATAGATGCAATTGCGTATTTTAGAGATATAATTGAGCTTAGGAATAAAGAGGATTGAAATCTGGAAAATTTAAAGTAAAAGAAATAGGGTTCGTGGAGATTGCCAAGGGTAACACGGCCTACCAACACGATCGTGTTTCAACCATGTTGAATTCGAAAGTTGTACTAAAAGATACATGACCTCCCAACACGGTCGTGTTTAGACCGTGTTAAGTGAGAAAGTTACAGCGAGAGATACACGGCTTCTTAACACAGTCATGTTTCGACTATGTTGAGTCAAGGGTAATACGGCCTCCTAACACAATTGTGTTTCGACCATGTTGAATGAAGAACACAACCTCCCAACACGGTCATTTTCCAACCGTGTTGAAACCAAGTTTTACACAGAAAGATACACGACCCCTAACACGGTCATGCTTTAGCTCGTGTTGAGCAACATGTTCCCCAAGATGGCCGTGCTGAATAAAGTATAACTCAATTATATATTTATTTAACTTCAAATTAAACTAATTTCCATGCAACCTAGATAGCTAGTAAGGCCTTAGAGAAATTAAATGAATAGGGTTAAGAAAGTTAAGAATTAATATTGATCGTAGATTAAGTACTAAGAAGAGCTTGTTGTTTGTACATATTTCCATTTAAATTAAGTCTAAGACCAGGAAGTGCTTAAGGCTAGGATTTAAGGTACATGTAACTTGTGTGTTGATTTGTGATTGTTTAAGTTAGCCTATATATAGAACTTGATTTAATTGATGAATTGGATTAAGTGTTTAAGTTGTATGTTGTATGTGTTTGGCTCGGCCTAAGGGCTCGTAGTGGCAGATCCCTAGGGAGCACCCCAATGATCTTTGTGTGACGTTATCCCTAGTGGAGTCGTGCTTGGAAATTATCCGGGCTGAATGTTGATTAAGTTATTTAAGTAAACATTGGTGTGGGGCCTGTAGTGGCAATTCCCATCACCGGGTTTAAGTGGACATGGTTGTGAGGCCCTTAATGGCATTTCCCATCACCAAGTTTAAGGATTAAGGGATCATGGGTATAGTGCCCATAGTAGCAGTTCCCATCACCAAATCATGCTCCAGTGTGTTAAGTGTGTTAAAGGGTTCATGAGTACCCTGTTGATTCTTGTGGACCTAAATGTATTAAGGAAATGGTTGTTTGTGTTTAAGTACTGCATAACGTGTGTGACACTTGTTTATGTTTGTTCATGCCTGTATGTTTGTGTTATACGTACTAAGCATTAACTCACCCTTTGGGGAACATTTTTAGATGCAAGCGTTGAGGGAGATGAGAACCTAAAAGATGACTTAGGTTTAGGTGAGCTACAAAGAGAGGAAGACGAAAATTTACATTATTATTATGGTGATTAAGTTTTAGGAGATTTATGTTATTTAACTGTAACAGACAATATCTTTTGAGAATATTATTTTGGTGTTTAAAGACTTCTACTGCGTTAGAGGTTTGATATGGTTTAATTTAATTATCAGATCAGGAGTCGAAAGGGTTGCTAAGCGTGATAACCCCAATGAGGTGGAAGCTCATAACCCATAGCCACAAGGGGAAAGAGGTCAGATGGCTGAAGATACAGTTCAGCTACTGCATACTGTGAACCACCTAATGGGACTATTGGCACAACAACACCAAGCCCCAATGTCCCATAGCACAAAAATGCCAATGAACCCATCAACTTTAATAGGCTCATAAGAGTAGCTAAGGAATTTAACCCCAAAGTGGAAGACCCAATCAAGGCAGAGGTTTAGGTATAGGAAATTGAGAAGACTTTTATTGCCTTCCAAATACTAGAAGATAGGAAGGTGAATTATGATGGATTTATGCTAAAGGGAACTACAGCAAAATGGTGAGCTTTGATTCCTAGGCTAGTAGGGAAAGGCATGAACTGCGTAGTGTTTAAAGAGTTGTTTTATCAAAGATACTTCCCCAACAACTCTAGAGACAGAATGGAGAATGAATACTACAACTATGAATAAGGGAATCGAACAGTGGAAGAGTATGAAGCAGAGTTAAATTGCCTCGTTTAGTTCCTTCTTGAAAATGTGCGTAATGATGATAGGTCCCAAGCTAAAAGATTCTTGAGAGGTTTAGAATTGGACCTATAACTTGCAGTAGGGGCCTTTCAGCTGAATACATATGCTAAAATGGTTGACAAAGCCAAGTACCTTAAGTAGAATAAGAAGATTATAGAAGAACAGAAGAGTCGTGGAGCAACAATAGCTTTGGGAAAAAGAGCTACTTCTAGTGGAATGGGGCAAAACAAGAGTAAGAGACATCACATGCTACAAAACAGAACACCGAGAGCTATAGCCCCTTCACTCTATATCAAAAAAGTTCCTTTGGCACTCACTGCAATAGGCCCAAATGTTAAATGTGCTAGATGTTATGGACCCCATAAGTTAAGAGAGTGCAGTTGGTCAGATGAGGCATATTTCTCTTGTGGGAAGACTAGGCACATTAGCAGACATTGCAGTGAAAGGTCAGTTCCCCTAATCTTCTATCATGTGTGCAACTAAAGGGGACATAAGGTAGTCAACTGTCCTCAAGGGAAAATTAGGAATCAAATAGGGCCATTTCAATAAGCAGCTAAACGTTTAGTGAAAGGATAGGAAGGTAAACCATAGGTAGGAGGTCTTAGACAAAGAGTTCCTACTAGGGTCTTTACCATTCACCAGCAGCAGCACCAAGATATTCCAAATGTCGACAATATTGCAGGTATGCTTCCAGTACACTCATGTAATGTATATGTGTTATTCAATACCAGTGCATCTATGTCCTGTGTGTTCGAGAATTTTATCTATAAATGTGCTTTAGATGTTGAAAATATAAATGACTACTTGGCTATTAATACTCCTTTGAGAGTAGGAGGAAGAATAAGTAGGGTATGCAGAAGAGTGAAAATAGAAATACATGATATGGTAATAGTGCCAGCAAACCTCCTAATATTAGAAATGATAAAATTTGACATTATATTGGGTTTCAACTGGCTGTCAAAATATCATACCACCATTGACTATCACAACATGGTGGTGTAGTTTAATATACCAAAGGATGGATATTTTGAATACAAGCTAGAAGTGCGGAGACCCACTAGATTGCCTACCTATAAGATGTGGGGAAAAAGTGTATTGGCAACTATATCTGCTGAAGCCAATGAAGAAGTTAGGATGGAAGGAGTATCGATAGTGAAGGAATTTTCTTATGTGTTTCCAGAAAATCTTCTAGGTTTAGCCCTAGCCAGGGAAATAGAATTTAACATCGACTTGGTACAGGGTGCAGTACCCATATTAAAACCATTCTATAGGATAGCACCAATGGAATTAGAAGAATTAAGGAAACAATTACAAGAGTTACAAGATTTTATAAGATCTAATGTCTCTCCTTAGGTTACACCAGTCCTGTTTGTAAAGAAGAAAGATGGAAGCATGGGACTCTATATAGATTACAGAGAGTTAAACAAGATCACAATAAAGAATAAGTATCATCTTCCTAGGATAGATGACCTGTTTGACCAATTTCAAGGAGCTTAGGTGTTCTCTAAAGTAGACTTGAGATCTAATTACCATCAACTTAGAATCAAAGAAGAGGACATCCAAAAAACAGCATTCCAAACTAGGTATGGGCACTATGAGTTTCCGGTAATGTCCTTTAGACTAACGAATGCACCAGCTGCATTCATGGATTTATTGAACAAAGTATTCAGGGATTTCCTGGATAAGTTTGTAATCGTTTTTATAAATGATATCCTAATATACTCTAAAAGCACTGAGGAGCATGAAGAACATTTGAGATCGGTATTGGGCAATTTACAAGATGAGAAATATGCCAAATTCAGTAAATGTGAATTTTGGCTGGAATAAGTAATCTTCTTAGGTCATGTGGTTAATAGGGATGTGATATGTATGGACCCAAAAAAGTTGAGAGCAATAGTAAACTAGCAGAGATCGAAAATAGTTACAGAGGTAAGAAGCTTCCTGGGTCTAGGAGGCCACTATAGGAGATTCGTATAAGAGTTTTCCAAAATAGCAACTCCTCTCACCAAATTGACAAAGAAGAATGTGAAGTTCTAATGGGATGACAGATGTGAAGCCAATTTTTAGATGCTCAAAGAGAAACTAGTGTCGGCGCCAGTTTTGACTTTACCTAAGAGTGGAGAAGAATTTACAGTGTATAGTGATGCCTCAATTCAAGAGTTGGGGTATGTTTTGATGCAAGGTGGTCAAGTAATAACTTATGCATCTCCACAACTAAAGTCATATGAAAAGAATTACCTAACTCATGACATAGAATTGATAGCTATAGCACTAGCTTTGAAGTTATGGAGGCATTACTTATACGGAGAAAGGTGTAAAATCTTCACTGACCAAACAAGCCTAAAGTACATATTTACACAAAAAGAGCTAAACATGAGACAGAGGAGATGGTTAGAGTTAATCAAATATTACGACTTGGAAATATAATACCATCCAGCAAAAGCCAATGTAGTGGCAGATGCCCTTAGCAAAAAGAAACAAGGTAATGTAGCCACTCTCGTCACTTCATAGAAGGAATTATTAGAAGACATGTGCAAAATAGAGCTAAAAGTTTTAACACAAAAAGTGGGAGCAAAAATGGCTACTTTAAGGATTCAACCAACCATAATGGACAAAATTAAAGCTGATCAGATGGAAGATAAGGTCATTCAAGAGATCAAGAGTAGAATGGAACAAGGCAAGGCACCAAAATTCAACGTAGATGCAAAAGGGACCTTAAGGTACAAAATGAGACTATGTATGCTAAGGGGTGCAGAATTGAAGAGAGAAATAATGAAAGAGGCACATCACTCTACCTACACAATACATCTTGGAAGTACTAAAATGTATAAGGATGTGAAGAGCTATTATTGGTGGAGAAACATGAAGAGAGAAATAGTAGAATATATAACCAAATGCCTCACATGCCAGCAAATCAGAATAGAACATTAGAGACCAGGTGGAGAATTATAGCTTATGGGAGCATGTGACAATGGACTTTGTTATAACCCTCGGAAATACAAAGGAGAAGCAAGATGCAATTTAGGTTATAGTGGACAAATTGACTAAGTTTGCTTTTTTCATACCTATCATAGTAGGATATAAATTGGAGAAACTAGCCCAGATATACATATAGGAGATAGTCAAACTGCATGGGGTGCTAGTGACAATTACTTCTGATAGAGACAAGATTCGTGAGCTGATTTTGGAATAGCCTACACAAAGCATTGGGTACCAAATTGAAATTCAGTACAACATTTCACCCACAAATAGATGGTCAATCCGAAAAAACTATACAAATATTGGAGGATTTGCTCAGGGCATGTGCACTAGACTTTAGAGGCAACTGGAATGAACATATACCTCTAGTAGAATTTGCTTATAATAATAGCTACCAGGCAACCATCCAAATGGCACCATATGAAGCCTTTTATGGAAGAAAGTGCAGATCCCTACTACATTGGGATAAAGTGGGAGAAGGACAGATGATGGGGCCGAAGTTAGTACAAGAAGCAGTCGACAAGGTAAAACTATTCAAGTAAAGAATGCAAATGGCCCAGTCTCGACAAAAGAGCTATCTAAATAAGAGAAGACACCCTTTAGAATTTCAAGTGTGAGATAAGGTATTATTGCGGATTTCTCAAACAAAGGGAGTGATCAAATTTAGGTTGAACGCAAAGCTAAACCTAAGGTATATAAGCCCATTTGAGATCTTAGAAAGAATAAGCACAGTGGTTTACAGGTTAGCTCTTCTACCAAATTTGGTTGAGGTACATGATGTATTCCATGCATCTATGTGGAGGAAGTATGTATCCGACCCAGATCAAATAGTGGCTTTGGAACCACTAAATGTACAGCTAAATTTGACATCTTTGAAAAGGTCAATCAAGATTTTGGACACTAAAGAACGGGTGCTAAGACGGAAAACAATCATTTATGTTAAAGTATAATGGACAAACTAAACGAAAAGGGAGGCAATGTGGGAACTAGAAGCAAAAATGAGAAGAAAGTATCCAAAACTCTTCTAGAATCAAGTACTTTCAAGGACCAAAGTTTTTATAAAGGAGGGAGAATGTAATACATGAAAATATTATTTATTGATTTATTTATTATATGTATTATCACAAAAAGCTAGGGACTAGGATGAAATTTTAAAAAGTTTGAAAGGGCAATTTAGACATTTCACGACAGGGAGTATTTAATCCCATATGACCTAATGTTCCTCCTTTTCACTCCTTTATAATAACATAGCAGACAAACAAGATGTTCTTAATAGGAACCCTAAAGATGAAAGGAAAAAGGAGCGACCAAATTCCAAAGAAAAAAGGTAAGGAATTCCATACGAATTTCAATTTAGGATTTATGGAATTTGGAATTGATGAATGTCGTTTGTTCATACAGAAAATGAAGCTTGAGGAAAGATGATAGGAGAACAAGAATTAATGACTCAAGGTTTCGATTTGTGGAATTATTGATGTAAATACAAAAATCCTTATAATATATATGCAATTATGTATTTTAGAGATATAATTGAGCTTAGGAATAGAGAGTATTGAGTTCTGGAAATTTTGAAGTAAAAGAAATAGGGTTCGTAGAGATTGCTAAGGGTAACACGTCCTACTAAGATGGTCATATTTCAACCGTGTTGAATTCGAAAGTTGTACCGAAAGATACATGACCTCCCAATACGGTCGTGTTTCAACTATGTTGAGTTAAGGGTAACACGGCCTCCCAACACAGTCGTATTTAAACTATATTGAGTGAGAAAGTTGCATTGAGAGATACACGACCTATTAACACAGTCGTGTTTCGACCGTATTGAATGAAGAAGAACACGACCTCCCAACATAGTCATGTTTCAACCGTGTTGAAACCAAGTTTTACATAGAAAGATATATTACCCCTAACACGGTTGTGCTTTAGCCCATGTTGAGCAACACGGTCCCCAACATGGCTATGTTGAATAAAGTATAACTTAATTATATATTTATTTAACTTCAAGTTAAACTAATTTCTACACAACCTAAATAGCTAGTAAAGCCTTAGAGAAATTAAATGAATAGGGTTAGGAAAGTTAAGAATTAATATTGATCTTAGATTAACTACTAAGAAGAGCTTGTTGTTTGTATAGATTTCCATTTAGATTAAGTCCAAGACCAAGAAGTGCTTAAGGCTAGGATTCAAGGTACATATAACTTATGTGTTAATTTGTGCTTATTTAAGTTATCCTATGTATGGAACTTGATTTAATTGATGAATTGGATTAAGTGTTTAAGTTGTATGTTGTATGTGTTTGGCTCGACCTAGGGGCCCATAGTGGCAGATCCCTAGGAGCACCTCAATGATCCTTATGTGATGTTTTCCCTAGTGAAGTCGTGCTTAGAAATGATCTAGGCTGAATATTGATTAAGTGGTTTAAGTAGATAAGGGTGTAGGGCTTGTAGTGGTAGTTCCCATCACCAGGTTTAAGTAGACATGGGTATGGGGCCTATAATGGCAGTTCTCATCACTAGTGTTTAAGTGAACATGGGTGTAGGGCCTATAGTGGCAGTTCCCATCACCAAGTTTAAGGCTTAAGAGATCATGGGTGTGAGGCTAGTAGTAGTAGTTCCCATCACCAAATCATGCTCCAATGTGTTAAGTGTGTTGAAGGGTTTATGAGTACCCTGTTGATGCTTGTGGACCTAAATGTATTAAGGAAATGGTTGTTTGTGTTTAAGTACTACATAACGTGTGTGACACTTGTTCATGTTTGTTCATGCATGTGTGTTTGTGTTATACGTACTGGGCATTAGCTCACCTTTCGAGGAACATTTTTAGATGCAGGCGTTAAGGGAGATGAGAACCAAGAAAATGACTTAGGTTTGGGAGAGCCAAAGAGAGAGGAAGACGAAGATTTACATTATTATTATGGTGATTAAGTTTTAGGAGATTTATGTCATTTAACTATAATAGACAACATCTTTTGAGAAAATTATTTTGGTGTTTAAAGACTTCCACTGCATTAAAGTTTTGATATGGTTTAAGTTATTATTTGAATTTTGAGGATATATGAAATGCTTTTATATAAGAGTTACAAGTTAAAGTGTATTAGAGTTGACTCAAATCCTTAACCTATTCTTGTGAGATAAGGACATGTAGCAGGCAGTAACGCGGCCCGAGTTTTGAGGCGTTACAAATTTCCTCATTGTAAGTTCATGTCGAGTAGAGCCAAGCCATGCCCCTTAGAAATAAATGAATATTGATTACATTAATGGGATACCAATATGCATTAAAGCAATCCTAATACAAACAGCAAACAAAACCATCTTCTTCTCAACCACAATGTCATGCAACTTTTAAGCCCTTCAATGTACTCTCTTGAAAGCTTATCATGCGTTATATGCTAAGTTCACTCCAACATCTTATTCATGTGAATAGTTACTAAATTTTACCTATACATACATCTATCACAATAGTATCATTATTATTTCACTATAATAGAGTTTCATGGCATATTAGTAGTCATATTACACTAAAAAGGCAGTGTTAACTAAGTGGAGAATAATAGTATATTAAATATTACAAAATAAACTATAAAATTTAAAAGCTATCCTAATTATAAATTTTAATGAAAAAAGATCAACGTTTCAAAAAGCACATCAAAACATTTGCCCATAGCTATTTGTTAAATGAATATACTACAAAATTAAAGATAAAAACATATAAACCAGCAATTGTTACAAATTGAAAGCACCTCACCAGAAGTAGGTGACTACCACAATTGGTTTTTATTATAAATATTTTTATTTCTATTCATTTAGTTATTTATTATAAATCCATATAAATTAGATATATTTAAGATACAAAGTAAAGAGAAATAAAACATATATAAGAATGTTTTCAAAATACCATCATAAGTAAGGAATGGAATGAACATAATTCATTTGAAAATATATATATATATATATGGACAATATTACATATAAAATATGACAATATTGCTATACCTTTTCATTTTGCAGGGATCAAGCCAAACTTGTAATGATAATTGTTGAACAAGTTACCAAACTATTAAAGATGGATGAAGTTTATTCAAATGATAATTACTTAGTTAGAATGCAATAGGAAAATTTATTTGATATAAGAGTAGCTTCTTTTTATTTTATGTTTTCAATTTTCAGCTATGTTTGGTGCCAGAAGCATTATAATTAAAGAGCATGATGTGGAAACCATGTTAATTACTTCTTTTATAGGCATTTTGTCAAATAGTTTAAGTGCATCATATAGCATTTGATTTTAGTGAACAATCTATATGAACTCCAAAAATGTAGAAACTTCAACATCTAAAGGTAATTTATGATGTGCTCAAGTCTAATTACAAGTACACAATGCAATTGGGGATTCAAGTACACAATACACAATCAAAAGGGCATGAAATAAAAATTGAAATTGTAACCCTAAAAATTGCATGGAAGGGATAGAAAAAAGGATGAACTAATTCCTCACCAAATATTACTCACTAGTTGGAATTATGATGGATTTGATGTTGTTGATATCACACACAACAAGGATCAAATCCCACTCACCACACTTCTATAAAGAAATGATAAGAGTTTCACGTAAAAATGGAGGTATCCCTCACGATTTTCAAGTTTGAAAAATAAGATGTCAAAAAGTCCCTTACAAAACCTAATTAGCAAGTATTTATACCCTACTCTAAACAAGGAAATTACAACAATGCCAAATAGTCAAAAACTGGTCCTATAAATCACTTGAAGAACTGATTCTCCATGTGAAAGAGAAGTGAAGATGGCCAATTGTTCTCAAGTAAAATGTAAATGAAATGAAGGTTAGTTCCTCTTGTCTTTGTAGGTTTAATTTGGTTCATAATGGACCATGATCCATTCACAAACCAATTGCTATTATGCTTGATCTTCTTCTTGAAAAAACCGACAAAAATGTACCTGCTAAAATATAAAAACAATTACTATAAAATAAATAAAGATAAAATGTGAATGCCTTGGTTCCCTCTGTTCAAATAAGATTCCTAATGCTAGATCCAGAGGTTTGATCCCCATCATTTCCTCGAGCCTCTGAAAGATTTGTCCTCAAATCTAATGGGTCTTTTCCTATATTGAAATCCCTTGTTTACATGTGCTTATTGCCATGAAGTCTTGAGTGCCCATTATTTCTGAAGATCTGTTCCTGGAATTTGTATACCTCAGCTAGAGACATAGGAGTCAAGATAACCTGTGCACCATCCTTCTGAAACACATAAGTGTTTCTAAACCCATCATGTAGCACCTTCCTGCTAAACAACCAAGGCCTACCCAATAATATATAAAAGGCACACATAGGAAGAACATCACAAAAAATTTTATCATGGTATCTATCTCCTATGCTGAAAGGCACCTTAGACCTCTATGTAACATGTGGACTACCCCGTTCATTCAGCCAATGTAATTTATAAGGATGTGAATGTAGACTAGTGACTAGTTGCAATATATTTACTAATGCAGCAGCTATGACATTAGTGTAACTACCACCATCTATGAAAAGAACACACAAGTTACCTAGAACCCGATAAGGCGTATAGAATAGGTTTTCCTTCTATACATCCCCTACATCTAGAGATATAGTCATGACCCTACACAACACATTAATAGATAGATATTTATCATTTCCTTTGTCTTCATGTATCTTAGCATCAGGATCATCAAAATACTCTTGTAGTACTATTGACAAATCTGTAGGCTTAACTACTTCTTCTTGATCATCCTCACTGTTTCCATCCATAACAGTCATAACCCTTTGTTGGGATACTGAGCAGCCATGTGTCCAAAACCCATACATTAGAAATATTTTATTTGACACATCTTTCCACCAGTTATCCCTAGCACTGTTTATCTACTATCAGCTCCAACAACCTCTTTTCCTTTTCCTGAAATTTCCCTCTCCCTATCAATAATAGATGTATTCTTGTCCACAATCTTATCATTTCCCCCTATTCCCTTTTGTTCACCCTACTGACCATCTGACTTATGAGGTTTGGTAAATGTTCCATACCTGTTACTCACTGCTCGAAAAGGGTTGGATCGCCTCTATCTCTCCACTTTCAAAGCTTACTGGATGGCCTCATCAAGTGTGTTATACCTCTAGAGTTCTACAATGTAGGCAATTTCATATTTTAATCCTAACACAAATCGTGCTAGGCTTTGTTCAAGAGGTTCAACTAACCCACATCTAATCATTAATGTCTCAAACTCCTATACATACCTGTTAACTATTTTGCCTCCTTGCCTCAGTGTTTGGAGACACATAAACAACTCCTGCCTATAATGCTTAGGTATAAACCTTTTTCTCAATACCCATTTCATTTCCCACCAGGTATGTATATCAGCCTCACCATCTCTTCGTTTGCTAATCACAAGATTTTTCCACCATAAGGTGGCATAGCCTGTAAATTCTACAATTGCAAGATGAACCTGAGTGTGATCATCAATCTCATAGCATTCAAATAAGCCCTCAACCTTATCTTCCTAATCTAAATAATCATGTGTAGAACCCCTGCCATCAAATGAAAGCATCTGCAATTTTACATAGTTTAAACCCCGAAGTGGTCTGAACTCCCAGTTTGGGTAAGGCTCATTCTCAAAATTATCACCCCTTTCCTTCCTAAGAGCATGATAATCTCCTTCCATTCTCCTTCCCCTATTACCTCCAATAGCTCCTTCCCTCCGAACATTCTGATAGGTTACCCAAGGTAGGAGTGCCTGAGGGTTTACCACTGGTGGTTGTGGCATCGTCATCTAATCTACTCATGTTGCTAATGTAGCAACAATAGTGGTAAGATCCTGCAATTATTTCTCTAATGTTCTTCTACCTACAACATAATGCCCTTGACCTCCTCCAACCTGACTATTGGCCTCATTACTAATCCCACCATTCACACTATTATTTGACATGACTTTGAATTTTTTTTTTTTATCACTCAACACCAACTCACGGTACTACTCACACACACTCACAACACAACACCTTTACGGCACAAAGTTCCCTAATTCACAACGCAACAACACACTCACCTTAACGGTTCAACCAACACAATAACACAACTCCCTTCACAATTCACCCAACATAACAACACACCATGGCAACACACACTCGCATACACCTGCGATGCAACAAACACTTAATGTAACACACAACCTCAATGGCTTCACACACTCCTACACTTCAAGACACAACCATGCAACACATAAACTCCAACGATTCACTTCACTTCACACTCTCACGGTACTACACCACTTCATACCATAACACACACTCCAAATATCACAACAACAAAGCAAATGGAAGTAACACATATGGCAAGTCTTCATGGCAAGATGAACAATAACTCCACACGGCAAGCAAATGATTCCCAACTTAGTTAAAGTGTATTTAAAGTGATTAATACACAATAAATCCACAAGTAATGATTGAATTCAAAATACTTCATAATTCTCCAATGATGACCTCACGACAAGCCTTCCCAAATGATTGCTCGATGATGTAATATGAAATTCACACCTTGCGGCACACACACTTATCCTACGGCGCAACTTCTCAATTAATCACGATTCAACACCTTCAATAGTATAACACACGCAAGCAATCGGATTCACACACACGGCAATGCTGCAATACTCACTTTCCTCAATTACTCAAGTTAATGTTATAATCAAAGCAAATCAATAAGCAATTACTATATCCATTACAATTATGGAATTCAAATTCAAATAGCCTCCCCTTCTTCCACATAAGGAGCTCACAGCAAGATGACTATCACAATGGAAAATTTTGAATTTCCACTTCCAATTTTGCAACCAACAAAGTATAACACGACACAATCAACACAATTACTTCAATTCCACTTCAAATAACTTCAGTTATGAAATAGAAGAACAATAACCCTAAATCCCTAAATTGAAAATCATGAAATTCCTTTCTCAAAACCATGCTCTAATACCAAATTATGATGTGCTCAAGTCCAATTACAAGTACACAATGTAATTGAGGATTCAATTACACAATACACAATCAAAAGGGCATGAAATAAAAATTGAAATTGTAACCCTAAAAATTGCGTGAAAGGGATAGAAAAAGGATGAACTAAGTACTCACCAGATATTACTCACTAGTTGGAATTAGGATGGATTTGATGTTGTTGATATCACACACAATAAGGATCAAATCCCACTCGCCACACTTCTATGAAGAAATGATAAGAGTTTCATGTGAAAATGGAGGTGTCCCTCACGGTTTTCAAGTCTGAAAAATAAGATGTCAAAAAGTCCCTTACAAAATCTAATTAACAAGTATTTATACCCTACTCTAAACAAGGAAATTACAACAATGCCAAATAGTAAAAAATCGATCCTATGAGTCACTTGAAGCACCAATTCTCTATGTTAAAGAGAAGTGAAGATGGCCGGTTTTTCTCAAGTAAAATGTAACTGAAATGAAGGTTAGTTCCTCTTGTCTTTGTAGGTTCAATTTGGTTCATAATGGACTATGATCCATTCACAAACCAATTGCTATTGTGCTTGATCGTCTTCTTGTAAAAACTGACAAAAATGTACCTGCTAAAATATAAAAATAATTAGTATAAAATAAATAAAGATAAAATTTGAATGTCTTGGTTCCCTCTGTTTAAATAGGATTCCCAATGCTGGTGATGTGCCTAAACACACTTAAAAGCACATCCAAAAGACTTAAGAATAACTATCTCAAGTCAAGGCAAAATCGGATCCAAAAATGGCACTTTTCAAATGAACCCTGATGATGAAAGGATGAAATTCAAACAACCAATGATATAATCAGAATACCTCAATGAAAATTCCTTCTAACAACACTCTAATTTCATGTAATCCACACAAATGAAGCCTCAATTTGACAAAGAAAAACCGTAAAATATGAATCCTTTCCTAATGGTGAAAATCACGTTATTAAGGAAATCCTTAAAGATGAATTGCATCAATATGATAATTCCTTCACATAATCACAAGAATTTGTGAATAACAACAAGTATATCTGACCAAGAAATATCTCAATTCAACCCTAGATATGACACACTAAAGAAGAAAAGAAATCACAACAAAATGAAATCGATATAACTCACAATTTCAAGATGTTGCACTTGCCACAATTTCAACTCTTGGTATTGAAATTGATAAGAGTTTGGAACCAAGGTATGAACCCTAATTCTCACATGAAAGGAGGTGTTTAATCTGCAAAATGATAAGCTTCCTCAAACCCTCTCTTAAGCAAGTATTTATACTTGCTACTCCTAGGGTTAAAAAGTGCTCAAAATTACAAGTTTGCCACTTTTAAGGTAGCTAGCCCTAAATGAAAATTACAAGGAAATAAAAGCATCCCAAAACCAAATACAACCAAAAATAGTTCAGAAAAGAAATGGTCTTCAAGATGCCGGTCTTCTATAGGATCCATCGGTCCAACTCATCGCCGATTCAGGTCGGTCCATGGATAACCCATAAGTTGAGTCTGAGAGAGTTTATCCATTGCCCTATAGAATATGATAAGTGTACCTGTTGGAAAACACAATACAAGAATAATAGAAAAGAGGTTAATATATAAATAATTCCGGGGTCGATCTGCTCAAAATGGGCCCTCAACACCAAGATTTGAATTCCTTTAGTTCTTGCCCTAATGATAGGTCTTGTCGGATTTTTAATCCTATCAGCTGGATATAGAGGTTTGATTCCCATCAATTTAGAAGGTAATACAATCAATCGAAAGGAGCACACATTCAACAAATAAAGCTTAATCACCAAAAATATGATAAAATTGAAGTGGCATCACAAATGAATCAAAAACATGCTTGAAATGTTTAAACTACAAGATAACAAAAAAGTATTACAAAATGAATGGAAAATATCAAAAAGAGAAAAAAAAAACTTACAATAAGCATGGCATAGAAATTTTAACTTTTGGAAAGTGGAAACGATAGAGCTAAGAGTGAAGAAAATAGATGAACAAGGAATGGAAGAAATGGGCATAAGCATTTAACAAGACATCTGATTGGTTTAGAACCAACCTAGAACTGGCCCAAAACCGCTGGGTTAAGAGCCACGGGGAGGGGGAACCGGAACCAGCCCGAGGGGGAAGGGCCAAGCCAATTCCCTTGACCTGGCAGTTCACAAGCCAACGCAGCCCCTAAACCAGCCCTTCAAGTGCTTTTTTTTTGAATAATTTTTTTAATCACTGTTTTTAATTACATATTTTTCATATTCTTTAAGGTTATTTGATATTTATCCATGTATATTTTGTTAATTGGTTTGGTTTTTTTTCTTAAATTTAATCTACAATCTCTCGGGGCAATATACGATATTTCAGAATTAATTGGTGGTAATACCCCGTACATGGGGTAGAGTGGGGATGCTAGACCCAAATTTTATTGATTAAATAAAATTATTACAGAAAAAAAAGGGGGAACATTTGGCCTTACCACTTGTACATGATAATAATACAGTGCAAGTAAATAACAGAAATAAATAAGGGAGTATTACTCCCCTTACAAAATATGTCTAACTCTAACCAAGTACAAAAAATAAATAAGATAATACTACTACCCTTACACAATTATTTAGCTTACCCAATATCAAGATCCAAACCAGCGAAGCTTCCACCCGATGAGACGAAGTCATTGACGTATTCATTTTCTTCACTAGACATCCCGTTCAACTCTTGTGTGTGACTCCTTGCCTTTGACCAATGCTCCACACAAGCCAGCGTCTCAACATTGACGAGTGACAGTCGTGATCACTGTTGGGACAAGATAAGGCCCGTCGTGCTAAATGCCTGTTCAACAACTACCATTGATGTAGGAGCAGCTAAAACTTGGTGAGCCATGCAAGAGAGTATGGGATACGTCTTCCTATGCTACCTCCACTAATCGAGAATGTTGAAATTTGTGATACTACTGTCACCAAATTCGAAGTGTGTATTGAAGTTGTAAAATCTGCGAAATTCGTAATATATAACACTGGAAAAACAGTACGAGAGTCAATTATAAATCATGAAAACTTAAAATAAAGAATATATATTCCTCAAAACTTAAACTACAAACTATATTAGGTTAAATAAAAAAAATTATAGGAAATTACAAATTCAAAATTTCAAATAAAAATTTCGAATGGATAATTATAATTCGAATAGTCAAATTTCCTAAATATAAAATTTCATAATGAAACACTTGAATTCCAAGTTTTTAATTATTAATATATTAATAGTTAAGGACAAAATAAATAAGTATAAAAAAAAAGTAGGTCGGCAAGATGCACAATGACTATATAAAGTGCACCGTGCATCAAGAATGAGGAGAACACACCAAAAGTTGAAAGAAAAACCGAGAGAAAAAGAGAGAGCGTGAGGAGAGAAGAGAGGAAGAAGAAGAAGAAAATTTTAGAAAAAAATTTGCAATTTTCGCATATGACCTCCAAATCATGAACTGAGACTATCAACGCAATCCTTGAGGTAAGAGCAACTCAACAAAACCAACTTTGCATGAAACAGGATTATTTTTCGAAGTTTAGATGTTAAGGCTTTATGTGTAGAAATCTTTACATTTAGCCTAGAACTAATAGTATCAATTAGAAATACAATAGATACGGAATTCTTGAACTCATATAGTATTTGACGATATATTTTTTCTTACATTTTAGGTAAGGAAAAAGCATTTGACCGGATACCTAAGGATTATTTTTATTAGAAGTGAGAAACAATGAGACCCAGGTAAGTAGGACTCAATGACGTGTTATACTGCATATTTATTTGTTGAATATGCATTATATTATATTGTGTTGCCTTATGATTATGTATGTATACATTATGTTCACGTGGAGGATGTGTATATATTCATATTGTAAAGGAATAGATGTGTGTAAGTAGATATACATATATGTGCATGAATATGCATACATTTCAGGTGTGGAAGTACGTGTTGTATATATGTGTATGTGTTCATACATACGTGTCTATATGTATGTTCACATATGAGGTATAAGTATGTATAAAAGTATGCAAGAGTAAGCACCTATTTATAGTTCTACTAAAACAGGGCTTAGCACAGGTGTCAGCATGGCCATGCTCAAGGTCATGCTGACTTCGAAACACGTTATTTTCAATGCCTAGTTCAACACGACCGTGCTCGGGGCAGGGCTGAAATTTTTCTTGCTTCTGACCGTTTTTTTACTCAACACTAGCTTCAACATAGGTTGTGTTGAAGGTTGTATTGAACTAAAATTTCAACTTTCTTCAATTAAAATCCAAATTTCACCTCGCCTTTTGCTCATATCATCCTTAAACCTTTCTTTTGTCTCCATTGAAACATGAAATTAGAATTTAATTATATAAGTACCCTCTTCTTCAACAAATCACATAAAATCCATATAAAATCATAACTAGCTGAGGTTAGGCAATCTTGGCGAGTTGTCACATTGAGTGCCTAGGGAAGAGCGTGACAGTTTTTGTTGGTATTAGAGCCAAGTTTGAGATAGGTTGTAAATTAGATATAGATTGAGTTAAGGAATCAATATCTTAAGAAATTGATTCGGTAACTCGTTAAGAGAACCTACCATAGTAGGAGAGAGTGAGTAAAGCTTAGGAATTAAATTAATTAACTTAAAATTTATGATGTCCTTATATTTGATAAAATACAGGGTATGCTGCGACGCTTAGATAAGAAATGGAACACATGTTGTATAAAAGATGAAGATGATTTAATTAACTACCAATTGAGGATGGAGATTTTAGATCGTCATTACAAATACTTCTCCCGCTACAAGACTGTAGATGAATTGATCGAGAACTGGAGGATCGGATTAACCGAATATTAGCAAGAGCAACTAGATAGACTGAGCGAAGACCTTGGAGACCAATATAGTAAGTATATAGCTATACCAACTCTCAAGACCCGATTTGCACAAATGAGGGGCATGATAGAGGTACCTTATAAAATCACATTTACAGCTCAATTTAATTTAGGGATGAGGTATCCTCCAGAAGTATTAGTGCCTTTAATTAAATCTTGGAGAAATGACTAGAAATATAAGAAGGGAATTTACAAATGGACACCAAGGATCCATCCAAAGCAACTATACACTGAGGACTCTTGGGATACTATCGATTATATTGAACATCAAGAGTTTGAAATTGTTTATCAAGAGGAGGTTCCAGAAGAGGACCCAGAAGAAGACCCGAAAGAGGATCCAGAAGAAGAAAACATTGACTTTTGGAATCATGTGATATGGATAGAAGGATATAAGGAAGAAGGCTTGCTTCTTGAAGAAACTTCCGACTTGGAAGGCGCTCTTGAAAACAAAAGTGTAGCATCTGATTCCCCTAAAGAAGAAGAAGAAGAAGAAGAAGAAAAAGAAGAGGAAGAGGAAGAAGAAACTAAAGAAGAAGAAGAAGAAGAAAAAGAAGAAGAAGAGGAAGAGGAAGAAACTGAAGAAGAAGAAGAAGAAGAAGAAGAAGAAGAAGAAGAAGAAGAAGAAGAAAAAGAGGACGAAGAACAAGGAGGCGACACGGATGAGAGTAGTGAGGATGCGAATGAGTAATTATGAATGTCACTCGAAGAAAACAGAACGAAACACTAACTTTTGAAAATAACATATAGAGGAATGTGTGTGCATGTTAGCGAAACCAAAAAGGAAAATTGTGTAGCTAATGTATATGTATCCCTTTAGGTTAATGTATATGTGTAGATGGAATTTTGAGGAATATATATATAAATACTCAAACTTTCGTATATTTATGATCTTTAGGATAAATATACAAAAATGTTATGGACTCTTGTTGATAATTGTATTATTCATGAAACATACATATCAATTAAATGCTCTAAAATAATAAAAGGTGCATTGACATATTCCAGAGGAGCTATTAATAAGGGATGAAAAGCCGCTACAATTCCTAGACATCGAGATAAGGACGAAACCCTACCGATCAAAACACCACCCATAATGCCATAAGGAAACCCCGAAAGTTCACCTATAACGTCGAGACAAGCGACCAAATCCGAAAGACAAGATACAATAGAAACTCCTACTAGAAGAGAAGGAAGTAGAGAAGAATGCATGACGAGGCTTGAAACAACTGTACAATAGCTGGTGCAACAAGAAGCCTTGTTAATTCAACGACTGATGCCAAGAGGTCAATCATCATCCCAACCGGTTACTCCACTGTCGCAAGCACAACAAACAATACCAATAGAGCCTCAATAGCCACAACAAGCACCATCGTCATCTCCATCGGTCCGAACCACTCACATATCGCAAACAAAAGATAGACTCAAAAATGATCAGAGAGGAAGTATCCGTGTACAGAAAAGTATGTTTCCTGATTTCATATGCTCATATAAATTCTTTGATGGAATGTATGGAAAGCCAGAAGAAGCCGAAGAATAGATAGCACAATTAAAAAGATCATTTGCCACTGATGAGGTAAAGGATTACCAAAGACTAGCGTACGCTTCCTATATGCTAAAAGCTAGGGCTAGGATATGGTGGGACGCGAGACAAAGGGCATTACCTCAACCAATTTCTTGGGAAAATTTTCAAGAAGAATTCTTTAAAGAATATTTCCCAGAAAGTGTCAGAACTCGACTGAGTGGACAATTGTTCCAACTAAAAAAGGGTTTGAAAAGCATTGATCAGTATAAAAACGAATTTATTAGATTGCTACAGTTTACCCCAAACGTCTATAAGGATTCAAATAAATTGAAGAGGCATGAATGGGGTAGATGCTGAAACCCAAGCACGAATCCTTGAATTTGAGTTGAAAACATATGCTGAGGTAGTAAGTAAAGCTCGAGCCTTGGAGCAAACTAAAAAAAGAATGGAACATATAAGAAACTAGGCAAGGCCAAATGTTGGAGCACGTATCCTAATGAAAAGACCTTTATTCCTACCTACCCCAATTGATAGAGGACAAAGGCCAATGATGAGCATGATGATACGAACCATGCCCACATGTGACGAAACCTATACCAATACGTTTGGAATTGCAACCCAAGAGGCCAAAACAACCAAAGTGGAACCGCGACCCATTGCCTATAGATGAGGTAAGAACCTTGGTATATTCTATTGACGCCACAATCGGGATGAAAGACCGATTGATAAGTCTGATGTGAACGCCACGGAAAAGATCCAATAAGTTCAAGAAAAGTTCTTTGGAGAACCAAGAGAGGAATTCTCTCAAAATGTGTTATTCAATGTTGTATGTGTGTTCTATTCTGTGTTTTTCCAACCCTAGCAGCTCTTAATAGGGTTTACAGCTCATAAGTAAAAAGCCCAAAACGACATAACATAATAAAGTCGCGGAAAAATAACAAATAGGCATTGTACGCCGGTGGCGTAGTAGCCGGCGTAGGATGTATGCCGGGTATATAGGCCGGCGGCGTAGTAGGCCGGCGTAGTCCCTCTATCGCGCTCTAATTGCAACGCAGGTTCAAGGCCAGCAGTGTTTAAGCCAGCATTGTCAAGGCCGACAGCTTTGATCTCCTTGAATGACTTGTACAAATGCAAGGTCATTCTCATGGTTGCTCCACCCTTTTTCGGCTTCTTAGATATCCTTTATCAGCCCGTTAAGTGCTTCCTTGAATCATTTTGCTCGAGTTCTTGTGATTGATCCAAGTGGCACTTCAAGAGGATCCACATTCCATCTTCTAGCTTGACTCCCATCATGGCTTTCATCATTCCCCTCCTCTTGAAAAGGATTTGTCCTCAAATCATCGCCTACATCAAAAGGACTCATATCAGTAGCATTAAAAGTAGCACTTACTTGATACTCACCTGGCAAATCTAACTTGTAGGCATTATCATTGATGCGCTCAAGAATTTGAAATGGTCCATCGCCTCTAGGAAGTAATTTAGATTGACGCTGCACAGGAAACCACTCTTTGCGCATGTGAACCCAAACCCAATCTCCAAGTTCAAAGACAGCTTATCGATGACCCTTGTTGGCTTGTTTCACATATTGCTCTGTTCTCCACTCAATGTTTAGTCTTGCCTTCTCATGGATCTGTTTAACAAATTCTGCTTTCTTCTTACCATCTAAATTAACATACTCAAAAATAGGAAGAGGTGATAAATCCAAAGGAGTTAGTGGATTAAAACCATACACAATTTCAAAGGAGTAAACTTAGTAGCAGAATGCATTGTGCGATTATAAGCAAATTCAACATGAGGTAAACAATCCTCCTAACTTTTAATGTTCTTTTTAATAACAGCCCTCAACAAAGTAGATAAAGTTCGATTTACTACCTCAGTTTGACCATCAGTCTGGGAGTGACAAGTAGTAGAGAACAATAACTTAGTTCCTAACTTAGCCCACAAGGTCTTCCAGAAGTAGCTCAAGAACTTAGCATCTCGATCCGACACGATTGTTCTAGGCATACCATGCAATCTCACAACTTCCCTAAAGAACAAATTAGCAATATGGCAAGCATCATCTGTTTTGTGGCAAGGAATGAAATGTGCCATCTTAGAAAACCTATCCACGACTACAAAAATAGAGTCCCGACCATACCTAGATCTGGGTAATCCTAACACAAAATCCATGGAAATATCTACCTAAGGCTCAAGAGGAATGGGAAGTGGGGTATAAAGTCCATGAGGTTGGACTCTAGATTTTGCTTGCTTACAAGTGACACATCTCTCACAAATCCTCTCAACATCTCGCTTCATGTGAGGCCAATAAAAGTGTTCCTACAAAACCCCTAAAATTTTAGCTACTCCAAAATGCCCCATTAATCCTCCTCCATGAGACTCCCTCACTAATAACTCTCTTAAAGAACAATTGGGAATGCAAAGTTTATTCTCCCTAAACAAGAATCCCTCATGCTTATAAAATTTACCATGACCACTCTTCTTACAGCAAACATACTCTTCACAAAATTCTCAATCAGCAGCATACAATTCTTTAATATGCTCAAAACCAAGCAATTTAGAACTAAGAGTAGAGATAAGAACATACCTTCTAGAAAGTGCATCAGCAACAACATTTTCTTTACCTTGCTTGTAGTGGATGACATAGGGAAATGTTTCGATAAACTCCACCCAACGAGCATGCCTTTTGTTTAGCTTATGTTATCCCTTCAAGTACTTCAAGGATTTATGATCAGTGTAGATCACGAACTCTTTTGGCCAAAGATAGTGTTGCCAAGTCTCCAGTGCTCGGACCAATGCATATAACTCCTTGTCATAAGTAGGGTAGTTCAAGGTTGCCCCACTTAGCTTCTCACTAAAGAATGCAATTGGTCTCCTCTCCTGCGTGAGAACTACTCCAATACCCATTCCTGAAGCATCACACTCAATTTCAAAAGTTTTAGAGAAATCAGGTAAAGCAAGTAGTGGCGCATGAGTCAACTTATTTTTAAGCGTCTGAAAGGCCTTCTCTTGTTGTTCTCCTCATCTGAACCCCACATTCTTCTTGATTACTTCAGTAAGTGGTGCTGCAATGGTGTTGAAATCCTTCACAAACCTCTTATAAAAGCTCATTAGTCCATGGAAACTCCGAGCATTACTCACATTAGTTGGACTAGGCCATTCTTGGATCACATGAATCTTCTCTTCATCAACCTGTATTCCCTATGCACTAACAATAAAACCAAGAAACGCAAGTCTGTCTGTGCAAATAGTGCACTTTTTGAGGTTAGCATATAATTGCTCCTTTCGAAGAACTTCCAAAACATCCCTCAAGTGAGATATATGGTCTTCCAAACTCTTACTGTAAATGAGTATATCATCAAAATAAACAACCACAAATTTGCCAATAAAAGTCCTCAAAATATGGTTCATAAGTCTCATGAAAGTACTAGATGCGTTAGTTAAACCAAAAGGCATTACTAACCACTCCTATAATCCATATTTTGTCTTAAATGCGATTTTCCATTCATCACCTTCCTTCATTCTAATTTGGTGATATCCGCTTTTCAAATCAATTTTGGAAAAGACACTAGACCCATGTAACTCATCTAACATGTCATCTAAGTGAGGAATGGGACAACGATACTTTACCGTGATGTTGTTGATGGCGCGGCAATCAACACACATTCTCCATGACCCATCCTTCTTAGGCACCAAAATCACAGGCACTGCACAAGGGCTCATGCTTTCTCTCACATACCCCTTCTCCATTAAGTTATTGACCTGCCTTTGGAGTTCCTTTGTCTCCTCCAGATTGCTCCTATAAGCTGGCTTGTTTGGAATAGATGCTCCGGGTACAAGGTCAATCTGGTGCTCAATACCACGAATAGGTGGTAACCCCTTTAGAATCTCCTCAGGGAAGACATCTTCAAAGTCCTGCACAATAGACACAACCACACTAGGCAAAGAGTTAAAAAGTTCATTAGTATTCAAACAAGTTTTCTTAAAAACCAACAACAACATGGGTTGCTTCATCACTAATGCTCTCCTCACTACACTCGCTCTTGCCACACAACTCTCCTTTTGCAAGGCTGCACTCTCCTTTTCACTCACCACCAAAATTGATCCCCCCTCAACTTGGCCTCTCACGCTCTTTCCAGCCTTCCTCTCTTTTTCCTTTTGATATTGACTTTTGTATTCCTTTTCTTTTTCTATGTCTTTTGCTCTCTCAATCTCCCACTGTTTTTCACTCACCTTATATTTTACAAAAGATTGTTATAGTTGCAACTGATCCTCATACACCTGTTTAGGTGTTAAGGGTTTAAGATTATAGCTTTTGCCATGGTGAACAAGTGTATACTTGTTAGAAAAACCATCATGAACAACCTTCCTGTCAAACTACCATGGCCTCCCCAACAACACATGACATGCCTGCATCGACACTACATCGCATAATACCTCATCCTCATACCTACCGATGCGAAAAGCAATTAAGGCTTGCTTACTCACCTTAGTCTTGCCACTATCATTAAGCCACTGCAATTTATATGGGCTAGGGTGTTTAGTGGTCTTGAGCCCCAACCTCTCAACAATCAAAGTACTCACTACATTAGTGCAACTCCCCCCATCAATGATCAAACTACAAATATGGTCACCTAGATAACATCTAGTATGAAAAATATTCTCTCGTTGCACCTCCTCTTCTTCCTTCACCTGTACATTCAAAGCTCGCTTCACTACTGCCACTAACTTCCCTACTGCAGGCTCTTCGTCATCACTAGAATCCTCCAATGGAGGCATATCACCATCTTCACTATCCCCCTCAGTCTCATACTCACCATCATCGCGCAGAATCATAACACGTCTATTCGGACATTGACTAGCAATATGGCCTCTACCTTGGCATTTAAAACATTTAATGTCACGATTTCTAAGAGTAGAAGAATCAGGTTTACCTTGATTACCAGGAGTAGAACCTCCTTGCTTCTGCTCTCCTTTTGGCTTGGTGCGTAAAGACTTTTCTTCCTTCCTCCAATGGTTAGTCTTCCAAGTAGATGAACCAGTACTCTGTTGAAACCGTGCAGTACTACTACCTTTCCTGCTATGTTGGTTCTCAACCTTTATAGCCATGTGAACCATATCTTCCAACTCCACATAATGCTGCAATTCTACTACATTTTCAATCTCTCTATTCAACCCAACAAGAAACCTAGCCATGGTAGCCTCTCTATCCTCCTCAACATTCGCTCTAATCATAGTAACCTCCATCTCCTTGAAATACTTATCCACACTTCGGCTTCCCTGCTTAAGAGTTTGCAATTTGTTGTGCAATTCACGATAATAATAAGCAGGAACAAACCACTTCTTCATCACCCTCTTCATCTCTTCCCAAGACTCAATGGATGGTTCACCATTCCTTCTTCTATTCAACATCAGTTAATCCCACCACACTATAGCATAATCTAAAAACTCAATGGCAGCAAGCTTCACTTTCTTTCTCCCACTATAATTGCGACAATCAAATACCATCTCTACCTTCTTCTCCCATTCTAAGTATGCCTCGGGATCATTCTTCCCTTGGAAAGGAGGAATCTTCATCTTTATACTACTCAATTGATTATCCTCTCTATTCCTATCTCCTCTATCTTCCCAATCCCTAGTTCCTCTATTCCTACCACCATAACCTCTATAACTTCCAATAGAAGGTTCATCAAACTCATCATCAGAAATTTCATCTCCACCCCTTTGTCCTCTCTTAGAACAACTCTCCCTCTTACGCCCTTGAAAGATGTTCTTAGATTGCTCTAGTTTCTGCTCCACCGTCTCATGAATTTGTTCCATTCCCTCCTGAAAAATTCTCTTCATCTCACCCCTCAATGCCTCAATCACTAACCTAGCATCAAACCTCCCCCTCTCACCTTCAGGAGAATTGTGCCGTGATATAGTTCCTGCAATAAAGGTTAGTACTAACACAAATATGTATAGGATTAAACCTCACAATTCACTCCCTCACGTGTTTCACTCAAAGAATAATATCCCACGTTCACTCGTGTATTCTCACAAGCAAGGATGATATCAACTCACCAATCCCTCTTCTCAATTCTCTTGGAACTAATCCAAACTACTCCAAATTCGTCCGTAGAATTCAAGAAGAACTCTAGGGGCTTGAATTTTCCTTTTTCCTTCTTTTTTTTTCTTTGTTTTCATTCTTTTGTTTTCGTTCTTTCCTTCTTCTTTTTTTGTTGCTTTTGTTTTCGTTCCTTTTTTTTTTTTTTTTGTAAATGGATTGATGGAATGAAATTACACTACTTAAGAGACAATTAACACTATGGACTTGAGTATGAAGCGATGGTAATACGAAACTTGATATGGAAAATTGATATGAACGATTGGAGTTAGGGTTTTGATGTTACCTTTCTCAAACCGAACTGATGTTTAACAAACCTAATCTCCGATACCAAACTAATATGAACCACGCCCACGTGTGACGAAACCCCATACCAATACGTTTGGAATTGCAACCCAAGATGCCAAAACAACCAAAGTGGAACCGCAACCCGTTGCCTATAGATGAGGCAAGAACCTTGTATATTCTGTTGACGCCATAATCGGGATGAAAGACCGATTGATAAGTCTGATGTGAGTGCCACAGAAAAGATCCGATAAGTTCAAGAAAAGTTCTTTGGAGAACCAAGAGAGGAATTCTCTCAAAATGTGTTATTTAATGTTGTATGTGTTTTCTATTCTGTGTTTTTCCAAGCCTAGCAGCTCTTAATAGGGTTTACAGCTCATAAGTAAAAAGCCCAAAATGACATAACATAATAAAGTCGCGGAAAAATAACAAACAGGCATTGTACGCCAGCGATGTAGTAGGCGGCGTAGTAGCCGGCGTAGGATGTACACCGGGTATATAGGCTGGTGGCGTAGTAGGCCGGCGTAGTCCCTCTGTCGCGCTCTAATTGCAACGCCGGTTCAAGGCCAGCATCGTTTAAGCCAGCGTTGTCAAGGCCGGCAGCTTTAATCTCCTTGAATGACTTGTACAAATGCAAGGTCATTCTCATGGTTGCTCTACCCTTTTCCGGCTTCTTGGATATCCTTTATCAGCCCGTTAAGTGCTTCCTTGAATCATTTCGCTCGAGTTCTTGTGATCGGTCCAAGTGGCACTTCAAGAGGATCCACATTCCATCTTCTAGCTTGACTCCCATCATGGCTTTCATCACATGAGACCTTCAAACACAAGACCATCCGTGGCTCCCTCTCAAGCAAAACCAATTACTGTAAAGTGTTGGAAGTGTAGACAAGGGCACTATCCAAGAGATTGCAATCTCCTAAAAAGGAAATGCTTCAAATGTGGAATGGATAACCACCAAGCAATAAACTGTCTATGGAGAAATGTTATAGCTTGTTATTCATGTTGACAACCCAAACATCTATCTAACATGTGTCCCAAGAAGTGCCAAAGACTTGGAGCTAGAATGATAACACCTAAAGCTACCATTGAGAGACCAGCCAACAAATCGACAAGGTAGAGTTCGCAAGGAGCTAACCCTCAAGCTAGTGGTGCCCGTGTATTTGCTATCAAAAGCACAAACACAAAAGAATGGATTGATGAAGAGCCTGGACAGTACTAGGACATTGATTTAGCGACCATGGAATACTCAAAAGAAGGAGACGTAGTAACAGGTACGTTGAAATTATACTTATCTACTTATCATATCTTATACATATGAAGAGTACGAAGAAGAATTTATAAAACCTATGAAAGAATTGCTAGTATAAGCAAAATAATGAATAAAGCATAATAATTTGATTTCATGAAATTGATAGGAATTGTTCTAATCGCTACACAACCAACTTTTGTGCTATTCAATACGAGAGCTACACATTCCTTCATAAGTCTGGCTATAACTCGACAGTGAAGGCTAGGAGTTTAACCATCTCTATAAACCTTAAGAATAAGTACTCCTACTAGAGGGCAAGTTATCACTAAAGAAACGGTAAAAGATTGCCTCATCGAAATACAAGGAAGGAATATGCCTACAAATATAATCGTCTTGGCTATGAAAGGTTATGAAGTAATTTTGGGAACAGATTTGTTATTTCAACTTTATGCCTATGTAGACTGCAAGAATAAAGAAGTGCATTTTAATAAACTAGGGACAAAAATCATGGTGTTTCAAGGACAAGCAAGAAAAACTCCTGAAGCTTCTGCCAATGTAGTTCAAGAAAAAGGAAGGGGTTTTCAAAACTGGAGCATGTGCTTAGTAAGTGCAGTAGAGGTAGGTTAGAAGAAATACCAATTATTAAAGAATACCTTGAAGTGTTTCTCAAGGAACTACCAAGACTGCCACCTTCGAGAAAATTAGACTTTACCATTAAGACTAAACCTAGTACTGAACCAATCTCAAAGGCACCATATCGGATGGCTCTAACTGAACTGCAAGAATTGAAGAAGCAATTACAGGAACTAATCAAAAAGGGGTTTATTCGACCAAGTGTATCTCCTTAGGGAGCTCCAGTATTGTTTGTCAAGAAAAAAGATGGATCCATATGGTTATGTATTGATTATCGTGAATTGAATAAAGTGACTATCAAGAATAGGTATCCATTGCCAAGAATCAATGATCTTCTTTATCAATTGAGGGGAGCGAATATCTTTTCCAGGATTAACTTATGATCCGAATGCCACTAGTTGAGAATCAAGTCAAAAGATATCCCCAAGACTACTTTCTGAACGAGGTATGGCCATTATGAATTTTTAGTTATGCCATTGCGGTAACAAATGCTCCACCCATATTCATGGACCTCATGAATAGAATTTTTTAGCCATTCTTAGATAAGTTCATCGTGGTTTTTATTGACGACATTCTCATCTATTCTAAGACGCAAGTAAAACATAAGGAACATTTGAGGATTGCTTTAGGATTGTTGAAAGAGCATCGATTTTAGGCAAAATTGTCTAAGTGTGAGTTTTGGATGCAGCAAGTAGCATTTTTAGGACATACCATCCTTGGCTAAGGAATAACGATTGATCCAGCTAAAATAGGGGCCATAGTTGATTGGAAGCAACCTATAACCATAATAGAAGTGAGCAGTTTTCTTGGGTTAGCCAGATATTATAGATTGTTCATGAAAAACTTTTCCCAAATATCAAAACCACTAACTACGTTAACTCAGAAAGAAGTGAAGTTCGTATAGGACGAGGCTTGTGAAAGAAGCTTCCAAGAGTTGAAGCAACGACTAATTACAGCTCCGATCTTGACATTACCTGATACGAAAGAACCTTTTCGTATATATAGTGATACTTCTCGAAATGGATTGGGTTGCGTGTTGATGCAAAACGAGAAAGTAGTAGCTTATGCCTCTAGATAATTGAAACTACATGAGAGAAACTATCCCACTCATGATCGGAAGTTAGTTGCCATTGTGTTTACCTTGAAAATATGGAGACATTATCTATATGGGCAAAGATGTGAAATATATACAAATCATAAGAGTTTGAAATATATATTCACTCAGAAGGAGTTGAATGTGCAACAAAGAAGATGGCTCGAACTTCTTAAGGATTATGATCTCAGTATCAACTACTACCCAAGAAGAGCCAATGTTGTGGCAGATGCTTTAAGTAGAAAGAATCACGGCCAAACAGCGGTACTCTCAACAGAACAACGGCAGTTGATATAGGAATTTGAGAAACCGATAATCGAATTCGCTTGGCATGAAGAAGAGGCCCAATTAGCCACTCTAAAAGTAAGACCTACACTTCTAAATAAAATCAAGGAAATGTAGTGCATTGACCCAAAAATAGTAGTATTCTGAGATAAAGTGGAATGAGGAGTCAATACTGACCTTAAAGTGAATTCAAAAGGAATCTTAAAACTAAGGGGTAGATGGTGTGTACCGGTAAACTCAAAATTAAGAAAGGAGATTTTGGATGAAGCTCACAACTCTGGATACACCGTACACCTAGGAGGAAACAAGATGTATCAATAACTCAAGAAGAGTTATTGGTGGGAAGGCATGAAAAAGGATATAACACGATATGTTTCTCAGTGTTCTGTCTGCCAACGAGTCAAGGCTAAATATCAAAGACCTAGTGGATTATTACAAAAATTGCCAATTCTAGAGTGGAAATGAGAATGAATCACGGTAGATTTCGTTACAGCGTTACTCAGAACGAAAGCTGGATACGAAGCTATATGGGTGATCGTAGATCGATTGACCAAATCTACTCATTTCTTACCCGTCAATATGACATACTCTTTAAACAAATTGGCTGGAATTTATTTATGAGAAATCATGAGACTCCACGGAGTGCCACATAGTATCGTATCTAATCGAGATTTGCGATTTGTATCCAAGTTTTGGAGAAACTTACAACAAGCTTTAGGAACAAAATTGCAATTTAGTACAACGTATCATCCTCAAACTAACGGACAATCTGAGTAAACGATCTAAACGTTAGAAGATATGTTGAGGGCTTGTGCATTGGACTTTAAAGATAGTTGGGATCGACATTTACCATTAATCAAGTTCACCTACAACAACAATTATCACTCATCAATCAAAATGGCCCCTTATGAAGCTTTATATGGAAGAAAATGCAGATCTTCATTGCATTGGGATGAATCTGAAAGGAGCACCATTGGACTAGATCTATTACAAGAAACAATAGATAAAGTTGCCAATAGGAATCAAAATCCAACAAGACCTATCATTAGGGCAAGAACCAAAAGATTTTGAATCTTGGCGATGAGGGCCCATTTTAAGCACATCGACCTCGAAATTATTTGTTTACTAACCTCTTTTCTCTTGTTCATGTATTATATATTCCAACAGGCACACTTATCATATTTTATAGGGTGATGGACAAACTCACTCAAACTCAGCTTGTGGGTTATCCATAGACCGACTTGAACCAACGATGAGTTGGGCCGACGAATCCTATGGAAGAGCTCGCATGATGAAGACTATTTTCTTTTATTTTGTAATTGTTATTTGGACCATTTTATGTTGTAATTTTCTTTTGGGACACTTTCATTTTGATTGTAATTTTCATTTAGGACCGGCCAACCTAAAAGTGGCATAGTTGTAATTTTGTGCATTTTCTAACCCTAAAGAGAGCAAGTATAAATACTTGCTTAAAGTAGGGTTTGCGGGAGCTAATTTTTTTTGTAGAATAGAACTTCACTTTTACGTGAGAAGGTTAAGGTTTATTCCTAATTCAATTGCTCTTATCAATTTCAAATCCCAATTTGAGGTTGTGGCGAGTGGCTTCAAGGTTAATTTATGAGTAATATCAAATTTACTTTGTTGCAATTTCCTTTCCTCTCTGGTGAGTAATATCTAGGGTTGAATTAGATGTTTTATTGACCGAATTTGATTTCATTTGTAATCAAATCCTTGTTGCTTAATTGATTGGTTTTAGCCTTAGTTTTAACCTTCAATTTAGCATCATTTTGAACCGTGGAACATTTTGTTGGGGAAAGTGGATCACGGAATTGGAAATTGTTGATCTTGTGTGTAATTCACATGGAATTACTTGTGATTATTGTTTATTGGAGAAAATTATCATTTTTGGATTGTTAATTGCAACTTTAAGCATTCGGAATTCATTAAATCTCCATTAGGGTTCACGCAATCTTTGATTCCATTGAACTGGTTTGATCTTGTGAATTGAAGTTGTTTCTTTGATTCATTTGCATGTGCTTAATCTTGGTTTTAGGCACTTCATCTTTTGGTATCAAAGCATCATCATACTTGGATTCATTCGTGGTCATGTCCTTGTTGTGGGAATTGGTTCATAAATATTGATAGTTTATGCAATTTGGAGGACTAGTTTGATTTCATTGTGTAATTGGTCTTTCAATTGGGTTTTGTGTGCTTGGGTTTAGTTTTGAGCACATCAATTGCCATCATCAAACAACAAATGAAGGAAACTCAAGGTCGCCAAAAGAGCTAGGCGAACTTAAAGAAGAGAGTGATTGAGTTACTACCAGGAGAGCTCGTTTATCTGAAAGTTACTCCAATCGATGGAACAAGAAGATTTGAAACAAAGGGAAAACTGAGTCCCAGATATGTAGGGCCATACGAAGTGCTGGAAAGAGTTGGTGAAGTAGCCTATCGCCTCGCATTGCCAACCCAATTATCAGGAATCCATGATTTATTCCACGTGTCATTACTTCGAAAGTGTATCCTGGATCCAAATCAAGCTATCAAAATGGATATCCTAACACTTCAGCCGAACTTGACATATCGAGAACACCCCATTCGAATCCTCGATTTTTAGACTTGAGAACTACCTAGCATGATCATCCGATTCGTCAAGATCTAATGGAGTCGACACTCGGAACAAGAAGCAACTTGGGAAAAAGAAGACAAGATAAAGGAAAGATACCCTCAACTCTTCGAGAAGCCAGGTACATATTAAAGTTTTGAGGACAAAACTTTTCTTAAAGAGGGGAGGATGTAAAATCCGCAAAATTCGTAATATATAACACCAGAAAAATACTATGAGAGTCAATTATAAATCATGAAAACTTAAAATAAAGAATATATATTTCTCAAAACTTAAACTACAAACTATATTAGGTTAAATTAAAAAAATATATAGGAAATTACAAATTCAAAATTTCAAATAAAAATTTTGAATGGATAATTATAATTCAAATAGTCAAATTTCCTAAATGTAAAATTTCATAATGAAACACTTGAATTTCAAGTTTTTAATTATTAATATATTAACAGTTAAGGACAAAATAAATAAGTATAAAAAAAAGTAGGTCGACAAGATGCACAGTGACTATATAAAGTGCACTATGCATCAAGAATGAGGAGAACACACTAGAAGTTGAAAGAAAAATCGAGAGAAAAAGAGAGAATGTGAGGAGAGAAGAGAGGAAGAAGAAAAAGAAAATTTTAGAAAAAAAATTGATGTTTTCGCATACGACCTTCAAATCGTGAACTGAGACTATCAACGTGATCCTTGAGGTAAGAGTAACTAAACAAAACCAACTTTGCATGAAACAGGATTATTTTTTGAAGTTTAAATGTTAAGGCTTTATGTGTAGAAATCTTTACATTTAGCCTAGAATAAACAGTATCAATTACAAATACGGTAGATACAGAATTCCTAAACACGAATAGTATTTGATGATATATGTTTCCTTACGTTTGAGGTAAGGAAAAAGCATTTGATGGGATACCTAAGGATTATTTTAATTAGAAGTGAGAAACAATGAGACCCAGGTGAATCTATAACGTGTTGTATTGCATGTTTATTTGTTGAATATTCATTATATTAAATTGTGTTGCCTTATGATTACATATGTATACATTATGTTCACGTGGAGGATGTGTATATATTCGTATTACGAAGGAATAGATATGTATAAGTAGATGTACATATATGTGCATGAATATACATACTTTTCGGGTGTGGAAGTACGTGTTGTATATGTATGTATGTGTTCGTACATACGTGTGTATATGTATGTACACATGAGGTACAAGTATGTATAAAAGTGCACAAGAGTAAGCGTCTATTTATAGTTCTGTGAACAAAGGTTTCAGCACGGGTGTCAGCATGGCCATGCTCTAGGCCGTGCTGACTTCAAAACACGTTATTTTCAATGCCCAGTTCGACACAGCCATGCTTGGGGCAAGGCTAAAATTTTTCTTGCTTCTAGCCATTTTTTTACTCAACACTAGCTTCAACACAGGCTATGCTGAAGGTTGTGTTGAACTAAAATTTCAACTTTCTTCATTTATCGCCAAATTTCACCTCGTCTTTTGCTCATATCATCCTTAAACCTTTCTTTTGTCTCCATTGAAACCTGAAATTAGAATTTAATTATATAAGTACCCTCTTCTTCAACAAATCACATAAAATCCATATAAAATCATAACTAACAAGAATAGAATTAAGGGTCATCTAATACTTATTATATGTATAAAGGTAGATATACATGATGATGAATGAAACTATGTGGGAATATGTGAAATATAAGTAGTGGTGTTAAAATGCACGGGAGCGTTTGGTGTTAAAATGAATATATTATAATTACCAAAGTGATGAGAAATTAAACCGAGGTGTGAGACTTGGGCACTAATGGTAGCTTCGAAATTCCTAACCCAAGGTCAAGGGGGACGTAAACCCTAAACTTTACATTAGTTATCGGAAGACCACATGAGCTGTTTCATTCATGTGACTGCTCATGCATAGCATATGGTTGATAACTTGTTTAAAATTTCCTGTGTGGTAACAACACTAAGAGATTGCACTCCTATCTCACTAAAATTATAGCTTACCCTCCTACAGATTCTGTCTTGCAGGTCACAACTACCTAAACTTTCCTATGGGTCATTGGACTAAGATAAGCTTCAGTTATAAAGCTAAAAGATCTTGGATACTATGGGTGAAAGTGAGGACTAGTACATGAATTAGATTGATAGATTTAACTTACAAAAATGTAGAAGCCATAGTAGGCTCAATAGAACTTTTATATATGTATGTGAAATGGGACCCACTGACAGTTATGTAAATAGATAATCATCTAATATTTCTATTAGATTTGGAGTAAATGAATGTCAGAGGCATCGAATGTTATGATGTGGTTAAACAAGTATAGTAATTTGATGGAGATGCTTCATGGTCGCCTAACCAGGGTTAGGCGATCTTAGCGAGTTGTCACGTTGAGTGCCTAGGGAACGGCTTGATGGAAGTAATCGTCAAGTTCAGTGTACTTGGTTGACCTAGAATAGTGCCACTTCAACTTTTGCAACATCATTCATTATGAAATGAGGGTAGGATCATAGGTGGTACCATGTGTGTCGAGGGATGGTGAGGGAGTTCGGGACACTTGACCACCAAATGCAGTACAAAAGTTATAATATAATTCTTCCATTACCTGAACTGCTCGACATAATTCTTATGTCGTGATAACGGCATAAGCGTCTTCCATGTCAGAGAATGAATCAACAATGGAATAATACAAATTAAAATATTCTAATAACATGTCTTTTTTACACCATGAATCTAAAATAGAAGCAACTAGATAAAATACTGGAATTTGTTTATAATACTGTAACCAATTTGCAGCCATATCATTTATAGCCACCTGCAAAAAAGTGTTGGGAATCAAGTAGTACCAATAGTATATTCACTGCATTCATAAGGAAAAGATGAACACTAGTGCGGTACACTTACGAAAATGTTATAGTATAGTCATGAAAATTTTTTAAAACATTCAACATTCTACTACATACATCCTAATTGCTGGGGTGCAATAGAATGTTTGGGACATTTATGGTGGCGAAAGAACATAATGCATCTTTATAAGCAAGTGTACTTTGTAAAAGTCGATAGTTAGAATTCCACCTATGCTTAACACCCTTTTTAAATTTTTTGGGTCACATTCCATTTTCAATATAAAATCTCTACTATGCTTTATTTACAAAAAGATGGTCAATTAAAAAACATATTAGTTGTCTTATTAGAGACATTTTAAAATCTAAACAGTTCATATCATCCTTAACACAAAGATTTAAAATGTGGAAGGCACATCGAATGTGGAAAAATGTCCCACTTAATATGGTTAACATAAAGATTGAAGTTCATCAATGGATGATGTGTTAGCAGTCGCATTGTCAAAACCAATTGAAAAAATATTTTTTGTCAAACCATATTCACCTAAAATAATACTTATAATACGAAAAATGTTTTGCACTGTATGGTGATCTTTGAAAACCCTTAAAGCTATTTAGTCTTTTTTGTACTTGCCACGTATCATCTATCCAGTAGCATATAACTCATACGTATGAATCTTCTTGCCACGAATTAGTCCACAAAAAGGAGTTCAATAAGTGCAAAATTTCACAAATGGTAAGAAGCTATTTCAAATTCAAATGACACACAATTAAATAATGAATTAATGTGTGTTTTGAAATTTCAAATTGGCTTCTTAATTCACACTTCAAATCTGAAAACATAAGTGCTACTCCTCCAATTTTTTTCAAAAATACACAACACAAATCCACTTCAACAATTGAACACTACTCTTGCCCCTTCACGGTTTACTTCCCATGCACTATACGTTCACAGCCACAATCAAGGAATCCAAGAGTGTTTAAATCTCTAAGTGATCAACCACTAATCAACAAGACAACAATTCAACAACACAACAACAAAAGTACAAGTTCACATCAACAATTTTTGGATCAAGGTGCTACACAACAAACCCCTAACTTCCAAATTCAATTTGCAACCAATCCCTTCTCACAACCTCAAGCTCTGATACCAAAAGATGATATGCCTAAAAGGGGGTTTAAGCACATGCAATCAAACCAAATTACAATTCCTAAGAAGACAAGATCAATCCAGTTCCAACGTCCTAAAGTTGTGTGAACCCTAAATCACAAATATGATCCAAATGCTATATTCCAAGATAATAAAATTCACAAATGATGAATTCCTCAATTGAAATCACTAAATATACTAAAATTCCCACGAGATTACTATATAAAAACAATAAGATCAAATCGTGATCCTCCTTCCCAATAATGACCAACTCACGTCACAAAATGAAGCAAAAATTGATGGCAATAACAAGTTCTAAAACCAATCAATCTTATAACATAATAAATGATTACAAATGCAATCAAAATCTAACCAAGAACAATCCAATTCAACCCTAGATATAACTTACTAGTGATAAAAAGAAAAATTGCAACAAAGAGAATTGATATTACTCACAATTCACTTTGAAGCCACTCACCACAATCTCAAATTTGGGATTGAAATTGATAAGAGCAAATTGGAATTTGGAAACCCTAACCCTCAACACATGAAGTGTTTGTTTTTTTTTCTGAAAATTATCAAAAGTCCCTCAAAACCCTACTTAAGCAAGTATTTATACTTGTTCCCTTTAGGGTTAAAAAGTCCCCAAAATTACAACTATACCACTTTAGGGTGGCCAGTCCTAAAAACACAATTACAAGCAAATGAAAATGTCCTAAAAGCTTACACATAAATAATCTAAAGAAATAATTACAAATACAAAATAATAAGAATCCTCAAAGAGCCAATGCATCGAGGCGATGTTGATCACAGTAGGCCATTGGATGAGAATCTGATGATGTCCCTAAGTGATCAACAATGAGAGTCATTTGGCATCCCGTGGAGAAATATCATTGTACCTGTAAGATTATCACTCAAATATTTATTAGATAAGAAAGAAACAAGAGTAAATATGAGTGATTTGGATCATCATCCAAATCAAGTTCTATAGCCATCTAGGTCGTTGGAAAAATTCCCATCACGTAATTATTGCACGGTGATAACAGCATAAGCGTCTTCTGTGTCAGAGAATGCATCAACAATGGAATAATACAAATTAAGATATTCTAATAACATGTCTTTTTTACACCATGAATCTAAAATAGAAGCAACTAGATAAATTACTGGAATTTGTCTATAATACTGTAACCAATTTGCAGCCATATCATTTATAGCCACCTATAGAAAAGTGTCAGGAATCGAGCAACACCAATAGTATATTCACCGCATTCATAAGGAAAAGATGAACACTAGTTCGGTACACTTACGAAAATGTTATAGTACAGTCATGAAAATTTTTTAAAACATTTAACATTCTAATGCATATATCCTAATCACTGGGGTGTAGTGGAATGTCTAGGACATTCATAATAGCGAAAGAACATAATGCATCTTTATAAGCAAGTGTACTTTGTAAAAGTTGATAGTTAGAATTCCACCTATGCTTAACACCCTTTTTAAATTTGTTAGGTCACATTCCATTTTCAATATGAAACTCTACTATGCTTTATTTACAGAAAGAGGGTCAATTAAAAAACATACTAATTGTCTTATTAGAGACATTTTAAAATCTAAACATTTCATACCATCCTCAACGCAAAAATTTAAAATGTGGAAGGCATGGAAAAATGTCCCACCTAATATGGTTAACATAAAGATTGAAGTTCATCAATGGATGATGTGTTAGCGGTTGCGTTGTCAAATCCAATTAAAAAAAAATACTTTTTGTCAAACTATATTCACCCAAAATAATACTTATAATACGAAAAATGTTTTGCACTATATGGCGATCATTGAAAACCCTTAAAGCTATTAGTCTTTTTTGTACTTGCCACATATCATCTATCCAGTAGCATATAACTCCTATGTATGAATCTTCTTGCCACGAATTAGTCCATAAATCTATGTAAATGGAAACATGCGTTTCAAGATAATTGAAAAGAACGGCTAATTCACGCTTACCGTTATGATACAACTTAACGGTGGTTTTTTTTTTAACTTTTGGATCATAAGTTTGTGAGCTTAGATTCTGCGCTTCTCGCTCATACTCTAACCAGTGCCAGGAAGCTATGTGACTCCATGACAGGTTACACTTTGCTAAGTATTCTGTAAGTAGAACTTGTTGTCTATCAATAGAATAACGAAATAAGCCTCCTCTTTATGATCCTGTTGATTGTGAAATTTGTTGTTGCAATTTATTTATGCCAAACTCCGTGGGATGCTTCACTCACATGTGCCTATTAAGGATACCATACCCCTCCCCCTTTTTCCACTCATAACTTAATTGGCAATAGTTACAATAAGCACGGCTGCTGCCATCTTCCCCTATAATTTTACGAAAATGTTTAGTAAAAATTTCTCATTTAAGTGGTGCTAGTGGCTTACCCTTAGAGCTAGATGGGCCACATAAGTGCCTTAGAATTTCTTTCTCCAACACTTCTTGTACATCATCTTGCCCTTCTCCTTCTGCCTCCTCCTCACTGCCCTATAATGGCAGCAGCTCACTTTGTTCACCAAAAGGCCTTTCATGAAGGTCAAAGGGTGGTATCATCAAGTCCTTTAAGCATTCATTAGTAAAGTCGTGAATATCGTAATCATTCGCTTCAAAATATTGTTGGGATGCCTCTTACACAAATTTCTCCTTATCATTTTTGCTAAAGCGATCCCTCTTAGAAGAACCTGAACCGCCAAAATAACTTGCTATTTTTTACTATTAGGATAATTATAAAATGTTGATATAAGTAGATAAGGGGATAGAATTTATTTAACAGTTAGTAAGAAATATAACAAAAATTATTTGGAAAGTATTGATAGTGTAGAAGATGTGAGCATAGCAAATAGAAGATGAGAGCACATAGAATATAATATGAGAGTATAGAAATTTGAAGATGAGAGTAGAAGACAAGAGTGAGTGCAACTTTTTTGCATAGATAATTTTACTCTTCAAACTATATTATCAATTTATACAACATCCAACAGCAAACTTAATTTCTTCTACTCTTTTGCAGCATTCGAATTTGAAAATTTGAACATCTACACATTGCACATACACCAACAGCTTAAACCTATTTCTCACTATCTACAATCCTATAAACCTACACAATTTTTTTTTTCAAAATGTGCTCTATGCTTTCAAATTGTTTAAGTGCAAATCTGACTGTTTTTATCTGGCATCCTCCTTCCGCATTTCTCTTCGATTGTCTTCTCTTTTTCTTTGTTTTTCTTTCCCAACATTACAAAGTTGCAGCCTTTAAGTTCAATATTTTCTTCACTCTGTTCCTACCTCCTTTGAATTTTTTTTTTCCTTTTTTTTCGATGTATGTCAAAGCAGTGTTTTTCAATGTTTGCCTTCTTTTTCTTCTTTGTTATCAACTCATTTTTTTTTTCATATACAACAAGCCCAACCTATCGATTCAAATTGACCGTGAACCGGCAAGCCGAACCGGTAGGTTGACGGTCAGTTCGGGGCCCACCGATTCACTAAATTGCGTAATGCAATCTAGCCTTTGAACCGACGGGCCGGTTCAAGAGCCTAAACCAACCAGATCTGTCCGGGCCGATTCAAGGGCCTAAATCGGCCAAACCGGTTCACGATCTTGAACTAGCCCTCTCCTATGTCTACATTTGATGATCTTTATTCTTAATAAATGAGCAACATTCACCATTTGCCGATAATTGGGCGGGCCCATTGTCGGCCGAAACCATTTTTTTGGAGACAAATGTAGCAAACTTGTAACCTTGTGGCAAGTAAAAATACCCAATACATAAAAAAAAAAAAAAAAAAAACCACGTATTTAAATGAAAGTATTTTAAAAACTAACTACTATATTTAAATCACCATTCATTTAAATATATGACATATTAATAGTAATGAATCTTTTTTCCACTTATAGACATACTAATTCTTGCATTCATGTGGAAATAACTGAACGAGGGTGAGTGTATCTGAACAAGTACCATGTTAGATTTCCAAACATATTATGTTATCAAATCTCTCTTTCCGGATCCAAGAATATACAGATGGAATGGAAACTAGCAGTGTTCAGTAGAATTTGCATTATCAAAAACGGTTGGAGACGGACGATTGTCGTATCAGATATAGTTAACAACTGAACAATGTTGATCCTCTTAATATTCGTAAAAACAGCAGTCAAAAATGGTTTGTACTCTGAAAGGATTCATAGTTACAGATGAATATTTCAGTAAAGGTATTGATCTCAGAGTATAACAAGAGGGAGATGTGGGTCCTAAGGATAGCTATTTGATATACTTTCGGATCATTTCTCTCACTTCCTCAATTACAAGCCACGCTTTGTGTCCTCCTATTACTTCTTCTTTCATCTCTCCATCTTTCCATATCTGCAAAGAAGGAAAGAAGCCAAGCTGCATATTCCTTCCATTTCAATGAATTACTCAAAATACTTTCAAGCAAACCTTACAAGTGATAGGAGAAACCAACCTGAATCGTCGGCATTTTCTGAGGAAAAAGCACAAAAGTGAAAATGGTATCAATCAAATGGATAGAAAAAAAAAAAAAAATGCTATCCATGTTTATTGAAGAGGGATAAATAGTTTTCAGAAGGTGAGTTTACATACAGATATGTTGCCGCGCTTCACCAAAGTTTGAGGGACCTTGTTGACATCCACACAATAAAACTTGATTCTACCATGAAAAGAACCAACAGCCGTGTCAGAAACACTCATCATGATGAGAAAGGGTTGTTTTACCATCAATTTACATGATGTATATTGAATCCAAATGGGGCTTGAGATGATATGAGATTGCTTTGACTTTTTATTTAAGACAAATGTCATGTTTGATATATGAAATATGTCTATTTTTGAAATTAACTAATTAAAGTTTAAAAATATCAATTTATTATGTATAGACTTTTGAGATAATCTATAATACCTAAACTAATTTCGTTTAGCTAGTTACTTGCGAAAATGGATAAAATTTAGGCATTAAATTGATACTTTCAAATTTCAGATAATTAATTACAAAAATGGATAAAGTTTAACTAATATTTACCCTTTTATTTATTTTAGATTAGATCTTAAATTGTCTTAAAATGATGTTAAAGACATTCCCACCGAAAATGTAAGAGGCTAACACAGCCAAATTTATTATTGTCATTCCTCATTTAGTCAGGCTACACTAACATCTACCTCGTGTTACCTGACTCTGTGTATCCCGTCATAGAAGCATATTGTATCAACATTGCCCAGAGAAGTAAAAGTTAAAGAGTTATTACTTGTTTCCATACTCTGTAGCCAACTTCTCTAGTTTGGGCTTCAGATAGATGCATTTTCGGCACCAAGCAGCCATCCTATGAGAGAGATGAAAACCAAGAATTACTTGTTATATCAAGCTATTAGAACCTTGGCTTCCTAGCTAGCTTCGAGCTTTCATTCCAAAAGTCTACATTGAAAATAAAAAGCAATGTAATTTCCTTCTGTCATTTAACAGGAAGCATATAAGGACTTTCAGGGATTTAAGCACCAGCTTTCTACCTTTTTTTTTTTTTTTTTGATAAATACAGCTTTCTAATTTTACCAATGTTGGCTTATACAAAGGATGGTGATGATATGTATGTTTAGTAGCTGAGTCGCCCTAATATTACTACTCAGATGGATGATGCAAGTACAACCATAAGTATGGACATTGTTTAGCTATAAATATCGCATCTTGAATAATGCGATGGGAATGTGAACACCTCATTCCTATATAGATTTTCTGTAGGCTACTCATGGTAAATAGTACACCTCACCCTGCAACTTGGATGTTGAAATGTCAAACATTGCTATTTCACTGAGACAAGCAATGAATGCGGGATACCACATTCCAAATTCAAAGATGTCAGGTAAAATAATATGAGAGATTCGATATTGATGATGTCAATGTAACATATCTAGCTCTTTCCGTGTCTCTTTCAAGTCACCAGAACATGAAACTTGGTCCTAACTAACTACTTTATCCACTTAGAGCTAAGGCTTCTTCATGTCGTGTCCAGATTGGCAACCAGAAATTGTCGCTACAAAAACTTACACTTAAGATACTTAGAAGAGGACACAATCTATATAGGCGCAAGCTCAATGATTAAGCAATGTCAAAAAAATCCAAGAGAGCCCCCCACTTATCTAAGGGAAATGAAAATGCTATAAAGGGCCCAATATATGCATGTAATTGCCCCTTCTCTTCATGAACTTTTTTTACATTGATAGCTCAATAACCATTTGATTTAGCTCCTTAAAGATTAGGCATGTAGACCCTATGGAATGAAGCATAACAATAATAGCAAAATGGGAAAGTTGAAAAATTGCAAACTTAAAGCGGTCCGATAATCTAAAGTAACAAACTTTGCAATTTATCTCATACTATTTGGAGATGCATGCCATGCCGCGCCCAACATCTGCAGAATAGACTCCGAAAGAGAAAGGATAAGAAAAGAGAGCAAACCAATCGATGAGAATAGGCTGGGAGAGTTGCTGTGCACGCTGGAGTAGCTGGTCAAGCTGATCAGAATCTTCAATAGATTCCATTTCTGCAACTGCAGGTCTGTCGGGCCAAAAAGCTCCAGCTGATGATGTCAATCCTCTCTTTACGATTCTCTGATAGTGACAGTCTTTACTCCTACTGGTACGGTCAAACAAGAGATAACCCCAGTGTCTTTGCAACGAAAAACCGTTCCCACTACTCACCGATTGCTGCTGCTGATGATGTTCCCTGTGAAAAATATCTCTGCATAGAACGTGAGAATTGACTGATAATACCGCTACAGGCATCGTCTCTAGGTTGAGTCAAGTCTATGCAGAAGGTGAAGCGGAGGGACAATTAAGGTCTAAGGGGGTAAGAAAGCGATCAAACGATTCACCAGTTCGAAATGGAAAACGCATGACGTGTATGGGTTTCTTCCTTGTGCAATTGCTATTAACCTGACGCTTTGGGCGCTTCCGGCTCTAGCTAAAGGCTTATCCGGAACGATGGCTGGAAAGAGCAAGCAATCCCCTCACGTGGGGCCAGTTTGATACATCTCCTCTGTTGTGTTCTTATTCTTTTTTTTTTTTTTAACTCTGGTTTGGTTGATGTGCGCTTATAATCGTTCACTTCCTAACATTTACCTTAATTTCGTGTCTTCAAGGACACTATACTTTGGGATTGGTACAAATGGATAGGAAAAAGAAAAAAAAAAGTGGAAATACTTTCATCCTTAGGTTATTTTTTTTTTTCTCTCTCTAATAAAAGAGTAAAAATAATGAGACTCTTAAAAGTAAAATAAATAAAAAAATAAAAGAAGAATTATTTTAATCAATCAAATACTTTAATTCTCTCAATTTCTTTCGTTACCTCAACTAGACAATATAAAAAAGGAAACATTTCTTCTCATTTCTATCATAAGAATCTAAATAATAAACAAAACAAATATTTCCTTTTTTTTCCCTTTCCACTCTTCATCAAATAATTTTTGTTCTGACTAATTCTTGCACCAGTTGACATTCAAACTCATCCATTATACCAACTAATCAATGGAGATAACAACAATCCCTTGGCACTTCCATGAAATGTTCCTGGATGTTGTGATGGTTTATTATTATTATTTTTACTCCTTGAGGATATGCCGCTACGCTGCCAAACTCCATCAGAGTCCTTGCAAATGACTTCGTTCTACCAATTTTAGTTGCCTGATCAAAGGATCCGTCGCAACTACATTTGCTGCACTTATTCGCAGAAACACATTCTGCTTTCCTCAACTGAAAATTGTTGCTGCTGCAAATTGGGATCAAGCTCCTCCACATTCTTCCTAACTGCTGTAATGACCGAGCACGGGTTCGGCTCCTTCTTGTTGAAAAATGAAAATGTTCTTCTGAATCCAAATTGGTTAAATGTGCAATGCCGATCATTCCTGCAGCAAAAATTCTGTGCCTCGGAAGTCCTCTAAAATGTGCAGAAGCCACACGCAATTTGTAACTCGATTCGCTTTGAACCCACAAGTCGCAAAACCAGACCAACTGCACCCATCGACAATGATAAGGCATATGCTCCGCCGGTTGATCGTATTTACAGAATTCACGCTTTGGATTTAGCTCGATTTTTCCAGCAAAACAAGTATCTGTTTACTGGCTAAAGAGTTTTTAAGACAAAAAGTCTTCATAATGGGGGATGCCTCAACTTGGATGGACTATCCATGCCCCGGGTGAATTTGCCAAACAATCTCTTCTAAAATTACATCTATTCCAAATCAAAGAAGCCCTACTACCTTTTTCTAGAATTGAGAAAGTCCTCTCTAGGGAACTAAATGCTCTTCAAAAATCTCACCCACATGCCTTCTCGATTTTTAAGCACTCTCCACCCTTAGCTTACCTAGAAAAGCTCTTTTAAAAGCTTGCAAATCCCTAAATCCTATGTCTCTATACTACTTTGCTCCAGTGTTCTCTTTCTAAGTTCTCCAATGAATTTCATTCCCCCACCAGAGTTTAGCCACTAGGCTTGAAACATCCTTGCACCATCTCTTTGGAAAACCCAACACACTCATAAAGTAGGTTAGAATTGCAAAAGCCACTGCCTTAATCATTATGCCTCTATTCCTCCAGTTGATAGAAGTTAAAAAAGATTAGAGTCATGATAAAGATGAACAGATAAAAGAAACAAAGTATTAATTAAGTCAAAAATTACTATATATATAGAACACAGCGGACAAATAACGAAGGGTCAAATGAGATCCGGGAAATGGACATTGAATGTTTTGCTAGACTTTGATTAGAGTAACCGCTTCTTTCTGAGAGCACCCTTTCATATGCATCGGATTTGCGCATTGGAAAAAGGTTGCCCTTGTAGCTACTTAAAACCATATTGATCGATTAAGGGACATAAATTTTCATATACACGCATGAAACAAAGAGAGTTGAGACATTACAGGTGATAGAAGTTGAGTATCAAGAATTCCCAAATGATTTGCCTAAAGAGATCGATTAGAAGTATCTCAAGGCTGTGACAAGATATGTAAAGTGCACGTATTTGACAACAAAATGATCTCCTTAGTTGGTGCCTGCTGAGGGTGTTCCTATTATTATATTTGTTAGAAATTGCTAGCTAGCCCTAGCTTCACGGTTTTAAGGTAATTTTTATTTTATATATATATAATATTTGTTACATGAGGATAGGGATATAATATATCTCACTAAATATCTTAAAGCATTGATATTATTTTCCAATAAAAAATTGCTGCACCAGGTTCTTAAACATTGTTATTTAGGCTATTTGTTGTTTCTAGTAGATCTGAAATCATGGACCCTCCATAATTATTGACTATTAAAATTTAAAGCTAAATTTACAGTAATCTAACAAATGAAATGCTACAATCTTTAGATAAGTTCCAAATATATTTTAAAGAAAAGGGATCTAGATGGAGCTGAGTGATGGCGTCAAACTGCTATTTCAATTATGTGCTATTCTAAATAATATAGCTTGTAGTAATTAATTTAGTTTCATGTCTACTCTTATAAAATTTAAAAGAGTCGTATTAATTAATTCTACGGATACCAAGAAATTTATTGAGGACTTTAAAATAAATTCTGACATTTTCTAGCATTATGTATATACTTTATTAAAAAATAAATAAATATTAAACATACGAAAAGTTAACCATTTGTTTTTATTATTTTTCTCATAATGATTCTCAACACCATGCATATCCTACAACTTTCTTCTACAATCTGGACATACAGACCGAGAACAGTTTCCGCCTGAGGATTATGCTTTTGACTACATGAAAGAACATAGGAAAGCGATCACATCCGACTTATTCCCTAATTACTGGCTTCTTAACATTTGTTACGCCCAGACTTCATATCCCTTATACTCTTGATAATGAGAATGATAGAGCATTTAACAATATCAAAGAAAATTTTTTCGAAAGCAGTCAACGAATAAAAGCACACTAAAAACCAATTCAATCCAAACCAGATCCAAGCACTAGTAACCAGACAACAAAAACTTATGAGTACACGACTTCAAGTCTAAACCCAAATTGAAAGCAACACATCAAACCCTCTGATTTCTCAGCACGATCTTTACAACCATCAAAAAAGCATAAAAAGAGCACAACATTACGGCCAACGTGGCAAACAGCACAAATAACTCTCTGCAACACTTGGGAGACCTGTTGAAATTTTGGATGCAGTCACTAAACTGCAATCAACCAAAGCAAATAGTGGCCCGGTAATATAACAATAAAAATACAAACAAAAGAAGAGTCACCATAAAACGACGAACCAGTCACCCAAAATGGCAAAAAGGTTTAATTTGCCAAGGACCTTCAGCGCAATGAGGCAGTGATGCTCCATTAAATTCAATCAATATGCCATAGACCCTAGACCCATAAACCCCTAAACGCTAAGCCCATAAAACCCTAAACCCTAAAACTAAGCCCATAAACCCCTTCTCAAGTCGTGTTAATCAAACACAACTATTTCCATACCTAAGAATGGAAAGCAGACTTCAGCCAGACAAACCAACTTGATCATTCAATAAATCAACACAACCAAACTATAGCTGTTTCTTTTTTTTTGGGTTAAGTTAATTTTATTAATATCCAAAAGTGTATAACCGTAAGACGGGTAAATTTATATCAGTCTCAAGGACAAAGTAAACAACAAAAAGATAAAGAGACTACTTAAAAGCATTACAAAAAGAAAAAATAAGCTCTAATTTGTTTACAACAGAGCCCCAGCTGGGGATATAATTCCCTAGGCGTACATTGTTACGCACTCTTCAAATACAATAAACCGTCGCTGCTAATGCAACACATCTTCTATTGAAGTCAAGGGAATTTGAGTCAACCGAGGCTAGTAATAGAGATGTAGCCCCTTGCCAGCTTCTGAAGTGTGCTAGGCAATGAAGATAATCACAAACCGCACACCAAATCAAGTGGGAATAGCTACAATTGAAGAAGTGGGGGTGGTCTTCCTGACCCTGTTGGCACAGAAAGCATGTATTAGAAGAAGTCACGCCCCATGCTTCCAACTTGTCCAGTGTGGTTAGCTTGTGTAACCAAGCTAACCATAAGATAAACGAGTGTCTAGGGATTGAGTATTTGTTCCAAATCACCTTAGCCCAAACTACCACTCGGGTTGGGGGGATAAGGAATTCATACCCACTCTTAGTTGTATATTCACCCGTGGCAAAATGGATCCATCTAAGGCGATTGTTGACTGATGCATTAGGATGGAGCAAGGTGGAGATCTGAATATTATTCCTTAGCACACCCTCAGGGATGCACCATTCATTGCCTTCCATGAGGGAACAAAGTTTGATGGTAGGAGGGAGTCCGATACTACCCATCTCCCGCGCACTGAATATCAAGTCCAAGGGACCTATTGAAAGCCAATAGTCTAATCAAAGAAATATAATAAGACCGTTATTAAGGTCCCATTGAAAGCAGGAGTGGACTAAGCATCTGAGTTTCAACAGTTTCTTCCATGTCCAGGAGCATAATGCAGGAGCTTTCTTTGCCAGAAGCTTCGACCTTTGAAGAATGTGGAGTGGACCCATTCCAACCAAAGGGTTTTCGGACCATCCTTGCATAGATGCCAAATGTGTTTTATCTAGATGGCCTTATTCCATTGGTGCGGGTCTGAGATCCCTAGACCCCCATACTTAAGTGGTTTACAAACTTCATTCCATCTAACCTTAGCCTTAGTATAAGTATGAGGGTTTTCGCTCTACAGAAAGTTCCTGAGTAAGCTATCCATCTTCTTAATAACATATTTAGGAAGTAGGAATACATTGGTCCAATGGACTTGCAAGGAGATGAGGACCGACTTGATCAATTGCAATCTCTCCACATAGGAAAGGTATTTGGACGTCCAGGACGTGACCCTAGATAAAATTCTCTCGAGCAAGGCATCATAGTCTTCTTTTCGCAGTTTGGTAGAAGAGAGGGGAACCCCAAGGTAACGCACTAGCAGTTTACCTTCCTAGAACTAGGTAAAAGATAGAATGGCCTCCTTCTCATCCCTAGGAACATGAGAGAAAAAGACATTGCTCTTGTTATTATTGACCTCCAAGCCCAACATAGAGTGAAACCGCTGAAGTGTTTGCTTGATCAATGATACTGATTAGAGGTTGCCTTTGGAAAAAATGAGAAGATCATCTGCAAAGCATAAGTGTGTTAATTTCTCATTCTTGCATCTTTAGTGAAGGGTGAATTGAGGGTTATCGGTTAGTCGTCTCAATTGGGTAGATAGGATCTCCATTCCCAACACAAAGAGGTAAAGAGATATCGAATCACCCTGTCTTAACCCCCTCTTACTAGGAAAATAACTCACTAGTTCCCCGTTGATGTTGATGGAAAACTTTAGGTTGAAAATGCATTAATGAATAAAGGAGCATATGTGGGGAGGAAAGTTCATAGCTTGAAGAGTAGCCATCAAAAAATCCCAGCTAATCGTATCAAACGCCTTTTGTAGGTCTACCTTAACGGTGCACCGAGGTGAACTTGATTGTACACGATAGCCCGCCATCAATTCTTGAGCAAGGAAGATGTTGTCAGTGATTATTCGTTCAAGGATGAAAGCAGCTTGCTCTCTGCTAACTAAGGATGGGAGGACCCTTTTAATACGCTCTATAATGACTTTAGAGATGACCTTATAAATAACGTTACAACAGGCAATAGGGTAAAATTCTCCTCATCTTGACGGGTTGGCAATCTTAGGAACCAAGGAGATGATGGCAGAGTTAAATCTCTTTAAGGTGTCCAGATGCCAAGAATTCCTTTGATGCTTCTAGAAAGTCCTTACCAATAATCCCCCAGGTGTCCTTGAAGAACTTAGCAGTGTATCCATCGAGCCCTGGTGCTTTTTCATTGGCTTGAGAAAAGAACCCCCACTTAATCTCATCATCTGTAAAAGGAAGAGTTAATTCAATTTGTTGCTGGTTATTCAACCTCGATGTAACCATGTTACTAACATCCTCCAATGCAGGACTGAAAGGAGGACAATCATAGAGTTTCTGAAAGTGTTCCACTGCAAATGCCTTGACCTCTGCATTCCCAAAAACCTTACTACCATCGTCTCTAAGTAGGTGATGTATGTAGCTACGGTTATGCAAGTTCCTCATGGTTTTGTGGAAGAATGAAGTATTCCTATCCCCCAGCTTCAACCAATGTGCCTTGGATTTCTGCTAGTAAAAACTTTCCTCAACTCCTCTTAGCAGATAATAAGCTTTCTATGCTTCCTTTTCCTCTTCCATAATGGAAGTATTTCCATCCCCATGGACAACAACTTGTAGAGATTGTAGTCTAACTTTCGCCCTCTCAACCTTGTCAAGGAGGTAGGAAAATCCATTCTTGTTTAATTGTCTGAGTTCTTGCTTGAGTAGTCTGAGCTTCTTGACGACTTGAAACATCTTGGACCCAACAATATCCATTCTCCATGTGTTGCTCACAATATCTTTGAAGCTCTTGTGGCCTACCCAAAAGTTGAAAAACTTGAAATGAGGCTTCTTAGTTGCTAATGTAGCGTCAATACAAGTGATGGCAAGTGAATGGTCTGAAAGGGTTGGGGAAACAAACTGAGCATGCGTCCTTGGCAACAACCGAAGCCATTGTTGATTTACCATGATTCTATCCAACTTGCGTAGTATGGGGTTGTTCTCTTGTCGATTAGACTTAGTGAAGAAGTCCCCCACATAATTCAAGTCCTCCAATTCCGCGTGTGAAATACAACTTTGCAATTCGACCATTTCATCAGTAAGGTGCATTCTCCCACTCAATTTCTCAATAGGGGATTTAATAGTGTTAAAATCCCCAAGAACTATCCACAATAGGAGGTGAGTGGATGGTGCTGTATTCACAATGTTGCACCAAAGGAATCTTCACTCCCTCCCATTGTTGGAAGCATAGATGAAAGTAGGAAAAAAGGTGGAGCTAGATCTCGTGTTAATGAATTTGCAATGCATAAATTCGGAATGCTCCGATTCTATGCTAACAACCCATTCTCTAGGCTTCTAAGCCAGCCACATACGCTTTCTAACCATCGTATTAATTCTAACTTGCCAAGCTACTCTCAATGCATTCTTGATTGATGCTTCGTTTCTCGGATTAACCTTGGTCTCAAGCAAGCCGATACAACTTATCTTGCGATCATTGCAAATCCTTCTAACTTCAACTACCTTAATGGGATCATTTAGGCCCCTGACATTCCAAGCGACAATATGCATTAGGGTGATGTAGGTGGACCGCTAGGTGAAGGATCTTCTCCTCTTCCACGCCTTCTTCTTGCGCCTACTAGAAAAGGTAGAGCCCTTCGGTATTTTCAAGTTGTTGCCCTGACCGTGGTGTAAGTGGGGGATTATCTTGCAAAGTGGAGTGTTTTCAGAATCGTCCACTCCAAGATCATCCTCGGTTGGGACTTGATCACCGCTATGAAGGGAATTTGAATTCTCAAGCTATTGAACAGGAATATCTCTAGTGTTTAGACCGCGTCTTCCATCCACTTCCAAGTCAAACCCTTCAATGATTGTCACCTTTTATTGCTGCATATCAGCACCTACCCCAGGATCAATAGCATTCTTATTGACGCCTTCACTCATACGAATGTCAACTGATTTGGCCTTGGAAGGGGTACCTTAGTAACTTCAGGTTCATGGCTAGGTGCATGGCAAAGCTGTCCTCCCTCATTTGTTATGATTTCAGATGTATAGCTAGGCTTGTTGTTGCCATTTACATACGTCTTGGACCCAACAATGGATTTCTCCTTCTCATTCCGACCACCACCCACCGAGATCCACTGCCCCTCACTATTCTTGGTGCCTTGATCGCTGGGCTCGATTAGGGAAGTCCTCACTTTGTTAGGATGGCACAAGTGGCCAAACACTTTGCATTCCCCACATCTTAGAGAGAGCCCCTAATATTGAACCATGACATTGGATATGGACCCATCAGAACTTACAACTTCAATTTGGGAAGCTTATCCATCTCTCGCGTCCAACTCGATCAGCACTCTAGCATGATTAGCCCTCTTCCTAGCAGCTGTTAGTGCGTCAACCTTAAGGGGGACTCCAATTCCACTTGCTATGTAGCTGATGCCATCTTCATTTAAGTATTCGCAAGGAACACGTTGGAGAAAAGTCCAAACGAGGACATTAGTTTGCTGAGGCTTTTCAAGGGCTATGCCGCATCTCCATGTTTGAAGGATTAGGTATCTTTGTGCAAAATACCATGTCCTTTCGAGTAGGGGAGTGAGGTTTGATCCGTGAGGGAACCAAAAGTAGAAGTACCCTTCTTTACTTCCCAAGACTTCAAGGATTCCATACTCTTTCCAAAGGTGGAAGGCCATGTCATGAACAAGTTGGAACGGCAGCCTATGTCCAAGGAAAAATCCAACAAGTGTGGAAGACCAATAATCAACTCCGACCACTTCTACCGCGTGGGGGATCTTCACCCGTGGTACCTGACCCTTCGTATCCGATGGATGAAGATGGTGTTATGTGGTGGTTTCCGATTCCACGGTTGCTTTCCAGCCGGTTGGGTAATTCCAAGGTGAATTTACCAAAGGAGGAAAGGACTTGGGAAGGTTGCAAAGGGGTTGGGGCACAAGGTCTATCTTTGGGGCTGCCATGCAGCTGGTGACAATGACCAAAAGGTGCTCCAACAGGGGCACAAGGATCAAGGTTTCCATTTTTTGTTAGGTCAACTTTAACTTTTCCCCTAGAGTGAAAAGCTTCCCTTACTTTTTCCTTATCTAGAAGGCCGGTATTTCCAGCATTTGGAGGCATGCCTAGGGGAGCTACAACTGGTTTTCCGAAGTTAAGGGAAGGAAAATGCTCCCCTAGCAAACTCCAGCCACTAGTAGGCAACATACAAGGTGGGTCATGAAGCTGACTACTGTCCAAATCCATCAACGGTAGCAGCGCACAGGTCAAGGAGGGGAGGGGGAGAGTGTGTGTGATTTTTGGCCTAAAAGAAATGATCTTTTAGGTGAGGGTGCAAAAGAGTGTAAGAGAGAGGTGGGAGCATTTTCTCTCTCTAAACTATAGCTGTTTCAATATGGATGATCCTGCACTTTAGTGTGTAACAAAGAACACACTAAAACAACTTGCACAAATAATCAACCAGGACAAAATATGCATTTTCCTAGACAAACAAAACGAAATAGCAATCAAAATTTCAAAATCTTTAGTTAACACACAAATTTCAACCAATAAAATTGTTTCTTTGGTATTCTCAGATCAGACATTTTCTCAACATTATGCAATCAGTAGCTAGTCAAGGGGCTACAATTTAAGCTAAATCATATAAAATCTCCACACACAATAAAGCAGAAGTCTAAAGCAATAGATTGAGTAACATTCTCATAAACAAAACTCAAGAAGCACTAACCTATTGAGAGACAATTTCATGCAGTTTCAATATATATATATATATAATATATATATATATATAAAAGAAGAAGAAGAAGAAGAAGAAGAAAAGTTCAAAAACAAATCGATCTAATTCAGGTCATGATCTACATGGTATTTCCAGAGATATTATTAGAAGGCAGAGCAGAACCCCAGAGATCAAGGAATTACAGCTGGAAGAGGGAAAACTGATGAGAGCAAAAGACAGATTAAAAAAGAGGAAGAGAGGAAGAGTTCTGGGATGGGGGACAGGGTGTGGGGTGGGGTGGGGGTGGGGGCGGGGGGGAGGAGTGGTCAGCATGTTTGTGGGAGGAAGGGTCCAACAAACTTCCAGCCAATCAAGAACCTGGAATTAGGGTTTAGAATCAGGTTCCCAGGGAAAGGTAGAGCAGTAGCAGAAACTATGAGTGCATCATGATCAATTCATCATCAGTTAAAGCATCAAAAAAGAAGTACAGAATCATCCCCCTTAAATGTGTTTGCAGGAACAAGATGAACACGTAAAGTGCAGAGTGATGCCTGCGAGCTGTGCTGTGTCATGTATGTGGGCAGTGTCGCGTGTCCCGATGTTATTTGTTTTTACTTGAAAGTGCATCAAAGTGTGTATCTAGGAGTTGGTTATTCGTGTCACATAAGTCTTCTAATAATAATGGCAGTCATGCCATTGTAACAGACTAGGGGGAGTCAACTACGTGTCAAGACAGTAAAATTATGAAAATTAGCAGTTGGAAGAGACTGCTCTTGTAATCAGCTTTCAAGGGAAAAATCAGAAATAAAAGGTTTAAGTCTTATTTTGATCAAAATCGCTGTCTTGAAATCGATGGGTTCTCTCTTAATGAGCCCATACTCAGCTCAAAATAGGGAAAAGTGAAAGAGAAATGATTAAACCTCTGAGTGAGACTGATTTCGCTCTTGAAAGACCAAAACCTCAAAGTTGTACACAATCCTATAACAAAGAGAAGATCAACGAATTGCATTGAGGTGCTTTTGGTCTTTCAAAAATAGGTAACACCTGTTAGTCAAATTTTAAATAACAAAGCAAAAGGATGAGTGTCCAGTGCATGTATTAGGTATTTATCCAGTAACTTTAGCAGTTTGCAACATGAACATAAATATGAACAAGTGAAATTTTCCAGAACTGTCCTCAAAAAAATTGCAAAACAAATGAACCATAGCAAAACATCATCTTACCACATGAGTTAGTATGAATTACACCCACATAACAGGAAAATAAGGATCAAGCATACAGCAATGGAGGCTGGAAATCTACCACTAAGAATCGGAAGCATCTTCTTAAGCATTTTAATGCCCTTGTGCAGCATCTTTATCTATGCTTCTAACTGTGCTCAACATATTCAATGTTGTCAGATAAGCAGATACTGCCATTATTGAATTGAAATACATGGATTGACACTATTTGTATAATTCCAGAGTTCACCTAACCTTTACCATGCACAGGTTGAGGGGAAAAAGTCATTATAGGGTGTCATTAAAGAAAATATGAAATGAGGAATGCCCCCAGTTGCAGAATAAATGAATCCCATGCACCTACAACCAATTGCTCTAGGTAGAGAGAAGCAAACATGGAAAACAAAGTATTTTCATGCTTGAAAATAACTCCAAAGTTCAAAAATATTACCATCACTGCTCTTTCCAAACATCACTCAAATTGGAGCCAACCCAGACATGTCTACAACTATCCTTCTTATTGTAAGGCTGTTGCTTTAACTTTTAGTCGTAACCCTCACAAAGCAATAGCCTTAATCTCCAATTCAGCAGGAGATATTTCCAGGGAATTCCATTTTATTAGTTGTTTGTTTCCCTTCACTTTTTATAGAGTAAATGCTACAAGAAATCGTGCCACAGAAACCACCAAGCTTTTAGGTAATGTTTATCACTAGTTAATTAGGTTTAGTAGGGCATGAGCAACACCCAATATTCTTATCGAGAAAAAAAAAAAAAAGGATATGCCATTTGAGCAATCTCAAAAACTATAGTCACATTAATCAGTTCTTTGATCCCACAAATCAAAGCATCGAACAAAGTGAATCATCCAATTGGTATCTCTCTGCTACAATGCAAAGAACTTAATGTAATTCTACAGTTGAGTGAGATTACAAGCAATCAAATTCCGAAACCAAAAACCGCCCGTATCCTGTGGAAGATCAAATCACGCCATCCTCTCTCCGTGTTCTCCACCACAGTGGCATTCCCATATCTACATCGCCAACATCACTAGTAAATACTTACCCAAAGCTACACCAAATACTACACTAATTCATGTTAAATACTAAAAAGGTTATAATCTTACCTGTCTTCTTCGGGAATATCACTGTGTGCCAACTTAACCGTTGTAACCCCAGGTTCAGACTCATCAAGAACAAGTCTCACCTGGATCAAAGTAACAACTTTTAAGTTAAAACAATTTAACGAGCACATCAATGTCTTACCACACAAGAGTTCAATACTTACAGTCGAAGTTACACCATCAGGCCAACTGCCAAACCTCCATTTTTGAACAATCAATTTCCCTTCCTTCAAATCCACATTACACCCAGTAACAGAACCATCGAAAACACTAATCTCACCACCAACTTCCTTACTAATCCTCGCATTACTCTGCGTAAAACCCTTCCACCTATTTTCATCCATTAAAATCTCATACAAATCCCTAGCCCTACAATTAAACTTTTCCGTCAAATTAATGCTCTTAAACCCTTTCTTAACTGTACCTTCCTTGGTTTTCGCAACTTCACTCCCAGCTTTCTTCTCCGAAACTGCTGAGACGGCAGCCTTAACAGAGTTATCAGATCCTGTACCCTTGGGCGCCACCTTCTTCGCCTCAAGATCGTCCTTGCAAGGACCACCTTTAGCCATGCTCTCCACAAAAGCCCTGACTTTTTCCAAAATTAAGGGCTTTCCTTTACTGACCATGGCATCCCTCAATCTTTTCGCAATCTCACCTTCGTCCTTGACGGTGATCCTGAGGTCGGGATCTTCGTCTGCATTCTCGTCGGAGATGTAGGGAATCTCAACGGTCCCGTCAACTTTAGCTAGGGTTTGGCCATTGGAGTCCTTGGCTTCGCCTTGCCAGGAAAGAGAGAGACTGATCTCATAGCCAGGAATAATCTTTCCCTTGCGGATGTTGACGTAGGCCTCGCCGTCGAGCTTGTCCAGATTTTTGGTGGAGACATAGAGATTTCCTTCGCCGGAGAGGATAGTGAGGTTGGGGAGAAGGTTGGTGAAAAAACTGCGGGACCATTCGAGACAGTCGGTCTCCGCCCAGTGCCAGTTGTGAACATTGGTGCCGTCGGGACGATCTTCGACGATCCATCGCTTATCGCCTTCGCCGTACTTTGCCATGGATGGACTAAGGAGATTGAAAGGCAGGCTTCGATTATTAGAAAGACAAGAAGAGAGCTGATATTTATCTGATGTAAATGCTCTTGACGGTAGTGGAGAACGGGTGAGCGGGAGGAGAAGAAGGCGGCTAAGCTAATCTTAAATAGAAAGAAAAAGGACTGGAAGAGTCTAGAAGTTGGGCGGTGGCCCTAAATCCTTGGTGAAACCAAAATGAGTGGAATTCTCTCGATTCCGCCTCTGCACTTTCTTTACTCCTCAAATTTTCACATTTACTTTTTTAACGGAAACGAAAGATGATTTACTTAGTAACGAGTAACGAGAAATACAAGCTTGCAATTAAAGACATACAACTGGTTAGAGTTCGGTAGTTAGTCATTTAATTCATTTTAAAATAGATTAAAACAAAAAAATTTAGTACTTTTAAAAAATAGACTAAATTAGTTTGGCCTATTTAGCCCATACATCAAAATAGGTTAGCTCATAAAGTCAGGTTAACTCGTTCATCCTTAAAAAAAAAAAAAAAACCCTAAACTTTAATTACATAGCATAAGAAAGAAACAACTGCATCGCTGATCCAGAGTGCACTACAGACTAACTCTAGCCCTAACTAAGACAAAACAAAAATAGAAGGAACAGACAAACAATAGCAGGTTGTCTTTGGCCCTCGTAAATCACAATCATAATTCACAAACTCACAGTCGTCCATCTTGTTATCTAGTTGTCTGGTTCCTCATTCTTGTCGTTTGGTCCCTCGCTCTCATCATCTGATCATCCCTCTTCTCGCTCACAATCATCCAATCATCCCTCTCCTTGCTCTCGTTGTTCGGTCGTCCCTTGTTCGTCTCTTCGCTCATAATCATTCGATCATTCATCTCCTCACTAGCAATCGTCCCTTATCTGTCTCCTCACTCGTAGTTGTCCCTCTTAGCCTCTCTTACATCACCTTCTTCACTCTTCAACAATTCTCAATGTTGGCAACTCCCAAAGCTCTTCCAAGTTTTGTAAATAGACTAAGAAAGTGGGATAAACAGGCTGAAAAAAGTAGGTTAGCCCGTTTAACCCATCAAACGGTAAAAGTGGGTTAAATAAGCTTAGTTAGTGGGTTAGCTTATTTATTAAACAAACTAAAATAATTTGGCCCGTTTAACCCATGGGCCAAAGCAGGCTAAACTAGGTTGACCCACTTAACCTACTTGCACACCTCTACTTGCGACACAGTCTACTTCCTTTAAGATATATTGGTGAAAAAGTAAAATAACTCTAGCAATGACATCTATTCTTTTTTATTTATTTGAATCTTAATTTAAATATAATTGTCTTAAGAGGTTTCTTTATTCCTTCTTTATAAAATAATAACTGTCCTAAGGAAAATTAGTTACTTCTTCTCAAACATTGAATAGCTCTAATAATTATTTAATAATTTTAACTCCATCATAACCAAATTACTAATAGACTACCTCATTACACCAACACCACCATTGCTCCAGTCACTACTAGCGCCATTACTTCCTCCTTCACCATCGCAATGTTACTATCGTCATTAACTTCATCTCTATATCATTCCCTACAACACCATCACCATTAACAATATATTCCAATTATGATTACCACATATTATAGACCCACAATAATTGCTAACAACTTATCACTGCTATTGTCCTTGCACCATTATCACCTCGATTGTCATCACCACGGTTGTTAACGCTGCCACAAATGTAAATTGTATTAGCTTCACATCACTACCAATTGCCACCAACCAACTTCCATTGCACCACCATCACTAATGTTGTCACCACCACCATCCTCATACCACTACTTACCATCATATCATTACTACACCATTGCCACCTTTATGCTATCACTTTCCTTGTTACTACCATCACCGTCATCACACCACTACAACCTTTTCACCAACACCAATACAGTTAATATTATTATACCACATCATTACCAACACTATTATTAATACCATGCATTACTACCCCTCCTTCAAACTAAGGGACATAACACCACCATTATTACTACCAATATTAACAATATTGCATAATTGTCATTACCACTATAGCATTAGCAATGGTAATAGCTTAATGGTAGTGATAGCAACAATCATTGAGGTGGTGGTGATGATATGCTGATGGTGGTACAAAAGATAGGGTGACTATAATTGTTGTATGTAGTTATTGTAATGATTTTGATAGTAATGGTGGTCGAGTGCAAGTAAAGGTGATGGAACATAGATAGCAATGTGATGGTAGTGGTACAGGGGTGGTCATTATGATGGTATTCTCCACCAAGCATGGTCATCTTGAAACATCCCAAATCAAAGGAAAATAATTAAATCAGTTAAAAGGGATATATAAGTGTAAGGGTACAATGGGTGATTAAAAAATGAGGAAATTGCAAAATACCTCCCTAAACTTTCTTCTAGGTGTGGATTTATACTTTAAGAATAATTGATTGTTTCCTTCAAAAGAGACCATTTGTATAGTATATGACTAAACTTTTATTTAAAAATAAAATAAAACGACCTTCCTTTGTCTCTTTCTCTTATGGCCCATTTGCTTAGAGATAATAAGGAGGAAATAGAATAATTATTCGTTCTCAATTGTCTATTACTTTATTTACTTGGTAAAATGATGAGGGAATTATAATTCTTAAGAGTTTTTCTATATCCACTTCATTGGAAATAAATATTACTTATGAAATGGTGTAATTTTTTATTCCTTCTGCAAAGGAAATAAAAATATTTAAATATTATGACTATTATACCATTATTTATACTGCAAATTGATGACTAAATAGAGGTAAATTGATAATTTTATTTATATTCCCAACTTAATACTACAATTACTGAGATGAAGTAAATAGTAAAATAAATATTCCATAAATAAAAAATTATATGAAGTAAACACTTGAATAGGGATTCCTAATCTATTCCTAGTCATTTTCAAGGCATAACTTTTTTATTATTTATTTATTCCATTCTAAAAAATAAATGAGCCATTAGTCTTTATATTAAGAGAGAAAGAGAAACATATTGAATCTTTAGAGAAAGAGTTTGAAATAAAAAAGAATGAGAGTGAAAGAAATTAAAACTTTCAAAAAATTTAGAGAGATTTTTTTTTTTAAAAAAAAAAGCATTATACTGAATTAGAAGAGACTAAAATTGCATCTCTTTAGTATTTTGCTTTTAAAGAAAATGTACCCTTTTTTTTTTATCTTTCTTGTTTATTCATTTAAATTTGCTTCTTTTTCTTTCTCTTTTGTATTTCTATTGTTTCTAATATTTGTTGTTAATTATTTTAGGTGTGTTCTTGTGTATTGAGCTTCTTTTTTTTTTTTTGTCTATTTTCCTACATGCATTATTGCCTTCAATGTCTTACTTTACTTTTTGTTTGTATTTGTAGTTTATTGTTAAATTTCTTAGTTTAATTTTGATGATAACAAAACACGTATTTAAGGGGTTACTAAAAAATTTACTTAGTGTGCAGCTAAAAATAAAAAAATTATTGTTTATTGTAAAGTATCAAAAAAGGTAGTTAACAAAATACTCAGTTTCAAAATAAGGTCAAATAAAGGAATAAAGTTAAAACAAGTATATTTAAATTAGAAAATGGGTCAAAAGGACAAACAAAGTTTAGAAAGATTGGAATGAGCAAAGACTGATTCAGAACAAGTATTTTATAGTTAGAAAAAATCAAGACATGTAAGCATTCGAAAATACAAGCAACAACAAAAGAATATATTCTGCAAAGAATAAATCAAAGTTTCTGAAAGATGAAGTAAAGAACACAAAATCGAATACCAAAAACTTGATCCAAATCTTATAAATAATGTTTAGAATAAAAGAGGATAACTATTACCCCCAAGTTGACCATAGTGTTTGAGGTAGCTATAAATTTAATATGTTGCCAAGAATTTAATATTGAAATAAATAACAAAACTATTTCCTAAAATTTACATAAGTAGGTACAATCTGTCTTTACTACCTTCTCATATAGATAGAAATACTATTATAATTAAATAATAACCTTAAATAGTAGTAACCATATTATAATGCAATTAAAATACGATATTCTAAGAAGAAAAGATAACCGACTCACTATAACTATAATGAGAAAGGTTTAAGAATAAAACGCTTAGTATGTACTTAACAATAATGAACCTTCGAATATAACTTTAAACACAAGATAATGAATATAGATAAAAGTAACATAATTTATTTGCAAATGTGAAATATGATTTAGGTCCATCTTATCCCCTTACTTTTAAGATGGCAAAGTTAACCTAAAACAACTAAAAGGGAAATAAATAACAATAGAAAATTCTAAAATTTACGAACTATCTCATTATAACCACATAGTGACAAGAGACACAATCAATCATGTAAATCCAATATAACCATTAGTAAAATTACATAATAATTAATATAACTGTCGAGATGTGTTTTTTATCATCTTTCGTAATTTTAATTTATATTAAATCCTACCCATTTAACATAAATTACTCAACTAAATTAAGAAAAATCGATTTTTAAAAGGAGTCGCTACTAACCTAAGTTGGAAAATAAAGTTAAAGTTAATTAAGTGAATTAATTTTAACTAGCTATTAGTCTGCAATTTTCCTAAAAACTATTTTAGAAAAATATAAACCAAAATTATTGGATTTGAGGCTAACCTATTAAAACCTAAACGGTTATCATGTAGAATTTTCAAAATATTTACTAAAATACCTTTATATTTTTATTCTTCAATTTTTTATTTATCTGCTACTATATATTATAATATGCTATTTATTATTGTTATTTTCATGTTTTTATATTTTTATAAGATTTTAAATTTATGTTGAAAGAAAACCTAAAGTTTAGAGTTTATTATACTAATTTTTCTAAGGCTTTTATTGTTAATAACCTAAAGTCTTTCACCGTTTGATTTTTCTAAAGTTTTTATTTTATTTATTTTAAGTTTTTATTGTTATTATTTTATGTAATTTTTCTAAACCTAAAGTTTTTATTATGATTATTTTTCCTAATCTAAAGTTTTTATTTTATTATGATTGTTCTTCATAACCTAAAGTTTTTATTTTATTATGATTGCCCTGAAGGTGTCTACGTATCTGCTGGCTAGGTTCAAATCGTCCGTAGTTTGCTTTTCTTTTATAAAACTTTTAATTTTTTGGTTAATTTTATTTAATAAAAAACATTAGGTTTACGTTATTTAATCATATTAATTTTTATTAAAAAAAATACCTAAATGGCCTAGATCATTAGATGATTGTTTTTTAGAAAATCTAAGATAACCTAAGTTTGGGAAAAACCTCATATTAAATTATTATTTTTAAAAAAACTCTAAGTAATAAAACCTTAAAATGCTAGATTTTAATAAAAAATTAATTCATTTTTATTCTTTATTCTTTATTCTTATTTTATTCATTTAACTAAAAACCTTAAACTAAAAAACAATTATTTTTTTATATATTTTTATCATTTTCACTTGCTCCTAAAATTTTATTTATACCAAGATTTTTATTTATTTATTTTTTATATTTTTATTTCTAAGATCCTAACTTATACTAAAAATCTTTATTTTCATATTTTTTATTATTATTTTAGTTTTTTATTTAGTTGTATTTTATTAAAAATTTTATTTTCTTTATTATTATTATTTTTGTTCGCCATTAGGAGATGGTATACACCACGACAACCCAATGGGTACTCTAAATTTATTGTTATTATTACTTATTTTAATTATTATTATTTTTATTTTTAATAAAAATAAATTAAAATGCCCTAAAAATAATAATATAATAAAAATAAATAAATGAAGAAAAAAAAAGAAAAACCAACCGGATTGCTAGATAGATGCAAGTCGGATCGCGGATCGCGAGTCAAGTTACGGTGATGAAGCTCCTCGTCGGCGGCAATCCAGCGGTCATTAGGGGTGATTGATAGGTTCTTTTCTAGGTTTTTAGAGGTGAGGTATTGATTGGTGGTGTTGTTTTTGCCTAAAAGCTAGCTTAGGCTAGTGTTTTAAGGTGGTCAAGAGTGGTGGTTTTTTGATTTTGTTGATCCAAGCAAAATTGGATCAAAAGATAGGGTTTTTCCTCTTCTACGTGACCTAAGGAGTCTACTAGCACCTAAATGGTGGTTTAAGGTTGTGTGTAGGTTGAGCTATCTTAGAGAGAAGGTGGTGGTCGGCATCCTAGAGAGAGAAAGCTCTTAGTCGAAGTATATGAGTGTATTTTTTGTGATTTTTCCAACCTTTTTAAAGTTGTGGTACCTTAGTCTATTTATAGAAGTCCATGGATGAGCTCGAGGGAACTTAGATTGTGTCGAATCTAAGTAGAGATAAACTCTGTTTTTGGTTTGAATTTTTTAGTTAAAGATTGATGTTAATATTTGTTTTTAATGTGATATTTATCAATCTATTAGTTAAATAACGGTGGATTTATGCTAAAAATCGAGCTCAAAACGGTTGATTTCATCTTTATCTCCTCCTCACGGTTGTCAACTGGAGGTTGAAGACGATCACATGCTGAGCACATGATCGAGTCCAGCCAATCAGTATATATATATATATATATATATACTTGTAAACTAGGCTTTTATTGTTGCCATTTTTTTTCATTATTTATTTATTTTTCTTTAAAAAAAAATCTAGACGGAGGGCAAAAATGAGACGTCTACAATAACATAACATGAAAATAACAAAAATATAAAAAAAAGGCCATCTAAATGATTTTCCTCGAAGATGACAGCAATGATGAGGAGTAGTGAAGTAAAGCAATAATATTAACAACAAAACATTGGTAGGTGGAGTAATCCAAAACATATTCAAAATCGTCTCACTAAATATTCCATAGTGGATGGTAATGCTAAATAAGAAGTACCAAATATGAAATTAAAAGACGAAATAAGTGGTATATTTTATATATGCACAGTAGTATACGTGTACAAATAGGATGCAATAGCAAAATTTTAACCCTTTCATGTCTTTGCGTTGAGTTGTCATGAATCAAAAGTTTGGTTTCATGTCATGTTGAGTTGAACCAAGACGAGTTGAGTTGTCAGTTGTTGTTGTTGAGCCAAGTCAATAGTTGGTCAAGAGTTGCTAATCTTATTATCTGTGCTAAGTAGTATATGTTATAAAATGAAATACATGATAAATGACAACAAAGCATTTAATGAAAAGATAAAAGATTTAATTGATTACCAATAACAATAATGAGATGAACAAGCATAGATTCTCGATACATATCAATAATAGTAACAAAAAGGGAATTTATAAATAAATAGAACAATAAGTGAACTAAATTCAAATAGTGAATGATTATGATTACAAATAAGAATAAAAACAATTATGTAACCTAATGGCAAAAGTTTAAATTATAGGAATAATAAATTATGCCATGTCAATCAACTTTAAAAATGAGAAACATATATTTAATTTGTGAATTATTATTATTGTAATGATTTTAACATTTTCTTGAAATTGTGTGTGATGGCTGATGTTTACTCTTACAATGTTGTTGTTAGTATCCTCTTGTAATGATAGTTTATGGAAAATAGGAATTGCATAAGGGACTAAATTTAAGTGACACAATTGAAGTCAAAGTTGGTTTTGGAATCTAAAACAAAGTAAGAATCATGGAGTCAAGTGGATATATTTGATAAAATGGGTGTGAAGATTGAAACTTTCTCTAAAAGAAAATTGGAGTGGGTTGAGTATCAGTATTTTTGGGAGACGAAGTTATGATTATTGATAACTTGACGAATTTTAAAGTGATCTTGTACATGAACAAAAGGCATATAATATACTTGGGTGAAAGGTTTGCTTTTAGGGAATGAAAAGAAATTTTAAGGTTGATGAAATTACTAAATCATGAAAGCTAGTAAAGAATGGTTTGAATGGATACAACTGGGGGATAGAAAATTTAGATTAATTAGGTTAATACTTGATAAATCAAGAGTGGCATGAGGAAATATAGTTAGTGGCATGAAGAAATATAGTTGTATTAGTGGCATGAGAAAATATAGTTGTAATTAGTGGCATGAGGGGATATAGTTATATTTTTTGTTTAGTTGAACTTATGATCTAATTGATTCAAAGAATGTGAAGTTTGAATGTGCTATAAGCCTAAATCAACCTATGGCCTTATTTGAGCACAACCATAAAATAGGAAAGCACTTAAGCTAGTCATAATAGATTAGGAAAGTAATCTAACTCTTTGAAGAACACATTCTAGATGATATTTCCTAAAGTAGACAAGGTGTCCATGAGAAAATTTACTCACCTAAAATATAATATTATGACAACATTATAAAAGGAGGTTCCTCCAATCAAGTAAATCGTTTAGTACCCTTTACAAACTTTGATTACCATACCCTCATATTTCTTTTCTAACTTAAGTGTTGGAGTCTAAGTATTATAGACTCCTTTGGTGCCTCGATAGCTCACGTTTGTTCATGTTGTAGGTTGGGATTTGTCAGCTTGAAAGCTTGTTCTAACCTAAGAGTAAATTGAAGCAACAAGAACAGTTAACAATTATTGCCTACCGTGTTAAGGCCAACTATGACTATAGCTGGCATAAGACTTGGAAGAAACTTCAGCAAGAATGTCCCTTATGATCACAAGCCACCAACTACTGAAAACAACCACCCTCCAGCACCACCTATACTGTTTATTGTGCAACAGGGTACCAAGGATAGGGTTACAAGACTTAAGAAGTAAATTGCTGACTTGTAGGTTGAGAATCATTGCTTGCAAGATCAAGTTGACAACCCAATAATGATCTTAACCACATAGTGAGTAGTAAGGTGACAATATTTCACAACACCAAGGGAACGTGTCATTAAATTCACATAAAGCCTTTAATCTTAGAGGCGAGTAGAATAATACCAAGAACAACAACTTTAAGGTACGGTCTACAAGATTCCTAGTTGATCAATTTATTGACGACATAGATAATATGATCAAGCACTAGAATGAACTCAAAGACAATAGAAAACTAATCCTTAGGACATTTTCACAATTGGCAACTCTCCCTTTACATAGGATATTCGAGATGAGTAACTCTCTACCTTTGTTCAAATTTCCCAATTGGAGTTCTATGATAGGACAACCGACTCCTTAAAGCATTTGATTTATTATATAGCTCAAATAAATCTCCCAGGAGCCTTTGATGCTATAGCTTGTAAGGCCTTTCCAGGACCACTAAAAAAAGTTGCTCGCATATGGTTTTGATGCCTGAAGCCCAATTCTATTTCAAGCTTCTGAGAGCTTGCCATGTAATTTTATTGAAACCTTTTGAAGAGCAAGATGCCTAAGCGAAACTGTCAACTCTTAATCTTATTAGACAAAAGTAAGACAAGACACTTAAAGGCTACATCTTTAGGTTTAACTAAGCTATGCTCAAGATTCCCAACATTGACACGAGTGTATTTTTCAATGCAATAGTCAACAAAGTGAAATATAGGTCCCAGTTTTTCTACTCCTTTATTCTACACAAGTTTAATAATTTCAAGGAGTTATAGGAAAAGGGCTACATACTATATCACTTAAGAAGATGCAATATTGGTAAGGCAAAAAGCTAAGTAGGAATCCTCTAACAAGAAGAAGACTAGAAAAGATCGACCTTTTGCAAAAGATAGGCTTGGCTCTATCATGGAGGGCCATGGGTTTGCTTGAAATAGTAATCGCGACAAAAAGCATGTCATCCCTTTCTACAAGTAGTACTCCCCTTTTAATAAGTCTTGAGTTGACATCTTCATGGAGATATGAGATGAGGGTATTATTACTTGGCTCAATAAGATGAGGAATAATCCCTCTAGAAGAAACTCTAATAAGTATTGTGACTTCCATAAAGACAAGGGTCACATAACAAAAAATTTCACGTAGTTAAAGAATGCCCTTGAATACCCCATTAAACGAGGCTACCTACGAGAATACATAATAGAGAATGACAAACCCCCAAAGTGAGGGTGACAAAATGAGAGAGAAGAAGTTGGGCAAGAACAAGAAGTTCACCCCACCCAAGGAACCATCAATACAATTGTCGAAGGGCCCACACCATTGGGGATTGATCCACCTCTTATAGTAAGACATACGCTTAATCAAGAAGTTACCAAAATGTACTCAACATGTAGGAAAGGCGCTTTAAAGTGGATACCACAATCACCTTCTTAAACAACAATCTTGAAGGCATCATGTTCTCTTATGATGATGTACTTGTGATTTAAGCTTGCATTGCTGACTTCAACAACAGCAAAATTTTGATAAACAATGGTAGCTCGGTTAACATTATATATAAGAAAGCATACGAACAAATGAAAGACTAAGTCAAGGCAAAGCTAAAACTATATGATAATGAGCTCTTCAGCTTTAATAATGCGCCTAAAACCAAGATTAAGCACATGTAAAACTAATTTGAAAAGACAATTAGATAATGTCAATCAAACTAATTCAACAATTGCACACTTCTTCAATATTTATGAACCAATTCTCACAACAAGGATGTGACCAAGAATGAATCCAAGTATGATGATGCTCTGATACCAAAAGATAATGTGCCTAAAAGGGGATTAAGCACAATAAAAACAACCTAAATATAAACCTCAAAAGATAAGATCAAATTCGGTTCAAAGGTGAGACAATTTGTGTGAACCCTAATTGATGGAAGATGAACCAAATGGTAAAATCAAGGAGATGAAATCCACAAAGATGATAATTCTCAATTGAATCAATTAATCAACTTAAGTTCCAAGAGAATTCCAATCAACAATATACAAATTAAAGCCGTGACCCTCTTCACAACAAAGAAAATTCCACGCCACAAGTGTAATGACAATTTGATGGTAGTAACAAGTGCTAAGAATCAATTAATTAAGTAATAATAATTTGATTACAAATGCAATCAAATCTGACCATGAAACTTCCAATTCAACCCTAGATATTACACACTAGAGAAGAAAAGAAATCACAACAAAATGAAATTGATATGACTCACAATTTCAAGTGTTGCACTCGATATAATCTCAACTCTTGGGATTGAAATTGATGAGAAGAAATTGAACTAGGGAAAACCTTAATCTCTCTCACGTAAAGTGAAGGTGTCTAATATGAAAAATGGTCCTTTAAAACCCTACTTTAAGCAAGTATTTATACTTGCTCCCTTTAGGGTTAGAAAGTATACAAAATTACAACTATGCTACTTTTAGGGTGGCCGGTCCTAAAACTTAATTACAACCAAATAAAAGTGTCCTAAAATGATTACAACATAAATAGTCTAAGTAAATAACAAATATATAAAAATTAGTCTTCAAGATGTTAGCTCTTTTATAGGATTCGTCGGCCCAGTTCATCACCAGTTTAGGTCGGTCCATGGATAACCTACAAGCTGAGTTTTATTAAGTTTGTCCATCGCCCTGTAAAGCCTGATAAGTGTTCCTGTTGGAATATATAATACATGAATAAGAGAAAAGAGGTTAGTAAACAAATAATGACAGGGTCGATTTGCTCAAAATGGACCCTCATCGCCAAGATTCGAATTCCTTTGACTCTTGTCCTAATGATAGGTCTTGTCGGATTTTGATTCCTATCATTTCCTTAGGCTTCAAAAAGATTTATCCTCAAATCTGGAAGATAAAATGCAGTAGAGACTCTGCTTTCTCTTAGCAATCCATCTGAAGAAATATCTCTGCAGAATCCTGATATCTAAAATACTACAGGGGGTGATTGTTTTCTCTCCTCCATTTCCAGGATGTATCTTATCTGCAATACAAATAATGACCCATTATCCACTGAGGTATCTCCTATCTCAACCCATTCCACTGATATTGTTTCCTCATTTTCTAACTCATCTGTATGGTGCTGACCCTCATGGCCCTCTAATAGTTGGCTCAGCCACTCATGGCCCTCGGAAACCTCTGATGATGGACACAAATGTCTCTGAACAGTTTAGCCCTCTGGTGATCTGCTCATATCACTCTGACCCTTGGTATCCCCTAAAGGTTTACTCAACTGCTCATAAGCCTTTAATAACTCTGAAGGTGAACACAACTGCCCTTAAACAGTTTTGTCCTCTGGTGATCTGCTCATCTGACTCTATTCATCAAGATCCTTTGAAGGTTGGTACATCTGTGACTGACAAATTTTGTGCTTTATGGGTTGGTTCAACTGCTCATGGCCCATTAATGGTCTACTGATTTGTTGCTAAACCCTTTGAAACTTTGAAGGCAACATCAAATTCAGAATTATTTGTTTCCCCTCCTTCTAGAATACATAAGTATTCCTGAAGCCATCATGTAAGACCCTCCTATCATATAACCAAGGCCTGTCAAGCAATATATGGGATGTACACATAGGTAGAATATCACACTCGATTTCATCACAGTATTTATCCCCTACACTGAAAGGTACCCTAGCTCTTTGGGTCACATGCAAACTCCCCTGATCACTAAGCCAATGCAATTTATACGGTTCAAGATGTAGAGTAGTGGCAAGTTTCAGTTTTGATACTAATGATGCTGCTACCACATTGGTACAACTACCACCATCAACTATAAGGACACATAAATTTCCTTGTACCCTACAAGAAGTATGGAACAAGTTTTCTCTTTGTTCATCATCCTTAATAGTAAATGTAGTCAATGTCCAACGCAATACATTAGCATAATGAAACATTTCACTAAACATGACTGTGTTCAAACCCAACAACACAATAATTATCTTCACACTTTCAAGGTTCAAGTACACAACCAAGTTATAAGTGAAGTACACTCAACTACTTTTAAGTAGATAGAATTAAATTCAACTACAAGTGTTTAAGTAACTAGTTCAATTACTTTCACACTTTAATGACTTGTTTGAATTTCAAATTCTACTACTCACTTTCCTTTTTCTTGCCTTAGTTTCTCACCATTTAAATACATAATTGGCAGCAATTAAATACATATACAACACTCAATTCACCACCACACAACTCCCCTTCTACTCACGGTGCCAATATGTTCACGCCACTAGCAATAATTATCTTTACAACACAAACAATAATCAACGCCAAATATACATACCCTTCACTAAGTTTACAAAAACATAACACTACATACACTCCTCTTCAAGCCACGGTGCACTTTCCCCACTTCCACACAAATATTAAACCGTAACTTCAACAACAAAGGCAACTCAAATTTCAAATTCAAAATGAGTTCAATAATTGCAATATTCCACAAATGGTAAGAGGCTTTTTTTCAAATTCAAAAGATACACAATTAACTATGACTTAATGTGTATTTGAGGTTTCAAATTGACCTTTTAATGTACACTTTCAATTCTGATTTCAAATATGAAAATAATAATTGTGATTCCTCCAATTTCCGAAAATGCACACACTACACAATTCTACTTCACAATTGAAACACCACTCTCCCCCTTCACGGTTTGCTATCTATGCACTACACTCTCACACTTTAGCCTCAATGTGTAGCACCTTACTCCACACAACTTCCACAAATTCACACTGCCACAGACAATAAGTCACATCGCCACTCACACTAAATACATACAACTTCACTAAATTTTTACAAACACAACTCTACATGAAACAATCACGGTGCACAACCTACCCAATACAACACACACAATACTTTAAAGTATACACTTCCTTGTCACTACACAGCTCCAATTCACATTGTAAACCACAAGCAATGGTAGCAAAAAAATTCAAATTTGAAATCACTCCACTAAATGCAACCTTCTCCATAAATGGTAAAAACAATTCAAATTCAAATAACACTTATTCAATGCTACTCAATGAATTGTTTCAAACTTAAAGAAGGTATTTGAATTTCAAATGGATGCTTATCCTTCCACACACTTCAAATATGGAAATGGTAAAATATTCTCCCCAATTCCGAAATCAACAAAAGTCACACTTCTCTTTTTACTACAAACTATTGCATTTCCAATTCCACAATCAAATACTAGGAAATACACTTCTCACTTTTCTTCCAAGCTTACGTCAACAAAAAAATGATAAGGATTCACAATTACCCTACGTCTACAACAACAAGCAGCAACTATAACTCCTCAACAACACAATTAGACAATTCAAGCTTCAAGTTAAGCAAATTCAAATCAATGTGCTATTCAACAATTCCCTAACTTCCGAATTCAAATTGCAATCAATCCCTTCTCACAACCTTAAGCTTTGATACCAAAAGATGATGTGCCTAAAACCAAGATTAAGCACATGCAAAACTAATTTGAAAAGGCAATTAGATAATGTCAATCAAACTAGTTCAACAATTGCACAATTCCTCAATATTTATGAACCAATTCCCACAACAAGGACGTGACCAAGAATGAATCCAAGTATGATGATGCTCTGATACCAAAAGATGATGTGCCTAAAAGGGGATTAAGCACAATCAAAACAACCTAAATATAAACCTCAAAAGACAAGATCAAATTTGGTTCAAAGGTGAGACAATTTGCATGAACCCTAATTGATGGAAGATGAACCAAATGATAAAATCAAGGAGATGAAATCCACAAAGATGATAATTCTCAATTGAATCAATTAACCAACTTAAGTTCCAAGAGAATTCCAATCAACAATACACAAATTAAAGCCGTGACCCTCCTCACAACAAAGAAAATTCCACGCCACAAGTGTAATGACAATTTGATGGTAGTAACAAGTGCTAAGAACCAATTAATTAAGTAATAATAATTTGATTACAAATGCAATCAAATCTGACCAAGAAACTTCCAATTCAACCCTAGATATTACACACTGGAGAAGAAAAGAAATCATAACAAAATGAAATTGATATGACTCACAATTTCAAGTGTTGCACTCACCATAATCTCAACTCTTGGGATTGAAATTGATGAGAGGAAATTGAACTAGGGAAAACCCTAATCTCTCTTACGTAAAGTGAAGGTGTCTAATATGAAAAATGGTCCTCTAAAACCCTACTTTAAGCAAGTATTTATACTTGCTCCCTTTAGGGTTAAAAGTACACAAAATTACAACTATGTTACTTTTAGGGTGACCGGTCCTAAAACTCAATTACAACCAAATAAAAGTGTCCTAAAATGATTACAACATAAATAGTCAAAGTAAATAACAAATATATAAAAATTAGTCTTCAAGATGCTAGCTCTTCCATAGGATTCGTCGGCTCAGCTCATCACCGGTTTAGGTCGGTCCATGGATAACCCACAAGTTGAGTTTTAGTGAGTTTGTCCATCGTCCTGTTAGGCCTGATAATTGTGCCTGTTATATAATACATGAATAAGCGAAAAGAGGTTAGTAAACAAATAATGCCGAGGTCGATTTGCTCAAAATGGACCCTCATCGCCAAGATTCAAATTCCTTTGACTCTTGTCTTAATGATAGGTCTTGTTGGGTATCATTTAACAACCAACCTATGAAGTAAAAAAGCATTATAACCCTCCCTATAGATCTTAGAGACGAACCCCATAAGACATAGATCTTGGTCTATTTCCTGGTTTTTAATATGTGGACCCCTTACACTGTCATCCTTAGACAAACATCACAAAATATGGTAGGAATGATAGCCTCTATGAAGCACTTAAAGGTTGTATTCATTACTCCTATAGGCATGGTGTTTGCAATAGCAATCAGCAAGCATAAAAAAGTTTGTATCTTCAAGCCCTTTCCTAGCAAAAGGTCTTTACAATAGAAACACACTTAGGTCCTTCATGTAGACGGCTCATCCACCAAAGGAGGGAGTGGAGTAGGGCATATATTGTGAGGACCACATGGTGTTAAAATTTAAAGTTCTATAAAGTTTGGGCTCTTGGCTAGTAATAATGAAGCAAAATATGAAGCTTTCATTATTGGATTGAAATTGTTAAAGGGAATTGGAGTGAAAAAGTTGAGATTTTTTCAGATTTGTAGCTCATAGTCTAATAAGTTAGCAAAGAGTGTACTGTTAAAGATGAAAGGATAACTAAATATCTTGAGGTTGTTAAATCCCTATGCTTTAGCTTCACATCATGCAGATGTTTATCAAAACTGGCTTCAACATGCTTCTTTGACTTGGACAAGAAGGTATTTATAGAATTCCTTCTTGAGAAGACTATTGCTAAGTCTTAGCAAGAATGTTTTGCCAATGAGACCTAAGCTCCTCAAGAGCCATGTTGGATGGACCAGATCATTAAATACTTAGCAAATGGAATCATCCCCACTAAAAGGAGAAAAGCAAAAGCCTTAAGGCAAAAAGCAACTTAGTGATAGCTGTATAGAAGAGCATATAGTCTACCACTTCTCAAGTGCCTTCGACCTTTAGAAGCTGAGAATTTGTTGATCGAGCTCCATGCTAGAGTATGTACTAATCATATCACGGGCCATGCTTGAGCCATCAAGGCACTCCAAGCTAGATACTATTGGCCCACTATGAAAAAGGATGCTAAAGTGATTGTGCAGCAATGTGATAAGTGCCAAAAGCATGCCTTAATCAATAGGTAACCAAGAAATAATCTTATGTTGTTTATGAGCCTATGGCCTTTCACTTAGTGGGGACTTGACATTCTTGGGCCATTTCTAAAGGCTACAGATCAACGCCAGTACATCATCATTGCTATTGATTACCTAATAAAATAGGTAGAGGCCGAGGTAGTAGCTTAGATTACTAAGCATAGCATAAGGGACTTTGTCACCTAGGCCATATTATGTCGCTTTGAAATCCTTATTGCCATCATCATTGATAATGGCACTCAGTTCGATAATCCCAAATTTTGAGAGTTCTATGTTAAATAAAAAATCAAGATCTACTATACTTTAGTCACCACCTAGAGTCAGATGACTAAGATAAAACTACTAATAAAGTCATCTTGTAGAGCCTCAAGAAGCTAAAGAGAAATGGGCAAATGAGTTTCCTTACATCTTATGAGGTTATCGGATGACCCTAGATATTGCAATTAGGGAAAGCCCCTTTAGTTTAGCTTTTGGAACTAAGGTTGTTCTCCCCATCAAGCTCAAGCTCTTGAATCTCCGAGCCCAATACTTTGATTCTCAATTTAATGAAATCAAGCTCTAAGCTAACCTTGACTTCCTTGATGAGTTGCAAGACCAAGCTAGTTATAAGGTAGCAACAAGATACTATGATAAGAAGATAAAGCACAAGGTCTTTTGATTAGAGGCATAGTCTACCAGAAGCTTGAAGCCACTAGATCAAGAGAAGGCTAGGGAAAATTGGCCCCACATTAGGAAGACCCTATTCAAATATGAATAATGGTTGGTTATAGTGCATACAAGCTTGAAAGACTTAATAGGCACCCGATCTCCGGAACTTAAAATGTGAATAATCTATGCCCATATTTTGAATAATTCTTAGACTACATCTTAAAGCATGTTTAGACTTATCACTTATGATTGTAAACATTGATATTACTTAATGGAATTATAATTTATAACTATTACTTGTACTTGTTATTTATAAAACATTCTATTTATTTCATCTTACAAAAGAACACGAAACTTAGAATTCAATCACAAAGTGTCGTGATTAACGAGTAAAGTCATATACCTCAGATAGGTAAAAATGGACTTTGCTTGACACCTAGCAAATGAGCACCTACCTAGACACGTAGTTGGACTTGTACTCTAAAACCAGCACGCAGAAGTTCCTCACTAGCTAAGCTTAAGCTTGACTAATGATGACACTCCACTTAACAAATTAACGCCTACCCATAACTAATCAAGCCTACTATTAATCAATAGTAATTTGTTTAGCATAATGGAACACCCCCCATTGATTATGCATGGGCTTGAATGATGAGGATGCTCCTTATAAAAAAGCAAAAATTCAACAAAGCATGTAGATTTTGACCAAAAATACTTTAGTCTACGGAAATCAAGCAATAAATATAAATGAAAAGACAACGTTAACATCTAAACATAAGCAAAATGATCAATAGATAAAAAGATAATATTTAATATAAAAATATGAAAAAATATAAGAAATTAACATTTCATTCATTAAATAAGTTCTTTACAAAAATTTTAGGCTAGCATATTGACCATTGTATAAACAAAATTAAAAACAAAGTATAAATGTAAAAACAAAAAATGACGTCTAAGACATCGGATCCTTTGTTGGGGTTAAGGTTAGTTCTAGCACTTCTTCCATAACTCATGTTGGAAGTTAGATAGTTGTTCTTGTTGAGGAATGGGGGGAAGGTTGTCACTTTGTCTAGTTAGTGGAAGAGGAGACGTATCTTCTTCATTTGGCGGAGGAGGAGAAGGTACATCTTCTTTAGTAGGTAGAGGAGGGGGAGAAAGGTCTTCCACTATGATCACCTTGGGTGATAGAAGCACATCCTCTTCTTTGTTGTCTTGATCTTCAACCTCTATTTCCACCCTCGGGGCCTCTATCTCCTCCCATTCCTCCGAGGGGGTGTCTAGCATTCACATTTGATACACATAGAATTAATTGTCCACCATTGAGGCAATGCATTCATGCTTGAAAGTAAGTCAGATAACCCAACCTTCAAAGAGAGGCACATAATACAATGCCACTACATTTGCATGAGCTTCACAAGCCACACTCTTAACCCCATTAGGCCCCAATCCAAATGTAGAAGGTTAATCATAAATGGGGTTGATATGTCTCTAATCTTCCCCATCATTAGCATAAATATCTAGAGCAATTCTTTATGATCCTCTTCACTACTCTCTTCTTAAAACAATTTAAGGATTCTACTGCTCACCTCTTCAACCTACAGTATTGGCATAGAGGGCTAACTTGAAGGCCCTACCTCATCTATTGATGTGCTTGGAGGGGAAACTATCCCTAAAAAAAAACCTAAAAGGGTTTGTAAAGAGGAAGAGTCTAACATGCCTAAGGAATTAGTTCAAGAAGAAAATAGGAAAAGTGGAGGATTGATTGAGTTGAGTGAGTGCAAAGTAGATGTTGGAGAAAATTGAAGAAGATTTCAAGAAGAAAAGGTTGCAAAAGTGTGGATAATGACTTATTGGTGCTTTATAGAGGTAGTTATGGAGGACATGTGCACTTTCCAAGAGTGCTTAGGATTGTGCCATATGTTACATCTCCACAATAAAGGGTTGAGAATGTTTAGCCTCTATAGCTACTTGAAACCCCATCTTACCACATGTCCTTATGCATTAAATGCATAGATTTACATGCACGCATGAGACTTGAAATTACTAGTTGAAAAGACGGAAGTGTGCCTAACAAGCTTCCTCTCTTTCATTGGGCTTAAAGTTATCCTTGGAGCTTGACACTTGGTAGCTACGGTTTATCATCTCAATATGGCACTTCCAGCTCAAACATATCATTCCCTAGCTCTACTCAGCCCTAACAAGGTAATCTAATATAAGAGAAAGTTTGGTAGAGAGCTCTAGCACAAGTACTTTGAGCACCAAGATTGGCCAAAACCTTCCCAGGTTAAATTCATGCCTCTTAGCTAAAGAATAGCTCGGTTAACACATTTGGACACCATGTCAGAAAGAAATATGACATGTCCTCTACTTTCATTAGTGCCATGTCACTAATGAGAATGGAGAGCAAGTGTTATAGGCCTAAATCAACCTAAGGCCCAAGGCATACTTTCTTTGAGCACAACTTTAGAATAGGAAAGCACCTAAGTTGGTTAGAATAAATCAAGAAACTAATCTAACTCTCAAAAGAACACACTCTAGAAGATTTCCTAAAATAAATAGGATGTTTATGAGAAGATTTACTTGCTTAAAATATAACATTACGATAGTACTATAAAAGGTAATCGTTCTAACAAGGTAAATCATTTAGTACCCTCTATAAACTTTGATTGCCATACTCTCATGTTACTTCTTGGACTTGAGCATTAGAGTCAAGTGCTGGAGACACCTTTGATGCCCTCATGGCTCATGTTTGCTCATCTTGGAGGTTAGGATTCATTAGCTTGAAAACTCATTCCAACCTAAGATCAAATTGAAGCAACAATATGCACAAATTCTAGCATTATTGAAATGCGGTAAAATCTTAAAATTTCTAATAACAATGTAGGAAAAAGATTAAAGAAAAAGAAAATGGCATGTTTATGAATGCAAAAAGACTGGACTCATCATATATGAATGTCAAATGCTCGTTCGCAAGCTAGAGAAGAATAAGAAGAAGAAGAAGAAGAATAAGTCATAATATCTACCTAAAGTGATATAGACGAATCAGATAATGAAGAAGAAAAATTAGAAATAATGATAGAAGAAGTTGATTTGTGTCTGATGGCTAGATTTGAGTTAAATTTTGAGAATGAGTCGAATCAAAAAGAGATTTATGCTGAACTCCTAAATGCACTATTAAAGGCTAAAGCTCGGAATGTGAGATTAAAAATGAGGTCTAAGCATTAAAGGAAGAAAAAGAAATTGTAAGTTAAACTAACTCTGTTTTAGCAAATGAAAGCAATCAATTAAAAGCTAGAAATGAATCTGTAGAAGATGAAAAAGAAAAGTTATAATGTGAAAATACAACATTTAAAGAAGAAACAAGTAACCTAAACAAAAAATGGCAAAACAAAAGGTATACAAGCAATAATAGAAAGCATATCTACAAGTCCTATTAGTATTAAAGGATACATCTAATTGGAAAATAGGTGATTTGATAATCATAATAGAGTCAATATGAGAAGGCATACAAATTTGAATCAAAGGTCTGTACATTAGAAACCGCACATGTTATTTTTGTAATAAAATTGGTCACATAGAAAAATTTTGTTATGTTAAGAATCAATAGTGCAGCATAAATCAAGTAACAATTATTAAGGAACCTAAGTTTGTGTGGGTTTCAAAAGTAAACAGAAATTGAATTGAGGTTAATTTTTCGAACAATATAAAGAAATAGGATGGTTATGTGTGCTTTTAATTGTTAGCCAATATGGGGATAGGGGTTTGGGTGTGAAAGTCATGTGCGTACTACGTGAAAATGTGCTACACATGGCTAAATGAGAGAAATGACATGTATGATGATGATTAGGGATGAATGGGATAGGGAGGAGGAGGAGTAGGCAATCTCAAATAAGGCTCAAGCACTTTTGTGATAGATGAATGTTCTTCCTTAAATTTTGATTTGATCTTTTGAGAGAAAACTTCGTTGAAGTAATAACACTTCTCCCCTAAAAGGTTCCACCTTTCAAATGAGAGGCTATGGGTATTACGGAGTTTTAGGTCGTGTGTCTCATCCATTGGATGGTAATGGTAATCAAAGGTTATAAACGTATGGATTCTCACATGAGCTCTTTATTAACCTAAGCCCATTGAAGGCCTTCTTTAGTGTGCGAGTCTTAATGAAAAAGATTGGATTAGACCAGCCAATCCAATGGACCTTACCCCAAGCTTATCATGCCAAATCTTTCTTGATTATCCCAAAGTCATGAGCTTGACTCTTTAAGCCATATCATCTTAGCTAGAGAGTTAAGTCCATTTAATTAGCAAGCTAAAAACCTATAAATCAAATTTAGCTTTCTACATTTTTGACCCTTGACCAAAATCCTTTGGACGAAGTTGAAGGGATTTGGGTATTAAATAAGTTATTTAAGTGGTTAAGGCATTGCCTGGCGCATGTGCGCTTTGCAATAGTTACATTGCTGCCAAATGTGTTTTCATAATGAGGAAGTTCAATTTCCTCGCAATTCATAGTATAGAAGTTTAGCACTAGCACCGCAAAGTAATTCAAGCTTTTCTTAGTGTGCGAATACACGATATCATTCAATTGCATGTGTCTCTTTGGCTTATTGCAGTTGTATTACTAATGAAGCAACATTTGATGAAGGCCAAGTCGAGATTTGGTCTTCTCCACTAACGTAATCTTCAACCGTATATGATGGATAGTGCATCTATGAACTAGATTCCTTATAATGAATTCCGAGCAAGCAAGGTGCTATTTTGGCTTGAGATTAAATGTACCACCAAGATGCACCATTCAAGAATATGACATTTTCCATGCCTTACATGAAATATGAATTGACAAAACTTTTCTAGTTGCAATATTGGGCGACAATCATCCACTTTATCATTCCATGCTATAAGTTTCCAGCATCAACATCGTAGGATAGTTCAATGCTTAATATTTGTTCAACCCGCATGAATTATTTGTCCCATTAATATTAAGCCATGCTATTTCATCCTTTCATTCAGATCTTTAGCCAATCTTCATACATCTCTTCCAAGACTTGAGTTATTTTATTTCCATATTTTACTCCCTTAAAATATATTATAATTTGTTCTTTGCATACTAGGACCTTATTGAATTTCTACACGTGGATATGGGCTGAATCGCATTAATTTCTTTTTCCCAACTTCCCATCATTCATTTGCATGCACATGGCTACCGCTTCCTCTGCATTTTTATCCATATGTCATTGCGTTCTGTACAACTTTAATAAGTCCCATCTCGATACCTAAATATAGAAGTCTAATTTCAAAATGGAATGTAATTCAAGGCTTCCACATCATAATGCGTTAGTAAGTTGCTCCACATGTAATATTGTGATGATGAGAGAAAACAGACTTAAGCTCCAATTTTTATAGCAGCCGTTGCATAGAATACAGGGGTATACCTATATGGCCCCATTATCAGACACAGACACAGACACATGATTTCAAGGTGAGGTGTCGCCGTATCATACGTCCAAAAGAGAATATTCCATATTCCTCCAAAGTTCGTTTCACCAGCACGTCCCCTGCAATCTTCATTACTCTTAATGCCGTTTCTTCTCTATCCTTTTGGCTTCATCTTCTTCTTACTCGCTGATTTTTTTTTTTACTCATATTCGTACAGATTTGAGAGTGCCATATCTCCCATGTCCTGCTTCTGTATAAAATTTCACAGCCAATTTGGCCTTCGGTCAGCTTGAGAAAGAGGAACTGTGAGAGTCGAATCGAGCCGTGTCAAGCCGAGTGTATTGTTGACACGTTTTGCTCGTCATCACAAGTCTCTAATTGATTGGAATGAGCTCAAATCGTATAAACCGAACTTGCTTTCACATTTCGCTCGTTACCGATACGAAATTCAACTGGCTGAAATGAAGCTCTACAATCCGAACCAACTGTGACTGCATGTACTTGCTAGTTTCTTTACTATTTCATATTCTTCATGCTTCCCTGCTTCCTTCCTTTCTTGTTTTTTTTTTTTTTTCCTCTTCTGTTGATAAATGGAAGGCCAGCAGAAGTATTTCAATGTGAAACACAGAAGGACGTGCTTCAAATATCTCTTTAAGACTAGGGCATTCTAAAAGAAAAGCTAAATTAAAGTATTTTAAAATCTTGGTCCAAGCTAATTGATTACAGACTCCGTAGACTTCTGAAATGTTGATATGCTTTGATTCAACTTCATTTCCTTATTCCTCGTTCAAGTCTCATCTTAAAATGCAAACTTCAATCTGCTGTAGCCATATTTCATGCATGTATAGTGAAGCTGTGCATATCCATTACATGCACTTCATTTCACTATTTTATGAGATTAATTCAATTTCGTTTTCCTATGTTCTGCAGATAAAGCAATATCAATTCACCTCATCAAGCCAGTAAAGTTGATATATCCTCCATTTCATCATCTTCCCCTAAGTGGTAGTAGTCACGCATAGTTGTTGATACCTTAATTTGAAGATGGGGAAATGTCGATAAGAATAATGAACTACTATCATATAGTGATGGATGTGCTTCAACAGTACCTTCACCCTAGGATGAGTGGCTTGACACTACGATTTTGAAATATTTATTTTGAAAAGATATATAAAAAAGTGAACTATATGCCCACCCTCGTAAAGATGGTGAACTATGTTTCATAAAGTATGAGCCATGGGCAAGAGATAGAGTTCATATAAATGGGAGCTCCATGCTATGCTTGAAAAAATGAAGGAAAAGAACATCCATTGTGGAAACTCATTTCGCTTTTTCCAAACAATTATTAGGGCTTTAGCATGATTAGGTACATCATATTATTAGTGACTTGGCATATTCATCCATCTTAGACTAAGCTGGAGTTTACTATCTCATATTGGTTTCTTCTAATTTAAACTTCCCTCATATGATCAACCAAAGTCCAATTGATACAGAAATATGGTGAGCAATTGTCTCATGTTCGAGTACCCAAACTCACACTTTTGCGACTTCACGGGGTGAGATAACTCCGACCATGGAAGGCATATCCATGCTCTTGAATTTTCATGACTTTAGTTTGATTAACTTTGTTACAGAGTAGGTTTCAGAGGAGGATGAAAAGTTATTCAAGTTGTTAGAAGGAGACAAGTAATCAGTAGTAGATAGTTGTAAATGCTCCACCTTTTGTGCATGGATCAAATACTTCTTTGCATTGGAGAAATGAAGTGGTATTAGGACCATAGGGCTTGACTATAAATGCAAGCAAGTATTTATGTTTTTGTATTAAAATCACCATTCCTTTATGCATATATTCATTTGACATCTTTGACTTAACTTATATATGTATTTTATTGCAAGCACGAACCTGAGGCTATTTTAGCTTGTTGGTTATCCTTGTATGTATTCCCTAATGGTCCAGAGAAAGGTATCAATTCTCAGCTCTTTCACTTTTCTATTCGTAATGGACATGTGAAGCGTTTTGCTCTAAGCCTTTTTTTATCTAAGTTCTTTATATTGTCACCTAGATATTTATCATAAGGCATCGGTGCATTCCAAGAGACGATATGTCGTGGTGTCACATGCCGATTTGGTATTGTTACAATTATTCTTCTATAAACGTTACAAGAAGTATTTTGGTTCTTCTCCAAATTAACCTGATCTTGTTGAATCTCATGTTTAGGTATAGGTTGATAAAAAACCTATGGGCTCACTTTTTACCGTTATAGATTCTATTCGTGATTTGATTTTTGTCCTTATATACGTGAATTGGCTAGTTATTAATGGTGTCCAAATTTCTACCCCTCAGGTTTTAAAAATTTGGTGACTTTAATAGAGGCTTGTGACAAGCTATCTTAGGCTAATGCAGGACTCATAATTTCTTGCACACTTAGAGGTCTCCCTACACTTCACAATTGGTGTGATTCTTCCCATCATTTCCTTAAGTGTAGTGTTATGGTATATTCACTCGATTATGTTGCACGATAGTTTGGATTTGATCAGGGTGTACCTCACAGTATAAAGATTATTGAGGACTTTGATGCTTGTTGTAAAGCGCTCTATCTTGAAAAGCTTTAGGGATATCCATCCAAAAATCAAGCAAATGTTCTTTCTGTTAATAAAGTGTTTTGGGGTTTTTTTTCTAATGGGTAGCTAACGTACTGGACAAATTGTTTGAAGGAGTTTAAGAATATGTGTTTACAATAGTAAATGATGATTTGCTAGAATTTTCCATTTACAAATATGAGTTTCTCTTTCAAGTTCATTAAGAAAAAAAAAATCATTAGGTGGCATTGAAAGTGATAATGTGACATCCTCAATGCCTCTTATTAGGAAAATCAAATGTTCACATATTCATGAGGTATTGAAATCAATGACACTTTTCCTTCGTTTATTATTATTATTATGATCCTATCATTTTCTTTTTAGGATTCTAACTAAGCAAAGGTTAAGGAGAAAAATCTTGATAACATAACTACTAGTACATCCAAGGGTGTCACTATATCATGTCTAATCTAACCCTCACTTGCTCTTTCCCAAATCGATGTTGTATGGGCAAAATACTTCAAATTGAAAATTGTCCCACAATTACTACAGTTTTGAGTGAGGGGAGAGAAGATGTTGAACTAGTTGATTTAAGGAACTCCCTAGAGCTTGGTGATAACAATAGAAATGATTCCCCAATACATGTTAGTGATGATTAAGAAGAAGAATGACAATGACGAAATGAGCCCCACAATTCAAACAGGTGAAGATAATATTGATAGTGACTAAACCCTAGATGTGTTTAATGGCATGGATGATGTTCACGTAGAAAAGGTGAAATTCAAGCATATGCCGATGTTTTATTTATGGTAGGACTTTATGGTGATAAGATAGATGTTGTACCTAGTGGCGCTTCGATAGATGCCATTGGAGTTAGTGACATTACCCCTCTTTCTAGTCATGCTTCCTTGCCTGTAATCCATTCTAATGTGCTTCCTCTCCCAATTATCAAGGCATCATAGCAAGGTGAGAAGGGTAACAGAACTGTATCAGCAATTGTATCTAAAAGAACTACTTTGTTTCATGGTGGTTTCATTTTTAGTTCCCATCTTATGTAACCATTAGAACATTTATATGCAATGGAAGGAGATTTTTGGTTTGGGTCAATTTGTGGACATTTAAAAGTGACCAATGCCATGATATCAATGCTTGGTCATGCTATTATGCTCTTAGGTAAGTCGTGGGATTCATTATCTGAAGCAAAATCGGAACTTTTAGTAACTAGTATCAACAGGGCTCGCATTTTGAGATTTAAGGTTGGTAGCATGGAGCCTATAGTTGCCAAAGCATAAAAAATACTGGATTACCACTCATTAACACAATGTTGTGAAAGAGTTATAGCTGAACTTGAAGAAATCAATCTTGAAATAAAGAGGCACCTTAGTGATTTTGACAATAGTTCTATTTTAGGGTTAAGCTTTGCTGCTTAGATTGATGTAGCGATGTGATCACTACTCATGTATACCTTTAATGAACTTAGAAAGTTTAACAAATGATAGTCTTTTTATTTTCTTATAGTATGTGTTAAGGCTAATATGATTATATATATATATAAACCATTAAACCACTTAAGAACAAGTTATGCAATGAAAGACTACCTTCGTTTGCAAGCAAAATTCTTTCTTTTTTTTTCTTTATAAAGTGAACAACATCAATAGTGATGATAGAAACTGTTACATTTGAAGTTAAAGGGGTATTACCCACTACTTAATAGTTCAACTACAAAATTGTTGGAGAGCATGTTAGCTAGTTAGATTGATATATATATATATGAAACGTACTATGTCATGCACTTGAGAGATAATACTCTTATTAGTCAACATGACATAAACCATAAAACACCGCACACTTGGGAGATAAATCTACTACCAAGTGGTAGCAATGTGATACTATATCTCATAGGTTCTCGATAATATATATAATGTGAGCTAAGGAGTTGAGCTTATATCCTTGTAGAGACAACAAATAAAGGCATCATAATGAAAGTAAGCTCACATGACTTGAGTTGCATTTTCATTAATTTGCTCCTTCTTTACATTTCACTTTTACAAATGAAACTTTTTAATATATTGAAAATTGATAGAAGTAGTGATAGCATTAGTTTTTGGATTACGGAGTTTACAATAACCACTATCATATACTTCTTCAACAACAAAAGGGTCTTCTCACTAAGGTGTAAATTTCGGCACCAGAGTACCTTGGTACATGTGCTTGGTTGCTTGGATTACAAAACTCACCTTATTGGAATGATCTCTTTTTCACCAAATGATTGTAAGCTACATCCAACTTGTGTTGATAGTGAATCAACTTGTGTTTAGTGGTGTCTCACTTTTCTTTTAAAAACTCTAAATCTAACATTCGCAAGGTATTTGGCTTAAGCTTAGCATTGATAGCTAACCATGTGGAGGGGATCAAAACTTCTATTGGAACTACTACTTCGATCCCATTCATTAAAGAGAAAGGCATTGTTTGAGTGCTTTTGCCTTGTTGTCCTATAAGCCTAAAGTGTTAAAGGCAACTTATCATGCCATTCCTTGCGATTATCATGAACTATATAATTGAGCACTTTGAGTAGACTCTTGTTTGTTACCTCTGCTTAAACATTCCCTTTTGGGTGATAAGGTGTAAACTTGACATGATCAATGCTATAGGAAGCCAACAATTATCAAGAAAAAGAGTTGATGAAAGGAGTGCCATTGTTAGACATAATGCATTTTAGGATTCTAAATCTACATATAATATTCCCCTTTATGAAACTTGCAACTATTGGTCCTGTAGCCTTCTTTAAGGGAGTTGCCTCTATCCATTTGGTAAAACACCCAGTCCTTGCCAGGATCCAAATGTATCTTCTTGTGGTAGATGAATGGGGCTTATAAGATCAAATGCTCAAGTGTGGAAGGGTTATAGGGTTGTTACACTCTAAAGCATAACTATTGGGACATGAATGACATTCCCATGTTGCTAGAAAATGATACATTTTCTAATAAAATTAAAGGCGTCAACTTCTATAGTTAGCCAATAGTGTCCTATATTAAATAGATGATAATATAGCTTTCTTCCTCCTTGGTACTCCCTACATTCTCTAGTATGAGCTTAGGTCAATATTTTTTCTATCTCAAGGGGTGCAACACATCTAAGGGGTTCACCCATAAATGAAACGCTATACAACTCATCTTCATGCATCAAATACCTTCTAGCCTTTCTTTTCACCAATCTAGTATCAGTATTATTGGTAGGCAAGACATTATTCTTCAAGTAATCAATGTACAGGTGTCTCCAATCCCTTGCCATGGCCATAAAATTACATCCCTTTTCATATGGTAACTTAAAACATTTAGGATAGCTTGTTTATACTTCGAATGCATCTTTGGACATTGATGGCCAGTAGTATCCAACACATTAAATTCAATGATATAGTGGTGGCCCCTTTTTTCCACACCAGATTTTGTGATACTTATTTAGCTTGAGACAAGTTTCTTTTGTGCTAATACGTTGGGACAAAACACCTTCTAGGCCTTTATAATACAGTGTTCCATTTAATTGCATAAAATCTTTTAGTGTTAAAATAGAAGCTGCATTAGGGCACATTAACTGTTCCTTCATTAAAGTACGCAATCGTCATGTGGTTCCTTATCTTTGTCAATGAGATCTAATGCAATATATGTTATAGACTTCCTTAGTATCTTAATATTCATACTATTACTTGCATCCTTAATAAGGACTTTCGATACTAATGTAGCTAATGCATCTGCATATCCATTGATAGATCAAGTTGTATGTTTGTAGTGAACTGATTGAAATTTTGTCACTAAAGTTTTCATTGCAACCTTATAAGGTGCTAATGCAGGTTCTTTAAGTGTGAACTTGCTGTTAGCCTGTTTGATAATCAAGTTGAAATCACCTCAAATACATAATTGATAAGCTCCAATCTCGTATGTAGATGTCAACCTAAGTAGGAAAGCTTTATATTCAACCTCATTATTAGTGCAATAGAAATCAAACTTAAATGCCAACAGTATTTCTTGGCCTTTTGGTGAAGCTAGCACAACACTTGCTCCCCATCCTTAACCTCTAGTAGACCCATCAAACTTAATTAACCATTCTCTTATTTGTTTTGACCATTAAGGAGTCTTCATGGAATTCTGCTAGTATGGCCTCAATGATTGAGCCCACTTGTGCATTTGGAAACTATGCCAATAGATTGGCTAATGCCTATGATTTGATGGCCCTAGGAAATTGAACTATAATATTGAACTCCCTAAGACAGAGTAACTACTTTGCAATTCTACCAGATAAAGCTGATTGGGACAACAAGTATTTGGTAAGATCTAACTGATGACCAAATTGATCTTGTGTGCTAAGAAATAATGTTGAAATTTTAGAAGTGCAAGACATTGCTTTTTGCAAGTTAGAAAATTGACCTTGCTTCCTTTAAGAATACGACTCAAATAATAAACAGGTCGCTCTTAGCCATGCATCTCCTATGCAAGTAAGGCCCTAATGGACTTATTAGTGGAAGTTAAATACAAGATCAATGGCAACCCCTTTATTAGCATTGTCATGGTTTGAGGAGAAACCAACATCCCTTCAATCTTTTGAATCGCTTCTTCATGTGTTTAGTTCCATTCAAATGGAGTTCCTTTCTTCATAAGTTGGTGTAAGGGATATAAAATCTCTACAAGTGCTAGCACAAATCTTCTAATGTAAGCAACTTTACTCATGAAGATCTTTAACTATTTTAGAGTAGCAGGTGATGGCATAGACAATATAGCTCGGATTTTTACTAAGTTAACATCAATTCCCTTCCTATGAACCACAAATCTTAGAAACTTCCTTGAGGCTACACTAAAAACACACTTTAAAGGATTCATTTAAAGCTTATATAGTTAACATCATTCAAAAACCTTCTACAGGTAAATCAAGTGATTAAGTGCTCTCTTTGATTTGATGACGATATTGTCAACATAATCCTCCATAAAGTCATGCATCATATCATGAAATATGGAAGTCATTGCCCTTTTGATAAGTGGAACTTTCATTCTTCAATCTAAAAGGCATAACGGTGTAATAAAAGTTTTCTACTAACGTCTTAAATGTAGTAAGCTCAGTGTCTTTGATGACCATCTTAATTTGATTATAACCACTGAATCCATCCATCCATGGATGAGAATAACTCATGCCCTATAGTTGCATCTACCAGAGTTTTGATATTTGGTAAGGGGAAATCATCCTTTAGGCAAGCTTTAATAAGATCATGAAAATCCATGCAAACATGTATTTGCCCATTCTTCTTCCTCATTGGCACAACATTAGCTAACCATGTAAGATGTTCAATTGACTTAATAAAGCTAGCACGAAGCAACTTTTAGATCTCTTGCTTGATTTAAACTTCAATATTAGGATAAAAGGCCATTTGCACTTGCTTTATAAGTATGAATCTTGGGGCGATATTCAATTTGTGCACCACAAGACTAAGGTTAACTCTTGGCGTTTCTTCATACACAAACACATCTTTGTATTCCTTTAACAACTTAATGAGGAGAGACTTTATCTCATGTAATAAACTTTTGCTTACAAAGATTGGTTGCAGCCACTCTCTAAGTTATGCTAAATTCAATTCTTCTATCTCTTCAGCTTGATGCTTCATTTGGTCTTACATTTACTATGGGGTAGGTTGAACATCTTGAAGTCATATGGGATTTGAAGAAGATAAGCATACCTCCTTAGACCCCTGTGATCGTCATATGAGGTATAATCTTCACCTATATTCCCTAATATAACTTTCAATTTCTACTAATTTCTTATTCTTTTTCTTCCCTCCACAACATCCATGCATTCGTCTCTTCTTTTATTGGCGCTCTTAAATTTCTTCCCAAGTGGGTAATGGAATACTAGTGGGTCTTGCAAAAGTGGTTTCTCTTTCCTTAGCAAACTCATTGAAGAAAGTTAACTCAATGAAATGTGATTAGTCATGCTAGAAGGGAATCTTAGTAGTAGGGATAAATACATCTTTCCCTTTCTAATGGCCTTTGATGCATTGGTGCAATGTTGATGGAATCAAATTGTAATCATGTAACCACTTCCTTCCTATAAGTAGGTGATAGGATATAGGCGCATCAATCATGTGAAAGATAGTAGTGCTGTGAAATGGCCTAACTTTAAAATCAACATTAACTCTTCCCACCATTTTCGTAGGAGAGTGAGTGAAACCATTCATTGAGATCGGTTGTTTCATGAGTCATCAAATATCAATTCCAACAATTTAGAACGTGGACATTGGCATGATATTTAGGGAGGAACTAGTGTTGATGAATGTTCTCTTCACTGATTGCCCTTAAGTATACCTTTGACGTATAGATGACGATTGTGATTTGGATTCTTAACACACATATCAACATCAGTGAATAAAATTGTATCCTCATGTGCACTTGCCATCCTTTTCACAAGTTGCACCATGCTGCACTTCGTATATTGACCTTCAGAGATTTGCATAAATGCAGCAGTTGCTACAAGCCTAACCTTCTCATAAAACCCAAGAAGGCTAAAGAAATTTCTAAAATTTGATGTTTTCAAAAGTGCTACAACTATAGGAGAGTATTCATCTTCTTCGACCTTAGTTGATTTTCCTTTTTCCTTGCGTGTCTCAATAAGTGGCACATCATTTGTTTCCATAGTAGAAGGCTCATGAGTGAAGGCATTTACTATTCCATGTTGATTGTTATGAGCTGGAAGGGGATTGTTGCAAATGTTGTTATCTTCAATGATAGGCTCCTAAGTTTGTACCCTCTCATTGAATATCTTCTTTAAGGTGAAACAATCTTTAGTGAAATGTCCTACAATTCTATGAAATCTACAAAATTTTGGATCATTCCTCTCCTTAAGGGTAAAGAGGCGCTTAACTTTCAAAAGTTTGATATTTCGGTCTCATAACCATATGTTAAGCATTGTGTGCACTTTACCCATTGGGCATGGGTGCATCAACTTCTCAAATTTAGAGTTTTCCATTCTAGGTTTCTTACCTGCCTTAGACTCCCCACCTTAAGCTGAATTCACAGATGACCCTCACTTATTAAACCTTGCATGCTCAATCTTTTGATGTGTAATGAAGTTATTGGTCCATCACATGTTTTCAGCTAATGCGGCGGAAGAAGCTAAGGATAGGTTCTCTGAATGTGCAGCATATTCAATAAACATTCATTAGATATAGATTTTTACCAACTCCCTTTCATCACATATATCCAGAATATTAAGGGAGTGCTCTCTAAATAGTTAGATATAGTCAATGAGGTCTTCTCTTGGCTTTTGACAAATCTTTCCCATGTCAATGAAGGTTACCCTCTCTTTAGTTGAGAATTTTTTTCTTCTAAAAAGATCTTTCACATTATTCCCCATGAATCACTTGAACCTAAAGGAAGATTACATAATACGTATATGCCTTCTCCATGAGGGATTTTGAGAATTCTTTAAGTTTCAAATCATCATCTAACCCATAGACCTCTAACATCTCAATAAAGTTTAACAAATGCTTCTTGTTACTTCCTTTCTTACCATTAAAGAGAATAAACTTAGGACTAACATAGTTCTTTTGGGTAAGGTTTCGCAACGATACACTAATGATAAGGGAGTTTGAATTCTAGCACTTTTGTGGTGGGTTTCATCTATATCTCTTTTAATATGTATCGAAATCTTCCTTAGTAGTAAATGAACCTCTTGGAGCAGAAGTTCTAGCCTCAACTAGTGTAATGAAGATAGGGTTAGGATGATTTATGAGTTTAGTAACAATAATGCAAGGGATATTGTGTGAAGGCAAAGTGCCCCTAATTTAGATTCTTATCTCTTTTACCTTAGTTGCTGGATGTTGTGCAGGTGGAGGTTCTTATGCAGGAGCTCACTCTTTGGCTGTAACTTGTTCATTAGCAATAGGAGGGTTATCTGCTGAGGTACTTGAGGACGTATTATGATGTAACATTAACAAGGTTTGGCAAAGTTGTACCTTGATGCGCAGTAGTGACAACAACCATAGTAGGCATGAATTAAGTTATCATTATGATAAACATGTCCATCTTTCTATTGTTTTCTTGAATTGCTTGCATGACTTAAATATTATCAAGTACATTCAAGTACACCTTCTTATGTAGTGTTTCCTTAGTTTGCATCACCAAAGGTAGACACAGTTTGTTTTGTAGCTTCAACATTAGCATCAAGTTCTTGATTATTACCATTAGTAGAGTCGGGTACCTTTCCCCTTGGAGGTACCATATCATTAGCTTCTTTGTCCTTAGCAGGGTTTCCAAATAAATGTGGGGGTAAGGGTCCAGGTGCTAAAGTCACGTGCATACAACATCAAAACACTCTACACGTGGCCAAATAAGAGAAGCAACACATATGAGGATGATTAGGGACGAATGGGATGGGAAGGAGGAGGAGTAGGCAATTTTAAATAAGGCTTAAGCACTTTGTGACAAATGAATGTTCTTCCTTAAATTGTGATTTGATCTTTTGAGAGAAAAATCCAACAAAGTAACGATGTTTCTCCCCCTAAAATGTTCCCCCTTTCAAATGAGAGGGTGTAGGTATTTATAGAGTTTTAGGTCATGTGTCTCATCCATTTGATGGTAATGGCAATCAATTATTATAAACGTATGGATTCTCAATAAGCTCCTTATGAGCTTAAGCCCATTCTTTAGTGTGCAGAAAGGTTGGATTCGATCGGCTAATCCAACGAACTCTACCTCAAGGCCATCATGTCAAATCTTTTCTAATCATCCTAAAGTCATGGGCTTGACTCTTTAGGCCCTAACACCTTAGCCAGAAAGTCAATTCCATTTAATTAGTAGGATGAAAACCCATAAATCAAATTTAGCCCTCTATAGCCAACAAATTAAAGTAAAATATCCATCCAGCTCTTTATATATCTTTATTTTTATGTGACCATAGCATTATTTATTGTACATTAAAAAAATATCATAGATTTAGGGGGAGCTCTTTTTGAAAATTGTATTAAATATATAAATTTAAAATTAGCAGAATAAAGTAAGAAAGTAATATAATTGGAAAACATCATAAAGGGAGAAATAAATCATTCAACAATATCTCTTTATGAAAAAACCCCTCTTTAGAATCAAGACTCTTAAACCTTTCTTCTTTACCAAGATGAGGAGATCTTAGAGGATCATGAGCTGAGCTTTCTCTACTAAGCGAAATGTAGAATCTTTTATAGAACCTACAAGAATAAAAACTTATTTTGAGGATAAGTTGACTATATTTCAAGAAATGCAAGAATAAGGCTTATGAAAGACAAAACCTTAATCTAAGAACGGAATAAGAAAAAAGGGAAGGCAAGCATGGAGAAATGGGAATAATAAAAAAGAAGGGGAAGTTTATAAGAAATTTATGATGCATGGTATCTAAGCTTTGAATCTTTTAGAGTAGAAGGGACATATATAGAAGAAATTCTAGATACTAGAGGGTGGAGTAATCTAGGGAATCTTAGGAATAGATTTTTTAATGATTTAATAAGAGAATTTTATAGGAATTTAAAAGATGATGAAACTAAGCTGATTTCAAGTATTAATGATAAGAAAGTTGAGATAACTAGGGATGATGTGATAACGTGTTTTGGTATGAGGAATGGGATTGATGATGAAAGGTTTTCAAGTTTGTTAAGGAAGCAACCATATAAGATGATGAACTAAAGACAACCACTAACTTTTGATTGTATTAAAATTGGAATAAATGAATTTTTTATGTATATGAGGATCTTACATAGAATAATAAATAAATATTTTTTACCTAGAAGAGAAAGTTCAACAACAATCTTTGAGCCTAATCTCAAAATAATCTTAGGTTTGAATAATAATTTTTTTGGAGACTTGCCTAGTATTTTAACGTCACACAATTGTCATTTGAATAAGTTTAAGAGTTTAGTGCATGGAGGTTTGGTTTCTAGTTTGCTAGAATATAAAAACATAAATATCAAGAGGACTAGAGTGATAGGTTTGCCTTTGGAGTTGAATGTATAGAACATAGGCTTTAAGGCAAAAGGGAAGGTATGGAAAGCTAGGAAGAGCAAAAGATATAACGTTGGTCAAGGTAACTTAAAGAGAAGGAAGACTGAGAAAGTTTCTGATTTTAAGAAACAATGAGGAATATGTTGCAGCAAAGAAAAATCTTAGAAGGAAATTGAGGAAACCACAAAAGATTTTCAGCCGCATAGTTCTAAACCTACCCCAAAAGTTCATGAAAGACTTCTTGGGGAAACAAATCAACAAGCTTTGAATCAATAGATACTAAAGAGCTATGAAACAAATTGATGAATTTCATCTTGAAGTTATGTCATAATAGGAAGTTTTACCCTCCAACAACATCTTTTCACCCATAGTAGCAAACAAGTTTGTTCCATATGAATATTGAGAACTAGAGGAGGACCTATTGGAATTAGAAAAGGAATCAAAGGAACAAGAATATTCTAAAGATATATTTGTTTACATTGACATAGTGAGAATGGAAATGTTGTAGGATATGGAGCAAAAATTAGAAGAAGTTCGACCATAAATGGAAAGGAAGATCAATAAGCTCTAATAAGATTTTACCAAATATATTAATGATACCATAGACAGGAAGAAGAATGATTTTAAGTGATATATTTCTTAAACCTTTTTAAGTGACATTTAGTTATTTAGTTATTTACTTGTTTATTAGGGGGGAAATTACATGTGAGGGGATCAACGTTTGGAATCAAGTTCAAATAGAATATTGAACTTTAAAATGGTTCAAATAGAAAATTAACATATATAAAATTATTCAAATAGGTGATCCCATTATAGCACTATTACATACAGTAACGAATTTTCTTTTTGAACTATTGAGTACGCTTATAGGACAACAATGGATCCTTTGTTTAAACTACTTGAAATTTGATTATCTATTTTAGCCACTTAGCATAATATTGATCTTCTATTTTAACAATTTAAAAGATCAAAATCCTATTTTAACTTTATCCCAAACATTGATCTACTCACTTGTAATTTTCCCATTTATTAGGACATATTTAAAACTATCAGTTTTCAAATTCCGATGTTATATTAATCTTTTGTATATTCATGTTTTATGGAAATTTGATTGTTTTTCAAATTAATCTCCTTCTATGCTAATTTGTTTTGATGATAACAAAAGGGGGAGAATAAATAGAAATACAAAATATTAGCAAAAAATATGGATGGAGGAAATAGGCCTAATAAATTAAGGGGGAGAAAGAAATATTGTGCTTTTTGTAAGTCATTATTTTGTCATTATAAAAAAGGTGAGAATTTTATGTATATATGAAAATTTTAATAATAACAGAATGTGAATATATGCTTGACTAATATGATTATTAAGACATTTTATATAAGAAAGAATATATACAGGTCAAGATTTTGTAAATGAATGTTTCTAAATGTATATGATGAATCAAAACACAATCTTGGAAATTCAGGAAAATTTACAATATATTGCAATCAGAGTTATTCAACAAGAGAAAAGAGACACAAAGTCATTTTTGAAGAAGTAGTTTATCAATTCAAAAGATTATGGAAGTTTATCAATTTGAAAGATTATGGAATTTCCAAAGTTATGAAGAAATTTGAAACAATAGATCAAGATCCACACTCATAGGTTTAATATATTTAGATAACATATTTAACTCAATCCACTAAATGGTTAAAAGTGCAATTGTAAGAAAAGGAAAGATAGTTATCTAATGAAGAGCAAAAGAAAAGTCAATGAAGGATTTTTCAAGAGAATTAATCAAGGGTAATTACTATAGATGAAGCTTACCATATTAAAGCTATTGAAGCAATAATTTAAACAAATTAGACCGTTGGATAGAAAAGTATAAATATCAAAGCCGCATTAACAATAACATATAACGATGATATAATACAATACAACATAGAGTGGAACATATAGTAAACTTTATCTTGTGTTAATTTGAAAGGATTTGAAATTGTATTCCTCAAAAGATTTGATCTGTAAAATTGATTGAGAGATTGAGAGTTGTGTTTATTCCTTGTAGTTCTATGAAATAGCTTAAGGTGAAGCTAGGAGGAGGCATAATAGAATAGTGATTTGATTTGTGTTTTGTTAAGTGATTGAGTCTATATCAGAGAGTGATTGTAAAGTTGTTGACTATTGTAGACACAGAATTTTTGCTCCCTTTATATATATATATATATATCTATTTATTTATTTATTTTATATTTATTTATTTTCATTTCTTAAAAAAAAAATAAAAACAATTTAAGAAATAAAAAGGAAGAAAAATGGAAACAAATGTAATTTGATTGTATAACAAGATCGAGGCATAGGCCCACAACCTGTTGGAAAGCTCACAAGCAAGAAAGCCCTACGTCCGGGTTCAATCCCTGGTAAGCACGAGTTATGTAAATTTTTTTTTTCACAGTGGAAAATGTGTGTTCAACACACATTTTCTTCTTCTAGCAAACTATTAAGAAAACGTGTTTTAATGTTTTCACTATACTATTCATCTTCTTTCTCCTCTAGTCGTGATTAACTTGTTTTCCCTTCTTGGATGGCCTCTTTCAAAGCTCTTTTTTATCCCTTTTTCTTCATGATTTCACCAAATTAATGACGAAATCACAAAGATCACATTCCCTACTATGCATCTAAGCCAAAAAACGGTCTAAATACACTTAATTAATCAGCTAAAATTGGCTTGGAAAATAGGAAAAAACCATTTCGCGCAAAAATTGTTCTTGCATATTTAGCTCAATTTGGACAAAAATTGAAGCTTCCATGGACATTTTCAAGCAAGTACGAGCATCCAGGGATTCCTTTTTAGTCAAATTACAGTTGAATTCATTGAATTAAAATCAAAATCGATCAAAACCCATTAAATTAAAAATCGAAAATTCATTATGAAAATCGACCTTCCATGATTAATTCAAGCTTAGGTAGTATAAAAGGGACCTTAAGGAAGGCATTGGGAAAAAAGAGAAGAAGATTGATTCTGATACCAAAAAGAAAAATTTTTCTTCTTTCTCTCTCTAAGTTCTCTCTTTGCATCCTTGTTTTTTTTTTCTTCTTTTAGTCCCTTTCGCCATTCCCGGTTGCTCGAAGTGTTGCCGAAGGTTGCTATTGGAAGTTAATGTTGAAGCTGCCATCCCTAATGCTAATCGACACCTGTATAGGTTTGTCATTTTTTCTTTTATTATTATTATCATTATTATATAAAAATATATATATTTTTTCCCCTAATTTTTTTTATTATAAAATTTTATTTATTTATTTATTTTTATTTTTATTAAAAAATTTCCCTAAAAATTTCTTTATAAAGAAAAAAACATATTTTCCCTAATTCTTTTTCTTTTACATTTTAGAATTTTCTTAAAAAAATATATAAATAATAACATATTTTTTTTTTAAGAAAAAATATTTTATATTTTTTAAAGAATTTTTTTTCCTTTTCTTAAAAAAAAAAGAATAATTTATTTTTTATAAATAAATTTTGGTCACTAAAAAAATATTTTTTTTATTTTTTATTTTATTTTTTATATGAATTATGATCAATCTGATCTCGAATAGCGAATATGTAGGCACCTACGAGATGACCTTGAATAATAATTTTTTTTAGTTAAACATTTAAAAAAATAAAATGAAATTTAATTTTTGAAGATTAAAGTGGTAACCGTAAGGTTTTCGTAGGATAACTCCCAATTCCAAAATCTCTAGTTTTATTTAAAACATTATACGTGGACTGGTAGCTAAATTAAGACTAATCTACTCAATTAGTCTTAATTTAATATTTTTCCCGATCTCGATCAGGTAGCAACTCCTTTTTCTCCAAGTTAGATAAAAAATAAAAATTTTCCTAAATTTAGTTAAGGATTTACATTAAATGGGCATAAGGTTTAGTATAAATCAAATTAGGAAAAATGAATCAAAATTTAGACTCGACATAATGACGACTCCACTGGAGACCCTAAGTAGGCTAGCCACTTAAGCCTTCCAAAAATAAAATTTATTTTTTTAAGGATTATTTATTAAAGTTTTATTATTATTATTATTATTATTATTATTATTATTATTATTATATTTTGTATTAACTTTTGTTTATGGAGGATTAAGATTTATTTTATTTCCAATGTGTGTTAGATACAGTCAAACCCGAACCATCTTAGAACCTTAGGAGGGGAGTTGTTATGTAAGTTTCGGGCGCAGTGGAATGACCACCACTCGGGGCCGAATAGGCTACCCCACTCAAACTTCGATGTAACCCATGATCCATTCTTTGAAAATGTGAGAGGTTATAGAGTTTGGAAACTGTTAGGACCTACCTTGTGCATACATGAAGTCATACATTGGCAAGTAAATGCTAAAATAATGTGAAACAAAGTTGCAAATACAAGTTTTGAAATACTTTCCTTGTAAAAGTAATATTGTAATTAGTGACGTAATTTTTTATTTTTTTAATAGAAAAATGTAAGTCAGAAACTTTTGTAAAAAAAGATTTTGAGTTGTAATTTTCCCTTGTAATCTTCTAGATGGCCAGTATCGAGAAACCGCAAGACCTAAAGCTCATATTAGATTTCTGGTTCACTCTCTACCGTCCTAAAGAACAGGCTTACATTAACATGAAGATTGGGCCAATTCTATCTCTCATGAAGATTGAGGCCAACATTTCCTTAATTCGGGCCATGGTACATTTTTGGAAATTAGAGTCTATAGCATTTTTCCTTGGCCTACATGAAATCACACCAACAATAGAGGAATATACTCAACTCCTCCAAGCCCTTCCATTGACCAACGAAGTATATGTACCAAATCTAGAATCAGGGCCACCTAGCATTTTCAACAGGCTGTTGGGAATCCGTAAATTAGTAGTTAATGAAGCACTAAGAAAATGTAATGGACATTGTATCCATTTAATAGACTTGCAAACATGGTTTAAAGCCTAATATGATGCTGAAGATTGAAGAGACATCTTATGTGGAGACCCCAAAAATTACAAACAAAATAGAGTTCATGTTTATATACTATCAGCATTTGGAACTCTCCTTTTTCCTACTTGGGTCTTTTACATTCATTATAGGGTAGCTGAGCTAGTGGCCCGGTTTCTAGAGGGGAAATCCTATATTCCTGCTCTCTTAGCCAAACAAATTCGCAACTTGAACTTTGTAAAGAGAAAAAGGCATGCCATCTTCAAAAGCAACATCAGCCTTATGCTAATCTGGTTTGTAAACCACATCAAATGCTTTGGGCTGAACATGATTAGACGATCATTAGCCCATCAAATCAATCTCATTGAATCTTGTAAAGAAAGAATGAAATTACTTGATGACATCCCTAGTTACTTTTGGGTTGAGATACTTGAAAGTTTTATTGTGGATGACATCCTATGGACTGCCAGATGGAGCAATTGCAACAAAATCATCCTAAAGTGCAAAGATTTTCAAGCAGTTCCATTAATCAGGCTCAGTTGGTCTACAAGCTACCATCTACACTCAGTGGTGTGTCAATTTGGCATTATTCAATACATTGTCCATAAAAGCATCACTACAGTCACTTACATTCGAGTATCAAAATCCTAGCATGATAATTGTTGATAAGGTAGCTAAGTTGTTAGGAATAAAAGCTTTGTGGGAATCCCAAATCGAAAGCCTTAATATCGATTTAGACGAATTTGAAGGCAAAGTTGGAAAACATTAAGCCATTAGGGACTTCATCATCAATCAACTATACAAGACTGGTAAGAGAATCTACTAAGCTCCCAATATCACACATCCTACATCAAGTAATCTTTGCCTAGAGATGAAAACCTATATGGAAGAGGTGCAAGCTTGAATGGAGGTTCACTTTGATTGTGTGGAGGTTAAGGCAGATACCTGGAAGAACAAATTCAAAGAGTCCCACAAAAAAAAAAAAAGCTCTAGAAGCCCAACTAAGGATTGCTCATAAGAAGACCAAAGAGTTAGAAACCGCAACTAGTTAAGTGAAGGGACAGAAAAGGAAGCCATTGCAAGAACTAGAAGCAAAAAAAAAAAAAAAATCGGAAAGATTAGACATTAGTTTTTTTTTTTTTCATGATGTAATCAAAACTTTGAGATTTATAGCTTTAATAAAATTTCAATGATTTTCCGCTTTAACAATTACTTGCCAATTTCCATACTTACACTTGCTTGAATCATGCATGCATTCATCTTCCTAAAAATAAAATAAAATAAAAATAAAAAATAAAATGCACTAACAAAAGCTGTATAATGTTGATTCGACAAGTTTCAAGATAGTGCCTAAACAACAGAACCCTATAAGAGGTTTATATAACACCCGTTCTAAAGCTAAGATGTCAAGCAACAACAACAACAACACTAGTGATAATGCTATTGATCAAAGAATGATTTCATTGGAATAAACAGTGTAAAATCTCAATGATCAGGTTAAGTTTCTAGTGGAAAGTTTTACTCTCTTGTGATGCACTCAACTGAATTAGGAAGGCCATTCAGGGGGGCAGAAAGGAAAAAATGTTGAAATTCCACCTCTAGAAAATGAGGAAATCAACTCTACAATCAATCCAACATTTGATGTGGAACCCAAATCAGGAGTTCGAATCTTGTATCATCTTGAAAATCTGCCAAGGCAAATGGAGGAAAGGTAAAGAGATGGAGAGAAAAATTTACCAACAATTTTCTGACAAAATAAGAACTCTGGAAGGGTTAGATGAATACGAGCTAATTGGCATCTCCGACTTGACAATTTTTGTTGACGTTGCCTATCCTAAAAAGTTTAAAGTACCAAAATTTGAGAAGTATAATGGCATTGGATGTCCAAAGATGTATACCGGATTGTATGTCCGAAAAATGGGCAAATATGTGCAGTTTGATCAACTAATGGTATAAAATTTCTACGACAGTCTCATTGGACCTGCCTTAACCTGGTATGCGCAATTAGACCTCAACCAAATCAACACTTAGGAAAGGTTAGCTCAGGAATTCTATGAACAGTACAAATTCAACATTGAGGTTACTCCCTCAGTGTGGGATTTAGGAAGTATCCGTAAGAAACATAATGAGTCCTTTAAAGAATATGTTTAGCATTAGCGAGCTTAGGTTGCAAGGGTCAGTACTCCAATCTCTAAGAAGGAATTGACATCCATCTTCATCAATACATTGGAAAAACCCTATTTCACTCACCGGATTGGGCAGACCTCTTCAAGCTTCACAGAAGTATTAGTAGCAGGATGCAAGATCGAGAATGCTATCACTTCTGGAAAATTACCTATCAATGAGACATCTAGAGCAACTTCATCCAAACCTTTGAATGGTCAATTCCACCATTGAATGGAAAAGAAACCACCATTGGTATGGTCAATTCCAGTAGGAACAACTGGATAACCCCTCATCTTTCTTTCCAAACACCAAACACTTCAATCCAACCACAACCAAACAACCAACCCAAATCAATAGACCTCCTAAACAATTCACCTATATCCTAGTCCCCTTAGCCAAGTTTTTGCTAGCCTTAAGGCTGATAATATAATTAGCTTTGAAATCCCTAATGAAAGATATAGATCCATAAACTATGACCCTAACCTCAAATGTGAATACCATATGAGGCAGGTAGGACATTCAACAAACAGGTGTTGGAGACTTAAAAATAAGATCCAGGATCTAATTAATGCAAGAGTAGTGCAGTTAGACTTTATTAAGTCACCCACTCCTAATGTTAACAATAACCTACTTCCCAATCATGGCCCTACCATCAACATGATCACCTTGGAAGCACCTGAACCAGAAATTGATTTAGATAAGTTGCCAATAGAACAGATAACATGGAACTTGCAACAAGTTGGCTTCCCACTATCCGTTAATCCAAGTCATAGAGTACAAGCCAAGTCAATCATTTGTTAGTTGTTATGGGAAGGAAAAATTCAAGTAGCATACATTTGGGAAATGTTAGTTCCAAAGCCTGACAAATTAACAACTAAAAAAGAATTAAAAGAAAGATGGCATGTAGGTGATCCTACGATTGGTTTGTCAAGGAAATATTCAAGGTAGTTTGATTATTTTGTTGACTACTCTATCCAATAGCCGATTCATGAAGAGCCTACTCTAAGTGGTTGGGGTCTAGATTTTGAAGAAGAAGACAACTCCTAAAATGAAAAGGAGAAGGATCAAATAGTTAACATGATAAGACTTGACTTTAAACTAGTACTCCTAAAATGTTACAAAGAGCTTGAGCAAGAGCAAAAAATCCCAAAGTTAAGAAGTATACTTTCCATATTCCCTTAGCACCTGAAACTTATAAGGCTGCCTCATTTAATTATGAGGTGATTAATTAAGGAAAATCTCTAAGTTCTATCATTGGAGGAATCACTAGGTCAGGGAGGGTCTACAGTCTTAAAGAAAAGACCATAAAAAAGCTTGAAACTAGTGAATCAAGCAATAAAGTCATAAAGCTAGAAGCAGAGGAAGAAACGATGACAACCTTTTTAAAGATGATTAAGTCCAGTGAATTCAAAATCATGGATCAATTATCAAAGCCCCTATGATGTGCCTAATTCCACTAAGAAGCACAATCAAAAGACTTAAGAAAAAAACAATCTCAAGTCAAAGTGAAAACCGGATCCATAAGGGCTAATTCACGTGAACCCTAATGAAGATACAAGGAAATCCAAATGTTCAATGATGCAATTGTGAAACCTCAATGATAATATCTTCTAAAAACACCCTAATCTCATATAATCCACGAAAATATTCCACAAATTTAAAAGAAAAACCTCAATTCCAAGAACTCCTTTCCAATAGTGAAGAATACGTTTTCAAGGGAATTCTTCAATGAAGATTCGAATTCAATTGCAATGTATCTTAAATAAACTCAAGAATTCGACAATAATAAGAGGTAATTATGACCAAGAACTGTCTCAATTCAACCCTAGATATGACACACTAGAGAAGAAAAGAAATCACAACAAATTGAAATTGATACAACTCACAATTTCAAGGTGTTGCACTCGCCACAATTTCAACTCTTGGGATTGAAATTGATAAGAGCTTAGATGAAAATTAGGAACCCTAACTCTCACGTGTAGAAGATGTGTTTGATATGCAAAATAAGTCTCCTCAAACCCTCTCTTAAGCAAGTATTTATACTTGCTACTCCTAGGGTTAAAAAGTGCTCAAAATTACAAGTTTGCCACTTTTAAGGTGGCTAACCCTAAATGAAAGTTACAAAGAAATAAAAGTGTCCCAAAACCAAAATACAACCAAAATAGTTCATAAAAGAGTAAATATATAAAAGAAATGGTCCTTCATGATGCCGGTCTTCAAGAAGCTTTTGAATCAGGTTCCGTTGACAACCCTGATTCACTTAGTAGTAAGGGTGTTTTTGCATCCTGTAGGACTGACAAATGAACCTGCTGAAATGCATCAAAATTATAGTGCAAAGATGTAGAAAGTGGGTTAGACTTCTCAAGGTTAGGTTTCTCTAGCAAAACCCTCATAACTAGATTCTGGAGACCCTTAACTCAGGCCCTGGTGATAGGTCCTGGAAAAGTCTGATTCCTATCATCTCCTCAGGCTTCTAAAAGATTTGCCCTCAAATCTGATGGATCTTCGTGCAAGTCATCTGCTAAATAAGGTGAAAGATCTGAAACGTTAAAAGTGGCTGATACTCCATAATCTCCTGGCAACTCGATGCGATAAGCATTGTTGTTGATGCGCTTTAAGACCCTGAATGGTCCGTCTGATCTAGGAGATAGCTTCTATGACTTTTTATGTGGAAACCTGTCCCTGCTAAGATTAATCCAGACTAAATCACCTGGATTATAGAGATGAATTTTCCTGTGCCTGTTTCCCTGGATCCTCTGTTGTTCCTGGGTCTTCCAAAGGTATTCAGTGGTCCGATCATGGATGTGTTGAATCTGTTGTGCTCGATCAACTCCACTAAGACTTTCTTCCTTCATCACTGGTCCAGTTATAAAATCCAATGGAATAGAAGGGTTATAGCCATAAACAACTTCAAAGGGAGACTTACTGGTTGAACTATGAGTAGACCTATTGTAAGCGAACTCAACAATAGGAAGACACAAGTCCCAATCAATAAGATTCTTACCAACTGTTGCTCTGAGAAGATTCCCAAGCGTGCGGTTGACAACCTCTGTTTGTCCATCAGTCTGGGGATGGCACGAGGTACTGTACATCAGTTTAGTACCCAGTCTTCTCCATAATGTTTTCCAAAAGAAACTAAGGAATTTAGTATCTCTGTCTGACACTATGCTGTGTGGAACTCCATGTAATTTGACAATTTCCTGCACAAAAAGGTTAGCAATAAAAAGAGTATCGTCTGTTTTGTGGCATGGTACAAAGCGCGACATTTTGCTGAATCGATCAACAACCACCATAATAGAGTCTTTCCCTCTTTGTATTCTGGGTAATCCTAACATAAAATCTATGCTGATATCAGTCCAAGGTTTAGATGGTATAGGTAAAGGCATATATTCACCCTGCGCGCCTTTCCTCCCCTTGGCTCTCTTGCAAACACCACACCTTTCTAGTACCCTATGGACATCCCTTATCATGCCTTTCCAGTAGAAATTCTCCCTCAATATGGCTAGAGTTTTCTTCTCACCAAAATGCCCTGACAAACCACCTGCATGTGCTTCCCTCACCAATAATTCCCTCACAGATCCAGATGGAATACAAAGTTTTCCTGATTTATATAGAAAACCATCTATCACACAATAACCATCATACATCCCGCCTCCAAGATACCTCTCCATGACAATTTTGAATTCCTCATCACATACATATTGTTCCTTCAATAGCTAAAAACCCAGTAATTTTGACTGAAGAGAAGTGATTAGTACATACCGTCGTGATAAAGCGTCAGCAACAATATTCTGATTGCCCTTTTTGTACTTAATCACATAAGCAAAGCCCTCTAGAAATTCCACCCACTTGGCCTGGCGCTTAGACAAATTATGTTGACCCCTGAAATGTTTCAAAGATTCATGATCTGTATAAATAATAAACTCCTTCGGGAGGAGATAATGCTGCCACGTCATGAGAGCCCTCACTAAGGAATAAAATTCCTTATCATATATAGAATAGTTCAAAGTTGCTCCACTCAACTTTTCACTAAAATATGCTATAGGCCTCTTCTCCTGCATTAATACAGCACCAATTCCAATCCCTGAAGCATCACATTCCAATTCAAAAATTTTGTCAAAATCAGTTAAGACCAGTAATGGGGCACAAGTGAGTTTTTCTTTAATCTCTTTGAAACTTCTCTGGGCCTTTTCACTCCAAATAAAAGGAACACTCTTCTTAGTCAGTTCTGTGAGAGGATTGACAATGCTACTGAAATTTTGGACAAAGCGTCTATAAAAAGATGGAAGCCCATGAAAACTTTTTACCTCAGTAACTGAAGTGGGTGTTGGCCATTCTTTAACTGCCCTCACTTTCTCCTCATCCATCTTAACTCCTGCACCTAACACAACAAAACCCAAAAATGTTACCTCAGTTTGACAAAAGGAACACTTCTGAAAATTTACAAATAACTGTTGTGCCTTCAATACTGAGAATACTGCCCGAAGATGCTCCACATGTTGTTTTAGGTCTTTGTTGTAGATCAGTATATCATTAAAATAAACAACAACAAATTTTCCTTAGAACTCTTTTAATACATGGTTCATCAATCTCATAAAAGTACTAGGAGCATTACTCAAACCAAAGGGCATAACCAACCATTCGTACAGTCCATGACGTGTTTTAAAAGCGGTCTTCCATTCATCCCCTTCCCTCATCCGAATCTGGTGATATCCACTTTTAAGATCAACTTTGGAGAAAATCTGTGAACCATACAGCTCATCCAACATATCATCAAGTCTAGGAATAGGATACCTGTATTTAATGGTGATTTTGTTGATGGCTCTGCTATCGATACACATTCTCCAAGTTCCATCCTTCTTGGGAACAAGAAGGGCGGGAACAGCGCATGGGCTGAGACTCTCTCTAACAAACCCCCGTTCCACCAATTCATCTACCTGACGTTTTAATTCCTTAGCCTCCTCAGGATTCATGCGATATGCGGGTCAGTTTGGTAACACTGAACCGGGTATAAGATCAATAGCATGCTCTATCCCTCTTAAGGGTGGTAATCCTGCTGGCAAATCATCAGGAAAAATGTCAGTATACTCATTTAATACTTGAGAAACTGCCGGAGGTAGAGACTATGATTCCCGTAACCTTAAGACACATCTCAACTAAAACAAGTATGTTGGAGCCTCTTCTGTGATTAATCTCTCCATCTCACCCTGTCCCATCAACAATACCTTTTTCCCCCCAGAAACGTTATTTTGAATCAAAGCCTTCTTAGCCTCTGATGGTCGATTAATCTGTTGCTGGACATTATGGACCTCTGAAGGTGGCATAGGATTCATAATAATTCGCTTACCCTCATTTTGGAACAAATATGTATTTCTGAAGCCATTATGTAAGACCCTCCTATCATATAACCAAGGTCTATCAAGCAAAATATGAGATGCACACATGGGCAAGGTATCACACTCAATTTCATCACAATACTTGTCCCCTATACTGAATGGTACCCTAGCTCTTTAGGTAACATACATACTTCCTTGATCATTAAGCCAATGTAGTTTATAAGGTTTAGGATGTGGAATAGTTGAAAGCTTTAGCTTCGATACCAACGATGCAGCTACTACATTAGTACAACTACCACCATCTATTATAAGGACACACAAATTTCCTTGTATCCTACAAGAAGTGTGGAACAAATTTTCCCTTTGTTCTTCCTCCTTACTAGCAAATGTACTTAATGAGCGTCGCAATACATTAGCATATTGAAGCATTTCACTAGACATTGTGGAATTCAACTCAATCAACACGTGAACAATATTCCCCACTTCTTTTAAGATCACAGTGCATCAAACTTTAATCTCCAAAAATTCACTCTACGGCAACACACAAGCAACAACAACAATGATGATGTGTTACTTCCACGACAACAACAAGATGAATATTAATTACAAGTAGACTTCAACTTCCATGGCAAGTAATGATAACAAAGGACTAATAAGTGACTTTCCACAAATGAATTCCGAATTCCACAATAGGCAGCAACTTTCAATTTGAAATTCAAACTTCACTTATTGCAAGCCTTCCTCAATTGGTAACAATGAATTCAAATTCAAATAGCAATCATTAACTCCCACAACTTAATTGCATATGTTTTGAATTCAAATAAGTCCTTACTAATCAAAACTCAATGCAATCTACAAATTGTACTCCACCAATTCCGAATTACACAATGGAAATCAAAAACAACAAACTACACTTCCTCCTCCACGCCACAACAAGCCATAGCAAGGATTTTGGTAAGTTTTGCAAGTTCCAAATATTGTTGAATTAAACAACACTTTGTACTTCTACCCTTCCACGTAAATTAGTGATCACAAAATGATGCAACAACCTTCCCAAACCAACTCCAACAAACAGCAAAATAAACTCCAAGACAAGGTAATTTCACAAACTCAAAACCACAACAATCAATACAATTGCGGTTTCCACTAAATCAATCCTAATGGATGATTAACTCCACGAAATCAAATGAAACCAATTCCCTTCTCTTAACATATGCTCTGATACCAAAAAGATGATGTGCCTAATTCCACTAAGAAGCACAATCAAAAGACTTAAGAAAAAAACAATCTCAAGTCAAAGTGAAAACCGGATCCACAAGGGCTAATTCACGTGAACCCTAATGAAGATACAAGGAAATCCAAATGTTCAATGATGCAATTGTGAAACCTCAATGATAATATCTTCTAAAAACACCCTAATCTCATATAATCTACGAAAATATTCCACAAATTTAAAAGAAAAACCTCAATTCCAAGAACTCCTTTCCAATAGTGAAGAACACGTTTTCAAGGGAATTCTTCAATGAAGATTCGAATTCAATTGCAATGTATCTTAAATAAACTCAAGAATTAGACAATAATAAGAGGTAATTATGACCAAGAACTGTCTCAATTCAACCCTAGATATGACACACTAGAGAAGAAAAGAAATCACAACAAATTGAAATTGATACAACTCACAATTTCAAGGTGTTGCACTCGCCACAATTTCAACTCTTGGGATTGAAATTGATAAGAGCTTAGATGAAAATTAGGAACCCTAACTCTCACGTGTAGAAGATGTGTTTGATATGCAAAATAAGCCTCCTCAAACCCTCTCTTAAGCAAGTATTTATACTTGCTACTCCTAGGGTTAAAAAGTACTCAAAATTACAAGTTTGCCACTTTTAAGGTGGCTAACCCTAAATGAAAGTTACAAAGAAATAAAAGTGTCCCAAAACCAAAATACAACCAAAATAGTTCATAAAAGAGTAAATATATAAAAGAAATGGTCCTTCATGATGCCGGTCTTCAAGAAGCTTTTGAATCAGGTTTCGTTGACAACCTTGATTCACTCAGTAGTAAGGGTGTTTTTGCATCTTGTAGGACTGACAAATGAACCTGTTGAAATGCATCAAAATTATAGTGCAAAGATGTAGAAAGTGGGTTAGACTTCTCAAGGTTAGGTTTCTCTAGCAAAACCCTCATAACTAGATTTTGGAGGCCCTTAGCTCGGGCCCTGGTGATAGGTCCTGGAAAAGTCTGATTCCTATCACCCTAGCTCAAAAATCCCTTATGGGTCTTCTACTCTCTTTCGGGCCTCATAAAGAAGCCATGCTTAGAAATATGAAGGAGGTTAAGGTGCCACAGGGAATGTCTACTAAAAAATTGGGACATATTGTTAATTCCATTTTTGCCATTGATTAGATATCCTTTTCAACAGAAGAACTGGGGGAAGAAGGTAATCAACATAGTAAACCACTTTTCATAGTGGTAAAATGCAATAACATGATTGTTTCTAGAGTACTCATTAACAATGGTTCCTCCCTTAACAGATGCCCTCTAGCTACTCTTAAACTACTAGGTGTTGATGCAAGTAACATCAAACCAAGTTCTACCATAGTGAGGGCTTTTGATGGATCTAGGAGAAAACTTGTAAGGGGAATTGACTTAATGGTGGAGATTAGCTCACAGTTATTTGGAATCCCTTTCTAAGTCTTAAACATCCCAAGGTCCTTTAACTTGCTCTTGGGAGACCCTGGATCCATGCAGCACATGTCATTCCCTTTAGCCTCCAGCAAAAGGTCAAATTCATTTTTAATGATCAGATCATCACTGTATTAGGCGAACAAGATTACAACATTTACAAAGAAACAACCATACCCTACATAGGAGAAGAAGACTTAGATTACCTTAGACTCTAGATCTTTGATGAGGTGTACATGATTACTAGTTCCGAAAGATAGGGATGCGGAAAGATGCAATTCAAAGAGGGTTAAACAGGGACATTTGGTCTTGGATATGTCCTTGCTCCAAAAGAAGAATTCTAAATGAGATTCAAGTAGGGAAGTAGGGGTGATAGACCGTATAATATCCCAATGAGTTTTCCACCAATCCAAACAACATTCACCCATCTAGCCAGTACTACGACGCCAATACTAGCAAAAGAAGACAGGTCCAATGAGCTCACCAATAAGCAATAGTGAGAATCAATGGGCATATCCCATAACTCTTAATTACTTCAAAATTGATTCTCTTTCCCTTTAAATAGTAATAAAGCTACTTTAGAGTAAGAGTGAACCATGGTTTAGCATTCGTTGAGTTTTCATGTATTTTTCATTTAATAAATGTAACCCACATAAACAAAATCAATAAAATTCACTTCTTTTACTCATTCATTTTTTTTTTACACTTATCTAAATCCAATGATAAAAATTGGGAATATCTCGCACACATAGAGGTTAAAAATATCGATATCACCTCTAACCCTACTGCTTTAGATGATATTAATGACCATAAAGTGATTCAAGAAAACTAGCAGCAATAAGAACAAGGTAGGGTTTCATTTGATGAGTTGATTGAAATAGTTAACTTAGGAAATAAAGATAACCCTAGGAATCTTAAGATTAGGGGCAATCTTAATAATGAATAGAAAAAAAGGTTGACTCAACTCTTATCCGAATACCTTGATGTATTCGCATGGTCTTATGAAGATATGTGAGGACTTGACCCCTCGATTGTGGTTCATAAGCTACTTACACAAGAAAATATCAAACCTAAGAAAAAAATTAAGACTATTTCGACTTGATATTTTATTGAAAATTAAGGAAGAAGTCAAGAAATTATTGGAGGTTGGGTTTATTAAAGTATTGGATTATCCCAAATGGGTAGTTAACATAGTCCCTGTAATAAAGAAGAATGGGAAAGTTCGAGTATGCATGGATTTCCGAGATCTAAATCAAGTAACACCAAAAGATAATTTCCCTTTACCCCACATAGATTTCTTAGTAGATAATACTGTTGGAAACAATCTTTTTTCATTCATCGATGGTTTTTCAGGGTATAACCAAATCAAGATGTCAGAGGAAGATAAAATCAAGGCAACCTTCATCACAACCTAGGGCACTTTTTGTTATAAGGTTATGCCCTTTGGTCTCAAAAATGCTGGGGCAACATATCAAAGAGCAATGGTTGCATTATTTTATGACAAGATGCACCGGGAAATTAAGGTATATGTTGATGATTTGATTGCTAAATCTAAAAAAGGGGAGGACCACGTAGACACTCTAAAAAAGTTGTTTGAATGGTTAAGAAAATACCAATTGAAACTTAATATGGAAAAATGTACTTTCGGAGTTACCTCTGGGAAGCTATTGGGTTTTATGGTCAGTCAAAAGGGCATCGAAGTGGATCTAGATAAGGTCAAAAAAATATTGGAAATTCCACCTTCACGTACACTTAAAGAAGTCAGGGGATTACTTGGATGCCTAAATTATATTGCTCGATTCATTTCCTAACTCATAGACAAATGCTGACCTTTATTCAAATTACTCAAGAAAAATGCTGCCATCAAGTGGAGTGAAGAATGTGAAACAACTTTCATGGAAATCAAGCAATAGCTCATGAATTCTCTAGTACTAGTGGCCCATAAACTCGGGAAACCATTATTCTTATACTTGACAATACTGCCTAAATCTATGGGGTGCATGCTTGGTCAAAAGGATGAAGAAGGAAGAGAATAAGCCATTTACTACTTGAGTAAGAAGTTCACTGACGGAGAACAAAAATATTCGGAAGTACAGAGAACATGTTGTGAATTAGTTTGGGTCATGCATCGACTCAGACAATACACACTCTACTATTCAATTGAATTATTAACAAGAAATGATCCCCTAAAGTATTTAGCAAACAAACCAACTTTAACTGGTAGGATTTCTAAATGGAAAATGTTGTTTGAATTCGACATCACCTATATAAACCAGAGTTCAGTTAAAGGTCAGATTATAGTAGATCAATTGGCTAGACATCCACTTGAAGGAACTTCTCAAGGATCACAAACACTATTTCCAAATGAAGAAGTATTGATAACTGAAGGTGATCTTAATACCGAAGAAGAAAATTTTCTCAAATGGAAATTGTATTTTGATGGAGCTGCCAATGTATTTGGTTGTGGAATAGGGGCAGTGCTGGTTTCACCTGAAGGCAACCAATTCCCTATAGCAGCAAAGCTCACATTCCTATACACTAACAACATTTTAGAATATGAAGCATGTATTCTCGATCTCAAAATGGTTTTAGATATGGGAATTCATGAATTAGAGGTATATGGGTACTCCTCACTCATCATTTGCCAGACTCGAGGAGAATATAAGACCAAAGATCCAAAATTGGTACCTTATCACAAGCACTTGTCAGGGTTAAAGGAGAAGTTTGAAAAGATCACATTCACATACATACCAAGGATGCAAAATCAGTTTGCCGCTGCCCTAGCTACATTAGCATCTTTGACCCAAATATCAAGAGGGGTAGAAATCTAACCTCTCAAGATTAAGATTGAAGACAAACTTGCTTTTTGTCTAGCTATTGAAGAAACACATGATGATAAACCTTGGTATTATGATATTAAGATCTTCCTTCAAGAGGGAAAGTATCTAGAAAAGGCTGATAAGAAAGATCGAAAAATGCTTAAAAGGTTGGAAAGTCATTTTTTGCTAAGTGGGTCCACAATATATAAGCAATCATTTGATAGCACATTATTGAGATGTGTGGATGAGAAAGAGGGAAACACTCTCATGAAAGAGGTACATGAGGGAATATGTGATCCTCATATGAATGGTTATATGTTGGCTAGGAAAATCATGAGACCGGGTTATTACTAGTTGACTATGGAAACTAATTGCATCAAACATGTGAGACATTGTCATCTATGTAAAATTTATTCAAACAGAGTAAATGCTCCGCCTTAGGAACTTCATACACTTTCTTCATGATTGCCATTCTCAATGTGGGGTCTAGATATAATTGGACTGATTAACCCAAAAGCATCCAATGGTCATCGATTCATATTGGTGGCTATTGATTATTTCACTAAATGGATAAGCTTCCTCATATACCGACATCACCAAAGGAGTAGTTGTCAAATTCATCAAAAAGGACATTATTGCTCGATATGGATCTCTTGAGCCAATTATTACAGATAATGGCGCAAACCTGAACAACAAGCTCATGACAGAATTGTGCTAACATTTTGGAATCAATCACAGGAATTCTACTCCATATTGACCGCAAATGAATGGAGCTATAGAAGCGGCTAATAAAAATATCAAGTGAATATTGAGAAGATGGTCGTTACTTATAAAGATTGGCATGAAATGTTGCCATTCGCACTTATGGCATATTGAACCTCCATCAGAACATCAATAGGAGCTACACTTTATTCTTTGGTATATAGTACTAAGGCAGTATTATCGGTTAAAGTTGAGATTCTATCACTTAGAGTGTTATTAGAAACTCAATTAGATGAAGCTGATTGGGTGAAAAAACGGGTTGATCAATTGAGCCTAATTGATGAAAAGAGGTTAGCAATAGTATGCCATGGTCAATGTTACCAATAAAGAATGGTTAGGGCTTTTAATAAAAGAGTGCGATCTTGAAATTTTCAAGAGAGAGACTTAGTTCTAAAAATGTGCAAGATCCTAAAGGGAAGTTTATGCCTAATTATGAGGGGCCATATTTTGTAAAGAAAGTGTTATTGGGAGGAGCATTGATTTTGTCATGAATGGATGGTCCGAATTTGAAGGACCTTATTCTGATGCAGTTGAAATGTACTATCCCCGATGAATCAATGGAATTTTATTGAAGTTTAATGAAAATGCTGGCAATTATTGGTCTCTTGATGGTTAATTCTTATCATCTATGTATAAAGTTGATATCCCTGATGGTTGTTTGCATTAGATTGATCATCCATCCCATCATTGATAGGTTTCTCCTTCCTATACTCTTATTTTTGCCATACACACTCAAACATGAGAGAAGTTTTGAGAAATAAAACAATGATAAATGTTGAAAACTCTTTAAATACTCCATCATGATTTCATTTTTTTCAAAAAGAAATTTTTTATTTGCTATTTCAGGTTAAAGTCTCAAACAATAGAAGTGGAGATAAAATTTGAGCAAAATGAATTAGAATGGTTGGAACTTTGGAATGAAAATGAATCTCATACAAGCATGATTCATCCGATGAGGAAAGAGCTAATGAACAGGTGTTTTTAAACTTCGATAAATGGGTTCATTGTTTAGGTGCTATTTATGAAACTAGGTAAGATCTTTCATTATACATGAGTAGCAAAATAGTTAGCCCACAAGGGTATTATTTTAAAATTTACCATTTCTTAGGATTGCCAGTCTGTAATAGACGCTTTCCCATGAAAGTTAGTTAGCCTATAAGGGCACTATTAAAAAAATTCATCATTTCTTAGGATTGCTAGTATGTAATAGATGCTTTCCCATGAAAGATAGTTAGCTTACAGGGGCATTACTCTACAAATTCATTATTCATTAGGATTGCCAGTTTGTAATAAACGTTTTCTCATGAAAGTTAGTCAGCCCATGGGGGCAATATTCTAAAAATTCATCATTCATTAGAATATGATTGCCAGTTTGTAATAGACGCTTTCTAATGAAAATTAGTCAACCTACCTAGGGGCACTATTCTAAAATTCTTCTTTTCTTTGCTAGTTCATAATGGATGCTCTCCCATTAAAATTGGTCAGCCCATAAGAGCACTATTTGAAAAAAATCATTACTTTGAGTTGTTACTCTGTAATGACAATTCCCAATACCGGATAGTCAACCTATAAAGCACCATCCTAAATATCTCTTGTCAGCAAAAATTGTGTATCTCTTCGATCTTTGCAATGAAGTTTTCCTCAAACTTCACTACAAAGAGGGGCAGCTGTAGATACATAATTTTTGCTCCCTTTATATATATATTTATCTATTTTTTTTTCTTTTTTAAAAAATTAAGAAATAAAAAAAGAAAAATGGAAACAAATGCAATTTGATTGCATAACAAGATTGTGGCACAGGCCTGCAGCTTATTGGAAAGCTCACACACAAGAAAGCCCCATGTCCAAAGTTCGATCCCTAGCAGGTGCGAGTGGAAAACGTGTGTTGAACACACGTTTGCTTCTTCTAGCAAACTAATAAGAAAACGTATGTTCAAAACACATTTTTTTCTCCTTCTAGCGAACAGTTAAGAAAATGTGTTTTGAACACGCGTTTTCACTATTCATTTTCTTTCTCCTCTAGTTGTGATTAACTCGTTTTTCCTTCTTGGATGACCTCTTTCAAAGCTCTTTTTTACCTCTTTTTCTTCATGATTTCACTAAATTAATGGTGAAATCACAAGGATCACATTCCCTACCATGCATCTAAGCCAAAAAAATGGTCCAAATACACTTAATTAATCAGCCAAAATTGGTCTGAAAAATAGGAAAAAATCATTCCACGTAAAAATTGTTTTTTCCATATTTAGCTCGATTTGGATAGAATTGAAGCTTCCATGGACATTTTCAAGCAAGTATGAGCATCCAGGGATTCTTTTTGACTCAAATTACAGCCGAATTCATTAAATTAAAATGAAAATCAATCAAAACCCATTAAATTAAAAATAAAAAATGCATTATGGGAATTGACCTTCCATGATTAATTCAAGCTTTTACAGTATAAAAGGGGCCCCAAGGAATGCATTGGGAAAAAAAACAGATTGATTTTGATACCAAAAAGAAAATTTTTCTTCTTTCTCTCTCTAAGTTCTCTCTCTATGTCGTCATTTTGTGTTTTCTTTTTTTTTTTTCTTCTTTTCTTCTCTTGACAAAGTTTGAGTCCCTTTCGTCGTTCCCGGTTGCTCAAAGCATCGCCGGAGGTTGCCATTGGAAGTTGATGCCGAAGCCGCTATCCCCAATGCCAATTGACAGCTGTACAGGTTCGCCATTTTTTTTTCTTATATTATTACCATTATTATATAATATATATTCCCCTAATTATTATTATTATTATTATAAAAATAATTTATTTATTTATTTATTTATTATTATTATTAGAAAAAACATTTTTTCTTAAAAATTTCTTTATAAAAAAAAACACATTTTCGCTAATTCTTTTTTCTTTTACATTTTAGAATTATCTGAAAAAATATAACTAATAATAATATAAATATTTTTAGAGCTATTTTTTAAATAAAAAAAGTGTTTTCCTTTTCCTAAAAAAATTTAGTATAATTTATTTTTTTTATAAATAGATTTTGGTTGCTAAAAAATAATATTTTTTTTATTTTGTATTTTTATTTTCTTATATGAACTACGACTGGTCTGATCTTGAATAGCAAATACATAGGTACTTACGAGACGACCTCAAATGATAATTTTTTTGGTTAAAAATTAAAAAAATAAAATAAAATTTAATTTTTGAAGGTTAAAGTGGTAACCGTAAGGTTTTAGTAGGATAACTCCCGATTCCAAAATCTCTGGTTTTATTTAAAACATCATATGCGAATTGGTAGCTAAATTAAGACTAATATGCTCAATTGGTCTTAATTTAATATTTTTCCGGATCTCGATCTGGTAGCGACTCCTTTTTCTCCAAGTTAGATAAAAAATAATTTTTTTCCTAATTTTAATTGAAGATTTACATTAAATGGGTATAAGGTTGGTTGTAAATCAAATTAGGAAAAATAAATCAGAATTTAGACTCGAGAACTATTATAATATTTATAAGATTTGTTTTTTTTTTTTTGTATAGTAAAATAAACTAGCAATGACAATCAGGATCCTAGCATGTGGAGGCTAGAAGAGTAGATAGATACACAAGGCAAAACTACTATATACCACTAACTGATCTTCTTGAATCTTTTTTTTTTTTTTTTTATGTTTATTGTGAATTTTATTTTACTATAGTTTATTTACTTAAGTTATAATATTATCCATTGTAAATCCTTTTACAATTTTTGCCAATAATAATTAAAATGGTATTTCATTTAATTGTGTGAAAGAAAAAAGTTATAATTTAGTTATAATCAATTTGCTCCCCCTCTCTGTTGAGATTATTAACTAGGACCAACAGACTAAAGCACCTAATAATTAAAAGGCCACAACTGATGAGAATCTAAGTGATTCATAGACTGTTGGGGACCATCTAAGGTAAACAGACTCTTTGGAATCTAGTAATTACATGGATTCATGGAATTTCCTAGGAATTCTATAGACTCATAGCAATATATATGTTCACATTATCAAAAATAACTCCGGAGATTTGGTTCATAAATTATTTGTGATGTGATGGACATACTTAATACAATTAATTAGACTAGATATACTGGAGGTGTTGTGTTATTGCATTTGAATTATTAAGTCGTGAATGGTATGGCATATAGTGCGTATGCACGCAATAATTTTTGTACCTGGGTGTTATCGCTGAACCATTTGGGATTTGATGTGATGTCTACAAGTAGGATGAGAAGAAGTGCAAATTTAGACTTTAGCAGAGTATCAGTTCTGATGCTTATGGTTATGAGAAGCATAGATAATCAGATGGTCTCTTCTCTTTGTTTTCTTTTGAAGTTTTCAGATCGTAATAAGACTTGAATTTACTTATATTTAAGCAGACTTATTAAAGAAATTGATTGTTTATTATTATTTGTATTGAGTTTTTTAGCTGCTTTATAAGCTTTGTGTGCTCATGCTAGATATAAATACGTGGCAGAGTTATAGCTTCATTAGTTTATGGTGTGAAAGATGTAAAATATTTTATATATTGAAAAAAAAAAACATGTCTACAGTAGTCGTAATTAGCGTAAACATTTCAATTTTGTAAAATTAATGTTATTCCCAACTAAATCGGGCAAAATCATATACATATATATATATTTGAAGTGTCCAGCTTGTCAAGTTGTCCTCCATTTTTGTGGAGTATCTAGTTCATTAAATTGCCTCCAATGTCTCCATTTTTCGCTAATAACTTTAATTGACTTGTTGGTTTTAATCATGGAAATGCACCAGTAAATCCATATATTATACGCATATTAATTTTGATAGAAGTTCTAGATAATAATAATAATAATTTCACATTTGGCGTCACCTTAACATGTTATATATCTTTGATATATTATTGAACTAAGTAATATATATATATATATATTTATGTATATCTCTTAAATTATTTCAAAATTCTGATGGAAGGTCACGTTTATCTTCCCCCTTTATTTTCTCTTTCTTTTAGTAGGTAATAATATTTTTAGCAATCTTCTTTGTGAAATTTACTTCCTTATATACTTCGTATTGTGTCTAGTAATTATTTTGTTACCTTCCACGTTGTTGATTGACATTCCTTATATAAGTCTACTATTCAATTAAATAGAAAATGTATAGTCTATTTTTAGATATAATCCTTTTTTTCCTTATTTGTCTTGAGATAATTGCCCCCCTTAACTTCACTCTTCTTTTATAAATTAGTTTATTCATGCTTGAGGTGCTCATGTTAATAGTGAAGTGCTAAAGGTTGTGCTATACATATCCCCTCTTTTTTTTTAATTCTTATGTTGTTCTTGTATTTTTCCTTGTATTTGCTTACATTCATTTCCCTATTTTGGGATAAAGGATTATTGCTTCACCGGTCATCATTGTGCTTCAGCATCTTGTGTCGTCGAATATGTAAGGTTCTTCCATGCTCATCATTTTTCTCAGTTTTTTTTTTTTTTTTTGAGCAAATCGAATTCATCACTCGCAATGAAAGATTTGAACTCAATTACAACTGACATGAATATCCAATTAAGGCATACAATAATCAAATTCTCTACACTTATGAGGTCAAACTAAAAAAAAGTTGCTAGGCTTCACCTTCGCACAACTCGGACTTTTTTTTTTTTACAAGATTCACTCTCACTCTGTTGCTTACTCCTGAAATTATCCCAGACAAATTTGTCGTAACTTCAGGCCCCACCATCACCATCTGTATATTCCCTGACCGATTGAGGAGATGACCGATGCTGTTGGGAATGTTGCATGTGGTTCTTTATGCAGAATTTAAGTTCACATTTCAAACCTCGTCTCCATTCCAACTGCGTCTCTTCATCAAACCCCGTCTTCATCTCCTTTGCAATATCATAATCAACTCTAGGTCCCCATTCCCTGCAATAGTTCAGTCACGGTGGAGCTGTGATGGCTGATCCTGGACTGAAAATGCTGAAAGAACTCTTGCGGGCTGGGCACTTGGACTGACTTTCTGCGCGGGATTAGAGGTTCAATCTTTTGGCTACGGGATTAGAGTGAGCTGGTTAACCGCGGAACATAGATTCAGAGGTTCCGAGTCCGCACTGAAACCAGAGTCTGCTACTCACCTTAGGCAAAACCCGGACCTCCTCCTTTTTCTACTCCTTCATCCTCGTTTGTCTTACCCTGACAGTCGAGTGCTTTCATCCTTTATCGAACTTTCCTTACCCGCCTTAACAACTGGTTGGATAATGCTTCTATCCATATGCCGGCACTGTGTTGTGCAAAATAGACGCTCCTGAAAACTCCTGTTCCGGTTTCGTCAAATCTCGAACTTCCGATCTCGGCTTCTCCCTCTGCTTCTGAGCTCCAAGTCTGCGGTTTCACTCCCCCAATCATTATTTTCAATCTATCTTCTGAATCTATCAATAGGATTTCCTGTCATTCTTCACCATCCAATCTCACTACCGGACGATACTTTGTACAACCATTATATGTTGAGTGATGGCTCGCTCGGTATGTCAAGGCCTCAATCAATACCATTCACCAGTTCTTTTTTTTGAATGCCACTCAACAGCATGGTATAATCGGTCTACACTGTACAGCATCAAAACATACATGCATTGAGCCTCATTTTCCAATCTTTGATCAACCGAGACTTAGTATTCCATTAGCCATTTTTTTCAATTTCCCCTAGCAGTAACCTCCTTTGCACATGAGCAATTCTACTTCTTCCCTCTGCTCTAGCATCTGCAAAGTTTATTCTCATTTGCTCTGAGAATCTGATCAAGCTCAAGCATCGCAGTCTCGACATCCAGTTTTTATATTCTCATTTAGCCTTGCTATCTTACTGTGGTCATTGCCCGTGCCCCTTCCCTTTCCTTACAGCAATAGGCAAATCCACCTCTTCTTACCTTTGAGCTTTGGACTCACTTTCAATTGTTGATTGGACCAAAGGCTCTAGAGGAGATGACTAATTTTGCACAAGGATTTTTGGTCTCCTTGTGTGTACCTTGATGGATGATGGGTTTGAAATAGTCTATGTATTTTCAGGAAAGACTGAAGTAGAAACTGAAGATGGCATGTGGGAAAGGACTTGACATCTCAGTGGATTGAACGGTATCTTAGGCAGGAAGGGAACCAGAATTTGCAATCTCCATAGGGGTAATAGGAAGGATTGTACTAGAAATCTGGAACAAAAAAAAAAAAAAAAAACTTGTCTTCTTGGCATGACGTTTCACAATCTTCCGGTTGTTCAACATGATCATTGTAAAAGTTAATCGTTGAGTCCCTCGCTTCACAAATCCAATTGTCAATGTCAGAACTTCCCATCAAGCTACTATGCCTAACAAGCCATGCTGAAGAAGCAGCAATACCGATGGCTCCACCTCTAGTAGTCTCTCAAACACAAGTGGAGTATCGTTCTTGATGGGAGGGAGTATCGTTCTCGATGGGAGAAAGGTTCTTTGCTGGAATTCAATAGCATTTTCCAACTAGTAATATTTCTACACGGTTGATCGGAAAGAGAATCACAATTCAACGAAGCCAATTTCGGCATTGTATATAATGCATGCCCGGCAGCTGCTTTAAAGGCTGCGTAAAGGTCAGATTCAACCTCAGGACTCAAGCATGTTGTGGCATAAATGTTGTCTTCCATTGCTGTAACTTTGTGTTGCTGACGATAAGCCTCAGCAGGTGTGAGATTTGGGACCTCCACATGTCTCATATATATGGTGGTCTAGTAAAAGCAGTATTTGTAAACAGTGGACCACCAGATGCATGACCATACATGCTAGGCATCATATGTCCAGGTGGAGCATTGAATCCAGTAGCTTGTGCATGCAGAACATGTTGGGGTCTTTAGGATCGATTTTCGGGTACCAGTTTCGAGCGAGGATCGATGGAGTGGGGATCTAGGGTTTGTGTTTGTTGTTGATGTATGAATGCACAAGAGTTGAGAGTAGTTCAAAATGAGTTGTCACTTACTATGCCATATAGGTTATACTATACTAACATTGCCGTCTTCATGCCCCTTATGTATATAGTATTTTTTTTTTAATAATCTTCTTCACCTCTTTTTTTTTTTTTTTAATAATTTCAAGTTCCGTTCTATCATTAGTAATAATGTGCATCGATGAGGAAAGGTGTGGAAATAATTAAGCAAAAAGACTTGCTAGTGCATTTAGATGGGCATCCACTGTCGATTCCGAGTCTTCGGGATGTGTGGTCAGGTGAAACTATTTCCTGAAGATACCTTATAGGACAAAATCAAATGTTGAGAGCTCTACGCAATAACTGGCATTGATGGTATGCTTCGCTTTATCGGATGCGAGCCCCACGCTAACTCGAGAGACACCATCAACACGAGTTCAATTTTGCGCTTTAGGAATGAAAGAAAGGAACTTCCCCTCTTAACCACCCAGTTTGCATTCCTCAGGCAGCCACCCTTTAGGTGGAAATTTTAGGTAGAACATATCATCTCTAAGTCAAAGTATGTGACTCTTTTGGAAAAGGCTAGCGTCTTCCATGCCATTACTACTTTCACCTGTTTATGGTTCCCACATATGAGCGGGTTGGAAGTGTAGTGAGTGATCATCTATTGCTAGAGTACTCAGACTCACACATTCATCAATTCTTGAGAGCAAATCATGTTGACACTTGAGGATGTGGTCTTTCTCCTAAACTTGACTAGTTTGGGGTAGACTAACATTACCTCTACTAAAGTATCTTATAAGGAGCATAGTTTTCAAATGTCTTTATTGGATGCCTTGAAAGCTACTCGCAGTAGCAAGAGGAAGTCTTGTTTCTCTTCCTGGCCCACATACTTCTTTGAGGAGTAAAGGAAGGACGAACCTCGAGTTTCTAGCTCAAGTTGTGGACAAGAGTAAGCATTCTCATCCATTTGAACATACCTTTATAGTTGTGTACTTTCTCACTTTTTTTTTTGTCATTTTTGTAGGTATGAGCTTGCAACTTTTATAATGTGTTGGCTCTCTTTGTTTGTGTTCCTTGGTGGACTAGAAGAAGGTGTGAGCCCCTGGCTGTTTCCCTTAACCATACAAATTGCTCAGGTTAAGTGCTTTGCACTAGATCCTTTTTACCTAGGCTCTTTGTATCGGCATTTGGATCTATACCACAAGGCTTTCGTTCATTTAAAGGGTCATTATGTGAACATGTCCCATGTAGACCTGGTATTTCTTCAACACTTCTTTTGTGAACGGTTCCAGAAACACTTTACACCTCCTCTCGATAGTGCTAAATCTAACTTTGCTCTTCCTAGAGCATGGGCTTAGGTTGAAGGAACTATTGAGCAAGCACTTTTGCTGCTTATTAACATTGAGTCAGAATTTACATTTCGCCTTTATGTGAAATGGCTTGTTGGTTATGAAGACAAAACTGAATTACATCTTCTAAGCTCAAAGGATGAGATAACTTTGGTAGATAAGTGTGAGGGCCTCTACGATTCGGAAGCAAGATTTATTCTATAGTGTACTCCAGGGAGTCTACCCTTCCTTTTAGATAATAAAGACTCCTTTGAGTGTTATCTGGAGTAAAGGGTTGTAGTATATTCTCCTCATAGGGTTACACGACAGCTTGGGTTTGACTAAGGGGTACCTCGCATGACTAATATTACTAACAACTTCAAGTTGTGTTATCGGTCACTCTCGCCGAGTGACTGTAGAAATATTCATCCAGAAGTGCATCGGTTATACTTTCCTTCTATAAGTTGCTCCAGGGTTGCTTCTCCTAGCTGGCTAACATATTGGTCGAATTGCTTGCAAGACTTTTGAGTGTATGCTTTTGCTTTAGTAGATGATACACTTTGTGTGCCTATTGTGTATCGTTGGGAGTTCTGCCTTAAATTACTGCCTAAGCCTAAGCCTAAGCCTATTGGTGATGTCTAAGAGACTGTTGAATGAGTGGGTTAGCAATCAACATCTCCTACTGATGTGGGATTAGGGAGATCCTTTAAAAATAAACGCCCATTTCTTCCATCAATAGAGGGTAGATAAGCCAAGCGTACCTTTATTCATGAGGTAGCATTTTTGTATATTTATTGCCATTATGTATGTACATGTGTCTTTTTTACTAACCGTCCTTGTCTATTATATATGTGCAGGTTGAGATGGGCTTTAAAGTTCGCTCTAGCACTTCTAGTGATTCAGCGACCATTTCAATTTGCGCTTAAGCAGCAATAGTGGTGCTTATTGCATAGTTCAACATACTAGCATTGATGGTTAAGAAGGTATTACCTAATACATAACCATGTATTCTTTATTTCTAAATTTGTAGATATATTTTTGCAGGCTAAGTATTTCATTGCGCACTTAGGAGCATGTTCTTTAACCATGTGACAACAACGTAAGAGGTGATAGTTAATCATGTTTGTGCGCTAAAGAGATAACTTTTTAACTTTGCAGCAACAAGATAAGTGAGTATTAAAAATAAAAGCATTGAAAAGGCTCTAACAGTGTGAGCCATGAATATGATTCATGATAATTTACAAACACATCATTCATTTTACATATTAAATTTTTTAATGTATTGAAAATTGATAAGTGCAGTAACTTTATCAGTTGTTAGGTTCAGAAGCTTGCAATAACCACTATTATGGGCCTCATGAACGATGAAGGTGCCTTCCCACTTTAGTGTGAACTTTGGTGTTGGAATATCTCGCTACACATGCTCTATTGCATGAAGTACAACGTCACCTTGCTGAAAAGACCATTTTTTGACTAAATGATCATAAGCCGCACTTAACTGTTGTCAATAGTTGGTAAGGCAATGCTTTGTGGTATCTTGTCTCTGTTTTAGAGCTTCGAGATCAAGCATACGTAAAGTATACAGTTTGAGTTCAACATTAATGGATAATCATGCAGATGGGACCAAAACTTCTATGGGCATGATCGCCTCACATCCATACACTAAAGAAAAAGGGGTGGCTTGAGTGGGGCTTCGTTTAGATGTCTTGTATGCCCATAGTGCCAATGGCAACTTGTCATGCCATTCTTTGTTATTTTCATGTACCATACAACTAAGTACTTTTAGAAGAGTCTTATTTGTTGCTTCTGCTTGGCCGTTTCCTTTTGGGCAGTAAGGTGAGGACTTCACGTGATCAATACTATAAGAGGCCAACGATTGTCGTACGTATGAGTTGATAAAGGGTGTACCATTGTCTGAAAGAATGCACTTTAGGATTCTAAAGCAGCATATGACATGTTCTTTCATGAAGTTAGCTAGTGCTTGTCCTGTAGCTTTCTTTAACGAGATTGCTTCCACCCACTTGGTGAACCATTAGGTACCTATCAAGATCTAAATGCATCCCCTAGATGGTGGATGTATTGGGTCCATCAAGTCGAATGCCCACGTATGGAAAGGCTATAGAGTAGTCAAGCTATACAGTGTAACGGCGGGGGTATGGATGGCATTCCCGTGTTATTGGCATGTGACACATCTCCTAGCAAAGTTGAATGCATCATTTTCCATTATAGGCTAGTAATACCCTAAGCTCAATAGGTGGTAGTACAACTTCCTTCCTCCTTGATGTTCTCCACCATCTCTGGAGTGGGCTTCAACTAGTATTGTCTTTGTTTTGGGTAGTACGACACACCTAAGGGGTTGTCCCATGAATGATACCCTATATAGTTGATCTTCATGCATGATATACCTCCTTGCCTTACATTTTACTATGTGGGCATCGGTGCCATTTGTAGGTAAGGTGCCATTCTACAAATAGTCTATGTAAGGGTGTCTCCAATCACCAACACTTGCCACAAAGTAACATTCTCCTTGATCTAGAATCTTGAGGCATTTTGGGAAACTCATTTGCGTTTGAGAAGCATCTTTAGCCATATTTGGCTAGTAATACCCAGCGCATTGTATGCGGCGATACAGGGATGAGCCTTCTTCTCTACACCAGATTTTATGATACTTATCTAACATCAGGCATGCTTGCTTTACATAAATACATCGCGATAGGATGCCCTCTGGACCTTTGAAGTACAGAATGCCATTAATGAAGAGAAAATTTTTTAAGGTTGCTAGAGAAGTTGCACTAAGATGCACTAGCTAACCCTTGATGGGAGTGCACCTGTCATTTGGCGTTTCTTCTTCTTCATCATCTAGCAACTGCATAGCTATGTACGGAACTGATTCTTTAATAACCTGAATACTTAAACCATCTTCTTCGACTTGAATATGAACTTTGGATGCCAAAGTTGCAAGTGTATCCACATAACGATTGGTCGATTGTTTAGTATGTTCATATCTCACTAAATTGAATTTGCTAACCAAAGAATGCACTATAGCCCTGTAAGGTGCTAGTGTTGGTTCTTTGAGAGAAAATTCACCATTGGCCTATTTGGTAATCAGGTTTAAATCACCATAAATGCACAAGTGAGATGCCCTAGCACTTTGCGCTGAAATGAGTCTGAGTACTAGAGCCTTGTACTCAACCTCATTATTGGTGCAATGGAAATCTAGCTTAAATGTTAGTGGTATCTCTTGGCCTTCAGGGGTTATCAATGCTATCCCAGCTCCTTTCCCGGTACTAGCAGATGAGTTGTCAAACTGTAATTTCCATTCCTTGTCTAATTCTGTCCTCATAGAATCCTCATGAAACTCTGTTGGGATTATATCTATAGTGTAGGTCTCATGTGCCATAGGAAAATGAGCTAGGAGGTCTGCTAGAACTTGAGACTTAATAACCTTGGGTGGCATAATTGTAATGTCAAACTCTGATAGGAGAAGTAACCATTTTACGATTTGTCTAGATAGAGCTGGCTATGATAGCAAGTACTTTATTGAGTCAAAGTGAGTGGCAAGATTGACTCTATGCACCAAGAAGTAATAATGTAACTTCTATATAGTAAATATCAGTGCAAGACAATGCTTCTCATAGGTCACTCCCTTCCCTCGAATTCTTGTGCAAGTAAAGCTTCAATGGACTTATCAGTGGATATCAAGTAGAGAATCATTAGTAAATCCTTGACAGGCATTATCATTATCTATGGAGACGTGACTATATCCTTTACCTTCTGAATGACCTCCTCTTGTAATTACCTCCACTCAAACAGTGCTCCTTTCCTCATGAGCTGCTGTAAGGGATAAGAGATCTCAGCTAATGCTGGGACGAATTGCCTGATATAAGAGACCTTCCCCATAAACATTTTTAATTCCTTCGGGTTAGTGGGTGAAAGCATGGATCATATAGCTTACATCTTTGCTGGATCAACATCGATCCCTCTTTTGTGAACTACAAATATAAGGAATTTTCCATATGCTATACCAAAGACATACTTTAGTGGGTTCATTCATTGCTTATATAATCAGCATCGCTCAAAAACCTTTTGCAGGTGTAACAAGTGATCCAGCACCCGCCTTGACTTGATAACAATGTTATCTACATAGTCTTCCATGAAGTCGTGCATCATATCATGGAAAATGGCAGTCATTGCTCTTTGGTAAGTAGCTGTTGCATTCTTAAGCCCAAAGGGCATGATTGTATAGTAGAAATTCTTGACTGGTATCCTAAAAGCAATACACTCAACGTCTCTAATGACCATTTTAATTTGATTGTAGCCACTAAAACCATCCAGAAACAAGAACAACTCATGTCTAGTTGTGGCATCTACTAACATATCAATATTTGGTAATAAGAGGTCATCTTTTAGGCAAGCCTTGTTGAGATCACAAAAATCTATATAGACTTATATTTAGCTATTTTTCTTCCTCACTAGCATGCTATTGGCCAACCATGATGGGTACTCAATTGGCTTGATGAAGCTAGCTTTGAGCAACTTCTCATTCTCTTCTTTGATTTGGACCTCAAATTTTGGGTGAAAGATTCGTTGTCTTTGTTTTACTAGCTTAACCTTGGCTGCAATGCTCAATCTATGTACCATTAGAGTGGGGTCTAGTCTTTACATTTCATAGTAAGTCTATGCAAATACGTCTCAATACTTTCATAGCAACTCTACTAAGTGGACCTTAAGCTTTTGCAAGAGATTCTTACTAATGAAGATAGGTCTTGGAGACTCCCCTAGTTTCGCCAGATCTAACTCTTCAATTTCATTAACTTGTGGCTTCAGTTGAGCCTGTATCTTTAGGGGGGTGGGTTGGGTTTCTTGTATTAGTATGGGATCTAAAGAAGATGAACAAGCTTCTTTGGGTCCATTTCCTTCAAATCTTGTGGACCGTCATAAATAGTACACCCTTTGCCTACCTTCTCTAATGAAACTTTCTATCACTTCATTTCTCTTTTGCTTCTTTTAACCCTCATGAGAGCCTCACATTCTGATGTGTTTAATCTCAATATAGAATCAAGCAATCACAATCTCAATCGATAGTTCACAACAAGTAATCCGAACAATTCAAACACAATAACAAATAAAAACCTAAACCCTTACCAGATATTACGCACTAGAAAAAGGATAGTTCTAGCACGGATTTGTTCATATGATACACAACAACCTCGATACTGTCACTTACTACAATCTAAAGATTGATAGGAGTATAAGAAAATTGGAGTAAATTCCTCTCATATATTCTCAAATGTCAAAAGTCTGTCTATCTTTCCATCATAAAAGGTATTTATAGTAGTCTTAAAAAGAAACAAATGTTGGCTAAGAAAATAAAAGAAATACGCAAAGCAAAACCGACTTAGATAAATTGTAAGCCACTAAAGAAAAGCTACCGGCCTAAATTGCAACACCATCGATCGAAATTTCTACACCGTTGATTCTTCAAGGTAAGCCACCCGCTTTAATAACATAAGCTGCTAGCTTTTAAAGGCAATGTTCCATGCTTGTTTTGCATCATTTAGTTTACTCGGTTGTGGTCCCGAAGCATTGATAGATACATATGTAATTAAGATGACTTGATTCCCATCATCTCCTTGATCCTGTGGAAGATTTTTCCTTAAATCTGATGGTTCTTCATGATGATCTTCTGATAATTAAGGTGATAGATCTACAACCTTGAACATAGTAGAAACACCATATTCTCCTGGTAATGCCACCCTATAGGCATTGTTGTTAATGTGCCTCGGAATCTTGAATGGTCTATTTGCTCCTAATGAAAGTTTCTATGCTTTCTTATGGGGAAATTGATTCTTGCTGAGATGAATCCAAACCAAGTCACCTGGATTGAAAATCTTAGTTTGGCTGTGTTTGTTGTCGTGAACTCGTTGTTGCTTTTGTGTCTTCTTAAGATGTTCAGAAGCCTTTTGATGAAGCTTTTGAATTTCCTGGGAACATTCCACTCTACTCAAGTTTCCTTCTAGTTCCCTGTCACCCTACAAATAAGGAATTCTTTTTAGTGGTTTTATTGATTTATCTCTGTGCCTCTTGTACCCCAACTGGTGACATAAGATTCAAAACAATTTGCCTGCCATCTTTCTGGAACACATGTGTTCCTAAACCCATCATGCAATATCATCCTGTCAAATAACCACAGTTTACCAAGTAGTATATGTGATGTGTACATAGGAAGAATATCATAGACAATCTCATCGTTGTACTTCTCCCCTATGCTGAATGGGACTTTAGCCCTCTAAGTAACATGTAGACTACCTTGTTCACTCAACCAATGCAACGTATATAGTTTAGGATGTGGAGTAGTATTCGGTTTCAACTTATTAACTAACGAAGTAGCCACTACATTGGCGCAACTGTCACCATCAATAATAAGAGCATAAAGGTTACCTTGGACCCTATAAGAAATATGGAATAGGTTCTCCCTCTATTCTTCCTCATTAGTAGGAAAAGTAGTCATCACCCTACACAACACATTGATAGTCAAATATTGATCATTCCCTTTGTCTTCATGTGCCTTAGCATTTGTATCCCAATAATACTCATCTAGCACTGCTGACAAATCTATTGGCTCTTGCATCTCTTCGTCGTCATCCTAATTCTCCACCTCTATAGTAGTCATCATCCTTTTGTTTAGACATTGAGCAGCTATATGTCCAAAACCCAAACATTTGAAGAATTAGATTTGACGAGTCTTTCCTCCTGACAAACTGACTGTTATCTATTTTTTTTCAATCCCAACAACTACTTTCCCTTTCTTAGAAATACTCTTTTCCCTTTTAACATCTGTAATAGTTGCATTCATTTCCACATTCTTACCAAATCCCCCTTTATCTACGTTCTTACTGTTTGAATCGTACGACTTATTAAAGGATTTATACCTGTTATTCATTGTTCTATAAAGATTAGAATGTCTTTGTCTTTCAACCTTCAAAGCTAACTAGATGGCTTCATCAAGGGTGTCATATTGTTGTAGCTCCACAATATAAGCAATCTCATACTTTAGGCCTGACGCAAATCATGCCATCGTCTATTCAGGAGGTTCAATGGTCCTAAATCAAATCATCAGCACTTCAAATTCTTAGACATACTCATCTACAGTCTGGCCTCCTCACCTCAAGGTCTGGAGGTGCATGAATAGGTTATGCTTGTAATCTTTAGAACAAATCTCTTCCTCATGACTTGCTTCATCTCTTTCCAAGTATGGATTTCAACATCACCATCTCTCCTTCTACTAGCTACAATGTTCTTCCACCATAAGGCGACATACCCTGTAAACTCAACTGCTGCCAAATGTACTCGAGTATTGTCATTAATCTTATAACACTCAAAATGTCCTTTCACCTTATCCTCCTAATCAAGATTATCCTCTACAAATCCTCTTCCAGCAAATGAAGGAATCTGTAATTTCACATATTCTAAACCCTTAGGTGACCTAAACTCACGGTTAGGATATAATTCATCCTCAAAATTATCATCTCTTCCTTTTGGTTGGGCGGGGTAATTTCCTCCTATTCGTCTTCTCCTATTACCTCCCAATGCTCCTTCCCTACGTACATCATTAATGGCTACCTGAGGTAGGTGTGCCTGTAGATTTACCATTGGTTGTTACGGTAATGTCATCTAATCTACTCGCATGGCTAGATTAGCAACAATGGTGGTTAGATCCTGTAACTGTTCTTCCAAATTTCTCTTTCCACCTACAGCACGACATCCTTAATGTCCTCCTCTAACGTAACTATTGGCTTCATCCCCAATTCCTTCGTTTACACTATCGTTCAACATACTTCATTGATTTGTAGTCTCAACAATAATTCCCAATTATGATCACACACACACCGCAACACAACCCTAACATCAACCCTTGTTCAATTCCTAAATCACAATCTCGTAAATCACAATACAACTAAAATCTCAAACCTTTTTCAATTCCAATTCAAATGCAATCAACCCATGACACAATTTACATCATAAACCCCAATTTCAATTCACTATCAAACAACCATGTCACAAGCCCTAAATACAACCACATAAACCACAGCATAAACCCTAATTCTCAACCTTTGCTCAATCCCAAAATCACAATGATAGAAATCACAGCACAAACCCTAATTCTCAACCTTTGCTTTGATACTGAATTATGATGTGCCTAATCCCAATATAGAAATCAAGCAATCACAATCCTAATCGACACAACAAATAATCTAAACAATTTAAACACAACAACAAAATAAAAACCTAAACCCTTACTAAATATTATGCACTAACAAGAGGATAGTCCTAGCATAGATTTATTGATATGACATATAACAACCTTGATATCGTCACTCACCACAATCTAAAGATTGATAAGAGTATAAGAAAATAGGAGTAAACTTCATTCATATATTCTCAAATGTCAAAGTTTTGTCTATCTTTCCATCACAAAAGGTATTTATAGTAGTCTTAAAAAGAAACAAATATTGGCTAAGAAAATAAAAGAAATACGCAAAGTAAAACTGGCCTAGATAAATTGTAAGTCGCTAAGGAAAAGCTACCAGCCTAAATTGCAACACCACTGGCCGAAATTCCTACATCGCTGGTTCTTCAAGGTAAGTCACTCGCTTTACTAACATAAGGTACCGGCTTTTAAAGGCAGCATTCCATGCTTGTTTTGCATCATTTAGTTTACTTGATTGTCATCTCGAAGCATTAACAGATGCATCTGTAATTGAGATGACTTGACTCCCATCACATTCTCTTCTTTCTTGTAGGCCTCTCTTGAGTCTCCTCCCAAGTAGGTAGTGGTGTGCCAAAGGGTGATGTGATAGTGGTGTCTCCCTCTTTAAAATATTCATCAAAGAATGCAACTTCGGTAAAGTATGCCTCGTTATGCTCAAATGGATTGTTTATAGTGGGAATAAATATGTTCTTTCCTTTCTAATAGCCCTTAATTCACTGATGCCATGTTGAGGGTATGAGATTGTGATTGTACAGCCACTTTCTTCCAACTAGTAGGTAGTAGGATATAGGTGCATCGATCACATGGAATTGTGTGGAGCTCTATATAGGGCCCACTTTAAAGCTCACATTAACATATCCTACTATGTTTGTAGATGTATCAGTAAAACTATTGACGGCGATAGGTTGTCTCACTAGGTGCTGGTTGTTTATTCCTACAGTCTTTAGTGTAGACAATGGCATTATGTTTATAAAAGAGCCATTGTCTATGAATGTCCTCTTGATAGGATGCCCATTAGCATGCTTTCCACATAAAGAGGAAGGTTATGATTAGGGTTCTTAGCACACATGTTCACATCAGTAAAGAGAATTGTGTTCTCATGTGCCTTTATTATTCTTTATATAGGCTACTCTACTCTGCACTCTCTATATTGTCTTTCTACGATTTGGTTAAGAGCAGTTGCTGCTGCAAAACGTACATCCTCGTTAAACCCTAATAAGTCAAAAAAAAAAAAAATTGAACTTAGCCGTCTTCATTAGGGTGGCTACTTCAGGCATACATGCGTCCTCATTATTCCCAATCATAGCTTCTTGTACATTACACACCTTGACATGTGACATATCTCCTTCTTCAATACTAGGATTGTGACTGATGGCACTTGTAGTACCCCATTGATTATTGTGTGTAGGAAGTGGATTATTACGTGCATTATTAGTTTCTATGATAAGTTCCCTATTATAGACCCTATCATTGAAAATCTTCTTCAAAGTCCAACACTCTTTCGTAGGGTGACCTATGAATTTGTGATACTTGCAAAACTTAGGATCATTCTTCTCATTTTGTGTCGGTAAATGATCCACTCTTGGGAGCATGATATTCCCATCTCATAACCATTGGTCAAACAAAGCATGTACATTTCCCATTGGGCATGGGAAAGGGGGGATTGATGTAGATCTTCGAGATGTATCATTCCTTGGCTTCTTATTGTCTCTAAGGGTCTCAACCTAGGCCTAGCTAGCAAATGTTTCTTGTTTTCCAAACCTCCCATTCTCTCCTCATTGTCTTACAACGAAATTGTTAGTTCTCCTTGTAGTCTTGACTAGTGTAGAAAAGAAACTTAGATTGAGATTTTCTAAGTAGACTGCATACTCAGTGAACATCTCTTGGATGCAAATCTTCACTAACTCCCTCTCATCACATACATCTTGAATGTCCAATGTGCGCTCTTTGAAGTGTTCTATATAATTCATTAAGTCTTGCTTAGGGCACTGCCGTGTTCTTCCCATGTCTATGATAGTGACCCGTTCTTGTGTAGAGAAGGATTTCTCCAAGAATAGCTTACATATAGGCCCCCATGAATCAACTAACCCCGTAAGGAGGTTGACATACCAGGTGTATGCCTTTTTGGTCAATGATTTGGAAAATTCTTTGAGTTTTAGGTCATCATCCAACCTATATACTTCCAGGGTCTTGATAAACTTAAGTAAATGTTCTTTAATGTTCCCTTTCTTACCATTAAATAGGATGAACTTATCACTAACATAGTCCTTTGGATATGACTTTTCAGCAATGTGCTGATGGTAAGGGAGTTTTAATTCTGATACTCCCACTACCAACTTTTCTTGTATTTCTTTTAGATATATGTCCAAGTATTCCTTCGTTACAAAGGAAGTCCTTGGGGCAGATACCATGGAAGCAAGTGTGGGAGTAGGTTGGCGGCTAAATCTACCAAAAGCATTGGGAGGTGGGACATCTGGTTAAGTGGTTTGCTCCTAAAGAATGTTCTCCTCATCCATGGGAGGGTTAACAAGATGAATTGCATGTGATGGAGTTGCATGGGCAACACCTTACTGCTTAGTAATGTTGGTGTTTGGTGGAGCCACACTTTATTGCATAGCAGTGGTGGCAACCAACCCTATGACAAGTAGAGCAAGCATGGTCATAAGTTGATTAAGAGCCCTTGTGTTCTCTTGCATAGTCTACATCATTTGTGGAGGATCTATGGGAGCCTTAAGTTGTGAATTGCCTTGACCAATATTTTGCAATATTTGAGGCAGGTTCTGCTCCATCAGTTTAGTATTAGGATCTTATTCTTGATAGATATTGTTAGATGGTCCTCTCTTCCTAAGTGGTGCCATTACTCTTTTGTCAATTAACTCTATCCCCAATGGAGTCACCAAAATGTAGATGGGGGTCCCAGTAGGAGCGGTTACATGAGTATCACACAGGTACCATACTGCACATGAATTTAGAGATAGCACGTGATAGGATGACTAAGAAGAGAGAGACAGGGAGGAAGAACAAATAACTCATGCGTCTCGAATACACAAGTGACAGACAAGGGATCTAAGGGGACCTCAAGCATTCTTCACTTGATCTCTTGTTTGATCTTTGAGAGCAAAGAACTTTTAGTGGAATACCGTTTCTCTAATGTTAGGAATTTAAAAAAAGGGTCTTGTAATGAGGAGGAATGACTGAGTATTTATAGACTCTTAGACCTGATGACATCTGTTAGATCACTTTAGTGATCAATAGGTGAGATGGAGTTTACTCAATTTAAGGTTATCCTAATGAGCTTGTCACAAGCCCAAGACTAGTAGCCTTCCTCATAAGTATATGAGCTTACCTGAGAAAGGTTGGATTCGGATGGACTGGTCCAACGATCCTTGTTCCAAGCCCACCAAGTCAATTCTCCCATAGTCATCCCACTAATTAGACCAGACTCATTAAGCTCTATCACCTACCCCAATGAATCAAGCCAAATAATCAATGGGTTTAGCCCAATATATTGACATAATATTTTTAGCCTTCTATAAAATGAAAGCTTATGGAAGAAGACTAGTTTTGATTCTTGATTTATGATTTGATGCGACTGGCTTGTATAACAAAAGCTATTTAATTATTTAATAATCCCTTAATTATCTTTCATTTTCTAACTATTATTAGTAACTGATTTTCTTTTCTTTTCATTTTTTATCTAACTATTTAATATTTTTCACTAATTTTATCTATTAATTTCTATTATGGCCATCTTCGTGTCTTATCATATTTGTGTACTTGATGACTTATTTGGTATATTCGTTAATTTGAAATAAATGAGCCGTATTAATATTGTTTAATCTTAAGGATCCATTTGATATATGCTATATATCCAAGTTTCAAGGAATAATTTCAGTTAAATGAGTAGGAAGTTATGTTATGAGCAATTAACAAACAATCATTATCAACGCAACTAAGTAAGCTGATCATTTCATATATATATATACAATATCTTTGTAAGAAACAACTTTGTGGTTTAAACAAATGTTGTGTGATTGTTTTTAAATATATCATTAGTAATAATCTCTATAAAAATGAACATGATTGTTTGTCTTAGTCATATATGTTTCTCTATGGTGGTTATGTTCACTCAAGATTGTCAAAATTTACATAGAATCACTAGGGAGTCCGTAGAAATAGAACATAGAAATGTAATGATAGGAATCAAAATCCTACAAGACCTATTATTAGAGCAAGAACTAAAGGATTTCAAATTTTGGTGATAATGGTCCTTTTTGAGCAAATCGACCCCGGAATTATTTATATACTAACCTCTTTTCTATTACCTTTGTATTGTGTATTCCAACAGCACACTTATCAAGCTTTACAGAGCGATGGACAAACTCACTAAGACTCAGTTTGTGGGTTATCCATGGACCGACTTGAATTGAAGATGAGCTAGATCGACAAATTGATTTGAAGAATCGGCTTGTGAAGACTATTTTTGTATTTTGTTATTTTTCTTTGAACCATTTATTTTGTAAGCTTTTGGGACATTTTATTTGATTGTATTTTGTGGATTTAGGACCGGCCACCTATTAGTGGCATAGTTGTAATTGTTTAGACATTTCAACCCTAATTGGAGCAAGTATAAATACTTGCTAACTAGGGTTTTTGAGGGACTTTTGAACATTTTAGAAATATAAAAATTTGTAGCCGTAGGAGCCTCCTCTTCACGCCATCTACTCTTATCAATTTCATTGGAAATTGTGGTGAGTTGGCTTAGCAAAATCTTGTGAGTCATATCAAGTTTTTACTAAGTTGCTTCTTGTTATTATTAGTGTGTAATATCTAGTGATAATAGGTTGTTTTTTTGTTTGTCTATTCATGCCTAAATTAGGGTTCAAATATTGCTTGGTTTTCATGTCAATTGTAAGGATTGGAATTGAGTTATTCCATTAAGTTTGATTAGTATTGGAATCCACTTATTGTACTTTTAATTTGGTTTACGTCATTTAAGGTTGTGGATCCTTGATTTCATGCCTTTTGGGGATTTTATCTACAACTTGTTCATGCCCATTTCATTGTAATAGAATCAATTATATGTATGTTATTGTTGATTAGTATTACGATCCCTTGAACACATCAACTTTTGGTCAACCGAACTTGTTCATACAATTAGGGCTCATATTACAATTGTTGTCACACCACTTTTGGGATTAATTGAATTTGTTCTTCAATTAGGTTCATGTACTTGGATTTAATTAATTTAGGCACATCATAATTTGGTATTAGAGCTTTATCATACTTGGATTCAATCTTGATCACGTCATTGTTGTGGAAATTGGTTTATAAGACAAAAGGTGTACGTAAATTGGAAGCTAGTTTGATTGACATTGTGTAATTGTTCTTTCAATTGGGTTTTGTGTGCTTTCACTTGGTTTTAAGCATATCACATAAGTTTTTACAACCTTTGTAAAATAAATTCCAAATATTATAAATTTACTGAAGTAGTCATTAAATAATATAATGGATAATAGAAATAAAGAAATTCAACATATATTTTGGTCATAAATCGCAATAAAAGTCATAATATAGATAATCATGCATAAGTTGTGCAATATAGATAATCAACCATAAGTCCCAATAAAAGTTATGAATTTATAAATCATAATACAAAACAACTAAAATAAATCATCACAATTTCCACCATCTATCCCATCCTTATCACCATCATCATCTACATCTTCATCATCTTCTTCTTCACCAATGTCAACATCATCATGAGGTATACTGCTACCAATGATTTCCATATCCTCTAATTCCAAATCTTTTGAAGTTCCCATTTGCATTTCAGCTTCAACATCATCAATATCATGAATGGCCAAATCATCTAGGATTGGGGACTTACTTCTAGGACTCTCCAAATTCACATAAGCATCAATTTCCTCCTCCTCCTCATCTTCTTTTTCTTCACCCCTTGTACTTGGAAGGATATGCAACATACCCTCATTCTCATTTGATGAGTTAACCACATTTTCTTCTTCAACTATCCATTCATCATTAGATGAGAGATCTTAAATAGTAAAAGTAGAAGTGTCAGTAATGCATCTTTCTTTCCTATTTCTTAATTTCAAGTTATGCATTACAAACACTAAATCATTCATGTTTTGTTGATGCAACCTACTCCTCTTTTTGGTATTGACCTAAAAATGAAAAAGGTTATATATAAATATAACTTTATAAGATTCATAATCCTAATAATAACATATAAAATCAAATAAAATAAATATTTGTATCGTACCATTTCAAATGCACTCTAGTTACACTCGCAATGTGAAGAACTACAAGTTAAACTTAAAACATGAATAGAAAACTTTTGTAGTTATGGGCATTCATCTCTATGAATCTTACCATTTAGCTAGAGCTTTTTCGTCTCTTGCTAACTTTGCAGCTTCAATACCGAATAGTCCATTATCATCCTTAAATCTTTAAAGTTGTATATCAATCTTACACCTTTCAGTTGGATTAGAAACCATATGCTCTATGTAACCATATAATCCAATCTTAACATCAACATTAACTTTAAAATCAAGACTATAATGGTAATAGGGATTCAAATAATAAGCTATAGCATGCAATGGTCTATGAAGTTAAAACTCCCATCTCTTGTCAATAATCTTAAAGATAGGTCTATAACTACATTTAATAAATATGATTTCAATTTACAAATGAAACTTTAAAATGAACACTAAAGAAATATATATATATATATATATATAGTTAAAAAGTTGAAATATTACCTTTTCTTCACATTGTTGAAATTTATTTTAATTTTTTCCTTGGCACGATCCATTTTTGGATAAATGAAACCTATAGCTGGTTGTTCATCAAAATCTACTAATCTAAACACTTTAATAAGGGGAAATACCGCTTTAAGGCAAGTAATAACATTCTTCCAAAACTTACTATCCAAAACCACCTATTGATTCTACTTTCCATCACTTATGGTCGAGTACTTACATGATTTCTAGTGACTTGAAGTGAACATCATCATCAATGCACCTTTCAACTCACTAAGGCAACCTAATGTCAAATAGGAAGTGGCAAAATGAGTAGCACCGAGTCTAATCAAGTCCCTTCCTTTAGTGTATCTCCTCAGGATTAAGATAAGTATAGTCTTGGAATAAATATGTAGTAATTCGCCTCCCTTTTGCAATTATCACTTGATGGATCTTCAAATTCTTCTCAAAGTCTTCCAAGATCAAATCAATGCCATGTGCTGCACAAGGCATCCAATATAAGCATTTTCTTTTCTCCATCATTTTTTCCCTTACTGCTTTATAATTTGCAGCATTATCTATGATTACTTATACGACATTCTCCTCCAATTTTCTCTACAATATCATCTAACATTGCAAAAACTTTGTTAGTTGTCTTGGATACATTAAAAGCATCTATAGACGACAAGAAAACCATTCCTTTGAGGCTATTCACTAAGAAATTGCATATAGATCGCCTCTTTCTATCAATCCATGCATCAGACATAATAGATCAACCTGTTTTTTTTTTTTTTTCATTTAGCTTTATAGTCTTCAAGTAATTCCATTGTTCGAACTATTTCTTTCTTCAAACAAGTCACCTTGAGCTCATGATAGGAAGGAGGTTTAAGCCCATAACCATATTGACTAACCACTTGAAGCATATTGGCAAACTTTAGATCTTTTACACAGTTAAATGGAATTGCACTAGTATAGGAAAACAAAAAAAGCAATCTGTGAGCAGCATTCTTTTCTTAGATCTTTCTTCATGAATTGGTTAATTGTACCTTGGTTTGCCCATGTTCCACTTCCACCGATTTTTTTTTTTTTTTGTTTCAGAAAATAATCCATGTAATTCCTTTCTTTTATTTGTATGGATGTCTGCTCTACCTCATCATTATCATCATCAGAATCTTCAATGCCATGAGTTTGCTTTCTTTTCATTTAGGATATTTTGGCCGCTTTTAGCAACATTGTTAACATTTCAAATTTTACTTCATTCAGGACACTACTACATGGCTCTACATCTTTACGCGTACAACCCAAGTGATTCTTGAATCTATAAATGCCTCCACTAACTACTTTGTTACAATACTTGCATTTTACATTTTTTCCATTATTATCTACATCAATTCCATGCTCTCAACCAATATCGGATCTACTTCCAGGTGCATTTTTCCTTCTAGAGCTCTCTTTAGATGATTTGGAAGATGACATTTCAACTCAGCCACTACTTAAAATCCTGTAAAAAAAATAAAATAAAGAGTAAAACAAACATTGGTGATAATAAGGAATGGGGTTACAATTATGACCTTTGTACTAATCAAGAGTAAGAGTGAATTCTTTGACAAAGATTATCATGAAATGTAATTAACAATACATGCGTAGTTGATAGTAATGGTACCCCACATCGTTATGGAACATCACTATTTTAGAAGTTCAAGGGTAAAAGCAAGTTGCTATTCACTAGAAGCCTCCTACACTATAGTAATTAAGATGACGAGGTATTTCAATATCTCTTAATAAATGCATTGAATTATTCAAATGTGCATCGAATGGACTCTACCTATAGGAATATAAAAGTGGTACTACCTTTAGAAAAAGTTAATGGGTACTTTTCTTATAATAAGCATTCATGAAGTTGGGATGAATACGAGACATATGTAAGTGCCATTAGTATAAAATCCACTTAATTGGTTTTTGTTGTGATTAGCCTTGTGACATTTCCATATGTGCCATAAGGTGCTTGAGTTCAAGAAAAAAGTTATCCAACACCGTGTTATAACCTTGAATAATTTACACTAAGGAGTGGTTTAAGATGATACCTTTCTTTGTATATTTCAATATTTTGGTATTGATGATTGGCATAGGAATCTATGGGGAGATTGTTGTATAGACTACCAATTATAAGTTTAGAATCATTTTACTCATGTTTAGATGAATTTAAAATGTACTTGGGAACTCATTATTATTCTAAAGTGATGCTAAGATCAAGTGGTGAGTGAAAATTTTAATTTTTAGCTTATCCACTTATTTGTTCAAATGTTCTTTGTTATTCTTGGTGACATTTGAATGAAGTATGTTAGATACAATCATTCTTTAGGGCAACACGATATTGTAGATCATGTGTATGCTTGTGTTTCTAGGAAAAGCAGTAACAAGATGGACTAATGGAGGAATTAGAAAATGCGAAAGTATTACTTAAATGCAGTAACAAGCCCATTAAACATGAGGTTAAGGGTGTAGAAAGTATTACTTAATTGAATGCTTCACAGTCCTAGTATTGTTAAAAGCAATACATCATAACATAGAGATTCAATGTAAAGCTAGTGATCAAGATTCAAGAATATCCAAATTAACCAAATAGATGGCGATTGCAAAAACATAAGTTTAACCTGCAAGAAATGGGATTACGATTATTCCCAACATACCAGCTAGTAATTAGACTCCACCTATTTTCTAGATAATATTGCACACAAAATTGGCACCACACCTGTATGACACAAATTACATAGAAAGCTAGTCAACAATCTGATTTTTAATTGACAAAAATTGCACAGATCAAGGGATTGTTGCTACATACTTGAGAAAATACCCATAGGCCATCAACAAAAATACCCATAAATGAAAAAACGGTAAATACCCAAACGCATATAGTAGAAAAATACCCATAAACAAAAACAGTAAATAACAATTAACAACCAAGACGAAAACTAGAGAAGGACAAAACCAGAGTGAGAGGTAAACTAAGTGAATTGCGTGAGAAGTGAGAAGATGATAGCTAAAGGTTGAACGGAATGGAGTTCAAGTCGTAGAAGATGAAGAAGAAGAATAGGAATAGAATAGCCGAACGGTGGAACAAGGGTCGTGCTCGTGTCTTGTCTCTACTCTCGTGTGTGTGTGTGTGTAGTACAGGCTGTGCAGTAGTAAGCAAGGATTGGATGCATACGAAAATGACCCCGACCTAATAATATGGAAGCTAGGCTGGGCGTTTTTTGAATTAGGTGGCCCATTGTAGTCTATTGGACTGAAATGTGCAGGACCCAATAGAATCGGTAGAAATAGCTTTCACTCGTGATTTTAAAGATTTTACTGTTTTAATCGCGATTCTATTACAATTTTACCTCTAAATCGATTTTGTATGTAAGTTAACAAGAAATATGTTCCCAAACTCATAAAATCATATAAACGTATGAGTTAACTCGCAAATTTGACAACCATGTGTTCACTTCTATTTTTCAATAATGATAGGTTCAATGAGAGTTTGACTAAGGTTAGAGCTGGAGAGAAAGAGTGGTAAGATACCTCCTCACATGGATAGGGTTCTCTATCATATACATAAAGAGCTCTTAGAATTAGATAGTTCATAGATTATATATATATATATATATATTGATAAATGCTCAGTTAAATATATATATTAAGTGAGATTTAACATGTTTTTTTTCTTGATTTTAGTATTTTTTGAAGAATTTAAATTTTAATTGAGTAGTAATTTGATTTTAGAGCTTTGATCAATAGTGGAATTAAAAGGGAAGAAAATGAATACAATTTTATTCAATTTGGAGCTAAAATGAAAAAGTTTTGAAGTTTTGAAGCTAGACATGACCTAGACATGATCATGTCCAAAACCTATTGAATTTAAAGCTTCACGGAGATTTAAACATGACCTCTCGACATAATCGTATTCGTTGGTTGTGTAACATGACCTCTCGACATAATCGTATTCGTTGGTTGTGTATCTTTCTGATCTAATTAATTTAGACACAACCATGTGTAGGCCGTGTCTATTAGAATGTCATGTTTTACACGATTTTGATTGACAAATTAAGCACAATCCAAAGCATGATCATGTTGGACAACGTGTTGGCCTAAAACATAGAGTTTTTGGTGCTCGTTATATAAATAGAAGAAGACTTTACATCAAAAGGGGAGACACATTTTTCTAAGTTGTTCTAAGGTTTTAAAGAAAGATAAGACGACTACTTTTCTATACTTCAAGAAAGTAGGGTTTTTCTTTGTTTAATTAATTTCTTTGATGATGAATGTTTATACATCATTGAAGAATTCGATTGTCAATATGATTAGTGCTTAATTTTTCTTAGTATCTAGACTTGTAGAACCTGAGTTTATTATGTGAAATGAATTTTTATGTTTCTTGATTTATACATGTGTTCTTAATGTTTTGGTTAGATTAATATTTCTAGGTTATTATTCTATCTATGTGATATTATATATTAAGATTGAGAAATTTGATGTATAATTAGATCTAGCATGTTTGAAGAGGATTAATATAATCTTAGAGATAAATTACATAATTCTTTAGAATTTATTTAATTTAGTTACGGGAATTTATTGTTTTTAATGCGATCTTTGAATTATGAAGATATTTAAATAGTAATTACCCAAAAAAAGATATTCAAATAGGTAATTTTAATATTAAGATTAATAAGCTTGAGAAAGTTATGAGCTTAAATTAGAAATTCTCCTGGTCATTGAAATTTAAGAAGGATTTGAACACTTTTTGTTAATGTCACATAATAATTCTTAGGGGAAACAAAACCTAGATACTAGTTTTACCATCTTGAAGTTAATTCTAAATTGCTTTGCTTTTCTATCTTTTAATAAAATCTTAATTCTTTAGCTAATATTTCGTTATAGTTTTTAGATCAATCAATGTTTATAATTTATCGGTTAGATAATATAATGTAGGTTAATATTAGTACTTATAATTCTTGTGGGATGATATCAGTATTTAATGGACCATATTACAAAATTTAATAAGTACACTTGCCTCACATCAATATATATATATATCTTAATTTTTTAAGTGATGTCATCCCAGGATATAGGTTTTTAAAAATTATACACTCATTTAAGCCTACCTACCTTAATAATATTAATTAAGAACACATATATAATGGTTTAACTTTGTTGGGCTCTTCATTAATCATGTTTAGTCAAACCATGTTTAGCTTGGTCTTATGTGTTGTAATTCAATTAATTAAAACCATGAATCAAATAATATAATTAGCCCTCATAGAGATATTAAAAATGGCTATATAGGGAATAACCGAGCAAGACTCTAAAATATTTTTTTTTTTTAATTCGCAAATATTGTACTTGAAATAATTATTCCAAAAATAGGTTTCAAAGGCGTGGATCCATTTTGTGAATTTGCAAAACTGAAGGCGCATACCTAGTTTATGCCTTTAGTACAATTGTACTGAAGGCACGAACCTAGTGTGCAGCTTCAATTCTACCACCCCAAGTAATCCCACTGTCCATTCTTTTGTTTTTTACTTTAACATCCACTGTTAATGTAAAAAGCAACTCATACTACAACAACATAAAAAATTAATAATATGAATATAGAAATAGAAGACATTTGCTTTAATTTTCCCATCTACATACTCCATCTGTTTTTTTTTTCTCTTGTTTGCACAAAGAAGGAGAAGTGTTTGTGTAAAGAGAAAATGAGGGATTTGAATGAATACACTGAGATTTAAACTTTCCTCAATAATTCATCAATTGTGGTATTTTTTTTAGAAAAAGTTGAAGTTCTTTTTTTTTTTAACTATTGTATTTGATATTATTATTTGAGGAAAATGTTGTTGTAATGTTATGTTTTGTGGACAATATTATTACTTATTGTTAGTTTATTGTATGTTAAATATGATTTATGTAGTCCTAAAATATATAATATATGATATTAATTTTTGTGTTAGTGTGAGAATACTTTGTTATGATGAAAATTTTAATAATATTTGTAAATATTAAATTGAAAATATTATCGATGTTGTTATAAAAAAATATTGTGATGGAAATTTGTAATATCTGGTTTACGAAATAATTTTTACAATGTTGTTAATTAAATTTGCAAATTTTTGTTGGTAAATAGTGGGAAAAAAATTAAAAAAAAAAAAGAAAATTTTTTATTTTTTTTTTTTGCTAATTTTACAATGTTATTGAAAATTGTCATTTTTTTTAAAATGCTCATAATTTAAATATACTATAGATAGGGAAACGATGGATGACTATGTCAAATTGATGATCTATGTGTTTAAAAATATTATGACTGGTAATTAGGGGCTAGAATATGATAGGGATCTAGTGAAAAAGTTGAAAATGAAGAAAAATATCAACTACAAGAATTCTTATATAGAATATGTTGAAGTATTGGAGTTGATCTAGCCAAAGTAGGGGTTGAGATAATTCACAGGCATCATGTGTTCCATGGAGATAGTACATGTTATTCATTGACGATAATTAGAGATGATGAAGTTGTTGAAATTTTCATTGAAACAATTGAATCATATGAAGATTGTGGCATACAAAAATGGTATATCAGAATTTCTAACTGTTTAGGGGGCCTCTCCATAAGGCAGACATTTGATATAAGTAATCAACCACATTCGTCACATAACATTGCAGAAATGCAATCCACGTCGTCGACATTTGAATCCTCAATTCCAACCCTGATGGAAGGCAATGATAAAGATGAAATAGATAAAGCAGTTACTCTAGTATTACAACGACCAAACACAAATGATCCGTACATGGCTCGTTTGGGAGCGGAGACTATAACTGACACTAATGTAGGAATGGGTGTTAAGGAGGAGAGTACTAATAATGAAGAGAGTTCCAATGAGGAAAAATGGGGAAAGTGGAAACAATGGAGATGAAGTACCTATAAAAGACTCTCCAACCATACATACATACTCGAGGGAGGTAGTATATCAATAAGAGCAGGCTGAACCACTAAGTATGGTAGTTAAAGATCCTGTTTCGTGCTACAACGTTGGTGGTGATGATGGTTACATTTATTTCAAGTAAGAGAAAACTAATATTTGCCATGGTTCAAGTAGCAATGATGATTTCTATAAGGGCATAAAATTCAGAATGAAAGTAGATGTGATTTAAGCAATGAAGGCTTACCATGTGAAAAACCATTGTAACTTCACTGTTGTAGAGTCTAGTCCATTATTGTGGTTTGTTTATTGTTTGAAAAGAGACGATGGTCATAAATGGAGGCTTCGAGCCTAAAAGAAGAAGGTAGAGGGCATGTTTGTAGTGATGAGATTCGAGGGTCCACACACATGTAATAACCTGCTGATTAGTTAGGATCACTCATAATTAGATTACAATCTTCTTACTAGCCAATTTGTAAATCTTGTTAGGGACAATCTTGAAATTAAGTTATCGGAGCTGGCTTCTATTGTCGAACAAGAATTTGCTACAAGATCAATAGGAAACGAGTTTATGAGGGGAAGAAACGGGCTATAGAGCATGTGTATGGGAATTAGGAGGAGTCTCGCAATGAACTCCTTAAACATTTAAATGTGATAGAAAATACAAATCCTAGAACATGAATTGATTGAGGTTAAAGTAAATCAACTACCCTAAGGTGTCTACTTTTAAGTGGGTATTTTAGGCATTTGGGCCGTGCATTGCAGCGTGAAGATTTCTTAAACCAGTTGTTACCATTGACACAACTTTTCTGTATGAGAAGTATACTTACGAGTTGCTAATTGCTTGCGGCATTAATGGTAACAACTATATACTTCCATTAGCATTCGCTCTAGTGGATTAGGAAACGATTGAGACATGGGGCTGGTTTTTAAGGAAATTGAAGGAATATGTTGCCGGTGACCGTATAGGTCGTAAAACCATTAGCTCCATATCGAGTAGACACGCAGGCATCAAGCCGATAGTTGAAGAAGAAGCTAATGGATGGTGCCTTCCATTTGCAGTGTAGCAATTTCGTCTACGATACCTTACAAGCAACTTTAACTTGGTACATAAAAACATGCAATGCAAGAGTTTGGTTACATATGTCGGGTTGCAAGCACAATCTCAAAAGTTGAAATAAGTGATGGAGTAAGTGGGGATCATTAAGTCTGATGCGTTAGACTAGTTTGACGACGTGTTGTTGGATATGTGGACGCTGGCTCATGATGATTGCTATCGGTTTAGGTATTTGACCTCCAACATTATTGAAAGCTACAATTCCATGTTGAAAAGGGCTTAAGGGTTACTTGTGACTGCTATAGCGAAGAAGATGTTCTACAACTACTAGGGTACTTCGTCAAGAAGCATTCAAAGGCTTTGAAAAATATAGAAAATGATAGAATTTTCTCTAACTATGAAACTGAAAAGATTGATAGATAAAGTTCACGAGCTAGCAAACATAGGGTCATCAACTATAGTAGGTAGGACAGACTTTTCGAAGTGCTCACCAATAGTTATCATGTCGTGAGTGAGTTAAGGGGAGGGGGCTAAACGCACATTATTGACTTTGCCTATAGCACATGTAGTTGATAAAAGTGGCAAATATACAAAATTCCATGCTCCCACGCTAATGCAGTAGCTACCTCAATAAGGCTCAATATCGTGCACTCTATACCCGATTGGTATAGATGAATGCATTAAGAGCTCACATATAGGACTCACTTCATGCCTAAGGCGATGAGTTAAATTGGAAGCCAGTATACATCCCATCACTCTGCCTAAGGGGAGACCTTGCACGGAAGAAGAAAAAACCAAGGTGGAAAAGATACCCCATGGAGATGGACATTAAGGAGCATTGAGATAAAATTACATCTGAACTTTGCCGAGCAGAAGGGCATAATAAGAGAACATGCCTACTTCAATGCGACGATGGTAAATGATAGATACCAATACACATTTCATAAAGTTCCAAATTGCATTTGTGATGCTAATATTACTCGTTTCCATTATACAACTTAGGTGAAGCCTCGGCCACTTCATCAACTTTGTTTTGACATAGTAGAAGGCGAATCTTTCATGGAGGTTGACAATTATTTTTGCATTTATATTTACAATTTTGTAATTTATTCAGAAGTTATATTAAATGTTAATTTCTTTAGACCTTCGTTATTTTTTTTTTCACATATTCGAAGTTATAATGTTGTATATCTATACATTGCATGTGTAACAAGCAAATGCTAGCATTATCTACTAGACATAATGTATAGAAATTCATTACAGATGCTAAAATACATCAACTCGATCATTTAAATGGAACATACACATATGAAATGAATAACAAATTATTGGTTCCTATCCCATCCTATCTCTTTTCCTTAGTGAATTGTCCAGCTAGTTAGGTAAATGCGTTGGTTGGTTCTCGAGATGGCCTTGGATGTAGAGTAGGAGGAGCTTGAGACTCCTGTGTTAGATGATACTGGGGAGTATCTTCAAACACTCGAGGAGACACGAGACTCCACTTTGTAGGATGATTTGATTATTCACCTTGATACATAGGTTGTTTTTCAAAGCGTTTCTTTTGTGAAGTCAGTGGTGTTGGGACATGACCACTTATGGAATGCTAATGTGGTGTCTTATATGTGTTGAAAATCGGCTTCAGGCTATCATATACCACGTTAGAATCCATTGGGAACTATTGGTCCTGTATTAGATTCTATTGTATCTCACCTTGGTTTCGAGGTTGTTGACATCTTGCCATCCTTCGCTGTGAAGGAATCAGTTATGCCTCCACCTAACGTTTCACCCTACAAGTAAGAACAAAATGTAAATTAAATAAGAAGCAGTCATTCAATTATTCACTTAAAGAGTGTTGATATTGTACTTAGCAAAAATCTAAGAACACCCCCCATACATCCAATATATCACCGATTGATCGATTTATACCACTACATGTAATTGTCATGCACACCACTAAGACCCTCCATGTAAACCACTTGATCAACACGCTGTTCCCACATGTGTATATATACTACATGTTACATCGGCCAATCAACATCAATCTTCCCCCACAGGTCGATTTGATGGAGCTCCAATTACGTGTTTACTAGTTGTAAAATATATTGGAACCCACAAAACTACCTTGCTACTAGGTTGAAGAAATTCCACTTAACAATGTGGAAACATGTTAGTGGCACTTAAGTCGTCCAAATGTGCATACCGCTTTTATAGAAATTTGATAAGAGGTTAATTACATTCCTATCATGCGACTCTTATTCCACTTGAAAGATAAGAAATTATATTTAGTGTAAATGATCAATATGATGAAATGGAAGAAAAAAAATAAGTTACTAAAATACTTGTGCCATGTTTTACCTGTTGAATGCATCTCGATATGTGCTAACAACATAGTTCGGGTGATACTGAGTGTTCCTCCTCGCGTTCCAACATAAAGCCAATGGACTATCGGATTTTATATATAGTTCATATTAGCTAAAGGGTACTATGTGGGGAAATCTATCCTAAGCCCACACCCATACGAGAATGGCAGCCCTTCCAATCTTATGTGCCAATAGTGATGATGCGACATAAAGTTAGCGATATAACTAGGCCAAACATGCGGACCCCTAGCTATATGTCCTAGCAATGTCAAAATGTTCCAATAGAGGTAACCACATCACATAGATGAGGGCGTTGGATTTATCAGTAAAGATAAATCCCCCACCCCCCAGTAATTGCATTACGTATGCTCATGTATATCAATGGATTTACTCTGCATCGGCATCATGTAGGAGCATCCAAAACATATCACGAAGCTACGTCATGCTAATGCAGCCCCGCTACAACTAGGTTCTAGCCTTACCCCCAACAATTGTTCACATATTATACCCCAATCTAGGCAACTACTCCCTGTAACTACTCGACCATTAGTGGGGAGTCCTAACTGGATCTCTACATCATGTAGGGTAATAGTAAACTCCCCTATTAACATGTGGCCTCCATCACTCCACAAATACTGTAATCATGTGCCAATCCAATGGAATGAATGGTAGGTAGCTCGCATCTTCAAATTTCGCCAAATGCAAATATGGCTCCATTCGAGGATCGAGGGGGATGGTGTGCTTGCGACAAAGTGACAACTCGCAGCGTTAAACGGTGAGGGTTGATTGATTCTATAATTATAACAAGTAAAATGTCATACTATTTGTAATGAAACATAAACTAATCAACAAGTTGAAGGTCGTTTATGTCTATGTCTCAGATGGTTTGTGATCAATGTCCCTCTTACTGCGTCAAGACTGAAGGATCAAAGAGTCCAAGCTCTATCTATTATGCAATATATATATATATATTAAAAAAATTAGTGTATTTCACCTTTAATATGAAAATATTAATTAACAACTTATTAGCAACTATTTATTGTCTAATCAACGGCAACTAAAGTTTATAACTATTTTTATAATAATAGATAAAGATATTACATATACAATTAATACCAAATTTTTTTAGTAATTAATTTTATGATGATTAATTAATGACATATCAACAACTATTAATTAATTGTTAATTAATTTTACAATTACTTTCGCAAAAACACACAAACATAAACATATTACATTTACAATTAACACAAAATTTCTTACTAATTGTACTTAATGACATATTAACGACTAATTACTCTTAGTTAAGGGTTAATTAACAATGACTTAATTTAATAAAAACTTCTACAATAACAAACAAACATATTACATTTACGATCAACACAAATTTTTTCACTACTTAATTTTCTAACAATTAATTAATGACAAATTAACAACTAATTACTATTAACTAATGGTTAATTAACAACAATGTAATTTTACAACTACTCATACAAAAACACACAAACATTTTACATTTGCAATCAATACAAAATTTTTCACTAATTAATTTTATAACAATTAATTAATGACATATTAATGACTAATCACCTTTAATTAACTGTTTATTAACAACAACTTAATTTTATAACTCCTTGTACAAAAACACACAAACATTTTACATTTGCAATCAACACAAAATTTTTTACTAATTAATTTTCTAACAAGTAATTAATTACATATTAATGACTAGTTAATGCTAATTAATAGTTAATTAACAAAAACTTAATTTAACAACTACTTGTACAAAACTACATCATAATAACACATAAAGATAATTCATTATAGTAAAAAAAAAAAAAATTTCCTAATTAATTTTCTAATGATTAAATAATGACTAATTAAGGCTAATGATTACTTTTACAATAATTTTTACAACTACAAATTAAGACATTTCATTTACAAAAAAATATCAATTTTTTTATTAATTCATTTGCTAATATTAATTAATGATATATTAACAACTAATTAATTACTAATTAATGATTAATTAACAACTATTGCTACTTCAATAAAAATAGTGGAGTACAAATAATTGCACTTACTTTTTTATGCATTCATACAAAGTAATACAATAGCAAAAAAAATTAATTTTTTCTTTAGAAAAACATACCAAAATCTTACTTTGCCGAAGAAGTTGAAAAATATTTTTTAGATATTTTTACACACATAGTTCAATAAGCTAAACTTGCGTAAAACAGAAATTAAGAAAACGAAAATTTTGAAACTGTGAGAAAGCAATGACACTTGCAGAGGAAATTCAAAGATGTAAAAATGAACATATGAATTGATGATTCATGTTTATATTATAAACTGCGATGTAAGTTTTTTCCTATACATTAGACATCACATGTTGTGATACTATATAAATTTATAGTATCACTTTATAATAATTTTTATATGTTTACAGTGTTATTTTATAATAACTTTTATAGGTTTGTAGTATTCCATTACAGTAAATAAAATATTCCTAAATACAAATTGTATTGAAAATGCAGACTCGGTATATGCCTTCAGTTTTGGCAAATTTTCATAAAACTAAATTTGCAAATTGTATCTACGCCTTCGGAACCTATTTTTAGAATAATTATTTTGGATACAATATTTGTAAATTTAAAAAAAAAAAACAATGTTTTAGAGTGTTGCCCCGAGAATAACTGAATTATATGATTGTGATGTAATTAGATTTTTTTTTCTTTATTTCTCAAATCATGCACCATAAATTGTAACCCAATGGCGGCAAATAATATTATTGTAGCTTCTATTTCGATTAACATTATTACAAATTTAGGTGATGATGGGCTAGTTTTAGTTTAACAAATTTGCATGCCCTTATAAGTCCTTTAGAAAAAAAAATTCTACTTTTGTATATAATTTATCCACTTGCTTCTCTCTCTCTCTCTCTTTCTATATATATATATATATATTATATATATAAGTCACTACTCCCCCTACGTCTCTTCTCTTTTTCTTTTTTCTTTTTTTTTTTTTTAACTTAGCCTGTGTAGAGCTTTACTTGCCTTATGGTATAGTTTCTTAGAGAAATAGTTTGTCTTTTGTGGGTAAATTTACTTTTAAAATTTAGCTTGAGGGAAATTAATTTGTGGAATGTGGTTTCAAAATCGCAACTTGGAGTTAAGATTTTCTTTAGTGAGATTTAAATAGTGTTTTGGATAGAAATCAAGTGTACCATATGCGATTTATAAATTGCATTTTGAGAATGAAAGTCTAAGATGAAAATGGTAGAAGACACTAGGGTTGATATATTATGATGGGCTTGAGACATGGGGGGGGGGGGGGGGGGGGGGGGGGGGGGGGGGGTGGATGGGGGTGTGTGTGTGGGTGTGGGTGGAATTGCAATTGTGAGGATATTTTAGAGAGAAAAATTGTGCATAATGAAAACAGAAGAAGGAAGAAGATGTTTGGGTTGGTAAACATGACTAAATCACATGTAGATACAATTTCCATAATCATCAAAATCAATCATTTCACTATTACATGCAATTTATAAATCGCATTCTTAACATGCGATTTGCAAATCGCAACTTGCACCTACAATTGGTTTGGAAATTTCTATTAAAAGTTTATGAAACAAAATTATAGTTCCAACTTGCGATTTTACAACCATATTCCACATATTATTTTTTCATGAACCCCTTTTTAAAAATAAATTCATCTATAAAAGGCAAACTAACCTATTTCTCTAGTTTTCTATAACCATGCCCCCTTCTTGCTTAGCTTTTCTCCTTTTAATTATTCCTAAATCTTGAAATATGAGCTTATATATATATGCTCCTTATTAAGGCACTTCTCTTCTCTTCTCTCTTTATCTTTTTCTCTATTATTTTGTCTCTTCAACTTCAACTTCAACATGTGCAACTTGTCCAAGGCAAAAACCAAGTTAACTAAACACATAGATCGACGACAACTGAATCATCCAACCTCGGAGAATTCCCAATTGCCTCAGCCAATGGTGGTATGTCCTAGCTAATAACCCATGAACAACCAAACCTTTTTTGCTTTCCATATTTGCTCCAAAGCCTTCTCTTCCTCGCAAGCATCGGAGTGGGAAATATAAGGAAACTCATGCTCCAAATGATAATACATATATATATGTATATATATATATATCTTAAGCATGTTCAGCAAACCTAATGAACATAGAAGAAATGGAAGCGGAAGCAAGGATGTATCATGTCACATACCTCCAACCATTGCTAAACAAACATAAGGAATGCTTGAACCGAGTTTAGATTCTAGATTTTTTCTTTTGGTTTCAGCTTGGTGCTTCTAAATCCTAGCTCTCTCAATATCGATGGTATATTTTCTGAATGAGTGAATAGGCTTAGAGACCCAAAACAGAATTATTATGTGGACGTAAGATTTCTCGCATGGGGCATAGGTTGAACTTGTGCTAAAAATAGACCACACTTGGAAAACAAATTTCCTGATAAAACAACCGAGGATTTCAACTGAAATCCAATTCAAAATAAAGCATAATATCCCAAGAAAAACGGGAAATTCCAACATTCTCCCACTTAGTCCATTTATCCTAATATCAAACATAATAAGAATCAAAATATATGAATCACGACAATAGGTCCTCTCATAGCGAGTATTATCTTTCATGTATTACAATATATCAAGTCTCTCAATATTAGCTCTTAAACTTAATGAATAAACCGTATGTTTATTCTAAGTCTAAACTTAATGACATTTCTTAAAATAAATGAATAGACAAAAATGTATACACAAAACTAAACGAGAAAACATCAATTGAATAAGAGTTTCATTGAAACATCAAATGCATGTACAATGAAAGATTACATCATGGAACTAAGTTCCATTCTTACTACATGATCCTTAGAATTCTTTAGTGGTATGCCTTTAGTTAAAAGATTAGCTATCATTAATTCAGTGTTAATGTGCTCAATGATCACTTTTTTTTTTTTCCTTAACACATTCTCTTCTGGCTAAGTATTTGATGTCGATATGTTTACTTCAACTACTGCTCTTATTGTTCTTAGCCATAAACATAGCAGCTAAGTTATCACACTACAATCTCAATGACCAAGAAATACAATTAACAGTTCTAAGCTTAGACATGAAACTCTTCAACCATACATTGTAAGGTAGCCTTAAAACAAGATACGAACTCAGCCTCCATAGTGGAAGTAATAGTCAAGGTTTACTTTACACTCCTCCAAGACATGACTCCACTTACAAGCATAAAAATGTAACCAGATGTTGATTTGCATGAATCAACACAATCAGCAAAGTCCGCATCAGAATATCTAATAACCTCCTCGTCGTCAATCCGTTTGTACATGAGCATGTAATTATTTGTTCCTTGAAAGTATCTCATTACCTTCTTTGTAACTCTCTAGTGGTTAACCCCTAAGTTACTCTAATATCTCCTTAGCATCCCAATAGCAAATGTAATGTCAAGTCTAGTATAAACTCGAGTATACATTAGGCTTCCAATGGCTGACACATATAGGATGTTTTTCATTTGTTCTCGCTCAAGTCATTTTTTGGGCATTAGCTTAAGCTTAATCTATCACCCTTCATAATGGGTGCTACACCTTGGTAAACAATCCTTCATCTAAAATCTCTCTAAAACTTTGTTGATATAGGTCTCTTGAGACAAACCTAAAATGCCTCAAGATCTTTCCCTATAGATTTTAATGCTAATGACATAAGATGCCTCATGCATATCCTTCATATCGAAGTTCTTCGAGAGGAATTGTTTTACCTCATATAGCAAATCCTTATCATTAGTTGCAAGCAAAATATCATCCACATATAACATAAGAAAACAAATTTTACTCCCATTGACCTTCTAGTATATACATTGATCCATACTGTTATCTTCAAAACCAAATGAAGTGATGACATCATGGAATTTTAAATACTACTGATAGGAGGCTTCTTTTAATTCATATATGGATTTATTAAGCATACAAACCAAATGCTCATCATTACTAGTAGAGAATCTTTCAGGTTGTTTCATGTAAACGTCTTCCTCTAGATTATCATTAAAGAAGGTCGTTCTCACATCCATTTGGTCCAACTCCAAATCAAAATGTGCAACTAATGCCATAATTATGCGAAGGGAATCTTTCTTAGATAGAAGAGAAAATGTCTCTATGTAGTCGATTCCTTCCCTCTAAGTGAATCCTTTAGCAATAAGTCTTGCTTTATGTCTCTCAACGCTGCCTTGTGAGTCCTTTTTTCTTTTAAAGACCCATTTGCACCCAGTGGCTTTTACACTATTAAGCAACTTGACGAGATTTCAAACTCTATTAGATGCCATCAAATCCATCTTCTCTTTCGTGGCACTATGCCACAAGTTCAAATCCTCATAACCCATGGCCTATGAATACGTCTCAAGATCATTTTTAGCTCCAATATTGTAGTAAGACATTTGTAGATACACAACATAGTCACTAGGAATTGTTGATTTCCTTACTTTAGTAGATCTTCTTAATGTTGCATCAATATTCTCTTGAGGAATAGGATCATGTTGTTTAGTTAGTTGTTCAACAGTTTTAGACATCTATTGAACTTCAACATCTATTGGATTAGGATCAACAGTTTATGGTACCTCCAGGATTAGTTCTTCAACAAACATTTATGCTAGAGGCGTGTTATTAACAATAATGATCAGCCCATTACTTGAAGTGGCACACTGAGCATTTATATGATCTTTCTCACAACTAAGACCTTGAGATTGATTGCTCCCACTAATCAAGTCATTCTTAACAAAATTTTTCATTTCTTGATTCCACAAACATAGTGATATGAGATGGATACTAAAATCTATATCCCTAAGTAATACGAACCACGCTAACCCGTGACGAAACCCAATACCAATACGTTCGGAAATTCGTTGCCTAAGACGCCCAAACACTTAAAGTGGAAAACCGTGACCCGTTGTCTATAAGCGAGACAAGAACCTTGGTATAAAAGTGAAGACGCCACAATCGGGATGGAAGACCGATTAATAAGTCGGGATGAACGCCACAGAAATCAATCCGATAAGTTCGATTTAGTTCTTGAAGAACCAAGAGAGGTGCCTCTCAAAAGTGTTTAATGTTCAAAGATGTCTAATCTTATTGTTCTAAACCCTAGGAGCTTTTATACTAGGGTTACAATTCGTGTAAAAACAAGTCCAAAACGACGTAGTTTAGTTAAGTGACATAAAAACGCGAAACAGAACAAGTTGGCCGACAGGGGATACACGGCCTGTGTACACGCCCGTGTACATTAGCCGTGTACTTGTCTGTGCAACTTCTAGCAACATACACGCCCGTGTACTTTGACCGTGCATCTTTCTGTGCAACTTCTGGCAACATACACGCCCGTGTACTTTAGCCGTGTATCTTTCTGTGGATTTGCTTGACTCCATACACGGCTATGCCTTTTAACCGTGTATCTAGCCGTGTATGATTCTAGGCAATCTTGAGAGTCCTACACGGCCGTGCCTTGAAAGTACACGCCCTCTTCAACCCGTGTCCGGTGTGACTTGTATAAGAGCAAGGGTCTTCCCATGGTTGTTCCAATCCGTCCCAACTTCATGATTGACCCAATCCTTCTCGGCTTCATGGACATCCTTTATCAACCCGTTAAGTGCTTCCTTGAGTCGTTTCGCTCGACTTCTTATGATCGGTCCAGGCGGCACTTCAAGAGGATCCACATTCCTTCTTCCAGCTTGACTCTCATCATGGATCTCATCATTCCCCTCCTCTTGAAAAGGATTTGTCCTCAAATCATCACCTACATCAAAAGGACTCAGATCAGTAACATTAAATGTAGCACTTACTTGATACTCACCAAGCAAATCTATCTTGTATGCATTGTCATTGATGCGCTCAAGAACTTGAAATGGTCCATCGCCTCTAGGAAGTAGTTTAGATCGACGCTGTACGGGAAACCACTCTTTGCGCATGTGAACCCAAACCCAATCTCCAGGTTCAAAAACAGCTTGTCGACGACCCTTGTTGGCTTATTTCACATACTGCTCTGTTCGTCGTTCAATGTTCAGCCTTGCCTTCTCATGGATCTGTTGAACAAATTCGGCCTTCTTCTTGCCATCTAAATTAACATACTCGGAAATAGGCAAAGGTGATAAATCCAAAGGAGTTAGTGGATTAAAACCATACACAATTTCGAAAGGAGAAAATTTAGTAGCAGAATGCACTGTACGGTTATAAGCAAATTCAACATGCGGCAAACAATCCTCCCAACTTTTAATATTCTTTTTAATTACAGCCCTCAACAAAGTAGACAAAGTTCGATTCACTACCTCAGTTTGACCATCAGTCTGTGGATGACAAGTAGTAGAAAACAATAACTTAGTTCCTAACTTAGCCCACAAAGTCTTCCAAAAGTAGCTTAAGAACTTAGCATCCCTATCTGATACAATTGTTCTAGGCATACCATGCAACCGCACAACTTCCGTAAAGAATAAATTAGCAATATTACAAGCATCATCCGTTTTATGACAAGGAATGAAATGGGCCATTTTAGAAAACCTATCAATAACTACAAAAACAAAATCCCGACCATGTCTAGACCTGGGTAATCCTAACACAAAATCCATAGAAATATCTACCCAAAGCTCATGAGGAATGGGAAGTGGGGTGTAAAGCCCTTGAGGTTGGACTCTAGATTTCGCTTGCTTACATGTGACACATTGCTCACAAATCCTCTCAACATCTCGTTTCATGTGAGGCCAATAGAAGTGTTCCTGCAATACCCCTAATGTTTTAGCTACTCCAAAGTGTCCCATTAAACCTCCTCCATGAGACTCCCTCACAAGTAATTCTCTTAGAGAACAAATTGGAATGCACAGCTTACTCTCCCTAAACAAGAATCTGTCATGTTTATAAAATTTTCCATGCCCACTCTTCTCACATTGCACATACTCCTCACAAAAATCTCGATCAGCAGCATATAACTCCTTAATGTGCTCAAAACCAAGAAGTCTAGAACTAAGTGTAGAGATAAGAGTATACCTTCTAGAAAGTGCATCAGCAACTACATTCTCTTTACCTTGCTTGTAATGGATGACATATGGAAATGTTTCGATTAACTCCACCCAACGAGCATGCCTTTTGTTCAGCTTGTGTTGCCCCTTCAAATACTTCAAGGATTCATGATCAGTGTGGATCACGAACTCTTTTGGCCAAAGGTAGTGTTGCCACGTCTCTAGGGCTCGAACCAATGCATATAGCTCCTCGTCGTAAGTAGGGTAATTCAAGGTTGCCCCACTTAGCTTCTCACTAAAGAATGCAATCGGTCTTCTCTCCTGCATAAGCACTGCTCTAATACTTAATCATGAAGCATCACACTCAATTTCAAACGTTTTAGTAAAGTTAGGTAAAGCAAGTAATGGCGCCTGAGTCAGCTTATTTTTAAGCGTCTGAAAGGCCTTCTCTTGTTGCTCTCCCCAGCTGAACCCCACGTTCTTCTTAATTACCTCAGTAAGTGGTGCTGCAATGGTGTTGAAATCCTTCACAAACCTCCTGTAAAAGCTCGCTAGTCCATGGAAACTCCGCACATTACTTACATTGGTTGGACTAGGCCATTCTTGGATCGCATGAACCTTTTCTTCATCAACCTGTATTCCCTGCGCACTAACAACAAAACCAAGAAACACAAGTTTGTCTGTGCAAAAAGTGCACTTCTTGAGGTTAGCATATAATTGTTCCTTTCGAAGCACTTCTAAAATATCTCTCAAGTGTGACATATGATCTTCCAAACTTTTGCTATAAATAAGAATGTCGTCAAAATAGACAACCACAAATTTTCCAATAAATGTCCTCAAAACATGGTTCATAAGTCTCATAAAAGTACTAGGTGCATTAGTTAACCCGAAAGGCATTACTAACCACTCATACAATCCATATTTTGTCTTAAATGTAGTTTTTCATTCATCACCTTCTTTCATTCTAATTTGGTGATATCCACTTTTTAGATCAATTTTAGAAAAGACACTAGACCCATGTAACTCATCTAACATATCATCTAAGCGAGGAATGGGATGACGATACTTTACCGTGATGTTGTTGATGGCGCGACAGTCAACACACATTCTCCATGTTCCATCCTTCTTAGGCACCAAAATCACCGGCACTGCACATGGACTCATGCTCTCTCTCACGTACCCCTTCTCCATTAATTCATCGACCTGCCTTTGGAGTTCCTTTGTCTCCTCCGGGTTGCTCCTGTAAGCTGGCTTGTTTGGAATCGATGCTCCGGGTACAAGGTTAATCTGGTGCTCAATACCTCTAACAGGTGGTAATCCCTTTGGAATCTCCTCAGGAAAGACATCTTCAAAGTCCTGCACAAGAGACACAACCACACTAGGCAAAGAGTTAGATAAGTCATTAGTAGTCAAACATGTTTCCTTAAAAACCAACAACAACATAGGTTGCCTCATCACTAATGCTCTCCTTACTACACTCGCTCTTGCCACACAACTCTCCTTTTGCAAAGCTGCCCTCTCCTTTTCACTCACCACCAAAGTTGATCCCCCTTCAACTTGGCCTCTCACACTCTTTCCAGCCTTCCTCTCCTTTTCTTTTTGATCTTGACTTTTATATTCCTTTTTCTTCTCATTGTCTTTTGCTCTCTCACTCTCACTCTGCTTTTCACTCACCTTGGGTTTTGCAAATGACTGTTGCAGCTGCAACTAATCCTCATACACTTGTTTAGGTGTTAAAGGTTTAAGATTAAAGCTTTTCCCTTGGTGAACAAGCGTATACTTGTTAGAAAAGCCATCATGAACAACCTTCCTATCAAATTGCCATGGCCTCCCCAACAACACATGACATGCTTGCATTGGCACTACATCGCATAACACCTCATCTTCATACCTACCAATGCGAAAACCAATCAAGGCTTGCTTACTCACCTTAGTCTCACCACTATCATTCAACCATTGTAATTTATATGGACTAAGGTGTCTAACAGTTTTGAGCCCCAGCCTCTCAACAATAAAATTGCTCACTACATTGGTGCAACTTCCCCCATCAATAATCAAACTACAAATGTGATCTCCTAGATAACATCTAGTATGAAATATATTTTCTCTTTGCACCTCTTTTTCTTCCTTCACCTGCACATTCAAAGCTCTCTTCACTACCGCCACTAGCCTTCCCATTGCAGGCTCCTCATCATCACTATCCTCTAATGGTGGCATATCATCTTCTTCACTATCCCCCTCAGTCTTATACTCACCATCATCACGCAAAATCATCACACGCCTATTTGGACATTGACTAGCAATATAGCCTCTACCTTGACATTTAAAGCATCTAATGTCACAATTTCTAGAAGTAGAAGATTCAGGATTACCTTGATTACCAGAAGTAGAACCCGCTTGCCTCAGCTCTCCTTTTGGTTTGGTGGGTAAAGGCTTTTCTTCTTTCTTCCATTGATTAGTCTTCCAAGTGGATGAACCATTACCCTGTTGAAATCGTGCACTACTACTACCCTTCCGCTTGTGCTAGTTCTCAACCTTTATAGCCATGTGAACCATATCCTCCAATTCTACATAATGCTGCAATTCAACCACATTTTGGATTTCTCTATTTAATCCAGCAAGAAATCTAGCCATTGTAGTCTCTCTATCCTCTTCTACATTCGCCCTAATCATAGTGACTTCCATCTCCTTGAAGTACTCATCTACACTTCGGTTTCCATGCCTCAAAGTTTGCAACTTGTTGTGCAATTCACGATAGTAATATGCAGGTACAAACCGCTTCTTCATCACTCTCTTCATCTCTTCCCAAGACTCAATAGGTGGCTCGCCACTCCTTCTTCTATTCAACATTAATTGATCCCACCACACTATAGCATAATCTGAAAATTCAATGGCAGCAAGTTTCACCTTCTTTCTCCCACTATAGTTGTGACAATCAAACACCATCTCCACCTTTTTCTCCCATTCTAAATACGCCCCGGGATCATTCTTCCCTTGGAACGGAGGAATCTTCATCTTTATGCTACTCAATTGATCATCTTCTCTATTCCTATCTCCTCTATCTTCCCATTCTCTAGTTCCTCTATTTCGACCACTATAACCTCTATAACTCCCAACAGAAGGCTCATACAAATCATCATCCGTCATTTCATCTCCACCCCTCGGTACTCTCCTAGAACGACTCTCCCTCTTACGCCCTTGGAATACATTTGTGGATTGCTCTAGTCTTTGCTCTACCGTCTCATGAATTTGTTCCATTTCCTCTTGGAACATCTTCTTCATTTCTCCCCTCAATGCCTCAATTACTAACCTAGCATCAAACCTTTCCTTCTGACCTTCCGGAGAATGTTGCCTCGACATAGTTCCTGCAGAAAAGATTAGTACAACACAAATATATATATGATCAAACCTCACGATACACTCCCTTACGTGTTTCGCTCAAATGATGATATCACACAGTCACTCATATATTCTCACAAACAACGATGATATCACTCACCAATTTCCTCTTCTCAATTCTCTTAGAACTAACCCGAACTACACCAATTTCCTTCCGTAGAATTCAAAACCAACTCTAGGGTTCGTAAAATTTTCCTCTATTTTTCTATCCGATTTTTTTTTTGTCTCTGTTTTTGGCTTTGATCACGTTTCTCTTTTCTTTTCTTTTCCCTTCTTTTTTTTTTTTGGTCGTGATTTTTACTCTTTTTTTTTTTTTTTTACAATTGACTAGTAAATACTACACTATCAAAAGACAATTAATATTGCGGAATTGAACACGATAATTGATATGAACGATTGGAGTTAGGGTTTTTGATATTACCTTCCTCAACCGAACTTGATGTTTTGACAAACCTAAGCTCTGATACCAAACTGATACGAACCACGCCAACCCATGACGAAACCCAATACCAATACATTCGGAAATTCGTTGCCTAAGACGCCCAAACACCTAAAGTGGAAAACCGCGACCCGTTGTCTATAAGCGAGACAAGAACCTTAGTATAAAAGTGAAGACGCCACAATCGGGATGGAAGACCGATTGATAAGTCGGGATGAACGCCACAGAAATCAATCCGATAAGTTCGATTTAGTTCTTGAAGAACCAAGAGAGGTGCCTCTCAAAAGTATTTAATGTTCAAAGATGTCTAATCTTATTGTTCTAAACCCTAGGAGCTTTTATAGTAGGGTTACAATTCGTGTAAAAACAAGTCCAAAACGACTTAGTTTAGTTAAGTGACATAAAAACGCGAAACAGAACAAGCTGGCCGATAGGGGATACACGGCCTGTGTACACACCCGTGTACATTGGCCGTGTACTTGTCTGTGCAACTTCTGGCAACATACACGCCCGTGTACTTTAGCCGTGTATCTTTCTGTGGATTTGCTTGACTCCATACACGGCCATGCCTTTTAACCGTGTATCTAGCCGTGTATGATTCTAGGCAATCTTGAGAGTCCTACACGGTCGTGCCTTGAAAGTACACGCCCTCTTCAACCCGTGTCCGGTGTGACTTGTATAAGAGCAAGGGTCTTCCCATGGTTGTTCCAATCCGTTCCAACTTCATGATTGACCCAATCCTTCTCGGCTTCATGGACATCCTTTATCAACCCGTTAAGTGCTTCCTTGAGTCGTTTCGCTCGACTTCTTGTGATCGGTCCAGGCGGCACTTCAAGAGGATCCACATTCCTTCTTCCAGCTTGACTCTCATCATGGATCTCATCACTAAGACCTTTCGGCATATCCAATGAAATATCCACTAACAATGCTTAGGTTTAACTTCTTTTCATATAGATTGTAGACTCATACTTTAGACAGACATCCCCAAATGTGTACATGTCGCAAACTTAGTTTCTACCTTTTGAATAACTCAAATGGGGTCTTTTCCATAGCCTTACTTCAAACTTGGTTTAATGTATATGCAATCATTTTAAGAGCTTTAGTCCATAATGAGCCTAGTTGCATAATTTCCTAAATAATGCAAAATAAATTGAATAATTATGCACAGATATTATTTAACATAATTTTGCATGTACAGTAATCGTAAATTTATACATACAAACTTCAAAATAAATAAACATATATGCATACAATTATTCAATATAATATTTTATGCTCAAATAAATTCCAAAGGAAAATTGGGCATGTCTCCAATTTTGGAGCTTTTTGTTTCATCTCGCAAATCGGGTTTGGGAATGTTATAGAATAATGATTTAGCCCATACAATTTATATTAGTACGGAATTGTTAGTGAAGAAATGAAATTGGCCTAGTTGATCAGGTGCATCAATGGAAAAAGGGAAGGTCATGTGTTCGAGTCAACTTTCTTCTTCCTTTTTTTTTTTTATTTTGGTTTCAAGTCAACTTATTTGCAAATTGACTTAACTTTCAAGTCGACTTAAATTTAAGTCATTTTCAACTGTCAACTAGGTCATTATGACCCAGTTTGAGCCAAGTTTAGATTATGGATTTTTTTCTTTTAGTTTCGGCTTGGTACTTCTAAGCTCTGACTCTCTCAATATCGATGGTGTATTTTTTCAATTAGTGAATAGGCTTAAGGACCCGAAACAAAAAAGATCACATCCCATTTTCAGAGCTTTACCCATCACAAAGTTCAGCAAATGTGAGTAGAGTATGGACGCGAGATTTTCTCATGTGAGGCATGGGTTAAACTTATGCTGAAAAATAGATCATACTTGAAAAATAAATTTCCTGATAAAACAGCGAACTGAAATCCAATTCAAAATAGAGCATAATATCCCAAGAAAAGGGGGAAATTCCAACACCCGAAATGCCTCAGCTGCAGAAGATCATCACCATCGTTATACACGCGCACCAAATGCGGTTGCTGCTGGACCTGTTTGTAAACCTATTCACCAGAAATTTCGAACGCTCGGACACACCAATAAATATTTATCATCCTTAAATGCGAAATGATTTACTTCGGTACAGATCCTGATCGTGTATGAAGTATCGAGGCCGTCCGGATCGTGCGTTAATGATCATGGAACCGTGAGAATGTCATTTGCTGAGAGACGCGACACTGCACCACGCCTTTCTGTGACATAGTGGCGGACGGAAATAATAGTGGTGGGATTGAATTGCTAATATGGACTTAAACGTTGAAGCTCTAAATATGACTGAACTTAAATCGTGGAATTTTCCAATAATCATCGTACCAGTCATCGCAGATATATCCACTTTAATGATACTGTAGAACATCTTTTATTTTATGTGTAAAGACTAGATATGTATCCAGAATCTGGCCGATTTCATCAGGTGCGACATAGTAAAATGTGTTTTATGTTTACGTGGTAAAAGCTCCCTAGCTAGCAAATTACTCATTACATTAATATGGCTATAGTTTCCATATAGTCGCGTACAAGCCATATATGTTATAAAATAGAAAGAAAAAAAAATGTAAAGATAAGCGGGCAAGAATCCAAATGAATTTAAAAAACACTCATGTATGTACACAAATTATAGAAATAAAATATAGGACAGTCAATAATCAATGGAGAAATTGAACTTTATTGGACAAATGAGTATCTTCATGTGTCCGTGTAAGACCCTTTTTTTTATTAAAAAAAAAAGAGTTTCAACTATAATCAATATCATCCTAGTCAACAATGGCAAAAAATAAAAAAATAAAAAATCATTACTTATCGTATGCCATATATAAACATAATATATAAATACTAATAAGATTTCTATATACTATCCTTAGCCCAATTTCTTCCAAAGCCTAACTCATCTCTTATTATTCTAAAAGATCGAGCAGATAGGATTTAATCCAAAATCATGTGTTTTAGGCTTCTTAGATATAAGGGGATCTTCTTTCTTTTTCAAATCATTACAGCATTTGAGATTCATTCTCTCCTCTTGCATCTCTCATCAAATTTTCTTTCTAGTTGAGTGTGTCATTGAGTGTCCTTTGACAAAAGGCATATGGCTTAATTACCACCCATTTGGCGTCTCGTCAAACTAGAAGCACTTGGAGGGATCTATGAGAATTGTGAGGAGTGTTTAGACCGTCAAAGAGAGGGGATCAAGGTGGTTTAGCAGTTTGGGACAATGCTTTAAGAAATTTTAAATTAGTAATTTTCAAAAAGGAGTTTGCACAAGCCTGTCTTAGATAGATATTGTTTTTTTTTTTTTTTTTTGCTGTGCGTGTGTGTAGGTGTGGAAATATTCACACGAGAGGGAACGATGGCCTATCTACTATCTGATATTGTCAAATGTGATTGTATGTTAGCCCAGGGAGAACCAGAGGCATTGAGATGTATGGACAGTCACGGATGCTTTTTGATTGGTAGGAAAAGTCCACTTGTAGTTGTACGACGCCTTTTTGAGCAACTCTATCTCGGAATATGGGTTGGGTGGAACACCACTCTCTTTGCCCTGTTCCATGGTGACAAACTAACTGGACTAAAGCCAAAAGTTATAATCTTGTGTGAACTATTTTAGAATAAGAAAAGGATATAACTAGGATAAGGTAAAAATGGGATGCTCTCATGAAAACACCAAGTACAGAATAAGCCACTCAATCTGCTGAATGCATATCCATGAGCAAAAAACCGTAGGATTAAGGATGGACGACTGAGGCTGAGATAGCAAACGTTAGGCGAGGGGATAGTGTCCTAGAGAAAGTCCTACATGGCTCGATTAAACAAATAAAAGCTACTCTACAACTGAATATTAGAAAACTTCTGAGCACTTGACAACCCTTGTAATTGAAGCATTAGCTCGATTTCAGAGTCACATTAAATCTGGTAGAGGGGAAGTGAACGCCTCTGATAGAATAAGGCTATTTATGGAAAATGAAAATGCCACTCCTAGACATCGGGGTAGTAGTATCAAATATTATTTGAATGCACTGAAGGAGATTGCAAATACCAGAGGCCAGAGCTGCTTGTGCGAAATGACTAAAGCAAGACATATATTCTTGCTTCGTTGCATGACAAATAGGGCTTTATAGGGAGGTGAGTAACACTGTCAAGGAATTCACAGAATTTTGTTAGTCTCAATGAGGGCGTCTGGGTCATGCAACGGATTCAAGCTATAGAAAGACAATAAAATGAACAACTCAACGACCTTACAAGGTATGATTTAAGAGTCCAAAGTCCTCGTGTAGTAGAACCCAATCTATCTTCATTGGCATGCAATGGAGAAATTAGACATTCGGATACTTATATTTTCATGCGTCTACAAAAGTGGATGACACATCATTGATCCTACGGAGTGTTAATTGTCTAATCAATACGAAATGAATCTCTACAGTATACTGGTGCTTTTGGGTGTATCCTATGGGTTAGAGAGCAGACGCATTGAAAACAATGAATACAATTAATTTTAGAAATCAAGCAAGAGAATATCCTCAATATCGTATATACAGCAGCCATCACCAGAAAGCACAACACGTTTCTATACAGACTTCCCTTCAGCCATCCTCCCCAAATTGCACAATTAGTACTCAATTTAATCTATAGTTACACATCAACACAGGCCACTTCATACTACGTAGTCATCATGGCTCATCCTTTCTCGCCAGATCAAGGGTATCAGCTTCAGTGCCCTGGGATTTTTTCAACTTTGCTACAAGAACCCACATATTAGCCAGTTCATTTTCCAAATAGGCTTCTCTTTGCTTGGATTCTTCCACCTTCTTTTGCAGCTCAGCCTCCCTATGATCCTTCTCTACAAGTGCAGCTTCATAAGCTAGCTCTCTTTCTCGGCTCAAAGCTAATTCTCTTTTCATATCAGAAGGTGAGATACTTTGGTCTTGACGCTTGAAGTGGCTCTCTCTCCTGCCATTTCGAATTGTACTGCTTGTTTTGCGTGGGGTTGATGTGTTCTTTAGTGTTGTCAACTCAGCATTAAGTCTCTCATTATTATTCATAAGATTGGCAATTTCCTCTGACAATGCCTTCAGCTCAACAGCAGCAGCTGAGGCCAGCCCTTTGGCATATGAACTATCCTCTGCTAGTTTCCGATTTCGAAGTTCAAGCTGTTCATTAGATTCTGTTAATTCAGTCACTTTCTGCTTCAATTCTTCAATTTCAGCTGCCTAAAGGAGGGATAAAAGGATATCAAATAAGATATGGTTGTCCAGCTTTTATCACAATAAAATATAAATAAATGAAGTTTCATTACTTCATATTCTAGAAGTCATATATATGGACAAATAAGATTGGCATGACAAACTGAATCGACTTGAAGTTTTTCAATTTTATAGGCAAGAATAAAAAGCATAATTTCTTTCTTTTTTACTTTTTTGGAAATTCAAGTAAACTAAAGGAACATAGTATAAACATGATTACCGCACCAGTGTACAGTAGCATGACTTCTTAAACCATCAGCAAAGGCTTGAGTCAATAAGATACAGCTTGAGACTAAGCTCATATCACGCAAGCCAAGATGATTGTAAATAATTTGCTCTTACCAGCTTTGCCAGCGAGGAATTGAGATGGCCTTTGAATGATGAGTAAAGATAATGCAGTTGCTTTCATATGTATTTCTATACACACACACACACACATACATATACAAGTGGCCTGTGCTTGCAGCTTCAACTGCTAAAGTTTAACTTATGTGCACGTGTTATCAACTTATGATGAAATTTTATTGAGTTTCAGCACTTAATTCTTATAATTAATATATATATATATATATATATTTAATAATTTAATAGCCGATTAAACACATTATGCCAAGCATGTGGGCTTATAGAATGTTAGGAACTACTCACCTGGAAAATTGAGGGACCATGAAAGAAGTTCAGTGACAACAGACTAATTCAAAAATTCTTCTGCTAATATCCAAAAAAAAAAATCTGTCATAGCAGTAGATAGAGAAAATGCTCTCCCCTCTCTCTAAAACCATCTCCCAACCCCCCTAAAAGACCACTTCTTTTAGGCCTAAACAAACACACAAGCCTCACATCTGTTCCCACTTCCTTCGTCCCTTAATTTGCTTCACCGGACCTGACGAGGGGAGGATCTGTTCAACACCCAGAGTCGTCCATTAGGTCCCCCACAAGACGCCGGAGCACATTCAAAGATCACTTTCCTCCATCATTCTTTGCAAATCCGGAGTCTTGCCCATTAGACATGGCTCCTGAGGTGGTTTTCCCAGCTGAACAAAAAAGGGAAAAAGAAAAAGTATCTTTTTACCCTATTGAAGATGTCCAAAAGTAGTTACACAAAAGTGGCATTTTGGAGCCTTGTACTTCTAACCAAAAGGACACACCAGCTAGAGGAATGAGCAAAGTCAATGCTGGCCCCACTGCCCCAGACAACATCCCAGCCAACTCTACTACCAGCAGCTTTGCCACATTTGGTAATATTACCTTGAATGAAGCGACAAAATAGAAGGCGGAAAACCACCTAAAAAAACCACTAGGTCCCAACCCACACTCAACCAACTCCTACGCAAATGTGTGTAATACCCAGGAAGCAGCCCAGATTCTGAAGTTCAAGCTCCGATTCATCCCTCTGGTGAAGAAAGGAGGAGTCCCTAGGGTACAAATCCAGAAGACAGTGGAAGATGAAGCCGCGATTACTGGAGTTCCACCCTGGTCGGCTACTTCCTCGAGCACAAAATGCCATTCTCTTCAGTTAATGGGATGGCATTCCAGCTTTGGAAGGACCTTGGACTCATCAACGTATTAACCAACAAAGAGGGGTTCTATTACTTCTGTTTCACTAAGGACAAGAATGTCTCCTCCATTCTTGAGAAAACATGGTATTTTTTTCAACGTTTTCTCGCTCTTCAACAATGGAGGAAGGGAATGTCATTAGACAAACCCCAACCCACACCTGTCCTAGTATGGGCTAATATTAGCCGAATTCCCTGTGAGTTTCTTAGCACCTAAGGGGTTAGTTATTTTGCCAGTGGAATAGGTTCTCCAATCAAGATTAACACGCTCATAGCTGCTAGGCAGAGAGCCAATCAAGCTAGCATCTTAGTTAAGATTGATGCAAGGGAAGATCTAATAACCTAGGTAGAAGTGGGAAAACCCGATGGCTCCTTGGCTAACATACAAATGAAGTATCAGTGGCTCCGACCCAGGTGTAGCACTTATAAGGTCTTCGGCCATTCTTGCAACCAAACGTGCAACCCGTACCCACAACCAACTTCTGGAAGCTCCAAGCCTAAGGAAGAACAGTGGGTACAAGTGAGCGTAGTGGCAAAAGCAAGTAGAAAACCCAAGCCAATGAAGTTAAACCCAACTCCATGCCTAAGTCTCCACCAACCTAAGCTCGTGCTGGATCAAGTGAGGAGGTTCTATCACCGTTGAAACCGAAGCAACTTGTGTGTGCGGAAAGTGTGGCTTGAACAGGCAATGAAGTGAGCCCAATATAAGTTGTAGCTAAGGAAGCTACCCATTCTCCAGACCAAAATCCTATTGTTAAAGCTAGAGGCGTCAGTTTTGATGGCAAAATGGAGGTTGAGGAGGGTACTGGCAAATCTAATGCAAGCTCGCATCAAACCCTTTCCCCCCACCAGGGCATATAGGATTTCTTCCTTCGTTCCTAAATCTCCCAACCAATTGGAAGCAATCGGTGACTCAACTCCATCGACCGCTAGTCAAGTATAGCTCATAAAGGTAAGCACGGAAGAAAGTGAGGAGTTTGAAAACACCCCAATAACAAACTCCTAGTACAAATTAATAAGACCCCTAATAGCAACCAAGCGAGCAACAAAAGCTCAAGCTTGTTAGGGCATCGAAAGAAAAAGCAAAGGAAGAGACATCGCACCTCTACATAGGTGCTATAGGGTCCAGACCATCTGGACTATACCTCATGAATATAGCAGCTTAGAATATAAGAGGGTTCAACGACCCTATTAAAGTTGTAGAAGTCAAAAGGGCATGTGAAACCAATAAGATTTCCTTCATAGGGCTATTTGAAACCAAGGTCAACCACTCAAATGAAATCTTCATTCAGAACATTTTGGAACCATGGTGGCAAGTAGCGATAAATCGGTTTGCTCAGAACTTAGTGTCTCGGAAGCTATCAAACCAATAGAAGGAAGAACTGAACGCACTATTCCCAGATGATGAAATCAAGAGGGGCTTCTTTTCTCAAGCAAATGAGAAGGCACCTGGGTCGGACGAGTACACAGCTAGATTTTTCAAGGAGACATGGGAGATTCTAGGAAGTGATGTGTCTATTACAGTAAGGGAATTTCTAACTATAGGGCACCTACTCAAGGAAATTAACTCTATCATCATTTTTTTAGTCCCGAAGACAGCTAATCCTTCCAGATTGAGAGAATTTTGTCCTATCACTTGCTGCAATGTACTCTACAAAGCAATTTCCAAAATACTCAATGCATCTAAAAAATGTTCTACCTTCTTTAATCGGAAGAGAACAGGTTGCTTTTGTTCTAAGGTGTCGGATAATGGATAATATCTTCACAACACAAGAATTGATAGCCGGATATCACTCACAAAAAGGTGCTTCTCATTGTACACTAAAAGTGGACCTTTAAAGGGCATACAACTCTGTAAGATGGGATTTCCTATCAGAAGTGCTTAAAGCCATGGAATTCCCTTCTCACTTCTACACCTTTATAGAACAATGCATCTCTACCCCTAAATTCTCTTTCAACATCAATGGAGAATTGACAGGTTATTTTGCTAGTAAAAGAAGGCTAAGGTAAGGGGATCCCATTTCATCATACCTATCCGTGATCAATATGGAGGTTCTTTTCACCCTATTGTAGAGACTCACACTCAACCCAAACTTTTCCTTCCATTAGAGATGTAAACCTGAACAGCTAACCCATCTTTATTTTACAGATGACCTTATCTTTGCAAAAGGCGATGCTGACTCTACTTCGCTAATTAAGAATACTCTCCAATACTTTCACTCACTCTCTGGTTTGGTAGCCAACAACAACAAAAGTAGCATATTTTTCTCCCATGTCCCTAAAAGGACCAAGGAGAATATCTTGTGGATTACTCAATTCCAAGAGAGCAAACTCTCATGCGTTACCTCCGTGTTCCACTTCTCTCCACAAGAGGACTGTGATGCCCTCCTGGAGCGTATTCTAGCTCGTATCAACTCTTAGACATCGAAATATCTCTCTTATGCAGGCAAGCTACAGCTAGTTAAGTTTGTTCTCTCTTCAATGCAAGTTTTTTAGAGCTTTGTATTTCTACTTCCTAAGACTATAATCACAAAAAATCAAACTCCTCCTTAGGAATTTCTTGTGGAGTGGAAAACCTAATACTTACTCTAAGGACAAGGTTAGGTGGATTGAAATATGCAAACCTATGAAATATAGGGGACTAAGAATCCCAAATCTTCACCTTTGGAACAAAGCCATAAAATAAAGCATATATGGCACCTCTGTAAACATAGCCCTTGGAGTTTATGGCTGGATTGGATACACTCTACCTTATTGAAGGGTAGAAGCCTCTAGTCATCACGCACACCAACCATTTGCTCTTAGTCCCAGAAGAAGTTGCTAAAATTAAGGTGTTTGGTCCGAAACAACTTTCAATAGGAACCCAATAACGGCTTGTCCATCTCACTATGGACAGACTATTAGCTCCCAATAGGTCCATTATATACAATACACTGTACAAGGGAGATTGGGAGGTTAAGCTTCCCATTGATGACTAAACTTTGTTCTTTGATGGAAAATAACACTTAGCGATTACCAACCAACCCATTCTGGTTAGATTTTCACATCTCGGCCCACATCCAACCGAAGCCTCAATATCTGGCTAGCTCTGCTAGATCTACTCTACATCAAGGATTACACTATCAGGAGTGGCTACAATTTCCTTAACCCACCAAGTACCATTGTGCCTTAGCACAAAGTCGTATGGAATAGGATTTCTCTACCTAGGCACTTCTTTATACTATGGCTAGCCTAAATGGATAAATTATCAACTCTTAACAAACTAGTCTCCTAGGGAATTGCTACCTCTACAACTTGCTTTCTCTATCAGTAGGGTTTGGAAGATCACTCCTACCTTTTCTTTAACTGCGGTTATACGTCTCAGATATGGGAATTGGTCTATCATCTCATACAATGCCTGCCTTCTTTCAAAGATTGGCAGATTGCTACAGCTTCACTGACTGCAACAGCCGAGTCCTCAACTCCTATCCTCCACACATGAAGGGCGGGTCTAGCCGCTATAGTCTATTGCATATAAAGTACCCACAACAAAGTATGCGTAAATAGTAGTACCCCTAGTTCGAGCTTTTTAGCCCATCAAATTAGAGCCTATACTACCCTTGTATCATGAAAGAGTTTTCCCTTGTATCAATTTATTCGCCTTTATGATTTGAGGTTTTTGCCTTTCCATATGTACTCGTGATGTAATTTTACTTGTCCTTTTGATGGTTGTATACTTTCTTTGGATTAATAAATTATGAATTATTAAAAAAAACTTCAAAAATTCTTCATATAGACCAACACAGAAGGATAAATGTACTCCTGCTACTCTTACTCCTAAAGCTTCTAACTACCCCCACTACTATTGCTACTCTCACTTGCTACTACTGTTGCAACCACTACCACTACCATGTTATTACTACTATATTGCATGCATTGTCATCATTAGAATATCTAAAAAGTATAGCTAGGATCTCAGCTATATCTATTTATTACTTGTATTCTTGGCATTCGACATATGTAATCTTTCACCACCCTTTGTATATAGAGAAGAAGCATATTAAACATAGAGACATAAAAGTCGTGAAATTATATATGTTTTGTCATCTAAATCTTAAACCTTTTAAAAATACATATTATGAGTCCATACGATAACTTTTCATCCAATCTATTATTTTTTCAATCATGTCAACAATGCTACCTCACATACAAATTAGGAAATGATTTGAAAAGTTCTAAATTTTTTTGAAGGTATACTTAAGTACTAAACGTTCTTTTCAATAAGTTAAATGGTAAGTCAATTAACTTCTTTCTCCAGCTTGTTCATGCGACAATCTTTTACATTTTTTTCACTAAGTCAGCAAGACATGGCACCTACCCCTCTTCTTCTTCCTCTTTAATCATCTTCATACATGACCAAATTTTGTTTTTTTTCAAGAAAAGAAAAAAGGCTATCGGTTGCCCATGAATGGAGTACCACCAAAAACCCTCTCTGCCACCACATCATCCTTCAAGCTCTCTCCTCCCCCTCTTTAAATGGATAATTAACCAATACACACATGCTTGCAAGTCATGACCCACACCCCTAGGTGGCTTGCCAATTGTCATTCATTGACTGAATTTAATTGAGTCATATAATTTTTTGCATTGAAGCCCTATATATATATGAGAGAGAGAGAGAGAGGGAGATTGGTGAAGTGGTTTTTGGAGGGTGATTGGCCATAGATGCTAGCTGATCGCTAAATTTATAACAGCAACAATGATAATAATTATAAAACACTATGTATGAAGAAGGAAGGGAAATAACAGGGGATTGGTGAGTGCCACCGCAATGTGGCCAAGAAAGTAATTAAAATTACTACATCAGCAGGGACCAAAATTTAACCAATGGACTTATTATCACATAGGTTTAGGGCACAAGTTACAAAACATACAAAGCTTTAGGACATCTCATACCCTTTTCCAATTTGCATAGGTGACAAGCCATGCTAGCATGGCCAAGTAAATAACTAAAAATTGCCATGTTGACAGTTTGGATCTCAATGTACAAATTCATATTATGCATTTTAAATAGGTTTAATACTCAAGTGCACTTTTGAAAAAGTTTAGGACTCAGCAAAACTTATAAAGGTTTAGGACTATGATAGAAGTTTTCCTCAACAGACAAACAAAAAACAGCATGCTTCACCATAATAATGATGTCCGAAGATTATAGCTATATGCAAACTATTCTAAACTTTGACTGCTGAAAAATAATTTTAAATTTCAATATCAAGAAACCAAAGGAAGAAACCTGTGCTTGTAAGCGCAAGCTGTTATTCTTATCATTTGATGCATTTCCTTTATCCATGGTAAGCTCCCCAAGTAAGTTTTTTGTTGCAAGGAAGCGTTGCGAGTAACCGATGGCCAAACTGGTGTTTTTGGATTCTAGAGCATCCGACAACTGTTGTTTCAAGGATGCTACTATTTCTTGCAATTTGTTGCATTCATGGATCTGACTTAATCCAGTGCCATAAAAGAGTGAGTTATTTGTAGCTAATACAAAATAGTGAGCAAAAAGAGAAGACTTTTTCTTGTTAAAGATAAACAAAGGCTTCAATACCTTCTCATCTAGCTGTTCATGGATTATACGATTATCTGCAGCTTGGACCTGGCAATAGGTTTTAAAACTTATTGTAAACTATATATATAATGGTAAATCCCCAGCATGATTTTTTTTGGTAAGTAAAATTTCATTGTAAGGAAATGTACAAAAACAATTGCAGGTAAGGGTTACAAAACCTGTAAAAGAGCAAAGCACCAAAAAAAAAAAAATAATAATAATAATAGACTAAAAGAAACCACTCTTAGTTACTACATTGAAGACTTAAAGTAAGCCAAAATTTGTCTAGTTAGAAAATTTGGGGGTGGGGGTGATTTCCCAATCTGACTGCATCCCTAGTGCGCCAAACACATCCCAATGTGCAGCTTTATTCCACATTTCTAACTTGGGAATACCCAAGCCACCATATGCTTGATAGGCAGTGAACGATTTCCCATTTTTCTTCAGTCTCGGTGAAAATATTTGGGCATCCACTCCATAAACAGTTGTGCATAAGGGTTGGTATGTTATAATTCCCAGTTTGGGATCGGGTCACTGGACGAAGGATTGAGAAGTCTCCTTCCAACAAAGGGTTCTTACCCTTGTTCCTTCTCCTTGATGCACCTATCCTTGAAATCTAATGCAGCTCATAAGGGAGCTACCACCTTGGAACTCGTTAAGAGAGAGTTCCTAAATCTCTTGGAGTTTTGTGTGAAAATAATTCTCTGATCTTTATTGCTTAATAACTCCCTAGATATAGGGAAATACTCAAGAGAACAAAAGATTAGGATTCCTAATTAATAAAGATTAGGATTCTACAATATTCCTAACTTTCCAAAAATAACTCCTACTCTAGATAAGGAAAGATTAAAACTGGAAATTGAAAAGATATATTAAAAGAAACAAAACCGGAAAGTAAAATATGCCAGAATTCCTTAATTTGCATTCTCCCTTTTGCGTGTGCATCTTGTGTATTTTTTTCCTATGAATGCATCAACAACATTACTCCCCTCTTCGACAAACAGCTTGTCCTCAAGCTGGAAGTCAGGAAATGCCAGCTTGAATTCCAATACATCCTCCCAAGTAGCATCCTCTAGTGTCCCTTTATTCCATTGTACCAGGATTTCCCATTGACCTCGGTTTCTTCGAGTGCGCAGAATAGCCAGAGGGCTGATGACAACCTGACCATTTGCTAAAGGAGGCAGCTTCGTGGGTGCGCTAGGCAAGTCGCCCTTGAAAGGCTTCAACAAGGATACATGGAAGACATTGTGCAGCTTGCAGTCCAATGGCAGTTCCAGTTGGTATGCCACGGTTCCAATGCGCTTGACCACCATGAAAGGCCCATAGAACTTAGGAGCAAGCTTATGAGATAGGTGGCGAGCAAGTGTCTTCTGGCGATAAGGTTGTAAGCGCAACCAAACATAAGCTCCAGGAGAGAATTCCACCTCACGATGTCCTTTATCATAAAAGGTTTTCATATGTTGTTGTGCTTGGTGGAGTTTGGCACAAATGTCCACTAAAGCTTCATCTCTAGCAAGAAATGCTTGATCCACTGCATCGACTCTTGAAGTGCGGGCAACATAAGATGTTAAACTCGGGGGCGCGCGTCCATAAACAACTTGGAATGGAGATGTTTTAAGGGCTGTATGGAAGGCGGTGTTGTAACAGAATTCAGCCCAAGGAAGCCACTTTGCCCAGTTTTTAGGACGAACACCAGCAAGGCAACGTAAGTACATTTCAATGGTGCGATTCACTACCTCCGTTTGCCCATCGGATTGGGGATGATATGCGGAAGAAAAATGAAGATTGGTGCCGCATAAACGAAACAACTCCTTCCAAAAGGTACTAGTAAAAAGTGGATCGCAATCACTAACAATAGATTCCGGAATGCCATGTAATCTCACAATATTGTCAAGGAATACCCATGCAATGGTGCAAGCATTGTAAGGATGAGCTAATGGGATAAAGTGAGCATATTTTGAAAACCGATCTACTACCACAAATAAAACACTTTTACCCAAGGATTTAGGTAAGCCGTCAATAAAATCCATGGTGATATCGGACCAAACTTGGTGTGGTAATTGCAGCGGTTGTAATAACCTAGCTGGGCTTAAGTGCTCGGCTTTATTTCGTTGGCAAATGAGACATGCAGCGACATATTCCTTGACGGTAGTCTTCATGCCAGACCAATAAAAATCCTTGCGAATACGCTGCAAGGTTCTCTCCACACCTTCATGAGTGTTGTCACGGATTCCCGATAAGATAGCGTTGATCAAGGAAGATGTTGGTAGTAGATAGATACGGTCCTTGAAGAATATCATCCCATCACGCAAACCCCAACCCACGCCCGCTGTCCCCTGTTCAATCCGTGACCGAAGGGCTCGTAATGTGTCTAAATTCTATATCTCTATTCATTTCATCGAACAAGAGAACCTATGGTTGGGATACTGCATACAGCAACGCACCCTCTTCCTCACGACGTGACAAGGAGTCTGCAGCAGCATTCAATCGGCCAGCCTTGTATTCCACGCGAAATGTGAACCCCATTAACTTGCTAAACCAGCGCTGGTGGGGGGATGCGAACGGCCTTTGCTCAAGTAAATACTTAAGGCTATAGTGATCTGTGCGAACAGGGAAAGATCGTCCCCAGAGATATGGTCTCCAATGTTGAACAGCCTTGACGAGACCTATTAGTTCCTACTCAAAAGCTGCAAGTTTCAAATTACGGTCAGCTAGCTTCTTGCTAAAAAAGGCGATGGGATGTCCATTTTGCTGCAAGACGGCGCCTATTCCTAGACCCGATGCATCACATTCAACTACAAATTCTTCTTGGAAATTAGGCAAGCTCAGGACTGGAGCCTCTATTAAAGCTTTCTTTAGTGCTTCAAAGGAGGTGTGGGCTGCCTCATTCCATTGGAAAGCTTGTTTCTTCAGCATATGCGTTAAGGGGGCAGCAATGTGGCCATAATCTCTAATGAACTTGCGATAATACCCTGTCAACCCTAAGAATCCACACAAGGCCTTAACAGTTTGCGGTTGGGGCCACTCCGTGATAGCTTGAATTTTGCTTGTGTCCGTGGAAACACCCCTTGCGGAGATCACATGACCTAAATAGGAGACTTGCGGTTCTCCAAATGTGCACTTAGACCTCTTAAGATAAAGATGATGGGCCCTTAATAACTCAAAAACAGTTTTGAGGTGTAGTACATGATTGTCCCATGAATTGCTGTACATAAGGATATCATCAAAAAAAACAAGCACAAATTGACGTAGGTGTGGTCGAAATACCTCGTTCATTAAGGCTTGAAAGGTGGAAGGGGCGTTGGTTAGTCCAAAGGGCATGACGAGGAACTCAAAATGGCCATGGTGAGTTCGAAAAGCTGTCTTCTCCACATCTTGAGGATCCATGCGAAGTTGATGATACCCGGATCAGAGATCAAGCTTGGTAAAAAATTTTGCGCCATGTAGCTCATCCAACAGTTCATCCACTACTGGAATCAGGAATTTATCCTCGATAGTTTTATGATTTAGCTCCCTGTAATCAACACAAAATCGCCATGTGCCATCGTGTTTGCGAACTAGCAATACCGGAGAGGAGAATGGTGAGCGACTTGGCCTGATAATACCTTGCTGTAACATCTGTTGACATTGTCTCTCAATCTCATCTTTTTGAAAATGCGGGTATCAATAGGGTCGAACGACTACTGGGGTGGTGCCGAGCTTTAAGTTAATGCGATGATCACATGGTCTGATGGGTGGCAGTCCTACGGGTTCTTGAAACACTTCTTTGAAAGTTGCCAGTAGTCTCTCTACGTCCCTTTCCCGCGGTTGAGAGGTTTGAAGTTGGTTTAGTGTTGAATGTGAAGTCTGCAGCTGCCCCTGCAGCATGATGGGGTTGCTGGCCTTTTCAAAGTGCATGGTGAGGGCGGAAAAATCCCATAGAATTTGTCCCAATGTTTGAAGCCACTGTACGCCTAACACCAAGTCAAACCCTACTAAAGGAATCACATAGAAATCTGCCTAGAAAGCATTATTGTTGATTGAAAATTGTAAGTTGGTGCATTTGCCTAATCCCACCACTTGCTCCCCATTAGCTACTGCCACTTGAAGGTTTGTTTGGGGTTGCATCTGGATTCCCAGTCTCCGAGCTGCTGTTGAACTCATGAAGTTGTGAGTACTCCTCGAATCTACCAAACTATTCAAGGGCTGCTCATAAACCATTGCAGTTAATTGCATGGTTCGCGCATTCTGTTCCCCGGTGATGGCGTGCAGGGATATTGCTGGAGTATTTTCTTCTTTCGATGGGTCTTCCTTTGCTGTTTCGTCCATTTCCAACCAGAATAGTTTCTTGCATTGATGTCCAGGAACGTATTGTTCATCACAGTTATAACACAATCCTTGAACTCGACGATTGGCCATCTCTGCTCTTGTTAATCTCTTTACAAATGGCGTTACAGCACTGCCAAAAGAAGAGGATGCACTACCCACCATGGTGCCTGGTTTTGCGCTCATCGGAGTCCCTTTTGAACCGAAACTTACGCTGGAGTTTACTCCTTTCTTCACGTTTTGGGAGAGTTGCAATTTCCTTTCAAAGGCTCGTGCAAAATTCATGGCATGTAACAAACTTGGTGGGCTGTGTAATTCTACATCAATGCGAATATTCTCTTTCAAACCTGCTGTGAACATGTCGACTTGCTGATCGGGTCGTACTGAACTTGCCCTTGCTAATAAGGTTTGAAACTCCCGCTGGTATTCTTCTACTATCTCGGTCTGTTTAAGGTTGATTAATTCTCCTAAGGGATTGCTTCGCAAGGGAGGTCCAAAACGTAGGATGCAATACTCTTGGAACGTCTTCCAGGTCAGATTGGGTTCTTCCTTTTCTATTTGGTAAAACCACAATTGTGCCTCTCCTGTCATGTGGAATGCTGTTAACCCCACCTTGTCTCCTTCCATTGTTTTCTGGTTTGCAAAGAACTTGTCACACCTATGGAGCCACATTAATGGGTCATTCGCTCCATCATAAGTGGGAAAATCCAACTTCATATACCGTGGCACCCAACCCCCTGATCCTCTGCCACTCATATCTCCTTTGCTGCTGTTGTTATCGTCCTCTGCATGTGATCCTGGGTTGTGGTTGGAGCCTGCATTACTTCTGTCCCCAGCCTCTATTCCCTTGCCTCGGTTGCTTGCACTAATCAAGGCTTCCATTTGTTGTGATAATTGTTGGAGTTGAGCTGCCATCCTCGCCTTTGCAGCAGCCCTCCTTGATTCTGCTGCTACAATTTTGGCGTCCGTTTGAGATTGGTTCTCATGCAAGAGATATCGTAGCCGTTCCTCCACGAGGTTCTCGTCCATGGTGAGTGGCTCTGATACCAAGTTGTTATAATTCCCAGTTTAGGATCGGGTCACCGGACGAAGAATTGAGAAGTCTCCTTCCAACAAAGGGTTCTTACCCTTGTTCCTTCTCCTTGATGCACCTATCCTTGAAATCTAATGCTGCTCATAAGGGAGCTACCACCTTGGAACTCGTTAAGAGAGAGTTCCTAAATCTCTTGGAGTTTTGTGTGAAAATAATTCTCTGATCTTTATTGCTTAATAACTCCCTAGATATAGGGAAATACTCAAGAGAACAAAAGATTAGGATTCCTAATTAATAAAGATTAGGATTCCACAATATTCCTAACTTTCCAAAAATAACTCCTACTCTAGATAAGGAAAGATTAAAATTGGAAATTGAAAAGATATATTAAAAGAAACAAAACTGGAAGGTAAAATATGCCAGAATTCCTTAATTTGCATTCTCCCTTTTGCCTGTGCGTCTTGTGTATTTTTTTCCTATGAATGCATCCGCAACATGGTATGATTAGCTGTAAATGCTTGGGGAAAGGAAGAAACTTTGAGGTCCAAGAGTTGACAAGTGCTAAGGTTCTATACAAGAGAGCCTCACAATCTGATCTCTTCAATTTGCAGACACTAGGGGCACAGTGCAACAGTAGCAAAAGGGTAAGGATCCCCCCTGAATACCCAAAGTGCTCAAAATGACCAGCTTTTTCATCAGGAGGTATGTTACTACAGAAAACTTGGCTATTTCCACAGTTTGCACCCAACTCAGAGAGTAGTTAGAACTTCTCAAGGATGTCTCTTACTAAAAGAACGGATCAAGACTGACCCTTAAAAAACACCAAGAGGTTATTAGCAAAACTAAAGTGTGTAATCCCATCTTCTTTGCATCTCCAATGGAAGGAAAAGATAGGATTAGCAGCCATTTGGTAAAATAAACTCAAGAGGATTTCCATGGCCAATACAAAAAGGTATGGAGAGATAGGGTCACCTTGACGTAATCCCTTAGAATTTACAAAGAAGCCCACAATCTCACCATTGTTATTAAGTGAAAATTTTGGGTTTGTAAAGCACTGACATATAGAACTTGAAAATGAGAAGGGAATTCCATGATTCATAATGTCCACCTTTAGAGCACACCTTAGAGTACCCTTATTGAGATGGTATCCATAAATAACTCTTGAACAGTAAAAATGTTATCAGAGATAAGATGACTTGGTATGAAGGGCAATTAATCCTTCCTTACTAAAGTGTGAAGAACATTTTTAACTCTTGATGCAATAAGCTTGGATATGGTTTTACAGAAGGTATTTCAACAAGCTATTGGGCAAAAATCCTTCACAGAAGTTGTGTTTGCTATCTAGAAGTTTACCTCCGAAGTAGCATCCCCAAAGCAAGAAATTCCTTAACACCCTTAACAACACCAGCTCCAATGATTGGTCAGGCAACCTTATATAACTTGGCTAATTGTTAATTGGGTTCAAGAGCTTTGCCATTCTTTTGAGACGATAATGCTTCTTTAATGTCATCATTAGAGAAGGGAAAACTAAGTTCAGCAATTTGTTCATCACTTAGCCTCCAAGATATAAATTCCTCTAAACTATTAAGAGCTGCTGGAGGGGGCCACTTCATTCTGAAGGTTATTCAGTGCCTCAGCTTTGACTTCCAAAGAACCCTGGTTTCTGTGCCTTAGGGATTTAAGAAGCTATGTTTTTATCCCCTAATGTGAGCCAAATGATTCTCAACTTTTGCTTGTAGAAGCCTTCTTCCATTCCTCTAAGGATGTAGCATTCTTTAAAGGCTTGCTTTTCATATTCCATTAGGGAAGTGTCACCTTGAGCAATTTCAACCTAGATAGACTTTAGCTTCTCTTTGGCAAAGATAACTCTATAACTCAAGTCTGAAAAAATTGGTGCTTTTCAAAGCTCCTTCTTTAATAACTTGAAATTTGGTGATGACTTGAAACATATAAGAACCATGAACTTCTCTATGCCATACCTTACTTATAGTAGGGAGAAGGCTTTCATTTTCATACCAGTAATAAAAAAAATTTGAGAGGAGATTTCCATAGCTGATAGTTAGGCTCCACATAAACCAAGCATAGAGAATGTCAAACAAAAGTCTCTTAGTAAATTTGGCTTCTTAGTTGGGATAATACGAGAGCCATTCTTGGTTTATTAGAGTCCAATCAAGCTTTCTCAATAGGGGGTTTTGGTGTGTTTATTAGACAAGGAGTAAAGGTCCCAATAAACTGCAAGCCTTTTAATTCAGCCATATCCAAAAACATGTTGAAGTTGAGAATGGCTAGACAAGATCTTAGGTTACCTCCCTTGCGCTGAGAGACGGGCTTTGTGATATTAAAATCTCCTATAACTATCCAAGGAGAATCATAAAGGGACAGTGACAAGTTCCCTAAATGGTCCCAATAGTTGTTTCCTTAACCAATCTAAATTAGCCCCATTCAAAAAGGTGACAAAAAAGGAGCTACTAGTGCTCAAGTTTTTTGGATCAAGTAAATTTTATTAATCCAAAGAGAATAATTTACATTGCCAAAAGGCAAGATACAAGACAACCAAGGTATAAATATAGCAACATAGTGCTTCCTAGGTAGTATAGACTCTACTTTACATTAATGTAGCATACATTCTAATTTAGTGTACAATAGAGCCTATGGTAGAGAGATTGCCTCCCAGGCATACACGGTTACGTGTACGCCATATACAGTATACTGAAGCTGCAAAGGCTGCACTCCATGTTTTAGCCACTGGGGTTGAGGAATCCACTATCGCCTCCAGAGCACTCATAGTTCCTTGCCATGTGGTAAATGAGGGAAGGCATTGGAAACAGTCACAAACCAGACCCCATAATACCGATGTGTAGCCACAGGTAAAGAAGAGATGCTCATGGCTCTCTCTACCTTGGTTACAGAGGAAGCATGTAGGTGACACTGAGATCCCCCATGAGATTATTCTATCCAAGGTCGCTAGTTTGCCTTGCCAGGCGAGCCAAAGTATGAATGAGTGCCTTAGTAAGGATATGTTGTTCCACACTACTTTGCACCATGGCATAGCAGTGTCTGGGGGGGCATAGGAACTCATAGCCGCTTCTGATAGTGTACTCACCTGAACTTGAATACTTTCAATAGAAGTGGTCTGAGCATGACGCATTCAGGCGTAGATATGCTGGTATATGAATGTTGTTCCAAAATGGGGTTGCCGGTATTTGCCAGTCATTATCATTCATTAGGGAACACAGTCTCGTTGTTGGAGGAAAACCCGTATTACCCCTTTCTCTAGCACTGAATAGCATGTCCAAAGGCCCAATCGGGAGCCAATAGTCTGCCCAAAGTGATATCTCTAGCCTATTGTTGGGTTCCCATTGAAAACAATGTCGAACCCTAGTCCTCAATTTCAACAACTTTCTCCAGGACCAGGAGCATCTAGCAAGTGCCTTAATAGACCAAAAACTTCTCCCTTTAAGAAGGGTGGAATATACCCATTCAGGCCATATGCTCTTTGGTCCCTCCTTGCATAAGTGCCAGATGTGCTTGAGTTGGACAACATTATTCCATTGAAGTAGGTTCGGGATTCCCAGCCCCCCGCACCTCATAGGTTGGCACACTTTTTCCCAACGGACTTTGGCTTTGGTGTGTGTATTTGGTTGACCACTCCATAAAAAGTTCCGGATGAGACGGTCAATCCTCACTATGATGGACTTTGAGAGGATGAAAACTGAGGACCAGTAAACCCGCATGGAGAATAGGATCGACTTTACCAATTGGAGCCTACCTGCATAAGACAAGTATTTAGTAGTCCAGGTAGTAATGCGTGCTATAATCCTTTCCAAGAGTGCCTCACAATCCACTTTTCTGAGCTTAGAAGATACAAGTGGTACCCCCAGGTAGCGCACTGGCAGCTCCTTTTCACAAAACCGGGTAGTAAGGAGGATATCTTCTCTAGTACTCAATGTGATATTTGAGAAGAATATGCTACTTTTGGCATGATTAGCCTGTAGGCCGGAGAGGGTATGGAAGTGTTGTAAGGTTTGCATAACCAAACGTGTAGACTCCACATTCTCATGTGTGAATATAAGTAAGTCGTCGGCAAAGCAAAGATGGGTTATTCTCTCAGTTTTGCATCGCCAGTGTAGGGTGAATTGGGGGTTGGACGTTAGGCTTCTCAATGAATTGGATAGTACTTCCATTCCCAATACAAATAGGTAAGGGGAGATAGGATCCCCTTGTCTCAAGCCCCTCTTGCTAGCAAAGAAACCCGACAATTCACCATTTATGTTAACAGAGAACATGGGGGTGGTGACGCATTGTTCAATGAGGGTGCACATGTGGTGGGGGAACTTCATTGCTTTCAGGACCGCTAGTAGGAAATCCCAATGTAATGTATCATAAGCTCTTTGTAAGTCCACCTTTAGTGTGCATCGTGGGGGTCCTGATTGTGAGTGGTATTCAGCCATCAACTCCTACGCAATGAAGATATTGTCCGTTATTCTTCTTCCCGGGATGAAGGCAGATTGTTCCCTTCCAACTAAGTGCAGCAAGACCTTTTTGATGCATGCAGTAAGGATCTTGGATATTGCCTCGTAAATTACATTACAACAGGCAATAGGCCGGAAGTCCCCTATCTTGGTAGGATTAGCTACCTTTGGGACTAGAGAGATGATTGTTGCGTTTATTTGTTTGAGGAGGTGGCCTGACACAAGGAATTCTCTTATGGCGGTTATCAAGTCATCACCAATTATTCCCCAAGCTTCTTTGAAGAATCTGGTCGTATACCCATCTGGTCCTGGTGCCTTCTCATTAGCCTGGGATGTAAAGCCCCATTTTATCTCCTCATCTGTGAATGGGGCCACAAGCTCATTACTTTGTTGTTCACTGAGAGTTCGCATCACCCTATCTTCAATGTCCTCTAAACAGCCAGTTGTGGAAAACGTGCCATACAACTGTTGGAAATGGTTGACTATTAGGCCACGCACCTCCTCCTCTCCAATTGCCTCACTGCCATCCTCTCTGGTGAGTTGGTATACAGCACTCCTATTATGCAGATTCTTCATTGCTTTGTGAAAATAGGAGGTGTTTTTGTCACCCAGTTTCAACCACAAGGTTCTTGACTTTTGCTTGTAAAAGCTCTCCTCAGCACCTCTTAGTAGATAGTATGCTCTGAACGCAGCCCTTTCTTCCTCCATGCTGGTGGAGGTACGTGTGTTAAGCATTCCCTCTTGGACTTGGGCTAAATGATCCTTGGCAGCCTTCACTCTGTTAGATAAGTCTGAATATTCAGTTCTATTCAGTACTTTAAATGCCATCTTGAGTTGTTTCAGCTTCTTTACCACCTGAAACATCTTGGAACCCTCCACGTCTTCTTACCACCTACAGCGCACAATCTCCTTGAAATCCCTATGGTCTACCCAAAAGTTGAAAAACTTGAACGGTGTTTTTCTTGCCCCTCGTCCATGATCAAAGCATATGACTGCCAAGGAGTGGTCTGATAGCATAGGTGAAAGGAATTTAGCTTGAGTTCTCTGAAGGGAACTAAGCCAAGAATGGTTAACCATGATCCTATCCAGCTTTCTTAGTATGGGATTTGTCACTTGTTTGTTGGACCAAGTGAAAAGATCTCCTGATTGCCTCAAGTCTTCCAATTCCACTTGAGCAATGCAATTTTGGAGGTCAGCCATAGCTTCAGTAAGCCGCATGTTTCCCCCCCGCTTTTCAGATATGTATCTTGTGGTATTGAAGTCTCCTAGAACCGCCCAAGGCCATGATTGCATTGAAGGTGCTAATTCCTCAAGATCTAGCCATAGCGATCTTCTCTCCCGATCACAATTTGACCCATAGATGAATGTGATAGCTAGGGTCATGTTATGACATAGATTGGTGGCTGTGCAGTGCACGTATTGCGCATGCTCTCGTTCCACCCTAACATTCCAATCCTTTAGCTTCCATGCAATCCAAACACGTTTCCTTGAGGCCGTATTGATCCACACTTGCCACTTACGCCCCATCATATTCTTAATGGTGTCCTCATTTGAAGGGTTGACCCTAGTTTCAAGTGAACCAATAAGACTTATTCCTTGGGCTTCACAAACCTTTCGCACTTCCACGACCTTTATGGGGTCATTTAATCCCCGTATATTCCAAGCTGCTATATACATGGGGATGGGATTCCATTAAGTTAAGTAAATTGTCTTCTCCTCTTGTGCAGCTTCTTTTTACGCCGGCTAGAGGAGGAGGATCCTTTGCTGTTCGTTGTGGAGCTATCTGGTTCTCAAAGTAACTGAGGTATCAGTTTGGCAAGGGGGGTGTGCTCAATGTCTTCCAGGTCATTCGCCTTCTCCCTGGTGCTGCCAGCGCATGTCCCAACTCCCCTCCTGTCTCCTTCTGTGTGTGCACGCTTAGCCGTGTCAACGGAGGGCAGTGGAGTTTCTCCTCCTTGCCTAATTCTGCCCTACTTTCCTTTCCTTTTGGCATGACCACACACGACTCCATTGCATCCTCCTTGGCTGACTTAAATAAGGGATCCAATCCATATTTCCCCATCTCCTCTGGTGTTATGTTTGTTTCCACCTTGGAGGTATCCTCGTCCGTTCCTCCCCTCATCTCTTCACACTGCTCATTACTACGTGGAGCTTCTATTCCCACCACAATGTCCTTCCCTTTCCCCATGCCTTTTCCTGACCGGTGGCTCTGTTTCCATTTCTCTTCGTTGGCCACATATTGATCAGTTGTGGCTGGTTGCTTCGTTGGAGGGGCTTGGCCACACTTGTGGCCAAAAACATGACACTTGCCATACCTAGGGGGCAACCATTGGTATTCAACTCGGACCAACGCAGTTCTACCATCAGCTCTTTCCACCTCCATGGTGGTTACAAGCTCCTCCCACACATCAATCTCCACTAGTACTCTAGCGTGATTTGCCCTCTGTCGTGACATGGTGAGGGTGTCGGCTTTGAGGGGTACTCCACCACTCGCAATATAGCTTATCCCATCCACGCTAAGGAATTCACAAGGGACTCCGATGAGCTGCGCCCAGACCTACAGCTTGGTTGGCTGGGGTTTATCAAGTGGTAGTCCCCTCCTCTATTTATGTAGCATGAGAAACCTCTGAGCAAAATGCCAATGTTTCTCCAAGATGGGCGTAAGGTCCACCCTTGATTCGAACCTAAAGTAGAAGACACCTTCCTTGTTGCCTAGGACCTCTACTAGTCCAAAGTCTTTCCACAGCCGGAATGCAATAGTTTTGACTAGTTGGTATGGTATCCTCCGGCCTAGGAAGTATCCTACAAGGGTTGTCTCCCAATAATTGGCGCCATGGTTCTCAACTGCCAGCGGAATGGTTACGCGAGTAGTGGAGCCCTTGCTTGCCGGAGGTATGAACCGGAGTGGGAAGTCATAGGTACCAGCGGTGGAGCCAGTAGCAGTTGGCCTGGGTTGGTCTGAGGCACAGGCAACCGCGTAGGACTTCAGATAGGTGGGGGTGGTCGCGTGTGGAACGGCTGATGAGTGGTGGTTCTCGATCACTTGGTTTCCCTGGGTGCTTGTAGCTTCACCCAAGGTGGTTTGGGTGACAGACGTGGCAGAATGTGGCAGTGGGTTATCATTGGTTAGGTGAGCTGACATGGGGGGACAAGTTGGCCGCAAGGTGGTCTGGGTTGACTTGGCACAAGGCTCCATGTTTCCATTTCCATCTTTGTTCTCCTTGTTACTTTTTAAGGGAACAAAAGTAACTTTTGTTTTTTCCTCTTTAAGGTAGACGTTGCAATCCACCTCTAGGGATGTGCTATGGGTTCCGGTTTGCTGGTTTCCAATGGTTTCCATTTTGGGAATTGTTGTTGTGGTGGGTATGGGCAGGTAAGAGGTGTGTATTAAGGAAAATTTTGGTCACCTAAAGGAAGTGGTCCTCTAGGGGTGTGGGTTGGGGCGTGGGTTAGAGAGGAGAGAGCATTTTCTCACTCATCTCATAGAAACTCAATGTAACTTGCACTATTTTTTTAGTGCTCAAGTTGGTGCAAGGTAAATTGCATTTGTTCCGCATTAATTCTGATTCACCAAAGCCTTGGATCCTATCCTATCCTATCCAAATACGCTTTCTAGCCAGCAAGTTTATTGCAAAAGACCAAAGAAGGCTGATTCTTTATTGTATAAAAACCTCATTGGAGTGGTTGACTTTAGTCTCCGAAAAAATATACACAACATAATTGCATAAAGCATTGTGTTTTGCATATTTTTTGAGGATATGATGATGTAAGACTCTCCTGAATATGCATTGGTGAATATCATTTTCCTTCCAACACTCCCTATTTCATCCCATCTTCTTCATTCCCAACTAGGACCATCTAGAAGAGATCTAATAATTGCATTTTATACAAAAAGATTTTCCATGTAGACATGTTCTTTATCCAACTATTAAGCTTAATTCTTCTAATGTGTGATGACAAAGTTTGTGTTCAATGAGGAAAAGAATATAAAACGGACCAACATTGGGTCAGCATAAAATACCTCAAGTTCAAGTGATTTCTCACTTAATCGAGCAATCAGATCAGCAATGTACTGCAACATTAAAATAAAGAAAGCTTGAGATTTAGATTTTTACTAGTAAAATAGCCAACAAGGGAAAGCTACACTTACTTGAGACATTTCGTGTTTATCCATCTTTGCATGTGAGGCAACAATAGAATCAGCAATTTGCTTTTCAAGAGAAGCTATTTGTTTGTTTTTACCCCTAATTTCATCATGCGACTTCTGTGTCTCAACCTTTAAGAGTAACAGACCATTAAATGATACCTCTGGTTTATATGCTTACAAATTGAAATAGCAGTAGAAATCAAAGAAATTACCTGATAACGTTCTTTTTCAGGATCTGTTGCAGCTTCTTCAGATAACTTTTTCACAGTGCTCGAAAGTAGAGCCACCTCGCCAGACAAGATCTTCTGCTGCTCCCTCAAGAGTTCAATCTGGTCAAATGATTTTATGTTACGCTGCATACCCCAAAATCAAAAAGAATGCATAAGCAAATGGGTCATGGAGGTAGTTTCCTCCTGTCGTGAAAGTAAGAAAAAGGAATATGATTTCTTAAAATGGAATACTGAGAATTAAATGAGAAGGAAACAATGTAGAAGCAATGAACAAGGATCATAGGTAACAATGTGATCCCATGTTATTGAAAATTATGTCCCACGGTGTAGTTAAATGTACAGCAATGCTATATCAATGCTCAACTTCAGTCAAAGTCATCACATGGATCTACCAAGAGAAGGATGCAAAATGAAGCATCATGAGGGATAGACATGGTAAAATGTGAATGTCTCCTATTGATTAAATTGTGTAGTGACAACATGGGGTAATTTGAGATACAAAGGGCATCTTAAGAGCTTTAAATGGAGACAAATCGCAAAAACTGGAAGCTAGAATGCTTAGTAAAAGAAAACAACAGAAGAAGAATATGAGTGGCTTAAAAAATGAGCAGCATTGCAGAAGTCATCATGATTTTGTCAATGTTCACTTGACTTGCAGAGACATCAACTTTAATGATTCTCCCCATCAAGATACAGGATATCTGTTTAAATCCATGACATGCAGTGTTATCAGCTGCTACACCCACTTCATTGATCATCATAGAGCAGAACAAGGATCTCCTCAGGGATTATAAAGAAAAGTCAGGGTCAAGTACATGGGTACTCGTTTACAAAGTATCTATGCAGTATGAGGGTTTAATCAAACAAGAATTTACAGAGAAAGCTTACCAAAGGCGTATCTTGTCCCAAGAGGTTGCCCTCATGCGCATCTCTGTCCTCTCTAGCTTCAGACAAGACATCCACCGAAGGAGAACTTTCTGCAACTAGAGAGTGGGAATGTCTAGGTTCTGCATTAAAGTGGGAATTTTCTGCTTGAGGGGTGGAAGGCGTGCTGACAGATTTCACTCCACTCATCTTGTCGCTATTGCTTGTTACATTTCCTGAGCTGCTATCTCGTTTCTAATTGAAGAGTAGTGAAAAGTTTAAAAGACATTTAATTAGCAACTATAGATAAATCATAATAGCATATGTGCTATGCAATAAGCAGCTATTTTTAAAGTGATGTGAATTCACAGATGCTAAGAGAGTCTCACAATATAAAAAAAAAATAGAGCAAAATCAAAGAAAAAGGAAAGCCATAGATAGAGATTAAGTAAAAAACTTATCATTATCATCATTTTTTCTCCACATGCACTCAGTAAGAAATTTGTAAAATTTCTATTGAATCAATTCCAAATCACTGCCTTCAAAACTGACAAAGAATGCCAACATGTATAGACCAAAAATTGATTGTCAAATTAATTTCAATCCCTGTCAAGTTTCGACAGCATAAAGAAAGATATATATAGATATTATATATCTTCTCATTCTTCTCAACTTTAAATAACTTACTTCAGCATTTCAATACTATTATTACACATAATGCATGATATTTCCATTTATTTTTGTAAAAGGAGAAATTGTAGCCCAGTTCACAAAGTACTTGAAAATGTCTCTCTGCATTCTAACTATATCCACAATCAATGCCTAAGACATTTCAAACTACCTAAATGAAAATGCCTGAAATATTTACCTGTATATTTATAAAGGAACACTGTAAGTGGACAAATATATGTATCATTTTGCCTTGAGGAAGTTTGGATCTAAAAGATTGAACTCTTAAAAGGCTCTGGATCTTATATCTGATATTCTACACTTTTCATTTGTGGACTTGGACATTGACTAAGGCCAATCATATGAAACTAATAGTCGAATGACCAAAATCTATTTGAACTAGAATAACCAGTTATGTAACCATGACAAATTTAAATCCAAAATGAACTAATCCAAAAGGTCAGCTTTGTAGAAAGGCATGGGCTTCTATACTCACGTTTCAGCAATAGAAATAACGTTGTATGCAACACTGTTGAAACACTGTACTTGTGCACATTAAGCTGAGAGAAGCATCAAACATTAGAAGTATAATAAAAAGAAACTAACCACTCTGACTGTCTGCTACAACTTAGTAAGTTCCGAGCATCTTAGTTAATCGTGAACTATCATCTATTGAAATTTTTTCTCCATGAATCTTCACCTATTATTTAGTTTCTTGATTGACTCAACCATAGGGTAAGTTGTCAAAGTAAATATAGCAGACTATTTCAAAATAGAGTGCCCACTCTAGGCGAGTGAAGTTTTCACATTCCTTGTACTCTCACAGGTGACTCTTGTGAGGAGCTAGCATGCTACAATAGTTGGCACAACATAGAATTAATAGTCTCCCTAGATATAAAATGAGACAGTATTATCAGAGGTTGAATACTCTGAATTTATCGGTCACCCTTCACCATGTTTCAACATGAAGGAAAGTTCACACTGAAAGAGAGCTTTTTTTACTGATACTAAACATATTATAGAAATCTATACTTATACAGAAGAGTGCATCTATCTAAGGAAAGTAATACAAATCAAATAAACTATAATGAATGTGCAATCAATCACATTTGCCTAATGTTCCTCCATAAGTTGAGCACCCAAAGGACTAGAGGTGCTATCATAAAATGAGAAAAAGGATTTTTTTTTTTTTCCTTATAGGTATAAAAAGCTCCTAGTGCACAAAAAGGAAACTACTAAATCTAATCCCATAACTTGCATGATTCTAATCAATAATTTATGGGATATTCTTATGTTAGAAGATTACAATATCTTTTCTAAAATACACAGTTTTCCCCCACTCCCCCTTAAGCTGGTGAATAGGCATTTTCCATTACCAGCTTATAGATAGAATAGTGTGGAAAACTAAATTATTCAATCCTTTGATAAGAACATCAGCCATTTGATCGTTAGTAGACATATAAGGTGTACAAATTAATCCATTCTCCAACTTTTCCTCAATAAAGTGTTTGTCAATCTCAATTTGTTTTGTTTAATCGTGTTGAACCAAATTGTGAGCTATACTAATTGCAGACTTGTTATCGCAATATAGTCTTAGAGGACTATCCCACTTAATATTCAAATCTTCAAGAATAATCTTTAACTAGAGTAATCCACACATATAACTAGAGCCATTGCCCAAAATTTGGCCTCTACACTTGACCAAGCCACATCTTATTTTTCCCTCCTCCAAGTCATAAGATTCCCACCAAGAAAGGTACAGTATTCGAATATTACTCTTCCATGCAAAATCAGCATTAGTCTATGCCAAGTACCAACCCTCCATGTCTTTTGAACAAAATACCCTTATTTAGTGTTCCCTTGAAATATTGAAGTACTCTATTATCTACTTGTACTAATCACACCTACCATATATGCTATATCTAGTCATCTATGAGACACATAAACGAGTCTTCCTATTAGACATTGATACAACTCTCTATCTACCGTAGGCATTCTCCTTTGCCTTTTCCAAGTTTAAGATCTGGATCAATAGGAGTGCTTGCATGAAGTCTTGTTTCCTTGAGAAGGTCTATAATATACTTCTATTGTGAGATAAAAATTCCCTACTTAGAATGCGCAACTTCAATCCTTAGAAAATATTTCATCCTTCCCAAATGCCTCAATTTCAAACTCTTGAGCCAAGCATTGGCTCAAAAAATGATTTCCATTGTCATGATTCCCCACTAGAATTATGTCAACAACATACACAAGAAGTATTATTACTCCCTTTGAAGGAGAATGTTTAACAAATAATGTGTGATCTCCTTGACTTTGTTGATATCCCATGGTTAACCTAACTCATAAATCTTCCAAACCATGCTTGAGGTGATTAATTAAGACCATATAATGCTTTTTTTTTTTTCAACTTAAGTATAAGTGGCCAAATTTTTCTCATAAGTTGGTGGTACCCCCATGTAAATCTCTTCAACCAATTCTCCATGCAAAAATGCATTCTTGACATCAAACTGTTGCAATTCCCAATCATAATTAGTTGCTAATGCTAATAATACTCTAACTATGCTCATTTTCGCTACAGGAGTAAAGGTCACTAGATAATCAATTCCACAAATTTGAGTATAGCCCTCTGTGACCAACATTGCTTTGTGTCTCTCAATTGATTTATTGGCTTATACTTCCCCATATACACCTACTTACACCCCACTAGTTTTTTTTTTTTTCTTTCTTGAAGGTAACCATAATAATTCTCAAGTTTTTTTTTTTCCAATGCTTCCATTTCCATATTTGTAGCTTGTTTGCATTTTTCATTAGATAAAGCCTTAGATAAGGTAGAAGGGATGATGATGGTATTTAGACTTACAAGGAAGGCTTTGTGAGATGGCAATAAATTTCCAAATGAAAGAAAATCTGTAAGAGGGTAGAGTGGTCATTTTTGGTATTCTTTGGTTCCTTTTCAAAGGACAATAGGAAGATCCTAGTCATCATTATCCACTAGACCATCGGTTTCATTTTGTAGTGAAGGGGTAGAAATCGGTACCTCTTTTGAAGATTTTGAGCTAAACTCTTAAACTTGTGTAGATTCGGAAAAAATTGTCTTCTTTCTTTCAAACACCTTGCCAAATCTCCCATTCCAAAAGCAGCAGATTCAGGTTTCCCAAAATCAAGTTTTTCTTATAGTTCACTAAGTGTGTCAAGAGAAGATTCAAGTGGTGTAGTAGTGCCGGACAAAGGCGGTGGTGTAGCATTTGACACAAGTGGTATAGCGTTTGACATAGGAATCAAATCCAATAATTAACTTTCCTTACCTTCCCCAATTATCTTCTCCTCCTAAAGATAAGGATTAGGAAAATATTGTTCATGGAATGTGACATCAACTAAGACATAAAATTTCTTTGACGGAGGGTGATAACACCTATAACCCATTTACTTTCTAAAATTAAATAAATAGGAAATAAAAAAAGTTATACTAAGGAAATAACTATTACCAAGAATAAGTTAGGAATTTCTATTTCAATTTTTACTCTGTAATTTTTATAGCAAGAAATACTCATTGCATTGTTTACTCCATCTCATCAATTGCGGTATTAAATTAAAAATATAAATAAAATTATCAGTTTACCCCTATAATTGATTTAACTTTTCTTTTATATAAACATGTAGTGATTCACATAAAATTCAGAAGAAACTTTCTTAGCCATTTTGGAGAGAAAAAACAAAAAACAACTTTTATCAAAAGAGGAAATAAAATAATGTAGGCAGAAGTGAAAGGGTTTTTGCTTTTAGTGGATAGTTTTGTCAATTTAATATTTCAATGAGGATATAATAATCATAATATTTAAATTTTTTATTTTCCTTGTAGAGGAAATAAAAAATTTCATATTTTCTTAAATAATATTGCAGAAAAAATCTGTATTTTTGGGAAATAGAATATTGAGTAATAAAACTGTGGAAATTAGGAGGATTTGGTGGTGATTTTTTCTTTGTAGTTATACCTGTGTATTAGCTGTAGATGGGCAGTTTTGGTGTGGATTTTTATTCCTAAAATTAAGGATATGGTTATGTATAGTTTCCCAATATAAGAAGAAACCTGTTGTATACATTCTTCTTTGATCAATGGAATAAGTATTCCCCTTACTCATTATATTCAAGTTGGTATCAGAGCGACTTATTCTTGATTTCTTGCATGTTTCATTTTTTTTCCTCTTTATGACCCTTTTCATCGTCCCCTATCCCTTCATCATGTCTGAAATTTCATTAGACTCTTCATCAGAAAACAGAATCAAATCCTTGAAAACTAGGGTTGATTCTCACTCAATTTAGATTACTATCATTTGGTTGAATGGAGATAATTTTCTTTGATAGTCACAAGCAATCCAAATGTATATCAAAGGTCATGGCAATGATGTGGTTATAATATGTTATAGTTTCTAGATTGTAATTATATTTTTTAGATTGCAATTAATATAATGTCAAGTAGAAATTAATAAAAAATTTTGTATCTCTATATATATTGTCCTTGTATTATTAATGAAGAAAAATACAGTTACTTATCAAAATTACATAATATCAGAGTGATCTAACCATAGGAATTTTTTTTTGAAAAAAAAAAAAATTAGGGTTTAGGCCTAGTTGCCTAGTGAGCATCGTTTGTATCCCACACACGCCCCGGAGAGTGTTTGTGTTTCTTTTTTTTCTCACCTCCCCTCCAGGAGGAAAGATTGCCAGTCAACGAACTTCTCTGACCAACGGATTGACGCGTAAGGCTCACACAACACATAAACCATCCACCACTCGTCCTTGTTTTCTACACATGGAGGTGCATGTGACCTCCATTCGTCCACGTGTCCTTGCTAGGTCTTTGTGGTACGTTATTCTTCATTCCAATCTCGCCATTTCGGAAATCATCTTGGGACGCGTACTCCTTACTAAGGTTAGGGTTTTTGGTTTGGGTTTTATTGTTGCTGAGAAATTAATTTTTTCTTTTAGTTTGGTGTTTTTGAAAACTTGGTTTGTAGGATAAGCTGATTGAGGTGTTTTCTCTAGTTGGAGTTAGCATTTCTGCTTTGGTTTAATCTTCTAGTGTTGTTTAGTGCTATTGGTGTTTCTTGTGTGGATTGCTAGATGGCTGAGAATAAATCACATATCATAGATATGGTTCAAGTGACAACTAAACTAACAGAATATAAACTTAATGAAGACAACTTTATTGCTTGGAGCAAAATTGTGCGAATATATCTACAAAGCATTAAGAAAGATGATCATCTCACTAATAATCTACCATTAGATGATACTAGACAGGCATGGTTACGAGATGATACTTGTATATTTTTGCAGCTTAGAAACTCCATTGAGAATGAGTTCATTAATTTAGTTGATCACTGTGAGTATGTTAAGGAACTTATGGAATATTTGGAGTTCATGTATTCTAGGAAAGGGAATATTTCCCATATCTATGACGTGTGTAAAAGTTTTTACCGTGCTGAGCAACATGATCAGTCTCTTACTACATATCTGATGAATTTTAAGAAGATATATGAAGAATTAAATGTGTTAGCCCTGATGTAAGAGTTCAACAGACTCAAAGAGAGCAGATGGCAGTAATGAGTTTTATAGCCAGTCTTCATCTAGAGTATGAGTATGTCAAGTCTCGGATTCTCTCGAGTCTTGAAGTTTCCTCTCTTCAGGAAACTTTTAAACGAATCATTCGCACAAAAAATCATATAGCTATCACCTCATCTCACAATGTTAGTGCTCTGGTCGATCAAAGTACAGGCCAAAATTCCACCAATAGGAGAGAGGGAGATCATATTCGAAGTCAGGAATCAAGGGGAGTTGTTTGCTATTACTATCATGAGCCAAGGCATGCAAAACGTACTTATAAGAAATTGCAAAATCGTGGCTAGAAGAAGCAGTCTGTACTCATTGCCTCCACTGACTCCACATTAACTTTGTCTTCTAAAAAGACCAACAATTTCTGCTAATGAATATGCCAAATTCTCTCAGTATCAAAAGGCATTGAAGACCTCATCTCGTCATACATTTGCCATTGCTGAATCAGGTAAATCAACTCAATATCTTCTTTCTTCATCGTCTAAGTGGGCCATTAATTCTAGTGCCACAGATCACATGATAAGTAACCTTGATCTCTTCTTCACTTACCAACCATATACCTCTCCTACAAATGTCACTCTAGCAAATGGCTCTAAGTCATTTGTCTATGGATCTGGTACTATTAATCCAACTCCTTTGATTTCCTTATCGTCTGTGTTAAGTTTACCATAGTTTTCCTTTAACTTACTATCAGTAAGTCAACTTACTCGTGCATTGAATTGTTATATCTCATTTTATCCTGATCATTATCTGTTTCAGGATCTTATGACGAAAAAGATTATTGGTAAAAGACATGAATCGAGCAGTCTCTATATATTGGATACACAAGTGCCGAGGTCTATTGCATGGTCAAATGTCTTAACACCTTTCCAAGCTCATTGCTGGCTTGGTCACCCTTCTCTATCTGTGTTAAAAACCATTTATCCACAATTTAATAATGTTTTTACCTTAGATTGTGAATCGTCATTTTGCTAAACACCACCATTTGTCTAGTTTACCTAGAGTCAATAAAAGGGCTAGTTTATCTTTTGAGTTAGTTTATTCTGATATATAGGGTCCATGTCCAGTTGTATCTAAGGCTGGTTTTCGGTATTTTGTTACCTTTATGGATGATTATTCTTGTATAACTTGGCTTTACCTTATGAAAAATCATTCAAAGATGTTTTCACATTTTTCTATCTTTTGTGCTGAAATAAAAACACAATTCAAGTCTCCAGGTACCTTACCACTGCCCCCACCATCACAACCTCCAATTTAGTATGTATACTCTCAATAAGAAGTTCCTCTAGCTTCATGTCCTATATCAGTCTCTTCTTCCTCAATGGATCCAGCTACAAGTGATCTTGATCTTCCTATAGCACTCTGTAAAGGTAATCGTCAATGTACCTATCCAATTTCTTCTTGTGTATCTTTTGATTCCTTATCATCACCTTCCTCATTTATTGCATCCCTCAACACCATGACCATTCCAAAGCCTCTTCATGTTGCACTTTCACTTCCTGGTTGGCGAGATGCTATGATTGATGAGATGAATGCCTTAGATACAAATCACACTTAGGATCTAGTGGACTTATGGAAAGAAGGCAATTGATTGTAAATGGGTATATGCAATCAAGGTTAATCCTGATGGAATAGTAGCTCGGCTAAAAGCCCATCTTGTAACAAAGGAATATACTCAAACCTATGGTATAGGTTATTTAGACCCATTTTCTCTTGTGGCTAAGTTAACTGTTATTCTTAGCCTTTATATCAGCTGGATATAAAAAATGCCTTTTTACATGGCGATTTGCAAAAGGAAGTTTATATAGAGCAACCACCAGGATTTGTTACTCAGGGGGAGTCAAGTAAAATTTGTCGCCTGCATAAGTCATTATATGGACTAAAACAAAGTCCTCAAGCTTGGTTTAGGAAATTCAGTTAAGCAGTTGAGAGTTTTGGTCTAAGAAAGAGCAAATCAGATCACTTTGTATTCTCTAAATATTCTAACACCAGTATAATTATCCTCATTGTATATGTTGATGATATTATCATTATAGGAAATGATAACGTTGGTATTAACTCTCTCAAATCATTCCTTTACACTCAATTTCATACTAAAATATTTCTTAGGAGTTAAGTTGACAAGAAGTAAGAAAGGCATTTTCCTATCTCAGAGGAAATATGTACTTGACTTATTAACCGAGACAGGTAAATTGGGAGCTAAGCCATGCAATACACCTATGACTCCTAATATGCAGCTTACAAAAGAAGGGGAATCATTCAAGGATCCAGAGAGGTACAAACGTCTAATTGGGAAGTTAAACCATCTCACAATAACTCGTCTTGATATTGCATATCCAGTTAGTATTGTAAGTCAATTCATGTCTTCTCCTATAGTGGATCATTGGATAGCTTTAGATCAGATTTTGTATTATCTAAGGGGTGCTCATGGACGTGGTTTAGCATATGAAATCCATAAACATAATCATATTGAGTGTTTTTCGAATACTGATTGGGCAGGATCTAAAATAGATAGAAGATCCATCACTGGATATTGTGTGTTTGTTGAAGGAAATCTAGTCACTTGGAAAAGCAAGAAATAACACACAGTATCCCGCTCAAGTGTAGAGGTAGAATATAAAGCTATAGCCCAATCAACATGTGAAATAATGTGGATTCATTAGCTCTTGATTGAAGTTAGATTTAAAGTACCTATACCTACCCAATTATGATGTGATAATCAAGCAGCTCTTCACATTGCATCTAACCCTGTGTTTCATGAGCAAACCAAATATATTGAAATTGATTGTCATTTCATCCGTGAGAAGATACAACAAAATTTGATTTCTACAGGATATGTCAAAACTGGAGAGCAATTAGCAAATATCTTTATTAAAGCTTTGAATAGTGTTAGAATTGATGATATATATAACAAGTTGGGCATGATCAATATCTATGCTCTAACTTGAGGGGGAGTGTTATAATATGTTATAATTTCTAGATTGTAATTATAATTTATAGTTTCTAAATTGTAATTAATATAATGTTAGGTAAAAGTTAGTAGAAAATTTTGTATCTATATATATATTGTCCTTGTATTATCAGTGAAGAGAAATACAATTACTTATCAAAGTTACAAGATGTACTCTGATTTGGGAAATCAGTCTCGAATTTTCGAGTTGACTCTCAAGATCGGAGACCTACATCAAGGGGATGACATTGTCACAAAATATTTCAATTTGCTTAAGCGAATATGGTAGGATTTGGATTTCTTCAACACCTAGGATTTAGCCAAGCAGCCGAGAAATTTGGGATGCAGAAAAGCAAATCTGATCATTCTGTTTTCTACAGACAATCTATGGCTAGTATCATTCTGTTAGTAGTATATGTGGATGATATTCTTATCACTAGCAATGATACTATAGGTATTTCGACTCTCAAATCCTATCTTCAAAGTCAATTTCAAACAAAGGATTTAAGAATGTTGAAATATTTCTTAGGTGTTGAGGTAATGAGTAAAAAAGAAATTTTTCTATCACAATTAAAATATGTACTTGACTTCTTATCTGAAACAGAAAACTTAGGTGCTAAACCATGTAGTACACCGATGGTTCCTAATTAGCAACTGACAAAGGAGGAAGCGTTGTTTGAGGATCCTGAAAGATACAAACGGATGGTTGGAAAATTGAACTATCTTACAGTAACTCGACCAGATATTGCATATTCGGTCAGTGTTGTGAGTCGATACATGTCATCTCCAATAGTTAATCATTAAGCTGCTGTAAAGCAGATCTTGTGTTATTTAAAGGGAACACCTGGACATAGTATCTTGTATAAGAATCATGGTCACACTAGTATTGACTGTTTCACAAATGTTAATTAGGCAGGATGTAAGGAGGACAGAAGATCCACTTCAGGGTATTGTGTTTTCGTTGGTGGAAATTTGGTTTCATGGAAAAGTAATAAGCAGAATGTTGTATCTCGATCTAGTGCAGAATCAGAATATAGAGCTATGGTATAATTAGTGTGTGAAGTAATGTGGATATATTAGCTCCTAAATGAAGTCGGGATGAACATCTCACTTCCTACGAAACTATGGTGTGATAACCAGGCCACTCTTCATATTATCTCGAATCCCGTGTTCCATGAGCGAACTAAGCATATCGAGATTGATTGTCATTTTGTTCGGAAGAAAATTCAGCAAGGGTTAATTTCTACAGGGTTTATGAAGACTGGACAACAATTAAAAGATCTTCTTACAAAGGCTCTAAACAGGGCTCGGGTTGACTATCTGTGTAACAAGCTGGGCATGATTAATATCTATACTCTAGCTTGAGAGGAAGTGTTATAAACTATAAATTATATTAGTGTTAAATTAGGATACCGTTATATATTAGTCTTAAAATAAAACTTAATATATTTAGTTTCCTTTTTTAGTTTATTAGAACTTATATATATATATATATATATATGTAACCTATAGATCAATAAACCATACATAATTTTCCCTCTTTTCCTTACAATTACAATACCAAATGCCAAAATCTTGCTAATCTTGCTCAAGCTCCAATTTAAAGCACAAATTGAGCCCAAGTTTTGACTTAGTCATGCTTGAACTCAATAGTGTATCATTTCTATTCAACTCATTTATATTCCTATGATGATAAGATATGAAGATTGGTGCAAGCGTCTTTTTTTTTTTTTTTGGTGGATAAAATGTTAGCTTGTATATTTCATTAAAAGTTAAAATGGCAAAAGGTTACAGTACAAGACAAAACTCCTAAGCAATGTTGTCAAACTCGCGAGTTAACTCGTACGATTCAACGATTTTACGAGTTTGGATACATATTTCTAGTTAACTCGCATACAAAATCAGGGAAAAGTAAAATCGTAATAGAATTGCAATTTTGAACAGTAAAATTTTGAACGTTTCCACCGATTCCACAATATTGCACAACTAAGTAAAATTTCAGCTATCTAAATCCGGATAAACAAATATGTAATAATAGCTATTCATGGGCCCAAGCCTAAACTTTTAATAAACAAATATGGGCTTAATTGCTAAAAGCCAGGAGCCCTTGAGACCCCCATCGGGGTGGATTCTCCGGACCTCCGTGCTTTCCTGTCGTAGGAGAGTATGAGCCATACCCCAACATGTCTGTCGATCATCACTCCTCTCTTGTCAATGTGTTGCGTTGCATTAAAGTCTTTGTGTTTGTGTTCGTCGATTGTTAGTCTTCTTGTTCCAATTTGAGATCATGTTCGTGTTAAAGTACTCATGTTTGATTGCTACAACTTTCCTTATTTTAATTACTATTTTTATAATAATAAATAAAATAAATGGTGGATAACTTTAACTTTATATGAATTTTTTAGATTTTTAATTTTATAGGAAAGGCATAAATGTATTTATATTTCTATCTTTTCAATATCTCATAGTTAAGTAAATATGAAATATTATTAAGTATATTTTGAATTAATAATCACAAATAGTGTAAAAATTTACTTAGTAATATATAATTTTGAAGGTTTTTCTTGTTATAGTATCTTTTTTATTATTTACTTTTGGTTAGTAATTATTTATCTTTTTTAATATTACTCATTTCTAATAGTATATCTTCGTTATCAACTTTTATTTATTAATAATTTCTTAAAGTCACAATTGATTTTTAAATTTTATCTATTATCTTTTAGCTTTTGTATATATAACTAGATGAAACTTACTTTATACATGATTTATTATTTTATAAATAAAATATTTATATTATACAACTTATGCTCGATTATCTATATTATGACTTTTATTGCAAATTTGCAATTTATGGCTAAAATAAATGCCAAATTTCCTTATTTCTATTATTCATTATATTTTTTAATGACTTGTGAATAAATTTATAATATTTGGAAGTTATTTTACATAGGTTGTAAAAACTTACGTTTCTACATTCCGATTCTACAGACCCCTTAGCGATTCTACGTAAAATCGCGATTTTAACAACCTTGCTCCCAAGAATACCTAAAAGCTTAATAATAGCACCCACAAAACAGAAAAGGTACTAAGATCATGGACTCGGCTAGTGAACACAAAGGGAGTAAGTACTAGTATCTAGACAAAAACGAACTGTACGAGTAATATCCACAACAGATCGAGAACTCAAATCTAGTCTCTTCTCATTTCTTTCTTTCCATAAATAATAAATAACATAACCAGTAACTAGTGTTGTCAAACCCGACCCGGGTGATTGACCTAGACATGTGAGGGGGTTAAGGATTAAGGAGAGAACCAGGTTTGACTGGAAGTTGAACCGGGCTTGAAGAAAGTCGGCCCACAGGGGTCAACCTGGATTTGACAACACTGCCAGTAACTAGTTTCCAAGGACCTAGAAGCCTAGGAACTAGACAATTGAACAAGTCCAAGATTGGTGCAAGCTTCTTGGAAGCACAATATGGAAGTAATAGAAATCAAAGGGATCATAATATATGTACAATCATGACTAACAGTAGACATACCCGTGGCTTCAACCAGTTTAGCAATCCGTGCTTCTTGCTCTTCTTTTCCTCTATGAATGTATCATCCCCTGTTTCAGTATTGCCCTCTGCAGGTGCATACAAGTCTATATTTGCTTCATCCAACATCAAGTCCCGCCTTTTGTGGGGTAGATATGCAAGCTGTCCAGCAAATGGAACAGCATATATGATGTAAGCCAAAACCATAGACTTAATAATTTTTAAAAAGTTGAACTTGTGATGCAAAATAATGAGACAATTAAAAAAGCTTCCACGGTAAAAACAAATAGGAACAAGCTTTCACAAGACTAAGACATACCTCTTCTTCCCCGAAGGAATGTCTTCTCCTCAGACTAGGGTGTTGAGGATATTTTGATGATTGTGAATCTTTAGTAGAGACCAATATTAATTTAGTCAGCCTCTGAATTCTTCCCACTAAAGCAGCTTTGGCTTCCTCTTCCTGCTCCAGTCTGGATTGCAGCTTATGGCCATCCTCTAGCTATATATGTCAAATCAGGTAAGAGAAAGGAAACAAGTCAAGATATGATAAGCACTATGCTTTCTCTGATCACTCAGGCTTCAATTTAAACATGATTTCATGACCGATTTCAGAAATAGTGTTTTTTCTTTTTCTTTTTTTTTAATTTAAAAAATGATATATAGCAACTGATGCAAGAGTCAAAAAAGAGAGAAGAAGTCAGTTTAATGATCAGAATAGAATAATATGGGGTCATCTAAGCTTTCAGTGCGAAGTTTCTTTTCAGTATAGTATCATTGCATGATTTTTAGTATAAACTTACCCCTAAAAGTCTGGGACATTACCCATCCACATTATCACCATTCAAAAAAATCAAAATTTAAATTTACAAGAGCAATTATAGTCCTTGTCCACTGATCAAGTCATGGCTCAGTTATAGAAGAATTAATTTCAGATGTGCAAAAAGTTGATTCTGGATGGACATATGAGAACAATTCACTAATAAGAACTGGAGAATATGCTCATCACATCAAACAAACTTATATTAGAATCTCTCGTAACCAACATCAATATTTCCTCATCATGCGTAAGTGCATTGTATTATGTTGCAAGTATAAGAACAAAAAAGATTAGGTTAGGTGATGGCTTAATAGATAAGTAAAACTTTTTTACTGCTTTCAGAGTCAACAGATACTACTTTTAAGCAATGATCTTCATCAAATTGGCAGTCTTCTTCCTTTTTCTACTGTTACATGTCCTCAAATTATTGAACTGCTAATATCCCTCATTATATTCTCCATCAATATAATCAATAGAGAGATAATATGAAAATGTTTATTGACAGCTGAGGAAGCAAAACATGTAGAAGGCAACAAAACAACACATCATATGATTACTGATTAGGATACCTTTCGTTTTAAGAGCACAAGTTGATCTTCCCCAGAATCTTTCACTTGAGGGATTGTGACAATACCCCTCTTCAGTTGCTCTAACTCTTCTTTCAGGCAACGTATCTCATTTTGATACTTCTTAATGAGCGACTTCTCATCAATAATCTGCTCACAAGTTCAATTAAGAATTAGTACACAAAAAGAAGACATCATTAATCAACATCTACAGACCTTGTTTTGTGCTGCTTGAATTTCAATATGTTTTGCACGGTGGGCAAATTTCAGTGTATTGTGTGTCTCTTCTGAATTGCTTGATGAAGGAGTAACAGTACAAATAAGCTGTAAATTACAAAAAGTTAAATTATTATATGCTAGGCATGTATATATCTGGGGAAATGTAAGAGAAGCTTACAGAAACTCGTCCATGACCACTTAGTGAAGACTGAAGAATTCTTGTCAATTTAGAGTCTCTGTATGGTATATGAGTTGCCCTCCCATCAGTTAGTTTTGATATAACCTGAAAAAACCACAATGCATTTTATTAACTATAGCATCTAATAAAAGAGATAAGTGCAACATTGGAAGAATTGAGTGTGTTCAAGAGCAAGGACAGGAGCTTAAGAATTCTTCTTTTCAAGTAATTTCAGAATTTCATTAATAGAGGTACACAAAATAGGAGTAGCCCCTATATATTTGCTTAGAGTAGACTACAAGGAGGAGATGTCAAGGGCCTACCATATTATGCACCAAATAGACAAAATGATGTACCTAGAATCCTTCAATAGATTCCAAGAATGCTACTTTGAAAGATTGAATAATTTTATATTTTGGGATTTTAATAACAAAAAGGAATGATTTTCATGAGTTTTCAAGTGTATATGGATTGGAAGAATATGAACAATTATCAGATTAGATTCAATAATTAAATTGGATGACTTTCTTGAAATTCCACAATCAATATGACTCATAGTTTATGAAAATCAAGAAAAGTCTGATAGAGAAACAGGTGCAGTAAAACAAGAGAGAGAGAGAGAGGACAAGTAGAGATGAGAGGAAGAGAAGGGATCACACGGAGCTTAGAGCTCCAACAAGACTATAGAGACTTCTATTTCAGTAAAAATATCAGCATGTCACCTTTTTCTTTTTACAGTGCATACATGTAGCAGCATATTCTCATGATTTCCTAGGTTATAGTGTAGTAGTGTGGGTATATATGTGTTGAACTGTGAAGAAATAAAAGTTGGGGGACTGCCAACTTAGGCCCTGTCGACTTCCTCCTCACTCGAATGGACTTGTCCCCAAGGCCAAATTGAGGAAATCGAGTTCTGATTGTGTCACCATCTACCCAAGTAGACTCTTCCTGTGATTTCCCTTCCAACTACACAAGTACTTGTGGCACTTCCACTCCTCTCTTCCAAAGTCTCTTAGCTAAAACCTGTTCTGGTTGCATAACTGGTTCTTCCCCAACCTCCATGCCTTTTGTAACTCTGACTCAACTAGTTGGTCCCCAACAAACTTCTTCAATAGAGAAACATGAAATAAGGGATGCATGAGACATCCTGGTGGAAGCTTAAACTAATATAAAGCAATTCCAACTCGCTCCTGAACCTGGAATGGACCATAGAAGCACGCTGCCAGCTTTGAATTCATGTGCTTTGCAACACTAATCTGGCAGCTCAGTCTACAAGGGACGCATGTATTTGGAGTCTTCTTCAACACTTTGTTCCACAATCATGCAAACCGTCCATGATCAATGCCATGAAGGTCACCAGCACACCCTATATCGCATAAGCCGAGATTTCTTTTGAAAAGGCATGAAGAAGCAAGTTAGAGACCTAGTCCAGACTTGTCCCACCTGCCAGCAGCACAAGAGTGAGCATCTGCAACCATCAAGCCTTCTACAACCCCTGCCAATCCCACAACAAATTTGGGCCGACATTTCCATGGACTTCATAGATTCATTACCCCCATCCCATGGCAAGATGGTCCTCCTCGTAGTGGTCGATCGGTTCTCCAAATACGGTCACTTCATTCCAATGAGCCATCCATACAATGCAGCATCGATAGCTAAGATCTTCTTCGACCGAATCTTTTGCCTCCACGGACTATCAGAAACCATAGTAAGCGATCAAGACGTCACCTTCACCAACTTATTTTGGAGGGAACTCTTCAAGCTTAGTGGGACGAAACTAGCCTTTTCATCAGCCTACCATCCACAAACGGATGGACAAACGAAGGTCGTCAACCGCACTATCGAAATGTGTTTGCATTGTTTTGCAGGTGACAAGCCATGCACGTGGGCAAATTGGATTCCATGGGCTGAGTATTGTTATAACACCAGATACCATTCTACGCTCAAGGCAACGCCCTTTCAAGTAGTATACGGTCGAGCACCTCCGCGCCTACTGTCCTACTCAGCAGGACTAACCAAGCTGGAAGTAGTGGATCAAGCTCTGCTCAATCGCGACGAGGCACTCTCCGAACTCTGTGCTCACCTCCTCCACGCGCAACAACTCATGAAACATCAATATGATTCAAAGCATAGGGAGATTTCCTTCCAACCAAGCGATCCAGTTCTCCTTCGCCTCCGACCCCATCGGCAGCACTCACTTGCAGCTACCAAGCTTCATAAACTCTCACAAAATTTTATGGACCTTTCCCCATCATTTCCAAGATCGGCTCGGTTGCCTACAAACTCTAGCTACCGGCCACTACAAAGATTCATTCGATCTTCCGCGTCTCCTACCTCAAACGTTTCCTTGGAGAACCTCCGGAGCAACCTAAGCTACCGCTCACCAACGAGGGACACACCATTCCAAACCCACAAGCCATCCTTCAGTCTCGTCCCAAAGGTCCCAACTCCGACATCCTCATCCATTGGGAGGGTTACTCTCCAGCAAAGGCCTTGTGGGAAGACGCTAACATGATCCAAGCCCGTTACCCACACTTCGCACCTGAGGTCAAGCACCATCTTGAGGGGGGGAGCCATGTTAGCGGTCAACCTTCAACAACCCCATTGAAGGTTTATGTCCGCAAACACAGAAGACCCTCTCCTAGCGACTAGTCCACGCTGGAAGGGGACAAGCACGAAGGATGGGTACAGTTGTCGGAAGGATTAAGCCGTAAGGGTAGACCGGAATAGATAAGGATTAAGGTAGTTATCTCATCATGCCAATAGGGAAGGTTGTTAGAAGTGGCGTGATGCAAGAGGTAGTGGGAGGAGGGAAAATAGGGGACAGTTAAGGGTAGGAAACCGCCCTCCCACGCCTGGAAATTGTAATTTAAATTGTGTATCCAAAAAACGGAATGAATCAGATTTTGAATTCAATCCAAACCCATGTGTTAGAGATCGGAAGGTTCTCTTAAAACGAGCCCTTGCCACCGCGCAACCATAGGGAAGCAAGGAAGAGATTCCCGCGCCAAGGGAATTAAACCTAACCTAAACAATCAACTCATCGTAACTAGGTCCTCTACAAGATCCGCTAACACCTACCCCATAGGCCACTATATTCAGCATTTGTTTGCAAATTTCACCATTCTATTTTGGGCCTGCTGCATATTGTATTGCAGCCGCTTCAACAACTCATTGTGCACCATTAACCCATCTCCTACTGCATCAACTAGCATTTCTCCAAGTGTGTATCAGGGTAGAACTCGTGGTGAGCAGCCATATACCACTTCAAATGGAGTTGTGGACTTGACCCATGAAATGTTGTGTTGTACCAATAATTAGATCAATTGCTATGACACATGATCAATCCAACTAATGGATCGCCACAAGCAAGGAGAATACTTTGATTGATGAGATCAAAAGGAAAACACTATCAACAATTGAAGGAAAAGTTTCACAAAGGAATCCACAAAGTGAATCATAAAAGATATATTCATCAAAAACTTGTCTAATTCCTAGAGTTACATTGATATTTATACTTAGCTAAAAACTAAATAAAGAAATAGAATAGAAATGGAAATAGAATAAAATTATCCTAAAATCCCAGGATTTGAATCTCCAAAGAGCTAGCAATTGGTTGTAATCTGCTGTGGTTAGATTCCTTCAAAAGCTTCAAGCGCTCATTTAGAAGCTTTGTCTTGAAATGCCTTCTGAAATCTTAGAGCTCTATCAAAGTAGCATCAAAACCTCTTTAAAAACCAGAAATAGAACTGGAATTAGAATTGTAAGAATTCTTTTGGATAAATTACTTTAACTTCTGAATTGAGTCCTAGATATAGGGCTTCTGCAATTAAGAGCCTGGTCTGTATCATGATTCTTCATACAATTATGAACTTGTCTCCCTGATTAAGCCTTTATTCTTTCTTGAATCCACATATTTACATCTTGGGCTCTAATTCCCATCACAAAAGGGTCTGTGGTTCAAAACTCTCAATCAATGTAGATGAATAAATGAAATCTATCTATTCTGGCAAGTGATACTAAAATTTTCCTGAGGATTCATTCCACTTACTTAGTCAAAGATGCCTAGCCTCCTATCATTCCTTTCCCTAAAAACATAGTAATCATTGCAGCAATGCTAATGTTCCATTTAGGCCTCATTATAGAATGTGGGCCATCTTAAAAGCTGGACAATTCTTTTTATTTTTTATTTTTATTGGGGGTGTGTTGTAAGGGAAAGCTGGACTAATTGTTATTAGATGATGCACATTTGTGGGCCATTGAAGCTCTACCGAATGTCTTGCCCAAAGGTTATTGCAACTTCACAAAGATACTAGTCAGGAGGATAATTATTTCTTTTGTCAATACTCTAGGATCATTCCCAAGGGAAGGAGTCTCTTGCATGAAAGATTAGGCACCAGTAATTATTTAGTATAGTAGGTGGGTAGCTTACCAGATTAGCCTTTACAGATCCATTTTTTCTACAAAGAATATATTTTTCTTTTCACTAAGTAATTGTCACTTTCGGCCTTTATCTATATATACATAACTTCAATTACAGAAAAGAAGGGGAGGGGGAAAAAACTAAAAATAAAATAAAATCTAAGGTGGCCAAGAAACAAAACCAAATAACAACAATAGAGGAAATATCATGGAGGAAATGGCATGTAAAGGAAAGAGGGAATAGATGTCATTTTACTACATTACATCATATCTCATTTGTGCAGAAGGCTCCATTCCATACAAACTGAGCTATTCAATTAACATGACTAACATATGAATCCATTAAGCTAAGTTGGTAATATTAAAATGGAAACTATATACATATTTATTCAGATGATGATCCAATTTAATTGGACCTTAATCCTAAAGGAGTCTTTAAGTGTTGTCAACTAATGTGGAACCATACTAATAGATAATATAGAGCAATTTGCTCCACCTTCAATGTGAGATTTTTGATATCTTGTACTCATAAGCTTGTCGCTAACTCTGTAAGCACCACACACAGCAGCTCAATCAACTGCAAACCGACAATGAAATATTCCACATGGCATAAGCCTATCTGATCATTGTTGTAACCCATCTATGTGATCATATAGTGACAATAGGTGCAACATTTCCACGAATTCGTAAGCCATTGCTCGAGGTTTATAAGAGGCATTTGCCTAGTTAAGCTGTTAAGATCTATTACTGTTAACTAGTAGGGTGTGTTTTGTATTTTGTTTTGTTGTGTGATAAGGGGTGTTAATTAGTGGTGTAGTATATGTGCGTGCATATGTGCATTAGGGGTGTGTGGTTAGTATGGCTTTGTTGTAATTTTTCTATTATCCTTGTTGGGAAGGGTAGTTTAGCAATTATCCTTTTCTCTACAAAAACAAAGAGAAGGGTGTAGGAAGTTAGTTAAGAATTAGTTAGTTGACATTTGCTTCCTAGAAGTCAAAGTAAATCAGAGAAGAGTGATTAGAAGATTGACAACTTGGAGGAGAATTCTCTTTGATGAAGCATGATAAGCTAATGGTGATTAATCATGATCCTGTCTAGCTTCCTAATTATTGGGCTTTGTTCTTGTTTGTTAGACCAAGTAAAGAAGTCCCCCGTGTGTCTTAGGTCTTCCAATTCCATGTTAGCAATGCAATCTGGAATTCTACCATCACCTCCGTTACTTGCATTCTTCTACCCACCTTTTCCGATGGGGCCCTCATGGGATTGAAGTTGCCAAGTACCACCCAAGGACACCAACTCAACACTGGTGCTAAAGCCTCAACGTTTTGCCACAAGGATCTTCTTTCCCTATCGCTATTAGATCCATGGACAAATGTACTAACCAAGACCAAATTAGTTCTCAAGTTGGTTGCTGCACAATGTAAGAATTGTGCATGCTCTATCTCAACCCTAACATTTCAGTCCCTCGAGTTCCATGCTATCCATAAATGTTTTCTTGCAGCAGTGTTGATCCACACCTACCATCGAGGCCCCAACACATTCTTAATAGCGTCTTCATTCGAAGAATTGACCTTTGTTTTGAAGAGGCCTAAGAAGTTTATATTTTAAGTTTCACATATTATTCTAACTTCCACCATCTCGATGGGGTCATTAAACCCCCCGTATGTTCCACACTGCAATAGTCATGGGAATGGGAAGGTGGGAGCCTCATGGCTAAGTAAAAGTTCTCCTCTTATGCTATTTCTTCTTCCTTCGACTAGAGGAGCTAAAGCTTTTGCTACTCTTAGGATAACTTCCAGATGCTTGGTTCATTTAGATCAGCAACTTATTAAGTGGAGTATTCTTGAATTGCTCAATCTCATCCTCCCTATCACTCCCTAGACGGTCGTGCTAGGCATCCTCCTTGTGGGCAGGACACTCTGGAACAATGGTGGTAGTTGGAGTGATTGGATTCGGTTCTGGTGCTAGATTGGTTTGCAATCTAGGAGCATTTTCCTCTTCCGTTCCCTCAACCTCCATGACCCTTATAGTATCCACTTCTCCATACTCTGATACAACCTCATTTTCATTCACCTCCTCCACTTCAACCCCCATTTTATTCCCTCCAACCTCCTCATCTTTTTGTTTGAGAGGTGATTAGACCACCTCACTAGCCTCCCCTTTGTCTTCACAACGTGGGGTCCCAAATGGTTTGCCCATTCCTTCTCCCTCTTCATGCATTTTATTCTTCCCTTTCCCTATGCGGTTGGCCAGTATCCACTAGTCCCCTTTGGCCTTAGAGTTACTAGAAACAACTTGGGGATTCACTTTCCGATTTGGACCGCACATGTGTCTAAAGACTTTGCATTCTCCACACCTTGGAGGGAGCCATTGATATTCAACGTGGATCAAAGCAATAGCCCTATCTGCCCTCTCCACTTCCACCTAAGTGATGAGCTCCTCATGCACATCTATTTCCACCAAGACCCTAGCGTGATTTGCTCTTTCTAGATGATGTCAATGCATCAGCCATGAGGGGATTGCCAACGCCACTCACGATGTAGCTGATCCCCTTAGCAGATAGGAATTCGCAAGGGATGTAGCTAAATAGTGTCCATACTAGCACGTTCGTCAGTTAAGGCTTGTCAAGAGACATGCCCTTCCTCCATTTTTGCAAGATTAAGAATCTTTGTGCAAAATACCAAATCTTCTCAAGGATAGGCCTTAAGTCACTCCCTAGTGCGAACCTAAAGTAAGAAGCCATCCTTGCTTCCTAGGACATCTAGAATACCGAACTCCTTCCAGAGGTAGAAGGCTATAACTTGGACTAGCAAATACGGCATCTTATGGCCTAAGAAGTAGCCCACAAGCGTAGAGCCCCAGTATTCTGCAGCTAAATCTTCCACAGCTTTTGCTATCTTCACACAAGGAATGGTTCCTTTGTTAGCTGGAAGGATAAAGCAAAGGCTAAATTCCTAGGCGTTCGTTGTGCTCCTGGAGGTACAAGCGTTGACATATGACTTGGTGCTAGCTGAGTTACCGGTGGTTGTATTTGTTTGAAAGGGTGGTATTGTTGGCCGTTTTTAGCCCTCAATTTTCTCCAACAAACCATTGACTTCCTCCAAGGTAGTTTTTCCAAATGAGGATGCACCTAAGGAAGGGGACAGTGGCGTGTTGTCAACTATGGGAAAGTCTTCTAGCCTAAAGTTTCCTTATTGGTTATTACCCTGAGTTGACATATCCATGTAGGCACTTGGCTCCAAATTACTCCTTTTAGCTTTGTCCAATTGGTTGCTTCCTAGGTTGGCAAAAGTTGCTTTAACTTTTTCACCTTTTGAGTTGTCCTTGAAAACCAACTCTGGGGTCGTGCAAAGTAAGCTACTTTCTTGTTTGCCAAAAAAATCTAGAAGAAAATGATCCCCCAAGGTTGCTCGACGTGCACCACTAGCCTTCCTAGCCACGTCCGTATTTCTAATCAATCCACTCCTCATCGGAGACGACGTGGATAAGGGTTATCAAGGTGTAAAAAAAGTAAACAAAAGGAAAAGAATGATGTTGCAAGGAGAGTGTGTGGTTTACCTAAAAAAGTGGCCTTTTAGGGGAGTTAGGAGGGGAAAGTAGAGCAAGGAGAGAGCATTTTCTCTCTCTACTACTTTTTCTGTTCAGTCTGCCTTTTTACCTTGAAATTCTTATGATCAATCTAGAAGTTGAAAAACTTAAATGGTGTCTTCCTAATACCTTATCCATAATCCATGCATGTAATTGCTAAAGAATGGTCGGAAAGGATAGGTGACATAAATTTCGCCTGTGTTCTAGGGAGCATGGCCAGCTAATGATGATCTACCAAGATCCTATCCAATTTCCTCAATATTGGGTTATGTTCTTGCTAGCAGATGCAATATACTGTCACAGCTAGTCCAGCACACCTTCTATGGAAGACGGGAGAATTGGAGTCAGCTGAGGACAACAAGGATATGGTAGCCCCTTGCCAGCTTTTGAAGAAGGTAGGGCAATGAAGATATTCACATACCGCACCCCAGAACAGGCAAGAATAGCTACAATTGAAGAACAAGTAGGGGTGGTCTTCCGGGCCCTAATGGCACAGGAAACAAGTTGGAGTAGAGGTGACACCCTATGATACCAGCTTATCTAGGGTGGATAGCTTACGTAGCTAAGCTAACCATAGGAGAAATGAGTGTCTTGGTATTGAGTGTTTGTTCCAGACCACCTTAAACTAAGGCACCGTCGGAGACAGAGGGTTAAGGAAAGCATATCCGCTTTTTGTTGTGTACTCATCCATGCTAGAATGGATCCATCAAAGGCGATCATTGCGTAAGGTGTTGGGATGGAGCGAAGTAGGAATCTGGATATTATTCCAAAGCAATCCCTTAGGTATACACCATTCATTACCTTCCATAAGGGAATAGAGTTTGGTGATAGGAGGGAAACCAGTACTACTCATCTCTTGGGCACTGAATATCATGTCCAACTGGCCTATTGGAAGCTAATAGTCTGCCCATAGAAATATAACGAGCCCATTATTGGGTTCCCATCGAAAGCTAGAATGAACTAGGCATCTAAGCTTTAGCAGTTTCTTCCAAGTCCAGGAGTATAAAGCAGGAGCTTTCGTTGACCAGAAGCTTCTACCTTTCAAGATTGTGGAGTGAATCCATTCAGGCCATAGGGTTCTTAGTCCTTCTTTACATAGATGCCAGACGTTTTTTATCTGAATGGCCTTATTCCATTGGTGTAAGTACGGTATCCCTAGACCCCCACATTTAAGAAGCTTACAAACTTCACTCCATCTAACTTTAGCCTTGGAAAAAGTGTGAGGATTCCCGCTCCAAAGAAAGTTTTTGAGTAAGCTATCCATTTTCTGAATAACATATTTAGGAAGTAGGAATACGTTACTCCAGTAGACTTGTATGGAGGTAAGGACCGACTTGAGTAACTGCAATCTTCCCACATAAGAGAGATATCTAGACGTCCAAGATATGATTCTAGTCAACATCCTCTCTAGCAAGGCATCATAGTCTTCTTTTCTAAGTTTAGTGGAAGATATGGGTACCCCTAGGTATCGAACTGGCAACTTACCTTCTTGGAACTGGGTATATGTGAGAATGTCCTCCTTCTCCCCCATGGGAACATGAGAGAAGAAAATGTTGATTTTGCTATTATTCACCTCCAAGCTTGAAATAGAATGGAACCACTGTAGTGTCTCTTTGATCAAGAAGACTGAATCAAGATTTCCCCTAGAGAATATGAGAAGATCGTCTGCAAAGTATAGATGGGTTAGTTTCTCATTCTTGCATCTCCATTGAAGGGAGAATTGGAAGTTCTCAGTCAATCTCCTCGAATGAGTGGATAAAACCTCCATTCCCAATACAAAGAGGTAGGGAGATATTGGGTCTCCCTGTCTCAACCCCCTCTTGCTTGGGAAATAACCTACTAATTCCCCATTTATGTTGATAGAGAACTTCGAAGTGAAGATACACTACTGTATGAGAGTACATACAGGACGTCCCATCTAATCATATCATACACCTTTTGCAAGTCCACTTTAAGGGTGCAACGCGGTGCTCCCGTTTGGGCTCGATAACCCGCCATCAACTCTTGAGTAAAGAAGATGTTGTCAATAATTATTCTCTCTGGGATGAACGCCGCTTGTTTTCTACCCACCAATGATGGAAGGACCCTCTTTATTCAAGCTGCAATGATTTTAGATATGGCCTTATAAATGACATTATAACAAGCAATGGGTCAAAACTCACCTAGCCTAGATGGGTTAGCAACTTTAGGAACCAAGGGGATAATGGTTGAATTAATCTCCTTAAGTAGGTACCTAGATGCCAAGAATTCTTTGGAGGCTTCCAGAATGTCCTTTCCAATAATACCCCAGGCTTCCTTGAAGAATTTGGCAAAGTACCCATCAGGCCCTGGAGCTTTCTCGTTGGCTTGTGAGAAGAACCCCCACTTGATCTCATCTTCAGTAAAGGGGACATCTAACTCAAGTTGTTGTTGATTACTCAATCTCCAAGTTACTCACATCCTCAAGTCTAAGGTTGGAAGAAGGGCAGTCATAAAGCCTCTGCTGCTAATGCTTTGACTTCTACATCCCCAAACGCCTCACTACCATCATCTCTAATCAAACGTTGGATGGAGCTACGGTTATGCAAGTTCCTCATAGTTTTGTGGAAATAAGAAGTATTCTTGTCCCCCAACTTTAGCCAATGCGCCCTTGATTTCTGTTTGTAGAAACGTTCCTCAGCTCCTCTCAACAAACAGTATTCCTTATATGCTTCTTCTCCTCCTCCATACTGGACATATCTCCACTCCCAAAAACAGAGGTTTGGAGGAGGTGTAATCTGGATTTGGCCATCTATACATTGTCTGGAAAGTGTATTCATTTTTGTTCAATTGCCAAAGTTCTTGCTTAAGTAGTTTGAGTTTTCTAATGATTTGAAACATCTTGGAACCTCTAATATCCGTTCTCCATGTACTAGCCACAAGGTCTTTGAAACTCTTGTGTTCGACCCAAAAGTTGAAGAACTTGAAAGGAGTTTTCCTAGTACCCAAGTTAAAGTCCATGCAAGTGATAGCAAGGGAATGGTCTGAAAGAGTAGGGGAAACGAACTTTGCTAGTGTTCTGGGGAGCGAACCAAGCCATTGTTGGTTCACCATGATCCTGTCCAACTTGCGTAGTATTGGGTTGTTCTCTTGCCGATTAGACCAAGTGAAGAAATCCCCCACATAGCTCAAATCCTCTAATTCCAAATGTGTAATACAGCTTTGTAGTTCAACCATTTTATCCATAAGCTGCATTCTCCCACCCAATTTCTCTGAAGGAGTTTTGGTTGAGTTAAAATCCCTAAGTACCAACTACGGATCTTGGTGTAATGATCGAAGCTAGGCTCTCAATGTTACTCCAAAGGGTTCTTCTTTCTCTACCATTGTTGGAAGCATAGATAAAGGTAACAAAAAGAGTGGAATTGGATCTCATGTTCATGGCTTTGCAATGCATAAATTGGGAGTGTTCCATTTCCACGCTAACATTCCAATCTCTAGACTTCCAAGCCAGCCACATTCGTTTACAAGCGGCCTCATTTATTCTTACTTGCTAAGCTGCACCCAATGCATTCTTAATTGATGTTTCATTCGTCGGGTTAACCTTGGTCTCTAGCAACCCTATGCAACTTATTATTTTATCATTGCAAATCCGTCTAACATCCGCCACCTTTATGGGGTCATTTAACCCCCTAATGTTCCAAGCTGCAATATGCATTCTTAATTGATGTTTCATTCGTCGGGTTAACCTTGGTCTCTAGCAACCCTATGCAACTTATTATTTTATCATTGCAAATCCGTCTAACATCCGCCACCTTTATGGGGTCATTTAACCCCCTAATGTTCCAAGCTGCAATATGCATAGTGATTAGGATATTGGGCAGCTAGGTGAAGGTTCTCCTTTTCCGCACCTTCTTCTTATGCCTACTAGAAGAGCTAGAACCTTTCATGGTCTTTAGGTTGCTATCCTGTTTTTTGGATCAAGTAAATTTTATTAATCTAAAGGAAATAGTTTACATTGCCAAATGGCAAGATACAATACAACAAGGGTACAAATATGGCAACATAGTGCTTCTAAGTAGTACAGACTCTATCTTACATTAGTATAGCATACGTTCTAATTTGGTTTACAATAGAGCCTATAGCAGATAGGTTTCCTCCTAGGCGTACACTGTTACGTATACACCATATACAGTATACTGAGGCTGCAAGAGCTGCACTCCATGTTTTAGCCGCTAGGGCTGAGGAATCCGCTATCGCCACCAGAGCACTCATGGCTCCTTGCCATGTACGAAATGAGGAAAGGCATTGGAGACAGTCACAAACTAAACCCCATAAAGCCGATGTGTAGCTACAGGTAAAGAAAAGATGTTCATGGCTCACTCTACCTTGGTTACAAAGAAAGCATGTAACAGGCACTGAGATCCCCCATGAGACCATTCTATCCAAGGTCGCTAGTTTACCTTGCCAGGCTAGCCAAAGTATAAATGAGTGCCTCGGTAAGGATTTTTTGTTCCACAATACTTTGCACCATGGCATTGCAGTGTCTGGAGAGCAGAGGAATTCATAGCCACTTCTAATGGTATACTCTCCTGAACTTAGAGTGCTTCCAATTGAGGTTGCTGCCCTATTCGTGGTGGAGTTGGGGAATTAACTTGCTAAGGGGAGTGTTTTCAAACTCATCAACCCCATTAGCATCCTCTGGTAAGACCTAATCACTATGGTCTTGGAGAGGTGATTTCTCAAGCTGTGTTTCGGCCACAAGGGTAGCTGTTGGAGAGTGACGTTCCTCCACTTCCATTCCGTTCCCAACCCTATCCTCCTCACGCTACAAGATGTCAGCAGCTGCCACTGATTCAATTCCGACTGTTTCCTCCACTTCACCCACATGAGTGTCTCCATGATTAAAATTGGGGACCGCGCTAGTAGACTCCTTTCTTGCTTTAGGTGCTTGGTTAGGCTTGTGGATAGGCTTTCCTACCCCGCCAAGCTAATGACAAGGCATGGTATTGCCACTAATGCCCACCTTTCCCTCTACATTTGACTTACCCTTCGCCAGTCCACCTCCTCTAGCTGGAACCCACCGATCCTCACTTCTCTTGGTCCCATGGCTGTTCGAGGCAGCTGGGCAAGTCCCCATATTAGTAGGCCAACAAGTATGACCAAAGACCTTACACTCACCGCATCTCAAAGGGAGTCCCTGATATTCAACCAATACCCTTGAAGTTAACCCATCAAATCTCTCTGCTTCGACTTGGGTGACCATTTCCTCTCTCGCATCAATCTCAACAAGCACTCTCGCATGGTTTGCCCTTTGCCTAGAAGTCGTTAAGGCATCTGCCTTGAGAGGAACCCCTACTCCACTTGCTATGTGGTTGATGCCTTCCTCATTGAGATATTCACAAGGAACATGCAAGAGGAAAGCCCAAACTGGAACGTTTGTTGGCTAAGGCTTCTTGAGAGACATGCCTCGTCTCTATTTTTGAAGAATGAGGTATCTTTGTGCAAAATACCATGTCCTTTCCAACAGAGGTGTGAGGTCGGTTCCTTTGGCAAATCTAAAGTAGAAGAACCCCTCCTTACTTCCCAAGACTTCCAAGATACCATATTCTTTCCATAGATGAAGAGTCGTGTCTTGGACAAGCTTAAAAGGCAACCTCCGGCTTAGGAAGAAACCAACAAGAGTTGAGGACCAATAGTCAACTTCAGCAACCTCCACCACTTCTGGTATCTTCACACGTGGCACCACACCTTTCCTAGCTAGAGGATGATACCGCAACTTGAAGTGGGTTTCCATCATCAGTGTCACTGGCACCATAGGCATAGGCATAAGTTTTTCTTCCATGCTCTCCTCCGGAGGAGGTTCCAATAGGGGATGGTGGTTTTGTGGGGCGATTTTGCTTTTCCAGATCTTCTGGCAGTCCATTAGCTAATTCCAAGGTAGAATTACCAAAGGAGGAAAATTGTTGGGAAGTGTGCAAGGGTGATGTGGTACCAAAGCTGACTTTAGTGCTCCCTTTCGCTTGGCCACAATGGGCAGATAGCTTTTCATCAGGGGCACGAGAATCCACACTTTCTCTTTTGGACAAGTCAACTTTGCTTTTTCCCCTAGAGTTAAAAAGCACCCCTACTTTTTCCTTATCCAGAAATTTGGGTTTTCCAGCCTTTGGAATCGTGCCTAGTGAGTCAGCAACCGGTCTTCCTAGATAGAGTGGCATACTCCGACCACCAATGGGGGACCTACTTGGTGGCTCATGAGGGTGGCTGCTGTCCTCATCCATCAGTACCAGCAGCACACAAGATGGGTGAGAAGGGGTGGGTGGTAATGTGTGTGTTTAGCCTAAAAGAAGTGGTCTTTTAGGAGGGGGGGTTGGAAGGTTTTAGAGAGAGGTGGGAGCATTTTCTCTCTCAACTGCAAACCTAGTCTCTACATGGCATTTTTGCTTGAGGGGAGATTGAATTTCCTGACTTCCCTCACCTCTGCACTAGTTGCTCGGAGTACCAAGGGCAGTACCCATGTCCTCATCCCCTTTGTACATCTTCTTCTTTCCCTTTCCTCCATAGTGTTCGGGTACCCACTGCTCCTCGTTGGCCTTAGAATTCCCAATAGCCACTTGTGATTTTTCCTTCAAACTTGGACTGCACATGTGACCAAACACTTTACAAATAACACACCTAATAGGGAGCCATTGGTACTTGTTGAAAATCTTCCAAAGTTAGTATGTAGATAAATAAGGAAAGCATATGGCTAATTGACAGCCATATAATCTTGATATTTATAGCAGAAGAATCAAATATTATGGGATGTAATGTGATATATTTTTATTCTTTATTTAGTCCTTTTAGATTAAGGAAAGATAGGTTGTACACTAGTATATATATACAATACTTGTATCACTTTCAGAATAAGAGAAAATAAAGAATTTCAAATCTCTTCATGGTATCAAAGCCTTCCTCCTTCTATTTTTTTCTTCTGCTGTGACCCACTTTCTGCCTGACGTATCTCTCATTCCAACCAGTTTTTTTTTTTTCCTGCCATGATCCATTCTGATCGTGCTCCTGTCGGAGCCTTTCACGTGTCTGACGTGATTCTATGATTCCCTTCTCAACCATAGCTAGGAATCCGACAGCATACACACTCTAGTATCACGACATTCTCCTTCAACCAACTGGTCAATCCTCCATCTCCTGGAATTATTGAATCTCTCTTCACCAGGAAATGATGAACGAGAGAGACTCTTCCTCATCCGAAGTCACGTCACTCCCAGCCCCTATTAAAACCAGCCATGGAGGAACTGAAAATGCATCTCTTCTCATCACTGGACACAAACTCAATGGTCACAAATTTCTCCAATGGTCCCAATCCGTGATGATGTTCATCTATGGAAGAGGAAAAGATGAATATCTCACTGGAGAAGGTGTCATTCCAGAGAAAAATGATCCACAATTCAAGACATGGAACACTAAGAATCACTTAGTGATGTCTTGGTTGATAAACTCCATGAATAATGAGATAGGTGAGAATTTTCTCCTATATAAGACAGCAAAGGAAATGTGGGATGCAGTTAGGGAGACGTATTCCAGTTCTGAAAACACCTCAAAACTTTTTGAGGTTGAAGCCAAGCTACATGATCTTCAACAAGGAGAGCTTACGATTACTCAATATTTCAATACCCTTACTCGCTATTGGCAACATCTTGACTTGTTTGAAGTCCACACGTGGAAGTGCCCCGAAGACACAGCTTTATACAAAAAGATAGTAGAACAAAAACGAACTTTCAAATTCCTTCTTGGTCTCAACAAAAATCTGGATGAAGTCAGAGGCAGAATTATGGGAACCAAGCCTTTTCCTAGCATCCGAGAAGCCTTTTCTGAAGTTAGACGTGAAGAAAGCAGAAGGAAGGTTATGATGGGATCACAAAATTCCACTCCAACCTTTGAAGGTTCTGCCCTTGCAACACGAGGACCACCACCGAACAACAATGACAACCGGCAAAGGAAAGGGAGACCTTAGTGTGATCACTGTCGTAAACCTGGCCATCCTAGGGAAACCTGCTAGAAAATCCATGGGAAACCGGCTGATTGGAAGGCATCACGAGCAACCAATGCTAACATTGCAGCATCCTCAGATGACAACACAACTTCAACCTCAAACGGGTTAAGTCCCTTCACCAAAGAGCAATTGGAAGTTCTGCAGAAACTATTCAATCAAAACACGGTCTCACAGCCTCAATCCAACACTTCTGGGTCTGGAACCAGCTTGTTAGCACAACAAGGTAATTCCTCATTGGCTCTTATGGTTGACAAATGGCACACAAAACCGTGGATTGTTGATTCTGGAGCTTCAGATCACATGACAGGAGATGCAACAACATTTTACAAGTACAGTCCATCCAATAGCAACTCCACAGTCCGAATAGCTGATGGTTCACTATCAAAAGTTGAGGGAATTGGTTCAGTCAAGATTAATAAGAATCTGACTTTAAATTCTATTCTCCATGTTCCTAGTTTGGATTGTAATTTACTTTCCATTAGTAAATTGACTCGTGATCTAAATTGCATAACTAAGTTTTTCCCAAACTTATGTGAGTTTCAGGAATTGGATTCGGGGAAGACGATTGGCAGTGCTGAGATGTGTTCGGGACTTTATCTCCTCAAAGACCATTCTCTTCAAAATACACAAACTCAACCCACAAGTGGCGCTCCTGTTACAAGTCAGTCTGTTTTCAATTCCTATGTCAATAAAGATAGTGAAATTATGCTGTGTCACTATCGTCTTGGGCATCCTAATTTTGTGTATTTAGAGAAGCTTTTCCCTTCAATGTTTATCAATAAAAATCCAAAACATTTTCAATGTGAAATTTGCCAGTATTCCAAACACACTCGTAATACTTATCCTAGTTGCTTGTACAAACCATCTCGTCCATTTGCCATGATTCATAGTGATGTATGGGGCCCCTCAAGGGTAAAAAATATAACAGGAACTCGTTGGTTTGTATCATTTGTTGATGATCACACTAGGTTGACTTGGATATTTCTCATGAAAGAAAAATCAGAAATATGTCAACTTTTCAAAAATTTCAACTCTATGATACAAACACAATTCCAGACCAAGATTCAAGTTTTTAAAACAGATAATGCCAAAGAATACTTCAAATCTGTTCTAGGTTCTTATCTCCTAGAAAAAGGCATAGTTCACATAAGTTCCTGTGTTGATACTCCCCAACAAAACAGGGTAGCAGAAAGAAAAAACAGACATTTACTTGAGGTGGCCCGATCTCTCATGTTTTCCACACATGTTCCAAAATTCTTCTGGGGAGAAGCCGTCCTTACATCCGCATATCTCATCAATAGAATGCCATCCAGAGTTCTGAAATTTCAAACTCCCCATCAAGTCCTCCTTCAACACTTCCCATAGACCAAAATCATCACATCACTAGAACCAAAAGTATTTGGGTGCTCAGCATTTGTTCATATACAGCCACAAAACTGCAGCAAGTTAGACCCAAAATCCATCAAGTGTATTTTTCTTTGGTATTCCTCAAAACAAAAAGGCTACAAATGTTATTCTCCCAACACCCGCAAATTCTACAACTCAATGGATGTGACATTCTTTGAACATCAATCATATTACCCCAAAACTGAAATTTAGGGGAGGACTTGAGGGAATATCAGCTTTGAGAACCTGATCCCAGTCATCCAATCCAACCTCTTGATCCTCCATCACTGCAGCCCTCTATCGAGTCGTTTCAACCTGATCCAATCACTCATCCTCTCACACTTGATACACCAGCAGAAAGTCCACCACCACAAACTCCAGTGTCATCTATTCCCAACCAACCCAAATCACCACAAACCGTGGATAAAGAACTTCATGTCTATGTTAAGAGGAAGAGGCCTATTACAGGGATGGAACTCTCAACACCTCTCACACTTGTCCAAGAGCCTGAATCAAGTCCAAAGCCGACTCAAACTCACTCAGATAAGGGAAAGTCCACTTCTGGGATTGAAAGTATCACTGACAACTGTGATATGCCAATTGCTCTGAGAAAGGGTGTAAGGACTTGTACACAACATCCTATTCAAAAATTTGTCTCATATGGTAAATTATCTACTTCCTATCAGGCATTTGTTTCGACTCTTGACAAAGTGCAGGTACCTAACTCCATTCAGGAAGCCTTAACAAATTCAGAATGGAAAAAGGCAGTCTATGAAGAGATCAGGGCTTTGGAGAAGAATGGCACATGGGTGATCACAAAACTTCCTCCGGGAAAAAGGGCCGTGGGTTGTAAGTGGATCTTTACAGTTAAACATCAAGTTGATGGCAGTATTGAGAGATTAAAGGCACGTCTTGTTGCTAAGGGTTTTACTCAGTCCTATGGAATTGATTACCAAGAAACATTCGCTCCGGTGGCCAAATTCAATACTATCAGAATTCTTCTCTCTCTTGTAGCAAACTTAGACTGGCCATTACACCAATTGGACGTAAAGAATGCTTTTCTAAATGGTGATCTGGAAGAAGAAGTTTACATGGAAATACGCTCGGGGTTGGAAACTTCATCCAACAGCAACCAAGTGTGCAAACTTAGAAAATCTCTATATAGGCTCAAGCAATCTCCTCGTGCTTGGTTTGATAGATTTGCAAAAACAATTACAAAGCATGGATACACCCAATGTCAAGCCGATCACACTCTATTTGTAAAATTCTCTCCAGAAAAGAAGATAGCCATACTAATTGTGTATGTGGATGATATCGTTCTGACAGGTGACTATGAAGAAGAACTACCAAGATTGAAGGGACTCCTAGCCAAGGAATTTGAAATCAAAGAACTTGGTGATCTTAAATACTTTCTGGGAATGGAAATAGCACGGTCCAAGAAAAGAATATTTGTCTCTCAACGTAAGTATGTCCTAGACTTACTAAAGGAGACAGGCATGCTTGGATGTAAACCTGCTAACACTCCAATGGATCTAACCAGGAAGCTAGGAGTTGAGAAAGACAGTACACCAGTCGACAGGGGGAGATATCAGAGACTTGTGCGACGTCTAATCTACCTCTCACATACACGACCAGACATTGGTTTTTCTGTTAGTGTTGTGAGTCAGTTCATGTACAACCCAACAGAAGAACATATGGGAGCAGTAAACAGGATTTTGAGATATCTCAAGATGACACTAGGAAGAGGCTTGTTATACAAGAAGGATAAAAGCCGTGAAGTTGAAATCTTCTCAGATGCAAACTGGGCGGGAGATATTTCAAACAGAAGATCTACATCAGGATACTGCTCCTATGTTTGGGGAAACCTTATGACTTGGAGAAGTAAGAAGCAATCTGTAGTCTCAAGAAGCAGTGCAAAAGCTGAATTTAGAGCACTTGCTCTTGGTATCTGTGAGGGCATATGGATACAGAGACTTCTTAGTGAACTCAAAGTACAAAGTGAAGGGTCTATGAAGCTGTTTTGTGATAACCAAGCTACCATTAGTATTGCAAAGAATCCAGTGCACCATGACAGGACAAAGCACATCGAAATTGATCGGCACTTCATCTCAGAAAAGATTGAGAAAGGAATTATACAACTAATGTATACTCCTACAAAGTCGCAAGCAGCCGATATTCTCACCAAAGCTCTTCCAAAGACTAACTTTGAAGAATTGAGTCACAAGCTGTGTTTGTACAACATTTACAACTCAGCTTGAGGGGGAGTGTTGAAAATCTTCCAAAGTTAGTATGTAGATAAATAAGGAAAGCATATGGCTAATTGACAGCCATATAATCTTGATATTTATAGCAGAAGAATCAAATATTATGGGATGTAATGTGATATATTTTTATTCTTTATTTAGTCCTCTTAGATTAAGGAAAGATAGGCTGTACACTAGTATATATATACAATACTTGTATCACTTTCAGAATAAGAGAAAATAAAGAATTTCAAATCTCTTCAGTACTCAATATAGATTTTCACTATGGAACCATCAACTTGCTCCACCTCGACCTAAGATATATGCTCCTCTCTGGCATCAATTTCAACCAACACTCTAGTGTGGTTTGCACTTTGTCTAGAGGCCGTTAGCGCATCTACCTTGAGGGGCTTACCCATGCCACTGACAATGTAGCTAATACCATCCGAGTTTAGGAATTCACAAGGAATATGGGAGAATAAAGCCCACACTGGTATATTGGTCGATTAGGGCTTATCTAGGGACATGCCCTTCCTCTATTTCTGTAATATGAGATACCTTTGCACAAAACACCATGTCTTCTCTAGGTTAGGTGTCAAATCTTGCCCATTAGCAAATCGAAAGTAAAAGAAACCTTCCCTACTTCCCAGTACATCTTAAGAGCCCAAATTCCTTCTAGAGACAGAATGCAGTGGATTGCACCAAAGTGAAAGGTATTTTGCGCCTTAAGAAGTAACCTACCAGCATGGAAGACCAATAAGCTGCCCCAACATCTTCAACAACCTCTAGTATCTTCACTCGTGGAATAGTTCCGCTTTTGGCCAGTGGAAAAAACCAGAGGTTGAATTCAAGTGCACTTACGGTGTCCTTAGAGGCGCATGCATGTGCATATGATTTGGTTCTTAATGCATTACTGGTGATGGTTTTGGTCAGGGTAGGTAGTTTTGGAGAGTGGTTTTGTGTTTCAAAATTTTCAAGTAGGACATTGACCTCTTCCAAGGTGGTATTACCAAAAGAAGCGCTTAGGGAAGGGTGCAATAGGGTGTTGATGTCTTGAGGAAGGTGCTCTGATTTGCCATCCTGGAGACAATCCAGCTCTGACTTGTACTTAACAGCACAAGTCTCCAAATTTCCCCTTTTTGCTATGTTTTGGTAGTTACTTTGCAACTGGGCAAAAGTAACTTTTGCTTTTTCCCCTTTTGGGATATCCTTGGATACCACTTTTAGAACTGTGTTTAGCTTACTACTAACCGGTATTCCAAAAAATTCAAGGGGGAAGTGATCCCCTAGTGTTGCACAGCATGAACTATTTGCCTTCTTGGCCTTGTCCATGCACTTTATCAAGCCTACCCTCATCGAAGCAAGGTGGCTAGAGATTGGGACAAGGGTGAGGGGGGAATAACGTGGGTTGGATTGTGTAGGGATGAAGTGTATACGTTGCCTAAGGGAGAAATCTATTAGGGGGGTTAGGGGGGAGAGTTAGAGAGAAGGGAGAGCATTTTCTCTCTCTACAAAAGAAAATAGTTAATCTATTACGTAAACCCTAGTCCTCTTTTCTAATTTCTAGATTTGGATTTATTGATCTCCATATATCTTATAAATTGATTGCTAAAAATCAAATAAACAAAAATAATCAAAATAAAATGCACTACTAATCAACAAGCAGCTGAAGAACCCAACATTAGATAGGAGTATCTAACTTTCTTACACTAGTTATGTAAGGCAATATCTAATTCCCTATATAAAATTGCAAATAACAACCAAGGATCAAAAGCCACATCCACGATTTCAGTTGACGAGTAATTAAATTATAAAAAGTATTACAGTTCCAAGAGTAAGAAGGCTTTTGTTTATGTAGGATCCTTCCTTTCTCCTTGCACCACTTGTGTCAACCTTAGAGCTCTCAGAACCTGCCAGATCGATGAGGTTCTGCATGAGTAAAACACATAAAAGTTATAAGCAGATTATGATGCATGGCCAGCAGTCATTACTAAATGAGAAGTACTAATTGAGTACAGATTCAGCTATGATGCATCAACTGAGAAAGTGAATTAGTAGAAAAGAAAAGGCCATCAATGTGAAAGCTATTGAAATTACCAATTGTGACAATGTTATAGCTTCCCCTTCACAGTTTTTGCCACAAGGACTACTCTCCACAGTCTGTTCACCAGAAAAAAGTAAAAAGGTTTCTATTAAAAAATGGTGAGGAGAAAGACACGTAATGAATTTTACACAACAACTCAGACATGCAATACTACTTCAAAACCAACGCGTATTATTAAATTAGGAAAAGAAAAATAAAAACAAAGGAAAGGAAGAGGGAGGGGGATAGCAACTCAAACATGCATCCTACTTCAAAATTAATGAATTAATAGAATAAGAGAAGGAAGAATGATAAAATGATCTCCTTACTACTACATATTGTTGGCTCAAATAGACGCCATCTAAGGGACACAAGAAATTTTGATAAACTTTGGTGGAATCTTTTTTAATCTTAATTGTGAGGAAGAAAACTATGTCAACAATCTCTCTTCAAAAGGTAAAGGGATCTATTTTTGCTGTCCCCATCTACTAGTTTGTTTGAAAGTTTTGAGCTTAAAATTGATTTTACATAACCATCTACCAATAAGCTTTGCCATATCTATAAATGAACATTAGTGTGATACACTTGTCTGCCATGAACCACATATCTTGACATCTATTATTTTTTCCTGCTAGCGATCAAGAACACTTCAACAGATGTATTTTGTTCGGTGCAGCAGCAAACACTAACCAATGTAAATATCGTATGGCTCCTGCTGCTAAGCATATTGAAATTTGTGGATCCAACATGTCTGTGCTCTGTAATAGACAAAACTTCATGTCAAGGAAACAAAGAAAACCTCCCAAGAAAGGAAATGAAGAGATTCTATGCACAAATTCTCCAGGATTTGCAGCAATAAATAAGCAAATATGAGATTATATAATTGAAAAAGAACTGCCAGAATTTGCCAGCCAAACAATATCATTAATGTTAGCACGTTAAATCCCTAAGCGAAGAAATCCACCTTCCCCAGCTGCTATCAGAGAAAGCGCATGTGCTGGAGACAATACAACTTCTTCCTTTATTCCTTCAACAAAAGTTCCCTACAAGAAGCAGAGTAATTAGACATAGATGAAACAAGGAGGCAGTACCATGGTAAAAGCTCTAAATGAGGTTACTTGTAAAACACACAGCTTATATAAGGAATATCCCTTTTAAGGGGTCATATTGCAAGCAGCTTAGGTCAAATGCAGTTGAAGCACCTGCAGTCCTTTCCTTCTGTGCAATGAAACCTCTAGTTTCTGATTGGATGCAATGTCAATATTTTTATAAAAATCTAAAACCAGTGCTTGAGCATGCACATCCCACCCAAATTATAGGAGACTAATACTTTTCCTCCCTATTCTCAATGGAAGTAACAATAGTTGTCTTAATTTTCTTTTAAAGTAGAAATTATAAAAGTATTCATATATGATTTATCAAGCAGAAAACATGCTCTCAATTGCACATAATTAAGGTCAACCGCCACCTCTTTCGGCAATAGGGACAGTGATAAATATTCATTGTCATAAGATCAGTTGCACCTGCTTTCTGTCAGGTCATTGATTTCTTCTGCAAAATCGCAACTTCCTAAGCATTAATCTTTTCTTTTCCTTTTTTTGGACAAAAATTTAGTGAGACAATCTAGTTATCAAAAGAGAGGGGAGAAAAAACCTGAGCATCTTCTCTAACTCTCAAATTTTGTCCTGCTGGATTCAGCAAGTCATTGACAACCTATCATGCAAAAATATTTCAAAAGCCATGATATTCCAAAGAGTAATACCATTTGCCTACTCCCTATAAAAGTGAGACTCAGATACTTTAGACGGATTTGATAAGCACAAAAGCCACCATACAGCAGCTTACCTCATTATAAATCTCCAAGTAGGACACACGTAGAAGAAATTCGCGGTTTGGGGTCTAGGTACAAGCACACAATGCAAATTGGTTACATAATGAAACATCAATGCTGATGTTGAAAAGGCAGGTAGCTGTAAATAGGACAAACCTCCTGAATGATGCTAAAAGCATCCTTTACTGCCAGTGGTATGATCCCTGGGGACCTTTGGTCACCCTATCATCAATCATTAGAAGTATTAGCATGCAAATATATAAAAATATTGCTTAAGCTTATAGCTCACAATAATCAGATGGTGCTACATTGAGAGAAATAAAGGTTGTATATTAAATGCAGCTTGCAAGGACCAAATTTAAACATACAAGTTGATTAGCATGGCACAGAAGGTCATTCTAGTTAGTACATTATCTGATGACCATATGCTCCTGTTTCATCACAAAATGAAGCAAACAAGGGAATGTCGATATCAAATTACACAAGTATGAAGAGGATGGAAACATAGCTCAAATGGCATAAATCATTGCTTAGCATGTGAAATTTAGAGGGATCTCTATCCCACAACTCCGACTGAAAGTTTGCATTTTACTAATATAAAAGAATAAACAAGACATAACCCCTATACCTAGATTGAATGGTGGCAACATGTTTTGATTTTCTACTTAGATGATATAAAAGGCACTTCAGCCTCATAAATTCTGGATATAGGGATCATCAATTAAGGGCGGACCAATTAGTTGATCTAGACCAATCTTCAAAAAGGCGACTTGGATTTGAGTTCATGATGAGAATTTTTCCGGCAACCTAGATGGTTACAGAACTCGATTTGGATGATGATCCAAATCACTCATATTTTACCTTATTTCTTTTATCTAATAAATATTTAAGTAATAATCTTACAGGTATAATAATATTTCTCCACGATAAGCCAAATGACTTTCATTTGTTGATTGCAAAAGGACATCATCAGATTCTCATCCAATGACTCGCTGTAATCAACATCACCTCGATGCATTGGCTCTTTGAGGATTCTTATTATTTTTGTATTAGTAATTGTTTCTTTAGACTATTTATATTGTAATTTTTCTTTTGAAACATTTTCATTTGCTTGTAATTGTATTTTAGGACCAGCCACCCTAAAAATGGCATAGTTGTAATTTTGTGGACTTCTTATCCCTAAAGGGAGCAAGTATAAATACTTGCTTAAGTAGGGTTTTGAGGGGAAGCAAAAATTTTCAGAAATAGAAAACACTTCACGTGTGAGGTTAGGGTTTTTCCTAAAACCCAAATTGCTCTTATCAATTTCAATATCAAGAATTGAAATTGTGGCGAGTTGCAACAAAAAGAAATTGTGAGTAATATCAATTCCTTTTTGTTGTATTTCATTTTCATCACTAGTGAGTTATATCTAGAGTTAATTAGGATTGTTCTCGATAGATTTTGATTTCATTTGAAATCATTTTATCATGTTATAAAATTGATTGGTTTTGACATTAGTTCTAACCATCAAATTTGCTTCATTTGAACCGTAGTTTACTTTGTTGGGAAAGGGGATCTCGGATTGGTTCTTGTTGTTTTTGTTGAATTCACATGGCATTCAAGTTTGATGAGTGTTGTTTTGAAGAATTTGATCATTGTGAATTATTAATTTGTAAGTTATAGCATTCGGATCTACTTGCACCCCAATAGGAATCACACGATTTCTAGTAGTTTTGAACCGAAATTGAACTAGTCATTTGTGGTTTATAAATTGCTCCAATTGCATATGCTTAATCTTGATTTTAGGCACATCAGTTCAACATCTGCACTCATATATATTCACTGCGGTAGGCTAGAAATGGGCAGGATGAAATTTGCATTAACGGTACATATACCATAATGGTCAGAATTTGCAAAAACAATTTAATCATCAATTGCAGAAAGTGCATAAGATTTGACTCACATTCATAGTATGAGTTTTCCCACTGCTTGTCACACCATATGCAAAAATTGTTCCTGAAAGCAAAGGTATAGAATGAAGCTCACTATAGCTTGAACACTTCTGCATTAAAAAAGGGAAAAATTGAAAATGAAACAACAAATTAAAACCATCTCTGACACCATCACATCATTAGCCAACCAAGACAATCATACTTGAGATCTAGTTCAACAATGTATAATTTGCAACGTTCAGCTATTAGATTATTTTGTCCAACATATGACTAGATTTTTCTTTTCTTTTTTTTTTTTTTTTCTCCTGCTAATTGGACAAATTACCTCAAGGCACCTAAGCCACCTTGCAAAGTCCATACAACAATTAAGTCCAGCTTGTACAGTGTAGTTGCCTAAAATGTGGCCCTAGTAGGAAGAGAACTAGGACTACAAGCAATCAATCAAGTTATTGCCACATCCTTAATTAACTACTAAGCCAACTCCTAAAGTGTTGTGATTATGGTATATTGGTTCAACAGAAATTGCAAAGTATAAAAATCGTCCAATAGTCCATCTTGGTTTAACAATGGACAACCAAAACATTACATCTTTTGAAGCCAATGCTACCTAAGAGATGTAATTTTGCAGAAAGATAAGTAAATTAATAATATATAGAGGATGTTGCATACCATTGATTCCTTCCATGGCACCACTAACAATATGCTGTGCAGCAACATCATAAACATGGCGAGTTGTAGTTGTAGGGCCAAACACCCGATCTAGCATCATCAGTATGCAAAGAATAAACAGGTCAAGCATTCATTAGCATTGTCTCAACAATATCATAATAATACAAACTATCAGAACTAGAGCTTCCTACAACAATCACATATAAAGGAATAGGACTATCAAGAGTACATCCTCAATTATATCCACCCTAGAGATACTGATAAATATTACTGTGTTTATGGCAAATGAGATTTTGAATATACTAATTGATATAATATATTGTGAATGCTCACCAAAAGCATAGGCTATTGATGGATTATATTCGTTTCTCACAATTGTTTCCCCATCTGCATACCATGCAATCTCTTCACCTTGACGAATTTCCCTTGGACTACACCAAACAAAACATGAAATTAAATAAACATATATGCACCAGAAATAATTTCAACCATTTTCCTACTTTAACTGACGAATGCACCTGAGTGGCCGAAACCGAACAGTAACTGTCACATTTTCTTTGGATCTCTCTACGTCTGAAGGCAAACTCTCTGAGCAGATATACAGAGGCTTACTCCGAGCTGAAGAAGATGCGGGTGAGCTTTGACCATCAACAGAAGTTTCTATACATTGTTTTGAAGACGAAGTAGTTGACGAAGCAGGGGAATTAGCTGCTTTGGAATTACTCAAGCTTAACTGATTGGATTTTCCGCGTTTTGAAGACATGGCACTTTCAAATACTAAATGCTTCAACAGATTTCAAGGCAGAGCACCAGTGAGACATGAAATCTCTTCAAAAACAAATTCCACTCTCACACCGTTGTACCGCATAACTGAACATTTGCATGTGAATAATTCAGCAGTAAGCCTACTACGGTAAAAAAAAATTAAGCCGAGATAGGACTGATACGTTAACTATACGTCACAAAGCATTAACTAACACTACTTCAGGAGAGATTCAAAGAAATGACGGAGATTATTAGCCAATTCAACACAGTTTCCTCCATTTTTTTCAGCAGACAATCGCAAAATATCACAGAAAAGCAAGAGAAAAACCGAAAAGATGTAACGCCCACCGAACAAAAAAAAAAAAAAAGAAAATCGACAATATACTCATTAATTAGAACTAATATTTCACATTACGAAAAAACCAAAAGCAAGTAGAATCCGTACACTCTAAGAAGCTACATTATTATTTATTTTTTCTTTTCCTCAGCAACCAAACTGTCGTGCAAGAGCATTGTAAGTTAATCGAATGAACAGATCTTCTGGAAGCTTCGTGACATGTAAGGATTTACGAGCAGCAGGTAATCAAGAAAAAGAACATAATCATACCAGTGGTGAATTAGTCAGTGAATCAGCGAAGAAAAAAAAAAAAGAATGCGACGACAGTGTGTTTTTAGCTGTAGTTGTAGGGCAGGAAGACAATAATAGCAAATATATATATATATATATATTTTTTTTTTTATGGGAGTTTGGTTGCCTTGGAAGCGATGAAGAAGATGCCCTTCATCAAACAAAAAATCGCCTTCGCTTTTACATCCACCACTTTTTCTTTTTTCTTTTTTTGACTTTTATTTTAGAAAGAGACTGTGCAGATACAGTACATGTCCTACGGCATGAAGGTGTGGGTTGGAGGGTTAATTTTTGGTGGGTGAAGAGAGAGAAAGAGAGACTGGAGCTAGATAGTCAAAGCGCATACAGATGCTATACTTAATTTTTACATGCATTGCAATTTGCAACCAGCTAATTTATTATTATTCTCTTTTGCGCTCCACTACTCGTTTAGAGAAAAAGCAATATATATATATATATATATATGTGTGTCTACAGGGGAAGAAAAAAAAATTATTTTTTTAAAAAATATACCGGTCATAAAACTATTCCTAAAAATATGTTTTAAGTAATCTTAAAATCATATTTAAAGTGTTAATTTAATTATTTATATTAAAATCGATATTAGATATCACGAATAAATAAATTTATTTTATTTGAAAAACATATTTTTTGAATTTGTAAAATTAGTATTTAAGGTATCGATTTTAAATCACTTTAAAATCAATATTTTATTTACGGATTTTAAGTAATATAATTTTAAAAATAATTTTATAAATGGTATATTTTACAATTTTGTTTGAAAAAACAATAATTTTTTTTTCTTTCCCCTGTATCTTTACAAAGAAAATCCTTAATAGAGAACAAGAATTACTTATATAAAATTATAATTCGCATTTTCGCTATCAACCTTAAAGGGAGTGCTCAGAACAGAATTTCATCTAGTATAATAAAATCGTTAGTTTTTTCCACTTCTTTCCTTATTTTCATGTTCTTTCTCTCTTTAACCAAAAAAGCCTAGTTTCTTTTAAAAAAAATAAAAGCCTATTTCCATCTTTTTTAAAAAATTAATCTCAATGCCATCTAAATGAAGACTCACAATTCTCACTTTTATGGTGTTGGCTTGACTAGATGAAATGTAACTATAATAAAATAGTTATTATAAACTAAATGATTGTAGTAAGAAGTAAATGATTATGACTTTGTTCAATTGACTAAATGGAATTGATATTATTTTATTAGTTGACCAAATTATATTTAGAAATGAGGATTGAATGGATAAAAATGTATTAAAATACTTTTATATATAATTGTATAATTATAATTTTATAGTCGTAATGGCATGATTATGTTTATCGTTGTAGAGAGCTAAAATTGTAATATTAAAATATTAGGCTATATCCATTATTAATTTAGACTTAACTTATTAGGTGATAAGAATCAAAATCCTACAAGACCTATCACTAAGGCAAAAGTCAAAGGATTTCAAAAATTGGCAATGAGGGTCCTCTTTGAACAAATCGACCCCGGAAATCTTTATATACTAACTTCTTTTCTATTACTTATTTATTGGACATTCTAACAAGCATACTTGTCAGGTTTTACAAGGCAATCGACAAACTCACTAGAACTCAACTTGTGGATTATTCATGGACCGATATAAATTGAAGATGAATTGAACCAACCAATTATTCGCCAGTTCTTTAAAGACTATCTTTGTATTTGTTATTTTTCTTTGAACTGATTACTTTGTAATCATTTTGGGATAGTTTTATTTGCTTATATTTGTTAAATTAGGACCGACCACATTAGTGGTATAGACGTAAATATTTAGACATTTTAACCCTAATTAGAGTAAGTATAAATACTTGCTAACTAAGATTTTTAGGAAGACTTTTTTTTTGTAATTTGAAAAACACACTCTTGTGGCAGTGAGGAGTCCCCTTGCATTGCCATTAATCTCTTATCAATTTCATCATTGAAATTGTAGCGAGAACCAACTTAAGTGGTCGTGAGTAATATTAATCATTTCTTGTTGTTTTACAAATTGTACTTAGTGAGTTATAACTAGGTGCTATTTGTTGGTTCCTTATTTTGTTCACATGAATTTAGGGTTCTATTTTCATATTTGAAACATTTCAATTTGAATTGGAATCTTAGTTCATTTCCTTTATTAACCATTGATATTCTTGCAATTGATTGTTCCATATATCTATTTGGCTTCCATTTTTTCATGAATTGGAGTATGTTATGTGCTTGAATCATTTGAAGCACATCATCTTTTAGTATCAAAGCTTAGGTTATGATAAGGGATTTGTGTAATTGTGATTTCGGAATTTTAGGTTCTTGAGTTTAACATCTTGATCCGAAATTATGAAGTGGAGATTAAGTTGTTTGATTTTGTTGTTGAGGAGTTGTAATTGCTACTTGTTGTTGTAGACATAGAGCATTTGTAATTTCCTTGTTTTCTTGAAAGAATATGCACACATTGTACATAGGCATCAGTAATTGTGTGAAATCAAGGGTATAATCCCCCCCTTAAGACCGGGGTTGAGGTGTAATAGTTTTATAAGTGTTCACGCTAACTCAACAATCTAAAATCTCTTAGCACAACATCCTTGATCACTAAAAGCATTAAAAACAAGGGAGATAATGTTCTAAATCAATTTTAAATTGCTATAGGGGAAGGATCCCCCAGCTAATCATGCTTTGAGTGAATGAAAGAAAGTATTCATCCCTAAACTATACCTTCAAATGCACACAATCCCTCAATAGTTAAACGAACTCAAACTCTATAAAAAACAAAACCCTCCTCTAATTCACTTATTTTGTAGATGATAGCGTAAGTTGTGACTCAAGTCAACCACTTCATTTATTATGTGACAATGATAGTGGGACTCTAATGTAAAGTATAGTGCATGTCTTGCTTACATTCTTGTTTCAATATGCTTATATTCAATTAATTAAGGTGACCATTGCAAATAAAATAGACACTCCACTACAATATTTAGCAAGCAACATCTAGAGCTTGTTCCACTATAATTTAGGGTACTTTCACTCAAAAATCAAGCATAACACAATATAAATATCCCACCCCCATACATGACTCCAATTCATCGTCTCATTTAGGTGCACTATGCTATAAATACAATCAAAGTAATAATCATAAAATGATACTCATTATGCTAGGGCGATCGCCAGTCATAATAGTCCTCTAAATAATAGATAGAATTGTCAAGATCACTTAGTAAATGAAATAATATATGTATTTATGTTACTAATATTAGTATACTCATATTAACTCCCCCCTCCCCCTTTTTTTTTTTACTTTTAGTGTTCCTATTTCTTTGTTTTCTTTTATTATTCTTATAATGTGTCTTAAAGTTGATAGAATTTTCATATTTCACTTATTTTAGGGTTTTAAGAACTAGAGTTGCTATTTATTTTCCTTTATACTCATGAGTAAGGTAGATGGTTGTTCAAGTTTTGTTTATCTTTGATTTTCATTTTTAAACCATTTTTGTTTAGGATGTGTTAGCTTAATTTTTGTATTTCACTTACTTGTTACTACTCCTAATGTCAAGTTCTTTTAAAAGTCTAGCCGTTAACCTTTTAGATCACTATCTTAGGTTCATTAGTTAGCAGCATCACTCTTAGTTTAACCTATCATTTCTAATAGCCTCAATAATACTCAATACATGATTAAATCATTTAGCAAGATTTAAAATACACTTAAAATATTACTCATAGGTCTCAACTAGTATGTGTATGTGCATTATTATCTACTTCTTTATCTTTTACTTTTCATAAATCTATATTACTAGCCTTAGAGTTTAGTTTAGACCGCTAATTTTGTGTTGCTTGATCATTATTCCCAACCACACACACACACATATTGGTTTCTGAAACTCCATACCATGTTATTGAGGTAAGAAGTGAAGCTTGTAACGTTCTTTATGGTACCTATTGGGTTCAATTACAATGAGATTTCACACTTTATGTTTCTTGGCCTAATCCTTAACTTCTTAAGTTTATAATAACCTTAACTTCTCTATTATTGATACCATTTGATCAATGAGCCTAATAAACTTGAAAATCTTTTCAAATTGTTTCTCAAGGGTTTCAGCCACCATACACCTTGTAAGATATATTATCTTTTCCTAACTTCATTCCTTCATAATCTTAGTTCATATTATGGATTAACTCCATTTATTGCTAAATGATCATCATCACTAATGTGCATCCAAAAGCCACTACTTTTCTACTCTACTTTCAAACTATGCTTAATGATCATCATCACTAATGTGCATCCAAAAGCCACTACTTTTCTACTCTACTTTCAAACTATGCTTAATCTTATAGGAAAACCTAAATCATATGTATATAAGTTTGAAACCCTACTTGCTAACCGAGATTGCACCACTTTGGCTTGATGGTGTTGCTTGAAACTACCCAACTCCAATCTTTTCCCACCCACCCCACCCCCCCCTCTACACACACACACACACATTCATATAAAAAAGTTCTTGGATTCCTTTGATTTGTACCTAGAAAATAAGATGAAGAAAGTTAATCCTAATGGTGGTTTTTAGGAATGGGAATAGAATAGAAGTATAAAGTTATTCTCACACTTAGTGCCTTGAGTCTTTGTGAGGAGGGTTATTTCCAAGCTTTAAGACTTGTTAATGGCTAACTCTTGCAATGAAGAAGAGACTTCTAGTTAGGATATGTTTATTGCATTCTTTGTAGATTATTGGAAGCTTAAGGTTGGAAATTCTCCTTGGTGTGTAACATAGGTTTTTAGTGTCTTGGTTCTAGGTTGGTATCTAAGTTCTTAGTTTATTGATTATTAAATTCGATTAGAGCCAAATTCATCTCCTAATTACTTCTTAGTAATTAATTTGTTTATTGGAAACGTTAAGGGTTATAGCACCTACATGAGTTTGTTTGTTATGGTGAGATAATTCAAGTAGCAAAGCAAGCTAGAGTAACTTTTTTTTTATTTATTTATGATATTTGTTAAGATAAAATTTTATGTGACTATTTTGAATGATATTCATATGAGTTGGGGGAAGCTATAGAAGTTACAACATATAATTTCATATTACATGTGGAGGAATGAATATCATTTTACTAAAGGTAAAAAGATAGCTTTGATATCTGCATTTGAAGAGATAATATAGAGGATTTAGTGATATACTAGAGGGAAAGGGTGGGAAAATGGTATCTATTGAGCCCATCAAGATAATGTTAGAAGCTTTTGACGAAAATGAGAATGAGAATTATAACACAGAGGTTCACCAAAAATTAGTTGAGAAAGAGGATAAGGAATTGGAAATAGATGAAAAGGCTACCGATTTAGAAGTGTGGGAAATACCAATTGTTAAAAATATTTGTATTGATTATCAAAATCTAGACTAAGTCATCATAGATGGAGAGAGTATATTTTCTATTAAAGCATCTTCCAAAAGTGCACTAGGGAATGGCATGAATGAAAAATCTATTATTGCACCCTATTTATTTAAGAGATGAGTGGAAAGATCACTTGTTGATATACATGGAAGATGTGGTGTAAGTTTGTTAAGTGAGTTAATGCTATGATTTATGGGAATTGCTAATTTAGAGAGGACTTTCAAATGTAGCCTATCGCCTTAGCTTTGTTGGACATTATTATTTACCTTTCTTTGAGTTTTGTAGGTTAAACTTTGATTTGAGCGGTTATCTTGATCAAGATTCAAGGGCAAATCTTCTTAAGCCTAAGGGTGATGATAAGGATTGATTCGCTAGGAATGAATTTTAAATGATTATTTAATTTAGCAACTCAAGATAATTTACGTAGAGACTTTTATTTGTATTATTTTATTTATGATATTATTTACTAATATTACATTATTATTGTCATTAATTAGAATTAGGTATATTTAGGGGATTTCTATTATTTTATTAGTCATTACCTGTTTGTCTCCAAGGTTGTTAGGGATTCCATGTAAATGCTTTATTATGAAACTTTTCATTAATTAGTAAATTTTGATAATAACAAGCTCTCTTTGAGAACCTTGTTGAGAATCTCTTCATTGACATGTAATCAATCATGAGTAACATTGATTGACTAAATTTCAACCCTCTTTTACTTAATTGGTTGTGCATAATATCAACTAGTTAAACAAAAACCCACAATATCTTTAATTGTATGTCATATTAATTAAAGATCATCAAAACCTTTATTTGATTTAGTTTATGGTGTATAGTGTTCATAAATCTAAATTTTTCATATCCCTTTGTAATCTTTGTTCTTGTTTGTAAACCAAAAAACAAAATCATAAAATTCAGAAACCTAAAAACATTGATTTCTTATTAATTTGTGTGAAATCCTGATGCTGACAATTGATACGAAATCTTCTCGTATCACTCATGCACTCATAAAAGGCTATTAGCCATGAGCCCATAATAGGCTCATTAGGATAACACAAAAATGAACACACTTCATCTCATTCGTCAATCATTAATGTAAATGAATGGATATTATCAAACTAAAAAATCTATAAATAATTAGTTATTTCTCCTCATTCGACACTTACAGAGAAATTAGAGGAACGATATTCCACTATATAATCTCTACTCCTAAAGATTAATAAGTAACTCATATTGATTTCAATTGCTCAAGAATTATAAGGTTAGCACCTAAGGCTCCTTAGGCTCCCTATCCATTACTTGTGCATTTGAGAAACTAAGATTACCTATTCTTCTTCCTTATCATTTTCTCCAAGCCATCCCACCAAGTGTCATCTTCACATCATTACTTAAAGCCACATGTAGGGTGAGAATTGTTTAACACACATGAGACCACTTCAACTAGATCCCTATGATTAGATTTTAGCAACTTCACTAGTGATCAAAGTAAAGTAATAGCAAAGTAACAACACCTCCTATGAAGAGAATGACTAACATATCTAACACCATCTCTTTATAATGAAATATCAACATTCAATTGTACAATATTGAAAAATCAAAATAAATAGTGTTTTAAGAAGAAGGGCATTAAAGTAATTATGAGTTTTAAGAAGAAGGTAATTTGATCTTGTTGACCTCAAACTATATAAGCCATTGCATAACTCTAATGCCACTCTTTTCCTTTTCCTAAAACATTGGCTTTTTGGGGCTCTTTAGGAAACCCTAACCATCATAATGTACAATTTAACAAAGAAGGATTTTCGATTTGATGTATGCTCATGAAGATAAGTATCTCTTACATATCAGTGTTTTGTATGTTATTTTCATGAAGGGAAACTGGTTAAAAGGCATATTATGGTGTCAAATTAGGGTTTTTAGACATTTCAATTAGACATTAAAGTTGTCAAATCAAACATGTTTCAAGTTAGGGATTTAAATTGAGACAAGTAAGTATTCCAATCATGCTTGAATTCATGAAATTAGGTAGATTTTATGGTGGTTTTCGAGTATTGACTTGATGAGTAAGTGTTGGGATGGAGAAATGGTTGAATAGTGAAGAAATTGGAGTGATTCATGAGTTCTAGATGGGTGTATGACTAAGGTATACGGTTGTATACTTATGGAGAGGGTGAAGAAAATTTTGTGAGATAGGTTGTACACGATTAGATATACAGGTGTATACTTACTTATGTTAAAGTACACAATTGAGTACATGACTCGTGTACTTATGCATGTAGAGAGAGCTTTTCGTACAGTAAGGTACATGACCATATACATAGCCGTGATTTTACTTGTAAAACCTAATAAAAATAAATAAAAATTATAAATAATAAGTTGGGGAAAATGTAAGTAAAAAGAGTTTAGTATCAGGGTAATTTTGTCATTCGATAAGGAAGTTATAAATAGGCCACCACATGTTATTCTGACCCTTTTCCCACATTCTACATTATAGCATCCATAGTGTAAGGACAAACTTTAGGAGAGAAAGGTGACCGCTATACCTTATGATCTAACAAAGTACTCACGGTAAGTGAACCAATCAATTACTCTTGATCTCTATTTATATGTGTATGATATGAATTAGTGTTAAGTTCATTGAATGCCACTACAGAATAATCGGTGTGAGAAAAGGTTCATGTAATGCCCTAGAACCTGGAATGCTATAGTTTGCCACGTATCCCTATAGAATAGAGACATGCAAAAGCTTCTACTACTCCTATTCTTCAACCTATTTGACTCTACCATTCATTAATATTACTGTAACTCTAATAAAATAAATGAATGACTCACAGGCAAATCATTCAATTACCGGTGATTAATCAAATGTACATCATCCTTTAATAACATGTGTCTTAACTTGTAAACAATCCTTAGTTATTCACTCAACACCTTAACTTCTACAAATAAAACCTTCATACACTTCTATATTACTCGTCTCCATAATAGTAGTGATAATCTCCCTTATTCTCATCCTGAAAAGAGTAAACTATATTCCCATACTTGTTATACTTAGCATACTCATTGTACTTACCTACAGCTGAAAAATAATAGAATGAGCCTAAGCTTAGTACATGAAACTTAAACACATGCGTATGTCACAACAATACAAATTATACATATACATAGTGTAGTACATAATTAACAATCAACCACTTACTTATGTTTAGGTTAATCAACAAGTAACATAGGGATACTCATGACTTCGCCATTCTCTTTCTTATTTAATTTAAGTATCTTAAACCTAGGTTAGGAACTACTATCTCTAGCCCCAACTTTCTATTGGTATTGGGAATTGCCACCTCCAACCCTAATACCCCTAAAATCTACCCCAAATCATTTCCATATAAAACTCCACTAGGAATAACATCACATATCGATCATCGGAGTGTCTCTTAAGGATTTGCCACCTCCAGCTCCTAAGCCTAGCCACTCATATGTAACAAGCAAGGAAATTACCAAGTTTTTGTTAGATTCATTCGTTTACTGTAACTAGAAAATACAACCAACAGGCATGGTAAACACGTACCTAACAAGGTCGTTTCAAGTTCTACTTGTTTGGACTTATCAAGTTTCTCAAAGTTAGTTTATAAGCAACATTTAACTCTTAGTTCTACTCTACAACAAGACCTAATCTTCACTAGATCATGCAACTAAAAATTGGTCACCTAATTCTCCTTCCTTAAGCTTTACCATAAGTAATACCAACTTAGTATTAGAGAAAAATTGAAATAGAAAAGTTAAAGACATGTTCTTAGATAACACGCTTATGTAAAAGAATAAGGGTAGGAACATGATCATATACATGGTCATGTACCTTTCTGTACACCAAGTCCAATCAGCATGCCTAAGTACATGGTCATGTACTTGGCCGTATGCTTCAACATGAGTAGGTACACATCCATGTAGTGTGCCATATATCCCCATTTCACCAATTTGTTCTTCATATTCTTCATAGGTAAGTACACGACTATGCAACATGGCTGTGTACCCCCTTTAAACTTCACAAATTCTCTGATTTTGATCCCTAATCGAACCCTTCCCTATTTGATCTCTCATTACTTAAATAAACACTTTGTTTCCTACACAAACTATACTTAATTCCATGAATTTAAGTGTAATTGGAACATTTACTTATCTTGATTTAAGTTTATGACTTGGAATGCATTTGATCCGGTAACTTTGATGTCCAAATTGAAATGTTTAAGAACCCCAATTTCTCCAACATTAGTCTTAGTCGAGTCCCCTTTAACACAATAATATGTAAATCCTTAATTTGATAAACGTTCTTTCCTCTATGATCACATGTTGGCTTAGAATTCCTTCTGTAGTTGAAGCATAACTTAGGATAAGTTAGGGTTTGTCTATAGCTCGGAATCCATGTTGACAATTGATAATAGGCATTTAAGGTTTTCTTTTGGCTTATATAGCCCACTGCTGAAAAGACCAAAATACCCTCCTTTTAAAATGCTTAATTACTTAATTGCCCTTCCTATTAACTTCATTTTATTTTACTTTATTTCGTATTTTACATTCTCCTCTCTTATAAAAACTTTTTTCATCAAAAGTTATATGTATTTGGGAAGAGTTCTAAATATCTTCTTCTCATCTCCTCTTCTAGTTCCCAAGTCGCCTCACGGTTTGTCTAGTTACTTCACTATGCCTTAACATGGGGGATTGTCCTTCACCTTAATGTTTGCTCCTTAATGTCTATAATATGGATGGGTTGTTCCATAATAGTGAGATTAGATTGTACATTCGAAGGTTTAAGAACTGACTTGGTCTAGGTTTGCTAAAAATTTCCATCCGGGGTTTGCTACAAACTTTCATAATATAGATACATGAAAAAATCATGTACTTATGCTAAGTTAAGTGGTAAGGTTAACCTATAGGCAATGTTACTGATTTTCTCCAATAGCTCAAAAGGATTAACATACCAAGAATTCAATTTTTCTCTCAAATTGAATCGAACAACACCTTTAGTTGGTGATATCCTTCGTAACACATGGTTCCTTACTTTAAATTCCAATGGTTGTTGCCTCCGATCAGCGTAACTCTTTTGGTGACTTTAAGTCGTTAGCATCCTTTTATTTAATTAACTTCATCTTGTCTATTGCCTCTTAAACCAATTTAGGTCCCAACACCTTTCTTTTTCCTACCTCATCCTAATGTAAAGGTGACCTATGTTTTCTTCTATATAAAGCTTCATATGGCATCATCTAAATTGTTTTTTACTAGTTATTTGATCCACGCAAAAAGAGATATAAAATGAGCGTGAATAAATACCGGCAAGTGTACCGGATCGGATCAAGTAATATAGTGAGAGAAGAGTGTCGAACCACGAAGATTGATTATGTAGTAGACCTATATCAATTTCTACTATTATTTAGGCAATGATATTTGATGAGAATCGAATGTGAATGAATTATTCTAAATGTGCAAAAAGGGAATTGTGTTTGAAAAAGGATGAATTGATGGTGGGAAATTAGAATCCACCCTAATTCTACTAATCATATTGCCTTCATGTTATAATAACTCATAGCTATATGGATTTTCACAAGAAATTGACAAAACCTTAATTCTTTTTCAAGTTTTAAAGTAATACTACCCCAATTTAATTTAATAGCTCCCGCTAATTAAAATCAATGGAGGATTCTAATTCGCAATCATAAATTTCCCAATTATATGATTGCCTAATATCCTTAAAATAATTTCTCCTAATCCCTTAGTGAAAAATTTAATAAAAATATTGCATGAAACACTTAGGTCAATTTCTAATAAAATTCAATAACACTGCTTCCGCATGAATTATTAAATCTTACTTAAGAATTCCTGATAAATCCTAAATTTCTCTTTCAAGTCATTTAAATTCCTATGCATTGATTTCAATTACAAAATACAATTCATAGCAGGACTTCTTATATGAAAATTCCATATATCTATATGTCCTATAACATGAATACAATGATCATTTTAGTTTGAATTATGGCTTCATCATGTTTCCCACAAGGATAATTTAGAACATTATGGTATGGATTGCATAAGAACAATTGAAGTAAATGAGTACAATGGAATTCATATTAAATAATAAAAATAAACTAATAAATTGCATAGAAGAAAATTAAATAAATGAAACAATTGCTATAATCTTCAAGAGTTTGTAAAACTTCAATCTTCCGAAATGATTCCTAAAATTCTTCAATTGAAAGCAAACTTCAATAACATTCTTTCTTCAAACTAAAATTTAGAATAACATGAAATGTAAAAGAATTTAAAGAGAAGATAAAAATCCTAAAGCTCCCAAGGGAATTCTAATGACTCAAAAGATCCAAAAACAAGGATGCCCCCAAAGGTTCACACAAGGGGTCTATTTATAGATCCAAAGAGGAGGAGGATAAGGCTGATCTAATGAGGAACTGAGTCAGCAAATCAATCAAGATAAGATTTTGGAGAGATTTTCGCATGGATATCCGAGAAACAGTCAAGGCCGGCGGCCTTAAATGTAGGCCAGCTCAAGGTCAGCAGCTTTGATGCGTTATGATGGTTTCTTTCTTAGGCCAGCCTTAAGGCCGGCAGCCTTCAGTAGTAGGCCGGCCTAAGGCCGGTGGCCTTCAATGAAATTCTTCACTTGCTTCTTCAATTTTGTGAAAAACTCCTCTAATTAACTTGTAATTTACTTTTAGGTCCTCAAAACCTGAATTTTCACAATAAACACCATTAAATACCATTTCTTTATATTTTCTTATAATATTGAAATAAATTTAATATAAATCCAGAAGAAAATATAAGTATAACGTGATCTTATCATTATTATTGTAGGTAAATTCAATTAGAGGTAGGTGTTTATCCTAATTTCCTCTAAAATCTAAAACATAAGCCCTCAACATATCTTTAAGAATCTGTATAGCTTGCTGTAACTGCTTGTTTGTTTGAGGATGGTAAGCTGTGCTGAAATGTAACTTAATGCCTAGAGCTCTATGTAGGCTTGTCTAAAATCTACTAACAAACCTAGTATCCTAATATAAAATGATTGTCACTAGGATTCCATGAAGCCTGACTATTTCCTTGATATACAATTGTGCCAATTTTCTTAAGGTACAACTGATATTTATGGGTATAAAGTGCGTTGATTTAGTTAATCTATTAACTACTACCTATATAGTATCATGCTTTTCTTTGGTTTTAGGAAGAGTAGTAACAAAATCCATAGTTACATGCTCCTACTTCCATTTTAGTATGGGTAAGGGTTGTAGTTCTCTTGCCGACTTCTGATGTTCTATTTTGACCTATTGGTATCTCAAACACTTGGAAACAAAATCTGCCATCTCTCACTTCATATTCTTCTACTAGTAATGGGCCTTCAAATTTTGGTATGTTTTAGTACTCCTAAGGTAGGTGGAGTACCTAGAGTGATGTGCTTCCCTTAAAATGTCATTCTTCAACTCTGTTAACTTTGTTGCACCTGCTGCCATACCACAAAACTCCCTCTTGATCAATTTTGAATTCAGGTGCCATCCTTTATTCAATCCCATGCTTAATTTCCAACATACTTTTATCTTTTGGCTAGGTTGCTTTGATTTTATCCACTATAGTTAGTTGGATGTGCAAAATGGCAAGTCTAGCTCCTATCTCCTAGCTAATTACTTCTAATTCTAACCTTAACATTTCTTCAAGTAATGGTTTCTATGAAGTAAGCAATGTAGCTAAGTTACCCTACCCTTTCTGCTGAGAGTACCTGCTACACTTTTGCCTATCCTGAATGATATAGTATTTGTATTTCAAAATTATAGTATTTTATTAATTCCAACCATCTCCTTTGTCTCATATTTATGAATGCATCTGAGGTAGGTCGTAATAGGATACCTACCTCGATTGACCCGAAAAAAACCTTATAGGGTTTAGGGTCGGGTTTGGGACATGGAATAAAACTCAATAGGGTTTAGGGTTAGGTTATGGGATTTACAAAAAAACTTGATGGGAAAACTCGACCTGATAATTTTTTATAAAAAATAATAAATTAATATTATAATTTATAATTAGTATATTTTATTTTATTATTATTACATTTTTAGTTAGTATATTTTTATATTTTATTTTATTTTTATATTTTTAATTTTTATATTTAATTTCTCTCTTCTTTTCATCACAAGTAGATTAATAATAAATTAAAGAAATGACATATGAAAATAAGTTGAGGTATGTAAAAAAAAAGATTTAATTGCTATTCGGGTTAGGTTCAAGTCACTTCATTTGTTAATTAAATTGGGGAAAAAAAAACCCCATTAGGTTGGGGCAGGTTTTGGGTATATAATTCTTTGCTGGGTTGGGTTTGGGTTTCAATGAACCCATCCCAAACTTGGCCGATTTACATCCTTACTCATATTTAGGTCATTCTGAGTGAATAAGTACTTCAAGCTCTTATGATTTGTGAATACCTTCAAAGTTTCAATGCTAAGACTACCATTACCAACTCTAAACATGCTAGAGTAGTTTCTTTCATATGGCTTTAGCTGGTGAGAAGCATAAGTGATAACCTTTCCATTTGGCATAAAAACACACCTCGAACCTTAGCTAGAAGCATAATTGAATATTGCATACTCCTTTCCACTTTCTGGTAATGTTAGGACTGATGCTAAGATTAACCTTTCTTTCAGCTTTATGAAACTGTCTTCACACCAGCCATCCCATTCAAACCGCACTCCCTTTTGAGTTAATTTAGTCAATGATGTGGCTATCTTAGAAAATCTTTCCACAAAATGTCGGTAGTAGCTGGCTAATCCCCCAAAGCTCCTAATTTCAGTCATTGTCTTGGGTCTTAGCCAATCTACCACTACCTTCACCTTTTTGAGATCCATCGCAATACTATCCTTGTTAATTATGTATCTTAGAAAAGAAACCTACTCTAGCTAGAATTCATATTTCTTAAATTTTCTATATAGGTTTTTAGCCTGCAATCTCTCTAATGAAACATTCAGGTGTTCTTTATGCTCTTCTTTACTTTTTAAATATATCAGAATATCATCAATAAACACTACTACAATTGATTATAGAAATCCTTAAATACCCTATTCATTAAATCCATGAAGGCAGCTAGAGCATTCGTTAAACCAAAGGGCATTACTAGAAATCCATATCAGGTTCTAAATGTAGTCTTCTAGATATCTCCTTTCTTTATCTTCAATTGATGGTAACCTAACCTCAAGTCAATCTTTGACAATACTTGAGCCCCTTGTAGTTCGTCAAAAAGGTCATCTATCTTAAGAAGTGGATATTTGTTTTTAATAGTGGCCTTATTCAATTCTCTATAATCTATGCACATTCTCATGCTATCATCCTTTTTCTTTACAAATAGGATGGGAGCTCCCCATGGTGACACACTAGGTCTGATGAACTTCTTATTTAATAGCTCTTGTATTTGAAGCTTCAATTCTATTAATTTTGTAGGTGCCATCCTAAATGGAGATTTAAATTTGGGGTTGTGCGTGGCACCGAGTCTATACAAAACTTGATTTCTCTAGTTAGTAGTAACCCCGGTAAATCATCAGGAAATATATTGGCATACATATTTACTATTAGCACCTCTTTAAGCTTCACTTCCTTATTGGCTTTTGTTGTTATGGTAGCCAACCTATTCTTGCTTTATAACGCATATGTTGGTAGACTTATAGGTTTTTACACCTTTAACTTGAGATTGATAGGATCTTCATTAAGGAAAATGAAATGAGTCATCAAGTTATGACAGTCCATGGTGGCATGAAACTTTGACAACCACTTTACTCCTAGAATTACATTAAAGTCGAGCATATCTAAAACATATAGATCAGTGGGCATCGCTTGCCCTTGAATCTCAAACTTGACATTCCTACATATTTTCCCTAATTCTCCTCTTACTCCTAATGGAATACTTATGTTCAAAGGGTCTTCTACATTTTCAAATATTAGTCTACATTTATTTACAAACACCTTAGATATACAAGAATGTGTTGCATTAGTATTAAATAGTACATATGCATTAGTATCATGTACTAGGAGCATACCCACCACTGTGGATACACGAGTTGGAGCTCTTTGCCTAGGACCTACTTACCTGTACTTGCCTTTGGGGTCGCATTGCTTGTGGTGCTTATACTGGTTGGGGTGTTGCGGCTACTTGACCCCTTGTGGTTCCACTCTCAAAAGCCCTGTAACCCTTTTGCTCATAGTTATAATAGAAAGTTTGAGGAATAAATCTCTTTGTACAATTTCTATTGGGATGTCCTATCTTACCACAAGAAAAGCATGCCCCTTTTAGCCAATTGCATTGATGTAGATCATGTGGTCCCAAGCACTTGGGACATCCTTTCCCTAGTCTTACTTGTGGTGGTAGAGGTAATGTTAGAGGCAATAACCTAGTTTGAATAGGTTTAGGCATGAAAGCCACAAGTTTGGCTTGATATAGTACTAGCCTCTTTCCTTTCTCTACATATGAAAATTCTTGACTTACAAGACAATTGCTGCTCTATCCTCTTTTAGCTCTACTTTATAAATTTCTCTTTATCAATGACCTTTGCTTAAGTGGGTAGTTGGAAGGACCTCACCTCATGCTGGAGGTTAAGCTCTAAGCTTCTCACAAATCTTTTAGCATTAGAGGTATTATCTGTACGAACTACTTCAAGCAAAAAATTTATCAATTTATTTAACTCTACTTCATACTCTTTTACCGTATGTTTACCCTATTGGCAGTTATAGTATGCTGCCTCCATTTTGTCTCTGATGCTACTAAGGAAGTATTTTTCTTAGAATAATTCCCTGAACCTTTGCCAATGGATGGGTGCTCCTGTTAACGTAGACACATTAGGCCACCAGTTTACTACCAACTTTTTTTAGCATAAAGGCTGTGAAATCCACTTTCTTATCCTTTGGCACCTTGAAGCGAACCCTAGGTATATTAAACTTAGAACCCAATGATTGTTATTGAATCAGATTCCCCAAGGAACGTCTTGAACAAGTAATGATGGAACTAGACCCCAACCACACCTGTTGATTGAAACCTTAGTTATTAGTGATTTCCCCAAGCATTTAGTTTAAAGAAATCGATGAGTTTGTTCTCAAAGAACAAGAGAGAGTCTCTTAAAGAAAATTGTGTATTCAATTAATAATAATGTTCCAACATGTAGCTATATTGTCTTATACATAAAACCTAAATTTCCAAACATAGAAAACCGACCTTGACTTAAGAAGAGCCGAAAAATTACAATTAAATAAAACAAAGGCATAAGCCGAGCGGTCTTCCTTGGGTTCAATTTGCATATAAAACTAATTTATCCTAAAGCTCTCATATCTTTGCACACCTCTGTGGAAGCTTGAATCAAGTTAATAAAGGTCAATTCTCCTTTAGTATAACTTGGTTCCTTCTCTTGTAAATCCATGACTAATCCTTGCAAAGCTTCGCTCATCCGCTTAGCTCTAGCTCGTGTCATTAGACCTCCAATACCATGTAGTGGGTCATTGAATTTCGATTCATTAGCTTTTGATGCTGGTTAATCCTCATCATTCCCTCCTTCCTCGAAAAGATTTGTCCTCAAATCACCTGCATGATAAAGAGTAAGGTCAGGAACTGATGAAAGCAATGATGGGAATCAAGCTAGAAGATGGAAGGTGGATTCTCTTGAAGCGCCACCTGGACCGATCACAAGAACTCGAGCGAAACGATTCAAGGAAGCACTTAACGGGCTGATAAAGGATATCCAAGAAGCCGAAAAAGAGTGGAGCAACCATGAGAATGACCTTGCATTTGTTCAAGTCATTCAAGGAGAGCAAAGCATAGGAGATCAAAGCTACCGGCCTTAACAACGCTGGCTTAAACGCTGTCGACTTTGAACCGGCGTTGCAATTAGAGCGCGACAGAGGGATTACGCCGGTTACTACGTCGCAGGCCTATATACCCGGCGTACATCCTACGCCGACTACTACGCCGCCTACTACACCGCTGGCGTACATTGCCTGTTTGTTATTTTTCCGCAACTTTATTATGTTATGTCGTTTTGGGCTTTTGTTTTACGAGTTGTAAACCCTATTAAACGTTGCTAGGGTTGGAAAACAGTAGACAGAACATACATACAACATTGAATAACACAATTTGAGAGAATTCCTCTCTTGGTTCTCTAAAGAACTTATCTTAAACTTATCGGATTTCTTCCGTGGCGTTCAAACTAGACTTATCAATCGGTCTTTCATCCCGATTGTGGCGTTAACAGAATATACCAAGGTTCTTGCCTCATCTATAGGCAACGGGTCGCGGTTCCACTTTGGTTGTTTTGGCATCTTAGGTTGCAATTCCAAATGTATTGGTATAGGGTTTTGTCACACGTGGGCGTGGTTCGTATCAATTTGGTATCGGAGCCTAGGTTTGTTAAACATCAGTTCAGTTTGAGAAAGGTAACATCAAAACCCTAACTCCAATCGTTCATATCAATTGTTCATATCAAGTTTCGTATTACCATCGCTTCATACTCACGTCCATAGTGTTAATTGTCGCTTGAGTAGTGTAGTTTCATTCTAGCAATCTTGTTACAAAAAAAAAGAAAAAAAAAAGGAACGAAAAAAAAAGGAGAAGAACAAAAACAAAGACAACAAAAAAGAAAGAAAAAGGAAAATTCAAGCCCGGAGGGTTTGTTCTTGAATTCTACGGAAGAATGTGGTGTGGTTTAGATTAGTTCCGAGAGAATTGAGAAGAGGGATTAGTGAGTTGATATCATATTTGTTTGTGAGAATACACGAGTGATTGTGGGATATCCTTCTTAAGTGAAACACGTGAGGGAGTGAATCGTGAGGCTTAATCCTATATATTTGTGTTAGTACTAACCTTTATTGCAGGAACTATGTCACGGCACAATTCTCCTGAAGGTGAGAGGGGGAGGTTTGATGCTAGGTTAGTGATTGAGGTATTGAGGAGTGAGATGAAGAGGATGTTTCAGGAGGGAATGGAACAAATTCATGAGACGATGGAGCAGAAACTAGAGCAATCTAAAGACGTTTTTCAAGGGCGTAAGAGGGAAAGTTGTTCTAAGAGAGGACAAAGGGGTGGAGATGAAATTTCTGATGATGAATTTGATGAACCTTCTATCGGGAGTTATAGAGGTTATGGTGGTAGGAATAGAGGAACTAGGGTTTAGGAAGATATAGGAGATAGGAATAGAGAGGATAATTAATTGAGTAGTATAAAGATGAAGATTCCTCCTTTCCAAGGGAAGAACGATCTCGAGGCATACTTAGAATGGGAGAAGAAGGTAGAGATGGTGTTTGATTGTCACAATTATAGTGGGAGAAAGAAAGTGAAGCTTGCTGCCATTGTGTTTTCAGATTATGCTATGGTATGGTGGGATCAACTGATGTTGAATAGAAGAAGGAATGGCGAACCACCTATTGAGTATTGGGAAGAGATGAAGAGGGTGATGAAGAGGCGGTTTGTTCCTGCTTACTACTATCGCGAATTGCAAACTCTTAAGCAGGGAAGCCGAAGTGTGGATGAGTATTTCAAGGAGATGGAGGTTACTATGATTAGAGCGAACGTTGAGGAGGATAGAGAGGCTATCATGGCTAGGTTTCTTGCTGGGTTAAATAGAGAGATTTAAAATGTAGTAGAATTGCAGCATTATGTGGAATTGGAAGACATGGTTCACATGGCTATAAAGGTTGAGAACCAACACAGGAGGAAAGGTAGTACTACTACACGGTTCCAATAAGGTGCTGGTTTATCTACGTGGAAAACTAACCATTGGAGGAAGGAAGAAAAGTCTTTACCCACTAAGCCAAAAGGAGAGCAGAAGCAAGGGGGTCTACTCCTGGTAATCAAGGTAAACCTGATTCTTCTACTATTAGAAATCGTGACATTAAATGTTTTAAATGCCAAGGTAGAGGCCATATTGCTAGTCAATGTCCAAATAGATGTGTTATGATTCTGCATGATGATGGTGAGTATGAGACTGAGGGGGATAGTGAAGATGATGATATGCCTCCATTGGAGGATGCTAGTGATGATGAGGAGCCTGCAGCAGGGAAGTTAGTGGCAGTAGTGAAGTGAGCTTTGAATGTGCAGGTGAAGGAAGAAGAGGAGGTGCAACGAGAGAATATTTTTCATACTAGATGTTATCTAGGTGACCATATTTGTAGTTTGATCATTGATGGGGGAAGTTGCACTAATGCAGTGAGTATTTTTATTGTTGAGAGGTTAGGGCTCAAGACCACTAAACACCCTAGCCCATATAAATTGTAGTGGTTGAATGATAGTGGCAAGACGAAGGTGAGTATGCAAGCCTTAATTGCTTTTCGCATCGGTAGGTATGAGGATGAGGTATTATGCGATGTAGTGCCAATGCAGGCTTGTCATGTGTTGTTGGGGAGGCCATGGTAGTTTGACAGGAAGGTTGTTCATGATGGCTTTTCTAACAAGTATACACTTGTTCACCATGGCAAAAGCTATAATCTTAAACCCTTAATACCTAAACAGGTGTATGAGGATCAGTTGCAGCTACAACAATATTTTGCAAAATATAAGGTGAGTGAAAAACAGAGGGAGATTGAGAGAGTAAGAGACATAGAAAAAGAAAAGGAATACAAAAGTCAATATCAAAAGGAGAAAGAGAGGAAGGCTGGAAAAAGTGTGAGAGGCTAAGTTGAGGGGGGATCAACTTTGGTGGTGAGTGAAAAGGAGAGTGCAGCCTTGTAAAAGGAGAGTTGTGTGGCAAGAGCGAGTGTAGTGAGGAGAGCGTTAGTGATGAAGCAACCTATGTTGTTGCTGGTTTTTAAAGAAACTTGTTTGAATACTAATGAACTTCTTAACTCTTTGCCTAGTGTGGTTGTGTCTATTGTGCAGGACTTTGAAGATGTCTTCCCTAAGGAGATTCCAAAGGGGTTACCACCTATTTGTGGTATTGAGCACCAAATTGACCTTGTACTCGGAGCATCTATTCCAAACAAGCCACCTTATAGGAGCAATCCAGAGGAGATAAAGGAACTTCAAAGGTAGGTTAATGACTTGATGGAGAAAGGGTGCGTGAGAGAAAGCATGAGCCCATGTGCAATGCCTGTGATTTTGGTGCCTAAGAAGGATGGGTCATGGAGAATGTGTGTTGATTGCTACGCCATCAACAACATCACGGTAAAGTATCGTCACCCCATTCCTCGCTTAGATGACATGTTAGATGAGTTACATGGGTCTAGTGTCTTTTCTAAAATTGATTTGAAAAGCGGATATCACCAAATTAGAATGAAGGAAGGTGATGAATGGAAAACCGCATTTAAGACAAAATATGGATTATATGAGTGGTTAGTAGTGCCTTTCGGTTTAACTAACACACCTAGTACTTCCATGTGACTTATGAACCATGTTTTGAGGACTTTTATTGGCAAATTTGTGATTGTCTATTTTGATGATATCCTCATTTACAGCAAGAGTTTGGAAGACCATATATCTCACTTGAGGGATGTTTTGGAAGTGCTTCTAAAGGAGCAATTATATATTAACCTCAAAAAGTGCACTTTTTACACAGACAAACTTGTGTTTCTTGGTTTTATTGTTAGTGCACAGGGAATACAGGTTAATGAAGAGAAGATTCGTGTGATCCAAGAATGGCCTAGTCCAACTAATGTAAGTAATGTTCGGAGTTTCCATGGACTAGCGAGTTTTTACAGGAGGTTTGTGAAGGATTTCAGCACCATTGCAGCACCACTTACTAAGGTAATCAAGAAGAATGTGGGGTTCAGTTGGGGAGAGCAACAAGAGAAGGCCTTTCAAACGCTTAAAAATAAGCTGACTGTTGCACCACTACTTGCTTTACCTAATTTCTCTAAAACTTTTGAGATTGAGTGTGATGCTCAGGAATAGGTATTGGAGCAGTTCTCATGCAAGAAAGGAGACCAATTGTGTTCTTTAGTGAGAAGTTAAGTGGGGCATCCTTGAACTACCCTACTTATGACAAGGAGTTATATGCATTGGTTCAAGTACTGGAGACTTGGCAACACTATCTTTGGCCAAAAGAGTTCGTGATCCACACTGATCATGAATCCTTGAAGTACTTAAAGGGACAACATAAACTGAACAAAAGGCATGCTCGTTGGGTGGAGTTTATCAAAACATTTCCCTATGTCATCCACTACAAGCAAGGTAAAGAGAATGTTGTTGCTGATGCACTTTCTAGAAGGTATGCTCTTATCTCTACTCTTAGTTCTAGATTGCTTAGTTTTGAGCATATTAAAGAATTGTATGCTGTTGATCGAGATTTTTGTGAAGAGTGTGTGAGCTGTGAGAAGAGTGGTTATGGTAAATTTTATAAGCATGAGGGATTCTTGTTTAGGGAGAATAAACTATGCATTCCCAATTGTTCTTTAAGAGAGTTATTAGTGAGGGAGTCTCATGGAGGAGGATTAATGGGGCATTTTGGAGTAGCTAAAACTTTAGGGGTGTTGCAGGAACACTTCTATTGGTCTCACATGAAACGAGATGTTGAGAGGATTTGTGAGTGATGTGTCACTTGTAAGCAAGCAAAATCTAGAGTCCAACCTCATGGACTTTATACCCCACTCCCAATTCCTCAAGAGCCTTGGGTAGACATTTCCATGGATTTTGTGTTAGGATTACCCAGATCTAGGTATGGTCGAGACTTTATTTTTGTAGTCGTGGATAGGTTTTCTAAGATGACACATTTCATTCCTTACCATAAAACATATGATGCTTGCCATATTGCTAATTTGTTCTTTAGGGAAGTTGTGAGACTGCATGGTATGCCTAGAACAATCGTGTCGGACCGGGATGCTAAGTTCTTGAGCTACTTCTAGAAGACCCTATGGGTTAAGTTAGGAACTAAGTTATTGTTCTCTATTACTTGTCATCCACAGACTGATGGTTAAACTGAGGTAGTAAATCGAACTTTATCTACTTTGTTGAGGGTTGTCATTAAAAAGAACATTAAAAGTTGGGAGGATTGTTTGCCTTATGTTGAATTTGCTTATAATCGCACAATACGTTCTGCTACTAAGTTTACACCTTTTGAAATTGTGTATGGTTTTAGTCCACTAACTCCTTTGGATTTATCACCTCTTCCTATTTCTGAGTATGTTAATCTAGATGGTAAGAAGAAAGCATAATTTGTTAAATAGATCCATGAGAAGGCAAGGCTCAATATTGAGCAGAGGACAGAACAGTATGTGAAACAAGCCAACAAGGGTCGTCGACAAGCTGTCTTTGAACCTGGAGACTGGGTTTGGGTTCACAGGCGCAAAGAGCGGTTTCTTGTGTAGCGTCAATCTAAATTACTTCCTAGAGATGAAGGACCATTTTAGATTCTTGAGCGCATCAACGATAATGCCTACAAGTTAGATTTGCCGGGTGAGTATCAAGTAAGTGCTACTTTTAACGTTACTAATCTGAGTCCTTTTGATGTAGGCGATGATTTGAGGACAAATCCTTTTCAAGAGGAGGGGAATGATGAAAGCAATGATGGGAATCAAGCTAGAAGATGGAAGGTAGATCCTCTTGAAGTGCCACTTAGACCGATCACAAGAACTCGAGCGAAACAATTCAAGAAAGCACTTAACGGGCTGATAAAGGATATCCAAGAAGCCGGAAAAGAGTGGAGCAACCATGAGAATGACCTTGCATTTGTTCAAGTCACTCAAGGAGAGCAAAGCATAGGAGATCAAAGCTGCCGCTCTTGACAACGCTGGCTTAAACGCTGCCGGCTTTGAACCGGTGTTGCAATTAGAGTGCGATAGAGGGACTACACCGGCTACTATGCCGCCGGCCTATATACTCGGCGTACATCCTACACCGGCTACTACGCCGCTGGCGTATATTGTCTGTTTGTTATTTTTCCATAACTTTATTATGTTATGTCGTTTTGGGCTTTTGTTTTACGAGTTATAAACCCTATTAAACGTTGCTAGGGTTGGAAAACAGTAGACAGAACATACATACAACATTGAATAAACACAATTTGTGAGAATTCCTCTCTTGGTTCTCCAAAGAACTTCTCTTGAACTTATCGGATATCTTCCGTGGCGTTTAAACCAGACTTATCAATCGGTCTTTCATCCTGATTGTGGCGTCAATAGAATATACTAAGGTTCTTGCCTCATCTATAGGCAACGGGTCGCGGTTCTACTTTGGTTGTTTTGGCATCTTGGGTTGCAATTCCAAACGTATTGGTATAGGGTTTCGTCACACGTGGGCGTGATTCGTATCAGGAACATTAAAAGTTGTGCTTACATTACCATAGTGACTAGGTAGGTCAATCTTGTAAGCATTATCATTGATGTGCTTCACTACTTGAAATAGTCTATCTCACCTAGGGTGCAATTTAGACTTCCACTACTCGGCAAATCTTTCCTTTCTCAAATGTACCCACACCTAGTCTCCTGGATGAAACACAGTCTTTACACATCTTTTATTGGCCTGACGAGCATAGTGCTCATTTTTCTTCTCAATGTTGGTCTGAACCTGAGCATGCAATTCCCTAACAAATTCTGCCTTTTTCTTTCCATCAAGATTAACAAATTCGTTAATGGGTAAGGGCAAAATTTCCAATGGAGTCAACGGGTTAGAGCCATACACAATCTTAAATGGAGAATATGATGTAGTGGAATGCATAGTCCTATTATATGCAAATTTTACATGAGGCAAACATGTCTCCAATTGTTTTAAATTCTTATGAATCACAGCACACAACAAGGTTGAAGGTATTGACTTACATTTAACCATTAGTTTGAGGGTGTGCAATAGTAGAGAGCAACAATTTAGTGCCTAGCCTATTCCACAAAGTACACAAAAAATGGCTCAAGGATTTCACATCTCTATCACTTACAATGGATCTAGGCAAACCATGTAATCGTACGATCTCACTAAAAAACAAATCAGCAATGTGTCGTGCATCATTAGTTTTAGAACAAGCAATGAAATGAGCCATCTTACTAAACCTATCGACAAGAACAAATATGCTATCTTTACCACTTTGAGATTGTGATAACCTTAGTATAAAGTCCATAGAGATGTCAGTTTAGGGTTGATTAGGCACAGGCAATGGAATGTATTCCCCATGGGGCATTAGTCTGGACTTAGCCTGTTTACATGCAATGCATGTACTACACACAGTTTGCACATCATGTTTCATCTTAGGTTAATAGAAATGTTCATGCAAAATATCCAAAGTCCTTTTAACACCAAAGTGCCCCATTAAACAGCCACCATGTGTTTCCTTCACCAGCAATTCACATACAAAACCTTTAGGTATACACAATTTATCTTTCTTAAATAAATATCCATCATGTTTATAGAAATCAGAATATCCAGACTCAGCACAAGCGGCCTAAATTTGACCAAAATCAACATCATTCTCATACAATTCCTTAATGAATTCAAATCTAAGCAATTTAGTATACAAAGTAATCAAAAGAGAATACCTTCGATAAAGTGCATCAACCACCACATTTTCTTTTCCTTGCTTATATCTAATCACTCATGGAAAGGTTTCAATAAATTTCAGCCACTTGGCATGCTTCTTGTTCAACTTACCTTGAGTTTTTAGATACTTTAGACTCTTATGATCGGAATGAATGGTGAACTCCTTAGGCCATAAGTAATGTTGCCACATTTGCAGGGTTCTCACTAAAGCATACAGCTCCTTATAATACACTGGATAATTTAATGTAGCACCATTGAGTTTTTCGCTAAAATTAGCGATCGGCTTGGACTCCTACATCAACACACCACCAATACCTTTTCTGGAAGCATCGCATTCAATCTCAAAAACTTTCTCAAAATTAGGCAAAACTAGTAAAGATGTGTTAGTTAACTTACCTTTCAAGGTCTCGAGAGCCTGCTCATGCACTTCAGTCCACTTAAATTCAGCATTCTTCTTAACAAGGTCATTTAGAGGAGCACTATGGAACTAAAATCCCTCACAAATTTCTTATAAAAACTTGCCAACTCGTGGAAGCTCTTGACTTCACTTGCATTCCTTGGTGTTAGCCTCTCTTAGATCACCTTCAACTTTTCTTCATCCACAGCAATCCCGTCTGCACCTACAACAAATCCAAGAAAAACCACAGTTTCCATACAAAAGGTGAACTTCTTTAAATTAGCATACAACTGGTTCTCTCTTAAAACAGTGAACACACACTGCAAATGCTAAACATGATCATCTAAAGTCCTGCTATATACCAGAATGTTATCAAAGTATACAACAACAAACTTCCTAATAAAATTATGAAGAACATGATTCATTAACCTCATAAAAGTGCTAAGTGCGTTTGTTAGTCCAAAAGGCATTACTATCCACTCATATAACCTATGTTTAGTTTTAAATGCCATTTTCCATTCATCCCCCTCTTTCATGCGAATTTGATAATAGCCATTCTGTAAATCAATTTTAGAAAACAAACAAGCACCATGCAATTCATCAAGCATATCATCTAATCTAGGGATATGAAGTCCATACTTAACTGTGATCTTATTGATTGCTCGACAGTCAACACATATTTGCCATGTTCTATCCCTCTTAGGGACTAGAATGACAGGAATTGAACATGGACTCAGGCTTTCCCTTATAAATCTTTTCTCTATCAAATCATCAACCTATCTCTAGATTTCTTTTGTCTCCTCAGGATTAGTTTAGTAAGCTGGCCGATTAGGAATAGACACACCTAACAAGAAATTAATTTGATGTTCAATACCTTATAGTGGGGGCAGACCCTTCGGTACCTCTCCAGGAAACAAATCTTCATATTCTTGCAAAAGGGACACCACCATACTGGGCAATAAAGGGTTAAGGTCAGTATTAGTAAAATACATATCTTTGTACATAAAGTACAAGTAGTTTTTTTTTTCCTTGCTAACATTGCACTCTTTACTTCGCTTTTTCTTACAATTTTCTCTCCACTCAGTGTTTCAGAATCTTTTCCCTCATGGCTCACCAGTGTTTGTCTCTCACTCTTTTCTTTTTTCTCACCCTTTTCTCGTACACTCACATGTTTCTCTCTAAACTCTTTTGTTATCCGAACCTGATCCTCATAAGCCTCCCATGGTTTCTGTGGAGTTAGAATCACCTTCCTTTTGTTTAAAACAAAAGAATATTGGTTTTTGTACCCATTATACATCACCTTCCTATCAAACTACCATGGTCGACCCAGTAGTAGGTGACTCACCTGCATGGAAACTACATCATACTTCACCTCATCACGATAACTTCCAATAGAAAAGGAAATAAGAACCTGCCTGGTTACTTTCACTTCCCCACACTCACTTAACCATTGCAATCGATATGGCTTTGGATGTTTCACAACCTTCAAACTCATCTTATCAACCAATAAGGTGCTAGCAACGTTAGTGCAGCTACCACTATTGATGATCAAGCTACATACCTTGTTCTGCATGTGACACCGGGTATTAAAAATGTGCTCACATTGAACCCCTTCACCATCATCCTACAGTTGAGTGCTGAGGACTTGTCTAGTAACATACAACTCTCCACTCACGGGTCCTTTGAAGTCGACATCATCATAATCCTTTAATGGTGATGTATCATCATCCTTAGAACTAATACTTTCTACATCTCTTTTATCATAAATGATCATAACCCTTTGATTTGGACACTAAGATGCAATATGTCCATACCCTTGACACTCGAAACATTTGATATCATGGGTTTTAGAAGATGGTTTAGTGTCAGATTTACCTTTAGAAGCAGTGATTGGACTCTTGGCCTTCACATCCTCTTTTGGTTTTGAGTCTACAGGGTTCTTCTTCCAATTAGATTTCCATGAAGAGTTAAAAGTCGTTCCGGATTTTAGAGTTCCCTTATACTTCAACTGCTTCTCTACCTTGATTGCTTTATGCAACAACTTCTCCATATCTACATAGTGATGTAGATCCACCACGTGAGCAATCTCCCGAATTCAACCCATTGATGAACCTAGCCATTGTAGCCTCATCATCTTCCTCCACTTTGGCTCTAATCATAGCAACCTCCATTTCTTTATAATAGTCCTCCATGCTCCTGGACCCCTGTGTCAACCCTTGGAACTTCCTAAGCAAATCCCTGTGATAATGATTAGGGATAAACCTCTTCTGCATAATGGTCTTCATCTTATCCTAGGTATTAATAGGCCTTTCACCATACCTACGCCTATTATGTACTAACTAGTCCCACTATACACTAGCATAGTCAGAAAATTCAACTATAGCTAATTTAATTTTCTTTTCCTCAGTGTAATTGTGGTATTTAAATACATGATCCACTTTTCTCTCCTATTTCAAGTACAACTCTGGATCATTTTTCCCTTAAAAAGATGGTATCTTCATTTTGATACTTCCCAGCTTACTATCTCGCCTTTAGGTATTTCCTCTCTCCCTCATGTAGTTATACTCTCCTAAATCTGTTTCTTCATGCTCTTCTATCCTTACTTCCCCTCTTAAGGGTCTATTCGCTCCTCACCTTACAGTAGTGCTACTTGATGGTTCCTTACTTTGTTCCATCTTATCTATCCTCTCATGGATTTGCTTAAGTTCACCACTCAGTATTCTCTTCATCTCTCTCATTAAAGCTTCAAACATTACTTTATTTTCCCCTCCTCCATTCTCTCCTCCAGTTGGACTTTGTCCCGACATATCTGTATAATCAAGAAAAGATTAGTAATAACACAGATAATATAATCCTCACAATTCACTCGTGTTTTGCTCTCATGGATAATGTTCCCATAACCCGCTCTTATAATTCTTTGATATGAACTCAAATTTGAAACCTCCTCGATGTAAACTACTAAGGCAACTCAATTAACTAACTAATGGTTTCCAAGTTATGACAATTAGCGGTACACAAACATGGAATCAATTGGAGACACAATTTCCACTACAAAATTTGAATTCACAAAATATCACTTATTACGAATTTAGAATGAACAAGATTACACCGACATGTAATTGGAAAGACAACACAGAATTAACAGAAACGCAAGATCCACTACGGAATTGGAAACATAAAATATCACTTATTACAAATTTGGGATGAACAAGATTGCATCGAACTTTTAATTGGAAAGACAATGTGATACGAATATAGAATTAGAAGGATAATGTATCACGTAATTATGTAATTAAAAGATATGGGAATTGTTTTGGAAATTTGGCAATTGAAGATCGTGATAGCACTTTTCAACAGTTGGATTCGTGATGTAACAATTTCAACTTGTTAAGACAAATAAATTGCCTATCGTCACAACAGCAATTCTACGGACGAATTTTGTTATTTTTTTTATCCTCCGCTGAATTTGACATATGCAAATTATGAATATAATAGTTTAGGTAATTTGTGATCCCAACGTCGATGAAATTGATGGACAATCCAATCTTAGCAAAAGGGGCTTTCGGACGCCAATAGCAAATTCCGCAATTTTTTTTTTGGAATTTTTAAAGAGATGAACAAGAATAATGAATTGAAATGAATAGATAAGATAAAAGATAGATTTATTTGATTCATGAAACTGAAGCTCTAATACCAAATGATGCGAACCTTAGGTATATTAAACCTAGAACTCGACGATTGTTATTGAATCGGTTTCCCCAAGGAATGTCTTGAACAAGTAATGACGGAACTAGACCCCAACCATACCTGTTGATTGAAACGTCAGTTATCAGTGATTTCCCCAAACGTTTAGTTTAAAGAAATCGGTGAGTGAGTTCTCAAAGAATAAGAGAGAGTCTTAAAGAAAATTATGTATTCAATCAATAATAATGTTCCAAGATTTGCCACCCCCTCCCTTACGTGTAGTTATATTGTCTTACACATAAAAGCTAAATTTCCAAACATAGAAAACTAGCTTTAACTTAAGAAGAGCCGAAAAATTACAAGCAAATAAAATAAAGGCGTAAAGTCGAACGGTCTTCCTTGGGTTCAATTTGCATATAAAACTAATTATCCTAAAGCTCTCATATCTTTGCACACCTCTATGGAAGCTTGAATCAAGTTAATAAAGGTCGATTCTCCTTTAGTATAACTTAGTTCCTTCTCTTATAGATCCATGACTAATCTTTGCAAAGCTTCACTCATCCGCTTAGCTCTAGCTCATGTTATTGGACCTCCAATACCATGTAGCGGGTCATTGAATTTTGGTTCATTAGCTTTTGATGCTGGTTGATCCTCATCGCACCTTAAACACAACAAACATCTTTTCAATCTCTATTATCTAATGTTCAACTTCTATTGGATCGTCAACTTGTAGGTTGAATTCCTTTGCCAGTTGGATAAACATGTGTAGTCTAAATTGGTCTTCTATAAGCCTAGTAAGTCTCATGGTTTGTTGCTGATGTTATGTTATCATCCTTACCAGGGCATTCATAGTTTCTAGCATTTGTGTAGTTATATCGGTAGCTTGAGTTGGAGCTCCCAATTAAGGTAGTTGTTGGGGGGGTGGGGGGGGGGGGGGGTTACCTTTCATCTTAAGCATCTCTATCTCGTCTAGTGCTAGATGAGCTAGATCCTGTGATTCTTCTAGGAGGCATTCTACTTGAGAGGAGACAATTGAACAGACCCGAGAGTTAGAGTCAGTGTAAGAAGTTAATGATAGTATACATTTATGAATACCTATGTCTACACACACACACACACACACACACACACACACACACACACATAAGTCAAACAGAAATTTAAAAGTAACTACAATTAAAGAGAGTAATTGAAATAAAATAAGTTATTAACCAAAAGCAATCGACCTACAATTTACCCACTCTTTTCATACCCCACCATCTTGTAGATTTAATGCCTAATCTATCTGAAGATCTTGACCTACTTTTTACTTATTGAAACCTATACTTATTGATCATTACCAAGTTTCTAAGGTTCATCAAACCTAAACTTTATAGATCACCACCTATACTCTATTGATTAAAACCTAAGCTTTGATACCACTTAAGCCAAGACGAGCGAAAACCTGGAATGCTATAGCCGACCACATGTCCCTATAGGATAGAGACATGTAAAGGCTTCTACTACTCCTATTCTTTAACTTGCTCAACTCTAGCATTCATTAAAATAGCTATAACTCTAATAACATAAATAAATAACTCATAGGCGAATCATTCAATCATCGATAATTAATTAAATGTACAACATCCTTTAATAACATGTGTCTTAACTTGAAAACAATCCTCAATTATTTAGTCAACACCCTAACTTCTACAAACAAAACCTTAATACACTTCTACATTACTTGTCTCCATAATAGTAGTGATAATCTTCCTCATTTTCATCCTGAAAATAGTAAACTACATTCCCATACTCATCATACTCAGGTGATTCGTCGTACCCACCTACAATTGAAAAATAATAGAGTGAGCCTAAGTTTAATACATGAATACTTCAACACATGCGGATGTTATAGCACACAAATTACACACATACATAATGCAGTACATAATCAACAATCAACCACTTACTTATCTTCAAGTTAATCAGTAAGTAACACAGAGATACTCATATCCTTAGCATTTTCTTTCTTATTTAATTTAAGTATCTTAAACTTAGGTAGGGAATTGCTACGTCCGGCCTTAAATTTCTACTAGTATTGGGAATTGCCACCTCCGGTCCCAATACCCCTAAAATCTATCCTAGATCATTTTATTATAAACCTCCACTAGAGATAATGTTATATACCAACCATTAGGGTGCTCCTTAGGGATTTACCATCTCTGGCTCCTAGGTTGAGCCACTCACAAGTAACAAGCAAGGTAATTACCAAGTTTTTGTTAGATTCCTTCATTTACTATAACTAGTAAACATGACCAACAAACATGGTAAACACGTACCTAAAAGGGCAGTCTTGAGTTCTACTTGTCTGGACTTATTAAGTTTCTCAATGCCAGTTAATAAACAATATTTGACTCTTAATTCTACACTACAACAAGACTTAATCTTCACTAGATCATGCAACTAAGAATTATTCACCTAATTCTCTTTCCTAAGGCTCTATTGTAAGTAATACTACTGAGTTAGTATTGGACAAAATAAAAATAGAAAAGTTAAAGACATGTTCTTAGGTAACACAACTATATATATGGCTATGTAAAAGAACACAAACACGACCATGTACATGGCTGTATACCTTTTTGTACACCAAGTCCAATCAACACGCCCAAGTATACGGTCATGTACTTGGCCATGTACTTCAGCATAGCTAGGTACACACCCTGCGTACTGTGCCTTATATCTCCATTTCACTAATTTGTTCTTCACGTTCTTTACAAGTAAGTACACAACTGTGTAGTATGGTCGTGTACCCCTCTAAACTTCACAAATTCTTTGATTTTCATCCCCAATCGAATCCTTCTCCATGCCATCTCTCATTAATTAAATAAACACTTTATTTCCTACATAAACTATATTTAATTCCATGAATTTAAGTGTAATCGGAACATTTAATTTCATTACCGAAAAGACCAAAATACCCTCCTTTTAAAATGCTTAATTACTTAGATGCCCCTCCTTTTAATTTCATTTTATTTTGTATTTTATAGTTCAGGATAAGACTTTGGTCATTGGAACAATCTAAGGAAGTAAGTTGTTTAATTAATCCAAATTAGTAAGGTTTTTGCAAGATGAGCAGTTTTATTGAGAAGTTGATTTGGTAGTTTTCTTTGAAAAGCTATGTGAAACTTTATTATCAAGTTTATCAAGATGACTTCCTTGAGAAGTCAGGTTAGTATATATCTTAGCTAAGTTTCTTTTGATGTCTTACTTGAGAAGTTAGTTAAGTAAACTTCCTTAAGAAGTTAGTAAAGTAATCTTCTTTAAGAAATTAACTAAGTAACCTTTCTTAAGAAGTTAACTTTGAGGTAGCTTTTTTGGAAAGTTAGTTAGAAAAGCTTCTTAGACAAGTTAATTATTTATATCTTTTAAAAGAAGAAAAATTTTACATAGATATTTAAAGAAATCTTAAATTGACTAAATAAAACTCTTATTATACAAAGATTAAAGACTAACGTTATGTAATTAATAATATTTCAGGCTTAATTGCAAAGTATAGACAAGAATTGTAATAATTTGAAAGTTTTAATAATTTTTTTTTTGGGTATTATATTCTACTTTATTAAGATCTTAAATGGTTATCCTAATTAATTTTATCATCATAAATAGCCTAATTCTCTCGGGTTTCACTTATTTACTAAGTTAATTCTTAAGTAAGGCATATCATAAGGGCTTGTGCTCTCTTTAACATAACCCTTAGCAATTAGCTTGTCTAGTTAGGATTTGAGCTCTCTGGCCTCCTTGAGGTTCATGCAATACGTTCATTACTTCGGTAAACACCCCAAGTTGTAAATCAATGTTATGCTCAATTCCCCTTAGGAGGTTAAACCACTAGGTAACTTTGTAGGAAATAAGTCATGAAATTCCTACAATAGACCTTTAACTTCTTTTGATAGCTTGTCTATGTTGGTAGCTTCCAATAATTGTTTAATCAAGAGTAAATATAAGGGCTTGTCTGAGCTCAAGCTTTGCTCCAATTCACTTCTACTCATGAATAATGTCTTTCTCTAAGCTCATGTGATTTGAGCCTAAGCTTCTTATACCTCTTTAGGTGGTGCTGGGAGCAAGAAGACCCTCTTGCCATCCTTTTTGAATGCATAAGTGTTGTGGTATCCATCATGGGCCATATGTCAATTAAACAACCAGGGTTAACTAAGGAGTACATGGGAAGCACACATGGTCACTACATCCCAAAGTATCTCATCTTGGTATCCGATGTGCTTTGATTCCCAAATACAAGCACACAATACAATTGAGGATTCAATTACACAATTAGAACTCAAAATGGCATGATTCCAAATATGATGTACTTGATTCCAAATATGTAAATACCAAATGGATGTAAGAACAAACAAATATGTGATCTTCAATAGAAGAACACACAATTGAACTAGGATTCAATTTCAAATTGAAATAATCAAATAAAAAAAATACAACCCTAATTCACGTGAATGAACAAGTAACCACAAATTGTACCTAGATATTACTCACTAAACACAATTTGTTAAACAACAAAAGTAAGATTGATATGACTCACAATCTACTCTTATTGATTTTCGCTACAATTTCACAAAGAAATTGATAAGAGATCTTTGATTGTAAAAGATGAACCCTTACGGCCAAGGTGTATGTTTTTCTCAAAAAATATCAAAAGCTTACTAAATACCCTAGTTAGCAAGTATTTATACTTGCTCCAATTAGGGTAAAAATGTACTAAAAATTACAAAGATACCACTAAGTGGCTGGTTTTCCAAAGGACTAATTACAAAAACAAAAAGGGTCTTTAAGTGGCCGGCTCTTGAATTCAAGTGAACACATTGTGGACTGTTGGATGTGAGTCTAAGAATGTCCACAATTTGATCTTTAGTATGTTTTATTCACCATCCTGTAAAACCGATAAATATACCTGCTGAAATGCACAACAATTATGTAATACAAAAGTAGATACTAAATCAACATCCTTAGGGTTTAGTTGTTTATGGAGGATCTTCATAGCTAGTTGCCCTCAAATCTGATAGGTCTTCATGAATATCATCTGGTAAATATGGTGATGGATCTGCAATATTAAAGGTAGTTGAGACGCCATATTCCCTTGGTAACTCTACTCTGTGGGCATTGTTGTTGATGCGCCTGACAACTCTGGAAGGTCCATCTAATCTAGGTGATAGCTTCTGCGACTTCTTATGAGGAAACCTATCTTTGTTGAGATTTATCCAAACTAGGTCACTTGGATTATAAATTCTAGTTTTCCTGTTCCTATTTCCCTAAAGTTTCTACTGCTCTTGTTTCTCATGAAGTTTCTAAATCTCCTTAGCTCGCTCAACCCCACTTAAGCTCTCTTCCTTTGTTGCCGGTCCTGCTATAAGATCCAATGGAACAGTAGGATTATAGCCATACACAACTTCAAAGGGAGACTTACTGGTTGAACTATGAGTAAACCTATTGTAAGTGAACTCGACAATAGGAAGACATAAGTCCCAATCAGTAAGATTCTTACCAACCTGTGCTCTTAGTAATGTGCCAAGAGTACGGTTAACAACTTCGGTTTAGCCATTAGTCTGGGGATGGCAAGAGGTATTATACATAAGTTTAGTACTAAGTCTTCTAGAAGAAGCTAAGAAACTTAGTGTCTCTATCAGACACTATACTATGTGGAACACCATGCAATTTAACAATCTCTTGCATAAAAAGATTAGCTATAAAAAGAGCATCATCTGTTTTGTGACAAGGCACAAAATGGGACATTTTGCTGAATCTATCAACAACCACCATGATAGAATCCTTTCCCCTTTGAGTCTTGGGCAGACCCAAAATAAAATCCATACTGATATCAGTCTAGAGTTTAGTAGGTATAGGCAAAGGTATATATTCACCCTGAACGCATTTCTTTCCTTTTGCCCTTCTGCATACTCTACACCTTTCCAGCACCCTATAAACATCCCTTATCATACCCTTCCAATAAAAATTTTCTTTTAACATAGCTAGGGTTCTCTTCTCACCAAAATGACTAGACAATCCTCCTGCATGTGCTTCCCTCACCAACAATTCGCTTACAGACCCACAAGGTATACACAATTTTCCAACTTTATACAAAAATCCCTTAATCTTGTAATACCCTTCAAACATCTTTCCTTTAGAACATTTTTTAATAATTGCTTTCAGATAATCATCATGCATATATTGTTTCTTCAGTAATTCAAAACCAAGCAGTTTCGATTGAAGAGAAGTGATAAGTATATACCTGCGTGACAAAGCTTTAGCTACCATATTCTGGTTACCTTTCTTACACTTAATCACATATGTAAAACTCTTTAGAAACTCTACTCATTTGGCTTGATGTTTAGACAGATTTTGCTAACCCCTGAAATGTTTCAATGACTCATGATTGGTGTACATGATGAATTCTCTTAGAAAGAGGTAATGTTGCCATGTCATCAAAGCCCCTTATCATATATAGAGTAGTTCAAAGTTGCACCACTCAACTTTTCACTAAAGTAAGCAATAGGCCTCTTATCCTACATCAACACAGCACCAATTCCTATCTTAGAAGCATCACATTCTAACTTAAAAACTTTATCAAAATCGGGTAAGGCTAATACTGGAGTACTAGTAAGTTTTTCCTTTACCTCTTCAAAACTCTTTTGGCCCTTCTCACCCCAAATGAAAGGAACATTTTTCTTAGTCAGTTCAGTTAATGGATTGACAATGCTACTAAAATTATGGACAAAGCGCCTATAAAATGAAGCTAGTCCATGGAAACTCCTTACTTCGCGACTGATTTTGGTGTTGGCCATTCTCTAATAGCCCTCACTTTTTCCTCATCAACCCTAACACTAGAACCAGATACAATAAATCCCAAAAATGTTACTTGAGTTTTGTAGAAGGAACACTTCTAGAGATTTGTAAACAATTGTTGCGCCCTCAAGACTGAAAATACCGCCTGAAGATACTTCACATGATTTTCTAGGCTTTTGCCGTTTGTCAGAATATCATCAAAATAAACAATAACAAATTTACCTTGAAACTCCTTCATTATATGATGCATTAACCTCATAAATGTGCTAGGAGCATTACTTAAACCAAATGGCATAACCATCCATTCGTACAGTCTATGGTGTGTTTTAAAAGTGGTCTTCCACTTGTCTCCTTCTCTCATTCGAATTTGATAATATCCGCTTTTAAGATCCACCTTAGAGAACACTTGTACACCATACAGTTTATCTAACAAATCATCAAGTCTACGAATAGGATACCTGTATTTGATGGTAATTTTGTTAATAACTTAGCTATCAATGCACATTCTCCAAGTACCATCCTTTTTAGGGACAAGAAGGGCTGGAACAACACAAGGATTGAGACTTTCCCTAACAAAACCTCGTTTGATTAACTCATTTACCTGACATTTTAATTCCTTAGCCTCTTCGGGATTCATGCGATACGTAGGTCGATTTGGCAAAACTGACCTAGGCAAGAAGTCGATGGCATGCTTTATACCTCTCAAAGGTGGTAAACCCTCTGGTAAATCACTAGTAAAAAGGTCACTGTACTCATCTAATACCTGAGATACTAGAGGGGGTAGATGTTGATGCCCCTCCTTCCCTAGGGCATATCTCATCTACAACAAGTATACTGGGCTCTCATCTGTTATGGCCTCCTCCAATTCACTCTATCCCATTAATAAGACCTTTTTCCTCCCAAATTTCTTGGCCTGTATTGGAACTACTTTGATCTCTGATGGTCTACTGATTTGTTGTTGAACCTCTTGGATCTCTGAAGGTGACATTGGGTTTAGGATGATATGTTTGCCCTCTTTCTAGAATACATAGGTATTTTTGAAGCCATCATGTTTACCATCCTATTATACAACCAAAGCCTGCTAAATAATATATGGGATGCACACATAGGAAGAATATCACATTCAATTTCGTTATGATATTTATCCCTTATATTAAAAGGTACCTTAGCTCTCTAGGTCACATGGAGACTTCCTTGCTCACTTAACCAATGTAATTTGTAAGGTTTTGGATGTGAGGTAATTATAAGTTTCAATTTCGATAGTAATGAGGCAGCCACAACATTAGTACAACTACCACCATCAATAATAATGACAAACAAATTACCTTACACCGTACAAGAAGTGTGAAACAAGTTTTCTCTTTACTCATCATCAATAGTTGTAAAAGAAGTCAAGGCTTGGCGCAATACATTAGTAGACAAATGCAAATCACTTGACATTGTGGCTTATTAACTTCAACAAACTAACAATACACTTTACCACATACACTATGGCAACACACACTTTCACACCCATGGTGTAACAAACAACCAATGCAACACACTCTCCCACACTTTAATTACAACAACAACAAGTTGAAGTAATAATTAAACACTCTTCCAAATAGTAGGTTAATGAATTCAACTAAGCAAGTGTTCAAGCATCAATACATAATAACTCCCACACTTTAATGCTTGCTTTTGAAATTCAAATTTTAACCACTATAACTCCCTTTTTAATCATGGCACATACACATACTTCCACTTCCACGTGCAACACCCTTTTCACCACAACACACACAATATAATATGTTGTAATACCCTTCACAACACAACTCACTCCGCCACACACACATTTCCTCAATCACGATGTAAGTTTCAAACACAACTCCACTTACACTTTACTTGCAGCACTTCCTCAATCTACAAAACACTCACTTCACTACACAATCACGACTTAACAAATTCAAATACTACTCTTAATGCAACTTCTCCACAAATGGTAAGAAGCAATTCAAAATTCAAATAACATTCAATCAATACTACACAATAACGTCTTTAAACTTAATGAATGTGTTTGAATTTCAAATAATTTCCTTAATCTCCACGTAAGGCAAATCTGAAAATTGCAAATGACACTTCTCAATTTCCAAAAACACAAACAAGCAATTCACTCTTCTTTGTCTCAATAAATGTAACTTCAATTCCAAACAAGTATAAAGGAAACACACCTCCTTCCCTCACGGCAAGTTCAAGAAGACAAAGGTTACTACAAGTACTCTATGTCCACTTCAACAACAATAATTATAAGGGAACGAAAACTACAATCGACTACTACAAATTCGCTTCAACAATTCAAATCAAGAAATAGAATTCAAGAACCCTATTTGTCAAATGAAGTTCACACAATTCCTTTTCTTAAAACCTTTGCTCTAATACCAAATTATGATGTGCTTTGATTCCCAAATGCAAGCACACAGTACAATTGAGGATTCAATTACATAATTAGAACTTAAAATGGTGTGATTCTAAATATGACATACTTGATTCCAAATATGCAAATACTAAATGGATGTAAGAATAAACAAGTATGTGATCTTCAATGGAAGAACATGCAATTGAACTAGGATTCAATTTCAAATTGAAATAATCAAATTAGAAAAATACAACCCTAATTCACATGAATGAACAAGTAACCACAAATTGTACCTAGATATTACTCACTAAACATAATTTGTTAAACAACAAAAGTAAGATTGATATGACTCACAATCTACTCTTGTTGATTCTTGCCACAATTTCACAAAGACATTGATAAGAGATCTTTGATTGTAAAGGATGAACCTTCATGACTAAAGTGTATGTTTTTCTTAAAATTATCAAAAGCTCACTAAAACCCTAGTTACCAAGTATTTATACTTGCTCTAATTAGATTAAAAATCTGCTAAAAATTATAAAGCTGCCACTAAGTGGCCGGTTTTCCAAAGGACTAATTACAAATACAAAAATGGTCTTTAAGTGGTCGGTTCTTCAATTCAAGTGAACACATTGTGGGCCATTGGATGTGAGTCCAAGAATGTCCCCAATTTGATCCTTAGCATGTTTTATTCGCCATCCTGTAAAAATGATAAAAGTATCTGCTGGAATGTACAACAATTATGTAATACAAAAGTAGATACTAAATCAACATCCTTAGGGTTTAGCTATTCATGGAGGATCCTCATAGCTAGATTTTGTAAACCCTTGGCTCGGGCTCTAGAGATTCCTATCAATATCTACCCTCGACAGTTATTGGTACTTATACTTACTAGGTAACATGTAATGTCATGCCCCAAAGGGGGATTAGGAAGTTTCCACTAAAAAATTATCATGGCACGTGTGCACCCATTATATGATAATTGTCTTACAAGTTAGAGATCATAAGACTCTAAATAATTAACTACATTTATAGCTAATCATAGTACATAAAGTTACATAATAAAATATAACTATGGATTCCGTATCCTTTGCCAACCAGTAAAATGGAATAAAATTCTAAATTTCATAAATTCAATTTTTATTTACATAGGAGTCTAAACATTTTATCTAAATAATCTATCATTCACAATTCTTACTTTACCGTTCTTGTCTTCCAAAAACTCTCGACACTTCAAATCTTATCCCATCTCGAGCTTTCATATTCTTTACCTACAAAAGGGTCTGTGGTGGGGTGAGCACACTACGACTCAGTGAATGGGAGGGTAATACTTTCAATGCTACATATGCATAAGCAATTTTAAACCAAGTTATCAAACCATATGCTATGCATGAACAATCGTATGAATGTAGCATCTCACACGGTTTTCTAGTAACTGACGTGAAGTTTAGGGTTTACGGCCCCCTTGACTTTGGGTTAGGGATTCCGAAGCCACCATTAATGCTTGGGTCTTACACACAATTTAATTACTTTTATCGCTTTATTATATTTGTGTATTAGCTTTAATGATCTAGGCTTAGGTGCCTTAATACACCAAGCATTACACCCTCAAGAGACAGGTCGAACTTGAAACAGTTAGGGTGTGACAGTCCCCTAATCACCTAGTTCGCACTTGGCAGAACAACGATCCTCTAATCACTTTTGGTGCGTTTTGTAGCAGTGATGGCCTTCAGTCTCATGCAATGTCTCATGTAAATGTATGTCAAGTTTTAATCGAGTCCACTTCTTTAATTAATTGATTCAAGGTGACTAAATAATATACAGTCGCAATCAATTCCCATTCAAGGCAGTAAGGTAAACTACCAAGCATTTAAAGACTACCACTCTAAGAACAATCAATAGGAACCCAATGAAGTCCCATAAACAAATCCACTATGTCTTATATTCACATTTATACAACAAGAAGAGATCATGCATTTCACATCATAGGTAAAGCAAGGAAACCAAACTAAGCGGATGGAAATAATCCAGCTATACAAAAGATTTTAGTTAACTTGACACCTCTATGCCATTGACTTAAATGTCGAACCAATCACTAGGGATTGATTTACAATTATCTTTTTGTGACACCTCTATGTCATTTCACCCCTCGACTACTTAGTTTTATGCATTCCCAAATTTCACTTAGGGTAGCCACAAGTGTATATGTCCCTTCCAAGTCCTCAAATACCTATGTATAATATATATATATATATATATAGGTTTATAAATGTATCTTTAACTAAAGGATAATTTATTAGGCACCTCCCCTCACTTACTTAAGAGGGGCAAGAAAATATAATTGTTAAGTTGCAAAATAGAAAGTTGCCGTTATGATTTGTATAGTTATATGCATGAGTGTATTCTATAGATATAATAAGAAAATAACTTTGCCTAAGCATATATACATATTTAGAAGTAGATTTTAATATGTGTATATAATGATATATATATAATCTATTCTAACTATGCATACCTACTCGGTAGCTATAGAGGGAAAAGTTAGGTTTATATATTTTGGTTTAGTTTGAAGAAAACAATTTTGAATTGTAGTATTAGGCCTGTAGTAACAGCACTGGCAAGATGGTGTGAAGTGCTATTGTTAAGTTAATGATATCTCAACCTTCAGTCCATTATATCCTCTACATCATTAAAACAGTATTCATCTATAACTTGCCTAGTTACCCATTTCTTCGTAACTTCTTTCCTAAACACATTTAACCCCACTATATAACTCAAAATTAATAAAATCACATCCAATTGCAACTACAACCAAGTAAATGAATTCACATACATAGCATATCAACACATAACACAACATTGTAGCGTATCATTAAGTTTCCCACTCACCTGTTTAGGGTTGTCGTAGTCGTAACCGGAGTTGAGCAATTCTAATGGGTAATCCCTTTACTTTCCTCTTGAAATCAGTGTCTTTCTACAATGGTTCCTCAACCAAATCATAGAAGCAGCATCTCTGCTTGACTTTGGTAGTTTCCTAGCACCTGATATATGTACTCTGCTCATTATGCGTTCGATGGCAAGGTGTGAAGTCTCCACCTTAAGAAACTTTGGGTGAACAAGATTCGAAATGTTGAACACTTCTTCAACGTGATTCCGATACAAGGTTCCAAAAGGAATGACCTTCCTAAGAATCATTGTTTCTAACACCTCAGGTTGCTGTGATTGACTGTCTACTTTCCTTGTGTAGAAGTTGAGCAATGAAATGTCCTCGACCTGCCAAATCTTGAATTCCTTCTTCCATGTAAGCAAGATACCATTGGAAAGGACAACTAAAGGTCTTACATTAGGGTATTTGGCCAAGAATGATCCTGCTCAACATCTTTTGAACATTCCATTGCAAATTCATTTCATCCTAAATATCCCCCAAGCCATCATCTTGGACGTTGCTTGAATCATTCCCTTCGCCATCTATACCAACATAAACGTCTCACCTTTACATGAAGCGTCTTTGAACCTTTCGTTTATCAATTTTTCTCTAATATCTTCCAACAAATTACTTGTAGGACAACCCGTAGGATTAGTAGTCACTAAAGGTTTTGTATCACCTTCTTTCTCCTCTCCTTTGTTGACATCTCCACCTACAGGGTTTCCCGTCCTTCGTACCGGTTTCCATCCTCATTCACGCTTCCATTTTCCATTTTCTCCTCCTCCTTCTTCCAACTTTTCCTCTTCCATTTTCCTTTTCTTCTTCCTTTTTTTTACCTCATATCTCCTATTCCCCAAACCCCACTTACAGACCTTACACACACCAACACACTCCTATCCATACACATACACACTTCGCACACAGCTACACATACATACACACCTTATGTACACACTTGCACACACATTCACTATCCTTCACGTAATTCTCTCTTTCCCTTAGATTCACTTGCCTATTTCCTCTTCTTCTTTGCTCTCGGTTCCAAAACCACCACCAGAATGACACTGTACTTAGTTTTGAACTATTGATTCTATTGTAACTTCTTCGGTTATAAGAGTTTCAAATGATTCTTCAATTATAAGAGTGGCTTTTGGCTTGTGATATGCTTAAAACCAAGTCTAAGCATATGCAATCAAATAATACTCGTTCACTATCCTTCACGTAATTCTCTCTTTCCCTTAGATTCACTTGCCTATTTCCTCTTCTTCTTTGCTCTCGATTCCAAAACCACCACTGAAATGACACTGTACTTAGTTTTGAACTATTGATTCTATTGTAACTTCTTTAATTATAAGAGTTTCAAATGATTCTTCAATTATAAGAGTGGCTTTTGGCTTGTGATATGCTTAAAACCAAGTCTAAGAATATGCAATCAAACAATACTTAACAACTCCACAAGCAAAGCCAAAAACCGGACCAATCCTCCTCCAATTGGATGTGAACCCTAAAATTGATTGTGATCCAATTTGCAAAATCAATGAAGACTAATACCAAAATGATGATGTTGCTCAAACAAATCAAGTACTTAACACAATATCCAATGAGATCCCAATCACTAACACACAAAATGACCGTGAATTCCTCTTCAACAAAGGAACTCCATGCAAATAATGAAAGATAAATATAAGGCAATACCAAGATACACATCTAATCAAATTGGTAACAATATATGAATGGAATTGGACCTTTACTTGATGCCAAAAAATCAGAACAAGAACCACCCTAATCAACACTGGATATGACACATTAGTTATGAAAAGGAAATCAACTTAAGGAATTGATATTACTCACAATTCACTAGGTTGCAAACTCGCCACAATTCCAATTGGATTGAAATCGGTAAGAGTCCTATGAAATCTTAGGACAAACCTTAATCTCTCACAAAAATTTACAGCAACGATAAAGTTTATTCTCCTCCCTAAAACCCTACTTAAGCAAGTTTTATACTTGCTCCCTTTAGGGTTAAAATGACTAGAAAATTACAACTATGCCACTATAGGGTGGCTGGTCCTAAAACACAAATTACAACCAAATAAAATGTCCAAAAAAATTACAAAATAAATAGTCTAAAGAAATAAATTACAAGTACAAAAGATAATAATCTTCAAAGAGCCGATGCATCAAGGCAATGTTGATCACAGTGGGCCATTGGATGAGAATCCGATGATGTCCCTAATTGACCAACAATGAAGTTCATTTTGCATCCCGTGAAGAAATATTATTGTACTTGTTAGATTATTATTCAAATATTTATTAGATAAAGAAAACAAGTATGCATATAAGTGATTTGGATCATCATCCAAATCAAGTTCCCTATCCATCTAGATTACTAGGAAGATTCCCATCAGCTTGTCTGCAATTCTTGAGGTTGTTAATGAGACGACATTATGGCAACGAGCACCCATGCAAGAGCATGTTGAGAGTGAAGGATGTGTTTTCACAATAACTAGAGCTATAATCTATGCCCGCTTCATCACATCTTGAGTGTTGCTAGAGATAGGGCGTAAGAGTGCACCTGCACCAACAACGCTAGCTTTTGCACTAGCTATAGATGGTAGACAAGATCTAACAGTAGTTGCAAATTTATAAACAACATTAAATACCCTCGTACGCTCAACTTGATCCCGTATGAATTACAGATGAGGGTTGGTCAAGATTTTCGTATCACTCATGGCAAGATCCAATTCATATGAAGCAAAATCAGTTCATGATGGAGAATGGTAGTTGTCACAATCCAGAGATGGACCATCTCCTAGAAACAAGACTAGGGAAAGGGTGAGGAGAATTTATATATATATATTATATATATATATAGTGAGAATAGGATTGCGAATTTCGGTTGTTAGATGATCTTGTTTACTGTTATTCGGTTGACAACCAATTCATCCAACCTTTGGATCACTAGCAGCTCTTTTGGGAGTGATGGAGGTTCGGTTTCTATCTAACTAACACCATCGTCGGTAGTGTTCGTTGGCTCTATTCTACCTTCTTGATAGGAAATTGGAACGCCGATCTTGATGGTCATGTAAGAATTAGAAGATAAGGAGAAGTTGATGATCTTTGCTTGCTTCTCGCATAGTCACTATAGAAAGCATCGAAAATCATGATGGTACGGCTAGTATGCAACTTTTAAAGTAAGACGGTGATCGAGAGTGTCTTTTATAGTGCTTAGACCTACAAGGCGACAAAAATGGATAACGACGGCATCAATAAAAAAAAAATCCTAACAACTATTACTGTGATGGAATGGTAATCATGAGGGTAAGGTCAAGCCCACGCTACATGTCTTGGAACTCGCCTTTTGGTTTAGTCTTGTCTCACCTTATCTCTCCCCATTCAATTCACCTTTACAAGCTTTGGCAACCATCTTAGTGATAACCACAACTGCAAACCTTCAAGCTGGTGCCAAGGCGATCAAGATCGGCCATAGAAATGAAGATACTGAGTATACCCTATTTTTGGAGTCATAAACAGGGGTGGCGTTCTTTTGCAAGCTTCTAGCAAAGAGGACCGTGGTAAGTCCAACAAGATGGCAGTTATATATATATATATATATGGATAGATGGGTGAGGGACAGTGATTGGCGTTAGAAGATTGCACGGTGTTGCGGTACATAGGGGACTAACGGCTGGAAAGAGAAAAGAAAAAGAAGGAGAAAGAAGAAGGGAAAGGAAAAGGGAAGAATAAGAAGGAAAAGCCAAGAAGAAGAAGAAGAAAAAGAAAAAGAAAAGGAAGAAAGAAGCAGTAGAGGACGGGGATAGGGGACAACAAGGACAGACGATGCGACCCGGCGTTAGCAACGTGACGGAGGCAACCGTTTAGACCTACTGCCTATTGCTGCTGCTGCTGTCGTAGTAGAAAAGATGGGCAACAGATTTTGAATTTTTTTTTATTCAGTTATGTATATATATTTAGATATTATATTATAATTATATTTTATAATATAATTATTTCGATTTTTTTTAATATTACACACACGTGCACTGATATCTTTAAATTTTATATTTTTAGCATTTTATTACGAAAGCTTATGTCTAAGCTAATTTAATTATTTCGAACATAAATATTTATTTTAAATTTTCATTTAAATTGCTAGATCTATAATTTCAATTAATTTCATTATTTAACCCAATATTATTCATGATTTATGTTTCAATGAACTTATTCTTTAAATTGCACAAGCTACAATTAAGACTTATAATTATTTACATTTTTATTCATTTTCTAGATGTTTATACACATATATTTTTCGATTACTTCGTTTACTAAATTTATTTAGTAATATATTTCATATAATTTGAAATTCTATACTCGCTATCCTTTTCCTTTGCATAAGATTATTCTTTCCAATTGTTTTAAATATCTATTTCTCATTGTTTGTTATACTTATCAAATGGATCTCATGTCTTCCTCATCTTTCTATTTTTTAAAGCCTATTATTAATTCTCATAAGTTTTTTGTTATTTGTAAATTATTAAAATAATATTAATGTATTGCGATGTTTTAAATTTTTTCGTTATAAATTCCTTAATATTTTTAGTATTGCGAAATTGTCATTCTCGCTACCTTGACCTAGAAGTATTTATTATTCTGCTTATTTTCTTTAATTTTTGTATAGTCTTTTCGAAATTTTGGGACATCACATGTAAAGCTCCTTTCTCATGTGGCTAATGCAATTTATAAGGTTGGGGATGCTTAGTGGTTGGTAAGTTGAGCTAGTTAACTAATGATGATGTAGTTACATTGGTACAACTTCCTCCATCTATAATCATTTTACACATTTGTCCCTTCACCTTGCATCCAATATTAAAAAAGTTCTCTATCTACTCTTCCTCATTAGATGGGGTCATGCTCAGGGCTCTTCTTAACACCATGCTTAAATACTATCCCTTCTTAGTGTAAATTGTGGTACTCAGCAAGAGCCTCCTTAGTAGTCACTAACCTCTTTTCAACTTCTTCCTTATTAGCATTGTTGACCTCATACCGGGGTCCTTTACCCTTCAAGGTCATAGTATGTTGCTTAAGACATTAAGAAGTAATGTGCTTAAAACCCAAGCATTTAACGTGTCTGATTTGGCTCTTCTTCCTTCTTAAGCATTATCTGATCTCCCTTTAAGGCTCAAGAGGGGTAACAGTTAACTTCTTGCACTAGTCATACTTCTTATCCCCATCAACATCTCATTGTTCAACCTCATTACCAGTTACTCCCTCAGGTTGTCTACTTGCTAGTTAGGTTGGAATTACTAGCCTTAACATTGGTACTTAGTTTAGATTGTTGTGCCTTTGTCACTTGACCTTTTGTGCCATTTTAATTGCATCTTTGAGGTTATTTAGATGGTGTAACTTAATTACACAAGCAATTTCATACTTTAGCCCAACTATAAATTAAGCTATGGTTTTATCCACAAGTTCTTGCACTTCACATCGTATCAGCAGCATCTGAAATTCCTTCACATAATCATCAACACACACACTTTCGTGGTGTAAGGTCTACAATATTTTGAAAGCTTCTTGCAAGTAATACTTAGGGATAAACTTTCTCTTCAATAGTCTCTTCATCTTAGTCTATGACTAAATCTTATGCTCTTTAATTATCTACATGCATTTAATAGATTTTTCCACCATAAAGCTATATACCTAGAATATTCAAGAGCAGCTAACCTCACCTTTATAGCCTCTTAATACTCATAACATTCAAACAACTTGTCAACCTTATCTTCCCAATCCAAGTACTCATTCGCATCTCCATTACCTAAGAAAGAGGGTATTTGCATCTTTATATTATTGAATCCTTTAGGATTCAAGTGGCCCCACTTTAAAATTTGGATGATGATCCAAATCACTCATATTTTACGTCATTTCTTTTCATCTAATAAGTATTTGAGAAATAATCTTATAGGTACAATAATAATTCTCCATGGGACGCCAACATGTCCTACGTTAGTTGATGGCCACGAGACATCATTAGCTTTGCATTCAAAGGCCCGCAACGATTATTTCCATTATGAAGCATTGGCTTATGAAGATTTATAATATTTTGTACTTTGTAATTTTTTTATGGACTATTTTATGTTGTATTTTTTTTGGGACACTTTCATTTTGATTGTAATTTTCATTTAGGACCGGCTACCCTAAAAGTGGCATAGTTGTAATTTTGTGTACTTTCTAACCCTAAAGGGAGCAAGTATAAATACTTGCTTAAAGTAGGGTTTGAGGAGGCCAAAATGTTGAGAATTATCTTCACATTTTCATGAGAGGGCTTAGGGTTTCCCTAGTTCCAATTTCTCTTATCAATTTCAATTTCTAAGAGTTGAAATTGTGGCGAGTGTAACAAAGGGCAATTGTGAGTAATATCAATTCCTTCCTTGTTGTGTTTCCTTTTCATCACTAGTGAGTCATATCTAGGGTTGAATTGGATGTTTTTGGTCAGATTTTTTATTGCAATTTTGATAAATTATCATGTTATAAGATTGAATGGTTTTAGCATTGGTTATTATCATCAATTTTATTGAATCATTGTTGACGTGGATTTTCATTGTTGGAAGAGGAGAATCACGGAATTGAAACTTGTCATCTTGGTGTAATTCACGTGGATTTTACTTGTATTTATTGTTAATTGGTGAAGTTTATCATTGTTGGATTGTTGATTGCATCATTGAACCTTTGGATTTCATCAAATTTCCATTAGGGTTCACGTAATTTCATAGTCCAATTGAATCGGTTCATATGTGTGAGTTGAGGTTGTTTCTTTGATTCAATTACTTGTGCTTGGGCTTGGTTTTGAGCACATCACGTCACACACTAACTTAAATAATTAGCTCCATTCAAAAGTTAAAATAGTACACACTAATTGGCTAGATTGAGAATTTACAAAAATAATGGAATCGATGGCAAAAATGGCAAGCGTACCTGTCAATTGCAAATATAGAGTGAGTAACCAAGGTTATATTTTTCATGAGGAAATGAAAAAGGGAAGAAAAAGATAAACTAAGTATTAGACTATAATGACACTAAACTAAACTAAGCAAACCAAAATCAAGATTCTCAAGTATCAATTTAAAACTAGATTAAAGAAAAATTAACAATTGTAACTAAATATGAATCTTAGTGAATTCTCAGTAAATGGGGGTCAAATTCTTCAAAGTTACAAATGATAAGGGGTTGCATTTTAATTTCTTGAAATTATTATTATCATGCCTAAAAGATATTTATGATAGCCTAATTATGGATTTTAATCACATTTACAAGACTCACAATCAACCTTTGCATGATGGGTCTTAATGTACTAAAAGCATTGTATTACTAATTTCTCATCTACATTTTTTAGGTTATTAACTCAGACCTATCATTACCTAGTCAATCTAGCAGGAGCTAAATTTCAATTCTAACTACTTAAACCTTTATATGAATACTAGAACTATAGTGCCTTAATCCGCAAATCCGATATTGTAAGAATTAGGAATCCTAGGTTTTGTTCGAGGTATTTACACCCAATTAAGTTAGCTAAACCCTATAGAATAATAAGAGGTGATGCCTAATTGTAGAGTGATTCTCCCCCGGACAATTGATTGCACTACAAATGTTATGCCTATTTTTCCATAGATTTAGCTAAAATTTTGTAATTATATATAAAACAATATCAATAATTCAATAACAACAACAATTTCATTCAAAGTCGCACAACCCAACAACAACAATTAGTCACATGTACCCGTATTCATGTAGGATAAAGCATACAACACAATATACGTGAATATAAGCATGGAAATAATATGAAATGTTATAAAAGATGAGTTTAAGAAGAAACCCATGCTCATTGAAGCTAGTATTGATGAACTCACACGAACTCACACAAAAATTCCTAAATCCCATTACATTCAATGCTTGAATCCGCTATCAAATGCCTTAAAGATGCTAAGAAATCCACTAAAACCCTAAGCTAGCATCATTTAAACTAAGAGAAAATACAAAAGAAATCAAAATCTACACTAGAAATGACCTAAGGAAACCTAAAAGGATATTTGTGTTCTTAAACCTTAAACCCCATTACAAATAGCTAAAATCTCCTTAAAAATGAGAAAAATGCAAGTATTTATTTTTTACAACTAATAGTTGAATATTAGCAAGCCTACCATCCAGAAGTTAGACACACGTCTTCGTCCAACTCCTTCGTTAAATCGAACAAAGAGTTTTAGGAAATAAAACCCTAAAGCTACCGTCTGAACACTAGAAACCCTACCATCTATATGGTAGTTAGCTTCGATTCTATGCAATTTTAGACCCCTTAGCATCTAGATGGCTTAGGATAGCAGTCGATCTTCATTTCCATCTACCAATCAAATGCCATTTGGGTGAACATCTGGCTGCCATGCCCTGTCCTCAACATTCTTTAATTCTTTTCTTCCTAAGCTAATTGCTAAGGGTTACCCTTAAATGGTTAACCTTAGGACTTGCAATGAAAGTAACAATTCTTAAGTATTTTACGATAAAACTCAATAGAAATTGAGGTAAAAACTCCAAAAATCAAGTGATTGCTTCTGTTGATCATGATTGTGAGATTTCTACACTAAATTAGTGTATATTATCACAATTGCATCTAAATCTCACACAACTTAAAGGTAAACTGGGTAAGATAAGTGATAGGAATTTAACCACTAGTCTTATTATTTGAGCTAAGGCATGAAGACTTTAAAACTTGACACAAAGGCTACTCACCAACCAGCCAGCCAAGGGTGGAACCATTTTCTTTCTTAGATTCGACTTCTACCATCTGCTGAGTTGCTGCTAATCTCTTACCATTATCTAAGCCGAGGCAATGCCATTGGTAACCCGACTCTAAGGCTTAGACAGCTCAAATCAACTCACCCCATTATCATCTGACATATCTAGAACCTTAACATACTACTCTTCAATCAATTCATCTCGGATCCCTCCTTCATCAGCTAAATAGGATCCCTAATCTACCTTCGTACAACTTTATCTCTTATGCTAAGGGAACAACCAGTGCCCAAATGACACATGTCCTAGAAATTTGACAAGTGCATGTGTTTCTTGAATATTCTTTTTTATTCTTTACATTTTTACCCTTTTGTAATAGTGCGAGAAGAATATTTTATATGTATGATTTGGATTTTTCCACTTTTAGAAAATGTAACCTTAGGAGCTTACTATAAATAGTACCAGTTATGTAATCTAAAATTCATCTAAATATTATGTAGCTTTCTTCCATATTTGTAAGTTCTTAAATTGTCAAATTACATACTCTTATCAATCCCTTGAGAAGGATTGTGGCGAGTAATGATACGAACCACACCCACGTGTGACGAAACCCTATACCAATACATTTGGAATTGCCACCCAAGATGCCAAAACAATCAAGTAGAACTACGACCCGTTGCCTATAGGTGAGGCAAGAACCTTGGTATATTCTGTTGACGCCACAATCGGGATGAAAGACCGATTGATAAGTCGGGTTGAACGCCACGGAAGAAATTCGATAAGTTTAAGAGAAGTTCTTTGGAGAACCAAGAGAGGAATTCTCTCAAATTGTGTTATTCAATGTTGTATGTATGTTCTATCTTGTGTTTTTCCAACCTTAGCAGCTTTTAATAGGTTTTACAGCTCGTAAGTAAAAAGCCCAAAACGAGATAACATAATAAAGTCGCGAAAAATAACAAACAGGCAATGAGTTCTGGCGGCGTAGTAGGCGGCGTAGGATGTACGCTGGGTATATAGGCCAGCGGCGTAGTAGGCCGACATAGTCCCTCTGTCGCGCTCTAATTGCAACGCCAGTTCAAGGCCGGCAGCGTTTAAGCCAGCATTGTCAAGGCCAGCAACTTTGATCTCCTATGCTTTGATCTCCTTGAATGACTTGTACAAATGCAAGGTCATTCTCATAGTTACTCCACTCTTTTCCGGCTTCTTGGATATCCTTTATTAGCCCGTTGAGTGCTTTCTTGAATCGTTTCGCTCGAGTTCTTGTGATCGGTCCAGGTGGCACTTCAAGAGGATCCACATTCCATCTTTTAGCTTGACTCCCATCATGGCTCTCATCATTCCCCTCCTCTTGAAAAGGATTTTGTCCTCAAATCGTCGCCTACATCAAAAGGACTCAGATCAGTAACGTTAAAAGTAGCACTTACTTGATACTCACCTGGCAAATCTAACTTGTAGGCATTATCATTGATGCGCTCAAGAATTTGAAATGGTCCATCGCCTCTAGGAAGTAATTTAGATCGACGCTGCATAGGAAACCGCTCTTTGCGCATGTGAACCTAAACCCAGTCTCTAAGTTCAAAGACAGCTTGTCAATGACCCTTGTGGGCTTGTTTCACATACTGTTTTGTCCTCTGTTCAATGTTGAGCCTTGCCTTCTCATGGATCTGTTTAACAAATTCTACTTGCTTCTTACCATCTAGATTAACATACTCAGAAATAGGAAGAGGTGATAAATCCAAAGGAGTTAGTGGATTAAAACCATACATAATTTCAAAAGGATTAAACTTAGTAGCGGAATGCATTGTGCGATTATAAGCAAATTCAACATGCGGCAAACAATCCTCCCAACTTTTAATGTTCTTTTTAATGACAGCCTTCAACAAAGTAGATAAGGTTCGATTTACTACCTCAGTTTAACCATCAGTCTGTGGATGACAAGTAGTAGAGAACAATAACTTAGTTCCTAACTTAGCCCACAGGGTCTTCCAGAAGTAGCTAAAAAACTTAGCATCTCGATCCGATACGATTGTTCTAGGCATACCATGCAATCTCACAATTTCCCTAAAGAACAAATTAGCAATATGGCAAGCATCATCTGTTTTGTGGCAAGGAATGAAATGTGCCATCTTAGAAAACCTATCCACGACTATAAAAATAGAGTCTCGACCATACATAGACCTGGGTAATCCTAATACAAAATCCATGGAAATGTCTACCCAAGATTCATGAGGAATTGGGAGTGAGGTATAAAGTCCATGAGGTTGGACTTTAGATTTTGCTTGCTTACAAGTGACACATCGCTCACAAATCCTCTCAATATCCCGTTTCATGTGAGGCCAATAAAAGTGTTCTTGCAAAACCCCTAAAGTTTTAGCTACTCCAAAATGCCCCATTAACCCTCCTCCATGAGACTCCCTCACTAATAACTCTCTTAAAGAACAATTGGGAATGCAAAGTTTATTCTCCCTAAACAAGAATCCCTCGTGCTTATAAAATTTGCCATGACCACTCTTCTCATAGCGAACATACTCTTCACAAAATTCTCGATTAGCAGCATACAATTCTTTAATATGCTCAAAACCAAGCAGTCTAGAACTATGAGTAGAGATAAGAACATACCTTCTAGAAAGTGCGTCAGCAACAACATTTTCTTTACCTTGCTTGTAGTGGATGACATAGGGAAATGTTTCGATAAACTCCACCTAACGAGCATGTCTTTTGTTTAGCTTATGTTGTCCCTTTAAGTACTTCAAGGATTAATGATTAGTGTGGATCTTTTGGCCAAAGATAGTGTTGCCAAGTCTCCAGCGCTTGAACTAATGCATATAACTCCTTGTCATAAGTAGGGTAGTTCAAGGTTGCCCCACTTAGCTTCTCACTAAAGAATGCAATTGGTCTCCTCTCCTGCATGAGAACTGCTCCAATACCTATTCCTAAAGCATCACACTCAATTTCAAAAGTTTTAGAGAAATCAGGTAAAGCAAGTAGTGGCGTATGAGTCAACTTATTTTTAAGCGTCTGAAAGGCCTTCTCTTGTTGCTCTCCCCATCTGAACCCTACATTCTTCTTGATTACCTTAGTAAGTGGTGCTGCAATGGTGCTGAAATCCTTCACAAACCTCCTATAAAAGTCCGCTAGTCCATGGAAACTCTGAACATTACTTACATTAGTTGAACTAGGCTATTCTTGGATCGCACGAATCTTCTCTTCATCAACCTGTATTCCCTGTGCACTAACAATAAATCCAAGAAACACAAGTTTGTTTGTGCAAAAAGTGCACTTTTTGAGGTTAGCATATAATTGCTCCTTTCGAAGCACTTCCAAAACATCACTCAAGTGAGATATATGGTCTTCCAAACTCTTGCTGTAAATGAGGATATCATCAAAATAGAAAACTACAAATTTGCCAATAAAAGTCCTCAAAACATGGTTCATAAGTCTCTTGAAAGTACTAGGTGCGTTTGTTAAACCGAAAGGCATTACTAACCACTCATTCCATTCATCACCTTCTTTCATTCTAATTTAGTGATATCCACTTTTCAAATCAATTTTGGAAAAGACACTAGACCCATGTAACTCATCTAACATGTCATCTAAGCGAGGAATGGGATGATGATACTTTACCGTGATGTTGTTGATGGCATGGCAATCAACACACATTCTCCATGACCCATCCTTCTTAGGCACCAAAATCACAAGCACTGCACATGGACTCATGTTTTCTCTCACATACCCTTTCTCCATCAAGTCATTAACCTGCCTTTGAAGTTCCTTTGTCTCCTCTGGATTGCTCCTATAAGCTGGCTTGTTTGGAATAGATGCCCTGGGTGCAAGGTCAATCTAGTGCTCAATACCACGAATAGGTGGTAACCCCTTTAGAATCTCCTCAGGGAAGACATCTTCAAAGTCCTACACAATAGACACAACCACACTAGGCAAAGAGTTAAAAAGTTCATTAGCATTCAAACAAGTTTCCTTAAAATCCAGCAACAACATAGGTTGCTTCATCACTAACGCTCTCCTCACGACACTCGCTCTTGCCACACAACTCTCCTTTTGTAAGGCTGCACTCTCCTTTTCACTCACCACCAAAGTTAATCCCCCCTCAACTTGGCCTCTCACTCTCTTTCCAGCCTTCCTCTCTTTTTCCTTTTGATATTGACTTTTGTGTTCCTTTTCTTTTTCTATGTCTTTTGCTCTCTCACTCTCCCTCTATTTTTCACTCACCTTATATTTTGCAAAAGATTGCTGTAACTGCAACTGATCCTCATACACCTGTTTAGGTGTTAAGGGTTTAAGATTATAACTTTTGCCATGGTGAACAAGTGTGTACTTGTTAGAAAAACCATCATGAACAACCTTCCTGTCAAACTACCATGGCTTCCCCAACAACACATGACACGCCTGCATTGGCACTACATCACATAATACCTCATCCTCATATCTACCGATGCGGAAAGCAAGTAAGGCTTGCTTACTCACCTTAGTCTTGCCATTATCATTAAGCCACTGCAATTTATATGGGTGAGGGTGTTTAGTGGTCTTGAGCCCCAACCTCTCAATAATGAAAGTACTCACTACATTAGTGCAACTCCCCCCATCAATGATCAAACTACAAATATGGTCACCTAGATAACATCTAGTATGAAAGATATTCTCTCGTTACACCTCCTCTTCTTCCTTTTCCTGCACATTCAAACCTCGCTTCACTACTGCCACTAACTTCTCTGTTGTAGGCTCCTCGTCATCACTAGCATCCTCCAATGGAGGCATATCATCTTCACTATCCCCCTCAGTCTTATACTCACCATCATTGCACAAAATGATAACACGTCTATTCGGACATTGACTAGCAATATGGCCTTTGCCTTGGCATTTAAAACATTTAATGTCACGATTTCTAGGTGTAGAAGAATCAGGTTTGCCTTGATTACCAAGAGTGGAACCTCCTTGCTTCTACTCTCCTTTTGGCTTGGTGGGTAAAGACTTTTCTTCCTTCTTCCAATGGTTAGTCTTCCAAGTAGATGAACTAGCACCCTATTGAAACCGTGCAGTACTACTACCTTTCCTCCTGTGTTGTTTCTCAACCTTTATAGTCATTTTGGATCTCTCTATTTAACCTAGCAAGAAACCTCGCCATGGTAGCCTCTCTATCCTCCTCAACATTCGCTCTAATCATAGTAACCTCCATCTCCTTGAAATACTCATCAACACTTCGGCTTCCTTGCTTAAGAGTTTGCAATTTGTTGTGCAATTCATGATAGTAATAAGCAGGAACAAACCACTTCTTCATCACCTTCTTCATCTCTTCCCAAGACTCAATGGGTGGTTCGCCATTCCTTCTTCTATTCAACATCAGTTGATACCACCATACTATGGCATAATCTGAAAACTCAATGGCAGTAAGCTTCACTTTCTTCCTCCCACTATAATTGTGACAATCAAACACCATCTCTACCTTCTTCTCCCATTCTAAGTATGCCTCGGGATCATTCTTCCCTTGGAAAGGAGGAATCTTCATCTTTATACTACTCAATTGATTATCCTCTCTATTCCTATCTCCTCTATCTTCCCAATCCCTAGTTCCTCTATTCCTACTACCATAACCTCTATAACTCTCGATAGAAGGTTCATCAAACTCATCATTAGAAATTTCATCTCCACCCCTTTGTCCTCTCTTAGAACAACTCTCTCTCTTACACCCTTGAAAGACGTTTTTAGATTGCTCTAGTTTCTACTCCACCATCTCATGAATTTGTTCCATTCCCTCCTGAAACATCCTCTTCATCTCACTCCTCAACGCCTCAATCACTAACCTAGCATCAAACCTCCCCCTCTCACCTTCAGGAGAATTGTGCCGTGACATAGTTCCTACAATAAAGGTTAGTACTAACACAAATATATATAGAATTAAGCCTCACGTGTTTCACTCAAAGAATGATATCCTACATTCACTCGTGTATTCTCACAAGTAAGGATGATATCAACTCATCAATCCCTCTTCTCAATTCTCTTGGAACTAATCCAAACTACACCAAATTCTTTCGTAGAATTCAAGAACAAACTCTTCGAGTTGGAATTTTCCTTTTTCTTTCTTTTTGTTGTCTTTGTTTTTGTTCTTTTGTTCTCGTTTTTTTTTTGTGACTTTTTTTTTTGTGACAAGTTTAATAGGATGCACTACACTACTCAAGAAACAATTAACACTATGGACTTGAGTATGAAGCGATGACAACACGAAACTTGATATGAACAATTGATATGAACGATTGGAGTTAGAGTTTTGATGTTACCTTTCTCAAACTGAACTGATGTTTAACAAACCTAGGCTTCGATACCAAACTGATAAGATCCACGCCCACGTGTGACGAAACCCTATACCAATACGTTTGGCATTGCCACCCAAGATGCCAAAACAATCAAGTGGAACCGCGACCCGTTACCTATAGGTGAGGCAAGAACCTTGGTATATTTTGTTGACGCCACAATTAGGATGAAAGATCGATTAATAAGTCGGGTTGAACACCACGAAAGAAATTCGATAAGTTTAAGAGAAGTTCTTTGGAGAACCAAGAGAGGAATTCTCTCAAATTGTGTTATTCAGTGTTGTATGTATGTTCTATCTTGTGTTTTTCCAACCCTAGCAGCTCTTAATAAAGTTTACAGCTCGTAAGTAAAAAGCCCAAAATGACATAACATAATAAAGTCGCGAAAAATAACAAATAGGCAATGAACGCCGGTGACGTAGTAGGCGGCGTAGTCCTTCTGTCGCGCTCTAATTGCAACGCCAGTTCAAGACCGGCAGCGCTTAAGCCAGTGTTGTCGAGGTTGACAGCTTTGATCTCCTTGAATGACTTGTACAAATGCAAGGTCATTCTCATTGTTGCTCCACCCTTTTCCGTCTTTTTGGATATCTTTTATCAGCCCGTTAAGTATTTCCTTGAATCGTTTTGCTTGAGTTCTTGTGATCGGTCCAGGTGGCACTTCAAGAGGATCCACATTCCATCTTCTAGCTTGACTCCCATCATGGCTCTCATCAAGTAATCCTAAAATTACTACTTATACAACATATCAAGTGATGAATCCAAGTCATGTTATGCTCATTAGGTGAGTCATATCTAGTGAGCAACTCACTAAACCCAACTAAACCCAATTTCCATAATTGCATACTTCTCTGCCTTATGATACCCTAGTGAAAACTTAACTCCTAAGTGCATCATCTTTTATTTTGGTATCAAAGCATAAGTTCCTACAAGGGAGTGTAGTTGTAGTTGTTGTAGTGTTGTTCTTGCTACTAAGTTGTTAAGTTGAGTAATAATTACTATTGTGAAGTGCAAAATGTCAAATTTTAGTGTTCAAAAAGGTATTAGAGACTTTAAAAGTGATGCACATGAACATGGAAAGCATGTAAACTAGAATATGAGGACTACTTACGAGCAAATCTAAGAGCTAACCACCATTGCTACCAACCTTGTAGTTATTGTACAACATTTAATAGACAACCAAGCCACTTGAGGTAATGTAGGAGTTAAACACACTAGAAATGATGAGGAACAAGTGGCCTCACCTTAAAATGTTTGAAATGGTGGTGAGTTAAGGAGAGACCGAGGCATAAAGAGGCTTGTAGATATAACATTAGTGCAACTACCACTATCAATAAAAAGCATACATAGGTTACTTGAATCTGACAAGGTGTGTAGAACAGATTCTCCCTCTGTATGTCCCTAGTATTTGAAGAAATAGTCATAACCCTGTATAACACATTAATAGGTAAGTATTTTCCTCCCTTTTTATCCCCATGTGTTTCAGCATGTTCATCATCATAATATTTTTGTAAGGCTAAGGATAAATCTGTAGGCTCGACAGTTTCTTCCTCATCATCTTCCTCGTTACCCTCCATGACGGTCATCACCCTTTTATTGGGACACTATGTAGCTATATGTCCAAATCCAATGCATTTGAAACATTTAATCTGGTGCATCTTCCTACTGGTTGACCCTTGTACCATCTGTCTCAAATCAGATCTAACTACCTCTTTGCCTTTCCCAGAAACATTTTTCTCCTTTTCTGTAGTACGGATAACTTTGTCTACAATCCTGGAATGCTCACCTACTCCCTTTGACCCATCTAACTGACCAACAACCCCCATGGGCCTTGTATTAGTACTGGGCCTACTCTTAGTAACCTAGAATGAATAGGGTCGCCTTTGTCTTTCCACTTTCAAGGCTAACTGTATAGCCTCATCAAGTGTACTATATCTTTGAAGCTTAACTACACAAGCTATCTCATACTTCAACCCAGATACAAAACGTGCTAGGGTTTGTTCAAGAGGTTCAATTGATCCACATCTGATCACTAGTGTCTCAAACTCCTGTATGTAGTCATCTACTGTTTTACCCCCTTGTCTCAATGTCTGGAGAGGCGTAAATAGCTCCTGCCTATAGTGTTCCGCTACAAACCTCTTCCTCAAAACTCGTTTCATATCTCTCCATGTGTGTATTTCGATCTCTCCATCCCTTCGCCTACTGATCACCATATTTTTCCACCATAAAGCGGTATACCTTATGAACTCTACAGCTTTAAGACATACCCTGAAGTCATCATCAATCTCATAACACTCGAAAAGACCCTCAACTTTGTCTTCCCAGTCTAGGTAATCATCGGCGGAACCCCTACCATCAAATGAAGGCATCTGTAGCTTCACATACTCTAATCCTCGAGGTGGTCTAAATTCCCTGCCTAGGTATGGATTAACCCTAAAATTATCATCTTTGTCTTCCCTAAGAGCATGATAATCTCCTTTTACTCTTCTCCCCAAATTTCCTCCAACTACCCCTTCTCTCTGGACATTCTGAGGAGCTACTCTAGGTGGTGCCTGAAGGTTTACCACCGGTGGTGGTGGCAATGTCATCTTATCAATCCTTGTTGCTAATGTAGCAACAATTGTGGTAAGGTCCTGAAGTTGTTCATCTAGAGTTCTTCCACTTGTATTTTGACGACTTGGTCTGCCATCCACTTGGCTATTGGCCTCATTGCCAATGCGCCCATTCACGCTGTCATTTGACATGTTTGTGGATGCGATTTATTTGAAGTACAAATGTAATCTCAAATAATTGTAGCACACTCCCTTCACTTCACCACGTCACAATAACACGTTTGGATAACAACATACACACTTGTACACCCACAGTGCAACAAGTCACCAATGTAACAAATACTTCTTGTCACTTCAAGTATAGTAAAATAATTGAAGCACAAATAAATAGTTCCAAGTAGTTAAGAAATTAAATTCAATTAACAAGTGTTTACATAATGAAACTCAATAACTTTCACACTTTAAATGCTTTTTTTTTTTTTGAATTTCAAACTTCACTACTTAATTTCCTTTCTTAACACGGCATACACTCACACTTTAGCCTCAATGTGCAGCTCCTTACTCCACACAACTCCACAAATTCACACCGCCACTCACACCACACATATACACGTTGCAACTACTTCAACCACCACTACATACACACAACACTTCACGGTGCAAATTACCTTTCACTTAACATACACCAAAACTCACGCCACATGCATACACTCTTCACTAATTTTATAAAAACACAACTCCACAACACGACAAAAAATTCAACTGAACATCCTTAATGCACTTTCCACAAATGGTAAGATTCAATTTCAAATTCAAATGAAATGTAATCAATACCACTCAATAACTACTTCAAACTTAGGGGATGTATTTGAATTTCAAATGATTTCCTATTTTTCCACTCAAATTCAAATCTGGAAATTGTAATTGACCCTTCCCAATTCTGAAATCAACAAAAGTCACACTTCTCTTTTTTACTACAAATTATTGTATTTCCAATTCCACAATCAAACACTAGGAAATGCACTTCTTACTTTTCCTTCCAAGCTCACGTCAACAAAAAAATGATAAGGATTCACAATTACCCTACGTCTATAACAACAAGTAGCAACTACAACTCCTCAACAACACAATTAGACAATTCAAGCTTCATGTCAAGCAAATTCAAATCAATGTGCTATTCAACAGTTCCCTAACTTCCGAATTCAAATTGCAATCAATCCCTTCTCACAACCTCAAGCTCTGATGCCAAAAGATGATGTGCCTAAAACCAAGATTAAGCACATACAAAACCAATTTGAAAGACAAACAAGCAATGTCAATCAAACTAGTCTCAATCACATGAATAATGGTGTCAAATCTCAATGTTTATAACTAATTCTTCCAACGAGGATGTGATCAATCTTAAGTATCCAAATTAGATTGCGTTGATACCAAAAGATGATGTGCTCAAAACCAAGCCCAAGTACAAGCAATTGAATCAAAGAAACAACCTCAACTCATACATATGAACCCATTTAATTGAACTATGAAATTGCGTGAACCCGGAAATTTGATGAAATCCAAAGGTTCAAAGATGCAATGAACAATCCAACAATGATAAACTTCACCAATTAACAATAAATACAAGTGAAATCCACGTGAATTACACCAAGATGACAAGTTTCGGTTTCGTGATTCTCCTCTTCCAACAATCAAAATTCACGTCAATAATGATTTAATAAAATTGATGATAACAACCAATGCTAAAACCATTCAATCTTATAACATGATAATTGATCACAATTGCAATAAAAAATCTGACCAAGAACATCCAATTCAACCCTAGATATGACTCACTAGTGATGAAAAGGAAACACGGCAAAGAAGGAATTGATATTACTCACAATTGCCCTTTGTTGCACTCGCCACAATTTCAACTCTTGGAAATTGAAATTGATAAGAGAAATTGGAACTAGGGAAACCCTAAGCCCTCTCACGAAAATGTGAAGATAATTCTCAAAATTTTGGCCTCCTCAAACCTTACTTTAAGCAAGTATTTATACTTGCTCCCTTTAGGGTTAGAAAGTACACAAAATTACAACTATGCCATTTTTAGGGTGGCCGGTCCTAAATGAAAATTACAATCAAAATGAAAGTGTCCCAAAAGAAAATACAACATAAAATCGTCCATAAAACAATTACAAAGTACAAAATATTATAAATCTTCATAAGCCAATGCTTCATAATGGAAATAATCGCTGCGGGCCTTTGAATGCAAAGCTGAAGATGTCCTGTGGCCATCAACTAACGTAGGACATGTTGGCATCCCATGGAGAATTATTATTGTACCTGTAAGATTATTTCTCAAATACTTATTAGATGAAAAGAAATGACGGAAAATATGAGTAATTTGGATCATCATCCAAATCGAGTTCTGAAAGTGTCGATGGTGCCGTAAATTTTCCCATCATGACGTATGGAAGTGATGTGAGGCTATTAATAAGATATTGTATGGTTTGGACATGACTTTATGTTACCACTCTAATACTTAAGTTAGCAAGATATAGGAGCATTGAGAGATTACAACGATAACATTTAGAGAAAGAGAGAGAGAAAGTAGTGTACTTGACTTATTGTCCCCCTTGTTTCGATGGAGTCTTTAGCTTCTATGGGATTTCTACAGAAAAATTGTGAATTGACTTTTACTTATGCCTTTGAGCTTATAGGCATCAAGTACTTGCATATGGATTTAATGTTTGAGGGGCTACTTGAGCGTTGTAGCCACTCATTGCATGTTAGGGCTTCATTAGGATGTCACATCTTTAGTAGCATGCTACCTTTTGAGTGAAAGGAGAGGAGTGGGTCGAACCACAAGTTTTTGGCCAAGGCAATGTGGTCATTAAGCCCATTAAGAAATGGCTACTAACACTCGCCCCTCAAGGAGAGGATCGAGTAGCCTGAGCCTTTGATGTTGTTGTAGGCCTCCTATGTGAGTGTGCTCAAGGTTATATTAGTGTTCTTGTCATGGAGTGGCAATGTGGTGTATATGGCTAAGCAAGGCCCTTGTTGAGTTTTTGGAGTTCATTAGCAAGTAAGACCAGATAAGGCTTTATCGAGCTATCATGTTGTGAGATTATTTTTGGTCTTTGTTGAGCTATTATATTGTTTAGTGAGTGAAACCAAGCTAGGTTTTTACCAAGATGTTATTCTATCTAGCAAATGAGATTGAGCTAGGCCTTCATTGAGCTACTGTACTATTTGATGAGTGAGGCTGAGTTAAGCCTTCATTGAGCTAATATATTATGTTTAGCTTTAAGCTACATGATAAGTGTTAAAAAAACCTTATTTATAGTGTTTATTGAATATGATTTTTTATGAATTTTGTGTTAATTTATTGAGAAAAAGATACTTAAGTGCTTAAGATTTGATTTCAAGGTTTAAAGAGTGTAAATTAAAGATTTAAAGAAGATTCAAGTGAAAAGAAGCGAAATCTAGAAATATATGAGAAAAGGTGATTTTCACATGTGCACAACCTTTAACATGGCTATGCTGATGACAGTGTTAGGAAGCAAAAAGTGATCAGAAGGTATCGTGCAATTGTGCCCTAGCCACTGCACAAGTGGTGCAATTAATCGTATTGAAGTGAGAAATCTGCCTAGAGAAGAAATTGTAGGAATTTTAGAGTGCACAACCTTGAGCACGACAGTGTAGAACCTGAAACGTCAAAATTTTACGCTTTTCTAGAGTATATGGCCCCGAGCACGGCCATACATCAGGCCATGCATGATACAATATTTCATAGACTATAAATACTCGCCTTATTATGGAAATTGAGGATTTGATTTGATTTTCTCATATAGCCACTCTAAAAATCCTAGGAGAGAAATATCATACATTTGGAGAGCAAAGTTCACTGAAGCATCATCGGAAATCACAAAAAGCTTTTGGGAGTTTATTCTTTTCATCACGAATTATTATTACTTCTCTAGATTTCTTGTGATTATTGTAGATTCTATGGAGGAGTAGATTTATATGCCCTACATCTTGTGAAACTTTAAACCTTGTGATTGAATTACTTATTAATTAATTAAAAGTTTACGTCTTTGTATCTATTCATGTGTTTTACTGCTGTGTAATTAATTTATGCACGCGAATTGATTACATGTATGATTCTTGTTAGATAGAGAGAGGTCTCATCTAGTAGGATAGATCTTCATAAATAGAAAGATTGCATGTTTTACCTAGAGGTAGGAAAACTTCGATTTTCTATATAAAAGACTTAATCTTTATCTAGGAATTATGAGTTTAATGAAATCTTATAAGGTGATAGTGAGGGAGAGGTCTCCATTATTTTGCATAAGATTATTAATTAAATAACTCGAGGAAGTGATTAGTTTAATTGAGAATTCTTGCAGTGCAAAGCATAAACAATTAGTTAATCAATACCTTATTATAAGAAAGTTAGGGCTTATAGTGGATCGAGATGAATAGTATGTCTTTGTGATTGAATTCATTTATTACAGTGATTATAATTAATCTTAAGGTTATTAGATTAGTTAATTAGTAATTTAACTTATTAATCTCACATTAAAATTTAGACTAGATAGCAGAAAAACAGTAATACTAGTACTTGTTCCTAAGATTTTTGAGGACGACTGAGCTGCTTAAATACTAAATATAAGCACACAAAACCAATTGAAGGACCAATTACACAAATCTCAAAATAGTGTGAAGATCAAATTGCTAAGTGACCTTATTTTGCATGGAACAAATAGCTCCGATTTGTTCAAAAAGGACCTTCATCGCTAAGATTTGAAATCCTTTAGTTCTTACCCTAATGATAGGTCTTATAGGATTTTGATTCTTATCAGCAACACTTATTGCGATCTATACTATATTAGATAGGTACACTTACCTAGCTAGGTTGTTAGATTTCTTTAGGTTTATATATTTATATTTTGATATGATTGGATAAACGACCCATCAAGTTTTTGGCATTGTTGCCAGGGATCTAGTGAAACAATATTAGGAAAAATCTTATTATCTGCTACTTTAGCCATTTATTTTATTTTCTTTTCTTTCTACTCTCCTTATCCTTAGAATACTTTAACTCATGGCTATTGCTTTTGTAGTGCATGACAAGGACTTTCCCTTCTAACATTCTTGATTTAGGCCTTGAGATTGAGAGAACACTCTGTAAGATTTGCATGAATACAACTGTTGAATCTTTTGGACAATTGGAAATCGAGGGAGGAATGTCTATTATAAAAGTCGCGACAGCAGTAAAGGATGAGGAATCAACTGTAGAATTTTTGAATAGTGGGATAGGATTATTGGAGAATATTGAAGAGGAAACACATGAGACCATGGCTGGGGATCTACCTAAGACTAACCTAGATTATGCAAGGCCAACCTTAGATGTAATAGGGCTAACCATTGTGAAGCCCCCCATTGGGGTTAACAATTTCGAAATTAAGGGTGTGATGATTCAACTCTTGCAACAATATTGCCAATTCGATGGATTACTTGATGATGACCCTTATGCTCCCATTCAAATGTTATTAGAAATTTGTGAGACTTTCAAGAATATTGGAGTGACGGATGAAGCTGTACGCACTAGATTATTCCCTTTCTCACTGAGGGGGAAGGCTAAAAACCGACTTCAATCATTGGGTCTTAGAGCTTTAACTACATGGGGTGATATAGTTAAGCAATTTCTAGATAACAACTTCCCTTCGTGTAAGACAACCAAGCTCCGGAATGACATCACTTTGTTCATGTAGCAAGATAGTGAGACCACTTACGATGCTTGGCAAAGATGGACAGAGTTATTAAGAAAGTGCCCATACCATTAACTACCTATATGGATGTAGGTTTAGACCTTTTTGAATGGGCTTAATCCAACCACTCGTTAATTGGTAGATGCCGCAGCTGGTGGTACATTAAATTCCAAGACCTTAGAGGAATCTTTAAAACTTTTCGTTGATATGGCTAAGTATAATTATTAGTGGGGTAATAATAGGGGCAAGCAAAAAGTGGTGAGAAAGTATGAAGTAGATCTCGTGGCAAAGATGGAAGCCTTTAGTCACTAGGTTTCTACCCTTAAGAATTCCTAAGTATTGTAACATCAAGTGGGAGATGCTAGTGAAAATATAGATCTTCATGAGCAATATAAGCAAGTAGACTATCTTAGGAATCAAAATAGACAGCAGTACAACCCATATAGTAAACTACCCCAACCTCTCTTATGGCAATTGGAACACCTAAAGATCTAATTTCCTACTACTAGGATTTCAAAAGCAATAAATGCTACCTTATTAGCCTATGCCTAATCCACTGGTTTAACCATCTCAATAAGAAAAGAAAACCAATTTAAAGGATTTGATGAGCCAATTCATTTAAAGTTTTGAGGCAAGACGTTGGAACTAAAAGGCTTCTATTCATAACGTTGAGAAGAAAATTGGCCAATTGACTAAGATGATGTTTAAAAGGCAATCGAGTTTCCTTCCTAGTAACATTGAGAACAATCTAAGGGAGCAGGCAAGAGCCATATCCTTGAAGAGTGGGAAGGAATTATAAACTATAAAAGAATTTGAGAAAAAGTAAGAAGGTGGCTAAACACTTAAGAAGAAAAAGGCGGAACCTGAGAAGCAAGAACCCGAGAGACAATCATTATCGACGATCAAGGAGTATGTTCCAAAAACTCTATATCCGGCTCACTTCAATTAAAGCAAAGACAAGAAAAAATTCGGTAAATTTCTTGAACTTTTTAAATAGTTACACATTAATATTCCATTTGTTGAGGCGCTTTTGTAGATGCCAAAATATGCGAAGTTCCTAAAGGAACTTCTATTTAATAAGTGAAAGTTAGAGGATGTTTCTATAGTAGAAGTAGGAGCAAACTGCTCATCTATCATTCAAAACGAACTCCCTCCAAAGCTAAAAGATCCAGGCAGCTTTACTATTCCATGTTTGGTTGGTGACATCTCAATTAATAAAGCTCTGGCATATCTTAGGGCAAGCATTAATCTCATGCCGTACTCTTTCTTCAAGAAATTGGGGTTAACTGACCCAAAGCCTATTAGAATGAGTCTGTAGCTTGTTGACCGATGTGTGAAAATCCCCAAAGTGATCATTGAGAATGTCTTGGTAAAAGTAGCAAACTTCATATACCTGGTTGACTTTGTGATTTTAGACATGGATGAAGATAGGGATATGCCTTTAATCTTAGGAAGACCATTCCTTACTATTGTTAGGGTAATGATTAATGTTGAGGACAATAAGCTTACATTAAGAATAAAGGATGAAGAACTGGTGGTCAAAAATGGCCATAGCCATGAAACACTCCATGTGCATAGATGATTTTTGCTATTCTGTGGACATTGTTAATTCCTCAGTCGATGAGCATATTGACAAGATCTTATATAAGAATCAGTTAAAGCTAAGTCTAATCAGAGGAGAGTAGGGGGACATGAACAATCCTGAGGTTGAAACATTTAAGGAGTAACTCAACGCTATAGAAGAAATTACACTTTAGGGAGGATTTGAAGAATTGAATGTTAGCAGAGAGGAGAGGCTGAAAACTCTAATTGAAGAGCCGACAGTGTTGGAATTGAAACAGTTTCTAGATTACCTAGAGTACACCTTCCTATCAGAAGACTCCAAACTGTCGGTTATCATAGCCTTTGATTTATCTAAAGAGCAAAAAGATCAATTGCTCATGGTCTTGAGAGCACATAAATGGACCATCACTTGGAAAAGAGCAGATATCAAACGTATCAATCCCTCTTTCTACACATAAAATATTACTTAAAGAAGGATTCAAGCCTATAGTGCAACCACAATGTAGGCTAAATCCCAATATGAAAGAGGTGGTTAAGAAGGAAGTTATTAAGCTCCTTGATGCGAGATTAATATATGCGATATCAGATAGTCCTTGGTTTAATCTAACACAAGTGGTGCCAAAGAAAAGAGGGATGATTGTGGTCCCCAATGAGAATAGTGAGCATATACTAATGCGTACCATCATCGAGTAGCGTGTTTGCATAGATTACCAAAAATTGAATGACGCCACTCGAAAGGACCATTTCTTGCTTCCCTTCGTGGATTAGATACTGGAGAGACTGGTTAGACATATGTACTATTGCTACCTCAATGGGATGTCCAGATACTTCCAAATACCGATAGCTTTAGAGGACTAAGAGAATACCACCTTCACTCGCCCTTATGACACACATGCTTATAGGCAAATGCCATTTATAATGCACCGACTACATTTCAGCGGTGTATGCTAGCTATATTTAATGATCTGGTAGAGAAAATTATGGAAGTCTTCATGGATGATTTTTCCATCTTTGGAGATTCTTTCTTAAATTGTTTAGAGAATTTAGAAAAGGTGCTTACTCGCTGTGAAGAGACTAATCTTATACTGAATTAGGAGAAATGTTACTTCATGTGTAAGGAGGGCATTGTACTTGATCATAAAGTCTCACATAGGGGTATTGAAGTTGATCAAGCAAAGGTTAATGTGATCACAAAGCTTCTACCACCAAATTCAGTTAAGGCTATAAGAAGTTTTCTAGGCTACACTGGTTTATACAAACACTTCATAATGGACTTCTGCAAAATGGCTCAGCCACTGACTCGACTATTAGAAAAGGATGTGCCTTTGAACTTCATGCTTGACTATAAGTACACCTTTGACGTGCTTAAGGAATGACTAACCCATGCACCCATCATGATAGCTCCTAATTGGAACTCACCCTTTGAACTCATGTGTGTTGCAAGTGACTACGCAATTGGGGTGGTTTAGGGACAAAGGCAAGATAAACACTTTCAACCTATCTACTACACTAGCAGAACTCTTAATCATGCTCAAGTGAATTACATTACTACAAAGAAGGAATTGCTGGCAGTGGTGTTTGCATTTGACAAATTTAGGTTGTATTTAATTCTATTAAAGGTAATTTGTCTACACTGATCACTCTGCCCTAAAATTTTTGCTGATGAAAATAGACATGAAGCCTAAACTTATTCAGTAGATTTTGCTCTTATAAAAATTTGACTTAGAAATTCGCAATAAAGGGGTAGAGAATCTAGCAGCTGATCATCTCTCAAAGCTTGAGAACCTTTGTTTAGAGGAGGTGAAGGAAGAAGACATTAATGACTATTTTCCTAAAGAAAAATCATGTGTAGTTTGCCAGCTTATGAAGAAGAAGACTCCATAGTTTATAGACTTTGCAAATTATCTTGTGGCAAGAGTCTTCCCCAATGACCTTATCTACCATATAAGAAAGAAGTTCTTTTTAGAACTTAAATACTACTACTAGGATGAACCATTCCTTTTTTGAGTCTCTGGAGATCAAGTCACAAGGAGATGTGTCTCACATGAAGAGGGGTGGCAAATCCTCAAAGAATATCATTTCGACCCTATTGGTGGTCATCACTTAGCTAACAAGATTACTCATAAAGTTTTAGAAGTCTGTTTCTATTAGCCTACAATATTTAAGGATGCTCCCCATCGTTGCGTCACATGTGATAGATGTTAGTGAGTAGGGAACACATCGCAAAGAGATGAGATGCCTCAAAACTTTATTTTAGAATGTGAGGTTTTTGACTTATAGGGCATTGACTTCGTTGGACCATTCCTTAATTCTTCCAGGAGTACGTACATTTTGGTAGCAGTGGTGATGCATGAACCCTGGGTATATTAAACTAAAAACCCAATGACGCTATTGGAATCAATTACCCCGAGGACTGTCTCGAACAAGTAGCACGTAACTAGACCCCAATTACACCTGTTGACTAAAACCTAAGTTATCAAATAAGGGTATTGATGTGCCTAAACACACTTAAAAGCACATCCAAAAGGCTTAAGAAAAACTATCTTAAGTCAAGGCAAAATCGGATCCAAAAATGGCACTTTTCAATTGAACCCTAATGATGAAATGATGAAATTCAAACAACCAATGGTATAATTAGGATACCACAATGAAAATGCCTTCTAACAACACTCTAATTTCATGTAATCCATGCAAATGAATCCTCAATTTGACAAAAGAAAACCATAACAAAACAATCCCTTTTCCAATAATGAAGAACACGTTATCAAGGAAATCCTCAAAGATGAATCGGATCAATTTGATAATTCCTTCAAATACGCATAAGAATTCGTGAATAACAACAAGTAATTTTGACCAAGAACTATCTCAATTCAACCCTAGATATGACACACTAGAGAAGAAAAGAAATCACAACAAAATGAAATTGATATAACTCACAATTTCAAGATGTTGCACTCACCACAATTTCAACTCTTGGTATTGAAATTGATAAGAGTTTGGAACCAAGGTATGAACCCTAATTCTGACGTGAAAGGAGGTGTTTAATCTGCAAAATGATAAGCCCCTCAAACCCTCTCTTAAGCAAGTATTTATACTTGCTACTTCTAGGGTTAAAAAGTGCTCAAAATTACAAGTTTGCCACTTTTAAGGTGGCTAACACTAAATGAAAGTTACAAAGAAATAAAAGTGTCCCAAAACCAAAATAAAACCAAAATAGTTCAATAAAAATTTACAAGATACAAAATAACATGAATCTTCATGATCCAATGCCTTAGAATAGAGAACAATCGCAGCGGGCCTTTGATTGTTATCCAGAAAAATGTTCTATGTCCAACTGAAGTTGTAGGACATTTTGGCATCCCATAGAGATATATAATTGTACCTGTAAGATTATTCTCAAAGTTTATTAGAAATAAAGACATAAAATAAAATATGAGCAATTTGGTTAATCATCTAAATTGGGTTCTGAAGAGGTTGACAGTGCCAGAATTTTTCCCATCATCTCCTCGGGCTTCTGAAAGATTTGCCCTCAAATCTTGAGGATCAGTTGTGGAATTGAACCCTAGGATCTCTGTTGTCCTGCTCCCCCGACTAACCATGGTAGTGGATGGATGCCTGACCTATTTCTAAAAACCCTGGACCTCAGATGGAGTCATTGGTAATAGGATTATGCGTGTCTCGCCCATGCTGAACATGTAGGTATTTTCAAACCCATCATGTATCACCTGTCGATCATACAACCAGGGCCGACCCAATAGCAAATGGAATGCATGCATATGAACTATATCACAAAGGATCTCATCATGATAGTTCTGCCCGACACTCACAGGAACCTTTGCCCTAAGGGTAATATGCATACTACCTCTATTATCCAGCCAATGCAAATGATAAGGACTAGGATGGGGTATAGTAGACAGTTGCAATTTGTCTACTAGTGCAATAGATATAACATTCGTGCAACTACCACTATCGATGATGAGTACACAAAGGTTACCTCTGATTCTGCAAGAGGTATGAAATATGTTCTCCCTCTGAATATTACTGATATCAGGAGATGTGGACAAAATCCTGCGTAACACATTGAGGGGTAGATATTTCCCTCCAGTATGCTCCTCAGGCGCATTTGCATTCTGATCATCATAATATTCCTGCAATGCTGTTGGTAGATCTGTAGGCTCAATCTGTTCATGGTCATCCTTAGTATCCTCTCCAATGTCTTCCATAACAGTCATCACCCTCTTATTTGGACACTGTGCAGCCATATGCCCAAATCTCATGCATTTAAAACATTTTATCTGGCGCGCTTTCCCACTAGTAGATCCGGGAACAGTCTGCCTCATTTCTGGTGCCATGACCTCTTTACCCTTCCCAGTGGGTAAGTTTTCTCTTATAATGGTTGGGGTAGTAGTGTCCACTGCCTTGACTCCCTCACCTACCGCCTTTGCTCCCCCTGATCGACTGTCGGCTGAGATGGGTCTATTAGCAGTATTGAGCCTACTGCTAGGAGCCCTAAAGAAGTTGGACCTCCTCTGTCTCTCTACTTTTAAGGTCAACTGAATAGCCTCATTCAAGTGTGGTATAGCGCTGCAGCTCAATAATATACGCTATCTCATATTTTAGACCTGAGACAAATCGTGCTATAGTTTGTTCCGGAGGCTCAACAGACCCACACCTAATCATAAGGGTCTCAAATTCCTGCACATAATCATCCACTGTTTTACCCCCCTACCTCAAGGTTTGCAGTCGCATAAACAGCTCCTGTTTGTAGTGCTCAGGAATGAACCTTTTCCTTAACAACCTCTTCATATCCCTCTAGGTCTGAACCTCAGCCTCTCCATCCCAACGCCTATTGATGATCAGATTCTTCTACCAAAGTGCAGCATACCTTATAAATTCAACAGCAGCCAATCTGACCCTAGTACTGTCGTCGATCTCATAACATTCGAAGAGACCTTTGACCTTATCCTCCCAGTCTAGGTACTCATCTGCTGATCCCTTACCATCATAGGATGGCATATGTAGTTTCACATACTCCAAACCCCGAGGTGGCCTGAAATCCCTATTCTGATTTAGGTTGACCCCAAAATTATCATCCCTTTCTTCCCTGTTTGGAATATGCTCCTCACGCATCTTTCTATTTAAGTTTCCATCTCCCATTACTCTATTTCGATGAGGGTTTTGTGGAGCTACTCGAGGTGGTGCTGGTTGGTTTACCACTAGTGGTTATGGTAAAGTCATCCTGTCAACTCTAGTTGCTAGTGTAGCAACCATAGTAGTAAGCTCCTGAAGTTGTTCCTCTAAAGTTCTCCTGCTTGCCACATTATGACCATGTCCTCCACCAACCTGGCTATTGGCTTCTTCACCCAATCCCCCATTCACACTGTCATTAGACATATTTGTAGATTCTTATATGTTGTTCCTCAAAACGATATGATTCAAGGGTACACACTTCCACTACTATACTTCCTTAAACTCCACACAATGGCAACTACAAAGACAAACAAACAAACCCACTTAATGTTACAATTTTATAATTGCAACTCACGTGTAATACACTTCTCCATAACAAGCCACAAGTACACGGTGCAGCAAATTTAATTTCCACAAGTTCACTCCACGTCAACACACTAGCAATAACAACGATTAAGATGTATCACTTCCACGGCAACAACAAGGTGAATATTGATTACAAGTAGTCTTCAACTTCCATGGTAAATAATGAAGACAAAAGATTAATAAGTAGCTTTCCCAAAATGAATTCTGAATCCCACTATAGGCAGCAACTTTCAATTTGAAATTCAAATAACTTCACTTATTGCAAACCTTCCTCAATTGGTAACAATGAATTCAAATTCAAAAAGCAATCATTAACTCCCACAACTTAATTGCATATGATTTGAATTCAAATAATTCCTTACTAATCAAACTTAATGTAATATGCAAATTGTACTTCACAAATTCAGAATTACACAATGGAATTCAAAGACAACAAACAACACAATTCCCTACGCCACAAGCTACTTCACGGCAACAATTGGTAAGTTTCACAATTTCAAAAAACAAATTTGCTAAAGTAAACTTCACTTTGTACTTCTGCTCTTCCACGTGAATTAGTGTCCACAAAGTGATATAATAACCTTCCCAAATCAACTCCAACAATCAGCAAATCAAATCCCAATCCAAAGTAATTTCGCAATCTCAAACAACAACAACAACACAATTTCGGTTTTCACTTGATCAACCCTAATTGATGATCACTTCCATGAAATTGAATACAACCAATTCCCTTCTCTCAACAAGAGCTCTGATACCAAAAAGATGATATGCCTAAACACACTTAAAAGCACATCCAAAAGACTTAAGAAAAACTATCTCAAGTCAAGGCAAAATCGGATCCAAAAATGACACTTTTCAATTGAACCCTAATGATGAAATTCAAACAACCAATGATATAATTAGGATACCACAATGAAAATGCCTTCTAAAAACACTCTAATTTCATGTAATCCATGCAAATGAATCCTCAATTTGACAAAAGAAAACCATAACAAAACAATCCCTTTTCCAATAATGAAGAACACGTTATCAAGGAAATCCTCAAAGATGAATCGGATCAATTTGATAATTCCTTCAAATACGCATAAGAATTCGTGAATAACAACAAGTAATTCTGACCAAGAACTATCTCAATTCAACCCTAGATATGGCACACTAGAGAAGAAAAGAAATCACAACAAAATGAAATTGATATAACTCACAATTTCAAGATGTTGCACTCGCCACAATTTCAACTCTTGGTATTGAAATTGATAAGAGTTTGGAACCAAGGTATGAACCCTAATTCTGACGTGAAAGGAGGTGTTTAATCTGCAAAATGATAAGCCCCTCAAACCCTCTCTTAAGCAAGTATTTATACTTGCTACTCCCAGGGTTAAAAAGTGCTCAAAATTACAAGTTTGCCACTTTTAAGGTGGCTAACCCTAAATGAAAGTTACAAAGAAATAAAAGTGTCCCAAAACCAAAATAGTTCAATAAACATTTACAAGATATAAAATAACATAAATCTTCATGATCCAATGCCTCAGAATAGAGAACAATCGCAGCGGGCCTTTGATTGTTATCCAGAAAAATGTTCTGTGTCCAACTGAAGTTGTAGGACATTTTGGCATCCCATGGAGATATATAATTGTACCTGTAAGATTATTCTCAAAGTTTATTAGAAATAAAGACATAAAATAAAATATGAGCAATTTGGTTAATCATCCAAATTGGGTTCTGAAGAGGTTGATAGTGCTAAAATTTTTCCCATCAGGTATCCTATCGCAATTTGGTTGAGGAATTCCTAAAGGAGAGTTCTTTTGCAAAGAACAAAAGAGGGCTTTTCGCGTTTTACGAAAAATGTGTTGTAAATTCTATTCCATGATAAGATATCTTGTGCTGGCCTCCTTACATGTTTATATAGCATATACATGTATCAATATGAAAACCTAACTTTCCTATTCTAATTGACTTCTTAATCCTCATGTGGACCGAGTAAGTAACTAAATATTCCAATTTATAAACCAAAAATAAATAACAACAAAAATCGCAAGTCTTCTTTCCTTGTTTCGGTTCAACATTTAACATTTGTGCTAGGACTTCAATTCCATGTATTCTTCCATGGAAATGTGAATTACATTAATAGGTGTTGGTTTTCCTTTCATGTAATTCGATTCTTTGGCTTGTAGGTCCATGACCAGTCCTTATAGGGCATCATTCATCCTCTTTGCCCTAGCTCGGGTCATTGCTCCTCCAATTCCTTGTAAAGGATCTTGAGTCTTTGATTCTGTTTTCTTAAGTGCTAGATGATCCTCATCATTCCCTCTTTCCTCGAAAAGATTCATCCTTGAATCACCTGCATCATAAGGAGTAAGATCAGAAATGTTAAATGTAACACTTACATTACCATAGTGGCTTGGCAAATCTATTTTGTAGGCATTGTCGTTTATGCGCTCCACCACTTGGAAAGGTCCATCGCCCCTTGGATGCAATTTGGATTTTTGTAGTTAAGCAAATCATTCCTTCTTCAAATACACCTAAACCCAATCTCCTAGATGAAACATGGTCTTGACACGTCTCTTTGGTATTGGCCACTCCCGAATCTCCTCCATTTTCTCCTCATCCATGGCTAATCCATCGGTACCTACAACAAAGCCAATAGAAAACACCATACTAGGCAATGAAAATTTAGTGTCAGTATAAGTAAAATAAATGTCCTTGTATATATGTACAAGTAGTTGTTTCCTCACTAACATGGCACTCTTGACCCTACTTTCTCTTACAATTTCCTCTCTTCTCAGTGTTTTGGAATCTTTGCCCTCATAGCTTACCGGTTTTTTTTTCTCACTCTTCTTCTTTTTCTCATCCCTCTCTCGCACACTTATGTGTTAGTCTTTGAATTCTTTTGCAATCCTCACTTGATCCTCGCATGCTTCCCATGGTTTTTGTGAAGTTAAAACCACCTTCCTTTTATTTTGAACAAAAGAATAATGGTTCTTATACCCATCATATGTAATCTTCTTGTCGAATTGCCAGGGTCACCCTAACAATATGTAGCTAGCCTACATAGGTACCACATCATGCATGACCTCATCTTTGTAGCTCCCTATGGAAAAGGCTATAAGAACCTGCTTGGTCACCTTTACCTCCTTGCATTCATTTAACCACTGTAATCAATATGGTCTCGGATGTTTCACAACTTTCAATTGCATCTTATCTACCAGCAGGGTGCTAGCAACATTAGTGTAGCTACCACTATCGATTATCAAGCTATACACTTTACTTTGCACATGACACCGTGTATGAAATATGTGATCACGCTGGATCTCCTCACCATCCTCCTAGGGTTGTACACTAAGTACTTTCTTCGTGGCATATAACTCACCACTCACGGGTCCCTCTAAATCAACGTCATGATATTCCTGTGATGGTAACTCCTCTTCCTCTTTTGAACTCACACTCTCTACATCCCCATTATCACACATGATCATAGCTCTTTGATTTAGACATTAGGATGCAATGTGCCAAAATCCCTAACACCTAAAACACTTGATATCTCTAGTTTTGAAAGGGGGGGTTAGTGTCAATTTTACCCTTAGATGCAACAATTGGATTCTTAGCCTTCATGTCCTCCTTAGGCTTGGAATCTGTGGAGTTCCTTTTCCAATTAGACTTCCATGGAGATTTAGAAGTCAACCTAGTCCTTTGATCACTCCTATATTTTAATTGTCGCTCTACTTTGATTGCTTTATGTAGTAGTTCTTCCATATCCAAATAATGGTGTAAATCTACTACATCAGCTATTTCGCTATTCAAGCCAATGATGAATCTAGCTATAGTAGCCTCATCATCCTCCTCCACTTTAGCCCTAATCATGGCTATCTCTAACTCTTTATAGTAGTCCTCTACACTTTTGGTTCCTTGTGTCAATCCTTGGACTTTCTTAAGTAAGTCCCTATGGTAGTGACTACGAATGAACCGTTTTTGCATTATGGTCTTCATCTCCTCTCAAGTGTTAACGGGTCGCTCTCCATACCTGCGCCTATTACACATTAGTTGATCCCACCATACACTTGCATAATCTGTAAACTCTACTACAACCAATTTTATCTTTTTTATCCTTAGTATAGTTATGGCATTAAAAAACGTGATCCATCTTCCTCTCTTACTCTAAGTACAACTCCGATCATTCTTTCCCTAAAATGTTGGGATTTTCAACTTAATGTTACCCAAGTTACTATCATGCCTCTGGGTGTCCCCTCTTTCCCTAATGTGGTGATATTCACTAGAGTCAGAATCCTCTCCTTCTTCTATCCTAACTCCTCCCCTAATCGGTCTACCTACTCCTCGCCTGATAGTGGTACTACTAGACGGTTCCCTACTTCTCTCTATCTTATCCATTCTTTCATGGATTTGCTTAAGCTTACCCGTCAAAATTCTTTTCATCTCTCCCATTAACTCCTCAAACATTACCCTATTCTCACCTCCATTCGTGTTCTGTCCCGATATATTTCTAAAGTTTCCAATAAAGTGAGATCACAATTAAAATATGTTCCTTACACTTACTCGTATATTGCTCTCAATTAATGATATGCTCACAATTTTACTCGTGTATGTTTCTCACAATTATGTCCTCACAACCTGCTTTTACAATCTTTTGCTAGGAACTCGGATTGGAAGCTTCTCAACAAAAATTACTAAGTCAACCGTAATTGACTCCCTCGGTTTTCTAATCACGATGACAATTACAAAATTAGAAGCAATCTTTACTAGCTATGATACCTATAAACTCAGAAACAAGACAAATAATTCCTTTGCATGCAATTACAAAAGGAAAACACTTTGCACTGAAACACAATTAAGAATTATGGAATGTAATTTTCGGATGCACAATCACAAAGTATCTATTGCGGTTGGAATTGGAAAGTGAATTTGGCAATTGAATTAGAACTTACCAAAACTAGATTTTCCTTTTGAAGATTTTGGTTCTTAGATCTTCTTTTGCAACCGAATTTGATTTTTTTTTTTTGCACGTATGCTTTTTCAAGATGAACTAGGAATGGAAACAACAATTGAATTTCAATGACTAACTAAAGTTATATATTATTAGTCTCCAAGGGATTGTGTGACCGAAATAAGATTTTTTTTTTTGTACAAATTTTTCTGATAAGAGTATAGAAAATAAACAATAGACAAATAACAAAGGGATAGAAATTACTTGATTTAAGAAGCCAAAGCTTTGATACTAAAAGATGCGTGAACCCTAGGTATATTAAACCTAGAACCCAAAGACGCTATTTGAATCAATTACCCCAAGGACCATCTTGAACAAGTAGCACATAACTAGACCCCAATCACACCTATTGATTGAAACTTAAGTTATCAAATAAGGGTATCCTATAGCAATTCAGTTGAGGAATTCCTAAAGGAGAGTTCTTTTGTAAAGAACAAAAAAGGGCTTTTCGTGTTTCACGAAAAATGTGTTGTAAATTCTATTCCATGATAAGATATCTTGTGCCGGCTTCCTTACATGTTTATATGGCATATACATGTATCAATATGAAAAACCTAACTTTCATTTTCTAATTCACTTCTTTATCCTCACATGGATCAAATAAGTAACTAAATATTCCAATTTACAAACAAAAAAACAAAAAACAACAAAAACTGTAAGTCTTCTTTCCTTATTTCGATTCAACATTTAACATTTGTGCTAGGACTTCAATTCCGTGTATTCTTCCATGGAAATGTGAATTACATTAATAGGTGTTGGTTTTCCTTTAATGTAATTTGATTTTTTGGCTTGTAGGTCCATGACCAGTCCTTGTAGGGCATCATTCATCCTCTTTGCTCTAGCTCGGGTCATTGGTCCTCCAATTCCTTATAAATGATCTTGAGTCCTTGGTTCTATCTTCTTAAGTGCTAGATGATCCTCATCATGTAGACTATGTCTCTAAATGGGTTGTGGCACAAGCTTTGCCCATAAATGATGCCCGAGTAGTTATAAAGTTCCTTAAAAAGCTATTCTCCCATTTTTGAATCCCTAGAGCCATTATAAGTGCAAGGGGAACACACTTTTGTAATACACATTTGGAGAGGGTGCTAAGGAAATGTGGTGTGACACATGGAATTACTACACCTTACCACCTTTAGATGAGTGGACAAGTTGAAGTTTATAATCGTGAACTGTAAAGAATCTTAGAAAAAACAATCAGCATAACGGAAGAGATTGGGTAGAAAAGCTCGATGATGCCTTGTAGGTATATCGAACAGCTTACAAAACACATTTGGGAACTACTCCCTAGAGGCTGGTTTACGAAAAGTCCTATCATCTCCTGGTGGAGAATGAACACAAGGTATAATGGGCAATCAAGTTAGTAAATTTTGACTTAGAGGCTGCTGGATTTAAGAGGAAGCTATAATTAAATGAACTTGATGAGTGGAGGAGATAAGCATATGAGAATATGAAGATATATAAGGAAAGGATGAAGGACTATCATGACAAAAACATCTGCCATCCAAGGGAGTTCAAGGAAGGGGACCGAGTGCTTTTGTTTAATTCTCGATTGAAACTTTTTCCCGAGAAGTTGAAATCTAGATAGTCTGGCCCCTTTGTAGTCAAACAAGTCTTCTCGCATAGTACGGTGGAACTCGAACACCCACAGCATGATAACTTCAAAGTAAATGGCCATAGACCAAAACTATACATGGGAGATGGGATAGCACATGAATACCGTGAGGAGTCTAAGCTCCAATCACTAGATAGTTAACCAACTAAAGTGAAGGATGTCGAGTTAACGACATTAAAAAAGTGTGCTTCATGGGAGGCAACTCATGGTTAACTTAGGTATGTTAAGTTCCCTTTTGTTTTACTTTTACTTCATCAAATTAACTTTGTTCTTTACAAAAAAAAAATGCAGATGTCTAGAGAGGAATTTAGTTTACTTATGTGGAGTGAGAGTCATCTTTAAGTGTGGTGAAGCATTAAACAAGTAAGGAAATTCAAGCTCTAACTTTTAAAATGTACCTGGTAAGTTATTCTCTTGTCTCATTAATTATGTTAAGGTGCCTAATGAACAACTCCATGGATCAAGTGATGTCCCTAAATCCACTTGGAAGCACAATTAAAAGACTCAAGAAAACACAAACTCAAGTCAACAACAAACCGGTTCCAAAAGGGCAAAAAAATGGCGTAAACCAAATAAAGATGCAATGAAATCCAAATACTCAATGTTGCAATTGTGATACCACAATAATAATCTCTTCTAACATCACACTAATCACATATAATCCCATGTGAATAATCCACAAATTCAAAAGAAAACTTCAATTTTAAGAACTCCTTTCCACAAGTGATAATCATGTTTCAATAAGTAATCTTCAAGGATGAACCGAATTCAAATGCAAAGGATCTTAATTAAACACAAGAATTCGAAAATAATAAGAAGCAAATCTGTCCAAGAACTATCTCAATTCACCCCTAGATATGACACACTAGAGAAGAAAAGAAATCACAACAAAATGAAATTGATACTACTCACAATTTCAAGGTGTTGCACTCGCCACAATTTCAACTCTTGGGATTGAAATTGATAAGAGTCTAATGACAATTAGGAACCCTAATTCTCACGTGAATATGAACTCTCAATTCTGCAAAATATGGCCTCTCAAACCCTCTCTTAAGAAAGTATTTATACTTGCTACTCCTAGGGTTAAAAAGTGCTCAAAATTACAAGTTTGCCACTTTTAAGGTGGCTAACCCTAAATGAAAATTACAAGGAAATAAAAGTGTCTCAAAACCAAAATAGTCCATAAAACAATTACAAGATACAAAATAACATAAGTCTTCATGATCCAATGCCTTGGAATAGGAAAACAATCGCAGTGGGTCTTTGATTGTCATCCTGAAAAATGTTCTGTGTCCAATGGGAGTTGTACGACATATTGGCACCCCGTGGAGAATTATCATTGTACCTGTAATATTATTCTCAAATTTTTATTAAAAATAAAGACATAAGGTAAATATGAGCAATTTGGATCATCATTCAAATTGGGTTTTGAAAAGGTTGACAGTGTTAGAATTTTTCCCATCATCTCCTCGGGCTTTTGAAAGATTTGTCCTCAAATCTAGAGGATCAGTTATGGAACTGAACCCTAATATCTTTGTTGTCCTGCTCTTCCGACTAACAATGGTAGTAGATGGATTTCTGATCTGTTTCTGAAAACCCTGGACCTCAGATGGAGTCATCGGTAATAGAATTATGCATGACTCGCCCATGCTGAACATATAGGTATTTTCAAACCCATCATGTATCACCCGTCGGTCATATAACCAAGGCCGACCCAACAATAAATGGAATGCATGCATAGGGACTATATCACACAGGATCTCATCATGATAATTCTGTCCAACATTCACAGGAACCTTTGCCTTATGGGTAACATGCACACTACCTCTATTATCCAGCCAATGCAAGTGATAAGGACTAGGATGTGGGATAGTAGACAGTTGTAATTTGTCTACCAGTGCAGTAGATATAACATTCGTGCAACTATTACTATCGATGATGAGTACACAAAGGTTACCTCTGATTCTGCAAGAGGTATGAAATATGTTCTCCCTCTGAATATCACTGGTATCAAGAGATATAGATAAAGCCCTGCGTAATACATTAAGGGATAGATATTTTCCTCATGTATGCTCCTTAGGCGCGTTTGCAGTCTGTTCATCATAATATTCCTGCAGTGCTGTTGGTAGATTTGTAGGTTCAATCTGTTCATGATCATCCTCAACATCCTCCCTGGTGTCTTCCATTATAGTCATTACCCTCTTATTTGGACACTGTGCAGCCATATGCCCAAATCCCATGCATTTAAAGCATTTTATCTGGCGCGCTTTCCCACTAGTTGATCCAGGAACAGTCTGCCTCGTTTCTGGGGCCACGACCTCTTTACCCTTCCCAGTGGGTAAATTTTCTCTCATAATTGTTGGGGTAATAGTGTCCACTGCCTTTACTCCCTCACCTACCACCTTTGTTCCCCCTGATCGAATTTCAGCTGATATGGGTCTATTAATAGTACTGGGCCTACTGCTTGGAGCCCTAAAGAAGTTGGACCTCCTTTGTCTCTCTACTTTTAAGGCCAACTGAATAGCCTCATCAAGTGTATTATAGCGCTGCAGTTCAACAATACACGCTATTTCATATTTTAGACCCGAGACAAAACGTGCTATAGTTTGCTTTGGAGGCTCAACAGACCCACACCTAATCATAAGGGTCTCAAACTCCTGCACATAATCATCCACTGTTTTGCCTCCCTACCTCAATGTTTGCAGTCGCATAAACAGTTCCTGTTTGTAGTGTTCAAGAATGAACCTTTTCCTCAGTAATCTTTTCATGTCCCTTCAGGTTTGAACCTCAGCCTCTCCATCCCGACGCCTGTTGATAATCAGATTCTTCCACCAGAGTGCAGCGTACCCTACAAATTCAATAGCAACTAATCGGACCCTAGTACTGTCATCGATCTCATAACATTCGAAGAGACCTTCGACCTTGTCCTCCCAGTCTAACTATTCATCTGCTGATCCCTTGCCATCATAGGATGGCATCTGTAGTTTCACATACTCCAAACCCCGAGGTGGCTTGAAATCCCTATTCTGATTTGGGTTTGCCCCAAAATTATCATCCCTTTCTTCCCTGTTTGGAAGATGCTCCTCACCCATCCTTCTATTCAAATTCCCATCTCCCATTACTTTATTTCGATGAGGATTTTGTGGAGCTACTCGAGGTGGTGCCGGTTGGTTTACTACTGGTGGTTGTGGTAATGTCATTCTGTCAACTCTAGTTGCCAATGTAGCAACTATAGTAGTAAGATCTTGGAGTTGTTCTTCCAAAGTTCTCCTACTTGCCACATTACGACCCTGACCTCCACCAACTTGACTATTGGCTTCATCACCAATTCCCCCATTCACACTGTCATTTGACATAGTTGTAGACTCCCGTATACTGATCCTCAAAACAATTTGACTCAAGGGTACACACTCCACTACTACACTTCCCTTAACTCTACACAATAGCAACTACAAAAAAAAAAAAAAGACAAACAAACAAACCCACTTAACTTTATAATTATGTTATTGCAACTCACGTGTAATACTCTTCTCCACAACATGTCACAACAACACGATGCAACAAATTTAATTTCCATAAGCCACTCCACGGAAACACACAAGTAACAACAACAATAAAGATGAGTTACTTCTACAGCAACAACACAAGGAATAATAACAAGAAGTGGGCTTCCACTTCCACGGCAAATAATGACAACAAAGGACAAATATGTTACTTTCCACAAATGTCTTCCAAATTCCACAATAGGCAGCAACTTTCAATTTGAAATTCAAACCACTTCACTAATTGCAAGCCTTCTTCAATTGGTAAACAATGAATTCAAATTCAAATAGCACTCATTAACTCCCACAACTTAATGGCATGTGTTTGAATTCAAATAATTCCTTACTAATAAAAACTCAATGCAATATGCAAATTGTACTCCACCAATTCAGAATTACACAATGTAAATCAAAACAACAAGCTACATATCCTCCTTCACGCCACAACAAGCCACGGCAAGGATTGGTAAGTTTTTTTTGCAAGTTCCAAAAGTTGTTGAATTAAACAACACTCTATGCTTCTGCCCTTCCACGAAAATTATTGATCATAAAATGATACAACAACCTTCCCAATCCAACTCCAACAAACAGCAAATTAAATTCCAAGCCAAGGTAATTTCGCAAGCTCAAAACCACCACAACAACACAATTTGCGGTTTTCACTATATCACCCTAATTGATGATTAAGTCCACGAAATCAAATAAAATCAATCCCTTCTCTCAACATGTGCTCTGATACCAAAAAGATGATGTGCTCAAAACCACTTTGAAACACAATCAATTGACTCCTAAAATCAATCACAAACCGGTCCACTAATGAGATAATCCACGTGAACACCTTAGAGATTTTGATGGAAAATGTTGATCAAATGATGTAATTATAATCTCTATTTGTAACATTCACCAAGTAACCACAATAAGGATTGAAAATCACGTGGAAATCTGATCAAAGAAAGCAATAAAACCATGAAATCCACTTCCCCCTTTCAATCACAAATTCTTGCCACAAGCTAAAATGATATATATAATTCAAGTTCTCAATGAAAAATCAATCTTAAAAGATGATTATTCATGAAAAACAAACACAAATATGTCCAAGAAAGATTCAAATCTACCCTAGATATGGCTCACTAGAGAAGAAGTGAACATACAACAAAGATGGAATCGATATGACTAACAATTCCCCTTCGTTGCACTCGCCACAATTCCAATTCTTGGGTTGAAATTAACAAGAGTTTTGAATTAAGGAAAGAACCCTAATTCCACACGTGAAAGTGTCTCTCAATTCTGCAAAATATGGCCTCTCAAACCCTCTCTTAAGCAAGTATTTATACTTGCTACTCCTAGGGATAAAAAGTGCCTAAAATTACAAGTTTGCCACTTTTAAGGTGGCTAACCCTAAATGAAAATTACAAGGAAATAAAAGTGTCCCAAAACCAAAATACAACCAAAATAGTTCATAAAACAATTACAAGATACAAAATAACATAAGTCTTCATGATCTAATGCCTCGGAATAAGAAAACAATCGTAGCGGGTCTTTGATGGTCATCCTGAAAAATGTTCTGTGTCCAACGGGAGTTGTAGGACATATTGGCATCCCATGGAGAATTATCATTGTACCTGTAAGATTATTCTCAAATTTTTATTAGAAATAAAGACATAAGGTAAATATGAGCAATTTAGATCATCATCCAAATTAGGTTCTGAAAAGGTTGACAGTGTCAGAAATTTTCCCATCATCAAGTAGCTTTGAAAAATATTATTAGAATCCTGTTCAATCTTCCACCACTTGTACAACTTCGAGCACAAGTAGTGCTCAAGGCGGTGCACATGATGTGCCTAAAACCAAGATTAAGCACATACAAAAACCAATTTGAAAGACAAACAAACAATGTCAATCAAACTAGTCTCAATCACATGAACAATGGTATCAAATCTCAATGTTTATAACCAATTCTTCCAATGAAGATGTGATCAATCTTAAGTATCCAAATTAGATTGCTCTGATACCAAAAGATGATGTGCTCAAAACCAAGCCCAAGTACAATCAAATAAACCAAAGGAACACTTTAAATCTCAAACATAACCGGTTCAATTGGAATCAAGAAATTACGTGAACCCTATTAGAATTTTGATGAAATCCAAAGGTCCAATGATGCAATCACAATCCAATAATGATAAACTTCACTAAATAACAAAAATTATAAGTGAATTCCACGTGAAATATATGAAGAAGAAAAGAACCAAAAACCGTGATTCAATCCTCTCCCAACAAGCACAATTCACGTCACAATTGATTCCAAAATTGATGATAATATCAAGTACTAAACATTCAACCTTATAACAAGATAATTGATCGCAAATGCAATAAAAAATTTGACCAAGAACTATCTCAATTCACCCCTAGATATTACACACTAGAGAAGAAAAGAAATCATAACAAAATGAAATTGATATTACTCACAATTTCAAAGTGTTGCACTCGCCACAATCTCAACTCTTGGGATTGAAATTGATAAGAGTCTAATGACAATTAGGAGAGCCCTAATCCTCACGCAAAGTATATCTCAATTCTGCAAATCTTGGCCTCCTCAAACCCTACTTTAAGCAAGTATTTATACTTGCTCCTTTTAGGGTTAGAAAATGCCCAAAACTACAACTATGCCACTTTTAAGGTGGCTAGTCATAAATGACAATTACAATAAAAAATGAAAGTGTCCCAAAAGAAAATACAACATAAAATAGTCCAAATAACAATTACAAAATAAAAGAAAATAGTCTTCATCATGCGAGCTCTTCCATAGGATTCGGCGGCCCAACTCATCGCCGGTTCAGGTCGGTCCATGGATAACTCACAAGCTGAGTCTAAGTGAGTTTGTCGATCGCCTTATAAAATACGATAGGTGTGCCTGTTGGAATATATAATACATGAATAAGATAAAAGAGGTTAGTAAACGTGATGTGCTCAAAACCACTCTCAAGCACAATCAAATGACTTAAGAAAAACAATTCTCAAGTCTCATACAAACCGGTTTAATGGATTAGGAAATTGTGTGACCCTAATGGAACTTTGATGCAATCTAATGGTTCAAAAGATTCAATTAAATCCCACTAATGGTAATCAACAAGAATAACAAGAGAATTACACGTGAAATGGATGAAAAAGACAAGCACACAAACCGTGAACTCAAACCCTTCCAACCATGCCAATTCACGCCAATCACTAAAGAGCAATTCAATCTCAATGAACAATCAACCTTACAAGATGATTATCCACGAACTACAATCACCAATATGTCCAAGAAAGATTCAAATCTACCCTAGATATGACTCACTAGAGAAGAAATGAACATACAACAAAGATGAATCGATATGACTCACAATTCTCTTTTGTCGCATTTGCCACAATTCCAATTCTTGGGTTGAAATTGATAAGAGGTTTGAATTAAGGATGAACCCTAATTCCACACGTGAAAGTGCTAGGTTATTTATGCAAAATATGGCCTCTTCAAACCCTCTCTTAAGCAAGTATTTATACTTGCTACTCCTAGGGTTAGAAAGTGGTCAAAATTACAAGTTTGCCACTTTTAAGGTGGCTAGTCCTAAATGAAAATTACAAGGAAATAAAAGTGTCCCAAAACCAAAATACAACCAAAATAGTTCTTGAAACAATTACAAGGTAAAAAATAACATTAGTCTTCATGATCTAATGCCTCGGAATAGAAAACAATCACAGCGGTTCTTTGATTGTCATCCTGAATATGTTCTGTGTCCATCAACTATTTTAGGACATATTGGCATCCCATGGAGAATTATCATTGTACCTGTAAGATTATTCTCAAATATTTATTAGAATAAAAGACATAGGGTAAAATATGAGCGATTTGGATCATCATCCAAATCGGGTTCTAAAAAAGTTGACAGTGCCAAAAATTTTCCCATCAAAAAGAATAATTCCAAGGTCGATTTGCTCAAAATGGGCCCTCATCGCCAAGATTCGAAATCCTTTAGTTCTTGCCCTAATGATAGGTCTTGTCGGATTTTGATTCCTATCATCTCCTCAAGCCTCAAAAAGATTTGTCCTCAAATCTGGCAAATCAAATGTAGTAGAGACTTTGTTTTCTCTTAGCAATCCATCTGAAGAAGTATCTCTGCAGAATCCCAATATCTAAAATACTACAGGTGCTGATTGTTTTCTCTCCTCCATTTCCAGGATGTATCTCATCTGTAACACAAATAATGACCCATTATCCACTGAGGTATCCCCTATCTCAACCCATTTCACTGATATTGTTTCCTCCTTTTCTAACTCATCTGTATGTCGCTGTTCCTCATGGTCTTCTAATGGTTGACCCAACTGCTCATTGCCCTCTGAAACCTTTGAAGGTGAACACAACTGTTTCTGAACATTCTGGCTCTCTGATGATAGACTCATCTGACTTTGATCCTCAAAATCCTCTAATGGTTTACTCAACTGCTCGTGAACCTCTAGTATCTCTTAAGGAGAACATAACTGACCCTGAACAGTTCAGTCTTTTAGTAGTCTGCTCATCTGACTATGATCATCAGGATCCTCTAAAGGTTGGCACATCTGTGTCTGACAAATTTTGTGTTCTAAAGGTTGGTTCGACTGCTTATGGCCTATTGATGGTCTATTGCTTTGTTGTTGAACCCTTTGAACCTTTGAAGGCGACATCGGATTCAGAATAATTCGTTTTCCCTCCTCTGGAATACATAAGTATTCCTGAAGCCATCATGTAAAACCCTCCTGTCATATAACCAAGGCCTGCCAAGCAATATATGGGATGTACACATAGGCAAAATATCACACTCAATCTCATCAAAGTATTTATCCTCTACAGTAAATGGTACCCTAACTCTTTGGGTTACATGCAAACTCCCCTGATCATTACGCCAATGCAATGCATACGGCTCAGGATGTGGAGTAGTAGCAAGTTTTAGTTTCGATACTAACGATGCTGCTACCACATTGGTACAACTACCACCATCAACTATAAGGACACATAAATTTCCTTGTACCCTACAAGAAGTATTGAACAAGTTTTCCCTTTGTTCGTCATCCTTAGTAGTAAATGTAGTCAATGTTCGGCGCAATACATTAGCATAATGAAACATTTCACTAGACATGATTGTGCTCAAATCCAACAATACAATAATTATCTTCACACTTCCAAGGTTCAAGTACATAACCAAGCCATAAATGAAGTACACTTAACTACTTTCAAGTAGATAGAATTAAATTCAACAACAAGTGTTTAAGTAACTAATTCAATTACTTTTACACTTTAATGATTTGTTTGAATTTTAAATTCCACTACTCAACCTTCCTTTTGTTGCCTTGATTTCACACTTCAAATAACCACAATGTGCAGCACCTTACACTACACATAAGTGCACAAATTCACAAGTGGCAAATCCCTTACTTACACATTCACTCCGCCACATATACATACACAATCAACAATTTACTTATAGTGCACTATCTTCACCACAACTTACTTCACGTTGCAACACTCCTTCCCAATACAACTCCAATTGGCCACTCATAACAACTCACTTCACACCGCCACTTATTGATGAGAACCATGATGGGAGCCAAGCCAGAAGATGGAATGTGGATTCTCTTGAAGTGCCACCTGGACCTATCACAAGAACTCGAGCAAAACGATTCAAGGAAGCACTTAACGGGTTGATAAAGGATGTCCATGAAGTTGGAAAGGATTGGAGCAATCATGAAGCTGGAATGGATTGGAACAACCATGGGAATGCCCTTGCTCTTGTACAAGTCATATCGGATACGGGGCGAAGAGGGCGTGTCTTTATAAGGTACGACCGTGTAGGAGTCTGGAGGTTACACTGAATCATACACAGTCATATACACGGCTCAAAGGCACGGCCGTGTATGGTGTCAAGAATTTCCACAGAAAGATACACGACTAGAAGTACACGGTCGTGTATATTGTCAAGAATTTCCACAGAAAGATACACGACCAGAAGTACACGGTCGTGTATATTGTCAAGAATTTCCACAGAAAGATACACGACCAGAAGTACATGATCGTGTACATCTCCAACGCCGGTTGTGTACTTCTCCAATGCTGGCTCCAAGGTCGCCGCCCTTCATTCCCACGCTGCCGACCTTCATGTCTTGTTTTGTTATTTTTATGCAACTTATTATAGTGATGTCGTTTTGGGCCTTTATTGTTACGAATTGTAAACCCTAATATAAAGCTCCTAGGGTTTATAACATATAGAATATAGAACATACAACATTAAAGTTTGAAAAACACTTTTGAGAGAATTCCTCTTTTGGTTCTTTAAAGAACTAATCTAGAACTTATCGGATTTTTTCTTTCGTGGTGTTCATCCTGACTTATCAATCGGTCTTTCATCCCGATTGTGGCATCTTCATATTATACCAAGGTTCTTGTCTCGCTTATAGACAACGGGTCACGGTTTCCACTTGAGTGTGTTTGGCATCTTAGGTAGTGAATTCCGAACGTATTGGTATTGGGTTTCGTCACACGTTGGCGTGGTTCGTATCGGTTAGGAATCCGAGTAAACCGATTTTGTATCAGTTTGGTATCAGAGCCTAGGTTTGTTAAACATCAGTTCGGTTTGAGGAAGGTAACATCAAAACCCTAACTCCAATCGTTCATATCAATTGTTCATATTCAATTTCATAGTGTTAATTGTCTATTGAAAGTGTAGTACCTACTATTCAATTTTGTTACAAAAAAAAAAGGAAGAATCAAGACAAAAAAAAAGGAACGTGATCAAGAGCTACAAAGAAAAGCAAAAAAAAAAAAAAAAAAAAATCTAAAAGAAAAAGAGGAAAATTTCGAGCCCTAGAGTTGTATTCTCTAATTGAATTCTATGGAAGGGAATTGATATATTTTGGGTTAGTTTCAAGAGAATTGAGAAGAGGAATTGGTGAGTTGATATCATCATTGCTTGTGAGAATACACTAGTGACTGTGTGATATCATCCTTTGAGAGAAACACGTAAGGGAGTGTATCGTGAGGCTTAATTATATATATTTGTGTTAGTACTAATCTTTTTCTACAGGAACTATGTCGAGGCAACATTCTCCTGAAAGTGAGAGGGGAAGGTTTGATGCTAGGTTAGTAATTGAGGCGTTGAGGGGTGAGATGAAGAGAATGTTTTAGGAGGCCATGGAACAAATTCATGAGACGGTGGAACAAAGACTAGAGCAATCTAAAAACGTCTTCCAAGGGCGTAAGAGGGAGAGTTGTTCTGGGAGAGTACAAAGGGGTGGAGATGAAATGTCGGATGATGAATTTGATGAACCTTCTGTCGAGAGTTATAGAGGATATAGTGGTAGGAATAGAGGAACTAGGGATTGGGAAGATAGAGGAGATAGGAAAAGAGAGAATATCTTTTATACTAGATGTTATCTAGGTGATCATATTTGCAGTTTGATCATTGATGGAGGAAGTTGCACCAATGTGGTGAGTAATTTTATTGTCGAGAGGCTAGGACTCAAGACTACTAAACACACTAGTCCATATAAATTGCAGTGGCTGAATGATAGTGGCGAGACTAAGGTGAGTAAGCAAGCCTTGATTGCTTTTCGCATCGGTAGGTATGAGGATGAGGTGTTGTGCGATGTGGTACCAATGCAAGCGTGTCATGTGTTGTTGGGGAGGCCATGGCAGTTTGATAGGAAGGTTGTTCATGATGGCTTTTCTAACAAGTATACGCTTGTTCACCAAGGGAAAAGCTTTAATCTTAAACCTTTAACACCTAAATAGGTGTATGAGGATCAGTTGCAGCTACAACAGTCATTTGCAAAATATAAGGTGAGTGAAAAACAGAGGGAGAGTGAGAGAGCAAAAGACAACGAGAAAGAAAAGGAACACAAAAGTCGATATCAAAAGGAAAAAGAGAGGAAGGCTGGAAAGAGTGTGAGAGACCAAGTTGAAGGGGGATCAACTTTGGTGGTGAGTGAAAAGGAGAGTGCAGCCTTGCAAAAGGAGAGTTGTGTGGCAAGAGCGAGTGTAGTGAGGAGAGCGTTAGTGATGAAGCAACCTATGTTGTTGTTGGTTTTTAAGGAAACTTGTTTGAATACTAACGAACTATTTAACTCTTTGCCTAGTGTGGTTGTGTCTATTGTGCAGGACCTTGAAGATGTCTTCCTTGAGGAGATTCCAAAGGGATTACCACCTATTCGTGGTATTGAGCACCAGATTGACCTAGTACCTGGAGCATCGATTCCAAACAAACTGGCTTATAGGAGCAATCCAGAGGAGACAAAGGAACTCCAAAGGCAGGTCGATGAATTAATGGAGAAGGGGTACGTGAGAGAAAGCATGCGTCCATGTGCAGTGCTTATGATTTTGGTGCCTAAGAAGGATGGGTCATGGAGAATGTGTGTTGACTGCCGCGCCATCAACAACATCACGGTAAAGCATCATCATCCCATTCCTCGCTTAGATGACATATTAGATGAGTTATATGGGTCTAGTGTCATTCCTCATGAGCCTTGGGTAGATATTTCCATGGATTTTGTGTTAGGATTACCCAGGTCTAAACATAGTCGAGATTCTATTTTTGTAGTCGTGGATAGATTCTCTAAAATGGCACATGTCATTCCTTGTCACAAAACAGATGATGCTTGTAATATTGCTAATTTGTTCTTTAGGGAAGTTGTGAGATTACATGGCATGCCCAGAACAATCGTATCGGATAGAGATGCTAAGTTCTTGAGTTACTTTTGGAAGACATTGTGGGCTAAGTTAGGAACTAAGTTATTGTTTTCTACTACTTGTCATCCACAGACTGATGGTCAAACTGAGGTAGTAAATCGAACTTTATCTACTTTATTGAGGGCTGTCATTAAAAAGAACATTAAAAGTTGGGAGGATTGTTTGCCGCATGTTGAATTTGCCTGTAATCGCACAATGCATTCTGTTACTAAGTTTACTCCTTTTGCAATTGTGTATGGTTTTAATCCACTAACTCCTTTGGATTTATCACCTTTGCCTATTTCTGAGTATGTTAATCTAGATGGCAAGAAGAAAGCAGAATTTGTTAAACAGATCCATGAGAAGGCAAGGTTAAACATTGAGCGAAGAATAGAGCAGTATGTGAAATAAGCCAACAAGGGTCGTCGACAAGCTGTCTTTGAACCTGGAGACTGGGTTTAGGTTCACATGCGCAAAGAGCGATTTCCTGTGCAGCGTCGATCTAAACTACTTCCTAGAGGCGATGGACCATTTCAAATTCTTGAGCGCATCAATGATAATGCATACAAGATAGATTTACCAGGTGAGTATCAAGTAAGTGCCACGTTTAATGTTACTGATCTGAGTCCTTTTGATGCGGGCGACGATTTGAGGACAAATCCTGTTCAAGAGTAGGGGAATGATGAGAACCATGATGGGAGCCAAGCCAGAAGATGGAATGTGGATCCTCTTGAAGTGTTACCTGGACCTATCATAAGAACTCGAGCAAAACGATTCAAGGAAGCACTTAACGAGTTGATAAAGGATGTCCATGAAGTCGGAAAGGATTGGAGCAGTCATGAAGCTGGAATGGATTGGAACAACCATGGGAATGCTCTTGCTCTTGTACAAGTCATACCAGATACGGGGTGAAGAGGGCGTGTCTTTACAAGGCACTGCCGTGTAGGAGTCTGGAGGTTACACAGAACCATACACGGTCATATACACGGCTCAAAGGCATGGCCGTGTATGGTGTCAAGAATTTCCATAGAAAGATACACGACTAGAAGTACACGGTCGTGTATGTTGTCAAGAATTTCCACAGAAAGATACACGACCAGAAGTATACGATCGGTACATCTCCAACGCCGGCTCCAAGGCCGCCGGCCTTCATTCCCACGCTGTCGGCCTTCATGTCTTGTTTTGTTATTTTTACGCAACTTATTGAAGTGATGTCGTTTTGGGGCTTTATTGTTACGAATTGTAAACCCTAATATAAAGCTCTTAGGGTTTAGAACATATAGAATATAGAACATACAACATTAAAGTTTGAAAAACACTTTTGAGAGAATTCCTCTCTTGGTTCTTTAAAGAACTAATCTAAAACTTATCGGATTTTTCTTCCGTGGTGTTCATCCCGACTTATCAATCGGTCTTTCATCCCGATTGTGGCGTCTTCATATTATACTAAGGTTCTTGTCTCACTTATAGACAACGGGTCGTGGTTTCCACTTGAGTGTGTTTGGCATCTTAGGTAGCGAATTCTGAACGTATTGGTATTGGGTTTCATCACATGTTAGCGTGGTTCGTATTAGTTAGGAATCCGAGCAAACCGATTTCGTATCACTTATAAACAAGGCAACACAAATTCAATTTCCAATTTAAATGCAACCTCTTCTACAAATAGTAAGAAGCAAATTCAAATTCAAATAATCATTTACTCAACTATCACACAATAACTTCTTTCAACTTAAAAATGGTGTTTGAATTTGAAATAATTTCCTTTCTCCACACTCTTCAAATCTGGAAATGGTAAAAGACAACCACAATTCCAAAATCATCAACACTCCATTCACTCTTCTTTGCTTTCAAAATTCAAACTACATTTCCGAAATCATCAACTCTCCATTTGCTCTTCTTTCTTTTTTTTTTTTTTAATTTTCCACTTTTTCCAAGTGATCACAAAGAAACACTACTCTTCCTCACGGCAAGCTCAAAGACACCACGTTGCAATTCCTTCAATCAACATACACACATAACGCCACACATACATACCCTTCACTAACACACAAACACAATGCCACACACACACTTCCTTTACTCACGGTGCAGCACACACACACATACACACTTCCACAAGCTTCTTCAAATTATGGAATTCTAATGATGGAATTCAAATTCAATTAGCTTTCCTTTCTTCCACACATAAGGAGCTCACGGTTTACAATGCTTCACACCACTACCACAATATTCTTGACAACACATACAATAACCAATACCAAATGTATACAACCTTTACTAAATTAACAATGATACAACACCAAATACACTCTTCAAGCCACGTCACACTTTCACTTCCACAAACTACAACCAAAACCGCAACTTCTATACAAGATAAGGCAACTCACTTTCAAATTCAAAAAGGAGTTCAATAAGTACACAATTCCATAAATGGTAAGAAGCTATTTCAAATTCAAATGACACACAATTAAACAATGACTTAATGTGTGTTTTGAAATTCAAATTGCTTCCTTAACTCACACCTCAATTCTGAAAATTCAAGTTTGAAAATCACAAATGTTACTCTTCACTTCCGAAAATTCAACAAGATAATTCACACTTCTTCAATTGATCACAAAGGACCAACACTTCTTACTCCTTACGTTCTACCTTAAAGACACTTCACACTCACGGCCACTTCTCAAGGGAACCAAGAATGTCACAAGTCTCCAAGTATACAACAACAAAACAACAAGATAGCACTTCAACAACACAATTGAAATAACTCAACTCCACTTCACAATTCAGATCACAATATGAAGAACCCTAATTGAACGTAATGATTAAGAAATCAACCAACACTAAATCCCTTCTCTTAACTTGTGCTCCGATACCAAAAGATGATGTTCCTCAAACCAAGATTAAGCACATACAAAAACCAATTTGAAAGACAAACAAATAATGTCAATCAAACTAGTCTCAATCACATGAACAATGGTGTCAAATCTCAATGTTTATAACCAATTCTTCCAATGAGGATGTGATCAATCTTAAGTATCCGAATTAGATTGCTCTGATACCAAAAGATGATGTGATCAAACCAAGCCCAAGAACAATCAAATAAAGCAAAGGAACACTTTAAATCTCAAACATAACCGGTTCAATTGGGATCGAGAAATTGCGTGAACCCTATTGGAATTTTGATGAAATCTAAAGGTCCAATGATTCAATTACAATCCAACAATGATAAACTTCACTAAATAACAACAATTATAAGTGAATTCCACGTGAAATATATGAAGAAGAAAAGAACCAAAAACCGTGATTCAATCCTCTCCCAACAAGCACAATTCACGTCACAATTGATTCCAAAATTGATGATAATATCAAGTACTAAACATTCAACCTTATAACAAGATAATTGATCACAAATGCAATAAAAAATCTGACCAAGAACTATCTCAATTCACCCCTAGATATTACACACTAGAGAAGAAAAGAAATCACAACAAAATGAAATTGGTATTACTCACAATTTCAAAGTGTTGCACTCGCCACAATCTCAACTCTTGGGATTGAAATTGATAAGAGTCTAATGACAATTAGGAGAGCCCTAATCCTCACGTAAAGTGTTTCTCAATTCTACAAATTTTGGCCTCCTCAAACCCTACTTTAAGCAAGTATTTATACTTGCTCCTTTTAGGGTTAGAAAATGCACAAAATTACAACTATGCCATTTTTAAGGTGGCTGGTCCTAAATGACAATTACAATAAAAAATGAAAGTGTCCCAAAAGAAAATACAACATAAAATAGTCCAAATAACAATTACAAAATAAAAGAAAATAGTCTTCATCATGCGAGCTCTTCCATAGGATTCGTCGGCCCAACTCATCGCCGGTTCAGGTCGGTCCATGGATAACCCACAAGCTGAGTCTGAGTGAGTTTGTCGATCGTCTTATAAAATACAATAGGTGTGCCTGTTGAAATATATAATACATGAATAAGATAAAAGAGGTTAGTAAATGAATAATTCCAAGGATGATTTTCTCAAAATGGGCCTTCATCACCAAGATTCGAAATCCTTTAGTTCTTGCCCTAATGATAGGGCTTGTCGGATTTTGATTCCTATCAGCACACCTCAAGAGAAGCTTTTGGGCAATTTACATGGCCCCGAGTTTGGGCATGTAAGGGCTAGGGCACTTTGTGTTCTACCAGCAAGAGCCTCAGATCACTTTTTTGGACTTTACACAGCCTTGAACATGGCTGTGCAGAAGGCAGGGCACTTTGGTGCCCTAGGGGAATTGCTTCGGACCACTTTTTCACACTCTGCATGGCCCCGAGCACGACCGTGCACAAGCTTGTGCAGAGTGTCCATATATAAATCATTTTTTCTACCTCTCCCACATGCTCTCTCCTTTTCCATCACTTTCATATACTTCCCCTCCTATCCCCCTCACGAAACTCTACCTTTGTACTTCACACATTTCCACTCATGTTCTACTCCATCTTCGATCCTCTCGATCAAACATCCAAGTAAGTTTTTCTTTTTGTTTCGTTGTACATAATAGACCTAAACGCATTATAATATGCACTTTTATCTACATCTTGCTGTTTTTCTTTAACATATGTGAATGTGGTTTTGTGCATAGGCAAGTGTGAGGTAGTAGTTGTTGCTTACTAAGTATCTCATTGAACTACATACCTTCTTCTTCCATCCATCTGTGCTTTAATGAGATTTTCGGTTGCTCTATCATACATATATGATCTCTTTTCACACTTAGGGTTCATCATCAATTTTATTTTTTTACAATTTCATAACTTTTGGGGCTTTCCTCACTAATGTGCAATTTATTGTTATTGAAGTCATTTGATACCAATAGCTCCCTTAATTTTGAGTTGTAGTGCTTATTTTGATAATCTAGGGTTCCTAAGCATGTGAAATTAGGGGGTTTTGCAATTTTAAGAACTAAAGTCGAAATTCATGGAGCTTTGATGAGGTTTTTGTTCCTCCAATTGTCTTAACACTTCTACACGACCGTGTACCTGACCAAATTTCCACACTCGTGTTGATTTAAATTTTTACTTGTTATTAGTCCAACCTCACCTGTTGCACGGTCGTGCATACGACTATGTTAACTGTTACGCCTTACCCTATGGTTTTTATCGTCAAGAATTGATGCCTATTTCATTACTCTTTGCTTATATAAATCTTTTATAGATATTGTACATCATTGTGAGCTAGTTTGAATTTTGATTAAGTTATGGAATTAAACTTGGATATCTTTTTATCTTGAACTCTATTACACTTCTTTTATGTAGATGAGGTTAAAAAGGGCAGCAATCAAGAAGAGAACGCAAAACACTTCTACATCCCACCAACCGTAAGAACTAGCCTCTCACTCTCACAAGTAGGCAGCGAATCCCTTCACAACGAGACATCGTGCATCACCTACCAGATACTTTGATAAAGATTGGAGTAAAGAACAATGTAAATGACTAAAGTCCTTTACCTTTGGAAACAATGAATATCTTGAGTAGAGAATACTTAGGGCTTACGAAATTGAAGAACGTATTCACGAAATAATTAGTGTTGGGCCTTGGGCTACCTTCTTCGAAATACAGGAGCTAGCTTATGGAGAGGTTACTCTTAAGTTTCTTTCCACACTACAATTTGATCATCACTATCTCAATTTTTAGGTATATGGATAAAAACACACATTACCAACATACTAGTTTAGGTGATATTTGGGCTTGTACTCAGTATCCAAAGTACAGATAGTAGGTTTCTAGAGGTTGCTAACCACTTAGCCTAAAGACATGTCTGCTCAAAGATATTGGGAATAGATTTGTGATGCAGAAATCTGTTAGAACCCTTCAAAGTCCAAAGCATCATCCATTCAAAATAGTGATCTAAAAGTGGTCCACCATCTCTTGGAACACACCATTGGAGGAAGAAAAAGTAATCGTGGGGTGGTAAACAATTTTGAAAATTTTCATCTTTATAGTATGACTAACAATTTTCAGATCAATATAGGAGTTAAAGTTGCCAAGTTCCTATATTGTTAGGCCACTGATCCACAAGCAAAGGGGATATACTGTGGGGGCTATATAACTAAATTTTTGAAAGGATATGACGTCTTTTGAGCCCTAAATCTTGAGGTACTGGGTGTCCCTGTAACAAAAAATTCTAATGGTGGCTATAGGGGTTGATTAAGTTACTTGGCATCCTTACTCCATCAAAGTATTCAACTCCAACTAAAGGACCTATACTTCTAGTGCTGCTTTTACCTCTTATGCCCACTCCCTCGAAGATGAACTTCACAGTTTAAAAAGAGAATTCCAAGAAGAGAGGGAGTTGAACAAAAAGGAAAGAAAGAAAAAACAAATGCTTTCATAGCGCAATATGGGCATTTCTAGGATGATTAGCTGGTTATTTCTCCTTACCGCCAAGTGATCTACCCACGTATGATTCCTCTCCTAACTTTACTTCACCACATGATAATGCTCTTACACCATCTAAGAGAAGGGGTAAGGATCCAATTATAGCCGAGTCCTCCGGTTCTAAAGATGAGGATGATAAGGGAGACGATATAAAAGTGGATGAGGAAGATGATGATGATGATGATGATCAGGGAGATGATACACCTGCCATAGACATTGATGATAGCAGCGAAGAAGATGATTAAGCACTGGACATTCTGCTACTTTACATTTTCACCCTCCTTATTTTTTTCTTTTCATTAGACTACTTTATTTCTTTCTACTCTTAATTTGTACTTAATTGAGGCTCCTTTCTAGGAAGACTCTATTGGATGCATGCTTATTCTCTCAACTAGGATAGGCTAACTTTTATTTTATTTTTTAGTTTGGTGTTTTCGTTTTTTTTTTTTTTTAGGTTTGATAATGCACGACTTTTGCTTTGTTGGAATTCAAACTTGCACGTGTTGATAATCAGGGAAGTCTTTAGTATTCTTTTTCTTTTATTTCTTAATTTTTCTTTTATCTTTTTTTTTTCTTTCTCTTATGCATGCTTACTTTGGAAAGACATTGGGAACAATGTCTTAATTAAGTGTGGGACAAAGATAGAAGCAATTAGGTTTTGAATTATTTATATATCGTATGCTCTTGTTAATCAAATTTTTCCTCATTTACAAGTTCACAATCCTACTTTAATCTTGATTGTCTATTATTGAAAAGTTAAAACCTTGAAATTGTACTCATTAAAATGTACAAATAGCATTCTTGTACACACATATTTGAAAGTAGTGACTTTATGTGCCTTACTCACCTATTATTGGGCTTGGTATACTTATTTAGAGTTTTAAGATGAAATCCAAGTGAAGTAAATCTATTTGCTGTTTAATAGTTGAATTTAGAGTTATGAAGTAAATAAAAATCCTTAGTTTCAAGTGAATTAGTTGTGTTTTTAAGCTCATTAGCTAATATATTTAATATTCAATTATTTTAAGAGCTCTTTCAACCTTTTGTGAAAGGGGTATGTGAAATTGTTAACTTGGTAAGTTTTCTTGAAACGGTCTCTTTGAAAATAATAAATATCAATATTGAGTCCCTATGTGTTAAGGTAAGGGAGGTTCGATGGAGTCCCTTTAAAACCTGGTCACCTAAGATCGCCTGTCTTGGGATCAACCAATCGATGAAATTACCATAACTTTAAGGGATATTAAACAAATAAGTTCATTAAGTCTTGTAACTCGAGTAAATAGGCCCATAGGGACACCTTCCATTAAGGGAATAACGTCTGTTAACTTGGGTGATGAACCTGAGATTATCGATTGAAAGCTCGCTATATAGGTTACTTGATTCTATCCAATTGCAAAAAAAAAAAAAAAAAAAAAAAAAAACTTGTAAAGAGACTTAAAAGAAATAGGAAAATAATCCAGGGGAATAATAGATGCCATGTGCTTTCACTTCTTATTGTTGTGCTTTGAAAAATAATTGAATGATTTATATACTTTTTAGTAAGTGGCAAATTCCAACTGAATAACTTGGATTTTATTTGATTTGTTATTTCCTTTCTAATTTTGAAAGTGGTTGCTAAACAGTGAGGATTCTAGTTTAACTAGCTTGGATTAATTTGAAAAGTCTAATTATTGTATGCTAAGTACACATACAATTATGGTAAGTTTAAGCAATAGGCATTAACGAGTCACTAAGAATTAATTGGGTAAAGAATGCTGCTTGTGATTTGAAGATTATATTGAGTATAATTTATGATAGAGTTTTTCTCTTATTCTTATTTTGTTTGCTTGAGGACAAGCAAACGTTTAAGTGTTGGGAAGTTTGACAAATGTTAAAAGAACTTTATTTATAGTGTTTATTGAATATGATTTTTTATGAATTGTGTGTGAATTTATTAAGAAAAAGATACTTAAGTGCTTAATATTTGATTTTAGGGTTTAAAGAGTGCAAATTAAAGAATTAAAGAAGATTCGAGCAAAAAAGAAGCGAAATTTGGAAAAATATGAGAAAAAGGTGATTTTCACATGTGCACAACCTTTAGCATGGTTATGTTGATGACAGTGTTGGGGAGCAAAAAGTGATTAGAATGCATTGTGCAATTGTGCCCTGGCCACTGCACAAGTGGTGCAGTTAGTTGTGTTGAAGCGAGAAATCCACCTAGAGAAGAAATTATAGGAATTTCGGAGTGCATAACCTTAAGCATGGCCGTGCAAGAGGCCGTGGACGCTACGATATTTCCTAGACTATAAATACTCGCTTCATTATGAAAATTGGGGATTTGATTTTATTTTCTCATATAACCACTCTAAAAACCCTAGGAGAGAAAAACCATACATTTGAAGAGTAAAGTTCACTAGAGCATCATTGGAAATCACAAAAAGCTTACAAGAGTTTATTCTTTTCATCATGAATTATTATTACTTCTTTAGATTTCTTGTGATTACTGTAGATTCTATAGAAGAGTAGATTTATATGCCTTGCATCTTGTGAAACTTTAAACTATGTGATTGAATTACTTATTGATTAATTAAAAAGTTTATGTCTTTGTATTTATTCATGTTTTTTATTGCTGTGTAATTAATGCGTGCGAATTGATTACATGTATGATTCTTGTTAGATAGAGAGATGACTCATCTAGTAGCATAGATTTTCATGAATAGAAAGATTGCATGTTTTACCTAGAGGTGGGAAAACTTCGATTTTCTATATAAAAGATTTAATCTTTATTTAGGAATTATGAGCTTAATGAAATCTTATAAGGTGATAGTGAGGGAGAAATCTATATAAGATTATTAATTAATTAACTCAAGGGAGCAATTAGTTTAATTGAAAATTCTTACAGTGAAAAGTATAAACAATTAGTTAATCAATACCTTATTATAAGAAAGTTAGGGTTTAGAGTGGATCAAGATAAAGTGTATGTCTTTGTGATTGAATTCATTTATTACAACGATTATAATTATTCCTAGGGTTATTAGATTAATTAATTAGTAACTTAACTAATTAATCTCACATTAAAATTTAGACTAGATAGTAGAAAAATGGTAATACTAGTACTTGTTTCTAAGATCCTTGAGGACGACACTCATTGCGATCTATACTACATTAGATAGGTGCACTTGCTTAGCTAGGTCGTTAGATTTCTTTGGGTTTATAAATTTATAATTTGACATGATCGGATAAATGACCCATCACTATAGTGGTGGTAGAACTAATTACCTCACTAATTTTTTAAACTTACTTCATAAAGGATGTATGTGCTTTCACATCCTACGTGAGCTATCATTATTTAATGTAGTGGTCCTGTGTTGTCTATGGGTTAGTAGTACTTGTGTGAATGTGAGTTTGGCAGTTTTTTCAACTAATAAGATTTGTCATGCATCAAATGATTAGGGACACATTGATGGGAATCCACCCTACAGTTTGAGCAGTGGGGAAACCTGACTTGGATGCATGAGCCCAAATATCCACATATGGCCACATGTTATCTAATAATGTTTGATTTTGCACTTTAGTAGGTACATTTATCGATTTTACAAGATGGCAAGATAACATGCACTAAGGATTAACTTGCAAGACATTCTTTGAGTCACATCCAACGGCCCACAAATTGTTCAATTGAAGTGAAGAACTGGCCACTTGAAGACCATTTTTGTATTTGTAATTGCTGCTTATGAGAACCAACTATTTTATTTTGTACTTGTATTTCATGATTTTGGAACTGACCACTTAGTGACATCTTTGTAAATTTTGGTGTGTTTTTACCCTAATTGGAGTAAGTATAAATACTTGCTAACTAGGGTTTTTGAGGAGCTTTTGATATTTTTGAGAAAAACATACACTTTGGCCGTGAGGGTTCATCCTTTACAATCAAAGATTTCTTATCAATTTCTTTGTGAAATTATGGCGAGAATCAACAAGAGTAGATTGTGAGTCATATTAATCTTACTTTTGTTGTTTAACAAATTGTGTTTAGTGAGTAATATCTAGGTGCAATTTGTGGTTACTTGTTCATTTACGTGAATTAGGGTTGTATTTTTTTATTTGATTATTTTAATTTGAAATTGAATGCTAGTTCAATTATGTGTTATTCCATTAAAGATCACATACTTGTTTGTTCTTACATCCATTTTGTATTTGCGTATTTGGAATCAAGTACATCATATTTGGAATCACGCCATTTTGAGTTCTAATTATGTAATTGAATCCTCAGTTGTATTGTGTGCTTGTATTTGGGAATCAAAGCACATCACACATGGTTAGATCTGGTTGAAAGACGTAGGTGTAAAGTTTTACGATGTGCATTAATCATGCCTTGTTGTGTCTCTTCATTTTCTCACGTAGCTTCTCTTGTATAAAGTTTGTTAGGATTTTAGTAGAGGATCATTAACACTTCTCATTTTCTTTCATGTTTCAAAAAATTGTTTAGAAAATTTGCCGCGTTAAAAAATTTCTAGTTAAAGCTTTCTTTCATTAGTAAGTTCAATGGCGACTTTAAAGCTCTTGAAAGGCTCTATCAGTTGTATAAGGGTACCTCTCAAGGTGCTTCCTCATCTATCTTACTCCCTTATTGGAGGTGGCAATGGAGACACTAAGCCCTAAGTTTGATCTTATAACGGTAGAGCTGGTGCTTAGGGAGGAAAAGGCATTGTATGTAGAATGTGAGGAGGTAGAGGTGTCATTAGCAAGTGCAATGAGGACGAGGCTATAGAAAAGGAAGAGGGGGGTGGTGATAGGTTTTGACCATGTAGTATTGATAGAGCCATTTTATACTCAATCTTTATAGTATGAATTGTGTTAAATTATTATTGATTTTATAGAAATCATAAGGAAATGGTACTTAATTCTATTATGGTGATAAATCAAGTTAAATGGAGTCAAGGGTGCCAATTCAAGTAAATTAGAGAAGTCATCTACAACTTGGTTCAAAGACAAGGATTTACACCGCCGGAGGGAAGTACATGGGCGTGTAATTGAAGTATACGGCCGTGTACTTGGTTTTGAATCAACAGGAAGATACAAGGTTGAAGTACACGGCCGTGTATTTTCCTAGGGAGAAGCATGGTTTGAGGCACGGCTATGGTGCAAATCGTGTTACACACTGGACAAGAAGGCGGAAATGTGGACTTTCAACAGAGAGAGACACGGCTCATGATCTGGCCGTAGGAGAAACCGTGCTTGAAGCCGTGGTGGAACCCGTGGTGGAAGCTAGACGTGCCAAGGAGAAGAAATTGTGTAACTTTAACAGAGGAAGACATGGCCTAGGATCTAGCCGTAGTGTAGACAGTGGTATACACTGGACAAGGATGAAGACTTGTTGATTATGCATAGAGGAAGGCACGGTTGGAAATCTAGCCGTGTCGTAGGGCGTGCCAGGCGGACGAATATTCACTTCTCGAAATCTACTTGAAAAAGGAAAGATATTTTCGTATCTTGCTAGCAAAAGATCACATGCCATCCCTCTAGCAATATAAATAGAATTAACCCTAGAGGGTTAAGGGAGTCTTTTAGATCTTGAAGAACCTTGGATCATCTGGGAGGCAGAGCAGGCAACCGGGTTCATCATGTTTCTACTTTTTATTTTCGTTTTGTTGATGAACATGAGTAGCTAAGCTACTTTTCTAGCCAAAGGGTCATAGATGTTTAATTCTCCACGAATTGTGAGGTCTAATTGACTTGTATTTATTCTATTCTTTGCTTTCGGGTATTCATATATCTTCTGATCGTTTTGTCATTATTATCTTTGTTGATTGGTATGAATAGAGCTCTTCTACTCAATTAGCAAGTTAATATATTGTTAACTAGCACGTCAAATCCGTAATTGTTTGATTGTTCTAGTCTTAATAACACAATAACATGTTTGGTTATAAAAGAGATGATCGAATTCATGTTATGGAGGTGTGTGATCATGTTTAAATAGGTTATCTTATAATCTACTGGCATGAATTGGTGGTCTCTCTAGTTTTTAATGCTATTGGTAGATTAAATCTTAAGCGCTTGTCTGGGGTTGTCTAATCGATAAGAGAAATAATCAAAGAGCTTCTCTTGGTTATCGAGGAAGTACGGAGAGATAGGTTGTTAGAGCTTGTTTATAACCATAACCAGTTTATCTAGGAATAAGAATAGAAAACATTTGCATCGATGATCAATTCCTTGAATTAAACTATCTTGATTCCTTTAGCTAGGTTTTTATCAATATTTGATTTTATTATCTTGTTTCAACATTAATTTTATTCACAAACAACACCCCCTCGTTTTCTTTTCCTCTTTATGCCCTTTGAATAGAAATATCTTTAACCAATCCCTGTGGATTCGACCCTACTCACCACTATATGCAAATCATATAATTGTCTAGGAGTAGGTTTTATTTTTGTTGGATTCGACACCCATCAAGTATCGAAAGTGATGAGTAGGCGTTTAGAGGTAGTGGCTAACACTTTGAGCTAGGTTGAAGGAGAGTGGATGTTGGTACAATTTGAGATGCTGCATGGATGGAGATGCAGGATGCCTCGTTTTGAGGAGTAAGTGTCATTAGTGGGTATGTGGTGGTTCTATGTATATGGGCTGCATGTATGGTTCAAGATGAGGACCTCACTATCAAACTTTATGGTAGCATATTTCAACCACTATTCTTTGAAACTAGTGTAGGTTACTTTGAACACTTGTTTTGTCAAACCCTTGAGGTTATTGAGTCTAACAACCTTCCAGGTACAAAATTGAAGTTTGCTGAGTGTTGATAAAACTAGACTCAAAATGACTTCTATAGTGTACATAAGGTTTTGATAACACTAGAAGCCTTAAAAAAATGATAGTTCTAAAGTAGTAAAAATATATGTGACTTTTATTGGATATAAAATGTTATAAAATATTAAATCTCATAAAGGTCTACAAAGTTTGAGGATATTTTATTTTTACCCCTACTTTGATCTTAAGTTGTGGATCTTTGGTAGTTCCATCAAAGTCTAGGCATCAAATCCGTAAATTTAACCCATCATACATCCTTGGCTACTCGAGTCTTTTAGAGTTACTAGCCAAACTCTAAAGACCAATAAAATGAAGCTGGGGAGACTAATCTCCTTAGCTACTCACATCTTAAGATGCATGTTGCCTAAAATTGAATAATGTACTCGAATTTTATCAATACATGATAATCTTCATAGCACTTAGTTTGTATTAGTAGAATGGGACCTTAACTTAAGACATCCCTCCATTATCTGTAAGACTGTGATGGCAAAAGTTTGAGATGTAGTATGCTATGTATGTCTTATTTTTCTTGAAATTTTGATATGCTTATGTAATACTTGAATTTCATTTAATTTATTTATAGATGTTATAACAAAAGCTAAGGCTAAGGATGGGAATTGTATGTAAAATGAGGGGTAAATGGTTCATTTCATGCAAAGAGTATAAAAACCCCAAATTAACTTGTAGAGCCTTCTTTGCCATTTTGTGTAGTGAAATAGCAAATAAAAGGAAAAGCGCTCTCAAAACAAACTTAAGGTGACTAGGAGGAATTCGTTGACGTTCGATCCGATCATACGAGGTAAGGATTTCTATGATTTAGGAAATAATCACAAATATATAATTGAGGTTGAAATGAGTTATTGCTACATGATTTCACTAGAGTTGGATTGAAGGGTAAGCATGAAGAATAAGGAAATTCATGGATCAAAGATTCAATTTGTAGAAATTCTGATGTAAGTAATTTAGCCTATGTAAATATATAAAAAATACATGTTTTAAGGTGAAATTAAACCTAGGAATAAAAAGAAACAAGATTACGACGAATTGGTATAGAGGAATTAGGGTTTGTAAGACTTTACCAAGAGATACATGGCCTCCTAGTAAGGCCATGTTTCAATTGTGTAAAACCTAGATGTACTGAAAGATACACGACCCCTTAACATGGTTGTGTCACTCCCATGTCAAATGCAAAAACTTTCTAGAGAGATACTCGACCTCCCAACATGGTTATGTCAATATCTTGTTAAACTCAGATTTTTTCAGAAAGATACATAGCCTCCTGTGTGAATGAAATGTTGCATGTTCCTTGTGTTTGACTTAGCCTAGGGGCTTGTAGTGGTAGATCCTTAGGGGGCACCTCAATGATTGGTATGCTACGTTGTCTTTAATGGAGCCGTATATCGGAATGATTTGAGGTAGATTAGGGTTAGATGGGGCTTATAGTGGCAGTTCCCACTAGGATAATATTGTATGTATTGGGGTTATGAGTACCACCGTGCTATGAAATTGATTATAATTGATGTGTAAGTTGATGTATGATTGTGTTGTGGATTAATGTTGCATATATGCATGTGTTATTAATGTGGTGTGTCATGCACATGTGGGTGTGGTACTCATGTACTGAGCTTAGGCTCATTACCTTTCCTATATATATATATATATTTTAGCTGTATGTGAGAATGACAAGCAAGTAAGGTATGATGAGAGCACTATTGCTATGTAGTAGATATGGAGTGACGAAAATTGGAAGACTTGTGATTAGAACTTTTGGCAATCGAATTAGAATTATGAAGATGTTAGTAGACTTTTATTTACTTTGAATTTTTATATAAACAGTGGTTATTCTAGCTGTTAAAGGAAGATTTTTGTGTTGTCTTAATATTATGGATTGGAATGACTCATTTGAGAGTTATTTGTTTTATGTTATTAAGGTCATATTTTATGAATGAGTTTGTGGAGATGAACAGGTTGGAGGTTGTATGGAGATTTAGAGCCTTAGTGTGTTACTTAGTAATAGTGATATGTGACGGGTTGTGATGCTCTAGGTTTTAGGGCATTATAGCTTACTTTAGATTTAGTAGGCGACCAACCAAATTTGTTGTAAACTAAACCACACCACAATCCATAAGCAATCAAACATCATCAAATTATTATCACTTTACATAAGTGAAACTCCTTAAAATTTCAATAAATAAAATTTTAACAAATAAACCTTGAATAAGGAGATACATTTTAGATATAGTTATGAATGAACTTGAGATTAGTCTAAGAATTAGAAATAACTCGATATACTATAAGTTGACCTAAGTTAACTTAGTTAGAGTAAAAGTTGACTGACTCTATCCGACTTACTAACTTCTTCCATTTGATACCTTAGGGAATACTTGAGTAAACTTAAAGCATTAGAGCTAAGACCTGATATAACTTAGGATAGACTTAGAAGATAAGACATCGTAGATTTATATGATGCCCTATGAAACTGATGGATTTAACTCGGTAAAATTTTAGTTAGAAACCCTCAATTGCACCAAGCACCATTGAATTGCTTACTTGAGGATTCGTTCTTCATCTTAAGATTTTATCTAGTAAACTAAACTCGAATTTGATCAAATTTTATCTATAAGACTAGTGAATCTAAAAACTTAAATATGATTAATAAAGTTCCACCCTAATTTGACCAAAGTCAACTTTTAATAGATAATTAGGCGATTCAAGAAAACAAGCATTGACATGAATCAAATCCTTTCTAATTCCATTAAATCTTATCCTAATAATAAGGGTTAACATCCTAAAACTTAGATTAGCAAGAATAAACCCAAATTAATAACAAGTCCAATTATAAAATAAACTAAAAACCGGAAGTGCTTAAACTTTAACCTAAAATAGTGGTTAGGTTTGAAATTATCCCAAAATCTTAATCTTTTTTAACTAATTCTTTTAATAATTCATTTTTATATCTTTAATTACCCAATAACACACTAGAAAAATTACTCAAAGCAAATCGGTTGCAAGCGCCATTCAAAGACGGTATCTTCGAGAGGGTTTTTCCACACAAGCTTAAACTTTTCTAAACCTAATCACATCTTATCTTTATCCTATCTTATCTTCATAAGATATCACTGTATCTTATCTAAGGATCCTCACAATAAATTCAAGAAAATGCAATTGAAAGGGACTTAATGTGGCCGGTCCAAAGAAGAGACAATAGGCATGTGGTTTTTCCATTTTTCCATTGATTTCTCTTACCCTATTCTACCTTATCTTATCCTTATCAAATCTTACCTTAATGTACCCCAATTAAACCTTGTCTAATTATGAAAAAGACATGAACATATCTAAAAAAAGAACTAACCAAAATTGGTTGCAACTCCCTTATCTCACATGGACTTTTCCCTTGCAATTTCACCTACCATGCTTTCATCTAATTTACCTTATATTATCTTAAATTAATTTAATCTAAACTATCCTAAATTAACTTGATTAAACTAGGATAAAGACCTACAAATATCATAGAAAAATTGAAATCACAAAGCCGACAAGTAAGGAGAAAATTCCATGTAAATCTTATCTTCAAAACACATTTTTACCTTAGTTTACTCTACTCCATCCTAAGACCATCTTACCTAATCTTAATATGTCCTAAAATAACCTAAAATTACCATGTTTAAGATAAGAAAATAACTTGCAATTAATTTAAAAAATTAGCTTAATTCAATCGATTAAGCTTCTCTTTTGAATATGACAAATGACATTTGATATTATCCATCAAGCATTCATTTACCTTACCCTATCTTAAGATATAAATACCCTAACTTATCTTATGATATCCTAAGCTATTAATGACTTCAAAATCTACCAAATATTTTCCCCTAGGTGTAGAAAAATAGACCTTTAATAAATGACAAAACAACAAAATTTAACCATTATAAAAGGAGGGTAAAAAGGCTTATATTACCTAAGTAAAGTCATCCCTTTTCCATGCTACTTTGGAACCTTTTTCATCTATTTTTTCCTCACCCAACCTTTCACCAAAATCACTTAATGTTCCTGTGACACCTCGTGGGCCCTTAGGACGTACAGTTTCCACCGTACATTACATGGAAACCCAAAAATAACCCCTCTATTATCTAGGGGTTTGCCTTATAGCATAGAAGGCATACTTACATCCAAATTCTCGATCAGGGTTTAACATTTTCAAGAAATTCGCAGACGGTTTATAAATCAAAGTAACAAAATATATCAAAAGTCTATAAGTTAATAACATGGTTTTAAGACTGACAACCTTAATACACTTTAGTCTTTACTAAGTATTGAAAAACTAAAATATGAACTTAGACATAAAAATATAACTGTGATCTCTTCACTCAGGTCCTTCACTATTCCCTTCCTTCATGTACCAACCTTTAGCATCTGTCTGCCAAGCTTTAACTAGATCCACTCTTGCAACAAGGGAATTCTATAGGGTTGTAAGTTATAAAGCTTAGTGAGATATACCCTCCTATCGAATCAACAAGCAATAAGAAGAAAGTTATTTAATCAAGCACATGCCATGCATGAGCAATCGTATAAATGCAACAATATATATGGTTTATCAAGCACTGCATGCAACATGGATTTATCACCCTCTGTTACTTGGGTTGGGAAATCACGAACTATACATTAGCTCTAAGCTCTAGTGACCTTAGGCTATCTTTTGATATAAGTTATAAAGTCTGTTGTATTTTCATACTATATTTCAATAAACTTGAAAACATGCATATACATACTAAGCCTATATGGGGTAAGGAATGTGAAAGGTCTACAAGTTCAATCACCTTTAAGCGATGGATCTTTGGACTAGGTATTCTTAGGTCTCAATCAGAAAGTGGTATGTCCCGGTTTCACTTAGTTCCTAAAGGTCAAGACAAGGTATGCTCATGGAGTACACCTCCATAGGGCCTTTTTGTACTACCATGTAATGCTGATGACCTTCTTGTATGCAAAATTTTATGATTCATGACTTATTTTACTTGGGGTTAACTAATATTAAGTCTAGTTATTTGGCATTAGTAGCAAATTATTATAGATACTCGCAATTTCTATATTTTAAATGTAGAGGAAATCAATAAGCATTTAGCTAGGTACAATTAAGGTAATTTAGCAATTAATCATAGTAATGAAACACAATTAATATCCTAATTACCCCCACACATAAACCTAAAGGAGTTTTGAAGGCTATCCTGTAGGCCCATAAAGCATTGTCTAACTTTTTAGACCAATCCTTGCGATGATGTTCTACCGTCTTCTCCAAAATTCTTTTCAGTTCACAGTTAAAAACCTCTACCTGGCCACTCATCTGTAGGTGATAGGGGGTCGTTAATCTATAGGTGACCCCATATCACTTCAGTACCTACTCCAGTTACACGTTATAGAAATGTGTTCCCCTATCATTGATTAAAGCCAATGATGCTCTAAGCCTGGAAAAAAGTTTCCTAAAAAACTTAACCACTACTCTAGCATCATTGGTGGGCAAAGGTTGAGCCTCCACTCATTTAGACACATAATCCACCACCATAAGGATATATTTGTTCTCTAAAGAGTTTAGAAATGGTCCCATGAAATCAATCGCCCATACATCAAATACCTTACACTTCAATATAAAATTTTGGGGCAACTCATCACGTTTCGACATATTCTCAACTCATTGGCATCTGTCACATGTCTTCACAAAGGAGAAAGAATCCTTGAATATGGTTAGCCAATAAAATCCTGATTCCAACACCTTGTGGGCCCATTCACACTATAATGGCCGTCAATAGACTCGGTATGATAGTGCTTCAAAATTTCTTGCCCTTCTTGCTCAGATACACATCGCCTAATCACCTGATCTACACGGACACAAAACAAGAATGGTTCCTCCCAAAAATAGTGCTTTAACTCAGCAAAGAATCACTTCTTTTGCTAAGACTTTTTATCACTATGGAGTATCTTACAAACAAGATATTTTGCAAAATCAGCAAACCATGGTTCAGAGATATCACTTACCTTGTTAATCTGATAAAGTCCTTCCTCTGGAAAAGCGTCATCAATCTTATCTTCTTTCAATTTCTCCATGTGTGGGTTCTCCAAGCGAGATAGGTAGTTAGTTGCTAGATTCTCAGCTCCCTTCTTGTTCCTGATCTCTAGATCAAATTCTTATAGTAGCAAGATCCATCGAATGAGGCACGGTTTCACATCTGTCTTAGACAAAAGATACCTGAGAGTTGAATGGTCAGTGTAAACAATTACTTTGGACAAGATCAAATATGACCGAAACTTATCAAAAGAAAAAATTACAGCAAGAAGTTCCTTTTCGGTCATAGTGTAGTTCTCCTGAGTACTTGTGAGGGTCTTACTAGTATAGTAAATAGGTTGAAAGTGCTTATCCCTTTTTTGTCCCAAAACTGCTCCTATAAAAAAATCACTCGCATCACACATCAATTCAAAGGGAAGATCCCAATCAGGAGCCACCATGATATGTGCTTGGGTTAATTTTTCCTTAAGCATATTAAAAGCTTCAAGGCACTCATTGGTGAAATCATAAGGCATGTCTTTTTCCAATAGCCGTGTCAATGGACGAGCTATTTTTGAGAAATCTTTAATGAACCTTCTATAGAACCTAACATGCCTAAGGAAACTTCGAATGCCCAAGGAAACTTCGAATGGCTCTTACAAAAGAAGGTGGTGGAAGTTTTGCAATTATGTCCACCTTTGCATCATCCACTTCAATTCCTTTGTGAGAGATTTTATGCCTTAAGACTATACCCTCCTTCACCATAAAATGACATTTCTCCCAGTTCAAAACCAAACTCTTTTCAAATTAATGAGACAATCATCAAAAGAATCACTAAAGACGGAGAAATCGTCCATAAAGACTTCCATGATGTTCTCCACTAAATCTTCAAAGATAGCTAGCATACATCGTTGAAATGTAGCTGATGCATTGCATAGCCCGAAAGGCATATGCCTATAAGCAAAAGTACCATAGGGACAAGTGAAAGTAGTTTTTCCTTATCCTTAGGAGCGATCAGGATTTGGAAATACCCTAACATTCTATCTAAAAAATAGTAATATAGATGTCTTACCAACCACTTCAGCATCTGATCCATAAAAGAAAGGGGAAAGTGGTCCTTCCGAGTTGCATCATTTAACCTTCTGTAATCTATGCACACTCGCTACCCGGTTACAATCCTCATGGGTATGAGTTCGTTCTTTTCATTGGGCACCACTGTTGTTCCCCCTTTCTTTGGTATTACTTGCATAGGGCTGGCCCATAGACTATTCGAAATAGGATAGATTAATCCTACATTTAGAAGCTTGATCACCTCCTTCTTTACAACTTCCTTCATGTTGGGGTTTAGCCTTCCCTGAGGTTGAACCACCGATTTAAAATTATCTGATGTGCTCAAAACCACTTTCAAGCACAATCAAATGACTCAAGAAAAACAATTCTCAAGTCTCATACAAACCGGTTGATAGAGCCATTTTATACTTAATCTTTATAGTATAAATTGTGCTAATTCATTATTGATTTTATAGAAATCATAAGGAAATGATACTTAATTCTATTATGGTGATAAATCAGGTTCAATGGAGTCAAGGATGCTAATTCAAGTAAATTAGAGAAGTCATCTACAACTTGGTTCAAAGACAAGGATTTACACCGTCGGAGGGAAGTACATGGGCGTGTAATTGAAGTACATGGCCGTGTACTTGGTTTTGAATCAACAGGAAGATACACGGTTTGAGGCACGGCCATGGCGCAAACCGTGTTACACACTGGACAAGAAGGCGGAAATGAGGACTTTCAACATAGAGAGACACGGCATAGGGCACGGCTGTGGTGGAAGCCGTGGGAGAAACCGTGCTTGGAGCCGTGGTGGAAGCTAGACGTGCCAAGGAGAAGACTTGTTGATTATGCATAGAGGATGACACGGCCTAGGATCTAGCCGTGGTGTAAACCGTGGTACACACTGGACAAGGATGAAGACTTGTAGATCATGCACAGAGGAAGGCACGGCTTGACCCACGGCCGTGTGGTAGGGCGTGCCAGGCAGACGAAGATTCACTTCTCGAAATCTACTTGGAAAACGAAAGATATTTTCGTATCTTGCTAGTAAAAGATCACATGCCATCCCTCTAACCATATAAATAGAACCAACCCTAGAGGGTGAGGAGAACTTTTAAATCTTGGGATCTTGAAGAACCTTGGATCATCTTGGAGGCAGAGCAGGCAACTGGGTGCATGATGTTTCTACTTTTTATTTTCGTTTTATTGATGAACATGAGTAGCTAAGCTACTTTTCTAGCCAAAGGGTCATAGATGTTTAATTCTCCACGAATTGTGAGGTCTAATTGACTTGTATTTATTCTATTCTTTGCTTTCGGGTATTCATATATCTTCAGATCGTTTTGTCATTATTATCTTTGTTGATTGGTATGAATAGAGCTCTTCTACTCAATTAGCAAGTTAATATATTGTCAACTAGCACGTCAAATCCATAATTGTTTGATTGTTCTAGTCTTAGTGACGCAATAACATGTTTGGTTATAAAAGAGATGATCGAATTCATGTTATGGAGGTGTGTGATCATGTTTAAATAGGTTATCTTATAATCTACTGGCATGAATTGGTGGTCTCTCTAGATTTTAATGCTATTGGTAGATTAAATCCTAAGCGCTTGTCTAGGATTGTCTAATCGATAAGAGAAATAATCAAAGAGCTTCTCTTGATTATCGAGGAAGTACGGAGAGATAGGTTGTTAGAGCTTGTTAATAACCATAACCAATTTATCTAGAAATGAGAATAGAAAACATTTGCATCGATGATCAATTCCTAGAATTAAACTATCTTGATTCCTTTGGCTAGGCTTTTATCAATATCCAATTTTCTTATCCTGTTTTAACTTTATTTGATTCACAAACAAAACCCCCCTTCGTTTTCTTTTCCTCGTTATATCCTTTGAATAGAAATAAATTTAACCAATCTCTGTGGATTTGACCCTACTCACCACTATATGTAAATCATATAATTGTCTAGGAGTAGGTTTTATTTTTTTTGGATTCGACACCCATCAAATTTTGGCGCCGCTGCTGGGGATTGGTGTCAAATTTATTTCTATTCTTGTATGACTCGTTCTTCTCAGACAGGTGAACTAACTTATAATCCGGAGATTGAGAAGACTCTAAAGAGGCTGCGACAAGAAGCTAGATCATCCCCCAGACCGAACTTAGTATCGGACTTGTCTGATTCATCCCTTGATTCTGAAAAAGAGGACGACATGGCAAATCTCGAGAGAACCTTAAGGGAGTTGGCTGCACCGGATGTGAATCAACAACCACTTTGTATTCACTATCCCGAACTAGCTGTGGAATTCGAATTGAAATCTGGGTTGATACATCTGCTACCTACATTTCATGGTCTTGAGAATGAAGATCCTCACAAGCATTTGAAAGAGTTTCATATAGTGTGTTCTAGTATGAGGCCGCAAGGAATAACCGACGATCAAATCAAGCTACGTGCTTTTCCATTTTCTTTAAGTACTAAAGCTAAAGATTGGTTGTTTTATTTGCCTCCAGGTTCGATAACCACTTGGACAGATATGGTCAGACTCTTCTTGGATAAATTCTTCCTCGCATCCAGAGCCGCTGGTATAAGAAGAGAAATTTGTGGTATAAAACAGAGGGACACCGAGACTCTTCATGAGTATTGGGAGAGGTTCAAGTAACTTTGTGCAAGCTGCCCACAACATGGGATATCTGAACAACTCCTCATCCAATACTTCTATGAAGGCTTGCTTCCGATGGAAAGAAAGATGATGGACACTGCAAGTGGAGGCGCCATAGTAAACAAAACCCCTAGTCAAGCTAGGGAATTGATCTCCATTATGGCTGCCAATTCGCAACAATTTGGGTATAGGCATGATACATCTTCAAGGAAGGTAAATGAGGTAAGTGTGTCTAACCTTGAACATCAAATTTCTAATCTAACCTCCCTTGTGCAACAGCTAGCTCTTGGAAAAACACAGCAGGTGAAGGCTTGTGGAATTTGTGCTGCTCCTAATCATCCGACCGACATGTGCCCCACATTGCAAGATGACAATCATGAACACGCCAATGCTGTAGGCGGATTTCCAGGACAACCGCAGAAGAAGTATGATCCCTATTCAAATACTTACAATTCCGGATGGAGGGATCATCCTAATTTCCAATATGGCAATAACCCACAAAGTTTCCAACAATTCCAGCCTAAGCCATCACACCAAGTATCACAGGCTCCTTCCACTTCAGGTATGTCCCTTGAGGAAATTGTTAAATCACTTGCCGTTAATACAAAACAATTTCAGGATGAGACAAAGCAGAGCATCCACAACTTGGAAAATCAGGTAAGTCAACTTGCTTCTGCTGTGAATAGGTTAGAAACTCAAGGTAAGTTACCTTCTCAGACTATCACAAATCCGAAACAAAGCGTTAATGCAATTACCTTGAGGAGTGGAACAGCATTGCAGGGATCAAATAAGAAAGGACACCCATCTACTCTTGAGGAGGAGACCAAGAAAGAGATTTCGACTTCGAGCCAGTAGGGCAACCAGATTAGCAAGTCTTTAGTTGAGCCATCAAAGGTCACATTGATACTACCTCCTTTCCCCTCCAGACTGGCGAAATCCAAGAATGAAGCGGAAGAAAAAGAGATTTTGGAAACTTTTCGCAAAGTCGAGGTAAATATTCCTTTGCTTGATGCAATTAAGCAAATACCGCGCTATGCTAGATTTCTCAAAGACTTATGCACTAACAAAAGGAAGCTGAAAGGCAATGAAAAGATTAGTGTGAGTGAAAATGTTTCAGCTATTATTTAGAAGAAGCTTCCTCCTAAATGCAAGGATCCAGGTATGTTTACTATTCCTTGCAAAATAGGTAATCTTGGAATCGTTAAAGCCATGTGTGATTTAGGAGCTTCTATCAATGCCATGCCTTTGTCTGTTTATCAACGTTTAAATGTTGGTCCCTTGAAGGAAACGGGTGTCATTGTTCAACTTGCTGGCAGGTCCAATGTTTATCCTGAGGGAGTTTTAGAGGATGTTTTAGTTCAAGTCAATGGGTTGGTTTTTCCTACTGATTTTTATGTGCTTGACATGGACGATAGTGATTCTCATACTTCATCACTAATATTATTAGGGCGACCATTCCTTAAGACTTCTAAAACGAAAATTGATGTAAATGATGGCACCCTCACTATGGAATTTGATGGTGAAGTGATTAAATTTAACATTTATGATGCCATGAAACATCCTAGCGATATCTCCACTGTTTTTGTTGCGGATGTTATTAACCCATCACCACAGACACCAAAGCTGGAATCAAAATCCTTATCCGAACATCTAGCCAAAGATGTTAAAGAAAGGTGCTTCATGGGAGGCAACCCATGTCAAAAAAAAAAAAAAAATTTCTTTTAGTTTTGTTTTGCTTTAGTTTTGTTTTGTTTTAGTTTAGTTTGTTTTGATTTTAGTGTAGTTTTGAACTCTTTGGATCAGCTGCAGCAAGGATACACATAATCAGATGACACTTTCCAGAGCTTAAGGGGAAAACTCCAATACCAGGGAAGTACCAGTATTTCCTTTCTCTTATTCTCTAATGTTCCTTGAGTTGTTAATTCCTTTTCAATTGTGCTAAATTAGGAATAGTGAGGACACTATTCAAGCTAAGTGTGGGGGAGAGTATAATAAAATATAGAGAATAGAGAACTAACTTATACTCTGAATGTTTGTCCTTAAGCAATTTTAAGCCAATTTTTTTCAAAATTATCATGAAATCTAGAGATTGTACTAAATGTTGTAATAAGCATCTACAAAATGTGAAATTGACTTGTTCAAATGTTTTACTCACCCACTGCTATGATTAGAATACATGGTTAAAATTAAGTAGTGAAATCTTTAAGAAACAAATTTACCTTGTATTTAGCTTTAGAATTGGAAGTCTAAGAGTAAGTCGAGTCCCTAAGTGAAAAATAAACAAGTTTACTTCTAGGTTATATTAGCTACTGTATACTCTTTGAAGTTGTTTGTAAAGCAATCATAACACTTAAAAAAAAAAAAAAGAGAATCAAGCATAGCCATTACTCCAATGATTCAACTAATTGAGTTAAGAGTATTCAAACTTGAATATTAGAGTGAGGAAGAGTCCGTAGGGGTATCTCAAAACCCGGTCACTTGAGTGATGAGCTCGGGATGTTGCCGACTCAATGAACTCACTATAACGATAAGGGCGGAAAAGGCAAAAGTTCATGAAAAGAAGCGGGCAAAAACCCGTCAAAATAGATGCTTGAATAAATCAAAAGAACATGAATGTGAACATTCATTGAATAAAACAAAGATGTATAAAGGGGAGAATATCTAGCAAAGAGCTTATACCATATGCTTTTACTTTATACTGCAAGGATTATATGCTTGATAATATCCAATGAAGTTTAATTGGGTGTTTTTCCTTAGTGGATTAAGTATTTACTTTTGGAATAAAAATTCTTTTGCTAAACATGAGGATTAAAGTTTGTTTTGTTTAGATTAGCTATTAAATTTTGCCCATGGTAATTTGATCATAGGAAACTAGTTTGGTTGAAGTAGTAGGCATTAAAACTACAAGTCATGAATTACAAATGAATAGATGCTTGGAATGATGAAAAGAAAGTTTGTATAATCTATGATAGATTTCTCAATTGATTTGATGCAATTGCTTGAGGACAAGCAAGAGTTTAAGTGTGGGGGAATTTGATAGAGCCATTTTATACTTAATCTTTATAGTATAAATTGTGCTAATTCATTATTGATTTTATAGAAATCATAAGGAAATGGTACTTAATTCTATTATGGTGATAAATCGGGTTCAATGGAGTCAAGGATGCTAATTCAAGTAAATTAGAGAAGTCATCTACAACTTGGTTCAAAGACAAGGATTTACACCGTCGGAGGGAAGTACATGGGCGTGTAATTGAAGTACACAGCCGTGTACTTGGTTTTGAATCAACAGGAAGATACACGGTTTGAGGCACGGCCATAGCACAAACCGTGTTACACACTGGACAAGAAGGCGGAAATGAAGACTTTCAATAGAGAGAGACACGGCTTAGGGCACGGCTGTGGTGGAAGCCGTGGGAGAAACCATGCTTGGAGCCGTGGTGGAAGCTAGACGTGCCAAGGAGAAGACTTGTTGATTATGCACAGAGGATGACACGGCCTAGGATCTAGCCGTGGTGTAAACCGTGGTACACACTGGACAAGGATAAAGACTTGTAGATCATGCACAGAGGAAGGCACGGCTTGACCCACGGCCGTGTGGTAGGGCGTGCCAGGCAGACGAAGATTCACTTCTCGAAATCTACTTAGAAAACGAAAGATATTTTCGTATCTTGCTAGCAAAAGATCACATGCCATCCCTCTAACAATATAAATAGAACCAACCCTAGAGGGTGAGGAGAACTTTTGAATCTTGGGATCTTGAAGAACCTTGGATCATCTTGGAGGCAGAGCAGGCAACCGGGTTCATGATGTTTCTACTTTTTATTTTCGTTTTATTGATGAACATGAGTAGTTAAGCTACTTTTCTAGCCAAAGGGTCATAGATGTTTAATTCTCCACGAATTGTGAGGTCTAATTGACTTATATTTATTCTATTCTTTGCTTTCGGGTATTCATATATCTTCAGATCGTTTTGTCATTATTATCTTTGTTGATTGGTATGAATAGAGCTCTTCTACTCAATTAGCAAGTTAATATATTGTCAACTAGCACGTTAAATCCGTAATTGTTTGATTGTTCTAGTCTTAGTGACGCAATAACATGTTTGGTTATAAAAGAGATGATCGAATTCATGTTATGGAGGTGTGTGATCATGTTTAAATAGGTTATCTTATAATATACTGGCATGAATTGGTGGTCTCTCTAGATTTTAATGCTATTGGTAGATTAAATCCTAAGCGCTTGTCTAGGATTGTCTAATCGATAAGAGAAATAATCAAAGAGCTTCTCTTGATTATCGAGGAAGTACGGAGAGATAGGTTGTTAGAGCTTGTTAATAACCATAACCGGTTTATCTAGAAATAAGAATAGAAAACATTTGCATTGATGATCAATTCCTAGAATTAAACTATCTTGATTCCTTTGGCTAGGCTTTTATCAATATCCAAATTTCTTATCCTGTTTTAACTTTATTTGATTCACAAACAAAACCCCCCTTCGTTTTCTTTTCCTCGTTATATCCTTTGAATAGAAATAAATTTAACCAATCTCTGTGGATTCGACCCTACTCACCACTATATGCAAATCATATAATTATCTAGGAGTAGGTTTTATTTTTGTTGGATTCGACACCCATCACCGGTTCAATGGACTAGGAAATTGCGTGACCCTAATGGAACTTTGATGCAATCCAATGGTTCAAAAGATTCAATTAACTCCCACTAATGGTCAATTTCACTAATCAACAATAAAAAAAAGAGAATTACATGTGATATGGATGAAAAAGACAAGCACAAAAACCATGAACTCAAATCCTTCCAACCTTGCCAAATTACGCTAATCACTAAAGAGCAAATTCAATCTCAATGAACAATCAACCTTACAAGATGATTATCCACGAATTACAATCACCAATATGTCCAAGAAAGATTCAAATCTACCCTAGATATGACTCACTAGAGAAGAAATGAACATACAACAAAGATGGAATCGATAAGACTCACAATTCCCCTTCGTCGCACTCGCCACAATTCCAATTCTTGGGTTGAAATTGATAAGAGGTTTGAACTAAGGATGAACCCTAATTCCACACGTGAAAGTGTATGATTCTAATCTACAAAAATGGCCTCCTCAAACCTTATTCTAAGCAAGTATTTATACTTACTACTCCTAGGGTTAGAAAATGGTCAAAATTACAAGTTTGCCACTTTTAAGGTGGCTAGTCTTAAATGAAAATTACAAGGAAATGAAAGTGTCTCAAAACCAAATATAACAAAAAATAGTCCATAAAACAATTACAAAGTACAAAATATCATAAGTCTTCATGAATCGATGCCTCGGAATGGAAAACAATCGCAGCGGGTCTTTGAATGTCTCTCTAAAAATGTTCCGTGTCCATCAACTGTTGTAGGACATATTGGCATCCCATGGAGATTTATTATTGTACCTGTAAGATTATTTCTCAAATATTTATTAGAATAATAGACATAAAGTAAAATATGAGTGATTTGGATCATCATCCAAATCGAGTTCTGAAAGTGTCAAAAATGCTGGAAATTTTCCCATCATTATCCTCAAGAAAAATTTTATGGGTATAGAATGAAGGGCTAATACCCTTAATGTTTGATATCTTCTAAGCAAGAGCCTGCTTATGCTCTCTCAAAACTCCTAATAAACTCTCTCTTTGCTTCCTTGTCAAACCAACCGAAATGATGATAGGGAGCTTGCAATCAGCCTCCAGAAAAGCATATTCTAGATATTTAGGGAGTTGCTTCATCTCAAGTTCTAGAGGTTCTTCCATAGATAGTTTCAATCTTGCTTAATCCGTAGGCTCTATCTTCTTAAACCCCCTTCGACAAACTAATTCCTCACCATCTTTTAACTGAGCTATCACAGTTTGGATCTCAACACTTTCAATCACTTCTTCCCCATCAACCGTTAAACTAAACTCCAAAGGATCCCTAGATAGTAATTCCTGCATGGAACTCATCATTAACCTGTCAACATCGTCAATAGCATAGCAAGAATCATCAGCATTCAAAGACTATTTCAAAGTTGTTGGGATTGTTACTACCAACTCATCTTCACCTACTCTCAGAACTAGTTTCCCATCTGCCACATCTATCATGGCTTTTGTGGTGGCCAAGAAGGGTCGTCCTAGAATCAACGGGACCTCTACATCTACATCTATATCCAAGATTAAAAAATCAATAGGGAAAATGAATTTTTCTACCTTTACCAAGACGTCTTTGATGATCCCTTTAAGGAATTTTACCGAACGATCTGGTAGCTGCAAACTCATCCCTGTAGGCTTCGACTCACTTAGCTTAAGCTGCTTGAACACTGAATAGGGCATCACGTTTATGCTCACTCCAAGGTCTACCAATGCTCTTTCCATAGGTAGCTCGCCTATAAGGCATGGAATAGTGAAGCTGCCCGGATCCTTGAGCTTCTTGGGTAGTTTGTTCTACAAAATAGTTGAACACTCCGCCCCAATAACTATAGTAGAAATCTCTTCTAGTTGTTTCTTATGTGATAGTAAATCTTTTAAGAACTTTGCATACCTAGGCATTTGCGTAAGAGCTTCTGTAAATGGTACATTGATATGTAATTATTTAAACAAATCTGAAAACTTACCGAAGTGTTCTTGATCCTTATCTCTTTTTAATCGGCTTGGATATGGAATTGGTGGCTTGTAAGGCTGAACTGTCGATGCTTTGGCCTTTCCTGAGTCTTTTCCTTTATCAAGATTCGTCTCCTTGCCATGTCTAATGGCTTGTTCCTTTTCAGTAACCCCATATTGTCTAATCTCGACCTCTTTCTCTTGTACAACCTTTGGCACTCCAATGGTATTAGATTGCATTTCTCTTCTACTCTTAAGGGTCACTACTTTTACCTACTCCTTAGGATTAAGCTCAGTGTTTCTAGGTAAGGACCCTTATGGTATTTCTAAAAGTATTTTTGCAATTTGACCCACTTGATTTTCCAAATTATGAATAGAAGCCTCATGATTTCTTAGAGCAACATTGATTGCTTATTGGTGCTGCTTTGAGGTGTGAATGAATTTAGCAATCATGTCCTCTAAATTGGACTTCTTTTCTAGAAAAGATAGTGGAAGGGGCCTTTGGAATTCAGGTGGAGGTGCATTACCCAAAGGGATTGGTGGATTACTCCATGAAAAATTGGGGTGATTGGGCCAACTCGGATTATAGGTGTTACTGTAGGGATCATTTTGAGGTCGCCCTAGGTTACCCACATAGTCCACTTGTTCAACCAGCTCATGACTAACTATGTCATTGGAAAAGTTGACTTGATTAAATTGGGGTGGCTAAGGGACAATCATCCCATCGACTTTCCTAGCAAGAGCATCAACCTTGGCCACTATTGTGGTCATAAGATTAACTTCATGTATTCCAGCTGCTCTTTGCCTTGAACCCCTATCTTTCCCTTAGGACTTATTCTTGGACATATTCTCAAAAAGTTACAAAGACTCTTCAGGTGTCTTCTCATTAATAGTCCCATTAGCTACAACATCAATTGTCTGATGAGTTTTGTAATCTAGCCCATTATAGAAGCTAGCTACTTATAACCAATTTGGTATCTGATGATGTAGACACCGTCTAAGCAGTTCCTTAAACCTCAACCAAGTGATGTGGTTTTGTCTAATTACAAGCACAAGATACAATTGAGGATTCAATTACACAATTAGTACTCAAAATGGCATGATGAACTTGATTCCAAATACGCAAATACCAAATGGATATAAGAAAAAACAAGTATGTGATCTTCAATGGAAGAACACACAATTGAACTACGATTTAATTTCAAATTGAAATAATCAAATCAGAAAAACACAACCCTAATTCACGTGAATGAATAAGTAACCACAAATTGTACCTAGATATTACTAACTAAACACAATTTGTTAAACAAAAAAAGTAAGATTGATATGACTCACAATCTACTCTTATTGATTCTCGCCACAATTTCACAAAGCAATTGATAAGAGATCTTTAATTGTAAAGGATGAACCCTTATGGCCAAAGTGTATTTTTTTCTCAAAAATATCAAAAAGCTCCCAAAAAATCCTAGTTAGCAAGTATTTATACTTGCTCCAATTATGGTAAAAATATACTAAAAATTATAAGGATGCCACTAAGTGGTTGGTTCCTATAAGCAACTATTACATATACAAATGGTCTTCAATTGAACAATTTGTTGAACTGGTTCTTCTTTGGTTTATTTAGGTCCATGAATAAGCCACAAGCTAAGCTTTAGCAAGTTTATCTATTGCCCTATAAAAACTGGTAAATATACCTACTGGAATGCACAACAAATAAGTAATAGAAAAGAAGTTATTATACAAATATTTTTGGGGTCGGATTTTTCAAAGAGGGCTCTCATCGCCAAAATTTTATAACCCTTTGGCTCTTGCCCTAATGATAGGTCCTATAGGATTTTGATTCCTATCACGAGGCTTTATGAAGGGTCTCATTGTATTGTTGAGTGAATGATGTGATATCATTCCTCAACTAGGCAGTCTTCGATGGTGGAAAATAGAAATCTAGAAAATTTTCCACCAATTAGGTCCATGTAGTTATGGAAGCTTGATCCAGTGAATTATACCACTGCCTTGCCTTTCCCCTCAAAGTAAATGGAAAGATACGTAACTTCAATGCCTTATTTGAGACCCCGTTTTGCTTGACTGTATCACATATGTCAAGGAACATCTGTATGTGAGCATTGGGATCTTCATCAGCTAAACCGTCAAACTGACATTGGATGTAGATCATGTTCATTGTAGAAGCCTTAACTTCAAAGTTATTAGCTTCTATGGTAGGTTGAACAACACATGAACCAGTAGTATCTAAAGTAGGTCGAGTGTACTCAACCATTGTCCTGCATTGATAACCCATGGTAGTCTCTGCGGTTCTAGATTCAAGCTCTTCCAAATTCTTTAAACAACTCTTGATCACGGCTTGTGTGCTACTCCTTAATCTCCAATGGAAAGTTCTATCGACCTTAGGATCAAATTTCAGAAGGTTTAAAGGAGATGATCCCTTAGTCATAAACTACATAAAAGTGACAAGAAAATATGAGCAAGTATGAAATAGAAGAATGGCTAAATTAGTAGGTGTATAGTTTTCCTAATGTCGCCGAATCCCTAACAGCAACGCCAAAAACTTCTTGATGATTGTAATCACACAAATTAAAAATCATTTTTACCTTAACTCTTCCTTACAATCAATTAGGCAAGCATAGTTCAGTAGTATAGTGTTCAAGCACGCATATCGTTCCCTCAAGGATCTACAAGTACTAATACTGACTATGAACCCACTATATAACCACACAATTTCGAGTGAATTCGATTAAATTAAATCACTTAATAAAGAAATGTAACACTTAAACTAAACACAGAATTAAAATTTAGTAAATTCAATAATCAAAGACATACCCAACCCTTACTACTCCTCCAATTATCATATGACTTCATCCTCAAAGTTTGATATAACAAATGATAATTATCCTTAAACCGTGAAGTATCTAATACAAAATCAATGTTCTTCTCGAAATCATTAATTCCTAACTCTAATTACATTAACAAAGATTCCATTTTCATTAACTTTATTAGAATTGCATTAACACCTTAGGAACCTTAATTAGGTCGAAATATATCAATTTAACCTAATACAAAAAACTAATGCTCTCTATCCCTAGATTGCATACAAGTCTCTTTATCCATATATGATCTATTCTAATAAGAGATTTTCCAATCAACTTAGAAGAAATAAATGTAAATTCATTGCTGGCCAAACATTAAGTCACAAAATATGATAAACAATATTAATAAATTTAGAGAAAATTAACCGTTCATGAATTGCACAATCAATCCAATGTCATATGATAATTAAGGTTTTGTAGGGTTCAAGTATAAAATAAACTAGCAACACATGGTTTTCAAAATTAAAATCAATAGAATAAAAAGACCCATGTGAATAAAACCCTCTAAAGATAAGAGTCAAATTATTGTTGATGATGTTTTGTCTCCTCCCACGGATTCAATTCATGACGTCTTCTTTCTTTCTCTTCTTTTTGATTTCTTGATTCCGTTCTTCTCCTACGGACGCTGGTTCTTGACATCTTCTTTCAGCTTCAGAATATGGCTCCTCTTCTAATTCGGAATGCTGCCCCTCTTTTCCAGAATGAAGCTAGAAGAAAAAAAAGGGTTTTCTCTTTCTTTAAAAATAAAACAAGGCGTCTATTTATAGTTATGTGAAAACATGGTTCAACATGGGCGTCAGTACGGCCGTGCTTGAGGCCATGCTAACTTCAAAACATGTTATTTTTGCCACCCAGTTCAACACGACCATACTCGGGGCAAGGTTGAAAAGAATTAGCTACTGGTCATTTTTTTTATCCAACACTACTGTCTACATGGGTTGTGCTGAACTGAAAATCAATTTTCTTTATTTTTTTCCAAATTTCACCTTACCTTTGTTTATATCATCCTTAAACCTTTCTTTTGTCTCCATTGATGCCTAAAATTAAAATTTAATCATATAAGTACCTTTTTCTTCACAAATCACATGAAATCCATATAAAATTATAACTAATAAGCATTGGAATTAAAGGTCTTCTAACACTTATCACCAACCACTTCTTTACCTTTCCTAGAAACATTCTTCTCCACATCAGTGTTAGAGATATTTTTATCCACAGCCTTAGCATGTTCCCTTATTCCCTTTTGTCCACCCATCTGGCTATCTACTATAAGAGGTTTAGTAGAAGTTCTATACCTATTATTAGCAGCTTAAAAAAGGTTAGATCACCTCTACCTCTCCACTTTCAAGTCTAGAGGGTCATTTCTAGAATTGAACTCGAACATCTCGTTGGCTTGTTCTCCTGGTTACCAGATGTAGTGGAAGTAGTTTTGATCTGCTCTTAAAACTGGTGCACCCTAGACGAAGTCATAGGTGATAGTACTATACTAAACCCTCCCATATTGAACATATAGGTGTTCCTAAATCCATCATGCAACACCTTCCAATCGAACATCCAAGGCTTACCCAACAGCAAATGGAATGCACACATAGGAATTACATCACATAGAACCTGATAAGAATCAAAATCTGACAAGACCTATCATTAGGGCAAGAACCAAAGGATTTCGAATCTTGGCAATGAAGGCCCATTTTGAGCAAATTGACCATGGAATTATTCGTTTACTAACCTCTTTTATCTTATTCATGTATTAGATATTTTAACAGGCACACTTATCATGCTTTACAGGGTGATGGACAAACTCACTCAGACTCAGCTTGTGGGTTATCCATGGATCGACCTAAACCAGCGATGAGTTGGGCCAACGAATCCTATGGAAGAGCTAGCATGATGAAGACGATTTTTATTTATAATTATTTATTTGGACTATTTATGTTGTAATCTTTCTTTTGGGACACTTTCTGATACGGGCTTGGAATCGAATTCCTTTCACACAAATGAAATCGTCAATAACAATTTTAAGGTTTTCTGGATTTTGGTACTAACAAAGTAAAATCAAAGGATATGGATAAAATTGCCAATCTATAGATGCCAAGATTGATAAAATTAAACTAATTCGCAATCAAATCATAGAATGATAGAGACCACGTTCTATAAATCAATCACTATGGTTAAAGAATTATAAGAATTCAATAATGATGCTCGCCACAAATTCTATAGGAACCAAGAATTTGATAAGAACAATACGAATAAAGTGAAAATCAATTCTCAATATTCAAGAATCCCAAAAGAGGATTCACACACACGCTCAAAGTGTTTGCTTATAACCAAAATAACATCTGTCCACGTAAAAACCCTAAAGAACACTATTTATATCATGTCTAAAACAAATTGTGCGAAGCCATTCAAGGCCGGATAAAGGCCGGCGGCCTAAATACATAGGCCGGCACCAAAGGCCGGCAACCTACTTTTAGGCCGGTGGCCTTGAAGTTAACTCGGCCGGCCTTTATTCAAGGCCGGCTTAAGGCTGGCCGAACTTCGCCTTGGGTCCTCCCGATGCCTATGTCCTCCTTTTTTGGACCCCGTATTGCCACCTAGAGCTCGAATTGACTTTATTTTCTTTGGTGCTCGTATCTTAGCTCTTAGAATCGTATCATTCCCTCCATGTTGAAAAAGATTCGACCTCGAATCTGTATCGTCCATCCTACTAGACCACATAAACAAACTCCTCTTTCCCTTAGGCTTCTTAAGGCAAATCAGCCTTGTTTGTTGTACCTCAATTGGACTCATAGGAAGAAGCTTGTATGCCTTGTCTTGTTGCTGAATGGTATACTCATTAGTGTATCCGTCATACTTGGCTTTGAGGTCATACTGCCAAGGTCTTTTAAGGATCAAATGTGTAGCTTCCATGGGAACTACATCACAAACAATGTTAGTATAATCACCAATAAGTAATGGAACACGAACCTATTTGTGTACATGAGCAGCTCCCTGTGGACTCAACCAATGAAGTGCATAAGGTCTTGGATGCTTCTCCACCTGTAAACCCAACTTAGTAACCCAGCTTGCTGAAGCAACATTAGTGCAACTGCCGGTGTCAACCACAATCAAACAAGTCTTCCCCTGCACCATGCCTTGGATATGAAATAAATTGGCTCTCTGATTAGGAACAGCTTCATCCTGCTTAACCATTAGCAAGTCTCCCTGTACTGGATTCGCTATAATGTCTTCATCTTCCTCTTCTACCTCAGTACTCTTCTGTTCTTCTTCCTCACTCTCAACTTTATCCCTCTTTATGACCATAACCCTTTTATTAGGACATTGAGAAGCAATATGGCCAAGTCCTAAACACTTAAAACATTTTATATCCCTGCTCTTCTTCTGTTGTGTTTGGTCAACAGCCTCACTAGTGACTACCTTTCCTTTTTCCTTCCTTTCCTTCTCCCTCTCACCATCATTTGACTTATGGTGGTGATATGATTTATGATCCCGCCTGTGCTGATGCCGCTCAACCCGACTGGCTAATTTAATTACATCCTCAAGAGTCTGATAATGCTGGAGTTCCACTACATTGGCAATGTCCATCTTCAACCTATTGATGAAACAAGCTATGGATTCATTTGATGATTCCTTAATATCACACCTTACCATTAGTGTCTCAAACTCCTTCACATACTCTTCTATGCTTCTCTTACCCTGCCTTAAGGATTACAATTCCATCAGCATCTCTTGTTTATAGTAATTTGGCACAAATTTGCGTCTCATCAACCTTTTCATCAAAGCCCATGAACGCACGTTCTCCTCATCAGCCCTACGTCTCTCAGTTTGTAATTTATCCCACCACAGACTAGCATATTCAGAGAATGCTAGAGACGCCATTTTCACCTTCATGCGCTCATCCCTCTCATAACAGTCAAACACCTTCTCAACCCATGGCACCCAGTCTAGGAATTCCTCTGGTTTACTACTACTAGTGAAAGGTGGAATTTTCAGCTTAATGTTTTCAATCCCCTTACGTCCGTCATTGTTGTTTCCTCTCCTACTCCTTTCACTACCAGCATCAGATTCATCACTAGAATGTCTCCTCCTAATTCCTGCACCACTATGGCTTCTTTTATCCCTAACCTCCAATCTCTCCATAATCAATCTAATATTTTCTTGGATTTGATTGAACTCAGCCCTAGTCACAGCCTCACCCCCATTATCAGCATCATTGCCATTGTTGTTGTTATGAACACTTCCATGTGACGACATCTCGACCAATCAAAATTTCAGCAAAGATATTCACAAGAACACAATTATCAACAATAGCCCCAAACACCAATTCACAGCAATTCAACACGCAACAATTGAATTCAGTAAAGATATTCACAAAACCCCAATTCTCAACAACAGCCCAATCACCAATTCAACGCCCAACAATCGAATTCACAGCAATACTTATCAAAATAAATTCCCAAATTTCCTAAGCAACAACAGTATTGAATTAAAACTACAATTGAGTTGAGATTCAATGGCCTTACCGATTTAACCCACGTTCTGATCAAATCCTTCGCTCTGAATCCTTACGAATCCAACCTTTACTCTGATACCAAATGATACGGACTTGGAATCGAATTCCTTTCCTACAAATCAAATAGTCAAAAACAATTTTAGGGTTTTCTGGATTTTGGTACTAACAAAGTAAAATCAAAGGATATGGATAAAATTACCAATTTATAGATGCTAAGATTGATAAAATTAAACTAATTCGCAATCAAATCATAGAACGATAGAGACCACGTTCTATAAATCAATCACTATGGTTAAAGAATTCTAAGAATTCAATAACGATGCTCGCCATAAATTCTATAGGAACCAAGAATTTGATAAGAACAATATGAATAAAGTGAAAATCAATTCTCAATATTCAAGAATCCCAATAGAGGATTCACACACACGCTCAAAGTGTTTGATTACAACCAAAATAACATCTGTCCTCGTAAAAACCCTAAAGAACACTATTTATATCATGTCTAAAGCAAATTGTGCGAAGCCATTCAAGGCTGGCTCAAGGCCGGACAAAGGCCAGCGGCCTAAATACATAGGCCGGCACCAAAGGCCGACGGCCTTCATGTAGGCCGGCTCTAAGGCCGGCGGCCTTGAAGTTAACTCGGCCGGCCTTTATTCAAGGCCGGCTTAAGGCTGGCCGAACTTCACCTTGGGTCCTCCCGATGCGTATGTCCTCCTTTTTTGGACCCCGTACTGCCACCTAGAGCTCGGATTGACTTTATTTTCTTTAGCGCTCGTATCTTAGCTCTTGGAATCGTATCACTTTCATTTGCTTGTAATTGTCTTTTAGGACTGGCCACCTTAAAAGTGGCATAGTTGTAATTTTATGGACTTTTTAACCCTAAAGGAAGCAAATATAATTACTTGCTTAAGTAGGGTTTTGAGGAGGCGACTTTTTTTTTTTTTTTTTCCAGATTTGAGATACACTTTGCATGAAGATTAGGGTTCTCCTAATTGTCATTAGACTCTTATCAATTTCAATCCCAAGAGTTGAAATTGTGGCGAGTGCAACACTTTGAAATTGTGAGTAATATCAATTTCATTTTGTTGTGATTTCTTTTCTTCTCTAGTGTGTAATATCTAGGGGTGATTTGAGATAGTTCTTGGTCAGATTTGCTTCCTATTATTTCAATTTTTTGTGCTTGATTGAGATACTTTGCATTTGAATTCGGTTCATCCTTTATGTATGCTTCTTGAACCGTGATTAGCACATGTGGAAAGGGGTTCTTAGAGTTGAAGATTTATTTTGAACTTGTGAATTATTCACGTGGATTTATATGTGATTAGTGTTATGTTAGAAGCAATTATCATTGTGGAATTATAATTGCATCATTGAGTATTTAGATCTCATTGCATCTTCACTAGGGTTCATGTAATTTTACCCTTTTTGAACCAATTATTGATTTGAGAGTTGAAGTGTTCCTTTAGTTCATTTGATTGTGCTTAGACCTTGGTTTTAGGCACATCATCTTTTGGTATCAGAGCATCATCATACTTGGATTCATTCTTAGTCACGTCTTTGTTGTGGGAATTGGTTCATAAATATTGAGGAATTGTGCAATTGTTGAACTAGTTTGATTGACATTGTCTAATTGTCTTTCAAATTAGTTTGTATGTGCTTAATCTTGGTTTTAGGCACATCAGAACCTCATTGTGATATTTCTGTCCAACACTCACAGGCACCTTCGCCCTTAGCATAACATGTATACTGCCTCGATTGTCCAACCAATGCAAGTCATAAAGGCTAGGATGTGACTAGTAGATAAATGTAATTTGTCTACTAATGCAGCAGATATAACATTCGTGCAACTACCACTATCAATAATGAGCACACAAAGGTTACCTCTGATCCTACAAGAGGTGTGGAATATGTTCTCCCTTTGTATGTCACTAGCATCAGGAGATAAGGTTAAAGTCTTGCCTAACACATTAATAGGTAAATATTGTTCACCTGTATGCTCCTCATGTGTTTCTATAGTCTGGTCATCATAATACTCCTTCAGTGCTACAGACAGGTCTGTAGGCTCAGCCTGTTCCTCTTCAACCTCAACATCTTCCCTAGCGCCCTCCATAACAGTCATCACCCTCTTATGTGGACACTGTGCTGCAATATGCCCAAATCCCATGCACTTAAAGCATTTGATTTAGCATACTTTTCCACTAGTAGATCTAAGAACAGTCTGCCTCACATCTGGTGTTATCACCTCTTTACCCTTCTTAGAGGGTATATTTTCCCTAGTAGTACTAGGGGTAGTTTTGTCCACTACTCTCATTGTCTCACCTACTGCCTTTGCCCCTCCTGATCGACCGTTAACTACCATGGGTTTGGTAGTAATACTGGGCCCGCTGTTCGAAGCCTTGAACAAGTTGGACTTCCTTTGCCTCTCCACTTTCAAAGCTAACTAAATAGCCTTATCAAGTGTACTATAGTGTTGTAGATCAACAACACACACTCTCATATTTCAATCTTGAGGCAAAGCGTGTTAGGGTTTGTTTTGGAGGTTCGATTGACCCATATCTAATCATGAGGGTTTCAAATTCCTGCATATAATCATCCACTGTCTTGCTTCCCCGCCTCAAAGTCTGCAGTTGCATAAACAGTTCCTATTTATAGTGCTTAGGAATAAATCTTTTTTTCAACACCCTTTTCATATCTCTCCATGTTTAAATCTCAGCCTCCCCATCCCTACACCTGTTGATAATTAAATTCTTCCACCATAGTGCAATGTATCTTATAAACTCAACAGTAGCCATTTGGACTCTGGTATTATCATCGATCTCATAACATTCAAAGAGACCCTCAACCTTATCCTTCCAGTCTAAATAATCATCAACTGATCCCTTGTCATCATAAGAAGACATCTGTAGCTTCACATACTCCAGTCCCCAAGGTGGCTTAAAATCCCTATTCTGATATGGATTAGCCCCAAAGTTGTCATCCCTTTCTTCCTTGTAAGGATGATGATCCCCATCCATCCTTCTATTTAGATTTCCATCTCCCACTACTCTGTCTCTTTGAAGGTTTTGTGGAGCTACCCGAGGTAGTGCTTGAAGGTTCACCACTGGTGGTTGTGGTAATGTCATCCTATCAATCCTAGTTACCAAAGTAGCAACTATGATAGTAAGATCTTGGAGTTGTTCTTCCAAAGTCCTCTTACTGCAATATTATGACCCTGACCTCCACTAACCTGGCTATTAGTCTCATTGCCAATTCCCCCATTCACACTTTCGTTGAATATGTTGTGATTTAAGAAGTAATCCCACAAATTACAGTACACTCCTTCAACAACACTAACCCATATGTTTAACAACCGCAATAATGCAATAGCTTATGTTTAAAAAAGAATTATGGGCACAAGGAAATAATTTAGTACTCTAAGTAAAGTTCAATAAATGAAGTACACACACAATTACTTTCAAGAAGTTAGAATTAAATTCAACTACAAGTGCTTAAGTAACTAGTTAATTACTTTCACACTTTAATGACTTGTTTGAATTCAAATTCTACTATTCAAACCTTCCTTTCTTAGCCATGACACACACTCACACTTTAGCTTCAACATGTAGCACCTTACTCCACACAATTCCACAAATTCACAAATGGCAATTCCCTCACTCAACACACAAGCACAACGCCAACAATTTAATACTCCTTTTTACACCACAATTCATACACATACTACCACGGTACAACAACCTCTACAATTTTTTTTTTTTTTTGCAAACACAACCCTACACACACTCCACGGTTCACACTCCCAAACATACAAGTTTCACCACTACAAACACTAAAGATAATCGGAACTTATACACTAAAATAGCAACAATTCAAATTTGAAAATCAAACCACTTCACTAATTGCAACCCTTCCTCAAATGGCAAGAAGTAATTTTCAAATTCAAACAACCATTCATTAACTTCTTCAACTTAATATTTTTTTTGAAAATCAAATAATTTCCAAATCTTCCACACAATTCAAATCTAGAAATGCTCAATTACACCTCTGTTTTTCCAAAAACAAACATGTAAGCATTACAATTCTTCTTCCTACACAATTGCACTTCCAAATTTGTATTCAAAATGCACTAACTTTCCTCTTCCTCTACAGTGAAGTCTACAACATGGAAGCTTCAACAAGTACTCAAAACTCACTCCAACAAGTAGCAAGTTTACGTTCTACTCAAGACAAATCACGCCACTCCATGCAATTACAACAACAATTTCAATTCACTCCCAATTTCGGAATTGAAGATGTAAGAACATGAACCCTAAATTTCTGAAATTCAAAATCAAATAACCCCTTCTCAAAATCACAAGCTTTGATACCAAAAGATGATGTGCCTAAAACCAAGTTTAAGCACACAAAAACCAAGATTGAAAGACAATCATACAATGCCAATCAACCTAGTCACTTAATAGCGTCAATTTTCAATGAATGTAACCAATTCTTCAATTAGGATGTGTTTAATCTTAATTCCAAGTATGATGATGCTCTGATACCAAATTATGATGCGCCTAAAAAGGGATTAAGCACAAGCAAAAACAACCCAAATAACAAGCCTAAAAGACAAGACCAATTCGGTTCACTTTTAGAGCAATATTATTGCGTAAACCCTAAATGAAATCTTTGATCCAAATGTTATATTTCATGAAAAGATTGATACGATGAAGTATTCCTCAATGAAGGTCACAAATTATACTTGAAAAGCCACGTGATTACCACACAAAATCAACAAGAACAATAACCATGTTCCACCTTCCACAACAACTGCTTTCACGGTTCAACAATGTGTAAAATGGAGAAATAGAAATCAAGTATAAAAGTAACTCAATTAAGCACTAATAATTCAAATAACAAGGAACCAAATCTGACCAAGAAATGTTTTAATCCAACCCTAGATATTACACACTAGAGAAGAAAAGAAAACACAACAATTAGAAATTGATATAACTTACAATTTCAATTGTTGCATTTGCCACAATCTCAACTCTTATGATTGAAATTTATAAGAGGAAATTGAACTAAGATAACCCTAAGCTCTCTCACATAAAGTGATGTGTTTTAATATGAAAATTGGCCTCCTCAAAACCCTACTTAAGCACGTATTTATACTTGCTCCCTTTAGGGTTAGAAAGTCTACAGAATTACAACTATGCCACTTTTAGGGTGGCCGGTCCTAAATGAAAATTACAAACAAATGAAAGTATCTCAAAAGAAAATTACAATATAGAATGGTCCAATAACAATTACAAAGTACCAAAATAATATAAATCTTCAAGAGCCAATGCTTCAAAGTGAAATCAATCGCAACAGGCCTTTGGATGCAAATTTGATGATGTCCTATGGCTATCAACTAATGTAAGTCATTTGGCATCCCATGGAGAAATATTATTGTACCTATAAGATCATTACTCAAATATTTATTATATAAAAGAAATAGAGTGAAATATAAGCGATTTAGATCATCATCTAAATTGAGTTCTGAGAGCATGTATAGTGCCAGAAAAGTTCCCATCACTTCCATAAACTACAACAAAAACCGTAACTTCAATGTAAAATAAGGCAACTCACTTTCAAATTCAAAATGGAGTTTAATAAGTGCAAGATTCCATAAATGGTATGAAGCTATTTCAAATTCAAATGACACACAATTAAGCAATGACTTAATGTGTGTTTTGAAATTTCAAATTGGCTTCTTAATTCACACTTCAATTCTAAAATTTCAAATCTAAAAACATAAGTGCTACTCCTTCAAATTTCCAAAAAATACACACAACATAAGTCCACTTCACCAATTGAACACCACTCATACTCCTTCACGGTCCACTTTCCATACACTACACATTCAGAGCCAACAATCAAGGAATCTAAGAGTGTTCAAATCTCCAAGTGTTCAACCACTAATAAACAAGATGACAATTCAACAACACAACAAAAAAAATTTAAGTTCACACCAACAATTTTTGGATCAACTTGCTACTCAACAAACCCCTAATTTCCGATGATGTGCTCAAAATCAAGTTCAAGCACAATCAAATGACTCAAGAAAACAACTCACAATTCAATCACAAAACTGGTTTAATGTGGATGACAAATTACGTGAAAATCCCTTTGAAATTGGTTGGAAACCAAAGATCAAATGATGTAATTGCAATCCCTATATGTAATCTTCACCAAGTGACAACAAAAAGAGATTAGATTCACGTGAAATCAGATCAAAATTGAAGCATCAATTCCAATACACGCGAACACTAAATTGAGATATAGTTCAAGTACTAAAAGAACAATCAATCTTAACAAGACAATTGTTCACGAATTTCATTCATAAATAAGTCCAAGAAACTTCAAATCCATCCTAGATATGACTCACTAGAGAAGAAGTGAAAAACAACAAAGAAAGAAATCGATATGACTCACAATTTCTCCTTGTCGCACTCGCTACAATTCCAATTCTTAGGTTGAAATTGATAAGAGGTTTTGAACTAGGATGAACCCTAATTCCCACACGTGAAGTGTTTGTTTCTAATATGCAAAATGCCCCCCTCAAACCCTATTCTAAGCAAGTATTTATACTTGCTACTCCTAGGGTTAGAAAATGGTCAAAATTACAAGTTTGCCACTTTTAAGGTGGCTAATCCTTAATGAAAATTATAATGAAATGAAAGTTTCCCAAAAGAAAATACAACCAAAAATAGTTCATAAAACAATTACAAAGTACAAAATATCATAAGTCTTCATGAACAAATGCCTCGGAATGGAAAACAATCGCAGCGGGTCTTTGATTGTCAATCTGAAAATGTTCTATGTCCATCAACTATTGTAGGACATACTGGCATCCCATGGAGAATTGTTATTATACCTGTAAGATTATTTCTCAAATATTTATTAGAATAAAAGACATAAAGTAAAATATGAGTGATTTGGATCATCATCCAAATTGAGTTATGAAAATGTCGACAGTGCTAGAAATTTTCCCATCATCTCCTCGGGCTTCTGAAAGATTTGCCCTCAAATCTGAAGGATTAGTTTTGGAACTGAACCTTAATGTCTCTATTGTCCTGCTCTTCCAGCTATCAAAGGTAGTGGATGGAGTTCTGATCTATTCTTGAAACCTATGGACCTCAGATGGAGTCATTGGCGATAGAACTATGTGTGATTCGCCTATGCTGAACATGTAGGTATTTCTAAACTCATCATGTAATACCCGTCGATCAAACAACTAAGGCCGATCCAACAGTAAATGGAATGCATGCATAGGAACTACATTACACAGGATCTCATCATGATATTTCTGCCCGACATTTACAGGAACCTTTGCCCTAAGTGTAACATATAAACCACCTCGATTATTCGGCCAATGCAAGTTATAAGGGCTAGGATGTGGGATAGTAGACAGATGTAATTTATCTACTAGTGCAACAGATATAACATTCGTGCAACTACCACTATCGATGATGAGTACACAAAGGTTACCTCTGATTTTGCAAGAGGTGTGAAATATGTTCTCCCTCTAAATGTCACTAGTATCAGGAGATATAGTTTGAACCCTGCGTAGCACATTAAGGAGTAGATATTTTTCTCCTGTACGCTCCTTAAGTGCATCTGCAGTTTGGTCATCATAATATTCCTGCGGTGCCGCTGGTAAATCTGTGGGTTCAATCTGATCGTGGTCATCCTCAATATCCTCCTCAGTGCCCTCCATAACAGTCATCACCGTCTTATTTGGACACTGTGCTGCCATATGCCTAAATCCCATGCATTTAAAACACTTTATCTGGCGCGCCTTCCCACTAGTAGATCCGGGAACAGTCTGCCTCACATCTAGAGCCATGACCTCTTTACCCTTCCCAGTAGGTAAATTTTCTCTAATAATAGTTGGGGTAGTTTTGTCCACTGCCTTCATTGCCTCACCTACCGCTTTTGTTCCCCTTGATCGATCGTCAGCTGATATGGGTCTAGTAATAGCACTGGGCATACTACTCGGAGCCCTAAATAAGTTGGACCTCCTTTGTCTCTCTACTTTTAAGGCTAACTGAATAGCCTCATCAAGTGTACTATAGCGCTGTAGTTCAACAACACACGCTATTTCATATTTTAGACTTGAGACGAAACGTGCTACAATTTGCTCGGGAGGTTCAACGGACCCACACCTAATCATGAGGGTTTCAAACTCCTGCACATATTCATCCACTGTTTTGCCTCCCTGCCTCAATGTCTGCAGTCGCATAAACAGTTCGTGTTTGTAGTGCTCAGGAATGAACCCTTTTCTCAATACCCTTTTCATATCCCTCCAGGTCTGAATCTCAGCCTCTCCATCCCTACGCTTGCTGATAATCAGATTCTTCCACCATAATGCAGCATACCCTATAAACTCGACTGCAGCCAATTGGACCCTGGTACTATCATCGATCTCATAACATTAAAAGAGACCCTCAACCTTGTCCTTCCAATCTAAATATTCATCAGCTGATCCCTTGCCATCATAAGAAGGCATTTGTAGTTTCACATATTCCAAGCCCCGAGGTGGCCTAAAATCCCTATTCTGATATGGGTTTGCTCCAAAATTGTCATCCCTCTCTTCCCTGTATGGAAGATGCTCCTCACCCATCCTTCTATTCAGATTCCCATCTCCCACTACTCTGTCTCGATGAGGATTCCTTGGAGCTACCCGAGGTGGTGCCAGCTGGTTTACCACTAGTGGTTGTGGTAATGTCATTATGTCAATTCTAGTTGCCAGAGTAGTAACTATGGTAGTAAGATCTTGGAGCTGTTCTTCCAAAGTTCTCCTACCTGCCACATTACGACCCTAACCTCCACCAACCTGACTATTGGCTTCATCGCCAATTTCCCTATTCACGCTGTCATTCGACATAGTTGTAGACCCCCGTATACCGATCCTCAAAGACAATTTGAAGCAAGGAAACACACTTCACAACTACACTTCCTTTAACGCCACATAATAGCAACTACAAAAAGGAAAACAAAAAAATCCACTTAACTTCACAAGTATGCTATTACAACCCACATGTAACACTCTTCTCCACAACACATTAACACAACACGGTGCAACACTTATATAATTCACCTCCACATGCAACACTTGCAATCCCCTTTTTAATCATACACACACACAACACCATACACTCACTATTTGCTTAACACACCAATGTAATGCCACACACACACCTTTGCTATACACGATGCATAATAAATTCAATCATCACAACAATAATATTTCCCACTTCTTTCAAAATCATGGTGCAACAAATTTTTCTAAATTCCACAAGTCACTCCTTCACAAGCAACTCCCACGGCAACAACACAAATACTACACTCCACTTCCATGGCAACAATAAGAAATGGCAACAACAAAAAATACACTTCCACTTCCACTTCCACGGCAAGGATAACAAGATATACTCCACTTTCCACAAATTTAATCTGCAACTTAACAAATAGGCAGCAACTCAAATTTGAATTTCAACCTCTTCAGTAATTGCAATCCTTCCTCAATTGGTAAGAAATGAATTTCAAATTCAAATAACACTCATTAACTCCCACAACTTAATTGAGGTGTTTGAATTCAAATAGATTCCTTACTATTCAACACAATGCAAATATGTAAAATACACTTCCCCAATTCTGAATTTGCATAATGGAATTACAACAACAAACTCCACAAGCTCCTTCAAGCAATAAGTTAATCACAACATGAATAGGCAATTTTTCAAGTTAAAAAAAATGTTGAATTAACAACACTTCTACTCTCCTTCCCTTCCATGAAAATGATCAACCACAAGAAGCTACAATAATCCTTCCAATCCAACTTCAACAAGCAGCAAATTAGAATTTCAATCAAGACAATTTTCGTAACTCAAAATCACTACACACAATTTCGGTTAAAAAATGAAGAACCCTAATTGAAAGTGATAATCACGAAATCAACCAACACTTAATCCCTTCTCTCAACTTGTGCTCTGATACCAAAAAGGATGATGTGCTCAAAATCAAGTTTAAGCACAATCAAGTGACTCAAGAAAATAACTCAAAATTCAATCACAAAACCGGTCTAATGTAGATGACAAATCACGTGAAAATCCCTTTGAAATTGGTTGGAAACCAAAGATTAAATGATGTAATTGCAATCCCTATTTGTAATCTTCACCAAGTGACAACAAAAAGAGATTAGATTCACGTGAAATCAGATCAAAATTGAAGCATCAAAACCGTGATTTCCACTCTTCCTTCAATTCCAATACACACCAATACTAAATTGAGATATAGTTCAAGAACTAAAAGAACAATCAATCTTAACAAGACAATTGTTCATGAATTTCATTCAAAAATAAGTTCAGGAAACTTCAAATCCACCCTAGATATGACTCACTAGAGAAGAAGTGAAAAACAACAAAGAAAGAAATCGATATGACTCACAATTTCTCCTTATCGCACTCGCCACAATTCCAATTCTTGGGTTGAAATTGATAAGAGGTTTTGAACTAAGATGAACCCTAATTCCCACACGTGAAGTGTTTGTTTCTAATATGCAAAATGGCCCCCTCAAACCCTATTCTAAGCAAGTATTTATACTTGTTACTCCTAGGGTTAGAAAATGGTCAAAATTACAAGTTTTCCACTTTTAAGGTGGCTAGTCCTAAATGAAAATTACACTGAAATGAAAGTGTCCCAAAAGAAAATACAACCAAAAATAGTTCATAAAACAATTACAAAGTACAAAATATCATAAGTCTTCATGAACCAATGCCTCAGAATGGAAAACAATCGCAGTGGGTCTTTGATTGTCAATCTCAAAATGTTCTGTGTCCATCAACTGTTGTAGGACATATTGGCATCCCGTGGAGAATTATTATTGTACCTGTAAGATTATTTCTCAAATATTTATTAGAATAAAAGACATAAAGTAAAATATGAGTGATTTGGATCATCATCTAAATCGGGTTCTGAAAATGTTGACGGTGCTAGAAATTTTCCCATCATCCGAATTCAAATTCCAAAATCCCTTCTCTTAAACCACAAGCTCTGATACCAAAAGATAATGTGCCTAAAACCAAGTTTAAGCACATGTAAAACCAATTTGAAAGACAAACATACAATGTCAATCAAACTAGCTTCCAATCACATAAACTTCTTCTACTCATAAACCAATTCCACTAATAAGGATGTGATCAATATTGAATATCCAAATGTGATTAGCTTTGATACCAAAAGATGATGTTCCTAAAACCAAGATTAAGCACATGCAATTGAACCAATTGAACAACTCCAAAACACAAGATCAAAACCGATTCAAAATTGGAACAAATTTTGCGTGGACCCTAATTGTTGCAAGATGATTTGAATGCAATATTTCATGATAATTAAAATCACAATGATGAAATCCTCAATTAAATCATTTAATCAACTTATAATCCCAAGAGATTTCCAAACATCAACAATCAAAACAAGACCGTGATCCTCCTTCCCAACAAGGTCAATTCATGGTTCAAAATGTTTCAAAATTGATGGTTAGAACTAATGTCAAAACCAATCAATCTTATAACATGATAAAGTGATTACGAATGAAATCAAAATCTAACCAGGAACAATCCTAACCAACCATAGATATAACTCATTAGTGATGAAAAGGAAAAATTACAACAAATAGAATTAATTTTACTCACAATTCACTTTAAAGCCACTGGCCACAATTTCAATTTTTGGGGTTGAAATTGATAAGAGCAATTTAGATTTAGGATAACCCTAACCTTCACATGTGAAGTGTATGTTCTGAAAATTTTCTAAGCTCCCTCAAAACCCTACTTAAGCAAGTATTTATACTTGCTCCCTTTACGGTTAAAATGTCCACAAAATTACAACTATACCACTTTAAGGTAGTCGGTCCTAAAAACACAATTACAATCAAATAAAAGTGTTCCAAAAGCTTACACATAAATAGTCTAAAGAAATAATTACAAATACAAAATAATGAGAATCCTCAAAGAGCCAATGCATCGAGGTGATGTTGATCACAACGGGCCATTGGATGAGAATCTAATGATATCCCTAGGTGATAAAAAATGAGAGTCATTTAGCATCTCGTGAAGAACTATCATTGTTCCTATAAGATTATCATTCAAATATTTATTAGACAAAGAGAAATAAGAGTAAATATGAGTCACTTGGATCATCATCCAAATCAAGTTCTGTATCCATTTAGGTTACCAGAAAAATTCCCATCAAGTATACTATAACAAATTTTCCAATAAAAGAACCCAACATGATTCATTAGACTCATAAAGGTGTTAGGTGCATTGGTTAGGCTAAATGGCATGACTAACCACTTATATAACCCATATTTTGTCTTAAAAGAAATTTTCCGTTCATCACCTTCCCTTATGCGAATTTGATGAAAGCACTTTTTTAATCAATTGTAGAAAACAAACATGAACCATACAACTCATTAAGCATATCATCTAACCTAGGGATTGGATATCTATACTTTATGGTGATCTTGTCGATGACTCAACAATCAAAACACAAGCGCTATGTTCTATCTTTCTTATGAACTAAAAGCACATGAGCTGAACATGGGTTAAGACTCTCTCTCGCAAATCCCTTTTGCACTAACTCATCTACTTGCCCTTGAATCTCTTTTGTCTCTTTCAGAGTGGCTCTATAAGTGGGTCTATTAGGGATTGATGATCCCAGAATGAACTCAATTTGATGTTTAATACCTCTTAAAGGAGGTAGTCCATCTAGAAAGTCCTTGGGAAACAAATCTTCAAATTCTTGCAGCAAAGACACAATCACACTAGGCAAAGAGGAGTTAAGATCGTTAGTTGAAAAATAAACATCCTTCTACAAAAGTACAAGTAGTTGTTGCCTCGCCAATATAACTCTCTTAATCTCTCCTTTTGTAGCAAAAGCACTCACTTTCTTACTTCTCTCTTTATTTTGATCTCCACACTCTGAATTTCTTCTCTATTCATTGCTTTTTCCACTCTTTTGCACACACTTACCTTTTTTATCACTCTTTTCTTTTTCTTGTGCACTCACTTTATTTTCTCTTAGTTTGCACTCTTTAACTATCCTAACTTGATCCTCATATGCCTCCAAAGGTTTGAGAGGAGTTAGCATAATGAGTTGGTTATTCATCACAAATTTTTACACATTCTGGTACCCATCATGAGTGACCTTCCTATTAAATTGCCATGGACGCCCTAAAAGAATATGTCTAACATACATTGGTGCCACATCATAAAGAACCTCATCCCTATAGTTGCCAATGCAAAATGCAACTAAAACTTGCTTTGTCACCTTAACTTCACTACATTCATTCAACCATTGTAGCTTATATGGTTTAGGATGCTTCAGTGTAGGTAGATGCAATTTCTCAACCATTAAAGAACTCGCAACATTGGTGCAGCTACCACTATCAATAATCAAGCTATATACCTTACCACTCACATGGCACCTAGTATACCTTACTGCTCACACTATTCCTCATCAACATCTTCCTTAAGGTTGTATGTTTAGAGCATACCTGATGACCAATAACTTTCCTTTCACAATACCCTCTATATCAACATCACTAGAATCCTCCAATGGTGGCATCTCTTCCTTAGTTGAACTGATACTCTCTACATCACCATTATCCAAAACAACTATAACCCTCTTATTTAGACATTGAGATGCAATGTGCCCTAATCCTTGACACTTGAAACACTTTGAAGTGCTTTGCTAATTGGATAACAAACAAATCAATTACTAAGCGTGAACAACCAAATCCCTCAATCACAATGGTGTATCAAATCACTTCAAATTGGAATCCAAATTCACAAGTTTGAACACTAAATGAATGTAAGAAAAAACAAGTATGTGATCTTCAATGGAACAACACACAATTGAACTAGGATTCAATCTCAAATTGAAATAATCAAATCCGAAAATATACAACGCCAATTCATGTGAATGAATAAGTAATCCACAAATTGTACCTAGATATTACTCACTAAACACAATTTGTAATATAACAAAAGTAAGATCGATATGACTCACAATCTACTCTTATTGATTCTAGCTACAATTTCACAAAGAAATTGGTAAGAGATATTTGTTTGCAAGGAAGGACCCTCATGGCACAAAGTATATGTTTTTCTCGAAATTGTCAAAAAGCTCCCTTAAAACCCTAGATAGCAAGTATTTATACTTACTCCAATTAGGGTAAAAATGTACTAAAAATTACAAATATGCCACTAAGGTGGTCGATTTTTCCAAAGGATAATTACAAATGTAAAAATAAAAGGCCAGTTCTCATAAGCAACAATTATAAATACAAATAGTCTTCAAGTGGCCCATTCCTCACTTCAAATTGAACAATTTGTGGGTCATTGGATGTGACTCAAAAAATGTCCCGCAAGTTGATCCTTAGTGCATATTATTTAGCTATCTTGTAAAATCGATAAATGTACTTGCAAAAGTGAAAAATAAAACATTATTAGATAAATTTTGGCCATATGTAGATGTCTAAGCTCATGTATCGAAGTCAAGTTTCTCCACTATTGGAACCGCAGGGTGGATTCCCATCATCTCCTCGGGCCTCTGAAAGATTTGCCTTCAAATCTAAGGGGTTTTCTCTTAGACTGAAACCCGGTGTTTGTGTTTGCTTGTTAGTTGGACTTTTAGAAGAGCCAGAGGTGTTTCTAATTTGTTTTTGGAAAGAACGCACCTCATATAGAGACATAGGAGTCAAGACTATTTGTGTACCATCCTTTTGAAACATGTAAGTGTTTCTGAACACATCATGTAACACCTTTCTATCAAATAACCAGGGTCTACTCAACAATAAGTGAAAGGTAACATAGGAAGCACATCATAAATAATCTCATCACTGTATTTTTCTCCTATACTAATTAGCACCTTTACCCACTGTGTAACATGCAAACTACTTTAGTTGTCCAGCCAATGCAATTTATAAGGGCTAAGATGTGGGCTAGTGGCTAGTTATAAATTATCTACTAACGTAGCAGATATGACGTTAGTGCAACTACCACCATCAATGGAAAGCACACATAGGTTACCTCGAATTCGACAAGGTGTATGGAATAGGTTTTCCCTCTATATGTCCCTAGCATTTGAAGATAAAGTCGAAACCCTACGCAACACATTAATAGGTAAGTAATTTTCACCTTTTTTGTCCTTATGTGTCTTAGCATTCTGATCATCATAGTACTTCTACAAAGCTATGGATAAATCTATAGGCTCGATAGTTTCTTCCTCATCATCTTCCTTAATACTCTCCATAACAGTCATTACTCTTTTATTTGGATACTGTGCAGCCATATGTCCAAATCCTATGCATTTGAAACATTTAATTTGGCACGTCTTCCAACTAGTTAACCCTGGTACTCCCTGTCTAACATCAGATCCAACTACCTCTTTGCCTTTCCTAGAAACATTTTTCTCCTTTTTTTGTGCTAGGGATAACTCTGTCTATAGCCCTGGCAAGTTCGCTTACTCCTTTTAGTCCACTCAACTGACTATCAACCGCCATAGGTTTAGTAGTAGTACTATGCCTGTTACTAATGACCTAGAATGGATTGGATCGCCTCTACCTTTCCACTTTCAAGGCTAACTAATGCGTGAAACCCTAGGTATATTAAACATAGAACCTCAACGATGCTAGTTGGCTTCAATTATCCCGAGGATCGTCTTGAATAAGCGATGCGTAACTAGACCCCAATCAAACCTGTTGATTGTAACCTAAGTTATCAATAGGTATTCTTAGTAATTCAGTTAAGAATTCTATGGAAAAGTTCTTTGGCAAAAGAACAAAAAGTGGTTTTCATTTTACTCACAAAAAATGTGTTTTTCATATATCAAAGATGTCTCCAGCCACCCCCTTTGCATGGCATATATAGCACACATAACAACATGGAAGACCCTACAACATAGAAATCCTAAGTTGCCTATTCTATCCTTATCTTTGTGTTACCATGTAGACAACTAAATAACATGGAAAACAAACCAACAAATAAAAATAAATATTAACAAAACCAAATGTATCCTCTAATGTAGCATCCATGCAAATATATAATGTCCTTTAATTATTTCATCCTTTTATAGTCACGTGAATCAAGTTAACACATGTATGTTTTTCTTTTGTATAGCTTGATTCTCGGGCTTGCAAGTCCATAACTAGTCCTTGTAGAGCTTCGTTCATTCTTTTAGCTCTAGCTTAGGTCATCGGACCTCCAATACCATGTAATAGATCATGAGATTTTGGCTCCTTCCTTTGTGATGCTAGCTGATCCTCATCATTCCCTCCTTCCTCAAAAAGATTCATCCTCAAATTACCTGCATCATAAAGAGTAAGGTTAGAAACGTTAAAGGTAGCACTGACGTTACCATAGTAGCTTGGCAGATCTATCTTGTAAGCATTGTCATTGATGTGCTCCACTACTTGGAAAGGTCCATTGCCCCTAGGATGTAACTTGGATTTGCATTGTTCAGCAAAATGTTCCTTCCTTAGGTGTACCCAAACCCAATCATCAGGTTGAAATATAGCTTTGACACATTCATTCTTCTTTTCAATGTTAGCCCGTACCTGCATATGTAAATCCCTAACAAATTCTGCCTTCTTTGTGCCATCAAGATCAACAAACTCGTTAGTAGGTAAAGGCAATATATCTAATGGAGTTAAGGGATTAAAACCAGACACAACCTCAAATGGAGAGTAAGATGTACTAGAATGTATAGTCCTATTATACGTAAACTCTACATGAGGCAAACATGTTTCCCATTGCTTCAAATTTTTATCAATCACAACATGTAGCAATGTGGAAAGTGTCCTATTAATAACTTCTGTTTGTCCATTTGTTTGAAGATGTGCCATAATGGGAAATAGTAGTTTAGTGCCTAGCCCATTCCATAAGGTGCGCCAAAAGTGGCTAAAAAATTTCACATCTCTGTCACTGACGATAGAGTTAGGTAAACCATGCAATCTAACGACTTTCGTGAAGAATAAATCGGCTATATGTCGAGCATCATTAGTTTTAGCACAAGCAATAAAGTGAGTCATTTTGCTAAACCTATTGACGGCAACAAATATGCTATCTTTACCATTATGAGATCTAGGCAAACCTAATATAAAATCCATAGAAATGTTAATCCAAGGTTGACTAGGCACAGGTAAGGGAAGATACTCCCCATGGGGCATCACTTTAGACTTAGCCTTCCTACATGCAATGCACTTGTCAAATACAAGTTGTACATCATGTCTCATCTTAGGCTAGTAAAAATGTTCATGCAAGATACCCAAAGTTTTATTTACTCCAAAATGTCCCATGAGACCGCCCCCATGCATCTCTCTTACTAGTAATTCACGTATGGAACTCCTAGGCACACACAATTTATCTTTATTAAACAAATATCCCTCATGCCTATAGTAGTCCCCATACCCACTTTCAGAACAAGTAACCCAAATTTGATTAAAATCAGCATCATGTTCACATAGTTCTTTCATACTTTCAAACCCAAGTAATTTAGTATGTAAAGAGGTCAGTAAGGAATATCTCCTAGAAAGGGCGTCAACCACCACATTTTCCTTGCCTTGCTTGTATTTGATGACGTATGGAAAGGTTTCAATGAACTCTAACTACTTAGCGTGCCTCTTTTTCAACTTTCCCTACGTTTTCAGGTACTTCAAGCTCTTATGATTAGAATGGATGACGAACTCCTTGGGCCATAAGTAATGTTGCCATGTTTGCAACGTTCTCACTAGGGTATACAACTTCTTGTCATATACTAGATAGTTCAACACAGTTGATAGAGCCATTTTATACTCAATCCTTATAGTATAAATTGTGTTAAATTATTATTGATTTTATAGAAATCATAAGGAAATGGTACTTAATTCTAATCATGGTGATAAATCAGGTTAAATGGAGTTGAGGATGCTAATTCAAGTATATTAGAGAAGTCATCTACATCTTGGATCAAGACAACGAATTACACCACCGGAGGAAAGCACATGAGCGTGTATCGGAAGCACGGTTTGAGGCACGGCCATGGCGAAAACCGTGCTACTCACTGGACAAGAAGGCGGATATGTAGATTTTGAACAGAGAGTGACACGGCTTAGGGCACGGCCGTGGTGGAGGCCGTGGGAGAACTCGTGCTTGGAGCCGCGGTGGAAGCTAGGCGTGTCAAGGAGATGAATTTGTAGAACTTTGGCAGAGGAAGGCACGGCCTAGGATCTAGCCGTGTGTGGAGCCGTGCTACACACCGGACACGGAATGAAGATTTGTAGATTATGCACAGATGGAGGCACGGCTTGCAATCTGGCTGTGTACGTGACCGTGGTATACACTGTGCGTGGATGAAGACTTGAAGAATAGGCACCGAGGATGGCACGGCTTGACCCACGGCCGTGTGGTAGGGCGTGCCAGGCAGACGAATCTTCACTTCTCGAAATCTACTTGAAAAAGGAAAGGCAATTTCGTATCTTGCTCGCAAAAGATCACATGCTATCCCTCTGACATTATAAATAGAGCCAACCCTAGAGGGTTAAGACAATCTTTTAAAATCTTTTTATCTTTAATCTTTGGAATTGGGAATCACCTTGGAGACAAGAAGGAAGGCCGGAGGTAGAGCAAGCCATCCGGGTTCTTTATGTCTTTACTTATTATTTTCGTTTTTCTTATGAACATGAGTGGCTAAGCTACTTTTCTAGCCAAAGGGTTCATAGATGTTTAATTCTCCACGAATTGTGAGGTCTAATTGACTTGTATTTATTCTATTCTTTGTTTTCGGGTATTCATATATCTTCTGATTGTTTTGTCATTATTATTTTGTTGATTGGTACGAATAGAGCTCTTCTACTTAATTAGCAAGATAATATATTGTCAAGTAGCACGTCAAATCCGTAATTGTTTGATTGTTCTAGTCTTAGTGACGCAATAACATGTTTGGTTGTAAAAGAGATGATCGAATTCATGTTATGGAGGTGTATGATCATGTTTAAATAGGTTATCTTATAATCTACTGGCATGAATTGGTGGTCTCTCTAGATTTTAATGCTATTGATAGATTAAATCCTAAGTGCTTGTCTGAGGGATTGTCTAATCAATAAGGGAAATAATTCGAAGCGCTTGTTGGAGGTTATCGAGAAAGTAAGGAGAGATAGGTTGTTAGAGCTTGTTAATAACCATAACCAATTTATCTAGAACTAAGGATAGAAGATATTTGCATCGATGATCAATTCCTAGAATTAAACTATCTTGATTCCTTTGGCTAGGCTTTTTATCAATATTTGATTTTCTTACCTTGCTTTACTTTATTTGATTCACAAACAAAAACCCCTATTTTTCTTTTCCTTATTGTTGTATTTGAATAGAAATATCTTTACCAATCTTTGTGGATTCGACCCTACTCACCACTATATGCAAATCATATAATTTTCTAGGAGTAGGTTTTATTTTTGTTGGACTCGACACCCATCAAATTTTGGCGCCGTTGTTGGGGATTGGTGTCAAATTTATTTCTATTCTTGTATGACTCGTTCTTCTCAGATAGGTGAACTAACGTATAATCCGGAGATTGAGAAGACTCTAAAGAAGCTACGACAAGAAGCTAGATCATCCTCTAGACAGAACTTTGCATCGGATTTATCTGATTCATCAGAAGAAGACGAAATGGCTAATCCCAAGAGAACATTGCGAGAACTGGCTGCACCGGATGTGAATCAACAACCACTTTGCATACATTATCCCGAATTAGCCGTTGAATTCGAATTGAAATCTGGATTGATACATCTGCTACCCACCTTTCATGGTCTTGAGAATGAAGATCCTCATAAGCATTTAAAAGAGTTTCATATAGTGTGTTCTAGCATGAGGCCGCATGGGATAACCGATGATCAAATCAAGTTACGTGCTTTTCCATTTTCTCTAAGTACTAAAGCTAAAGATTGGTTGTTTTATTTGCCTCCAGGTTCTATAACCACGTGGACGGACATGGTCAGACTCTTCTTGGACAAATTCTTCCCCGCATCTAGAGCCGCTGGTATAAGAAGAGAAATTTGTAGCATAAAACAGAGGGACACCGAGACTCTTCATGAATATTGGGAAAGGTTCAAGCAATTGTGCACCAGTTGCCCACAACATGGAATATCTGAGCAACTTCTCATCCAATACTTCTACGAAGGCTTGCTTCCGATGGAAAGGAAGATGATGGATGCTGCAAGTGGAGGCGCCATAGTAAACAAAACCCCTGGTCAAGCTAGGGAATTGATCTCCATCATGGCTGCCAATTCACAACAATTTGGGTATAGGCATGATACATCTTCAAGGAAGGTAAATGAGGTAAGTGTGTCTAACCTTGAACATCAAATTTCTAATCTAACCTCCCTTGTGCAGCAGCTAGCTATTGGAAAAACGCAACAGGTGAAAGCTTGTGGAATTTGCGCTGCTCCTAATCATCCGACCGACATTAGCCCTACATTGCAAGATGACAACCACGAACACGCTAATGCTGTAGGCGGATTCCCAGGACAGCCACAAAGGAAGTATGACCCCTATTCGAATACTTACAATCCTGGATGGAGGGATCATCCTAACTTCAGATATGGCAACAACCCTCAACATGTCCAACAATTCTAGCCTACGCCATCACATCAAATGCCCCAAGCTCCTTCCACTTCAGGTATGCCCCTTGAGGATATTGTTAAGTCTCTAGCTATTAATACCAAACAATTTCAGGAGGAAACAAAGCAGAGCATTCAGAACTTGGAGAATCAGGTAAGCCAACTTGCTTCTGCTATCAATAGGTTAGAAACTCAAGGTAAGTTGCCTTTTCAAACTATCACGAATCCAAAGCAAAGCGTTAATGCAATTACCTTGAGAAGTGGAATAGAATTGCAGGGGTTAGATGAAAAAGGACACCTATCTAATCTTGAGGGAGAGACTAAGAAAGAGATTTCAACTCCGAGCCAGCAGGACAACCAGATTAGAAGGTCCCTAGTCGAGCCATCAAAGGTCACATTGATACCAACCCCTTTCCCCTCCAGATTGGCGAAATCCAAGAAGGAAGCAGAAGAAAAAGAGATTCTAGAAACTTTTCGCAAAGTCGAGGTAAATATTCCTTTGCTTGATGCAATTAAGCAAATACCGCGCTATGCTAGATTTCTCAAGGACTTGTGCACTAACAAAAGGAAGCTGAAAGGCAATGAAAAGATTAGCGTGAGTGAAAATGTTTCAGCTATTATTCAGAAGAAGCTTCCTCCTAAATGTAAGGATCCAGGTATGTTTACCATTCCTTGCAAAATAGGTAATCTTGGAATTGATAAAGCCATGTGTGATCTAGGAGCTTCTATCAATGTCATGCCGTTGTCTGTTTATCAACGTTTAAATGTTGGTCCTTTAAAGGAAACGGGTATTATTGTTCAACTTGCTGATAGGTCCAATGTTTATCTCGAAGGAGTTTTAGAGGATGTTTTAGTTCAAGTCAATGGGTTGGTTTTTCCTACTGATTTTTATGTGCTTGACATGGACGATAGTGATTCAAATCCTTCATCACTGATATTATTAGGGCGACCATTCCTTAAGACTTCTAAAACGAAAATTGATGTAAATGATGGCACCCTCACTATGGAATTTGATGGTGAAGTGATTAAATTTAACATTTATGATGCCATGAAACATCCTACCAATATCTCTCCTGTTTTTGTTGCGGATGTTATTAACCCATTACCACAGGCACCCAAGCTGGAATCAAGATCCTCATCCGAACATCTGGCCTGGAATGTCTAGCCAAAGACGTTAAAGAAAGGCGCTTCATGGGAGGCAACCCATGTCAAAAAAAAAAAAAAAATTGTTTTGCTTTAGTTTTGGTTTGTTTTAGTTTTGTTTTGATTTTAGTGTAGTTTTGAACTCTTCGGATCAGCTGCAGCAAGGATACATGTACGTAGATGCCACTTTCCAGAGCTTAAGGGGAGAACTCCAATACCAGGGAAGTACCAGTATTTCCTTTCTCTTATTCTCTAATGTGCCTTGTGTTGTTAATTCCTCTTCAATTGTGTTGAATTAGAAACAGTGAGGACACTGTTTAAGCTAAGTGTGCGGGAGAGGATAATAAACTATAGAGAGTAGAGAATTGCTCCATACTTTGAATGTTTGTCCTTAAGCAATTTTAAGCAAAATTTTTTCAAAATTATCATGAAATCTGGAGATTGTACTAAATGTTGTAATAAGCATCTACAAAAATGGGAAATTGACTTGTGCAAATGCGTTACTCACCCACTGTTGTGATTAGAATACTTGGTTAAAATTAAGTAGTGAAATTTTTAAGAAACAAATTTACCTTGTATTTAGTTTTAGAATTGGAAGTCTAAGAGTAAGTTGAATCCCTAAGTGAAAAATAAACAAGTTTACTTCTAGGTTATATTAGCTACTGTATAGTCTTTAAAGTTGCTTGTTATAACACTTAGTGAAAAAAAAAAATAAAAAATAAAAAAATAAAAAATAAAAAAATCAAGCATAGCCATTACTCCAATGATTCAACTAATTGAGTTAAGAGTATTCAAACTTGAATGTTAGAGTGAGGAAGAGTCCGTAGGGGTATTTCAAAACCCGGTCACTTGAGTGACGAGATCGGGATGTGCCGACTCAATGAACTCACTATAACGATAAGGGAGAAAAGGCGAAAGTTCATGAAAAGAAGCGGGCAAAAACCCGTCAAAATAGATGCTTGAATAAATCAAAAGAACATGAATGCAAACATTCATTGAATAAAACAAGACTTATAATAGAAAAGGGAGAAAATCTAAGCAGAGTGCTTATACAATATGCTTTTACTTTATGTTGCAAGGATTATATGTCTGCTAATGACCAATGAAGTTTAATTGGGTGTTTTTCCTTAATGGATTAAGAATTTACTTTTGGAATAAAAATTCTTTTGCTAAACATGAGGATTAAAGTTTATTTTGTTTAGATTAGCTATTAAATTTTGACCATGGTAATTTGATCACAAGAAACCAGTTTGGTTGAAGTAGTAGACATTAAAGTTTCAAGTCATGAACTACAAATGAATGGATGCTTGGAATGATGAAAAGAAAGTTTGTATAATCTATGATAGATTTCTCAATTGATCTGATGCAATTGCTTGAGGACAAGCAAGAGTTTAAGTGTGGGGGGATTTGATAGAGCCATTTTATACTCAATCCTTATAGTATAAATTGTGTTAAATTATTATTGATTTTATAGAAATCATAAGGAAATTGTACTTAATTCTAATCATGGTGATAAATCTGGTTAAATGGAGTTGAGGATGCTAATTCAAGTATATTAGAGAAGTCATCTACATCTTGGATCAAGACAACGAATTACACCACCGGAGGAAAGCACATGAGCGTGTATCGGAAGCACGGTTTGAGGTACGGCCATGGCGAAAACCGTGCTACTCACTGGACAAGAAGGCGGATATGTAGATTTTGAACAGAGAGTGACACGGCTTAGGGCACGGCCGTGGTGGAGGCCGTGGGAGAACTCGTGCTTGGAGCCGCGGTGGAAGCTAGGCGTGTCAAGGAGATGAATTTGTAGAACTTTGGCAGAGGAAGGCACGGCCTAGGATCTAGCCGTGTGTGGAGCCGTGCTACACACCGGACACGGAATGAAGATTTGTAGATTATGCACAGATGGAGGCACGGCTTGCAATCTGGCTGTGTACGTGACCGTGGTATACACTGTGCGTGGATGAAGACTTGAAGAATAGGCACCGAGGATGGCACGGCTTGACCCACGGCCGTGTGGTAGGGCGTGCCAGGCAGACGAATCTTCACTTCTCGAAATCTACTTGAAAAAGGAAAGGCAATTTCGTATCTTGCTCGCAAAAGATCACATGCTATCCCTCTGACATTATAAATAGAGCCAACCCTAGAGGGTTAAGACAATCTTTTAAAATCTTTTTATCTTTAATCTTTGGAATTGGGAATCACCTTGGAGACAAGAAGGAAGGCCGAAGGCAGAGCAAGCCATCCAGGTTCTTTATGTCTTTACTTATTATTTTCGTTTTTCTTATGAACATGAGTGGCTAAGCTACTTTTCTAGCCAAAGGGTCATAGATGTTTAATTCTCCACGAATTGTGAGGTCTAATTGACTTGTATTTATTCTATTCTTTGTTTTCGGGTATTCATATATCTTCTGATTGTTTTGTCATTATTATTTTGTTGATTGGTACGAATAGAGCTCTTCTACTTAATTAGCAAGATAATATATTGTCAACTAGCACGTCAAATCCGTAATTGTTTGATTGTTCTAGTCTTAGTGACGCAATAACATGTTTGGTTGTAAAAGAGATGATCGAATTCATGTTATGGAGGTGTATGATCATGTTTAAATAGGTTATCTTATAATCTACTGGCATGAATTAGTGGTCTCTCTAGATTTTAATGCTATTGATAGATTAAATCCTAAGCGCTTGTCTGAGGGATTGTCTAATCAATAAGGGAAATAATTCGAAGCGCTTGTTGGAGGTTATCGAGAAAGTAAGGAGAGATAGGTTGTTAGAGCTTGTTAATAACCATAACCAATTTATCTAGAACTAAGGATAGAAGATATTTGCATCGATGATCAATTCCTAGAATTAAACTATCTTGATTCCTTTGGCTAGGCTTTTTATCAATATTTGATTTTCTTACCTTGCTTTACTTTATTTGATTCACAAACAAAAACCCCCATTTTTCTTTTCCTTATTGTTGTATTTGAATAGAAATATCTTTACCAATCTCTGTGGATTCGACCCTACTCACCACTATATGCAAGTCATATAATTGTCTAGGAGTAGGTTTTATTATTGTTGGACTCGACACCCATCAACAGTACCATGGAGTTTCTCACTGAAGTAGGTTGTTGGTTTGGAATCCTGCATTAAAACACCACCAATACCTTTTCCGGAAGCATCACATTCGATCTCAAAAACTTTACCAAATTTTGGTAATACTAACAAAGGAGTGTTAGTTAACTTACCTTTCAATATCTCGAATGCTTACTCATGTATTTTGGTCCACTTGAATTCAGCATTCTTTTTCACCAGATCATTTAGTGGAGTAGCAATGGAGCTAAAGTATCTCATGAATCGCCTATAGAAACTAGCTAAACCGTGGAAGCTCCTGACATCATTGGTGTTCTAGTGTGTTGGCTAATCTCGAATTGCCATCACTTTCTCCTCATCTACAACTATTCCATCTGCCCCTACAACAAAACTAAGGAAAACCATAGGTTCCATATAAAACATACACTTTTTCTAGTTGGCATATAACTGGTTTTCTCTTAAAACAGTAAAAATACTTTGTAAATGTTGTACATGATCATCTAATGTCCTATTGTATATCAAGATATCATCAAAATAAACTACAACAAATTTTCCTAGGAATGGACACAATACATAATTCATTAACCTCATGAAGGTACTAGGTGCATTAGTCAACCTAAAAGGCATTACCATCCATTCATACAGGCTATGTTTGGTTTTAAAGGCAGTTTTCCACTCATCACCCTCTTTCATACGAATTTGGTAATAACCGTTTTTAAAGTCAATTTTTGAAAACAAGCATGCACCATACAACTCATCAAGCATATCATCTAATCTAGGAATGGGATTCTGTACTTAATTGTAATTTTGTTGATCACCCTATAATCCATGCACATATGCCACGCCCCATCCTTCTTGGGAACTAAGATCACTAGAACGGAGTATGGGTTCAGACTCTCTCGCATGAACCCTTTTTTCATCAGCTCATCCACTTGTTTTTGAATTTCCTTAGCCTCTTCTAGATTGGTTCTATATACTGGCCAGTTTGGAATGGAAGCTCTTGGCATTAAGTCAATCTGATGCTCTGTCCCTCGTAGAGGGGGTAATCCTTGCAGCATTTCTTTAAGGAACAAGTCTTTGAATTCCTGTAACGAAGAGACAACAACACTAGGCACAGAAGAGTTAATGTCATTATTAGAAAAATATAAATCCTTGTACATAAGTACAAGTAACTGTTGTTTTGCCATCACTGCACTCTTAACCTCACTCTTCCTTGCCATTCCCTCTGCTCTTGGTGTTTGTGTGTATTTTCCCTCTTTGCTCACCAGTGTTTGTTTTTCACTCGTTTTATTTTTCTCACGTGCACTCGAGTGTTTTTCCCTGAATTCCTTTGCAATTCTCATTTGATCTTCACTAGCTTCCCATGGCTTCTGAGGCGTGAGAACTACTTTCCTTTTGTTTAAAACAAAAGAATATTGGTTCTTGTACCCATAGTACATAACCTTTTTGTCAAACTGCTAAGGTCGCCCTAACAGGATGTGGCTAGCCTGCATAGACACCACATCACACATAACCTTATCCTTATAACTCCCTATAGAGTAGGCTATAAGTATTTACTTGGTCACCTTAACCTTCCCACAATCACTTAACCATTGCAATCAATATGGTCGAAGATGCTTTACTACTTTCAACTGCACCTTTTCTACTAGTAAAGTGCTAGCAACATTAGTGCGGCCGCCACTATCGATTATCAAGCTACAGACTCTACCGTGTACATGATACCGTGTATGAAAAATGTGTTCACGCTGGATCCCCTCACCATCCTCTTGGGGTTGTACACTAGCACTCTCTTTGTGACATACAGCTCGCCACTCACGGGTCCCTCTAAGTCAACACCATCATACTCCTGCGATGGTGACTCCTCCTCCTCAGAGCTTACACTCTCTACATCCCTACTATCATTAATAATCATAGCCCTCTGATTTGGACATTAGGATGCAATGTGCCCAAATCTCTGACACCCAAAACACTTAATATCTCTCATCTTGGAAGTGGGTTTAGTGTCGGTCTTTCCCTTAGGTACAATAATTGGATTCTTAGCCCTCACGTCCTCTTTAGGCTTTGAATCGGTGGAGTTTTTCTTCCACATGGACTTCCATGGAGCTTTAGAAGTTGAGCCAGTCCTCTACTCACTCCTGTATTTTAACTGCCACTCTACTTTAATAGCTCTATGCAGTAACTCTTCCATATCTAAGTAATGGTGTAGATCTACTACATCGGCTATTTCTCTATTCAACCCGTTGATGAATCTAGCCATAGTAGCTTCATCATCCTCCTCAACTCTAGCCCTAATCAAGGCCATCTCCAACTCTTTGTAGTAATCCTCTACACTTTTATTTCCTAAAGTCAACCCCTGGACTTTCCTAAGTAAGTCTTTATGGTAGTGATTAGGAATGAAATGCTTCTGCATAATAGTTTCCATCTCCTCCTAAGTGTTAACAGGTCACTCTCCATACCTGTGCCTATTACGCACCAACTGATCCCACCATACACTGGTATAACTTGAAAACTCTACTGCAGCCAGTTTTATCTTTTTCTCTTCAATGTAGTTGTGACATTCAAAAACATGATCCATTTTTCTCTCCCACTCTAAATACAACTCTGGATCATTCTTTCCTTGAAATGTTGGGATTTTCAATTTAATACTCCCTAAATTACTATCACGCCTCTAGATACTCCCCCTATCTCTCACGTGTTAGTAATCTCTAAAATCAGATTCCTCACCTTCATCTATCTTACTGCCTCCCCTATTTTGTCTACCTACTCTTCGCCTGATAGTGGTACTGCTAGACGATTCCCTACTCCTTTCCATCCTATCCATCCTTTCATGGATCTGCTCTAGTTCTCCAGTTAGGATCCTCTTCATCTCCCCCATCAATTCCTCAAACATCACTCAACTTTCCCCTCCATTAGTGTTCTGTCCTGACATAATTATAAAATTTGCAGCAAGTTACGATCACAATTATAAGAAATATATAAGTATGTTCCTCACACCACTCGTGTATTGCTTATAAATGATATTCTCACAACCTACTTTTTGTAATGCTTTTACTAGGAACTCAATTTGGAACTCCTAAACTCAAATTACTAATTCAACACTAATGATTACTATCGGTCTAAGTTGCGTGAATGAAGGAATACTAACTACACAATCTAATTAATATGGAAAGATTCACTATTAGATAGAAATTGCAATCAAACACAAAAGGAAAAGATCACTATGGAACCAATTGTTTAAGGGATGTATACAATTCGAATTCCAAACTTAGACAATCAAGGATATGTTTATGGTAGGAATTGGAAACAATTGATATGGAAAGTAAATTGACTCCACTAATTATGTAATTGACAATTCAAGAAACTATCTTGTGATTTCGGCAATTGTAATTCTTTTTCGGCCAAATTCCCCTTTTTTTTTAATTTCAGTTCTTGATTCTTTCTTTTGTAATCGAATTTGATTCTTTTTTTTTTTTAGATAAGCTATAAATTGAACACAATTGATTGTTCAAGAAAACCTAGATACTGTTGACCCTAATGGATTGTAATGATTGAACAAGCATGATTTTTTTTTTATACAAATTTCTTACTATGAATATGGAAAAGACAATAGACAAGTATGGAAAAGAATAACGGATGAATATAGAAAAGACAACAGATAAGTATGGAAAAGAACAATAGACAAATTAAAGAAAAGGATAGAATTTACTTGATTCAAGAAGCCGAAGCTCTGATACTAAGTGATGCGTGAAACCTTAGGCATATTAAACCTAGAATCCTAACGATGTTAGTTTGTTTCAATTACCCCGAGGATTATCTTGAATAAGCGATGCGTAACTAGACTCCAATCAAACCCGTTGACTATAACCTAAGTTATCAATAGGTATTCCTAGTAATTTGGTTAATCATTCTATGGAAAAGTTCTTTTGCAAAAGAACAAAAAGTGGTTTTTGTTTTACTCACGAAAAATGTGTTTTTCATATATCAAAGATGTCTTTAGCTGGCCCCTTTACACGGCATATATAGTACACATAACAACATTGAAAACCTTACAACATAGAAATCTTAAGTTGCCTATTCTATCCTTATCCTTGTGTTACCAAGTAGGCAACCAAATAACATGGAAAACAAATCAACAAATAAAAATAAATATTAACAAAACCAAATGTATCCTTTAATGTAACGTCCATGCAAATATATAATGTCCTTCAATTATTTCATCCTTCCATGGTCACGTGAGTCAAGTTAACACATGTATGTTTTTCTTTTGTGTAGCTTGATTCCTGGGCTTGCAAGTCCATGACTAATCCTTGTAGAGCTTCGTTCATCCTTTTAGCTCTAGCTTAGGTCATCGGACCTCCAATACCATGTAATGGATCATGAGATTTTGGCTCCTTCCTTTATGATGCTAGCTGATCCTCATCACTAACTATATAGCCTCATCAAGTCTACTATACCTTTACAGCTTAACAACACAGGTTATCTCGTATTTTAACCCAAACACAAAATGTGCTAGGGTTTACTTAGGAGGTTCTATTAATCCACATCTAATCATTGATGTCTCAAACTCCTAGACATAGTCATCCACTATTTTGCCTCCCTATCTTTATGTTTAGAGACACATAAACAGTTCCTACCTATAGTGCTCAGGAATGAACCTTTTCCTTAAAACCCGTTTCATGTCTCTTTAGGTGTGTATTTCAGCCTCTCCATCCCTTCATCTGTTGATCACCAGATTCTTCCACCACAAGGCGACATAACCTATGAACTCTACAGCCGCAAGTCGAACCCTGGTGTTATCATTAATCCCATAACACTTAAAAAGGCCCTCAACCTTATCCTCCCAATCCAGGTAATCATTTGTTGAGCCCTTGCCATCAAATGAAGGCATCTGTAGTTTCACATATTCTAATCCCCTAGGTGGCTTGAAATCCCTATTCCGGTATGAATTAGCCCCAAAATTATCATCTCTCTCCTCCCTAAGAGCTTGATGCTCCCTCCCTGTGAATGTTTTGAGGAGTTACTCTAGGTGGTGGTGCCTGAGGATTCGCTACTGGTGGTTGTGGCATCGTCATCTTATTTATTCTTATTGTTGATGTAGCAACAATGGTGGTGAGGTCCTAAAGCTGTTCCTCTAAAGTTTTTCCACCTGCAGTATGATGATCATGTTCACCAATAACTTAGGTATTGGCCTCATTGCCAATTTCCCCATTTACGCTATCATTCGACATAGTTTTGGAATTGATTTGTTAAATTACCAAGATAATTCAAAGCAATGTAGTACACTCTTTTCACTACAACCACACTTTAACTACCACACAACAATCAAATAACCTACAAAAGTAAACACAAAACTCCACTTAACTTCACACACTTACACACTTCAATTACGACAACAACAAATTGAAGCAATAATTAAACACTCTTCCAAATAGTAAGTTAATGAATTCAACTAAGCAAGTGTTTAAGCATCAATATGTAATAACTCACATACTTTAATGCTTTCTTTTGAAATTTAAATTTAAACCACTATAACTCCCCTTTCAATCACAGCACATATACACACTTATACTCCATGTGCAGCACCCTTTCACCACAACACACACAACACAACATGTTGTAACACCCTTTACAGCACAACTCACTCTGCCACACACACACACCTCAACCACGGTGTAAGCTTCAAACACAACCTACACTTACACTTCACATATAGCACTCTTCTATAATCCACAAGACATTCACTTCACCAAAGCTCACACAATCATAGCACAACAAGTTCAAATGCTACTATTAATGAAACTTCTCCACAAATGTTAAGAAGCAATTCAAAATTCACATAGCATTCAATCAATACTACACAATAACTTCTTCAAACTTAATGAATATGTTTGAATTTCAAATAATTTCCCTAATTTCCATGCCAAGAAAATCTGGAAATCCAAATGATAATCCTCAATTTCCGAAAACACAAATAAGTAATTCACTCTTTACTTGTTTCAATGAATGTATTTCCATTTCTAAAACAATCACAAAGGAAACACACCTCCTACTTCCCTTCTCTTCATGGCAAGATCAAGGACACAAAGGCTACTATAAGGCTTCCATGTCCACTTCAACAACACAATTATGATACAACAAAAAACACTATCAACTACTACAATCTCACTTCAACAATTCGGATCAAGAAGTCAATTCAAGAACCCTAAATGTTAAATGAAGTTCATGTAATTCCCCTTCTCAAAACTGTGCTCTAATACTAAAATTATGACATGCTTTGCTAATTGGATAACAAACACATCAATTACTAAGTGTGAACAACCAAATCCCTCAATCAAAATGGTGTATCAAATCACTTCAAATAGGAATTCAAATTCACAAGTTTGAACACTAAATGAATGTAAGAGCAAACAAGTATGTGATCGTCAATGGAACAACACACAATTGAACTAGAATTCAATCTTAAATTGAAATAATCAAATCTAAAAATATATAACCCTAATTCATGTGAATGAACAAGTAATCCACAAATTGTACCTAGATATTACTCACTAAACACAATTTGTAATATAACAAAAGTAAGATCAATATGACTTACAATCTACTCTTGTTGATTCTAGCCACAATTACACAAAGAAATTGATAAGAGATCTTTGTTTGCAAGGAAGGACCCTCACGGCACAAAGTATATATTTTTCTCGAAATTGTCAAAAAGCTCCCTTAAAACCCTAGTTAGCAAGTTTTTATACTTACTCCAATTAGGGTAAAAATGTACTAAAAATTACAAAGATGCCACTAAGGTAATTGGTTTTTCTAAAGGATAATTACAAATGTAAAAATAAAAGGCCAGTTCTCTTAAGCAAAAATTACAAATACAAATGGTCTTCAAGTGGTCGGTTCTTCACTTCAAATTAAACAATTTATGGGCCATTGGATGTGACCCTAAGAATGTCCCACAAGTTGATCCGTAGTGCATATTATTTGGCTATCCTATAAAACCGATAAATGTACCTGCTAAAGTGCAAGATAAAACATTATTAGATAAAATTTGGCCATATGTGGATGTTTGGGCTCATGTATCCAAGTCAGGTTTCCCTATTGTTGGAACCATAGGGTGGATTCCCATCACACTTAATATCATGTGATCTAGAAGAGGATTTAGTATCAATTTTACCTTTAGAATTAGCAACCGATTCTTTAGCCTTTGCATCTTCTTTTGCTTAGAGGCATCCTTACTATTCTTCTAGTCTGACTTCCATAAAGAGCCAAAAGCGAAGCCATACCTAGAGGTACCCTTAAACTTTAATTGCCTCTCCACTTTGATAGCCTTATGTAATAATTCCTCCAACTCCACATAATGATGCAACTCCACTACATCAACTATCTCTTTATTCAGGCCATTAACAAATCTAGCCATTGTTACCTCATGTTCTTCTTTTATTTTAGCCTGAATCATAGCTACCTCCATCTCCTTATAATAATCCTTAACACTCATGAAGCCTTGAGTTAGCCTTTATAACTTCCTATACAAGTCTCTATAGTAATGACTCAGTATAAACCTTTTTCACACCACTACCTTCATCTCTTACCATGACCCAATAAGACTCTCACCATTTCATTGCCTACTAACCACAAGCTGATCCCACCAAATACTAGCATAATTAGTGAACTTAATTGCTACTAGTTTAACCTTCTTCTCCTTAGAGTAATTAAGACAGTCAAACACATGTTCTACCTTTCTCTCCCACTTCAAATACAACTCAAGGTCATTCTTCCCTCGAAAAGTAACGATTTTCATCTTAATGGTCCCTAAATTACTATCTTTATTCTGAACACCCCTTTTACCTCTCCTAGAACTAGTCACATCAACATTGGACTCCTCATCTTCCCCCTCCTCATTCATACTCCTTTAGAAAGATTTAAGCTTAGAGGGAGATTCAAGATCACCTAACCTTCTATTCAAAAGTTTAAATTGATCTTGGTCAGCCTTCATAAACAACTTCATATCAAAATCACATTTTCTCCTCCATTACTCATGTTTCACAACCTGTAAAAAGAGAAATTTTCTTTCAAACACTCCTTCACATGTTTACACTAAAAAATATGGATTTGATCACTCGTGTTTCACTCAAATAATTTTTTTTTTTTATCTACTAAACTTCTCCTTACAAGCTCTTTAGTAAGAACCTTATTGATGATCCTACCAAATAACAAGTGATGATGAAGAAAACAAAAAGGAATAACTCTATCTTTTTTTTTTCAATTCAGATCGTGCGATAAGTATTGATTGCAAAACTCAATTTTGATTTTTTTTATAAGAATTTCTCTTTTTTTTTTTTGGGGGGGGGGGGGGGAGGAAGCAACAAGAAGATGAAATGCAAAAAAAAAAGAAAAAGGATGAAAGATAATAATGAAATAATCAAATGATAGGTAACACTTGATTTTCAAGAGCTAAAGCTTTGATACCAATCAATGCGAACCCTAGGGTGAGATGAACCTAGAACTTAATCGAATGGAAAAGAATGCTAGGATCATCTTGAAAACAAGCACAACGAAACTTGACCCTAATCGCAATCTTGATTAAAACCAGAGTGATGTGCCTACACTCTAATTGCAAGAATACCAAATCTAATTGCTCTAATGGCGTGAATTCCACTTGCCACATGAACCCTAATTATTAAAATCAATGTGTTCTAATCACCAAAAAGATGATGTGTTTCAAGGGAATCATACTATAAATCAAAGATAAGAGAAACCAAGTATCCAATTCCAATCAAAGGCACAATCCTTAGCTAGTAAGATGAACCCTAAATTGCATGAAATATGAACACAATAACAACAAATCCAATCACTCACTAGATATGACACACTAGTAATAATTAGAATCAACTTAAGAAAATTGATATTACTCACAAAATTCTTAAGCTAATCTCGCCACAATTCCGCACACGAAATTGATAAGAGATGTGATTTGCATGCAAAGACTCCCTCACGGTAAAGTGTTTGGTTTTTATCAAAATGTCAAAAAGTCCCATTCTAAACCTTAGTTGGCAAGTATTTATACTTGCTCCTATTAGGGTAAAAACCACATGAAAATTACAAATAAGCCACTTAGGTGGCCGGTTCAAGTCAACAAATTACAAGTAAATAAAAGTCCCAAAAATGAGTAAAAAGTGGCCAGTTCAATAATGAAAAATACAAGTACAATCAAATGGCCAGTTCTTCAAGTCAATTAAGTACATTGCGAACCATTGGATGTGACTCCAAAAATTGTCCTGTAAGTTGATCATTAGTGTATATTGTTTGGCCATCCTGTAAAAACGATCAATGTACCTGTTATTGTGTAAAACCAAACATTATTAGATAAAAAGTGAACTTATATGGATATCTTGGATTATACATCCAAATCAGGTTTCCCCACTACTGAAGCCACTGGGTAGATTCCCATCATCTCTTTGGGCCTTTGAAAGATTTACCCTCAATTCTAAGGGGTCATCTCTTGGATTAAAACCCAATGTCTCTATTTGCTTGTTTGCTTGACTTTTAGAAGAACCAGGGATATTTCTAATTTGTTCTTAGAAAGAGTGCACCTCAGATGGAGACATCGGCATGAAGACTATCTAAGACCCAGCCTTTCGAAACATATAAGTGTTTTTGAAGCCATCATGTAACACCTTTCTATCAAACATCCAGGGTCTATCCAACAATAAATGAAAGGCGTACATAGGAATCACATCATAGATGATCTCATCATGGTATTTCTTTCCTACACTGACTGGCACCTTTGCCCTTTGTGTAACATGCAGACTATCTTAGTTATCCAACCAATGCAATTTGTAAGGGCTAGGATGTGGGCTAGTGGCTAGTTGTAATTTATCTACTAATGCAGCAGATATGACATTAGTGCAACTACCACTATCAATGATTAGCACACAAAAGTTACCTCGGATCCGGTAGAGTGCGTGGAATAGGTTTTCCCTCTATTTATCCCTAGCATCAAGAGATATAGTCAAAACCTTGTGCAACACATTAATAGGTAAGTAATGTTCTCCCATTTTATCCTTATGTGTCTCAGCGTTTTGATCATCATAGTACTCCTGTAAGGCCATGGACAGATCTATAGGCTCAACAGCTTCTTCTTCATCTTCTTCTTCTTTGATGCCCTCCATGACTATCATTACTCTCTTATTAGGACACTATGCAGCCATATGTCCAAATCCCATGCATTTGAAGCATTTAATCTGATGCATCTTCCCACTAGTTGGCCTTGGTACTCTCTGCTTAACATCAGGTCCAGCTACCTCTTTTCCCTTCGCAGAAATCATTTTCTCTTTATCTATGTTAGGGGTAACTCTATCTACTGTCTTAACATGCTCACCTACTCCCTTTGGTCCACCTAACTAACCATTAACCCCTACGGGCTTAGTAATAGTACTAGGCTTGTTACTAGTAGCTCGGAATAGATTGGATCGCCTCTATCTTTCCACTTTTAAGGTTAACTGTATAGCCTAATCAAGTGTACTATACGTCTAAATCTCAACAACACAAGCTATCTCATACTTTAACCTAGATACAAAATGTGCTAGGGTTTGCTCAGGAGGCTCTACTGACCTACATCTGATGATCAAAGTTTCAAACTCATGGACATAATCATCCACTGTTTTGCCTCCTTGTCTCAAAGTCTATAGACACATAAACAGCTCCTACCTATAATGCTCAGGAATGAACCTCTTCCTCATAACCCTTTTCATGTCTCTTTAGGTGTGAATTTCAACCTCTCCATCCCTTCGCTTGCTGATCACCGAATTCTTCCACCATAAGGTAGCATACCCTACGAACTCAACAGCAGCAAGACGAACTCTGGTGTTATCATCTATCTCATAACACTAAAAAAGGCCCTTAACCTTATCCTCGTAATTTAGATAGTCATCTGCTGAACCCTTGCCATCAAATGAAGGCATTTGCAACTTCACATATTCTAGGCCCTTAGGTGGCCTAAAATCCCTGTTTGGGTAAGGATTGACCCCAAAGTTATCATCTCTCTTCTCCTTAAAAGCATGAAGATCTCCTTCTACTCTCCTTCCTATGTTTCCTCCTCTTACTGCTCCCTCTCTTTGAATGTTTTGAGGAGCTACTATAAGTGGTGGTACCTTAGGATTCGCCACTAGTGGTTGTAGCATTGTCATCCTATCAATCCCTGTTGCCAGTATAGCAACAATGGTAGTGAGGTCCTGATGTGCCTAAACACACTTAAAAGCACATCTAAAAGACTTAAGAAAAACTATCTCAAGTCAAGGCAAAATCGGATCCACAAAGGGCACTTTTCAAATGAACCCTAATGATGAAATGATGAAATTCAAACAACCAATGATATAATTAGAATACCACAATGAAAATGCCTTCTAACAACACTCTAATTTCATGTAATCCACGCAAATGAATCCTCAATTTGACAAAAGAAAACCGTAACAAAACAATCCCTTTTCCAATAGTGAAGAATATGTTACCAAGGAAATCCTTAAAGATGAATCGAATCAATTTGATAATTCCTTCAAATAAGCATAAGAATTCGTGAATAACAACAAGTAATTCTGACCAAGAACTATCTCAATTCAACCCTAGATATGACACACTAGAGAAGAAAAGAAATCACAACAAAATGAAATTGATATAACTCACAATTTCATTATGTTGCACTCGCCACAATTTCAACTCTTGGGATTGAAATTGATAAGAGAATTTGGAATTAGGAAAACCCTAAGCCCTCTCACGAAATGTGAAGTGTTTTTTCTGCAAAAATAAGCCTCCTCAAACCCTCTCTTAAGCAAGTATTTATACTTGCTACTCCTAGGGTTAAAAAGTGCTCAAAATTACAAGTTTGCCACTTTTAAGGTGGCTAGCCCTAAATGAAAATTACAAGGAAATAAAAGTGTCCCAAAACCAAATACAACCAAAAATAGTTCATAAAAAGAAGAATATATAAAAGAAATGGTCTTCAAGATGCCTGTCTTCTATAGGATTCATCGACCTAGCTCACTATCGGTTCAGGTCGGTCCATGGATAACCCATAAGCTAAGTTTGAGAGAGTTTGTCCATTGCCGTATAGAATATGATAAGTGTGCCTGTTGGAAAACACAATACAAGAATAATAGAAAAGAGGTTAATATATAAATAATTCTGGGGTCGATCTGCTCAAATTGGGCCCTCATCGCCAAAATTTAAATTCCTTTAGTTCTTGCTCTAATGATAGGTCTTGTCGGATTTTGATTCCTATCATCTCCTCGGGCTTCTGAAAGATTTGCCCTCAAATCTAGAGGATCAGTTATGGAATTGAACCCTAGGATCTCTGTTATCTTGCTCTCCCGGCTTACCATAGTAGTGGATGGATGCCTGACCTGTTTTTGAAAACCCTGGACCTCAGATGGAGTCATTGGTAATAGGATTCCAAGCTTAAGCACAATCAAGAGAATCAAGGAAAACTCCTCAATTCACACACACAAAAACCGGTTCACTTGACTAGGTAAATGCGGAAATCCTAAGGCAATGGAATGAAATCCAAAGAGCTCCAATTGCTATTATCAATCCAAACAAGTAATCTTCATCAAATAATAACAATTATAATTGAAACCCATGTGATTCAAATCAAGAAAACAAATGGGTCAAACCGCAAATTCCAATCCCTTCCTTCAACTATCCAATTCACGTCACAATGAAGAGAATGATATCATATATCAACACAATCAATCCTATAACAAGCTATTGATCACGAATTGCAAATTAAAACAAGTCCAAGAACATCCAAATCAACCTAGATATGACGCACTACTGATGAAATGGCAAAAAACAATAAGGAACCGATATTACTCACGATTTCTCCTTGTTGCACTCGCCACAATTTCAACTTATTGGGATTGAAATTGATAAGAGAATTTGGAATTACGAAAACCCTAAGCCCTCTCACAAAATGTGAAGTGTTTGTTCTGCAAAAATAAGCCTCCTCAAACCCTCTCTTAAGCAAGTATTTATACTTGCTACTCCTAGGGTTAAAAAGTGCTCAAAATTACAAGTTTGCCACTTTTAAGGTGGCTAGCCCTAAATGAAAATTACAAGGAAATAAAAGTGTCCCAAAACCAAATACAACAAAAAATAGTTCATAAAAGAAGAAATATATAAAAGAAATGGTCTTCAAGATGCCGGTCTTCTATAGGATCCATCGGCCCAACTCATTGCCGATTCAGGTTGGTCCATGGATAACCCATAAGTTGAGTCTGAGAGAGTTTATCCATTGTCGTATAGAATATGATAAGTGTGCCTGTTGGAAAACACAATACAAGAATAATAGAAAAGAGGTTAATGTATAAATAATTCCGGGGTCGATCTGCTCAAATTGGGCCCTTATCGCCAAAATTCGAATTCCTTTAGTTCTTGCTCTAATGATAGGTCTTGTTGGATTTTGATTCCTATCATCTCCTCGGGCCTCAAAAAGATTTGTCCTCAAATCTGGTAGATCAAATGTAGTAGAGACTTTGTTTCCTCCTAACAAGCCACCTGAAGAAATATCACTGCAAAATCCCAAAATTTGAAATACCATGGGTGGTGATTGTCTTCTCTCCTCCATTTCTAGGATGTATCTCATCTGCAACATAAATAATGCTCCGTTATCCAATAAAGTCGCCCCTGTATCAACCTGTTCCACTGAAACTGTTTCCTCCTTTTCTAAGTCATTTGTATGTGGCTAATCCTCATGGTCTTCTAATGGTTGGCCCAACTGCTCATTACCCTCTAAAACCTCTGAAGGTGAACATAATTGTCTCTGAACAGTTTGGCTCTCTGGTGGTCTGCTCGTCTGACTATGATCATCAGGATCCTCTAAAGGTTGGCATATCAGTGTCTGCATCTGCACAGTTTGGTCCTCTGATGGTTTGATCATGTGGCTATGATCCTCAAGATTCTGTGATGGTTGTTTTATCTGTCTTTGCATCTCCTGGACCTCTGATGGTGACATAGGGTTCAATACTATATGTTTACCATCCTTTTTAAACATATAAGTATTTCTATACCCATCATGTAATACCATCCTGTCATACAACCATGGTCTACCAAGTAATATATGGGATGCACAAAGAGGAAGAATATCACATTCAAGCTCATCATAGTACTTGTCCCCTATACTGAAGGGTACCCTAGCCCTTTGGGTCACACAAAGACCATCTTGATCATTCAACCAATGTAATGTATAGGGTTTAGGATGTGGGATAGTTTCAAGTTTCAACTTCGATACTAATGATGTAGCTACAACATTAGTACAACTACCGCCATCAATAATAATTGCGCACAAGTTTCCTTGTACCCTACAAGAAGTATGGAACAAGTTCTCTCTTTGTCCCTCATCAATGGTTTGAAAAGAAGTCATGTCCCGATGTAATATGTTAGCATAATGAAACATTTCACTAGACATGATTGTACTAAAATCCAACAATACAATAATTATCTTCACACTTCCAAGGTTCAAGTACACAACCAAACCACAAATGAAGTACACTCAACTACTTTCAAGCAGATAGAATTAAATTCAACAACAAGTGTTTAAGTAACTAGTTCAATTACTTTCACACATTTAATGAGTTGTTTGAATTTCAAATTCTATTACTCACTTTCCTTTTTCTTGCTAAAGCTTTACACCCACAATGAGTCTTAATGTGCAGCACCTTGCACTACACAAAACTCCACAAATTTACACCACCACACATACTTAATCACGTTGCACTCACTTCACCACAACACAATTCACCATGTTACAACACCTTCAATTAACATACACACATAACGCCACACATACATACCCTTTCACTAATTTTACAAAAACACAACTCCACACACATATACCTTTTATACACGTTGCAACACACACATACACACTCTTCCACACTTGTATTTCTTCACTTCTATATAAGTTTCAAACCGTAACTCACAACAAAAGGCAGCTTAAGTTCAAATTCAAAATGAGATCATTAATTGCAATATTCCACAAATGGTAAGGAGCCACTTTTAAATTCAAATGAACACACAATTAAACAATGACTTAATGTGTGTTTTGAAATTCAAATTGCTTCCTTAACTCATACCTCAAATCTGGAAATTTCACTTCTCCAATTCAGAATTACACAATGGAAATCGCAACAACAAACTTCACAACCTCTCTCACACCACAACTAGTTACGGCAAGAACAAGGTAATTTTTTTTTTAAGCTCAAACAATTGTTGAATTAACAACACTTCTATTCTTCCTTCCTTCCACGAAAATTATTAATCACAAGATGATACAACAACCTTCCCAATCCAACTCCAACAATCAGCAAATTAAATTCCAAGCCAATGTAATTTCGCAATCTCAAAACCACAACAACAACAAAATTTACGGTTTTCACTTGATCAACCCTAATTGATGATCACTTCCACAAAATTGAATACAACCAATTCCCTTCTCTCAACAAGAGCTCTGATACCAAAAAGATGATGTGCCTAAATTCCAAGCTTCAGCACAATCAAGAGAATCAAGGAAAACTCCTCAATTCACACACACAAAAACTGGTTCACTTGACTAGGTAAATGCGGAAATCCTAAGGCAATGGAATGAAATCCAAAGAGCTCCAATTGCTATTATCAATCCAAACAAGTAATCTTCATCAAATAATAACAATTATAATTGAAACCCATGTGATTCAAATCAAGAAAACAAATGGGTCAAACCGTAAATTCCAATCCCTTCCTTCAACTATCCAATTCACGTCACAATGAAGAGAATGATATCATATATCAACACAATCAATCCTATAACAAGCTATTGATCACGAATTGAAAATTAAAACAAGTCCAAGAACATCCAAATTAACCTAGATATGATGCACTACTGATGAAATGGAAAACAACAATAAGGAACCGATATTACTCACGATTTCTCCTTGTTGCACTCGCCACAATTTCAACTTCTTGGGATTGAAATTGATAAGAGAATTTGGAATTATGAAAACCCTAAGCCCTCTCACGAAATGTGAAGTGTTTCTTCTGCAAAAATAAGCCTCCTCAAACCCTCTCTTAAGCAAGTATTTATACTTGCTACTCCTAGGGTTAAAAAGTGCTCAAAATTACAAGTTTGCCACTTTTAAGGTGGCTAGCCCTAAATGAAAATTACAAGGAAATAAAAGTGTCCAAAAACCAAATACAACAAAAAATAGTTCATAAAAGAAGATATATATAAAAGAAATGGTCTTCAAGATGCCGGTCTTCTATAGGATCCATCGGCCTAGCTCATCGCCGGTTCAGGTCGGTCCATGGATAACCCATAAGCTGAGTCTGAGAGAGTTTATGCATTGCCATATAGAATATGATAAGTGTGCCTGTTGGAAAACACAATACAAGAATAATAGAAAAGAGGTTAATATGTAAATAATTCCGGGGTCGATATGCTCAAATTGGGCCCTCATCGCCAAAATTTGAATTCCTTTAGTTCTTGCTCTAATGATAGGTCTTGTCGGATTTTGATTCGTATTAGGTCCTATAGTTGTTCCACCAAAGTTCTCCTACCTGCAGTACGATGACCCTATCCTCCAACAACTTGGCTATTGGCCTCATTGCCATTGTCCCCATTCACACTATCATTCGACATGCTTGTGGATGTGATTTGCTGAAGTATAATATCAAACAATTGCAGCACGCTCCCTTCACAACACCACATCACAATAACACGTTTAGACAACAACACACACACACACTTATACACCCATGGTGCAACAAGTCACCAACACAATAAATACTTCTCTACACTTCAATTATAATGAAATAAGTGAAGCAACAATTAAACACTTCCAAGTAGTTAAGTTATTGAATTTGGTGTTGACCGTAATCACACAAATTTAAAAATCCTTTTCTACGACTCTCTATTACAATCAATAAGGCAAGTGCACCTATCGATTGTAATAGTATAGAATTGTATTCAAGTATCGTTTCCTCAAGGATCAACAAGTACCAATAATAACTCTAAACCGACTATCTAACCGCACAAATTCGAGAGATTTAGCTTAAATTAAAAATACTTAACAAAATCTAAAGCAATTAAAACTAACATGATAAATTAAAATCACTAAATTTAATACTTAAAAACATACCCTACCCTTACTACTCCTCTAATTATCATGTAACTTTACCCTTTTTATAAATCAATTAACAAACAGTGGTTATCTCTGAACCGCGGAGTATCTAACACTAAGCCAATGTTCTTCCCGGATTCATTAGCTCCTAACCCTAATCGCATCGATAAAGATTCCTCTTTTATAAAAAATCGATTAAAATTGCATTAACACTCTTGAACCCTCAATTAGACCGAATTATCTAATTTAATCTAATACGAAAAATTCATGTTCTCTATCCCTAGATTACATGCGAATTTCTTTATTCATGTAAGATCTATTCAAATAAGAGATTTTCCAATCATCTTCTAAGAAATCAATGCAAATTCAATGTTATCCATACATCAAATTAACAAAACACAACGAATGACATGAATAAACTCAAAGATTTCTACTATTCATTAACTATAAAATAAGTCCAACGTTACGTGACAATTAGAGTCTGTAAGGTTCGGGTATGAAATAAACTAGCCACTCATGGTTTTCAAGTTAAAATTCAATAAAATAAAATAAAACCCTTATGCATGAACCCTTCAGAAGATGAAGATGAATCCGTTGATGTTGCTTTCCTCTCGGAATTCTTCCCAAGCATTTTGACTTCCTTCGAATTTCTTTCTATCTCCCTCCGGTGTCTCCTCCTCTCTCTGGAAAAAATGAGAATATATATATGCATGGAAGCCTAAAAATCTCTTGAAATGGCTGACTTTTTTCAAGCACACGGTCTCGACACACACGGCCGTGCCTTCAACCGTGTGTTTAACCATGTGTGCTTCAGTGGGCGTGTGTGTTTCCTTGACACACGGCCGTGCTCTTCCCCTGTTCCTTCCAAAAAGCATTTTTCTTCGTGTTTTCTTATCCGATCTCAATCCAAGTTGATATCTTCTCTCAAAATAGTGGTCTTCAGTCCTGAAACTGAAATATTTTTTTTTTTTAGTATCAAAACTCTTCAAAATAACATCAATTTATTACATACACCACTAGAATTCATCAGAAATACAAGTGTTAATTTGTACTTATCAAACTCCCCCACACTAAAGCGTTTGCTTGTCCTTAAGCACAATGAAGCCAAAGAAAAACCAAGGACAAGATTTTCATTAACTCAACAATCAAGAACTTCTTTTCGCACCATTGATTCTCATGATCTACCTCCATACTATGCAATCTCTACTCAATCCTACCATTAGTTGTTTACAAAATACAAATACCAGAATTCTCAAGACTAATCTAAGTGACTTAAACTAGTACTCTCATCATTTAAACATAAATTCCCAAAAGTGAAACCGAACAAAGATCAATACCAGTAAAGTAGAGTATACTTCCCTCTTAACCACTCCTATAAGTAATGCAATAAAGAGTAAAGGCACATTGTATCTACTTATCTCCTGGATTTCCCTTTTCTTTAATCCTTTTAAACAAGATTGGGAGATTTTCCATTAAGTACTTTACTTAGTTAACTGACTCCTGTAGCGAACTTTCAATCGATAATCCCGAGCTCATCACTCAAGTTAATAGACGTTATCCCTTCAGCATAGAGGGCATCCTTCGGATTTACTTGTTCGAGTCAAGTCAACTATCTATTATTTATTTATTTATTTATTTTTTATCCTTTCAACTGAAATGGTTTCCTCGGTCAGTAGGTCCCAGACCAAATGATCTTAGGCTACTAGGTTTTAACATACCCCTTCGAATCTCTACCATCTCAATTAAATTAATTTTCCATTAATTTCCAATTCAGCTTAATTAAGTTCAGTTTTCTCAAACTTTTCTTACGACCTTTGTAGCGATTTTTCAGCCATTGATCTCGAGTTTGTCACCCAAGTCAATAGATGTTATTCCCTCAAAAGGGCACCCTTACTCGAGTCTATGAGGCCTACTTCTGAACTTTTTTTTTTTATATATTCATTACTCCCAAAGTTCTCAATTCCAATAATTGTGAAAAAGGATCACCAAGCTACAAGTATCATCTAATCCTTTACTCAGAATTACAAAACTCACATTAATAGCAAAAGAAAAAGCATACTAAACTTACTAGTGACCTTAATCCACTCCCAATTTTTGAAATAAATGCTTAAATAACAAGTAATTCTCTTCCCTTAGATTTCAACTCGTAATTCTAGCAAAGTAGTTATAAAACAAGATAAGAGAGTAAAAATTTTCAAAATTCCCAAGACTTTTCATCTCAGTAAATCATATAACTAAATCTCAACAATTATTGATTATTAGAAATTCATTAAATACTTCTTAAGTGAGGAAACTTTTGAATTTTGATTCATTAACACTTATATTTCATATAAGTTCCTTTACTCAGATCCCTCCCCCACACTTAGAGTTAGACATTGTCCCCAATGTCTACATTGAACTACACAACAAGGAAGGAAAATGGAAATAAAGGTGAAAGTGAACGGGACTCCCCTAGATCAAAATCAGAATTGCGCTTCCAGCATCCACTTTTCAGAAGTGAATCAAATCATTAACATTCATGCGTACCGACCATGATTCCTTGAAAAGTACACCAATCATGTAGCATCCCCAACCTTCTCATGAAACTAAAGTCATGTACTCCATTAATCTAACAAAATCTCTGAAATGAAAAACCAAAAACCAAAAGAAAAAGATAAAAGCATAAAGAAAGAGCAACAAAAGCATCTAAAAATATCATCCATCCCTGTTTAAATACAAATTTTTAGCAGAAACAAAATATAAATGAAATCCCACAAAAGGGATTCAAATAGCTAAGCCCCAACAATTATCCTTCAATCCTCATCCCCATTATCTGAATCATCTCGATGTCCGGCTTCTTCTTATCGAAGAGAAGAACCTAGGACTCGTGTATGTGGATCAACCCGGACATCCTCATCGCTAGAACAACTGCAAGACGCGAAGTCTATCCCAAGTGTCTCACCCAGCTTGGTAAAACAGTTTCAAAGGATTTTTTTTTTTTTTTGAATACACTCAGATACACAGTTAACTACATGGGCGTGTGTTCACCCGTGTAGTTTCTCCCAGACACACGCCCATGGTACATAGCCATGTGTCATGGGTGTGTATCATTTTGTGGATTTTTTTTTTTCATACACGGCCGTGTATTCCCATGAAACTTGTAAAATGTTCAACTTACCTCCTTTTTCTATGCCTCACTCTCCCTTCATGCATTAGATTCGCAAAAGACAGAATTTCCTGCCAAGTTAATGCAAAAAATAATAGAGAATAAATGAATGGATTAAAGAAAGAAAAACTTACCTAAAGAAATGCATGGGTTGCCTCCCATCAAGCACTTTTGGTTAACGTCGTTTGCTCGACGGACTGAGATTACATCTGATCAATTCACAAGAGGGTGAAGTCTAAACTCCTCTTGGCCCTCTTTTTCCCCTTGAGTCCCAAAGTACAACTTCAATCATTGCCCATTTACCTTGAAGGTATGTCCATTCGAATGTTCCAATTCCACCGCTCCATGAGGAGAGACATTTACCACTTTAAATGGCCTAGACCACTTTAATCTCAACTTGCCCGGGAAAAGTTTCAGTCGTGAATTAAATAAGAGAACATGATCTCCCTCATGGAATTGTTTCGGATGATGAATCCGCATATCATGATACCTCTTCATCTTCTCCTTATAAACTCGCATGTTATCGTAAGCTATTGCATGCCATTCATCAAGTTCGTTTAACTGAAACTTCCTCTTCCTACCAGCGGCCTCTAAATCCATGTTAAGAGTACACAAAGCCTAAAAAGCTCTATGTTCTAGCTCCATTGGTAGGTGGCAAGCTTTCCCAAAAACTAGTCGGTATGGAGTGGTGCCTAAGGGAGTTTTGAAGGCTGTCCTATAGGCCCACAATGCATCGTCCAATTTTTTCGACCAATCCCTTCGGTGATGCTCTACTGTCTTTTCTAGAATCCTTTTCAATTCACGGATTAAAACTTCTACTTCACCACTTGTCTGAGGGTGATAGGGGGTTGCTAATCTATGGGTGACACCATATCGCTTCAGCACTTTCTCCAATTGCACATTACAGAAATGTGTTCCCTTATCACTAATTAAAGCCCGTGGTGCTCCAAACCTAGAGAAAAGTTTCTTCAAGAACTTCACCACTACTCTAGTGTCATTAGTGGGCAAAGCTTGGGCCTCTACCCATTTAGACACATAATCCACCGCCACGAGTATATACTTATTCTCGAAAGAATTGAGGAAGGGTCCCATGAAATCAATTCCCCACATGTCAAAGATCTCACACTCTAATATGAAATTCTGGGGCATCTCATCACGTTTGGACATATTCCCCACATGTTGGCACCTATCACAAGTCTTCACAAAATTGAAGGAATCTTTGAATGTAGTTGGCCAATAAAATCCGAATTCCAAAATCTTGTGGATTATTCGACTCACACTATAATGACCGCCAGTTGGCCCGGTGTGACAGTGCTTTAAAATCTCCTATCCTTCTTGCTCGGTTACACATCGCCTAATCACTTGATCCACACAAACATGAAACAAGAATGGTTCCTCCCAAAAGTAGTGCTTTAACTCAACAAAGAACCTCTTCTTTTGCTGAGACGTTTTGTCACTAGGAAGTACTTTGCAAACAAGGTAATTAGCAAAATCAGTAAACCAAGGTTCAGAAGTATTACTTAGCTTGTTAATCCGATAGAGCCCCTCCTCTGGAAAAGTATCCGATATGAACCACACCTACGTGTGACGAAACCCTGTACCAATTACGTTTGGAATTGCAACCCAAGATGCCAAAACAATCAAGTGGAACCGCGACCCATTGCCTATAGGTGAGGCAAGAACCTTGGTATATTATGTTGATGCCACAATCGGAATGAAAGACCAATTGATAAGTCAGGTTTGAATGCCACGGAAGGAATCTGATAAGTTCAAGAGAAGTTCTTTGGAGAACCAAGAGAGGAATTCTCTCAAATTGTGTTATTCAATGTTGTATGTATGTTCTATCTACTGTTTTTCCAACCCTAGCAACGTTTAATAGGGTTTAGAACTCGTAAAAACAAAAGCCAAAACAACATAACATAATAAAGTTGCGGAAAAATAACAAACAGGTAATGTACACCGATGGCGTAGTAGGTGGCGTAGTAGCCAGCGTAGGATGTACGTTGGGTATATAGGCCAGCGGCATAGTAGCCAGCGTAGTCCCTCTGTCGCGCTCTAATTGCAACACCGGTTCAACGCCGGCAGCATTTAAGCTAGCGTTGTCAAGGTTGGCAGCTTTGATCTCCTATGCTTTGATCTCCTTGAATGACTTGTACAAATGCAAGGTCATTCTCATGGTTGCTCCAATCTTTTCCGGCTTCTTGGACATCCTTTATCAACCCGTTAAGTGCTTCTTTAAATCGTTTCGCTCGAGTTCTTGTGATCGGTCCAAGTGGCACTTCAAGAAGATCCACATTCCACCTTCTAGCTTGGCTCCCATCATGGCTCTCATCATTCCCCTCCTCTTGAAAAGGATTTGTCCTCAAATCATTGCCTACATCAAAAGGAATCAGATCAGTAACGTTAAAAGTAGCACTTACTTGATACTCACTTGGCAAATCTAACTTGTAGGCATTATCGTTGATGCGCTCAAGAATCTGAAATGGTCCATCGCCTCTAGGAAGTAATTTAGATTGATGCTACACAGGAAACCGCTCTTTGTGCATGTGAACCCAAACCCAATCTCCAGGTTTAAAGACAGCTTGTCGACGACCCTTGTTGGCTTGTTTCACATACTGTTTTGTCCTCCATTCAATGTTGAGCCTTGCCTTCTCATGGATCTGTTTAACAAATTCTGCTTTCTTCTTACCATCTAGATTAACATACTCAGAAATAGGAAGAGGTGATAAATCCAAAGGAGTTAGTGGATTAAAACCATACACAATTTCAAAAGGAGTAAACTTAGTAGTAGAATGCATTGTGCGATTATAAGCAAATTCAACATGAGGTAAACAATCATCCCAACTTTTAATGTTCTTTTTAATGACAGCCCTCAACAAAGTAGATAAGGTTCGATTTACTACCTCAGTTTGACCATCAGTCTGTAGATGACAAGTAGTAGAGAACAATAACTCAGTTCCTAACTTAGCCCACAGGGTCTTTTAGAAGTAGCTTAAGAATTTAGCATCCCGATCTGACACAATTGTTCTAGGCATACCATGTAATCTCACAACTTCCCTAAAGAACAAATTAGCAATATGGCAAGCATCATCTGTTTTGTGGCAAGGAATGAAATGTGCCATCTTAGAAAACCTATCCACGACTACAAAAATAGAGTCTCGACCATACCTAGACCTGGGTAATCTTAACACAAAATCCATGGAAATATTTACCCAAGGCACATGAGGAATGGGAAGTGGGGGTATAAAATCCATGAGGTTGGACTCTAGATTTTGCTTGCTTACAAGTGACACATCGCTCACAAATCCTCTCAACATCTCGCTTCATGTGAGGCCAATAAAAGTGTTCCTGCAAAACCCCTAAAGTTTTAGCTACTCCAAAATGTCCCATTAATCCTCCTCCATGAGACTCCCTCACTAATAACTCTCTTAAAGAACAATTGGGAATGCAAAGTTTATTCTCCCTAAACAAGAATCCCTCATGCTTATAAAATTACCATGACCAATCTTCTCACAGTGCACATACTCTTCACAAAAATCTCGATCAGCGGCATACAATTCTTTAATATGCTCAAAACCAAGCAATCTAGAACTAAGAGTAGAGATAAGAACACACCTTCTAGAAAGTGCATTAGCAACAACATTCTCTTTACCTTACTTGTAGTGGATGACATAAGGAAATTTTTCGATGAACTCCACCCAACGAGCATGCCTTTTGTTTAGCTTATGTTGTCCCTTCAAGTACTTCAAGGATTCATGATCAGTGTGGATCACGAACTCTTTTGGCCAAAGATAGTGTTGCCAAGTCTTCAGTGCTCGAACCAATGCATATAACTCCTTGTCATAAGTAGGGTAGTTCAAGGTTACCCCACTTAACTTCTCACTAAAGAAGGCAATTGGTCTCCTTTCTTGCATGTGCTCCAATACCTATTCCTGAAGCATCACATTCAATCTCAAAAGTTTTAGAGAAATCAGGTAAAGCAAGTAGTGGCGCATGAGTCAGCTTATTTTTAAGCGTCTGAAAGGCCTTCTCTTGTTGCTCTCCCCAACTGAACCCTACACTCTTCTTGATTACCTCAGTAAGTGGTGCTGCAATGGTGCTGAAATCCTTCACAAACCTGCTGTAAAAACTCGATAGTCCATGGAAACTCCGAACATTACTTACATTAGTTAGACTAGGCCATTCTTGGATCGTACGAATCTTCTCTTCATCAACTTGTATTCCCTGTGCACTAACAATAAAACCAAGAAACACAAGTCTGTCTGTGCAAAAAGTGCACTTTTTGAGGTTGGCATATAATTGCTCCTTTCAAAGCACTTCCAAAACATCCCTTAAGTGAGATATATGGTCTTCTAAACTCTTACTGTAAATGAGGATATCATCAAAATAAACAACCACAAATTTGCCAATAAAAGTCCTCAAAACATGGTTCATAAGTCTCATGAAAGTACTAGGTGCATTAGTTAAACCGAAAGGCATTACTAACCACTCATATAATCCATATTTTGTCTTAAATGTGGTTTTCCATTCATCACCTTCTTTCATTCTAATTTGGTGATATCCGCTTTTCAAATCAATTTTAGAAAAGACACTAGACCTATGTAACTCATCTAACATGTCATCTAAGCGAGGAATGGGATGACGATACTTTACTATGATATTGTTGATGGTGCGGCAATTAACACACATTCTCCATGACCCATCCTTCTTAGGCACCAAAATCACAGGCATTGCACATGGGCTCATGCTTTCTCTCACGTACCCCTTCTTCATTAAGTCATTGACCTGCCTTTGGAGTTCCTTTGTCTCCTCTGGATTGCTCCTATAAGCTGGCTTGTTTGGAATAGATGCTCCGGGTATAAAGTCAATCTGGTGCTCAATACCACGAATAGGTGGTAAACCTTTGGAATCTCCTTAAGGAAGACATCTTCAAAGTCCTGCACAATAGACACAACCACATTAGGCAAAGAGTTAAGAAGTTCGTTAGTATTCAAACAAGTTTCTTTAAAAACCAGCAACAACATAGGTTGCTTCATCACTAACGCTCTCCTCACTACACTCGCTCTTGCCACACAACTCTCCTTTTGCAAGGTTGCACTCTCCTTTTCATTCACCACCAAAGTTGATCCCCCCTCAACTTGGCCTCTCACACTCTTTCCAGCCTTCATCTCTTTTTCCTTTTGATATTGACTTTTGTGTTCTTTTTCTTTTTCTATGTCTTTTGCTCTCTCAATCTCCCTCTATTTTTCACTCATCTTATATTTTGCAAAAGATTGCTGTAGCTGCAACTGATCCTCATACACCTGTTTAGGTGTTAAGGGTTTAAGATTATAGCTTTTTCCATGGTGAACAAGTGTATACTTGTTAGAAAAGCCATCATAAACAACCTTCCTATCAAACTGCCATGGCCTCCCCAACAACACATGACACGCCTGCATCGGCACTACATCGCATAATACCTCATCCTCATACCTACCGATGCGAAAAGCAATTATGGCTTGCTTACTCACCTTAGTCTCGCCACTATCATTCAGCTACTGCAATTTATATGGGCTAGGGTGTTTAGTGGTCTTGAGCCCCAACCTCTCAACAATAAAAGTACTCACCACATTAGTGTAACTCCCCCCATCAATGATCAAACTGCAAATATGGTCACCTAGATAACATCTAGTATGAAAGATATTCTCTCGTTGCACCTCCTCTTCTTCTTTCACCTGCACATTCAAAGCTCGCTTCACTACTGCCACTAACTTCCCTACTACAGGGTCTTCGTCATCACTAGCATCCTCCAATGGAGGCATATCATCATCTTCACTATCCTCCTCAGTCTCATACTCACCATCATCACACAGAATCATAACATGTCTATTCAGAAATTGACTAGCAATATGGCCTCTGCCTTGGCATTTAAAACATTTAATGTCACAATTTCTAGCAGTAGAAGAATCAGGTTTACCTTGATTACTAAGAGTAGAACTTCCTTGCTTCTGCTCCCCTTTTGGCTTGATGGGTAAAGACTTTTCTTCCTTCTTCCAATGGTTAGTCTTCCAAGTAGATGAACCAGCACTCTATTAAAACCGTACAGTACTACTACCTTTCCTCATGTGTTAGTTCTCAACCTTTTATAGCCATGTGGACCATATCTTCCAGTTCCACATAATGCTGCAATTCTACCACATTTTGAATCTCTCTATTTAACCCAGCAAGAAACCTCGCCATGGTAGCCTCTCTATCCTCCTCAACATTTTCTCTAATCATAGTAACCTCCATCTCCTTGAAATACTCATCCACACTTCGGCTTCCCTGCTTAAGAGTTTGCAATTTGTTGTGCAATTCATGATAGTAATAAGCAGGAACAAACCGCTTCTTCATCACCCTCTTCATCTCTTCCCAAGACTCAATGGGTGGTTCACCATTCCTTCTCCCATTTGACATCAGTTGATCCCACCACACTATGGCATAATATGAAAACTCAATGGCAGTAAGCTTCACTTTCTTTCTCCCACTATAATTGTGCAATCAAACACCATCTCTACCTTCTTCTCCCATTCTAAGTATGCCTCGGGATCATTTTTCCCTTGGAAAGGAGGAATCTTCATCTTTATACTACTCATTTGATTATCCTCTCTATTCCTATCTCCTCTATCTTCCCAATCCTTAGTTCCTCTATTCTTACCACCATAACCTCTATAACTCCCGATAGAAGGTTCATCAAATTCATCATAAAAAAATTCATCTCCACCCCTTTGTCCTCTCTTAGAACAACTCTCCCTCTTACGCCCTTGAAAGATGTTTTTAGATTTCTCTAGTTTTTGCTCCACCGTCTCATGAATTTGTTCCATTCCCTCTTGAAACATCCTCTTCATCTCACTCCTCAATGCCTCAATCACTAACCTAGCATCAAACCTCCCCCTCTCACCTTCAGGAGAATTGTGCCGTGACATAGTTTCTACAATAAAAGGTTAGTATTAACACAAATATATAGAATTAAGCCTCACGATTCACTCCCTCACATGTTTCACTCAAGAAGGATATCCCACAATCACTCGTGTATTCTCACAAATAGATATGATATCAACTCACTAATCCCTCTTCTCAATTCTCTTGGAACTAATCCAAACCACACCAAATTCTTCCGTAAAATTCAAGAACAAACTCTCCAGGCTTGAATTTTCCTTTTTCTTTCTTTTTTTGTTGCCTTTGTTTTCGTTCTTTGTTTTCGTTCTTCTCCTTCTTCTTTTTTTGTAACAAGATTGCTAGAATGAAATTACACTACTCAAGAGACAAGTAACACTATGGACTTGAGTATGAAGCGATGGTAATACGAAACTTGATATGAACGATTGGAGTTAGGGTTTTGATGTTACCTTTCTCAAACCGAACTGATGTTTAACAAACTTAGGCTCTGATACTAAACCAATACGAACCACGCCCACGTGTGACGAAACCCTATACCAATTACGTTTGGAATTGCAACCCAAGATGGCAAAACAATCAAGTGGAACCGCGACCAGTTGCCTATAGGTGATGCAAGAACCTTGGTATATTCTGTTAATGCTACAATTGGAATGAAAGACCGATTGATAAGTCGGGTTTGAACTCTATGGAAGAAATCCGATAAGTTCAAGAGAAGTTCTTTGGAGAACCAAGAGAGGAATTCTCTCAAATTGTGTTATTCAATGTTATATGTATGTTCTATCTACTATTTTTCCAACCCTAGTAGCGTTTAATAGGGTTTACAACTTGTAAAAACAAAAGCCCAAAACGACATAACATAATAAAATTGCGGAAAAATAACAAACAGGCAATGTATATCGGCAACGTAGTAGCTGACGTAGGATGTACGCTGGGTATATAGGCCGGCGGCGTAGTAGCTGGTGTAGTCCCTCTATCGCGCTCTAATTGCAATGCCGGTTCAAAGCCGACAGTGTTTAAGCCAATGTTGTCAAGGCCGGTAGCTTTGATCTCCTTAAATGACTTGTACAAATGCAAGGTCATTCTCATGGTTGCTCCAATCTTTTCTGGCTTCTTAGACATCCTTTATCAACCCATTAAGTGCTTCCTTAAATCGTTTCGCTCGAGTTCTTGTGATCGGTCCAGGTGGCACTTCAAGAGGATTCACATTCTACCTTCTAGCTTGGCTCCCATCATGGCTCTCATCAGTATCATCAATCTCTTCTTCATTCAATTTTTCCAAATGTGGGTTCTCTAATCGAGAAAGATGATCAGTAGCTAAATTCTCCGCCTCCTTTTTATCCCGAATCTCCAAATCGAATTCTTGTAGAAGCAAGATCCACCGAATGAGTCACAGTTTTGCATCTGTCTTAGATAATAAGTACCTGAGAGTTGAATGGTCAGTGTAAACAATTACCTTAGATAAAATTAAATAAGACCAAAACTTGTCAAAAGCAAAAATTACAACAAGAAGTTCCTTTTCGGTTATGGTGTAATTCTCTTGAGCACTTGTGAGGGTCTTACTAGCATAATAAATAGGCTGAAAATGTTTATCCCTCCTTTATCCCAAAACCACTCCAATAGCAAAATCACTTGCATCACACATTAATTCAAAAGGGAGATCCCAATCAGGAGCCACCATGATAGGTGCTTGGGTCAACTTTTCCTTAAGCGTATTGAACGCTTGAAGACATTCATTGGTGAATTCATAAGGCATGTCCTTTTTTAATAGCTGTGTAAGAGGCCGAGCTATTTTAGGGAAATCTTTAATGAACCTTCTATAGAAACCGGCATGCCCGAGGAAACTCCGAATGGCTCTTACCGAAGAAGGTGGTGGAAGTTTTACAGTTGTGTCCACCTTTGCACTATCCACTTCGATTCCCCTATGAGAGATTTTATGCCCTAGAACAATGCCCTCCTTCACCATGAAGTAACATTTCTCCCAACTTAAAACCAAATTTGTCTCTTCACATTGAATCAAAACACTTTCCAAGTTAATGAGACAATCATCAAAAGAATCACCAAATACGGAGAAATCGTCCATAAAGACCTCCACGATGTCTTCCACTAAGTCCTCAAAAATCACTAGCATACACCGTTGGAAAGTCGCTGGTACATTGGATAACCCAAAAGGCAAGCGCCTATACGCGAAAGTATCATAAGGACAAGTGAACGTGGTCTTTTCCTAATCTTCAGGAGTGATTGGAATTTGGAAGTACCCTGACATTCCATCTAAAAAACAGTAATATAGATGTCTTGCCAACTGCTCCAGCATCTGGTCCATAAAAGGAAGAGGGAAATGATCTTTGCGAGTTTCCTCATTTAATCTTCTATAGTCTATGCACACTCGCCATCCCATTACAGTCTTCATGGGTATGAGTTCATTTCTTTCATTGGGCACCACAGTCATTCCTCCCTTCTTTGGTACGACTTGTGCAGGGCTGACCCAAGAACTGTCAGAGATAGGATATATTAACCCTACATCCATGAGTTCGATCACCTCTTTCTTCACAACCTCCCGCATATTGGGGTTTAACCTTCTCTGAGGTTGCACCACTGGTTTGAAATCATTCTCAAGCAAAATCTTATGGGTACAAAACGAAGGACTAATACCTCGAATATCCGAAATCTTCTAAGCAAGAGCACGCTTGTGCTCCCTCAAGACCTCCAATAGGCTATCCTTTTGCTCCCTTGTCAAACCAGCAAAAGTAACGATGGGGAGTTTAGATTTAGCCTCCAAAAATGCATATTCCAGATATTCTAGAAGTTACTTCAACTCGAGTTTTGGGGGTTCCTTAACCGATGGTTTCAGCCTTCCTTCCTTAGTAAATACTATCTTCTCAAACCCCTTTTTACATATCACCTCCTGATAAGCATTCAGTTGAGCCATCACATTTTGAACATCCAAATTCTCACACTCTTCTCCTCCAATTGCAGTCAAACTAAACTCCAAAAGATCACCACATAACAATTCCTGCATAGAACTCATCACAGTCATATCAACACAGTCAATAGCATAGCAAGAATCATCAGCGCTTAAAGACTGTTTCGGTGCTGATGGGATTGTCACAGTCAACTCATCTGCACCCACTCTTAAAACTAGTTTTCCATCAGCAACATCTATCAACGCTCGTGCAGTAGCAAGAAATGGTTGTCCCAAGATTAGCGAGACCTCAACATCTGCATCCATGTCCAAGATAACAAAGTCAATAGGAAAAATGAACTTTTCAACCTTTACCAGGACGTCTTCTATGATTTGATGAGAGCCATGATGGGAGCCAAGCCAGAAGATGGAATGTGGATCCTCATGAAGTGCCCCCTGGACCGATCACAAGAACTCGAGCAAAATGATTCAAGGAAGCAGTTAACGGGTTGATAAAGGATGTCCACGAAGCCGGAAAGGATTGGAGCAACCATGAAGCCGGAAAGTATTGGATCAACCATGAGAATGCCCTTGCTCTTGTACAAGTCATAATGGATAAGGGTTGAAGGGGGCGTGTCTTTACAAGGCACGGCCGTGTATGGTGTCAAGAATATCTACAGAAACATACACATCTAGAAAGGCACGATCGTGTATATGCTCTACGCCGGCTCCAATGCCGTCGACCTTCATTCCCACGCCGCCGGCCTTTAAGTCCCTGTTTTGTTATTTTTTCCACAACTTAATGATGTTATGTAGTTTTGGGCTTTATTATTACGAGTTGTAAACCCTAATATAAATGTCTAGGGTTGAGAACATAATAGAATATACAATAGAACATACAAGTTTGAATAACACTTTTGAGAGAATTCCTCTCTTGGTTCTTTAAAGAACTTTCCTTAAACTTATCGGATTTTCTTCCGTGGCGTTCATCCTGACTTATCAATCGATCTTTCATCCCGATTGTGGCATCTACATAATATACCAAGGTTCTTGCCTCACTTATAGGCAACGGGTTGCGGTTTCCATTCGATTGTTTGGCATCTTGGGTAGCAATTCCGAACGTATTGGTATTGGGTTTCGTCACAAGTGGGCATAGTTCGTATTAGTTTGGTATCAGAGCCTAGGTTTGTTAAACCATCAGTTCGGTTTGAGGAAGGTAACATCAAAACCCTAACTCCAATCATTCATATCAATTGTTCATATCAAGTTCATAGTGTTAATTGTCTATTGAAAGTGTAGTGCCTCCCATTTAATGTTGTTATAAAAAAAAAATCACGACAAAAAAAAGGAACGTGATCAAGAGCAAAACCAAAAGCAACAAAAAGGAAAGAAAAAGAGGAAAATTTCGAGCCCCTAGAGTTGTTTTGAATTCTACGGAAGGGATTGGTGTAGTTTGGGTAAGTTCCAAGAGAATTGAGAAGAGGAATTGGTGAATTGATACCATCATTGCTTGTGAGAATACACGAGTGATTGTGTGATATCATCCTTTGAGCGAAACAGGTAAGGGAGTGTATTGTGAGGCTTAATTATATATATTTGTGTTAGTACTAATCTTTTTCTGCAGGAACTATGTCGAGGTAAAATTCTCCTGAAGGTGAGAGGGGAAGGTTTGATGTTAGGTTAGTGATTGAGGCGTTGAGGGGTGAGATGAAGAGGATGTTTTAGGAGGGCATGGAACAAATTCACGAGATGGTGGAACAAAAACTAGAGCAATCTAAAAACGTCTTCTGAGGGTGTAAGAGGGAGAGTTTTTCCAGAAGAGTGCAACGGGGTGGAGATGAAATGTCTGATGATGAATTTGATGAACTTTCTATCGGGAGTTATCGAGGTTATAGTGGTAAGAATAGATGAACTAGGGATTGGGAAGATAGAGGAGATAGGAATAGAGAGGATAATCAACTAAGTAGTATAAAGATGAAGATTCCTCCTTTCCAAGGGAAGAATGATCCCGAGGCGTACTTAGAGTGGGAGAAGAAGGTAGAGATGGTGTTTGATTGTCACAACTATAGTGGGAGAAAGAAAGTGAAACTTGCTGCCATTGAATTTTCGGATTATGCCATAGTGTGGTGGGATCAACTGATGTTGAATCGAAGAAGGAATGGTAAACCAACTATTGAGTCTTGGGAAGAGATGAAGAGGGTGATGAAGAAGCGGTTTGTGCCTGCGTATTACTATTGTGAATTACACAACAAATTGCAAACTCTTAAGTAGGGAAGCCGAAGTGTGGATGAGTATTTCAAGGAGATGGAGGTTATTATGATTAGGGCAAATGTAGAAGTTGATAGAGAGGCTACCATGGCTAGGTTTCTTACTGGATTGAATAGAGAAATTCAAAATGTCGTAGAACTGCAGCATTATGTAGAATTGGAAGATATGGTTCATATGGCTATAAAGGTTGAGAACCAACACAGGAGGAAAGGTAGTAGTACTGCACGGTTTCAACGAGGTGCTGGTTCATCCACCTGGAAGACTAACCAATGGAAGAAGGAAGAAATGCCTTTACCCACCAAACCAAAAGGAGATCAGAGGCAAGCGGGTTCTACTCCTGGTAACCAAGGTAAACCTGATTCTTCTACTCCTAGAAATCATGACATTCGATGTTTTAAATGCCAAGGCAGAGGCCATATTGCTAGTCAATGTCCGAATAGGCGTGTTATGATTCTACGTGATGATGGTGAGTATGAGACTGAGGGGGATAGTGAAGAGGATGATATGCCTCCATTAGAGGACACTAGTGATGACGAGGAGCCTGTAGTAGGGAAGTTAGTGGCAGTAGTGAAGCGATCTTTGAATGTGCAGGTGAAGGAAGAAGAGGGGGTGCAATGAGAGAATATCTTTCATACTAGATGTTATCTAGGTGATCATATTTGCAGTTTGATCATTGATGGAGGGAGTTGCACTAATGTGGTGAGTACTTTTATTGTCGAGAGGCTGGGACTCAAGACTACTAAACACCCTAGTCCATATAAATTGCAGTGGCGAGATTAAGGTGAGTAAGCAAGCCTTGATTGCTTTTCACATCGGTAGGTATGAGGATGAGGTGCTATGCGATGTAGTGCCGATGCAGGCTTGTCATGTGTTGTTGGGGAGGCTATGGCAGTTTGATAAGAAAGTTGTTCATGATGGCTTTTTTAACAAATATACGCTTGTTCACCAGGGGAAAAGCTTTAATCTTAAACCCTTAACACCTAAACAGGTGTATGAGGATCAGTTGCAGCTACAACAGTCTTTTGCAAAATATAAGGTGAGTGAAAAACAGAGGGAGAGTGAGAGAGCAAAAGACAGCGAGAAAGAAAAGGAACACAAAAGTCGATATCAAAAGGAAAAAGAGAGGAAGGCTGGAAAGAGAGTGAGAGACTAAGTTGAAGGGGGATCAACTTTGGTGGTGAGTGAAAAGGAGAGTGCAGCCTTGCAAAAGGAGAGTTGTGTGGCAAGAGCGAGTGTAGTGAGGAGAGCGTTAGTGATGAAGCAACCTATGTTGTTGCTGGTTTTTAAGGAAACTTGTTTGAATACTAACGAACTATTTAACTCTTTGCCTAGTGTGGTTGTGTCTATTGTGCAGGACTTTGAAGATGTCTTCCCTGAGGAGATTCCAAAGGGTTTACCACCTATTCGTGGTATTGAGCACCAGATTGACCTTGTACCCGGAGCATCAATTCCAAACAAACCAGCTTATAGGAGTAATCTAGAGGAGACAAAGGAACTCCAAATGCAGGTCAATGAATTAATGGAGAAGGGGTACGTGAGAGAAAGCATGAGTCTATGTGCAGTGCCTATGATTTTGGTACCTAAGAAGGATGGGTCATGGAGAATGTGTGTTGACTGCCGCGTCATCAACTACATCATGGTAAAGTATCGTCATCCCATTCCTCGCTTGGATGACATGTTAGACGAGTTACATGGGTCTAGTGTCTTTTCCAAAATTGATCTGAAAAGCGGATATCACCAAATTAGAATGAAAGAAGGTGATGAATGGAAAACCGCATTTAAGATAAAATATGGATTGTATGAGTGGTTAGTAATGCCTTTCGGTTTAACTAATGCACCTAGTACTTTTACGAGACTTATGAACCATGACTTGAGGGCTTTTATTGGCAAATTTGTGGTTGTTTATTTTGATGATATCCTCATTTATAGCAAGAGTTTGGAAGACCATATATCTCACTTGAGAGATGTTTTAGAAGTGCTTCAAAAGGAACAATTATATGCTAACCTCAAAAAGTGCACTTTTTGCACATACAAACTTGTGTTTCTTGGTTTTGTTGTTAGTGCACAGGGAATACAGGTTGATGAAGAAAAGATTCATGCGATCCAAGAATGGCCTAGTCCAACTAATGTAAGTAATGTGTAGAGTTTCCATAGACTAGCGAGTTTTTACAGGAGGTTTGTGAAGGATTTCAGCACCATTGCAGCACCACTTACTAAGGTAATCAAGAAGAACGTGGGGTTCAGATGGGGAGAGTAACAAGAGAAGGCCTTTCAGACGCTTAAAAATAAGCTGACTCAGGCGCCATTACTTGCTTTACCTAATTTCTCTAAAACGTTTGAAATTTAGTGTGATGCTTCGGGATTAGGTATTGGAGCAGTGCTCATGCAAGAGAGAAGACCAATTGCATTCTTTAGCGAGAAGCTAAGTGGGGTAACCTTGAACTACCCTACTTATGACAAGGAGTTATATGCATTGGTTTGAGCACTAGAGACTTGGCAACACTATCTTTGGCTAAAAGAGTTCGTGATCCACACTGATCATGAATCCTTGAAGTACTTGAGGGGACAACATAAGCTAAACAAAAGGCATGCTCGTTGGGTAGAGTTCATCGAAACATTTCCCTATGTCATCCACTACAAGCAAGGTAAAGAGAATGTCGTTGCTGATGCACTTTCTAAGAGGTTTGCTCTTATCTCTACTCTTAGTTCTAGACTACTTGGTTTTGAGCACATTAAGGAATTGTATGCTGCTGATCGAGATTTTTGTGAAGAGTATGTGCATTGTGAGAAGAGTGGTCATGGTAAATTTTATAAACATGAAGGATTCTTGTTTAGGGAGAGTAAACTATGCATTCCAAATTGTTCTTTAAGAGAATTACTAGTGAGGGAGTCTCATGGAGGAGGTTTAATGGGGCATTTTGGAGTAGCTAAAACTTTAGGGGTATTACAGGAACACTTCTATTAGCCTCACATGAAACGAGATGTTGAGAGGATTTGTGAGCGATGTGTCACGTGTGAGCAAGCAAAATCTAGAGTCCAACCTCATAGGCTTTATACCCCACTATCCATTCCTCATGAGCCTTGGGTAGATATTTCCATGGATTTTGTGTTAGGATTACCCAAGTCTAGACATGGTCGAGATTCTATTTTTGTAGTTGTGGATAGATTTTCTAAGATGGCACATTTCATTCCTTGCTACAAAATAGATGATGCTTGCAATATTGCTAATTTGTTCTTTAGGAAAGTTGTAAGATTGCATGGTATGCCTAGAGCAATCGTATCGGATACAGATGCTAAGTTCTTGAGCTACTTCTGGAAGACCCTGTGGGCTAAGTTAGGAACTAAGCTATTGTTTTCTACTACTTGTCATCCACAGACTAATGGTCAAATTGAGGTAGTAAATCGAACTTTATCTACTTTGTTAAGGGCAGTCATTAAAAAGAGCATTAAAAGTTGGGAGGATTGCTTGCCACATGTTAAATTTGCCTATAATCGCACAATGCATTCTGCTACTAAGTTTACTCCTTTTGAAATTGTGTATGGTTTTAATCTACTAACTCCTTTGGATTTATCACCTCTGCCTATTTCTGAGTATGTTAATCTAGATAGCAAGAAGAAAGCAAAATTTGTTAAACAAATCCATGAGAAGGCAAGGCTAAACATTGAACGAAGAACAGAGCAGTATGTGAAACAAGCCAACAAGGGTCGTCGACAAGCTGTCTTTGAACCTGGAGACTGGGTTTGGGTTCACATGCGCAAAGAGCGGTTTCCTGTGTAGCGTCAATCTAAATTACTTCCTAGAGGCGATGGACCATTTCAAATTCTTGAGGGCATCAATGATAATGCATACAAGATAGATTTGCCAGGTGAGTATCAAGTAAGTGCTACGTTTAATGTTACTGATCTGAGTCCTTTTGATGTAGGCGATGATTTGAGGACAAATCCTTTTCAAGAGGAGGGGAATGATGAGAGCCATGATGGGAGCCAAGCTAGAAGATGGAATGTGGATCCTCTTGAAGTGCCCCTTGGACCGATCACAAGAACTCAAGCGAAATGATTTAAGGAAGCACTTAACGGGTTGATAAAGAATGTCCATGAAGCCGAAAAGGATTGGAGCAACCATGAAGCCGAAAAGGATTGGAGTAACCGTGAGAATGCCCTTGCTCTTGTACAAGTCATAATGGATAAGGGTTGAAGGGAACGTGTCTTTACAAGGCACGGCCGTGTAGTGAGTCTGGAGGCTCCATAGAAACATACACGGTCATATACACAGTTCAAAGGCACGGCCGTGTATGGTGTCAAGAATATCTACAGAAACATACACGTCTAGAAAGGCACGGCCTTGTATATGCTCCACGCCGACTCCAACGCCGCCGGCCTTTAAGTCCCTGTTTTGTTATTTTTTCCGTAACTTAATGATGTTATGTCGTTTTGGGCTTTATTATTACGAGTTGTAAACCCTAATATAAATGTCTAGGGTTGAGAACAGAATAGAATATATAATAGAACATTCAAGTTTGAATAACACTTTTGAGAGAATTCCTCTCTTGGTTCTTTAAAGAACTTTCCTTGAACTTATTGGATTTTCTTCCGTGGCGTTCATCCCGACTTATCAATCGGTCTTTCATCCCGATTGTGGCGTCTACATAATATACCAAGGTTCTTGCCTCACTTTTAGGCAATGGGTTACGGTTTCCATTCGATTGTTTGGCATCTTGGGTAGCAATTCCGAACGTATTGGTATTGGGTTTCTTCACAAGTGGGCGTGGTTCTTATCATGATTCCTTTAGGGAATTTGACCGAGTGATCAGCTAACTGCAAACTCATCCTTGTAGGCTTTGGCTCACCAAGCTTAAGCTTCCTAAACAATGAATAGGGCATCAAGTTTATACTTGCCCCAAGGTCTGCCAAGGCTCTCTCCATAGGCAATTCACCTATTAAGCATGGAATAGTAAAAATTCTTGGATCCTTGAGTTTCTTGGGTAACTTATTTTGCAAAATAGTCGAATACTTTGCTCCAATAACTACAGTAGAAACCTCTTCCAACTGTTTCTTGTTTGAGAGCAAATCCTTCAAAAACTTTGCATACTTGGGCATCTGTGCAAGAGCTTTCGCAAACGGTATATTAATATGCAACTGCTTAAACAAATCTAAAAACTTACCGAAGTGTTCTTGCTCCTTGTCTTTTTTTAAGCGGCTCGAATATGGAATTGGAGGCTTGTAAGGCTGAACTATCGATGTCTTAGCCTTTCCTAGATCTTCCTCCTTATTAAGCTCCTTATCCTTACCCTGTGTAGTGGCTTGATCCTTTTCAGCATCCTTGTCTTCTCTGACCTAAACCCGTTTTTCCTAGAAAACCCCTGGCACTCCTATAGTGTCAGAATGCAATTCCCTTCCACTCCTAAGGACCACCGCCTTCACCTGCTCCCTCGGATTAGGTTATGTGTTCCCAGGTAAGGACCCTTGTGGTCTCTCTAATAACATTTTTGCAATCTAACGCACCTGGTTTTCCAAATTATGGATGGAAGCCTCATGATTTCTTAAAGCATCATCTGTTGCTTACTGGCGCTGCTCTGAGGTTTGAATGAACTTAGAAATCATATCCTCTAGGTTGGACTTCTTTTTAGTAAAAGGTGGTGGAGGCCTTTGGAATCCAAGTGCAGGTGCATTACCTCAAGGAATTGGTGGATTACTCCATGAAAAATTAGGGTGATTGCACCAGCCTGGATTATATGTGTTGCTGTAAGGGTTGTTCTGAGATCACATAGGATTGTTAACATAATCAACTTGCTCCATATAATCATGAACCACTAACGCGGTTGATTGATCAACTAGAAAATATTGGGGTGACTCAGATATTGCCATCCCATCAATGTTTGCTACAAGGGAGGTCATCATTTCAACTTCATAGATCCCTACTGCTCTTTGCCTTGTCCTACCATTACCCCATTGATGGTTATTTTTCGCCATATTTTCAAACAATTGTAGCGATTCCTCAGGAGTCTTCACATTGAGTGTACCACTGACAGCAACATCAATGGTTTGTCGAGTCAGGTAATCAAGCTCGTTATAGAAGGTAGATACCTGCAACCAATTGGGCATCTGATGATGTGGGCACCGCCTGAGTAAGTCCTTAAACCTTAGCCATGATTCATGAAGAGGTTCATTATCCATCTAAGTAAAAAATGTGATATCATTTCTCAGTTTGGCAGTTTTGGAAGGCGGGAAGTAGTAGTCTAACAATGTTTCCACTAACTGGGCCCAGGTCATGATGGAATTCCGATCTAAAGAACTGAACCACTACCTTGCTTTTCCCCTTAATGTGAAAGGAAAAAGACGCAACTTCAAAGCTTCATCTGTCACTCCATTCTGTTTAACTGTTTCGTAGATGTCTAGAAACATCTAGATGTGAGCATGGGGATCCTCATCAGCTAAACCATCGAACTGGTATTGATTATCGATCATGTTCATTATAGAGGCTTTGACTTCAAAATTGTTAGGGTCTATTGCAGGTCTAACTATGCAAGATCCCGTGCTATCCAATGTAAGTCTGGCATAATCAACTATTGTTCGGCGTTGATTTGCCATTGTTGCAACTGAATTCTCACCCTCACTAAACTACAATTCCTCTTCACCTAATTGTTGATTTTCAAAAACTGGATTTCCCGCAGCTTGTTCAAAGGCACTCCTCAACCTTCTTCTGGATGTCCGCTCAATCTCTGGGTTAAAAGCAAGAAGTTTAGACGAAGAGCTCCTTGTCATAAACTACAAAGAAAATCAAGGGAAAATTAGTTACCTCCAAAAGAGTGAATGTAACACAACAAATACTAAAGAATAAATGGTTAAAGTAGTTAGCGTTGAGCTTTCTCAATTTCGCCGATCCTTGGCAATGGCGCCAAAAACTTGGTGTTGACCGTAATCACGCAAATTTAAAAATCCTTTTCTACGACTCTCTGTTACGATCAATAAGGCAAGTGCACTTATCGATTGTAATAGTATAGAATTGTATTCAGGTATCGTTTCCTCAAGGATTAGCAAGTGCCAATAATACTTTAAACTGACTATCTAACTGCACAAATTCGAGAGATTCAGCTTAAATTAAAAACACTTAACAAAATCTAAAGCAACAAAAACTAACACGATAATTTAAAATCACTAAATTTAATACTTAAAAACATACTCTACCCTTACTACTCCTCTAATTATCATGTAACATTACCCTTTTTAGAAATCAATTAACAAATAGTGGTTATCTCTAAACCGTGGAGTATCTAACACTAAGCTAATGTTCTTCCTAGATTCATTAGCTCCTAACCCTAATCGCATTGATAAAGATTCCTCTTTTATCAAAAATCTATTAGAATTGCATTAATACTCTTGAACCCTCAATTAGATCGAATTATCTAATTTAATCTAATATGGAAAATTCATGTTCTCTATCCTTAGATTACATACGAATTCCTTTATTCATGTAAGATCTATTCAAACAAGAGATTTTCCAATCATCTTCTAAGAAATCAATGCAAATTCAATGTTCGCTATACATCAAATTAACAAAACACAACGAATAACATGAATAAACTCAGAGATTTCCACTATTCATTAACTATAAAATTAATCCAACGTTACGTGACAATTAGAGTTTGTAAGGTTCGGGTATGAAATAAACTAGCCACTCATGGTTTTCAAGTTACAACTCAATAAAAATAAAATAAAATAAAATAAAACCCCTATGCATAAACCCTTCGAAAGATGAAGATGAATCCGTTGATGTTGCTTTCCTCTTAGAATTCTTCCCAAGTGTTTTGTCTTCCTTTGAATTTCTTTCTATCTCCCTCTGGTGTCTCCTCCTCTCTCTAGAAAAAATGAGAATATATATATGCATGGAAGCCCAAAAATCTCCTGAAACAGTTGACTTTTTTCAAGCACACGATCTTGACACATGGCTTATACACGGCTGTGCCTTTGAATAATGTCAGTAAAACCCACGCAAATAACACACGGTCGTGTCTCAGACCGTGTACTCAACCATGTATGCTTTTGTGGATTTTCCAAGCTCAACGCATGGCCGTGCCTTCAACCATGTGTTCAACTGTGTGTACTTCTATGGGCGTGTTTCCTTGACACACGGCCATGAAATTTAATTACACGGCCGTGCTCTTCCCCTGTTCCTTCCAAAAAGCATTTTTCTTTGTGTTTTCTTATCCGATCTCAATCCAAGTTGATATCTTCTCTCAAAATAGTGGTCCTCAGTCCCGAAACTGAAATATTTTTTTTTTTAGTATCAAAACTCTTCAAAATAACATCAATTTATTACATACACCACTAGAATTCATCATAAATACAAGTGTTAATTTGTACTTATCAGAATTCAACTAAGCAAGTGTTTAGGTAACAATAACGTTTACACTTAAATGCTTGTTTTTTAATTTCAAACTTCACTACTTAACTTCCCCTTTTAGTCACGGCATACACACACTTCAATCTCCACATGCAACACCTTCCTTATACACACACCTCCATAACAATTCACACTGCCACACATACCACACATACACACGGTGCACTCACTTCAACCCATAACAATTCACACCGCTACACACACTACACACTCACACGGTGCACTTTCGATCACCACTACATGCACAACACCTCACTCACGATGCAACACCCTTTAACTTAATACACACAACACAAACTCCACCAATTCAATACTCCCTTACATCGCTACACATACACACACAAACATGGCAACAAATTCAAATTGACACCCCTTAATGCAACTTTCCCATAAATGGTAAGAATCAATTTCAAATTTAAATGAAATATAATCAATACCACTCATTAACTACTTCAAGATTAATGGATGTGTTTGAATTTAAATGATTTCCTTTTTTCCACACAAGCTCAAATTTGAAAATTGTAAAATGCACTCCTTCAATTCCAAAAACTCTTACAAGAATTCACTTCTCCTCTATCACAAACAATGTATTTTCAATTCCAAAACAACCACTAGGAAATACACTTCTTACTCCACCAATTCCCTTCACGGCAAGTTAAGAACAAAGGAGTTACAATAAGATATCCACTTCTATTACAACAAACAACAAGTATGACACCACAATAATAAAATCAAGTACTTGAATTCCACCTTAACACTTTGGATCAATAAGTAGAAATTTAAGAACCCTAATTTCAAGTTGTGATGATCATGAAAATTCCCTTCTCAAAAACCAATGCTCTGATACCAAAAAGATGATGTGCCTACACTCTAATTGCTCTAATGGCATGAATTCCACTTGCCACGTGAACCTAATTATTAAAATCAATGTGTTCTAATCACCAAAAAGATTATGTGTTTCAAGGGAATTATATTATAAATCAAAGATAGGAGAAACCAAGTATCCAATTCCAATCAAAGGCATAATCCTTAGCTAGTAAGATGAACCCTAAATTGCGTGAAATATGAACACAATAACAACAAATCCAATCACTCACTAGATATGACACACTAGTAATAATTGGAATCAACTTAAGAAAATTGATATTACTCACAAAATTCTTAAGCTAATCTCATCACAATTCCACACATGAAATTGATAAGAGATGTGATTTGCATGCAAAGACTCCCTCATGGCAAAGTCATTGGTTTTTATCAAAATGTCAAAAAGTCCCTTCTAAACCCTAGTTAGCAAGTATTTATACTTGCTCCTATTAGGGTAAAAACCACATGAAAATTACAAATAAGCCACTTAGGTGGCCAGTTCTAGTCAACAAATTACAAGTGAATCAAAGTCCTAAAAATGAGTAAAAAGTGGCCTGTTCAATAATGAAAAATACAAGTACAAAAGATGGTCTTCAAATGGCCGATTCTTCAAGTCAGTTGAGTACATTATGGATCGTTGGATGTGACTCCAAATGTTGTTCCACAAGTTGATCATTAGTGCATATTATTTGGCGATCCTATAAAAACGATCAATGTATCTACTATAGTGTAAAACAAAACATTATTAGCTAAAAAGTGAACATATATAGATGTTTTGGATCATAAATCCAAATTGGGTTTCCCCACTACTAGAGCCGCTGGATAGATTCCCATTACAGAGTCATAATGAGGGGTTTGATCGCTATAAGTTACCTTAATAAGATTAGCTTGAGTTCTTGATAAAGAACAAAGAAGAAGTCTGCAATTTCATAAGAATGATGTTCTTCTTACAATTTTTCCCTAAAAGACTATTTATAGTCTTTAAAAATAAACGAAACAAAAGACAAAAGATAACACAAAAAAGGAAAAATAAAGGCCGGCTTCAAAGCTGGTTAAAGGCTAGGGGCCTAAAATTCCTAAGTTGGCTAAGTAGGCTAATGGCCTACATTTTCAATGCTTGCAGCCTTTAAAGGCAAAGCTAGTGGCCTTCAACGTCTTCCATGCAATAACGACGACTTTTAAGCTTAGAAATTCCATTTGCTAGGGTTGCTTTAAGCTTTGGTCTTCAGTATTATTATTGGAGATGCTCAATAAATGGGAAATGATCTCTTTATCTCTTGGATTGCTCACCTTGGCCAACCTCAATGCTTGATCTAGATGATCTTAGGCAAGTCCATTCAAAGTCTACTCCATGCGTTTTATTCTTGCCCTTGTCATTGGTCATCCAATCCTTGTAATAGATCATTGGAAAGAGTTGGTGCAAGCTAATTTCTATCAAAAAGTATTTGTTACACTTAATAAACTTAGGTAACATGCTTCTTTGAGGTCTAGGTGGGCATGGCAAAGGTTTAGCATTTTCATGAACTTTAGGTAGGGCTTCTTTTATGATTAAAAGGGGTGGTGTAGGTTTAGATGGGGGTGGAGATTGTTGCCTTTGCTCCAATAAATTTCTTATCATTTCAGTTTACCTTTATAATGCTTGAAAGATTGCATTATCCATGTTAAGTGCAAGGAGTGGATTATCCTTCCTTGGTTTTTGGAGTTCGAGACTTCAACTAGACTCTCTTTAATGCACTCTTCCTTGAATTTTAGGGAGGCTATAGGCATTAAATATATATTATATTAAGTAGCAGTAAATAGAGCACTCAAGATTTGCACATAACAAACATTATCATCATATATTCCCATAACATCATAGGCATAAATGTCCTATCATTACCATCAAATCATATTACTTCATGTAGGTCTCTATCATACCTACTCATATCAAGACCCATACTTACACATGTTAAGCTCATGTAGTTGTCTCTTTAAATATTACAAACCATAAGAAATTGAAGTGCTTAAACCTCACCCAACACTCATTAAAAAAATTATATATACTATATCTAAGGTGTCAACAAATGATACCACGACTTCTTCATCTTTCTCCCTCTTCATTTACTCCACAATCCATCCTCCCTTTCCATATTCTTGTTCCATCTTATTTGGGGGTGGAGATGAAGTGGCATCACTCCCTTCATTTGTTCCTTCCTTAGAACTTCTGGTGTAACTATCTTCCTTCCTAATTGATGTGTCAAAAAGGGAGTTTAAGCACATGCAAATGAACCAATTTACAACCCCTAAAGGATAAGATCAAAATCAATTCAAACTAAGACAAAATTGCGTGAACCTTAATTGATGGAGTATGATCCGAATGATAAAAATCAATGAGATTAAATCACAAAGATGATAATTCTCAATTGAATCACTTAATCAACTCAAGTTCCAAGAGAATTCCAATCAAAATATCAATAATAAAACCATGACCCCTCCTCACAATGAGGCCCCTCCACACAAAACAATGTATAATGAAATTGATTGCAATAACAAGTGACAAAAACTAATCAATGATATATAATGACAAAAGATGATACAATTGACGCTAATTTCAGATCAAAGAACCACCCTAGTCAACCATAGATATGACTCACTAGTGATGAAAAGAAAAAACACAACGTAAGGAATTGATATTACTCACAATTCTCTATCTTGTAACTCGCCACAATTCCAATTTTTGGATTAAAATTGATAAGAGCCAATGAAATTAGGAAGAACCCTAATCCCTCACACGAAAAGTGTATGCTACAAATTTCAACTCTATCCTCAAAACCCTACTTAAGCAAGTATTTATACTTGCTCCCTTTAGGGTTAAAATGTCCACAAAATTACAACTATGCCACTTTAGGGTGGCTGGTCCTAAAAGCATCAATTACAACCAAATAAAAGTGTCCCAAAAACTTGCAACGTAAATAGTCCAAAGAAAATAATTACAAGTATAAAATAATAAGAATCCTCAAAGAGCCAATGCATCGAGGCAATGTTGATCATAGCGCGCCATTGGATGAAAATCTGATGATGTCCTTAATTGATCAACAATGAGATTCATTTTGCACCCTGTGAAGAAATATCATTATACCTATAAGATTATCATTCAAATATTTATTAGATAAAGAAAACAATAACAAGTATAAATATGAGTGATCTCAATCATCATCCAAATCAAGTTCCATATCCATCTAGGTCACTGGAAAGATTCCCATCATCTCCTCAAGCCTCTGAAAGATTTTCCCTCAAATCTAGAGGGTCATTTCTTGGACTAAACCTAGACATCTTTGTTGGCTTGTTTTTCTCGATTGCTGGATGAAACTGAAATAGTCCTAATCTGCTTTTGGAATTGGTGCACCTCAAATGGAGACATAGGTAACAGTACTATTCGAGACCCTCCCACACTAAACATGTCGGTGTTTTTGAAGCCATCATGTAACACCTTTCGATTAAACATTTAAGGCCTACCCAATAGTAGGTGGAATGCACACATGGGGATCACATAACACAAGATTTCATCATGATATTTCTGTCCAACACTCACAGACACCTTTGCCTTTAGTGTAACATGTATATTACCCCGATTATCCAACCAATGCAAGTTATAAGGGTTAGGATGTGGACTAGTAGATAATTGTAATTTGTCTACTAGTGCAGCAAATATAACAATCGTACAACTACCACTATCTATGATGAGTACACAAAGGTTACCTTTGATCCTACAAGAAGTGTGGAATATGTTCTCCCTCTGTTTGTCCCTAACATCAGGAGATAAAGTCAGAACCCTGTGCAACACATTAATGGGTAAATATTGTTCACCTGTACCTTCCTCATGTGCTTCTGCAATCTGATCATCATAGTACTCCTGCAGTGCTATAGATAGATCTATAGGCTCAACTTGTTCCTTCTCATCTTCAAGCTCCTCTCCAACACCCTCCATAACAGTTATGACCCTTTTATTAGGACACTGTGCCGCCATATGCCCAAATCCCATGCATTTAAAGCATTTAATTTGGCGTACTTTCCTACTAGTAGTTCTAGTGCTATTACCTCTATACCCTTTCCAAAGGTCATGTTCTCCTTATCTGTGCTGAGGGTAGCTCTGTCCACTGCCCTCACTGTCTCACCTACTACCTTTGGTCCTCTTGATTAACCATCAACTCCCATGGGCCTGGTAGTAGTATTGGGCCTACTATTTGGAACCCTAAATAAGTTAGAACGCCCCTACCTCTCCACCTTCAAGGCTAACTGAATAGCCTCATCAAGTGTACTATACCTCTATAGCTCAACTACACATGCTATCTCATATTTCAGTCCTTAGACAAAAGATGCTAGGGTTTGCTCTGGAGGCCCAATTGACCTACTTCTAATCATTAGGGTTTCAAACTCTTGCACATAGTCATTGATTGTCTTGCCTCCCTATAATGAGATCCATGATGAGAGCCAAGCCGGATGAAGAAATGTGGATCCTCTTGAAGTGCCGCCTGGACCGATCATAAGAAATCAAGCGAAACGATTCAAGGAAGCACTTAACGGGTTGATAAAGGTTATCCATGAAGCCGGAAAGGATTGGAACAATCATGAAGTTGGAACGGATTGGAACAACCATAGGAAGACCTTTGCTTTTATACAAGTCACACCGGACACGGGTTGAAGAGGGCGTGTATTTTCAAGGCACGGCCATGTAGGAATTCCAAGATTGCACAGAATCATACACGTCTAGATACACGGCTAAAAGGCACGGCCGTGTATGGAGACAAGCAAATCTACAAAAAGATACACGACCAGAAGTACACTGTCGTGTATGTGACCGGAATGTGCACAGAAAAGTACACGGTCGTGTACACGGCTGTGTATCCCCTGCCGGCCAGCTTATTCTATTTTCGTGTTTTTACGCAACTTATCTAAGCTACGTCGTTTTGGACTTGTTTTTCACGAATTGTAACCCTAGTATAAAAGCTCCTAGGGTTTAGAACAACATAGAATTTACATCTTTAAACATTAAACACTTTTGAGAGGCACCTCTCTTGGTTCTTCAAGAACTAAATCGAACTTATCGGATTAATTTCCGTGGCGTTCATCCCGACTTATCAATCGGTCTTTCATCCCGATTGTGGCGTCTTCATTTTTATACCAAGGTTCTTGTCTCGCTTATAGACAACGGGTCACGGTTTCCACTTTAGGTGTTTCGGCGTCTTAGGCAACGAATTTCCGAACGTATTGGTATTGGGTTTCGTCATGGGTTGGCGTGGTTCGTATCACCCTACCTCAAGGTCTGAAGACACATGAACAGTTCCTACCTATAGTGCCCAAGAATAAATCTTTTCCTCAGAACCCTCTTTATATCCCTCCATGTCTGTATCTTAGCCTTACCATCCCTGCGCCTACTGATAATTAGATTTTTCCACCGTAAGGTAGCATACCTTGTGAACTCAACAGCAACCAGTCGAACTCAGTTATTGTCATCAATCTCATAGCATTCAAAGAGACCCTCAAACTTATCCTCCCAGTCCAGATAATCATCAACTGAACCCCTACCATCAAAAGAAGGCATCTATAGCTTCACATATTCTAATCCCCTAGGTGGCCTAAAATCCCTATTTAGATAAAGATTAGCCCCAAAGTTGTCGTCCTTCTCTTCCCTATAGGGGTGATAATCTCCCTCTATCCTTCTACCGAATTTCCTCCTCCCACTACTCCTTCTCTTTAGAGGTTCTGTGGAGCTACCTGAGGTGGTGCCTGAGGGTTTACCACTAGTGGTTGTGGTAATGATAGGAATCAAATTTTGACAAGACCTATCATTAGGGAAAGAACCAAAGGATTTCGAATATTGGCGATGAGGACCCATTTTGAGCACATCGACCCTGGAATTATTTGTTTACTAACCTCTTTTCTCTTATTCATATATTGTATATTCTAATAGGCACACTTATCATGCTTTATAGGGCGATGGACAAACTCACTAAGACTCAGCTTGTGGGTTATCCATAGACCGACCTAAACCGACGATAAGCTAGGCTGACGAATCCAATAGAAGAGCTAGCATGATGAAGACTATTTTTATTTATAATTATTTCTTTGGACTATTTATGTTGTAATCTTTCTTTTGGGACACTTCCATTTGCTTGTAATTGTCTTTTAGGACCGACCATCCTAAAAGTGGCATAGTTGTAATTTTGTGAACTTTTTAACCCGAAAGGGAGCAAGTATAAATACTTGCTTAAAGTAAGGTTTGAAGAGGCCATTTTTCATATTAGACACCTTCACTTTACGTGAGAGAGATTAGGGTTTTCCTTAGTTCAAATTTCCTCTTATCAATTTCAATCCCAAGAGTTGAGATTGTGGCAAGTGCAACACTTGAAATTGTGAGTCATATCAATTTCATTTTGTTGTGATTTCTTTTCTTCTCTAGTGTGTAATATCTAGGGTTGAATTGGAAGTTTCTTGGTCAGATTTGATTGCATTTGTAATCAAATTATTATTGCTTAATTGATTGGTTCTTAGCAGCGGTGCATAAAAAAGGGCTGGCTCATCAAAAGTCCGGTTCCTTCGCGAATGAAGTTCAGAATCAACAAGGGTTCGTAGAACGAAAGGAGTGTACAACTGGGGCTGCGCCCCACTTTGTTGTTCGTAATGAGGGAGAGATAGAATGGAGTTCTTCATGAAGTTCAAGACAAAGGAATAAAAAAGAAGTAGAAAGAAGTCAATGTGAGAAAGCAAAAAAGGAAGGTAACGAGGCGACCGGAAGAGGGAGAAAGGAGAAAAAGGGGGTGGCAAGCAAGTAAATGTGATACCGCCCTTCATCTTGACACTGAATCTTGATCCTAGAAGGATCAGACTCCCGACTGACTAGTTCTTGCGGAGATTCCCTAGATTTCCATTCCCTGGTAGGGCATCTACATCAAATTTTGCTTCATCTTGTGGCGTGAATTAGCTCTTGTTGGAAATGTTGATTTTGAAGTTGTTCTTGTTGATCTTGTGTATTATTCATGTGATTGTCAAGTATATTTTATGATCTTTATTGAGGAATTCATCATTGTGATATTCATTCCATGAAATATAGCAATTGGTTCACCTACTTCATTTAGGGTTCACGCAATTTTTATGCCCTTTGATCTGGTTTTGATCTTGTGAATTAAAGTTGTTCCTTTGGTTCATTTGTATGTGCTTAGACCTTGGTTTTAGGCACATCATCTTTTGGTATCAGAGCATCATCATACTTGGATTCATTATTGATCACGTCCTTGTTGTGGGAATTGGTTTATAAATATTGAGGAATTGTGCAATTATTAAACTAGTTTGATTGACATTGTCTAATTGTCTTTCAAATTAGTTTTGCATGTGCTTGATCTTGGTTTTAGGCACATCAGGTAATGTCATCCTGTCAATCCTAGTTGCCAAAGTAGCAACAATGGTAGTAAGATCCTATAGTTGTTCTTCTAAAGTCCTCCTACTTACAATGTTATGAACCTGACCTCCACCAACTTAACTATTGGCTTCATTACTAATTCCCCTATTCACATTGTCATTGGACATGTTTGTGATTTGATGAAGTAATTCCACAAATTACACTACACTCCTTCAACAACACCAACCCACATGTTTAACAACCACAATAATATAATAAGCCCATGTTGCAAGAAATTTAAAACACAAGGAAATAATTCTTAGTAATTCAAGTGAAGTTAAATAAATGAAGTACACATAACTACTTTCAAGTAGATAGAATTAAATTCAACTATAAGTGTTTAAGTAATGAGTTCAATTACTTTCACACTTTAATGACTTGTTTGAATTCAAATTCTACTACTAAACTTTTCTTTACTTGCTTTGGTTTCACACTAATTACTTCACAATAGGCAGTACCTCAACACATACAAAATACATAACTTCGCCACCACACTACTCCTCTTTTACTCACGGTCCCACAATATTCACGCCACCAACAACAAATACTTATATAACACATACAACAACCAACACCAAACACACACACCCTTCACTAAATTTACAAAAACACAACTTTACACACACACCTCTTCAAGTCATGGTGCACTTTCCCCACTTCCACACAAATATCAAACTGTAACTTCAACAACAAAGGCAGCTCGAATTTCAAATTCAAAATGAGTTCAGTAAGTGCAAGATTTCACAAATGGTAAGGAGCTATTTCAAATTCAAATGAACACACAATTAAACAATCAGTTAATGTGTGTTTTGAAATTCAAATTGATTCTTTAACTCACACTTCAATTCTAAAAATTCAAATCTAAAAATTCACAACTACTACTCCTCACTTCCAAAAATACACTACACAATTCACACTTCTCCAATTGATCACAAAGGATCAATAATCCCTACTCCTCATGGTCCACTTCAAGAACACTTCACACTCATGGCTAAATCTCAAGGAAACCAAGAATTTTACAAGTCTCCAAGTTTACAACAGCTAATAATAAGGAAATTACTTCAACAACACAAGGAATAAAATGCAACTCCACTTCACAATTCGGATCAATGTGCTAATTCAACAACCTCTAATTTTTGAATTCCAAATTCAATCAACCCCTTCTCAAAACCTCAAGCTCTGATACCAAAAGATGATGTGCCTAAAAGGGAGTTTAAGCACACGCAAACGAACCAATTTACAACCCTTAAGGGATAAGATCAAAATCGGTTCAAAGTGAGACAAAATTGCGTGAACCCTAATTGATGGAATATGATCTGAATGATAAAAACCAATGAGATTAAATCACAAAGATGATAATTCTCAATTGAATCACATAATTAACTCAAGTTCCAAGAGAATTCCAATCAAAACATCAACAATAAAATCGTGACCCCTCCTCACAACAAGGCCCTTCCACGCAAAATAATGTATAGTGAAATTGATTGCAATAACAAGTACCAAAAACCAATCAATGATATACAATGACAAAAGAGGATATAATTAACGCTAATTTCAAATCAAAGAACCACCCTAATCAACCCTGGATATGACTCATTAGTGATGAAAAGGAAAAATACAACGTAAGGAATTGATATTACTCACAATTCTCCTTGTTGCAACTTGCCACAATTCCAATTTTTTGATTGAAATTGATAAGAGCCAATGAAATTAGGAAGAACCCTAATCCCTCACACAAAAAGTGTATGCTGCAAATTTCAACTCTATCCTCAAATCCCTACTTAAGAAAGTATTTATACTTGCTCCCTTTAGAGTTAAAATGTCCACAAAATTACAACTATGCCACTTTAGGGTGGTCGGTCCTAAAAGCATCAATTACAATCAAATAAAAGTTTCCTAAAAACTTACAATGTAAATAGTCCAAAGAAAATAATTACAAGTACAAAATAATAAGAATCCTCAAAGAGCCAATGCATCGAGGCGATGTTGATCACAGCGGGCTATTGGATGAAAATCTGATGATGTCCCTAATTGATCAACAATGAGATTCATTTGGCAACCTATGAAGAAATATCATTGTACCTATAAGATTATCATTCAAATATTTATTAGATAAAGAAAAGAAAAAAACAAGTATAAATATGAGTGATTTGGATCATCATCTAAATCAAGTTTCATGTCTATCTAGGTTGCCGGAAAGATTACCATCACTAATTGTTCTTAAGATGGGATAGTCTTGCTTTGTTCCTATAGCCTAAGCCTAAAGAAACTATAACACCTTAAAACTCGGGTAGTGCTACTGCCCACCACGTATCTTTATCTCACAAGAACACATTAAGGCTCTAAATCAACTATGATACACTTTACCCTATACTTCCTATATAAAAGTATTTCATATATCCTTAAAATTCAAATAATAACTAAAACTATATTGAACATCTAACGCAGGAGAAGGTTTTGAACACAAAAATAACATCCCTAAAAAAAATTACTGCTTATCATAGCTTAATAACATAATCCTCCAAATCTTAATCACCATAATAATAATGGCAATCTTCATTTTCCTCGCTTTATGGCTCATCCAAACCTAAGCCATCTTCTAGGTTCTCATTTCCCTCAACACTTGCATCTAAAAATGAGTTCCTTGAAGGGTGAGTTAATGCCTAGTACATATAACACAAACACACATGCATGAACAACAATAACAAGTGTCACATATGTTATGCAATACTTAAACACAAACAACCATTTCATATGACAATATTTGTCTACAAGCAGCAACGGGTTACTCATGACCCCCTTAACACACTGGAGCATGATTTGGTGATGGGAATTGCCACTACGGGCCAGTCACCAATGTAAACTTAACCACTTAATCAACATTTAGCCTAGATCATTTCTAAGCACGACTCCACTAGGCACAATGTCACATAAAGATCATTAGGGTGCTCCGTATACAACTTAAACACTTAAGCCCCTAGGCTGAGCCAAGAACATACAATATACAACTTAAACACTTAAGCCAAATTGTTCAACTTAATCAATTTTAACACATATACTAACTTAAGAAAACACAGAATAGCACACAAGTTACACGTACCTTGAATCCTAACCTTAAGTACTTCCCGGTCTTAGATTTAATCTAAATGGAAATTTGTATAAACAACAAGTTCTTCTTAGTACTTACTCTAAGATCAATATTAATTCTTAACTTTCTTAATCCTATTCATTTAATCTCTCTAAAGCCTTACTAGCTATCTAGGTTGTGTGGAAATTAGTTTAATTTAAAGTTAAATGAATATATAATTATGTTATACTTTATTTAACATGGTTATGTTGGGGACCATGTTACTCAACACGATAGGAGCACAACCATGTTAAGGGTTATGTATCTTTCGGTGTAAAACTTGGTTTCAACACAGTTGGAACACGAATGTGTTGGAAGGTCATGTTCTTCTTTATTCAACATGGTCTAAACACAACTGCGTTAGGAGGCCCTGTTACCCTTGACTCAACACAGTCGAAACACGATCATGTTAAGAGGCCGTATATCTTTTGGTGTACCTTTCGAATTCAACACAATTGAAACACAACCGTGTTGGTAGACCATTTTACCCTCAGAAATTTCCACGAACTCCTAATCTTTTATTCCAATTTCTCCTAAACCCAATCCTCTCTATTCCTACACTTGATTACATCTCTAAAACATATAATTATAAATACATTACATGGATTAGATTACTTACTTCAAAAATTCCATGATCATATCCTTGACTCGTTGATTCTCTTTTCTTGCACCGTCCTTTCACACCATTTGTGTTTTGTATCAACAACAATACTCATAAACTACAATTTCCATAAATCTTAAATTGAAATTCGTATGGAATTCCTCGCCCTTTTGTCTTTTGAATTTGATAGCTCCTTTTTCCTTTCGTCTCTAAGGTTCCTATCAAGGACGTTTGTGCTATCTGCTATGTTATTATGAGGGAGTGAAAAGGAGGAGCATTAGGTCATCTGGGATTAAATACTCCCCATCGCGAAATGTCCAAATTGCCCCTTCAAACTTTCTAAAATTCCATCCTTGTCCCCAACTCTTTGTGATAATACATATATTACATAAATAAATAGATAATAGTTTTAGGTATTACATTCTCCCCCCTTTATAAAAACTTCCATCCTCGAAAGTACCTAATTCTGGAGAGTTCTAGATACTTTTTCCTCATTTCTACTTCCAGTTCCCTTGTCGCTTCCCTTTCCTTTTGGTTTATCCATTGTACTTTCACATGAAGGATTGTTTTCCATCATAGCACTCATTCTTTAGTGTCCAAAATCCTTATTGGCCTTTCCAAAGATGTGAGATTTGGCTGTACATTTAGTGGTTTTGATGAGCATCAAATCACGACTGTTATAATATTTTTCAACTTGGGAATCAAAGCGCAAGAACTGGAGGTGGATGCCTTTAGGCTGGCCATAAAGGTCAATGGCTTTTATCCTAGACCGGTCATTCAAGGCCGGTAGCTTAGCCTTTAAGGCCGGCCTTCTAGGTTGGTTGCAATGATGACTAAAGCCGATGGCTTTGTGATAGGAATTAGATTCCCATAGGACCAATTATCAGAGCCTGAGCTAAAGGCTTACAAAACCTAGCTATGAGAATTCTCCATGAGCAACTAAACCCTAAGGATGTTAACTTGATATCTACTTTTGTATCATATAATTGTTTGCATTCCGACAGGTACACTATTGATCAAATTGGGAACATCATCGAACTCACATCCAATGGCCTATGATGAACTCAATTGACTTGAAGAACCGGTTCTTTCAAGACCATTTTTGAACTTGTTATTTTATTTTTAAATCTATCACTCTGTAATCATTTTTGGGACATTTTTTATTTGTTTTTATTTTGTTGAATTAGGACCGGCCATTTAGTGGTATAGGCGTAATTTTTTGGACATTTGAACCCTAATTAGAGCAAGTATAAATACTTGCTAAGTAGGGTTTGTAAGGGACTTTTTGAACATCTCATTTCTGAAAATTTTGGTCATGGAAAGCTTACCTCTTTCATGTCTCAAACTCTTATCAACTTCATCCTTGGAATTATGGCGAGTTGACTTGAGAAGTATTGTGAGTAACATCAATTTCTTCTTAAGTTGCTTCCAATTACTTTTAGTGTGTCATATCTATTTGTAATTGGTTGTGTTCTTTTGTTCTTGTTCACATGTTTAGGGATCTAAATTTTTAGATTTGAATTCAATTCCAATTTGATTGGAATTCAGTTCATCTTTGTGTGATCCTTAACATATATTACAATTGCAAGTGATCTTCATTATAATTTATCCTTATAGTCATTTGAATTCACGCAATTAGGGTTCATTTGATTGTGGATTTCACGCCATCTTGTTATGGAATTGGAAGTAGATTTGGTGTTCTTGCATTCTCATCGAAAGGCACATCACTTTGGAACTTAAGCTAGCCATCTAGGCTTGCGACTTGCCTTGCAAGGTTGGTGGCTTATCTTGGCAAGCCAATTGAAATCTTTTGACTTTTCCCATTTTTTTTCCTTTTCTATATATATGTTATATTATAAGGATTGAGGGACTTTTGAACATTTGAGAAAACACTTTATGAAGTTTATTCTTCATTTTACTCTTATCAATCTGTGGGATTATTGTGAGTATTGGATTGTTGTGCATCATATCAACAAATCTATACTAGGACTACTCTTTTGTTGGTGCATCATATTCGGTAAGGTTTTAGGGTTTATTTTTTATTATCATTCATTATTTGAATCTTGGAATTCAATTGCTATTGATTGTTGCCTCGGAATTAGAATCATTTAATCCAATCATAGTTTTAGGTTCATCATCTTTTGTATCAAGCTAAGATTGAGATTAGGGAATTGTGTCTATTGGAATTCCTTTGAAAAATTAAGGTTATTAAGATTGTGAAATTATGGTAATTGATTGTCATTGAATTGGGTTTAAACATTGATTATCAATTGGGTTGTGTTGTTGTCGCTATGCGATTCAAATTGGGATTGTTCGTAGAATTGATATCCAATTGGAAGTTAGGGTTTTCATACTTTGGTTATTGTTGTGGGTTATGTGATTGAATTCGGACTGGTTGTTGTTATTTGTATGTATTGAAGTTAGGGTTTGTATTGTCTATTGCGTTTGTTTTTTATTGGAACTGAATTGGAAAGTGATTAGAGATTGAAATTGGGAATTGTGCTGATTGGAGACTGTTGTAGTTTGGAATTGAATTAATGTCATTAAAGGATTATTGCAGTGTTAGTGACTCATGAATTCTATGCTGAGTTTGAGTTGAGGATTGAACGAAGGTAGTAATTGGGATTGTGCCGATTGGGAATTGTTGGAGTGTGTGATTATGACTGTGAATTTCCTATGTTGAGTGGTGGCAATTCTGTTGAGTATATCGAATGATAGCATTAATGGGGGATTCGGCAATGAGGCCAACAACCAAGTAGGAGGAGGAGTATAGGGTTGTCATGCTGCAGGTCGAAGAAGAACAATAAAAGAGTAGTTACAGGACCTGACTACCATTGTTACTAATCTAGTAACACGGGTCGATTAGATGACCATACCCCAACAACCAGTGGAAAATCCATAGGCACCCCCACTTAAGGTAGCCCTTAATGTTGTGGGTAGAGAAGGAGCAATAGGAGGAAATAGGGGCAGACAGGTTGGAGGATAGTACCATGCTTATAGAGGAGAGAGGGATGACAATTTTGGGGATGAAATTTATCCTAACCATGAGTTCAGATCGCTTAGGGGTCTAGAGTATGTAAAATTGTAGATGCCTTCATTTGTTGGAAAGGGACCTGTAGAGGAGTACCTTGATTGGGAGGATAAGGTAGAAGGAATCTTCGAGTGCTATGAGATTAATGGTCGTACGAGAGTTCGTTTAGTAGCAGTTGAATTTACTGGTTATGCCGCCTTGTTGTGGAAGAACCTTGTCGCCAATAGGAGGAGAGATGGTGATGTTTAGATTCATACTTGGCAAGAAATGAAAAGGGTGTTGAGAAAGAGGTTTATACTAAAACACTACAAGAAAGAGTTATTCATGCCTCTTTAGACATTGAGATAGGGAAGCAAAACAGTAGATAAATATGTCTAGGAGTTTAAAACACTAAGGATCCGAAGTGGGACAGTTGTACCTCCTTAACAGACCATGGTGCGATTTGTGTTTAGGTTAAAATATGAGATAGCATGTATTATCGAGTTGTAGAGGTATGACACTCTTGATGAAGCCATCTAATTGGCTTTAAAAATTGAGAGGCAAAGGCACTCCAATCCATACAAAGCTTTGAGTAACAGATATAGATCCACTACTCAATTATATGGATCAGATAATCAGTAGGTTAGATTGGGGGAAATTGATAAGACTGTGAAATCAAATGCAATTGTTACTAATAAGGAGAAGGATAGTTCTGGAAAAAGCAAAGCGGTTGCAGGGGCTGATATCCGATAAACAATACTTAGGTCATCAAGTGGAAAGATTCGTCAAACCCATTGCTTCAAATGCATGAGCTTTAGACACATGGCTGCTCAGTGTCCCAACAAAAGGGTAATGATTGCTATGGAGGTGGAAAATGAGGTGACAAGAAAGACGTACTTGAGACTACAAATTTATCAGTAGTGCTAAAGGAATACTATGAGGATCTAGACACTGAGGTACATGAGGATAAGGGCAATGATCAATATCTAGCTATTAATGTACTACATAGGGTAATGACTACATCTCCAAATATTGAGGACGTGTAGAGGGAAAACCTATTCCATATTCCCTATAGGGTCCTAGGCAATCTTTATACCCTTCTTATTGATGGTGGTAGTTACACCAATGTTATAGCTGCTGCATTAGTGAATAAACCACTAGGCCCTATGAATTACATTAACTATGTGAGTGAGATAATCTACATGTCACTCAGAGGGTTAAGGTTCCAATTAACATAGGGAGAAAGTACCAAGACGCAATTGATTGCGATGTTCTCCCTATGTGCGCATCACATATATTACTAAGTAGACCTTGGTTATCTGATAGGAAGGTGTTATATGATGGGTTTAGAAACACCTAGGTGTTTCAAAATGATGGTAAACAGGTTGTTTTAAATCTTATGTCACCAACTGAGGTATGCGAAGCCCAAGAGCAGATCAATAAAGCTTATGACAAGAATTCTTTGTTAGTAAAGAGGAAGGGATTAGGGGACGACCTGAATAGAGTGAATTAGATACAGGTGATTCAGAAGCCTTCAGGACAACCACGACTTTAGGACAACAGACAATTGCAGACCAAAATTTTCAATATAAGGGATTCTAAAAAATGTGCAACAAAAATAGAGGAACCATTAGATTTGAGGAGAAATCTTTCACAGGTTTGAGCAGATCCTAGGAATCGTATCACGACTCTTACAACATTGTTCAATGCGAGAATCAAAGCGCAAGAACTAGAGGTGGACACCTTTAGGCCGGCTATAAAGGCCAGTGGCTTAGCCTCTAAAGCTAGCCTTCTAGGCTGGCAGCTTTGGAACTTAAGTCGGCCATTTAGGCCGACGACTTACCATGTAAGGCCAGCAGCCTTTATTCTAAAGCCGGCAACTTATCTTGGCGAGCCGGTTGAAATCTTTTGACTTTTCCCATTTGTTTTTCCTTTGCTATATATATGTTGTATTGTAAGGATTGAGGGACTTTTGAGCATTTGAGAAAACACTTTGTGAAGTTTATTCTTCATTTTACTCTCATCAATTTATGGGATTGTGGCGAGTGATGGTATTGGATTGTTATGTATCATATCAACAAATCTGTATTAAGACTACTCTTTTGTTGGTGCGTCATATCTAGTAAGGGTATAGGGTTTATTTTATGTTACCATTCATTATTTGAATCTAGGAATTTAATTGCTATTGATTGCTACCTCGGAATTGGAATCATTTGATCCAATCATAGTTTTAGGCACATCAGGTTTTAAGGCCACTATCTGATCTAGGTCGGGTACATACTTCCTTAGCATGGATACATGGAATACATCATGTACGCCGACCAAATTCAGTGGAAGAGCTAACCTATAAGCTACTGTGCCTATTCTTTTCAAGATCTCAAACGGGCCTATATACCTTGGGTTTAGCTTTCCCCTTAACCCGAATCTGATCACTCCCTTTGTTGGAGAAATCCTCAATAATACCTTATCTCTCACTTGGAATTCCAAAGGACGCCTTCTCTTGTCTGTATAGCTCTTTTGTCGGGATTAGGTCGTCTGTATTCTCTACCTGATTAACTTCACTTTGTCAACTACTTCTTGTACTAACTCCGGCCCCATCATCTATCTTTCTCTCACTTCATCCCAATGTAGTGGAGATCTACACCTTCTTCCATGAAGAGCTTCATATGGTGCTATTTGGATGGTTGTCTAGTAATTATTATTATAGGCAAACTCCACTAGAGGTATATGCTCATTCCAATTCCCTCTAAAGTCTAGTGCACATGCCTTGAGCAAATCTAGTAGTATTTGTATAGTCCTTTAGACTAACCATTTGTCTATAGGTAGAATGTTGTACTGAACTGCAGTTTGGTGCCCAATACCTTATGTAGGCTGCTCTAGAATCTACTCACAAACCTTGTGTCTCTATTAGAAGTGATTGCCACTAGTACTCCATGCAGTCTCACTATCTCATGTATATATATCTGAGTCAGTTTCTCCTATTTATATCATACTCTAATAGGTATGAAATGACTAGACTTGGTCAATCTATCTACTATAACTTAAACTGCATCTTGCTTCTCCCTAGTATTCGGAAGGGCTGTAAAAAAATCCACTGTCATATGCTCCCATTTCCACTCAAGTACTAGAAGAGGTTGTAATTCTCCAACTGGTCTCTAGTGTTCTATTCTGATCTACTGGCTATATATTCTGCTATTTCTCTCTTCATGTTTCTCTACCAATAATAGCTCTTCACATCTCTGTACATTTTGGTACTTCCAGGATGTATTGTGTAGGTAAAGTGATGCATCTCTTTCATTAGCTCTCTCTTCAATTCTACATCCCTCGGCACACATAGTATCGTTTTGTACCTCAAGGTCCCCTTTGTATCTATGTTGAATTCTGGTGCCTTACTTTATTCCATTCTTCTTTCGATCTCTTGAATATCCTTATCTTCCATCTAACCCGATTTAATTCTATCTATTATGGTTGGCTAAATCCTTAAGGTAGTCATTTTTTCTCCCACTTCTTGTGTTAAGACTTCTAGCTCTAATTTGTAAATGTCTTCCAATAACTCTTTCTGTGAAGTGATGAGAGTCGCTACATTGCCCTATTTCTTTTTGCTAAGGGTATCTGCCACTGCATTGGCTTTTCTTGGATGGTATTGTATTTCCAAATTATAATCTTTGATTAACTCCAACCATCTCCTTTGTCTCATATTAAGCTCTTTCTACATAAATATGTACTTCAGGCTTCTATAGTTAGTGAACATTTTGCACCTTTCTCTATATAAGTAATGTCTCCATAGTTTCAAAGCTAGCACTACAACTACTAATTCCAAGTTATACATTAGGTAGTTCTTTTCATACGGCTTCAATTGTCAAGATGCATATGCTATTACTTGACCACCTTGTATCAACATACACCCTAACCCTTGAACCGTGGCATCGCTATACACTGTAAACTCTTCTCCACTCTTGGGCAAAGTCAAAACTGGCACCTACACCAGTTTCTCTTTGAGCATCTAAAAACTGGCTTCACATCTGTCATCCTATTGAAATTTCACATTTTTCTTTGTCAATCTAGTGAGAAGAGTTGCTATTTTGGAAAACCCTTCTATAAATCTCCTGTAGTAACTTGCTAGACCTAGGAAACTTCTTACCTCTATAACTGTTTTTGGTCTATGCCAGTCTACTATTGCTCTCACCTTTTCTAATTCCACAGATATCCCATCACTGTTAACCACATGACATAAAAAGACTACTTGTTCCAGCCAAAAATCACATTTATCAAATTTGGCATAAAATTTCTCATCTTATAATCTACCCAATACCAGTCTCAAGTGTTCTTCATGCTCCTCAGTACTTTTAGAGTATATTAGGATATCATCTATAAAGACAATTACAATCTTATCCAAGAAGTCTCTGAATACTCTATTCATTAAATCCATAAATGCAACTGGTGCATTCGTTAGTCCAAAGGGCATTAGCAGAAACTTGCAGTGTCCAAATCTAGTCTTAAATGTTGTTTTCTAGATGTCCTCTTCTTTAATTTTTAATTGATGGTCGCTTGATCTCTGGTCTACTTTGGAGAACACTTGAGCTCTCTACAACTGGTCAAATAGGTCATCTACCTTAGAAAGAGGATACTTATTCTTTATTGTAACCTTATTTATCTCCTTGTAATCTATATAGAGCTTCGTGCTTCTATCTTTCTTCTTCAAAAATAGGAATGGTGCACCCCAAGGAGAGACATTGGGTCTTATAAAATTGTTATCTTGTAGCTCTTGTAACTGTTTCTTTAATTCTTCCAACTCCATTAGTGCCATCCTGTAGACTGGTTTTAATATGGGTACAATACCCTATACCAAGTTGATGTTGAATTATATTTCCCTGACTGGGGGTAAACCAGGAAGATCTTTTGGAAACACATCAAGAAATTCCTTCATTACTGATACTTCTTCCATCCTAACTTCTTCACTGCCTTCAATAGATATGGTTGCCGGTACACTTTTTCCCCACATCTCATAGGTAAGCAATCTAGTGGGTCTCTACACTTCTAGCTTATATTTAAAATATCCATCTTTGGGTATATTAAACTATACCACCATGTTGTGAAAGTCAATGGTGGCATGATATTTTGATAGCTACTTAACACCCAAAATAATGTCAAACTTTATCATCTCTAATACCAAGAAGTCTGCTGGCATCCCCTTACTATGTATTTCTATTCTCACTCCCCTACATTTTTAATGTGCTTAAAATGACCAAAGCACATACAAATAACAAATTGAAGTAATTCTAATCAACAACCACTCTATAAGAGGTGTAAGCCCCTAATCCCTTATGAATCCAAATTGTTAAACCAATTATGATATGACACCAAATGAAGATATGCTTAAATGATTCAAGTACATAACATAATCCAATAAAAACTCCACAAGAGGAGTGAAAACAATAACAACCAACAACAATTAGCTTGATCAACCCCTTCACAAATTAACCCTAATTCACGAAAATGGAAACCAAATGGATATATAGAACAATCAATAGCAAGAATATCAATGGTTAATAGAAATGAACTAAGATTCCAATTCAAATTGAAAAGTTTCAAATTTGAAAATAGAACCCTAAATTTACGTAAACCAAAGGAAACAACAAAAAGCACCTAGATATGACTCACTAAGTACAATTTGTAAAACAACAAGAAATGATTGATATTACTCATAATCACTCAAGTAGGTTCTCGCCACAATTTCAATGATCAAATTGATAAGTGATCAATGGCAATGCAAGGGGACTCCTCATGGCTACAAGAGTGTGTTTTTTTTTCAAATTATCAAAATTCTCTCTAAAAACCCTAGTTAGTAAGTATTTATACTTGCTCCAATTAGGGTTAAAATGTCTAAATATTTACGTATATGCCACTAATGTGGCCGGTCCCAATTCAACAAATACAAGCAAATAAAAATGATTACAAAGTAACTAGTTCAAAGAAAAATAACAAATACAAAGATGGTCTTCAAAGAGCCGGTTCTTCAAGTCAAGCAAATAATTTGTTGGTTCAATTCATCTTCGATTTATGTCAATCTATGAATAACTCATAAGCTGAGTTTTAGTGAGTTTGTCCATCGCCCTGTAAAACCTAATAAGTATGCTTGTTGGAATGTACAAAAAATAAGTAATAGAAAAGAAGTTAGTATATAAAGATTTCCGAGGTCAATTTGCTTAAAGAAGACTCTCATTGTCAAATTTTGTAATCCTTTGGCTGTAGCCCTAATGATAGGTCTTGTAAGATTCCTATCAATTTCCTACTTATTCTTTCTCCTACTCCCAAAGGAGTACTAACAACCAAGAGGTCATTCATACTTTCAACATCCAAAGCACATGCACATACAAAATTCTCAAATACATAGGACACATACGCATTGGTATTGAATAGCACATATGCATTGTAAGAGTGTATTGGAAGCATACTTGCAATGTTATCCACATTTGGGATATCCTAGTGCTGCTGTTGATGAATGGCAAACACCCTAGTAGGAACTCTTTGTCTAAGACCTCCTACCTGTGGTCTACCTCTTTATCCTCTGACTAGAGGTCTAGCTACCTATTGAACTAGCCCTACTTGGTTTCTAATTTATCTCTAAGGATAATTAACTTCCTTATGTCCCCTCTGGTTGCATACATGACAGAAGATTAGGGGAACTGACCTTTCAGTGTAATGTCTGCTAATGTGCATAGTCTTCTCACAAGAGAAACATGCCTCATCTGGCCATCTACACTCTCTTAACTCATGAGGTTTGTAACATCTAGGACATTTAGCATTTGTGCCTGTTGTAGTGAGTGCCAAAGGCACTTGCTTGATCTGGAGAGGAGGGGCTATAGCTCTAGGTGTTCTACTTTACAACAAGTGATGTCTTTTACCTTTGTTTTGTCCCATTTCACTAGAGGTAAGTCTTTTTCCCAAAGCTATTGCTGCTCTACGCTCCTCCGTTCTTCTATAATTTTCTTATTTTGCTCAAGGTACTTCGCTTTGTCTACCATTTTGGCATATGTATTTAACTAAAAGGCCCTTACTACAAGTTGTAAATCCAATTCCAATCCTCTCAGGAACCTTCTGGCTTGGGACCTATCATCATTACGTATATTTTTGGGAAGAAACTGAATGAAGCGATTCAACTCTGCCTCGTACTCTTTAACTATTCGATACCCTTGTTTATAGTTGTAGTAATCATTCTCCATTCTGTCTTTAAAGCTGCTAGGGAAATATCTCTGATAAAATAGCTCCTTAAATACTGCCTAGTTCATACACTCCCTTACAAGTCCAAGGATCGAAGCCCACCATTTTGTTGCAGTTCCCTTCAACATGAATGCAGCATAATTTACCTTCCTATCTTCTGGTATCTAAAAGGCATCAAAGGTCTTCTCAATTTCTTATACCTAATCCTTAGCCTCGATTGGGTCATCCACTTTAGGGTTAAATTCCTTAGCCACTCTTATAAACTTATCAAAGCTGATGGGTTCATTAGCTGATAAGAGTAAATTAATCCTTATAAATCATGGGCGTTACTGATGAATTTGTGTAATTTTTTTGGAATAAAATCAATGCGGATTCGGTACTTAATAGATAAATATATCAGTTTCAGGGTATAATACTAAAGAGAAGTGGAAAGATAACAAAAGGAGCATGATTGGAGCTCAAAAGATCAAGTTAAAGCTACTTATGGACAACATAGGGAAAGCCACGCCCGTGTCATGAGCCGTGTGCACGCTTGAGGCTGAAATTTGTCACTTGGAAAGGAAGCACGGCTTGTGATATAGGTGTGCTTGAAGCCGTGGCAGACGCTGAGGAGAAATGGAAGAGTCCAGAGCCTGGCACAGTTTGTAATCTAGCCGTGTTTCTAGCCATGCCACACACTGAGCAAGGATGAGGAATTGCGGATTATCGACCAGAGGGAGACACGGTTTGAAATCTAGCCGTGTTGGTGGGCGTGTCAGGCGTATGTTATTCACTTTTCGAGATTTACTTGGAAAATTAAAGATATATTCGTATCTTTCTAGCTGAAGATCCTTGGCCATTCCCTTAAGAGCATAAATAGAACCAATCAGAGAGTGAGAAAGGGGGAGGCAGGAGAACAACCCTAGAGAAGAGAAGTTAGAAGAGTTTCCAGAATCGAAGCCAAGATCTTTGTGTTTGTCTCATGGGTTTATTTATGGATTCTAATATTTTCCCTTTTGTTCTCTTTATTAGATCCATGAGTAGTTAATTGTTTTATACCTGATCCCTCGAGAAACCCCTAATTGTCATGTAACGGATTTGTTGATGTTTCAATGATTAATCCTGATCTTTGAGTTTATTCATGTTGCAATCATGGTTTGTTTATCTTGATATGTACGCAATATTAGGATCGAATTAGATCTCTGTTAATAAGATTGAGAAATCGCTTAATAGAGTAGATCTGGCATGAATAAAAAGACTACTTATAATCTTAGAGATAGGTTATAGGAGGTTTTCTGTGTTGAATGAGGTCATGGTGGTCTGGTTCAATTGAGAGTCCTAGGATTTTATTGCAATCTTAATTATGTTAATTAAAGAGAGATCTTAATTGACTTAATTAGGATTAGGATTATTGATCTTGAGAAAGACCTTAATCTAGTGTAAGAAACTCCGCAGATCAGAGATGTTGTGTATTAATCATTAGAAAGTTTGTAATTGAATAAAAGTTGCATGATAATTAGTGGTGGAACTTGGGTAAGGTATGTTTAGATTATTGAATTAACTAAAGGAGTATTTTAATATCTTTAATCTGATCATTTAATTCGTTCCTTTCATATTTAATCAGTAATTAGGGTAATTGAGTTCATCAATAGTGAGAAGTTAGATAGTAGGATAATCGTTAGTACTAGTACTTATAAGTCTTTGTGGGATCGATACCTGTGCTCCAATGCTATATTGCTAATTGATAGGTATACTTGCCTGAGAACTGATCGTAAGCTCGGATTGAGTATAGGATTTGACTTGTTAAAACGATCAGATCGTTAACCAAGTTTTTGGCGCCGTTGCTAGGGACTTTTAATATTAGGAAAACTTGACGCCTACTACTTTAACTATAATTTTTTTTTTTTTATTGTTGATAAGATCACATTATACTTATATTTTCTTTTGGACTTATATTAAATTTATTTCAATATTATAAGAAAATATAAAGAAATGATACTTAATGGTGTTTATTGTGAAAATACAGGTTTTGAGGACCCAAAAGTAAATTACAATTTAATTGGAGGAGTTTTTCACAAAATTGAAGAAGCGAGCAGAGGATTGCAATAAAGGCCACCGGCCTTGGGTTGGCCTACATTCAAGGCCGCCGGCTTTGAGTCGGCCTATATTAAACCGGCCTTAAAAAGCATTACAGCCGCTGGCCTTAAAGCCGGCCTACATTCAAGGCCGCCGGCCTTGAACCAGCCTTTAATACTCCGCGGATATCCATTGCGAAAATCTCTCCAAAATCGTATCTTATTTAATTTGCTGACTCAAATCCTCATCAGATCAACCTTATCCCCCTCCTCTTTGGATCTATAAATAGGCCCTTGTGTGAACCTTGGGAGCATCCCCTTTTGTTTAGCATCCCCTTTTGTTTAGAATCCCCTTTTGTTTAGCATCCCCTTTTGTTTAGAATTCTTTTGTTTTGATTCTTTGTTTAGCATCATTTGTCTTTCTTTGAAATTATTAGAATTCCCTTAGAAACTTTAGGATTTTATATTTTCTTTAATTCCTTTACATTTCATGTTATTCCAATTTTTAGTTTGAAGAAAGAAATTTATTTTGCTGAAGTTTGCTTTCAATTGAAGAATTCGAGAAATCATTTTGGAAGATTGAAGTTCTTGAAGATTATAGCTATTGTTTCATTTACTTTATTTTCTTTTATGCCATTTATTAGTTTATTCTTGTTGTTCAATATGAATTCCATTACATCTATTTATTTCAATTGTTTTTATATTCATACTATAATGTTCTAAATCATCCTTGTGGGAAACATGATGAAGCCATAATTCAAACTAAAATGATCATTGTATTCATGTTATAGGAAATGTAGATATGCGGAATTTTCATATAAGAAGTCCTACTATGAATTGTATTTTGTAATTGAAATCAATGCATAGAAATGTAAATGACTCGAAAGAGAAATTTAGGTTTTATCAGGAATTCCTAAGTAAGATTTAATAATTCATGTGGAAGCAGCGTTATTGAATTTTATTAGAAATTGACCTAAGTGTTTCATGCAATATTTTTATTAAATTTTTCACTAAGGGATTAGGAGAAATTATTTTAAAGATATTAGGCAATCATATAATTGAGAAATTTATGATTGTGAATTAGAATCCTCATTTGATTTGAATTAGCGGGAGCTATTAAATTAAATTGAGGTAACATTGCTTTAAAACTTGATAAAGGATTAAGGTTTTGTTAATTTCTTGTGAAAATCCATATAGCTATGAGTTATTATAACATGAAGACAATATGATTAGTAGAATTAGGGTGGATTCTATTTCCCACCATCAATTCATCATTTTTCAAACACAATTCTCTTTTTGAGCATTTAGTATAATTCATTCAATTCTCATCAAACATCATTGCCTAAATAATAGTAGAAATTGATATAGGTTTATTACTTAATCAATCTTCGTGGTTCGACACTCTTCTCTCACTATATTACTTGATCCGATCCGGTACACTTGCCGGTATTTATTCACGCTCATTTTATATCTCTTTTTGCGTGGATCAGTTGTTAATTATTTCTCTTAGTTTCATTCGTGCTTCCATTCAAATTTGTTGAGGAAACTAAGTTCATCATTTGTTTTTTGCAGTTTATGACAAGGAGCTCTTCATCTAAGCTTCTTGACCTTGATCCTGAGATTGACCGAACTTTTAGAAGGCGATTGAAAAGTGCTAAGGAGATAGTAAGGAATTTGAATTTCAACGAACCTTTGGAAAGTGAAGAAGCAACATTAGTGGCTGACAAGGAAGCTTCTATCACCCGTGGTAACACAGAAGCTGAACCAATGGCAGATGAATGAAGGACGATGGTTGAATATGCCCAACCTACTCTAGGCAGCACTGGTTCGTGTATTGTGCAACCGGTAATAGAGGCTAACAACTTCGAAATCAAGGCCTCTACAATACACATGACTCACAATCAATGCCAGTTTGTCGGTTTGCCTGATGAGTTCCCTTATGGAACGGTGGAGTTAGAACACCCTGAAAAGGGTATTTTCAAGGTCAATGGACAGAGACTTAAACATTACTTAGGAGACAAGAAGGTCTTTGAAGAAAGAGCGGAGCTGACCCTCATTCAAATCCGTAACTGATCTCCTTTTATTCATTCGGTCGAGCCAACGACGGTAAACAAAAGCGTTGGCTGGGAGGCAACCCATGCATCTACTAGGTTAGTTTTCCTTTTACTATCATCATCAATATATTTGTGATTTGTGGTTTTGCAGGTGAAATTTTAATGAAGAGGACAAGACATGGTCTAAGCCACACCCAAGTGTGTGGGCATTTGTGAAAGGTGTCTCATTCCAGGGGATGACACGGGTATAGGCACGACCAAGTTACAAGTCGTGCCACAAGGTAAGATTTTTCACAAGTTTTTGTACAGGAGCAGTGCCTGACACGGCTTTGAACACTCCCAGGTTGGCACCCGTGTCATCAATAGCTCCTAGGGTTAGAGATTTTCATATATAAGTGATCCACGCAAAAAGAGATATAAAATGAGCGTGAATAAATACCGGCAAGTGTACCGGATCGGATCAAGTAATATAGTGAGAGAAGAGTGTCGAACCACGAAGATTGATTAAGTAATAAACCTATATCAATTTCTAATATTATTTAGGCAATGATGTTTGATGAGAATTGAATGAATTTATACTAAATGCTCAAAAAGAGAATTGTGGTTGAAAAATGATGAATTGATGGTGGGAAATAGAATCCACCCTAATTCTACTAATCATATTGCATTCATGTTATAATAACTCATAGTTATATGGATTTTCACAAGAAATTAACAAAACCTTAATCCTTTATCAAGTTTTAAAGTAACATTACCCCAATTTAATTTAATAGCTCCCGCTAATTCAAATCAAATGAGGATTCTAATTCACAATCATAAATTTCCCAATTATATGATTGCCTAATATCTTTAAAATAATTTCTCCTAATCCCTTAGTGAAAAATTTAATAAAAATATTGCATGAAACACTTAGGTCAATTTCTAATAAAATTCAATAACGCTGCTTCCGCATGAATTATTAAATCTTACTTAGGAATTCTTGATAAAACCTAAATTTCTCTTTCGAGTCATTTACATTTCTATGCATTGATTTCAATTACAAAATACAATTCATAGCAGGACTTCTTATATGAAAATTCCGCATATCTATATGTCCTATAACATGAATACAATGATCATTTTAGTTCGAATTATGGTTTCATCTTGTTTCCCATAAGGATGATTTAGAACATTATGGTATGAATTGCATAAAAACAATTGAAATAAATAGATGCAATGGAATTCATATTAAACAACAAGAATAAACTAATAAATGGCATAAAAGAAAATAAAGTAAATGAAACAATTGCTATAATCTTTAAGAACTTCAATCTTCCAAAATGATTCCTTGAATTCTTCAATGGAAAGCAAACTTCAGCAAAATGACATTCTTTCTTCAAACTAAACTTTGGAAAAATCTAAAGTACCTAAGGGAATTCTAATGATTCAAAAGAAAGACAAATGATGCTAAAACAAAGAAGAAGAACAAAGGATGCTAAGCAAAAGGGATTCTAAAACAAAAAGGATTCTAAACAAAAGGGGATGCTCTCAAGGTTCACACAAGGGGCCTATTTATAGATCCAAAGAGGAGGGGGATAAGGTTGATCTGATGAGGATTTGAGTCAGCAAATTAAATAAGATACGATTTTGGAGAGATTTTCGCAATGGATATCCGGGGAGTAATGAAGGCCGGTTCAAGGCCGGCGGCCTTGAATGTAGGCCAGCTTTAATGCTTTTTAAGGCCGGTTTAACATAGGCCGGCCAAGCCGGCTCAGCGCGGCCTTATTGCAATCCCTCATCCCGCTCGCTTCTTCAATTTTGTGAAAAACTCCTCCAATTAAATTGTAATTTACTTTTGGGTCCTCAAAACCTGTATTTTCACAATAAACACCATTAAGTATCATTTCTTTATATTTTCTTATAATATTGAAATAAATTTAATATAAGTCCAAAAGAAAATATAAGTATAATGTGATCTTATCAATAAGATGCCTTCCCCTATACTTATTTCCTCATTCACACACCACTCCTCTCTACATTTCCGTTTTTCTCCTCTTTATTAGTTCCACTGGAGATTTGGACTGTTGTGCGGAACAACCGTTTTAAGAAGTCTTGCTTTTACTTTTGTTTTAACTGTCCTAATTTGTTTGATTCTGGAAGATTGACCAACCACTAATGTTTGAAACAGAAATTGCTGATGATAGTTAGTTTTATTTTCAATTGATTATTATTTTCTTTTGTTTTGTTTTGTTTTTGTGAGATACAGGCTTTCAAAGTATACCAAACCGTTACGATTAGCAGGGGTTCTCATGACTTTACTTGTGTGTTGCTTGACTTTCTGTTAAAGATCCGCGTCGTAGGAGAGTTCAGGGGAGTTTTCGTTTTCCTTTTGTTTTCTTTTTGCTTTTATTCTTTGCTTCCCTTTGTGCGTTTCATGAGGACATTGGGGATAATGTCTATTGTAAGTGTGAAGGGTTAGGAAAACGAAACTAGGATATAAAGGTTGTGCAATAAAAAATGTAAATTCCTCTTATTTAAGGTATATTCGATGATGACTTTTGACAATCAAGGACTGCTGAGATTTGATCATACCCTTGTGGAAAATTTTAAAAATTTTTATTCTCTTATTTTGTATTAGAGATACGTTGCTAAAATTACAAGATGAAATCCAAGTGAAGTGAACTTACTTGTTATTTAATCTTTACTTTCGGGAGTTGAGATTGGATTAAGGTCACTAGTGAGTTTAGTATGCTCTTCTTTTTGCTTAGTAGGTGAGCTATGTAACTTGGAGTGAAGGAGTAAATGATACTTATAACTTGGTGATTCCTTTTCGAAGAAGTTTCCGAGAAAAAAAATTGTTGGGAGTAATTGAAGAATATAATAATATGTAAATAGTTCAGAAGTGGGCCTCATAGACTCGAGTAATTAAGCTTGAGAGATGCCCTTTTTAGGGAATAACATCTATTGACTCGGGTGACGAACTTGGGATCAATGGCTGAAAGCTCGCTACAAGGGTCGTGAGAAAAGTCTGAGAAAACTGAACTTAAATGAGCTTATATGAATGATAGTTGATTGATTGAGATGGTAGAGGTTCGAAGGGGTATCTTAAAACCTAGTAGCCTAAGATCATCTGGTCTAGGACTTACTGACCAAGGAAATCGTCTTAATTAATTAATTAATTAATTAAATGAGTTAATTGGACTCGAAGAAGTAAATCTTAGGGACGCCTTCTACGCTGAGGGAATAATGTCTGTTAACTTGAGTGATGAACTCGGGATTATTAATCGAAAGTTCATTACATGGGTCGGTTAACTTAATTAAGTGCTTTAATGGTAAACTCCCAAGATTAACTTAAGAATTGGATGAAACAGAAAAGGAGGAGCTAGGGGACGAGTGGATACAACATGTCTTTAGTCCCTGTTGTGTTGCTTATAACAATGGTTAAAAGGATTGTATACTTTATTTCACTAGTCTTGATCTTGTGGCAATTTTGACTTTGGGAATTTTAGTTTAAATGATATGGGTAATAGTTTAATTTACTTGGATTAGCTTTGGGAATTTTAGTATTTGTATTTTGTATACAACTAATGGTAAGATTGAGTGAAGATTATCAATAATTGGGGTGTAGCATGAAATTGATGATGCTGGAATATCTTCTCGATTGTTGGAACTTATGAGAACTTGTCCTTTGGTTTTTTGTAATCCGTGTTTGCTTGAGGACAAGCAAAAGCTTAAGTGTGGGTAAATTTGATAAGAGTAATCCTTATAAATCTTGGGCGTTAATGATGAATTTGTGTAATTTTTTTGAATAAAATCAATGTGGATTCGGTACTTAACAGATAAATATATCAGTTTCAGGGTATAATACTAAAGAGAAGTGGAAAGATAACAAAAGGTGCATGATTGGAGCTCCAAAGATCAAGTTAAAGCTACTTATGGACAACATAGGGAAAGCCACACCTATGTCATGAGCCGTGTATACGCTTGAGGATGAAATTTGTCACTTCGAAAGGAAGCACGGCTTGTGATATGGGTGTGCTTGAAGCCGTAGCAAACGCTGAGGAGAAATGGAAGAGTCCAAAGCCTGGCACAGTTTGTAATCTAGCCGTGTTTCTAGCCATGCCATACACTGAGTAAGGATGAGGAATTGCGGATTATCGACCAGAGGGAGACACGGTTTGAAATCTGGCCGTGTTGGTGGGCGTGTCAGGCGTATGTTATTCACTTTTCGAGATTTACTTGGAAAATTAAAGATATATTCATATCTTTCTAGCTGAAGATCCTCGGCCATTCCCTTAAGAGTATAAATAGAACCAATCAGAGAGTGAGAAAGGGGGAGGCACGAGAACAACCCTAGAGAAGAGAAGTTAGAAGAGTTTCCAGAATCGAAGCCAAGATGTTTGTGTTTATCTCATGGGTTTATTTATGGATTCTAATATTTTCCCTTTTGTTCTCTTTATTAGATCCATGAGTAGTTAATTGTTTTATACCTGATCCCTCGAGAAACCCCTAATTGTCATGTAACGGATTTGTTGATATTTCAATGATTAACCCTGTTCTTTGAGTTTATTCATGTTGCAATCATGGCTTGTTTATCTTGATATGTACGCAGTATTAGGATCGAATTAGATCTCTATTAATAAGATTGAGAAATCGCTGAATAGAGTAAATCTGACATGAATAAAAAGACTACTTGTAATCCTAGAGATAGGTTATAGGACGTTTTCTGTATTGAATGAGGTCATGGTGGTCTGGTTCAATTGAGAGTCCTAGGATTTTATTGCAATCTTAATTATGTTAATTAAAGAGAGATCTTAATTGACTTATGATAGAGCCATTTTATACTCAATATTTATAGTATAAATTGTGTTAAATTATTATTGATTTTATAGAAATCATAAGGAAATGGTACTTTAATTCTATCATCGTGATAAATCAGGTTAAATGGAGTCAAGGATGCTAATTCAAGTATTTTAGAGAAGTCATCTACAACTTGGATCAAGAAAAGGAATTACACCACCGGAGGAAGCACGGTTTGAGGCATGGCCAAGGTTCAAACCGTGTTACACACTGGACAAGAAGGCGAAAATGAGGACTTTCAACAGAGAGAGATACGGCTTAAGGCACGGCCTTGGTGGAAGCCGTGGGAGAAACCGTGCTTGAAGCCGTGGTAGAAGCTAGACGTGCCAAGGAGAAGAAATTGTGGAACATCAACCAGAGGATGGCACGGCTTGAAATCTTGCCGTGGGTGTAACCGTGGTACACACTGGGCACGGATCAAGACTTGTTGATTATGCACAAAATAATGCACGGTTGGAAATCTAGCCATGGGTGGAGCCGTGGTACACACTGGACACGGAAGATGATACATGAAATATGCACAGAGGGTGGCACGGCTTGACCCACGGCCGTATGTTAGGGCGTGCCAGGCGGACGAACATTTACTTCTTGAAATCTACTTGGAAAAGGAAAGATATTTTCGTATCTTGCTAGCAAAAGATCACATGCCATCTCCCTAACAATATAAATAGAACCAACCCTAGAGGGTTAGGACAACTTTTAAATCTTTGGATCTTGAAGAACCTTTGATCATCTTGGAGGCAGAGCAGGCAATCGGGTTCATCATGTCTTTACTTTTTATTTTCGTTTTATTGATGAACATGAGTAGCTAAGCTACTTTTCTAGCCAAAGGGTCATAGATGTTTAATTCTCCACGAATTGTGAGGTCTAATTGACTTGTATTTAGTCTATTCTTTGCTTTCGGGTATTCATATATCTTCTGATCGTTTTGTCATTATTATCTTTGTTGATTGGTATGAATAGAGCTCTTCTACTCAATTAGCAAGTTAATATATTGTCAACTAGCACGTCAAATCCGTAATTGTTTGATTGTTCTAGTCTTAGTGACGCAATAACATGTTTGGTTATAAAAGAGATGATCGAATTCATGTTATGGAGGTGTATGATCATGTTTAAATAGGTTATCTTATAATCTACTGGCATGAATTGGTGGTCTCTCTAGATTTTAATGCTATTGATAGATTAAATCCTAAGCGCTTTTCTAGGGTTATTTAATCAATAAGAGAAATAATTCAAGCGCTTGTCTGAGGTTATCGAGGAAGTAAGGGGAGATAGGTTGTTAGAACTTGTTAATAACCATAACCAGTTTATCTAGAACCAAGAATAGAAAACATTTGCATCGATGATCAATTCCTATAATTAAACTATCTTGATTCCTTTGGCTAGGCTTTTATTAATATCCGATTTTCTTACCTTGTTTTACTTTATTTTGATTCACAAACAAAACTCCCCATTTTTCTTTTCCCTTTTATTCTCCTTGAATAGAAATAAGTTTAACCAATCTCTGTGGATTCGACCCTACTCACCACTATATGCAAATCATATAATTGTCTAGGAGTAGGTTTTATTTTTGTTGGATTCGATACCCATCAAATTTTGGCGCCGTTGCCGGGGATTGGTGTCAAATTTATTTCTATTCTTGTATGACTTGTTCTTCTCAGATAGGTGAACTAACTTATAATCCGGAGATTGAGAAGACTCTAAAGAGGCTGCGACAAGAAGCTAGATCATCCCCCAGACCGAACTTAGTATCGGACTTGTCTGATTCATCCCTTGATTCTGAAAAAGAGGACGACATGGCAAATCTTGAGAGAACCTTAAGGGAGTTGGCTGCACCGGATGTGAATCAACAACCACTTTGTATTCACTACCCTGAACTAGCCGTGGAATTCGAGTTAAAATCTGGGTTGATACATCTGCTACCCACTTTTCATGGTCTTGAGAATGAAGATCCTCACAAGCATTTGAAAGAGTTTCATATAGTGTGTTCTAGTATGAGGCCGCAAGGAATAACCGACGAACAAATCAAGCTACGTGCTTTTCCGTTTTCTTTAAGTACTAAAGCTAAAGATTGGTTGTTTTATTTGCCTTCAGGTTCTATCACCACTTGGACAGATATGGTGAGACTCTTCTTGGATAAATTCTTCCCCGCATCCAGAGTCGCTGGTATAAGAAGAGAAATTTGTGGTATAAAACAGAGGGACACCGAGACTCTTCATAAGTATTGGGAGAGGTTCAAGCAACTGTGTGTAAGCTACCCACAACATGGGATATCTGAACAACTCCTCATCCAATATTTTTACGAAGGCCTACTTCCGATGGAGAGGAAGATGATGGATGCTGCAAGTAGAGGCACCATAGTAAACAAAACCCCTGGTCAAGCTAGGGAATTGATCTCCATTATGGCTGCCAATTCGCAACAATTTGGGTATAGGCATGATGCATCTTCAAGGAAGGTAAATGAGGTAAGTGTGTCTAACCTTGAACATCAAATTTCTAATCTTACCTCCCTTGTGCAGCAGCTAGCTCTTGGAAATACCCAACAGGTGAAAGCTTGTGGAATTTGTGCTGCTCCTAGTCATCCGACCGACATGTGCCCCACATTGCAAGATGATAACCATGAACACGCTAATGCTGTAGGCGGATTTCCAGGACAACCGCAAAGGAAGTATGACCCCTACTCGAATACTTACAATCCTGGATGGAGGGATCATCCTAACTTCCGATATGGCAATAACCCTCAACATTTCCAACAATTCCAGCCTAAGCCATCACACCAAGTACCCCAAGCTCCTTCCACCTCAGGTATGTCTCTTGAAGACATTGTTAAGTCTCTTGCTGTTAATACAAAACAATTTCAGGAGGAAACAAAGCAGAGCATTCTAAACTTGGAGAATCAGGTAAGCCAACTTGCTTCTGCTGTAAATAGGTTAGAAACTCAAGGTAAGTTACCTTCTCAGAATATCACAAATCCGAAGCAAAGCGTTAATGCAATTACCTTGAGGAGTGGAACAGCATTGCAGGGATCAAATAAGAAAGGACACCCATCTACTCTTGGGGAAGAGACTAAGCAAGAAATTTCAACTCCGAGCCAACAGGACAACCAGATTAGCAAGTCTCTAGTTGAGCCATCAAAGGTCACATTGATACCACCTCCTTTCCCCTCCAGATTGGCGAAATACAAGAATGAAGCGGAAGAAAAAGAGATTCTGGAAACTTTTCGAAAAGTCGAGGTAAATATTCCTTTGCTTGATGCAATTAAGCAAATACTGCGCTATGCTAGATTTCTCAAAGACTTATGCACTAACAAAAGGAAGCTGAAAGGCAATGAAAAGATTAGTGTGAGTGAAAATGTTTCAGCTATTATTCAAAAGAAGCTTCCTCCTAAATGTAAGGACCCAGGTATGTTCGCCATTCCTTGCAAAATAGGTAATCTTAGAATCGCTAAAGCCATGTGTGATCTAGGAGCTTCTATCAATGTCATGCCTTTGTCTGTTTATCAACGTTTAAATGTTGGTCCTTTAAAGGAAACAGGTATTATTGTTCAACTTGCTGATAGGTCCAATGTTTATCCTGAGGGAGTTCTAGAGGATGTTTTAGTTCAAGTCAATGGGTTGGTTTTTCCTGCTGATTTTTATGTGCTTGACATGGACGATAGTGATTCTCATACTTCATCACTGATATTATTAGGGCGACCATTCCTTAAGACTTCTAAAACGAAAATCGATGTAAATGATGGCACCCTCACTATGGAATTTGATGGTGAAGTGATTAAATTTAACATTTATGATGCCATGAAACATCCTAACGATATCTCTCCTGTTTTTGTTACGGACGTTATTAACCCATCACCACAGGCACCAAGGCTGGAATCAAAATCCTTATCCGAATATTTAGCTAGGAATGTCTAGCCAAAGATGTTAAAGAAAGGCGCTTCATGGGAGGCAACCCATGTCAAAAAAAAAAAAAAATCCTTTAGTTTTGTTTTGCTTTAGTTTTGGTTTGTTTTAGTTTTGTTTTGATTTTAGTATAGTTTTGAACTCTTTGGATCAGCTGCAGCAAGGACACATAATCAAATGACACTTTCCAGAGCTTAAGGGGAGAACTCCAATACTAGGGAAGTACCAGCATTTCCTTTCTCTTATTCTCTAATGTTCCTTGTGTTGTTAATTCCTCTTTCATTGTACTGAATTAGAAACAGTGAGGACACTGTTCAAGCTAAGTGTAGGGGAGAGGATAATAAATTATAGAGAATAGAGAATTGATCCATACTTTGAATGTTTGTCCTTAAGAAATTTTAAGCTAAATTTTTTCATATTTATCATGAAATCTAGAGATTGTACTAAATGTTATAATAAGCATCTACAAAATGTAAAATTGACTTGTTCGAATGCTTTACTCACCCACCGCTGTGATTAGAATACTTGGTTAAAATTAAGTAGTGAAATCTTTAAGAAACAAATTTACCTTGTATTTAGCTTTAGAATTGGAAGTCTAAGAGTAAGTCGAGTCCTTAAGTGAAACATAAACAAGTTTACTTCTAGGATATATTAGCTACTATATACTCTTTGAAATAAAAAATAAAAAATAATAATAAAAAAAAATCAAAAAAATCAAGCATAGCCATTACTCTAATGATTCAAGTAATTGAGTTAAGAGTATTCAAACTTGAATGTTAGAGTGAGGAAGAGTCCGTAGGGGTATCTCAAAACCCGGTCACTTGAGTGATGAGCTCGGGATGTGCCGACTCAATGAACTCACTATAACGATAAGGGAGAAAAGGCGAAAGTTCATGAAAAGAAGCGGGCAAAAACCCGTTAAAATAGACGCTTGAATAGATCAAAAGAACATGAATGTAAACATTCATTGAATAAAACAAGACGTATAAAAGGGAGAATACCTAGCAAAGAGCTTATACCATATGCTTTTACTTTATACTGCAAGGATTATATGTTTGCTAATATCTAATGAAGTTTAATTGGGTGTTTTTCCTTAGTGGATTAAGTATTTACTTTTGGAATAAAAATTCTTTTGCTAAACATGAGGATTAAAGTTTGTTTTGTTTAGATTAGCTATTGAATTTTGTCCATAGTAATTTGATCACAGGAAACCAATTGGGTTGAAGTAGTAGACATTAAAATTACAAGTCATGAATTACAAATGAATAGATGCTTGGAATGATGAAAAGAAAGCTTGTATAATCTATGACAGATTTCTCAATTGATTTGATGCAATTGCTTAAGGACAAGCAAGAGTTCAAGTGTGGGGGAATTTGATAGAGCCATTTTATACTCAATCTTTATAGTATAAATTGTGTTAAATTATTATTGATTTTATAGAAATCATAAGGAAATGGTACTTTAATTCTATCATCGTGATAAATCAGGTTAAATGGAGTCAAGGATGCTAATTCAAGTATTTTAGAGAAGTCATCTACAACTTGGATCAAGACAAGGAATTACACCACCGGAGGAAGCACGGTTTGAGGCACGGCTAAGGTTCAAACCGTGTTACACACTGGACAAGAAGGCGAAAATGAGGACTTTCAACAGAGAGAGACACGGCTTAAGGCACGGCCGTGGTGGAAGCCGTGGGAGAAACCATGCTTGAAGCCATGGTGGAAGCTAGACGTGCCAAGGAGAAGAAATTGTGGAACATCAACCAGAGGATGGCACGGCTTGAAATCTTGCCGTGGGTGTAACCGTGGTACACACTGGGCACGGATCAAGACTTGTTGATTATGCACAGAATAAGGCACGGTTGGAAATCTAGCCATGGGTGGAGCCGTGGTACACACTGGACACGGAAGATGATACATGAAATATGCACAGAGGATGGCACGGCTTGACCCACGGCCGTGTGCTAGGGCATGCCAGGCGGACGAACATTTACTTCTCGAAATCTACTTGGAAAAGGAAAGATATTTTCGTATCTTGCTAGCAAAAGATCACATGCCATCTCCCTAACAATATAAATAGAACCGACCCTAGAGGGTTAGGACAACTTTTGAATCTTTGGATCTTGAAGAACCTTGGATCATCTTGGAGGCAGAGCAGGCAACCGGGTTCATCATGTCTTTACTTTTTATTTTCGTTTTATTGATGAACATGAGTAGCTAAGCTACTTTTCTAGCCAAAGGGTCATAGATGTTTAATTCTCCACGAATTGTGAGGTCTAATTGACTTGTATTTATTCTATTCTTTGCTTTCGGGTATTCATATATCTTCTGATCGTTTTGTCATTATTATCTTTGTTGATTGGTATGAATAGAGCTCTTCTACTCAATTAGCAAGTTAATATATTGTCAACTAGCACGTCAAATCCGTAATTGTTTGATTGTTCTAGTCTTAGTGACGCAATAACATGTTTGGTTATAAAAGAGATGATCGAATTCATGTTATGGAGGTGTATGATCATGTTTAAATAGGTTATCTTATAATCTACTGGCATGAATTGGTGGTCTCTCTAGATTTTAATGCTATTGATAGATTAAATCCTAAGCGCTTGTCTAGGGTTGTTTAATCAATAAGAGAAATAATTCAAAGCGCATGTCTGAGGTTATTGAGGAAGTAAGGAGAGATAGGTTGTTAGAGCTTGTTAATAACCATAACCAGTTTATCTAGAACTAAGAATAGAAAACATTTGCATCGATGATCAATTCCTAGAATTAAACTATTCCTTTGGCTAGGCTTTTATTAATATCCGATTTTCTTACCTTGTTTTACTTTATTTTGATTCACAAACAAAACCCCCCATTTTTCTTTTCCCTTTTATTCTCCTTGAATAGAAATAAGTTTAACCAATCTCTGTGGATTCGACCCTACTCACCACTATATGCAAATCATATAATTGTCTAGGAGTAGGTTTTATTTTTGTTTGATTCGACACCCATCAACTTAATTAGGATTAGGGATTATTGATCTTGTGAAAGACCTTAATCTAGTGTAAGAAACTCCGCAGATCAGAGATGTTGTGTAGTAATCGTTGGAAAGTTTGTAATTGAATAAAAGCTGCATGATAATTAGTGGTGTAACTTGGGTAGGGTATGTTTAGATAATTGAATTAACTAAAGGAGTATTTGAATATCTTTAATCTGATCATTTAATTCATTCCTTTCAGATTTAATCAGTAATTAGGGTAATTGAGTTCATCAATAGTGAGAAGTTAGATAGTAGGATAATTGCTAGTATTAGTACTTATAAGTCTTCGTGGGATCGATACCTGTACTCCAATTCTATATTGCTAATTGATAGGTATACTTGCCTGAGAACTGATCGTAAGCTAGGATTGAGTATAGGATTTGACTTGTTAGAACGATCAGATCGTTAACCATTAGCATTCCTATGTTGTGGGACATTAGGAGTTTGGTGTTGTTGTGATGTGCTTAAAAGGGAGTTTAGGCACTTGTAAATGAACCAAATTACAATCCCTAAAGGACAAGATCAAATTTGGTTCCAAAGGGTAACAAATTGCATGAACCCTAGTTGATGTAATATGATCTGAATGATAAAATCAAGGAAATGAAAACCACAAAGATGATAAATTCTCAATTGAATCACTTAATCAACTTAAATTCTAAGAGATTTCCAATCACCAACACACAACAATAAAGCCGTGACCCTCCTCACAATAAAGCCAATCCACGCTACAAAATGTAAGTAAAATTGATGGTAATAACAAGTGCTAAAACCTATCAATCTTATATCATTACAAAGAGGATACAATCGATATCAAATTCAGATCAAGAATGAATCTAATCAACCCTAGATATCACTCACTAGTGATGAAAAGGAAACAAAACAAAAGGGAATTGATATTACTCACAATTCTCTTTTGTTGCAACTTACCATAATTCCGATTTTTGGATTGAAATTAATAAGAGCTAATGGATTTAGGATGAACCCTAACCCTCACACGAAAATGTGTTTGCTGCAAATTTGAAAAGCTCCCTGAAAACCCTACTTAAGCAAGTATTTATACTTGCTCCCTTTAGGGTTAAAATGTCCACAAAATTACAACTATGCCACTTAAGGGTGGCCGGTCCTAAAAGCAACAATTACCACCAAACAAAAGTTTCCTAAAAGCTTACAACATAAATAGTCTAAAGAAAATAACAAACAAATAAAATAAAATAAAAAATAGTCTTCAAGATGTCAGGTCTTCAACGTCACTAGATATGAGTCTAGATGAGGTTTCCGACCTACTCAAAATTGTAGGTAATTTGGTACTCTGGAGGATTGATAAATGTACCTACTGGAATGCACAATAATTATATAATCAGAATGAAGAAATTAAGTTAGCATCCTCAGGGTTAGGCTGCTCATGAAGGATTCTAAAAACCAAGTTTTGTAACCCCTTAGCATGAGCCCTAGTGATAGATCCTATGGGAATCTGATTCCTATCATGTTGTGCCAATAGTTCCACCAAGTGGTTCATAGTATGTAGTAGTTGCACTATCTCTTCAGCCATTTGACCTCTTTCCCTTTGTGGATATAGGTTCTAAGTTTCCTCCTCATTAGGGTTATCACGCCTAGTACCCCTTCCAGTTCCTAATCTGGTAATTCTTCTTGGAGACATTCTATTTAAGAAGAGACAATCGAATCTACTTATGTTAGTATCAATCACGATAAGTTTCATAGTGTGTAAGTATATACACATATACCACTACACATGGGTCTATTCATACATAAATCTTAGTAGTTAGAAGAACATAAGTAAAGTAATAATATAAAAAAATAATTACATAATTAAGTAAGCAGCCCATATTTTACCCACTCTCTTCATGTCTCACTATCTCACAGATCCAGTGCTTAATCCTTCTAAAGATCATATCTTAGACTCTATTATTTAAAACTTATGTGTATTGATCATCGCTTAGTGCAAAGGATCATTACCTAAGCTCTCCAAGAGCAACAACCTATGCTTTATAGATCAAAACTTAATTCATAAGGATCATGGACCTATTCTCTATAGATTTAAAGTTAAGTATCTAAAGATCATAAAACCTAGAGCTCGAATACCACTTAAGCTATAACACCTCGAAACCTAGGTCGTGCTACCGCCCACCACGTATCCTTATCTCACAAGAACACATTAAGGCTATGAATCAACTCAGATACACTTTAACCTGTAATTCCTACATAAAAGTATTTCATATATCCTCAAAATTCAAATAATAAATTAAACCATATCGAACATCTAACACAATGGAAGTTTTTGAACACAAAAATAACATCCCTAAAAAAAATATTGCTTATCATAGCTAAATAACTTAATCTTCCAAATCTTAACCACCATAATAATAATGGTAATCTTCGTCTTTCTCTCTCTATGGCTCATCTAAACCTAAGTCATCTTCTAGGTTCTCAACTCTCTCAACACTTGCATCTAAAAATAAGTTCCTTAAAGGGTAAACTAATGCCCAGTACATATAACACAAACACACGTGCATGAATAACATGAACAAGTCTCACACACGCTATGCAATACTAAAACACAAACATCCATTTCATATGACAATTTATTTCCACAAGCAACAATAGGGTACTCATGACCCCCTTGACATACTTAACACACCAGAGCATGATTTGGTGATGAGAACTGTCACTACAAGCTCCATACCCAAGTATGCTTAAACCTTAAACTTGGTGATAGGAACTGCCAGTATAGGCCCCACATTCATGTCCATTTAAACCTTAAACTTAATGATAGGAACTGCCACTACGGGCCCCACACCAATGTACACTTAACCACTTAATCAACATTCAACCTAGATCATTTCCAAGCACGACTCCACTAGGGACAATGTCACACAAGGATCATTGGGGTGCTCCCTAGGGATTTGCCACTACGGGCCCCTACGCCAAGCTAAGCACATACAACATATAACTTAAACCCTTAAGCCAAATCGTTCAACTTAATATATTTCAACACATATACTAACTTAAGCAAACACAAAATAACAAACAAGTTACACATACCTTGAATCCTAGCCTTAAGTACTTCCTGGTCTTGGACTTAATCTAAATGGAAATTTGTACAAACAACTTCTTCTTAATACTTACTCTAAGATCAATATTAATTCTTAACATTCTTAATCCTATTCATTTAATCTCTCTAAAGCCTTACTAGCTATCTAGGTTGCATGGAAATTAGTTTGATATGAAGTTAAATGAATATATAATTATGTTATACTTTATTCAACACGGCTATATTGGGGACCGTGTTGCTCAACACAGTGAGAGAACGACCGTATTAGGAGTCATGTATCTTTCAGTGTAAAACTTGGTTTAAACACGGTTGGGACACGACCGTGTTAGGAAGTTATGCTCTTCTTCATTCAACACGGTCTAAACAAGACCATGTTAAGAGGTCGTGTTACCCTTGACTCAACACGGTCGAAATACGACCGTACTGGGAGGCTGTGTATCTCTCGGTGTGCCTTTTGAATTCAACATGGTCGAAACACGACCGTGTTGGTAGGTCGTTTTGCCTTCGAAAATTTCCATGAACTCTTAATCCTTTTCCAATTTCTCCTAAACTTATTCCTCTCTATTCCTAAGCTCGATTACATCTCTAAAACATGTAATTATAAATAAATTACATGGATTAGATTACTTACTTCAAAAATTCTACGATCGTATCCTTGACTCGTTGATTCTTCGTTCTCGTACCGTCTCTTCACACCTTCGTGTTCTATATGAACAAAAACACTTATAAACTACAATTTCCATAAATCCTAAATTGAAATTTGTATGGAATTCCTTACCTTTTTGTCTTTAGAATTTAATCGCTCCTTTTTCCTTTCGTCTTTAGGTTCCTTGTCAAGGATGTTTGTGTTGTCTGCTATGTTACTGTGAGGGAGTGAAAAGGAGGAACGCTAGGTCATTTGGGATTAAATATGCCCTATCGTGAAATCTCCAAATTGCCCCTTCAAACTTTCTAAAATCCCATCCTTGTCCCTAACTCTTTATGATAATACATATATTACATAAATAAATAGATAATATTTTCAAGTATTATAGAAACTTTTAGAAAACCCAATCCTATCCAACAAAGCTAAGGTAGGGTTGTGGTTGAGCGAAAGAGGCACAAAATATCTAAATAGTCGTATGTTGTCTTAGGTTAGGTATACGAAGTGGTTTCCATAATTGTAGAAAAAGTAAAGTTTATATCTCCCTCCTATGGAGTGGTATAAGTTGAATTAATATTGTAAGTGGGAAATACCCATGGTTTTAATGGGGGCTCAGTTTTGATAGGGGCAAAGGGTATTGGATAAAATTCTTACATTAGATCTAAATGTGCTTAAGAAAGTGGTAATGGATCAATTTCTATAGAGATAAGGGGATGGGGATTTTCTTTTCCTTGTAAAAACATACTTAGATCAAAGGAAGAGAAAGTCAAAGGCACTAGTAGTGGCTCGACAAATTAGCTAAAGTTAGGTTCCAATCAGAGCATTCCTAGCTCATATGTTGGTGGTATTGCTAAAGAGCTTGGTCCAATACTAAGGTCGAAAGGTTATGGTAGTAATAGTCTAACTAGCCAACATCTTTAGCATATTTCATCCTAGCTCACTTGGTCCATTAATAAGCTTAAATTACCTTTTTGCCTGCCATATACGTAGGTAAGAGAAGGAGTAAATGAAATATAAACCTTAAAGTTAGGATGTGTGGGTCGCTCTTATGGTCTAACCATAAACATGACATCTTACATGAACATGGTTTTTCCACTCTCGCGAGCATAATTCTCTAGCCTGTAGATATACCCAATCGAAGATAAAGGTACTAAGATGCAACGACCCTATAAGAGGCTTAGTAGGATTCCTTGAAAGTTGTCATATCATCTGTGCACTCGCAATGTGAAAACCGCCTTGCAAGTCAAAAGTTGCAAGACTCTAATTTAATAATTACTTCTTGCCATAATTGATAGAACATATAATTAGTTGTTATGAAATAACTATGGAAACCAATTTTTACAATTCTCCAAAATTGTAGAGAATCGGTATCCCCTACCAAATAGTAAAACCAAGTTATTTCAACATTTAAGAACATTAGTTCAATTTTTTTTTGAAAAATAATAAAGTCATAAAACAAATAGCTTTACAAATTCTTATTCACTCATCCTAGTCTTTTAACTACCTTCTAGTTCTTCAAGTATCCATCAGGCTTGAGTTTAGAACACTCATCACTTTGATCCTAACCCATTTCCCAGCTTTGAAGTACCATACAAGATAAACTGTTGGGGGGTGAGCAAACTATAGCTTAGTGAGTTCGTCCATCACTACTACCATTCAAGCAAGTTATCAAACATTAATTAGCACATCATGAAATCTATTTACATATGAAATGAATGTATGCGTGATGAATGCAAGCAGCACTTTTATGGGAGTCTAAAACCATGAAAGGTATAGATTTATGTGATCTATACATCGATTGACCTCCATACTTACTCGCATAAAGCACCTCACCTTACCTCGGAGGCTGTTTGAGAGCATGGTCCCTTAAAAAAACTTGATGCTTACTCATCGCCGAGAAAAAAAATGCCCTAAGGGCCAGTCTTAGTGAATTCCATACTAGGCCATTCACCCTCAATCAAACAATAATGCCTATACGGCTAAATTAGGTGATCCCTCATCAGGGCATCAACCTATAATCAAACTGTTAACAATTCCTCATAGGCCATAAACAAGAGTTGTCCTAACCGCCTTACCTCTAACAAAATCAGTTTTCATAAAATCACCATGGGCAACACCGAGGTTTTATAAACAAAAGCCTCTAAGAGCACATGCTAGATTTTTTATATAACCTTTACAAAAATACTTTAGAAAGGCTTGAAATTTTCAAATAGACTTAAAATTTTTCAAAAAAGCTTCGACATGCTTTAAATTTTTTTGGCAAAGGTTGAACACTCTTCATTCCTTTCTATGTACCTATTGACTCATAGATATGCGATGAGTAATCCAGTTATTTTAGCCAAGAAATTAAATTTACCCATTTAATATGGTGACCACATAGATGAGAGTATGTAACACAATAAGTCATTCCAAGCAATCAATAACATCCAACAAAACATCACACAAGTAGCAAGCAACAAGTAGATAGCAGATCATTTGAACTCCCTCACTTGGGCTTGACTTGAGGATTATAATAATCCTAGGGTAGAGACTGGAGACATTCTGAAAAACCTAAACAATTAGACATAAGAGAAAATACGTATAAGAATAACTACGACTAAAATATACTATTATATTATCCCGATATAAACCCCAAGTCTTATTAAAGTCTTTTAGGGTATCTTTTAATTATTTAGGTTCTTAATAGTCCAAGTTCAAGACCTTAAGTCTAAGTTTACAGTCCTTCATTTATAAATCGGTCTATTATCAAGGTCCGTGCTTAGGTCCTCGTCACAGTAAGTCCTATTCTCAGATGATGCCATTATACAACAAATATATGTCAAAGGTATATGTCCATGAGTATGTCCATCAACATGTCCAAGAATATGTCCATAAATGTCCAAGAATATCTCCATAGATGTTTGATAGGTAAAAAATAGTTATAAATGATCATAAGTCTTCGAGATTCAGAATTTAGTCTTTAACATCTTTGCTTTGAAGTTTTGTATTTATTTAGGGTTCAAAATATATCTAAAAACTAAAAAATACTCTAAATGAAAGAGAACTAGAGTAGTCTTATGAGGATAAGGTTTGCTTGAAGTGGAATTACAATTGGAACCTACAGCTTCCATAAATAGGTGATATTAGTATGTGTAAATGAAGACTATGTTAAGAAAGAAACTTTGGTTAAGTGGGGATTACCTTAATCTGTTGAACACCCCTTGAATACCTAAATTAAAGGTCCTATAATATAGAAAATAGGTAAGATTAGTATCTTCCTTAAGTGAGTTAAAGATAACTCAATCTTCTTGGAAGTTCTTACCTTAATGAATGACATTGGTGGTTTCGAAAATCATGTCGATTTTCAAGATGTAAATGGAACTATTTAGGGATGAAAATTTCTAACTTCTTAGAGGAATATTAGATATGTTTGGTGGAGATTTGGATGAGTAGAAATCAAAGAATAGGGGGCTCAAAGTGGCATGAGAAATGGAGGGCTTTACTTAGGTAGGTTTGCCTCTATACATCCCCTTCTATAGCAGTTACGTTTTATTGCTTTGTAATTAATTCTTGGTGCTGATTCACCACACCTAAGGGGACAAGATTGGGCAGGTTTTAGGATCATAATTTTCCTAATAGCTTATAGGATAAGTTAGGGTATTAATGATATAGGATAAAATAAGGTAGATGATGTCATATAGATAAGATCACATGGTGTTGACATAGTCAAAAGAGGAAGGCAGCCCTGGTAGCTTGTAAGTAGTTTGTTGGGCTAATTTTTTATTTATTTTCAATTAACCTCCTTAGCTTAGTCATGAAAAATTTTGAGCTAGTTTTTATTAGGTTAAGATTAAGAGAGATGGCTTCAAACATAGGGTGAAACAAGGTTTAGTAACAAGGTGTTTTTAGAGATGAGATTTAAATGTAATTTTCCTCTTGTTTATAAGACCCTAAAATCACAATTTTTCCATGATATTTTCAGGTAATTAACCTAATTTAATCATTTTAATTTAGGTTATTTTAGATTAAATTAAATTAAGATAGGAAAGGATGAATTGCATGGTGACAAGTTAGATGGATTTACATGGTAGTGTTTTACGTGAAGAAGGGGTTTCTAATTTAGGCTATCTCTTCTAATTTTTCCATGATATTTTACTGAGTAATCAAGGTATATCTAAGGTATAATAAGGTAAAATTTGGGAAATATTTAATAAGTATAGGATATGATAGGTTAAGGTAAGTAAACCTTGGCAAAAATTGGAAAAATCACATGTTTAGTGTATTTTATTTAGATCTGATTTCATATGCTTATTTTTTAAATATTTCATGTCTTTTTCATAGGTTAGACAAGATAAGATAGGGTAGGATTGAGATAAGAACAAGTGTAATAAATGGGGATCTTGATGAGATAAGATAAGATAAGGTAAGAGGAGAAGTTTGACATCTCTTTTGGTGGTGTCTTGGAGTGGAAGTGTAGCTGGTGGAGTATTGCTTAGATTTTCTAATATTTTGTGTATTATTATGTAATTCAAGATGCAATATTGAATTTGGAAAAATTTGGTTCGAATAAATTAAAATTTGAGGGTGGTTTTAAGATTAACCACTTAGAATGCTTTAAGATAAGGTTTAAGAGACCTTCGGTTTTGATTTGGTTTTTCAATTAGGTTTGTTATTAATTTATGTTTGTTTTTGCTGATCTATATTTCAGGGTATTAATCCTCATGATTGGATAGGATAGATTTGGGAAAAGATTGGACTCAAGTCAATGCAAGTCTTCATGAGTTGTCTAATTGTTTATTGGAGTTTGACTTAAGTCAAATGGGAGTAGACTTTAGTCAATCAAGTTTGGGTTTTTAGATCTAATACTTCAATAATGTTTGGGGCTAAGTACTAGTCCTACATATGAAATTTGAAAAAATTTGAATTTAGTCTACTCGGTGAAATATCGAGAATAAGATTAAACTCTCAAGTAGAGAGTTTAGTGCAAATTAGTGCAGTTGATGGTTTTCAACTGAACTTTTACTAAGCTAAACTCATTGATTCCATCGGAAAAGAGTATCATATGAATCCTTGGTGTCTTACTTACCAAGTTACCCTTAAGTTAACTTTGGTATTAGCTTTAATGCTTTAAGTCTTCCTAAGGGTGTCGAATGGAAGACTTAAGTTATGAGTTTGGTAAAGTCAATTGACTCAAGTCAACTTTTAATTTAACCAACTTGACTTTTCTCAACTTTTAGAATATCGAGTCTCCTCTAGCTCTTGGACCTTACTTGGGTTCATTTGGAGCTAAATTCCAGATTTAGTTGCTTATTTAATAGGATTTCTAAACATGCTACCCATGATAATCCTTAGCAATTATAGATGACATTTAGGTTAGAATATTTGATCTTTGATTTTGATTTCTAAGCCAAATCTATCAGGTATTCACACTTGTTTTTGTTTTTCCATAAGATACCCTAGTTTGGATAAGGATCTTGCTATCATCTAATAGCTTAGTTTAGGATTAAATAGAAGTGTAAGGAGTTGGTGCTAACTGGTAGAAGTTTTGGTTTTTTTTGACAAACTTTGTCATCAAGTTTATCAAGATGACTTCCATGAGAAGCTATATTTCTTAGTTAAGTTTCTTTTGATGTCTTACTTGAGAAGTTGATCATGTACGCTCCTTTAAGGGTTAGTGAAATATCCTTCTTTAAGAAGTTAACTTTAAGGTGATTTTCTTGGGAAGTTGGTTAGGAAAGTTCCTTGGAGAAGTTGTGTTTACATCTTTAAAAATAGAAAAATAGTATATAGATTTTTAAAGGAATATTAAATTGACTAAAAGAAATTCTTTTTACATAAAGTTTGAAGACTAACTTTATGTAGCTAATACTATTTGATGCCTAATTGTAAAGTATAGATAGAAATCGTAATTATTTGAAAACATTAGGGTACCATATTTTATTTTATTGAGATCTTAAACAATTATCCTAATTAATTTTATCATTAGAAATGACCTACTTTTCTGGGATTTCACATAGGAGACATTTGTCTAACTCATCCATAACCTATGTTAGGCTTATCTAAGTCCCTTTTTGATGTGCTTTGTCCAATTACAAGCACACAATACAAATCAAGAATCAATTACACAATTAGTACTCAAAATGGCGTGATGAACTTGATTCCAAATGCACAAATACCAAATGGATATAAGAACAAACAAGTATGTGATCTTTAATGGAAGAACACGCAATTGAACTAGGATTTAATTTCAAATTGAAATGATCAAATCTAAAATTTATAACCCTAATTCACGTGAAAGAACAAGTAACCAACAAATTGTACCTAGATATTACTCACTAAACACAATTTGTTAAACAACAAAAGTAAGATCGATATGACTCACAATCTACTCTTGTTAATTCTCACCACAATTTCATAAAGAAATTGATAAGAGATCTTTGTTTGCAAGGAAGAAACCTCACGGCACAAAGTGTGTATATTTCTCAAAATTGTCAAAAAAGCTTCCTAAAAACCCTAGTTAACAAGTATTTATACTTGCTCTAATTAGGGTAAAAATTTACAAAAAATTACACACTAAGTAGCCGGTTCCCAAAATACAAATTACAAGTACAAAATAAAATGGCCGGTTCCCATAAGCAACAATTACATATGTAAATGGTCTTCAAGTGGCCGGTTCTTCAATTTAAGTGAACACATTATGGACTGGTTCTTCTTTGATTCATGTAGGTCCATGAATAACCCACAAACTAAGCTTTACCGAGTTTATCCATTGCCTTGTAAAAACTGACAAGTGTACCTACTGAAATGTAATATATGTAATAGAAAATAAGTTACTAAACAAATATTTTTGGGGTTGAATTGTTTAAAGAGGACCCCCATCGCTAAATTTTGTAACCCTTTGGCTCTTGCCCTAGTGATAGGTCCTGTAGGATTTTGATTCCTATCATCTCCTTAGGCCTTAAGAAGATTTGTCCTCAAATTTGATATGTTAAATGTAGTAGAGACTCTATATCCTCCTAGCAAGTTATCTGTAAAACTATCACTATAGTCTCCTAGTATCTGAGATACTACAGGGGGTAGTTGCTCTTGCCTTTCCATCTTTAGGATATATCTCATCCACAATACATATAATGGTCTATCATTCGCTATGGCCTTCCCTAACTCAAACTGTCCCACCAATAATGTCTTCTTCTTCCCTATTTTACTTATATGTCTCTGAACCTATTAGTCCTCTAATGGTGTACTCATCTGTCCCTGAACCTTTTGGACCTCTGATGGTTGACACATCTGTTTTTAAATCGCTTGGTCCTCTAAAGGTTGACTCATCTGACTATTAACCTCTGGGAACTTTGATGATTGATTCATATGTTGATGAACCTCTTATTCCTCTGAAAGTTGACTTATTTGTCTTTAATCCTCTTGGACCTTTGATGGTGACATAGGGTTCAATACTATATGTTTACCCTCCTGTTGGAACATATAAGTATTTCTATAGCCATCATGTAAAACCCTCCTATCATATAACCACGGCCTGCCAAGCAATATATAGGATACACACATGGGAAGAATGTCACATTCTATTGATATTTATCCCCTATACTGAAAGGTACCCTAACCCTCTAGGTCATATGGAGACTCCCCTGCTCACTCAGCCAATGTAATTTGTAGGGTTTTGGATGTAGGGTAATTACAAGTTGTAATTTTGATACTAATGAGGTAGCCACAACATTGGCACAACTACTACCATCAATAATAAGAGCACATAAATTACCTTGTACTCTATAAGATAAGTGGAACAAATTTTCTCTCTACCCATCATCAATGGTTGTAAAAGAAGTTAAGGCTCAATGTAGTACATTAGTAGACAAATACAAATCATTTGACATGGTTACTTATTAATTTCAACAAGCTAACAACACATTCCACCACATACACTACGGCAGCATACACTCACACACCCACGGTGCAACAAACACCTAATGCAACACACACCCCAAATGGCTTCACACATACACTCCCACAATCACACTACACACACTCTCCCACGATTCACTTTACTTTACATTACAACACACACACTTCCGGTCAACAACAACACCCTCTACACCACGGTACACATACAATTGCTATATTTCAACACATAACCAAAGGCAATAAACACCTTCACAACAACACTACTCTAACACCACACAACAACTACTACAAAAGAAAAACACAAAACTCCACTTAACTTCACTTACACTTTTACACTTCAATTAAGGCAACAACAAGTAGAAGTATTAGTAAACACTTCCTCAAATAGTAGGTTAATAATTCCAACTAAGCAAAGTGTTCAAATATATTACTCAATAATAACTTCCACACATTAATGCTTGCTTTTTGAAATTCAAATTTTAACCACTATAACTCTCTTCATTCATGGCACATGTACACACTTCCAATTCCACATGCAGTACCTTCTCCACAACACAAACTCACAATACGTTGCAACATTTCACAACACAAACTGACAATACGTTGCAACACCCTTTACAACACAACTCACTCCACCATACACACACTTCAATCATGGTGCAAGCTTCAAGTACAACTCCACATACACTTCATGGCTCAAGAAATTTAAATACTACTCTTAATGCAACTTCTCCATAAGGCAAATCTGAAAATTGCAAATGACACTCCTCAAATTCTAAAAACACAAACAAGCAATTCACTCTTCTTTGTCTCAATGAATGCAACTTCAATTTTGAACAAGCACAAAGGAAACACACCTCCTTCCATCACGACAAGTTCAAGAAGACAAGATTACTACAAGTACTGTACGTCTACTTCAACAACAACAATTATAATGCAATAAAAACCACAATCAACTACTATAAATTCACTTCAACAATTTGGATCAAGAAATCAAATTCAAGAACCCTAAATGTCAAATGAAGTTCACGCAATTCCCCTTCTCAAAACCATGCTCTAATACCAAAATTATGATGTGCTTTTGTGATACGAACCACGCCAACCTGTGACGAAACCCAATACCAATACGTTTGGAATTCGTTGCCTAAGATGCCCAAACACCTAAAGTGGAAACCGCGACCTGTTGTCTATAAGCGAGACAAGAACCTTGGTATAATGTGAAGACGCCACAATCGGGATGAAAGACCGATTGATAAGTCAGGATGAACGCCACGGAAATTAATCCGATAAGTTTGATTTAGTTCTTGAAGAACTAAGAGAGGTGCCTCTCAAAAGTGTTTAATGTTCAAAGATGTATATTCTAAATTGTTCTAAACCCTAGGAGCTTTTATACTAGGGTTACAATTCGTGAAAAACAAGTCCAAAATGATGTAGCTTAGATAAGTTGCGTAAAAACATGAAAACAGAACAAGCTGGCCGGCAGGGGATACACGGCCGTGTACTTTGGCCGTGTACTTTTCTGTGCACATTTCGGCCACATACACGATCGTGTACTTCTAGTTGTGTACCTTCCTGTGGATTTGCTTGACTCCATACACGGCCGTGCCTTTTAACCGTGTATCTAGTCGTGTATGATTCTGTGCAATCTTAGAATTCCTACACGGCCGTACCTTGAACATACACGCCCTCTTCAACCCGTATCCGGTGTGACTTGTATAAAAGCAAGGGTCTTTCTATGGTTGTTCCAATCCGTTCCAACTTCATGATTGCTCCAATCCTTTCCGGCTTCATGGATAACCTTTATCAACCCGTTAAGTGCTTCCTTGAATCATTTCGCTTGATTTCTTGTGATCGGTCCAGGTAGCACTTCAAGAGGATCCACATTTCTTCTTCTGGCTTGGCTCTCATCATGGATCTCATCATTCCCCTCCTCTTGAAAAGGATTTGTCCTCAAATCATTGCCTGCATCAAATGGACTCAGATCAGTAACATAAAATGTGACACTTACTAGATACTTACCTGGTAATTTTTTCTTATACGCATTATCATTGATTTTCTCAAGCATCGGAAATGGACCGTCTCCCCTAGGGTTCAACTTGGATCTCCTCTGCAATGGAAAACTCTCCTTGCAAAAATGCACCCAAACCCAATCTCCAGGCTGAAAAATCTTGGGTTTCCTGTCCTTATTCACCCTTGAAGTGACCCTGGCATTTTGTTTTACAATCCTAATCTTTACCTGTGCATGTAACTTTCTCACGAAATCTGCCTTAGAATCAGCATCAAAACTCACAGACTTGTTAAGTGGCAATGGCAATAAATAAATAGGAACCAATGGGTTAAAACCATACACAATCTCAAATGGTGAACAATGAGTAGTGCTATATAAAGCCTTAATATATGCAAAATCCACAAATGGTAGACAATCCTTCCAAGTCCTAATGTTCTTCTCTATGATTGCCCCTAACAATTGAATTAAAGTCTTGTTAACCACATCAATTTGCCCATCAATTTGTGGGTGACAGATAGTTGAAAACATCTATTTAGTTCCTAACTTTTCCCGCAATACTCTCCAAAAATGACTAAAAAATTTCTCATCTCGATCATTAACAATGCTTCTAGGGATACCATGCGGACGCACTACCTTTCTAAAAAACAAATCAACAATGTGTATAACATCATTAGTTTTATGACAAGGAATGAAATGAACCATTTTAAAAATCCTATCCATAACCACAAAATTAGAATCTCGACCATGCCTAGGCCTCGATAATCCTAACACAAAATCTATGGAAATGTTTATTCATGGCTCACGAGGAATGACACTATACTCATATAACCAATCTAAGAAGTCATCTAAACAATGAATGGGATGACGATACTTTACCATAAGGTTGTTGATGGCGCGACAGTCAACACACATTCTCCATGTCCCATCCTTCTTAGGCACCAAAATCACAGGCACTGCACATAGACTCATGCTTTCTCTCACGTACCCCTTCTCCATTAATTCTTCGACCTGCCTTTGGAGTTCCTTTGTCTCCTCCGGATTGCTCCTATAAGCTGGCTTGTTTGGAATCGATGCTCCGGGTACAAGGTCAATCTGGTGCCCAATACCACAAATAGGTGGTAATCCCTTTGGAATCTCCTCAGGGAAGACATCTTCAAAGTCCTGCACAAGAGACACAACCATACTAGGCAAAGAGTTAGATAGTTCGTTAGTAGTCAAACATGTTTCTTTAAAAACCAGCAACAACATAGGTTGCCTCATCACTAACGCTCTCCTTACTACACTCGCTCTTGCCACACAACTCTCCTTTTGCAAGGCTGCCCTCTCCTTTTCACTCACCACCAAAGTTGATTCCCCTTCAACTTAGCCTCTCACACTCTTTCCAGCCTTCCTCTCCTTTTCCTTTTGATCTTGACTCTTATATTCCTTTTTCTTCTCATTGTCTTTTGCTCTCTCACTCTCACTCTGCTTTTCACTCACCTTATGTTTTGCAAAAGACTGTTGTAGCTGCAACTGGTCCTCATACACTTGTTTGGGTGTTAACGGTTTATGATTAAAGCTTTTCCCTTGGTGAACAAGCGTATACTTGTTAGAAAAGCCATCATGAACAGCCTTCCTATCAAATTGCCATGGCTTCCCCAACAACACATGACATGCTTGCATTGGCACTACATCGCATAACACCTCATCCTCATATCTACCAATGAGAAAACCAATCAAGGCTTGCTTACTCACCTTAGTCTCACCACTATCATTCAACCACTGCAATTTATATGGACTAGGGTGTCTAACAGTTTTGAGCCCCAGCCTCTCAACAATAAAATTGCTCACTACATTGGTGCAACTTCCCCCATCAATAATCAAACTACAAATGTGATCTCCTAGATAACATCTAGTATGAAATATATTCTTTCTTTTCCTATCTCCTCTATCTTCTTCCTTCACCTGCACATTCAAAGCTCGCTTCACTACTGCCACTAGCCTTCCCATTGCAGGCTCCTCATCATCACCAGCATCCTCTAATGGAGGCATATCATCGTCTTCACTATCCCCCTCAATCTCATACTCTCCATCATCACGCAAAATCATCATACGCTTATTTGGACATTGACTAGCAATATGGCCTCTACCTTGGCATTTAAAGCATCTAATGTCATGATTTCTAGAAGTAGAAGAATCAGGGTTACCTTGGTTAACAGGAGTAAAACCCGCTTGCCTCAGCTCCCCTTTTGGTTTGGTGGGTAAAGGCTTTTCTTCTTTCTTCCATTGGTTGGTCTTCCAAGTGGATGAACCATTACCCTGTGGAAACCGTGCATTACTACTACCTTTCCTCTTGTGTTGGTTCTCAACCTTTATAGCCATGTGAACCATATCCTCCAATTCTACATAATGCTGCAATTTAACCACATTTTTTATTTCTCTATCCAACCCCGTAAGAAACCTAGCCATTGTGGCCTCTCTATCCTCCTCTACATTCGCCCTAATCATAGTGACTTCCATCTCCTTGAAATACTCATCTACACTTCGACTTCCCTACCTCAGAGTTTGCAACTTGTGGTGCAATTCACGATAGTAATACGCAGGCACAAACCGCTTCTTCATCACTCTTTTCATCTATTCCCAAGACTCAATAGGTGGCTCACCACTCCTTCTCCTATTCAACATTAGTTGATCCCACCACACTATAGCATAATCCGAAAACTCAATGGCAGCAAGTTTTACCTTCTTTCTCCCACTATAGTTGTGACAATCAAATACCATCTCTACCTTCTTCTCCCACTCTAAGTACGCCTTGGGATCATTCTTCCCTTGGAAAGGAGGAATCTTCATCTTTATGCTACTCAATTGATCATCCTCTCTATTCCTATCTCCTCTATCTTCCCAATCCCTAGTTCCTCTATTCCGACCACTATATCCTCTATAACTCCTGACAGAAGGCTCATCAAAGTCATCATCCGACATTTCATCTCCACCCCTCGGTACTCTCCTGGAACGACTCTCCCTTTTACGCCCTTGGAATACATTTGTGGATTGCTCTAATCTTTGCTCTACCGTCTCATGAATTTGTTCCATTCCCTCTTGGAACATCCTCTTCATCTCACCCCTCAATGCCTCAATTACTAACCTAGCATCCAACCTTCCCCTCTCACCTTCAGGAGAATGTTGTCTCGACATTGTCCCTGCAGAAAAGATTAGTACTAACACAAATATATATATAAAATTAAACCTCACGATACACTCCCTTACATGTTTCGCTCAAATGATGATATCACACAGTCACTCGTGTATTCTCACAAACAACGATGATATCAACTCGCCAATTTCCTCATCTCAATTCTCTTGGAACTAACCCGAACTACACCAATTTCCTTCCATAGAATTCAAAACAACTCTAGGGTTCGTAAATTTTCCTCTATTTTTTTATCCTATTTTTTTTTGTCTCTGTTTTGCTTTGATCACATTTCTCTTGTCTTTCTTTTCTTTTCTCTTCTTTTTTTTTTTGTCGTGATTTTTACTCTTTTTTTTTTTTTGTAACAATCGCCTAGTCGATATTACACTATCAAAAGACAATCAATACTACGAAATTGAATACGATAATTGATATGAACAATTGGAGTTAAGGTTTTTGATATTACCTTCCTCAACCGAACTTGATGTTTTGACAAACCTAAGCTTTGATACCAAACTGATACGAACCACGCCAACCCATGACGAAACCCAATACCAATACATTCAGAATTCGTTGCCTAAGACGCCCAAACACCTAAAGTGGAAACCATAACCCGTTGTTTATAAGCGAGACAAGAACCTTGGTATAATGTGAAGACGCCACAATCGGGATGAAAGACCGATTGATAAGTCGGGATGAACGCCACGGAAATTAATCCGATAAGTTCGATTTAGTTCTTGAAGAACCAAGAGAGGTGCCTCTCAAAAGTTTTTAATGTTCAAAGATGTATATTTTAAGTTGTTCTAAACCCTAGGAGCTTTTATACTAGGGTTACAATTCGTGAAAAACAAGTTCAAAATGACGTAGCTTAGATAAGTTGCGTAAAAACACGAAAACAAAACAAGCTGGCCGGCAGGGGATACACGGCTATGTACACGACCGTGTACTTTGGCCGTGTACTTTTCTGTGCACATTTCGGCCACATACACGACCGTGTACTTCTGGTCGTGTACCTTCTTGTGGATTTGCTTGACTCCATACACGGTCGTGCCTTTTAGCCGTGTATCTAGCCGTGTATGATTATGTGCAATCTTGGAATTCCTGCACGGTCGTGCCTTAAACTTACACGCCCTCTTCAACCCGTGTCCGGTGTGACTTGTATAGAAGCAAGGGTCTTTCCATGGTTGTTCCAATCCGTTCCAACTTCATGATTGCTCCAATCCTTTCCGGCTTCATGGAGAACCTTTATCAACCCATTAAGTGCTTCCTTGAATCGTTTCGCTTGATTTCTTGTGATCGGTCCAGGTGGCACTTCAAGAGGATCCACATTTCTTCTTCCAGCTTGGCTCTCATCATGGATCTCATCATTTTGTCCAATTATAAGCACACAATACAAATGAAGAATCAATTACACAAGTTGTACTCAAAATGGTGTGATGAACTTGATTCCAAATATGCAAATACCAAATGGATGTAAGAACAAAAAAGTATGTGATCTTCAATGGAAGAACACGCAATTGAACTAGGATTCAGTTTCAAATTGAAATGATCAAATTTGAAATTTACAACCCTAATTCACGTGAAAGAATAAGTAACCAACAAATTGTACTTAGATATTACTCACTAAACACAATTTGTTAAACAACAAAAGTAAGATCGATAGGACTTACAATCTACTCTTGTTGATTCTTGCCACAATTTCACAAAGAAATTGATAAGAGATCTTTGTTTGCAAGGAAGAAACCTTACGGCACAAAGTGTGTATATTTCTCAAAATTGTCAAAAAAAGCTTCCTAAAAACCCTAATTAGCAAGTATTTATACTTGCTCTAATTAGGGTAAAAATGTACTAAAATTTACAAAGATGCCACTAAGTGGTCGATTCTCAAAATACAAATTACAGGTACAAAATAAATGGTCAGTTTCCATAAGAAACAATTACATATACAAATGGTCTTCAAGTGGTCAGTTCTTCAATTCAAGTAAACATATTGTGGACCGATTCTTCTTTGATTCATGTAGGTCCATGAATAACCCACAAACTAAGCTTTAACGAGTTTATGCATCGCTTTATAAAAACCAACAAGTGTACCTACTGGAATGCACAACACATATGTAATAGAAAAGAAGTTACTAAACAAATATTTTTGGGGTTGGATTGTTCAAAGAGGACCCTTAACACCAAATTTTGTAACCCTTTGACTCTTGCCCTAGTGATAAGTCCTGTAGGATTTTGATTCCTGTCACTTTTTCATGTAGAAAAAATCTCTAAGAGGCTCTTAGGGTACTTAAGTAACATGAAATCTTCATACAAAACTCAAAGTTAATTCCTATATTCAGAAAGTGTCTCCGTAGAGGTTATCTAGAATGTGTCCCATAGGTGTTGGCTTGTGGGAAGATCAAACTACACAAAAAGGAGAAATAAGGACATCTTTTATCTAATTTATGTCTTAGATAAAAACTTATGCTCCCATGTCTACCCACTCTCATGTGTTTATTTATTTATATATATGTGTGTATGTATGCTATTATGAGCTTTGCTCTAATACCAATGAGAAGTGTCATGTCTTAGGGGGTTACCCTAGTCATAATTGCTCGCCATGTACTATACTAAAGTCTATGATTAGGCGGATTCCAACACACACAAATTTCAACATGGTGCATAAGGTATCATTACTCTAAAAACCACCATAATGATAATGGTTTTAAAAATATTAAAGCTAAGATATATTAATGTAAAACCTAGAGTTTTACATATATAGTAGATAGAGAAATAAGTCTAAGTATTTAATATTACATTTATCTAGAAGAGTCTTTTCAAAATTTAAAATTTCTATTCTAGTTGTCTTCATCTTCACTTGCCCACCTACTATTATGTTGAAGATTTTCACCACTAGCTGGATTCTATCGAGGTAAAACCAAAATGGTGTCTACAAAAAGGGTAAACTATAGGGAGGTAAGCTATAAAATCTTAGCAAGATCTTAGCTCAAAAACCACCTTTTATGCAAAACAAACAAGTTAACATTTTAATGCAGGAATGCATGAACAATCATATGCCAATCATTACATGTAGTCAACCGGAAACTACATGAAGTCTAAGGATATTTCTAACCAATATACCCCTCCTTTAACCTTGGGTTGAGGATCATTTTGATTAGGTTAAGATTAGGTAAGATGATCCCAAACATAGGATGAAATAAGGTTAAGTAACAAGGTGTTTTTGGAGATGAGATTTTGATAGGAATCATATACTTACAGGACCTATCACCAAAGCAAGAGCCAAAGGATTACAAAACTTGGCAATGTGGGTCCTCTTTGAACAATTAGACCTCAAGGATGCTTGTTTAGTATCTTCTTTTCAATTATATAATTGTTGTGCATTCCAGCATGTACATTTATTAGTTTTACAAGATGACAAGTGAAATTCACTAAGGATCAATTGTGGGTTATTCATGGACCTACATCAATCAAAAGAACCAATCCAATAATTGTTCCATGGAAGTGAAGAACTGACCACTTTTGAGGGTTTATTTGTAATTTTCTTTTGGTGTTTAAAATTGGTCACTTATGGGTTTTACTTGTAATTTTGTTTTGTTAAATTTACCCTATTTAGAGAAAGTATAAATACTTGCTAAGAATGTTTAGAATGGGACTTTTGAACAATACACTTGATAGGAATTAGACTCCTCTAGGACCTATCACTAGGGCCCGAGCTAAGGGTCTCCATAATCTAGCTTTGAGGGTTTTGCTAGAGAAACCTAACCTTGAGAAAACTAACCTACTTCCTATATCTTTGCACTATAATTTTGATGCATTTCAATAGGTTCATTTGTTAGTCCTACAGGATGCAAAAACACCCATACTACTGAGCGAATCAAGGTTGTCAATGGAACCTGATTCAAAAGCTTCTTGAAGACCGGCACCATGAAGGCCATTTCTTTTAGATATTTCTTCTTTTATGAAATATTTTTTTTTTGTTGTATTTGGTTTTGGGACACTTTCATTTTCCTTGTAATTTTCATTTAGGACTAGCCACCTTAAAAGTGGCGAACTTGTAACTTTGACCACTTTCTAACCCTAGGATTAGCAAGTATAAATACTTGCTTAGAAAAGGGTTTGAGGAGGCCATATTTTGCATAACAAACTTAGCACTTTCACGTGTGGAATTAGGGTTCATCCTTAGTTCAAACCTCTTATTAATTTCAACCCAAGAATTGGAATTGTGGCGAGTGCGACAAAGTAGAATTGTGAGTCATATCGATTTCATCTTTGTTGTATGTTCATTTCTTCTCTAGTGAGTCATATCTAGGGTAGATTTGAATCTTTCTTGGACATATTTGTGATTGTATTTCGTGTACAACAATCTTGTAAGATTGATTGTTCATTTGAGATTGAATACACTTTAGTGATTAGCATGAATTTGAGCTTGTGTGGGAAGAGGGTACATCACGGTTTTGTGCTTTTCTTTTTCATCCATTTCACGTGTAATACACTTGTTCTTATTGTAGATTAGTGAAATTGATCATTAGTGGAAGTTAATTGAACCTTTGAACCATTGAATTTCATCAAAGTTCCATTAGGGTCACTTAATTTCCTAGTTGATTGAACCGGTTTGTATGAGACTTGAGAATTGTTTTCCTTGAGTCATTTGATTGTGCTTGAACTTGGTTTTGAGTACATCATCTTTTGGTATCAGAGCACAAGTTGAGAGAAGGGATTAATTGTTGGTTGATTTCGTGATCATCATCTTCAATTAGGGTTATTCAATTGTGAACCGCAATTGTGCTGTTGTAGTTTGTGAGTTGCGAAAATTGTCTTGATTGGAATTTTGATTTGCTGCTTGTTGGAGTTAGATTGGGAGGATTGTTGTATCTTCTTGTGATTAATTATTTTCGTGGAAGGAAAGAAGAATAAAAGTGTTAATTCAAAAATTTTGTGAACTTGAAAAAAATTACCTTGTTCTTACCATGACTAGCTTGTGGCGTGAGGGAGGTTGTGAAGCTTGTTGTTGTAATTCCATTTTGCAAATTCTGAATTGGGGAAGTGTATTTTACAAATTTGCATTGAGTTGAGTAGTAAGGAATCTATTTGAATTCAAACACATTCCATTAAGTTGTGGGAGTTAATGAGTGTTATTTGAATTTGAAATCCATTTCTTACCAATTGAGGAAGGCTTGCAATTAGTGAGGAGGTTGAAATTCAAATTGGAGTTGTTTCCTATTGTTAAGTTTCGGGTTGCATTTGTGGAAAGTGGTATATTTGTTGTGTTGATATCCTTGCCGTGGAAGTGGAAGTATACTTGTTGTGTTGCCAATTATTATTGTTGTCATGGAAGTGGAAGCATACTTGTTGTTATTGCCACTTGTGTTGTTGACGTGGGAGTTGTTTGTGAAGGAGTGATTTGTGGAACTTAGAAAAATTTGTTGTACCATGATCTTGAAAGAAGTGGAAATATTGTTCACGTGTTGATTGAATTTGAATTCCACAATGTCTAGTGAAATGCTTCAATATGCTAATGTATTGCGATGAACATTAAGTACATTTGCTAATAAAGAAGAAGAACAAAGGGAAAACTTGTTCCACACTTCTTGCAGGATACAAGGAAATTTGTGTGTCCTTATAATAGATGGTGGTAGTTGTACTAATGTAGTAACTGCAGCGGTGGTATCAAAGCTAAAGCTTTCAACTAATCCACATCCTAAACCATATAAACTACATTGGCTTAATGATCAAGGAAGTCTGTATGTTACCCAAAGAGCTAGGGTACCCTTCAGTATAGGGGACAAGTATTGTGATGAAATTGAATGTGATGTCTTGCTTATGTGTGCATCCCATATTTTGCTTGGCAGACCTTGGTTATATGACAGGAAGGTCTTACATGATGGCTTTAGGAATACATATTTGTTCTAAAAGGAGGGCAAACGAATTATTCTGAATCCTATGCCACCTTCAGAGGTCCATAATGTCCAACAACAGATTAATTGACCATCAGAGGTTAAGAAGGCTTTGATACAAAATGATGTTTCTGAGGGAAAAAAGGTGTTGTTGATGGGATAGGGTGAGATGGAGAGGCTAATCACAGAAGAGGCTCTAACATACTTGCTTCAGTTGAGATGTGTATTAGGGTTACGGGAACCACAGTCTCTAACTCCAACAGTTTCTCAAGTATTGAATGAGTATACTGACATTTTTCCTGATGATTTGCCAGTAAGATTACCACCCTTGAGAGGGATAGAGCATGCTATTGATCTTATACCCGGTTCAGTGTTACTAAACCGACCTGCATATCACATGAATCCTGAGGAGGTTAAGGAATTGAAACGTCAGGTAGACGAATTGGTGAAACGGGGGTTTGTTAGAGAGAGTCTCAGCCCATGCACTGTTCCCGCCCTTATTGTTCCCAAGAAGGATGGAACTTGGAGAATGTGTATCGAAAGCAGAGCCATCAACAAAATCACCATTAAATACATGTATCATATCCCTAGACTTGATGATATGTTGGATGAGCTGCATGGTTCACAGATTTTCTCCAAAGTGGATCTTAAAAGCAGATATCACTAGATTCAGATGAGGGAAGGGGATGAATGGAAGACCGCTTTTAAAACATGTCATGGACTGTATGAATGGTTGGTTATGCCCTTTGGTTTGAGTAATGCTCCTAGTACTTTTATGAGATTGATGAACCATGTATTGAAAGAGTTTCTAGGAAAATTTATTATTGTTTATTTTGATGACATTCTGATCTTCAACAAAGACCTAGAACAACATGTGGAGCATCTTCGAGCAGTATTTTTAGTATTGAGGACACAACAGCTATTTGCAAATATTCAGAAGTGTTCCTTTTGCCAAACTGAGGTAACATTTTTGGGTTTTGTTATGTCCGGTTTAGGTGTTAGGATGGATGGGGAGAAAGTGAGGGCAATCAAAGAATGGCCAACACCCACTTTAGTTACTGAGGTAAAAAGTTTTCATGGGCTTGCATCCTTTTATAGACGCTTTTTCCAAAATTTCAGTAGCATTATCAGTCCTCTCACATAACTGACTAAGAAGAGTGTTCCATTTATTTGGAGTAAAAAGGCCCAGAGGAGTTTTGAAGAGATAAATGAAGAACTCACTTGTGCTCCATTACTGGTCTTACCTGATTTTGACAAAGTTTTTGAATTGGAATGTGATGCTTCAGGGATTGGAATTGGTGCTGTATTAATGCTTGGTGCTGTATTAATGCAGGAGAAGAGACCTATAGCATATTTTAGTGAAAAGTTGAGTGGAGCAACTTTGAACTATTCTATATATGGTAAGGAATTGTATTCCTTAGTAAGGGCTCTCATGATGTGGCAGCATTATCTCCTCCCGAAGGAGTTTATTATTTATACCGATCATGAATCTTTGAAACATTTTAGGGGACAACATCATTTTTCTAAGCGCCAGGCCAAGTGGGTAGAATTTCTAGAGGGTTTTTCTTATGTGATAAAGTACAAAAAGGGCAATCAAAATATTGTTGCTAACGTTTTATCATGACGGTATGTACTTATCACTTCTCTTCAGCCAAAATTGCTGGGTTTTGAGTTGTTGAAAGAACAATATATATGTGATGAGGAATTCAAAACTTTCATGGAGAGGTGTCTTGGAGGCGAGATGTATGATGGATATTGTGTGATAGATGGTTTTTTGTATAAATCAGGAAATCTATGTATTCCATCTGGATCTGTGAGGGAATTATTGGTGAAGGAAGCACATGCAGGTGGTTTGTCAGGACATTTTGGTGAGAAGAGAACTTTAGCCATATTGAGGGAGAATTTCTATTGGAAAGGTATGATAAAGGATGTCCATAGGGTACTAGAAAGGTGTGGTGTTTGCAAGAGAGCTAAAGGGAGGAAAGGTGCACAAGGTGAATATATGCCTTTACCTATACCATCTAAACTGTGGACTGATATCAGTATGGATTTTGTGTTAGGATTACCTAGAACACAATGGGGGAAAGACTCTATTATGGTGGTTGTTGATCGATTCAGCAAAATGTCACACTTTGTGCCATGTCACAAAACAGACGATGCTCTTTTTATTGCTAACATTTTTATGCAGGAAATTGTCAAATTACATGGAGTTCCACACAGCATAGTGTCAGACAGAGATACTAAGTTCCTTAGTTTCTTTTAGAAAACACTAGGGAGAAGACTGGGTACTAAACTGATAACCTCTTGCCATCCCCAGACAGATAGACAAACAGAAGTTGTCAACCGCACGCTTGGGAATCTACTCAAAGCAACAGTTGGCAAGAATCTTACTAATTGGGACTTGTGTCTTCCTATTGTTGAGTTCGCTTACAATAGGTCTACTCATAGTTCAACCAGTAAGTCTCCCTTTGAAGTTGTTTATGGTTATAACCTTTCCATTCCATTGGACTTTATAGCTGGACCAGTGATAAAGGAAGAAAGTCTTAGTGGAGTTGACCAAGCCTGACAAATTCAGCACATCCGTGATCGGACAACGAAACACCTTCAGAAGACACAGGAACAACAGAGGATCCTGGGAAATAGACATAGGAAAATTCATCTCTATAATCTAGGTGACTTAGTCTGGATTAATCTTAGCAGGGACAGGTTTCCACATAAAAAGTCACAGAAGCTATCTCCTAGATCAGACGGACCATTCAGGGTCTTAAAGCGCATCAACGACAATGCCTATCGCATAGAGTTACTCGGAGAGTATGGAGTATCAACCACTTTTAATGTCTCAGATCTCTCACCATACTTAGCAGATGACATGCACGAAGATCCATCAGATTTGAGGGCAAATCTTCCAGAAGCTTGAGGAGATGATAGGAATCAGACTCCTCCAAGACCTATCACTAGGGCTCGAGTTAAGGGTTTCCATAATCCAGCTTTGAGGGTTTTGCTAGAGAAACCTAACCTTCAGAAAACTAACCTACTTCCTATATCTTTGCACTATAATTTTGATATATTTCAATAGGTTCATTTGTCAGTCCTATAGGATGCAAAAATACCCATACTACTGAGCGAATCAAGGTTGTCAACGGAACCTGATTCAAAAGCTTCTTGAAGACCGACATCATGAAGGACCATTTCTTTTAGATATTTCTTCTTTTATGAACTATTTTTTTTTTTGTTGTATTTGGTTTTGCAACACTTTCATTTTTCTTGTAATTTTCATTTAGGACTAGCTACCTTAAAAGTGGCAAACTTGTAATTTTGACCACTTTCTAACCCTAGGAGTAGCAAGTATAAATACTTGCTTAGAAGAGGGTTTGAGGAGGCCATATTTTGCAAAACAAACTTAGCACTTTCACGTGTGGAATTAGGGTTCATCCTTAGTTTAAACCTCTTATCAATTGCGAGATTTTAATTTAGGAATTAGGGTTCTTGATCTTCCATTTCTTAATTGAAGTTATTTGAAGTGGAATTGAGGTAATTTTAAGTGATTGTATTGTGATATGCCTTCATTGTTGTGGAATTGGAAGTGGAAATTTCATACTTGATCTTTCTATTCTTCACCTTTGTCGTGAGTTGCTTGTTTGAGGAGGAAAGCAATTGCATGTTTTTTTTGGGATTTCGGAATTAGAACTTACCTTCATTTCCAGATTTTGCTTTCATTGGGTGGAGGATTTGGAAATAATTTGAAATTAAAAAACAATCATTAAGTTGAAGGAGTTATTGTGTATTGTTAATCATAATACACTTTGACTAGTTTGAATTATTTACTTACCATTTGGAGAATTATCATTAATTGTTTCCATTGTTGCTTGTTGCCGTGATTGGAAGTGTGTGTGCTACACCGTAAGTGAAGAGTGTGCATACAGTGTAGTGAGTGTGTTGTGATTGAAGGTTGTTGCACCGTGCGTGACGTGTGTACGTGTGTGTGGTGTAGTGAGTGTGCTGTGGTTAAAGGTTGTTGCACCATGGTGAAGTATGTGTGTGTGTGACATAGAAGTGTGTGTGTTATGAATTGAAAGGTGCTGCACCATGATTGTGTGTGTGTGCCGTAGAGTAAGTGTGTATTGAAGTGATTATTGTGTTTTTGCATTAGACGTGAAGTATATTGCAATTGTCTTGAATTGTTTTTATATTTCAAAAAATCAATTCATCAACCATGTCGAATGATATTATGAATGGGGGACTTGGCAATGAGGCCAATAATCAAGAGGGAAGTGATTTGTATTTATCTATTAATGTACTTCGCCAAACTTTGACTTCATTTTCTACCATTAATGATGAGCAGAGGGAAAATTTATTCCACATCTCTTGTAGAGTACAAGGTAATCTATGTGCTATTATTATTGATGGCGGTAGTTGTACTAATGTAGTGGCTACATCATTAGTATCGAAATTGAAACTTGTAGCTATCCCACATCCAAAACCCTAAAAGTTACATTGGTTGAGTGAGCAAGGTAATCTCCATGTTACCTAGAGGGCTAGGGTACTTTTTAGTATAGGGAATAAATATCATGATGAGATTGTGATGTGCTCAAGGGATCCAATTACAAGTACACAATTGCAGCTAAAGAATCAATTAAACAAAAACCCACAATATGGCGAGATTCAAAGTGCCTCAAATATGATGTACTCTGATACCAAAATATGATATGCCTTACTAATTGAATTGCAAACACATCTAAAAGTAACATGATCAACAAAATCTAATCAACAATAAGTGTGATCACTAACTTTACCAATGATCCTTAATTCACAAGGATTCAAAGACTTGATGCTAAATTGAAATGAGGAACAAAGCAATTGTATAAGTAGCAATGGATGATAATAGAAATGAATTAGAATTCCACTCAAATTGAAGTGATTCAAATCTGAAATGGATGAGCCTTAATTCATGTGTAGAACAACAAGTAACCAAACAAATTGCATCTAGATATGGCGCACTAAATACAATTTGATAACAACAAGAGGAAGATTAATGTTACTCACAATCTACTCAAGTTAATCTCGCCACAATTTCCCTTGTGAAATTGATAAGAGAAATTTTGCAAGCAAGGATCCCCTCACGGCAAAGAAGTGTGTAATTTCAAAAATGTTCAAAAAGCTACCTTAAAACCCTAATTAGCAAGTATTTATACTTACTCCAATTAGGGTAAAAATAACATAAAATTACAAATAAGCCACTTAAGTTGCCGGTTCCAAAAGCAACAAATTACAAGTACAAATGATCTTCAAGTGGCCAATTCATCACTTCAATTGAACATATTGTGGACTGATCATTGCCAATCGTAGTTTTAATAAATTGAATTCTTGTTCTTAATCCTACTAGGAAGCAATAGGCAAGTGCACCTATCGTAGCGTAATATAGCGAGTAAGCACAAGGTCGTCCCTCAGAGATACACCAACTACTAGTATTAACTCCGTTCCTATTATCTAACCGCTGCTTAATAATGTTGGTTGAAACTTAATTACTCTAATCTTAAAACTAATAACTCACTAACAACAATGGTTCTGAAGATTTATCAATTAACAAAAGCAACCTAGATCTTATTCTACTCCTTCTCTATCATGCAATTCATTAGATTTCTGAAGATTGTCGTAATTGACTTCTCATACTGTTGAATACTCTAGTCAAGTTAACTACTTTCTCAAGTATATTAACCTATCTAATCCTAGGTTTATCAAATAGGATCTCTCCTTAGTTAATAGCAACCTAGAATTGCATAAAGCACATGAATTCGCATCAAAATAATCGATGTAAACAGAAGACTCTTGTTTCCTATCTCTAGAAGAACAATCAAATCTCATTAATTGCATTAGATCTAATCATATGAGCAATTTCTCAATTAACTAATATGATATCATGCATAAATTCATATTCCAGATCTATGAATCTAAGAAACAATTGAAGAGCATGCAATTAATCATAAGAAAGTCAACAACTTCGCATTGATGACCAAATCTTCATCACATGACAGAGAAGTTTCAAATAAAATCTAGATCTAGGGTCTACTCCTCCATAAATTGGATAAAAGAAATGCAATTACTAGAAGAATAGATAAAATTCATGGTCACAACCCTTAAAGATAGAATCTTCTTCTTCATGGGTCTTCAATCTCCCTTGGAATCGACAGAATCTTCTTTCCCTTGTTGTTATGAGAGTGAGAGAAAATGAAAAATTCGTAACCTCCATTTCTAAGGCAAACTGATGGTCTATTTATACATGTACCCCGATTGGATATATACACGAGCGGATACACAAGTAGTGTATCCCGTTTGTGTATCTCATGCTTGCTTCTAAGTGTCCTTATGTGAATATACACGAGTAAGTACATGGGAGTGTACATTGGTCGTGTATTTGAAACATCATCGAACAGAAGCAAAACTTAGATACACGAGCAAAGTACATGGGCGTGTACTTCGCTCGTATACTTTCCAGAAATCCGCTTCAGTATACACAAGTAAAACAGCAAAGTGCATGGGCGTGTATCTCGCTTGTGTACTTTCCATAATTCTTTCTCTTCACATGTAATGTATCCAATTCCTTCCAAACTTGCTCCGACTCTTCAAAACTCCTTCCCTTAGCTCCAAAATACTCTAGAGGATCCTGAAATTAACATCCATTCCATTAAGCATCCTTTTCTTCAACAAATTATCTAAAAATTCAATAATAAAGCACAATTTCATTACTCTAGATAAAGGTATTTTGCGACTTATCATGGACCGTTGGATATGATTCCAAGAATGTCCCACAATTTGATCCTTAGTGCATGTTATTTGGCCATCCTGTAAAAATCGATAAATGTACCTAATAAAATGCAAAGACAAAGCATTATTAGATAAAACATGGTAATATGTAGATTTTTAGGCTCATGCATCCAATTTAGGTTTCCCTACTACTAAAATCATAGGGTTGATTCCCATCAGATTGTATGTGACATTCTTTCCATGTGTACATCCCATATATTGCTTTGTAGACCTTTGTTATATGATAGGAAGGTTTTGCATGATGGCTTCAGAAATACTTATGTGTTTCAAAAAGAGGGTAAACGTATCATATTGAACCTAATGCCACCTTTAGAGGTTCAAGAGGTTTAGAGATAGATTAGTAAACCTTTAGAGGTCTAAGAGATTTCAAGACAGGTAAATAAAACTTAGAAGAAGAAGGCCTTATTAATGGGATAGTATGAGTTAGAGGAGGACATAACAGATGAGAGACTAGTATATTTGTTGTAGATGAGGTATGCCCTAGAGATGGAAGGGTGTCAGCATATACACTCTATGGTATCTCAGGTATTGGATGAGTATAGTGATCTTTTCACAGATGAATTGCTAGAGGGTTTACTGCCTTTGAGAGGTATAGAGCATGCCATTGACTTCCTGTCTGGGTCAGTTTTACCAAACCAACCTGCATATTAAATGAATCCTAAAGAGGCTAAGGAATTGAAATGTCAGGTGGATGAGCTGGTAGAACAGGGTTTTGTTAGGGATAGTATTAGTACTTGTACTGTTCTAGCCTATCTTATCCCTAAGAAGGATGGTGTTTGGAGGATGTGCATTAATAACCGAAGCCATCAACAAAATTACCATCAAATATAAATATCTTATTCTTAGACTTGATGATATGTTAGATGAGCTATATGGTGAATAGGTATTCCCCAAGGTGGACCTTAAAAGCCGATATCATCAAATTTAGATGAGGAAAGGTGACGAGTGGAAGACCGCTTTTAAAACATGCCATGGACTATATGAATGGATGGTTATGCCATTTGGTTTGAGTAATGCTCCTAATACTTTTATGAGATTAATGAATTATGTAATGAAGGAGTTTCTAGGTAAATTTGTTATTGTTTATTTTGATGACATTTTGATATACATCAAAAGCCTAAAAAATCATGTAGAGCATCGATAGGTAGTATTGTCAGTCTTGAGGGCACAGCAGTTGTTTACAAATCTACAGAAGTGTTCTTTCTACCAAAATGAGGTAACATTTTTGGGATTTATTATACCTGATTCTAGTGTCAGGGGTGACAAGGAGAAAGTAAGGGCTATTAGAGAATAGCCAACACCAAAATCAGTTACTGAGGTAAGAAGTTTCCATGGACTAGCTTCATTCTATAGATGCTTTGTCCATAACTTCAGTAGTATTGTAAGTCCTTTAACTGAACTAACCAAGAAAAATGTTCCTTTTACTTAGGCTAACAAGGCCCAAAAGAGTTTTGAGGAGATAAAGGTAAAACTTACTAGTGCTCTAGTTTTGGCTTTACTTGATTTTGATAAGGTTTTTAAATTAAAGTGTGATGCCTCTAGGATAGGAATTGGTGCTGTGTTGATGTAGGATAAGAGGCCTATTGCCTATTTTAGTGAAAAGTTGAGTGGTGCAACTTTAAACTATTCAATACATGATAAGGAATTCTATTCCTTAGTGAGGGCATTAATGACATAGCAACATTATCTCATTCCAAAAGAATTCATTATCTATACAAATCATGAATAACTAAAACATTTCAAGGGTTAACAAAATCTATCAAAACACCAAACCAAATGAGTGAAGTTTCTGGAGAGTTTTGCATATGTGATTAAATACAAGAAAGGTAACAAGAATATGGTAGCTGATGCTTTGTCATGCAGGTATGTACTTATCATTTCTCTACAATCGAAACTGCTTGGATTTAAATTGCTGAAGGAACAATATATGCATGATGAATATTTGAAAGTAGTTGTTAAGAAATGTTATGGAGGAAAGATATTTAAGGGGTATTACATGATTGATAGATTTTTGTATAAAGCTAGAAAGTTGTGTATACCTTATGGTTCTGTGAGCAAATTGTTGGTGAGGGAAGCACATGCAGGAGGATTGTCAGGTCACTTTGGTGAGAAAAGAACCCTGGCATTTTAAAAAGAAAATTTCTATTGGAGGGGCATGATAAGGGATGTTCATAAGGTGCTGGAAAGGTGTAGAGTTTGTAAAAGAGCAAAAGGAAAGAAAGTGCTTCTGCCTATACTTACTGAACCCTAGACTAATATCAGCATGGATTTATTTTGGGTCTACCCATGACTCAAAGGGGAAAGGATTCTATTATGGTTGTTGTTGATAGATTCAGCAAAATGTCCCATTTTGTGCCTTATCACAAAATAGATTATGCACTTTTTATAGCTAACCTTTTTGTACAAGAGATTGTAAAATTACATGGTGTTCCACACAGTATAGTGTCTGATAGAGACACTAAGTTTCTTAGTTTCTTTTGGAAGACACTACAGAGAAGACTTGGTACTAAACTTATGTATAGTACCTCTTTCCACCTACAGACTGATGGCCAGACTGAAGTTGTTAATCGTACTCTTGGCACCTTACTAAGAGCAACAGTTGGCAAGAATCTTACTAATTGGGACTTGTCTCTCCTTATTGTTGAGTTCGCTTACAATAGGTCTACTTATAGTTCAACCAGTAAGTCTCCCTTTGAAGTCGCATATAGCAATAATCCTACTCTTCCATTGGATCTTATAGCTTGTTTGGTAATAAAGGAAGAAAGCCTAAATGGAGTTGAGAGAGCCAAGGAGATTCATAAACTTCATCAGAAGACAGCTGAACATCTTTAGAAAACATAGGAGCAACGGAAACTTCAGGGAAACAAGAATAGGAAAACTAGAATTTATAATCCAGGTGATCTAGTTTAGATTAATCTCAGCAAAGACAAGTTTCCTTACAAGAAGTCAAAAACTATCACCAAAAGCAAGTAAACCTTTCAGAGTTGTCAGACTCATCAACAACAAAGCATACGTAATAGAATTGCTAGGAGAGTACGGTGTGATGTGCCTAAAACCAAGATTAAGCACATGCAAAACTAATTTGAAAGATAATTAGACAATGTCAATCAAACTAGTTCAACAATTGCACAATTCCACAATATTTATGAACCAATTCCCACAACAAGGACATGATCAAGAATGAATCCAAGTATGATGATGCTCTGATACCAAATTATGATGTGCCTAAAACCAAGGTCTAAGCACATGCAAATGAACCAAAGGAACAACTTTAATTCACAAGATCAAACCGGTTCAAAGGGGACAAAAATTGCATGAACCCTAATTGACGAATGATGAATTAAATGATAAAATCAAGGAAATGAAATCCACAAAGATGATAATCCTCAATTGAATCAATTAACCAACTTAATTCCAAGAGAATCTTAATCAACAATATACAAATCAAATCGTGATCCACCTTACAACAAAGAAGTTCCATGCCACAAGTATAGTTACAAATTGATGGTATTAACAAGTGTTAAAAAACCAATCAATTATGCAATGATAGTTTGATTACAAATGCAATAAAAAATCTAACCAAGAAGACTTCAATCCAACCATAGCTATGACTCACTAGAGATGAAAAGAAAACACAACAATAAGGAATTGATATGACTCACAATTTTCCCTTGTTGCACTCGCCACAATTCCAATTCTTGGGATTGAAATTGATAAGAGAAATTGAACTAAGAAGAACCCTAATTCCCTTACGTAAAGTGTATGTTATAATCTGCAAAATGGCCTCCTCAAACCCTACTTTAATCAAGTATTTATACTTGCTCCCTTTAGGGTTAGAAAATGCACAAAATTACAACTTTGCCACTTTCAAGGTAGTCGGTCCTAAATGGAAATTACAATCAAAATGAAAGTGTCCCAAAAGAAAATACAACATAAAATAGTCCATAGAACAATTACAAAGTACAAAATATCATAAATCTTCATGAGCTAATGCTTCAAAATGAAAACAATCGTAGCGGGTCTTTGATTATAAATCTGAAGATGTCTCATGGCCATTAACTAGTGTAGGACAATTTGGCATTCTATGGAGAATTATTATTTTACCTGTAAGATTATTTCTCAAATATTTATTAGATAAAAAGATATGAAGTAAAATATAAGTGATTTGGATCGTTACCCAAATCTAGTTCTAAAGGTATAGGCGGTGCCGGAAAATTTCCCATCACGGCGTCTCTACTACCTTTAATGTTGCAAATCTATCACCCTATTTACCAGATGATATTCATGAAGACCTATCAGATTTGAGGGCAAATCTTCCTAAAGCCCGAGGAGATGATAGGAATCATATATCTGCAAGAGCAAGAGCTAAAGGATTACAAAATTTGGCAATGAGGGTCCTCTTTGAATAATTAGACCCCGAGGATACTTGTTTAGTATCCTCTTTTCCATTATATAATTGTTGTACATTACAGTAGGTACATTTATCGGTTTTATAGGACGACGAGTAAAATTCACTAAGGATCAATTGTGGGTTATTCATAGACCTACATCAATCAAAAGAACTTATCCAATAATTTTTCCATGGAAGTGAAGAACCGACCACTTTTGAGGGTTTATTTGTAATTTTCTTTTGGTGTTTAAAATCAGTCACTTGTGGGTTTTACTTGTAATTTTGTCTTGTTGAATTTACCTTATTTAGAGCAAGTATAAATACTTGATAAGTAGGTTTAGAAGGGGACTTTTGAACAATACACATTTCGGTTGCCTTTTGTCTGAAGTGTTTGACTCTTTTCACAAAAATACTCTTATCAATTCAAGTTTGGATTGTAGCGAGTGGACTTGGATTTGTTGTAAGTCATATCAACAAATTACAAGTTGATCCTAATATCTGGTAAGGAATTAGTTACTTTTATGTTATTCTTTATTTTCACAATTAGGGTTCAATTTTCAAGTTAGGACTCACGCCATTTGGTTGGAAATTGGAAACAATTGTGCTTGTTTCTTTTATTGGTATTGGAATTCAAATTGAGTACATTATAATTTCGTATCAAAATCAAATTGGTTCGTATTAGTTGGGTTCATGTGGAATTGGAATCACACCATTTTTGTGAATTGTGTTTAGTTGATTCTCCAATTGGCTTTGTATAATTGTAATTAGATACTAGGCACATCGGATTTAGATGTAATTTTTCTTTTCTTTATAAGACTTTGAAACTCTAAATTTCCCATGAGATTTTCAGGTTCTTATCTCATTTTAATCAATTTAATTTAGGGTTTTTTGGATTAAATTAAATTAAGAAGGAGTGAATTGAATGGTAACAAGCTAGATAGAATTACATGGAGATGCCCATGTGAAGAAGGGGGTTCTAATATGTTTTTTGGGTCTCATCTTTTTAAAATTTTCTATGTCCTTTTACTATGTAGTCAAGGTATATTTAAGGTATAATAGGGTAAATTTTGGGAAAAATTTAATAAGTATAAGATAAGATAGATTAATAAATTTGACCTTGATAAGATAAGGTAAGGGTTGGATTTTCAAAGCTTAAATAGGAAGCTTGTCTCTTATGGTGGCATCTTGGGGAAGGGAGCATATCTGGTGGAGTTTTATCTAGATTTTCTTATATTTTTTGTGTTATTGAGTAATTAAAGATGTAATATTGAATTAGGAAAATTTTTGTTGAAATTGATTAACATTTGGGGTTGGTTTCAAGCTTAACCACTTAGAAGGTTTTAAGGCTAAGTTTAAAGGACTTCCGATTTTGATTTATCTTTATAATTGGGTTTGTTATTAATTTGTGTTTATTTTTGCTGATCTATGCTCTAAGATATTACTTTTTATGATTAGGATTAGATAAGCTAGATTTAAAGAGGATTTGATTCAAGTCAACACTTGTTTTCTTAAATCATCTAATTATCCATTAAAATTTGACTTCGATCAATTTGTAGTGGATTTTAGGTAAATGTGTTCAAGTTTTAAATCTAATATTTTAGAAATACTTGAGGTTAAGTACTGATCTTGTATATGAATTTTGATCAAATTTAGGTTTAGTTTGTTAAACAAAATCTTAGGGGATGTTGAGTAAAATTGATGGTTTCTAACTGAAATTTTACTGAGTCAAATCCATCAATTTCACAGAAAAGAGATATCTTATAATTCTACGATGTCTTTTCTTCTAAGTCTATCTAAATTATATCAAATCTTAATGCTAATGTATCAAGTCTACTCAAGTCTTCCGAGAGGTATCGGATAGAAGACTTAAGTTAATAAGCTAAGTTAAGTTAGGTGACTTTTATTGACTCTTACTCTAACTAAGTTGACTTAGGCCAATTTATAATATATTGGATTATCTCTAATTTCTAGACTAATCTCAGGTTCATTTAGAGCTATATATTAAAGATATCTTCTTATCATAACCTATTCGATAAAAAGTTTCTATTAAATGAAATTTTAGGATTTACAAAAGTACACGGGAAAGAATAGGCTTCTATCAAGAGGCATGTTAAAGGCAATTTTAGATATATTTGAAATAGAATGGTACACAAATAATAGCATGATCATGCTATGATCGTGCCAAACTAAAATTTAACTTTGTATAATTGATTTCCAAGCTCAATTTTGTTTCCCAAAAGTGCAATTCATCTTGAAGATTTGATTTTCTTTCAAGAGTAACCGAGTTTCCTAAATTTCAGAGAAGTCGTTACTGCTTATTGAATTAATAGTTCATAGTTTATGAAGATTCTTAGGATTGTTCTAAGAAGCTAAAACATTCCTAGAAGGGCAGAAATTGATGGCCATATAAAGAGTATGAATTTCTAGCAAAGAAGGGAATTGTAGATTGATAGTAACATACTGATAGATTTTAGTAATATTTTTTATTTTATGCTTTTCTTTATGCACTCTATTCATATTGTCACTTTTAGATTCAATATGTTTCTAGCTTAAATTTTCTTTTGTACTCGATTATGATGAATCCTAGAATGAACATGTGATTTTCTAATTTATTATTCTATAAATTATTTGTTATTCTGGTGATCTAATTATGTATTCTTTATTATTTTTAATTTAATATTGCTAGTGTATTAATTTAATTTGGAGGTTGATTTCTTATATTGAGATCAAGAGATCCTATATTAGAATAGATCTAGCATAATTGGAAGGAGTTGTATAGAATCCTGGAGATAAGACGACATAAATCTTCCAGATTTAGGTTATATTTAATAGTGGAGTTCATAGATCGAATTTAATGCAATTTTAAGGGTTTTAATTAGGAAGAGATTCTAATTTAGGAATTCCCATGGTTTAGGAATGTAATAATGAAATTGAATAATAATTATTTAATTACATTAGTAATTCTTAGGAGATTCAATATCTGGGTATACTTTTAATCATTGTTGTTTTCTTTTGTTTACTCATTGTTTGATTTTACTCACTCTGCTCAATTTTTCAAATTAAGTAATAATAAAAGGGTAATTACTAGTAATCATAGTCTTTATGGAATCGACACTCGATATCAATATCCATAATACTATAAATCAATAGGTATACTTGCCTATAAGTCTAAAGTAGTAGGATAGATTGATATCATTAGGTATACCTTCATTTCATTTTAGAATTATTTTTAAATGACATTAAACTTTCCAATAAATATCTTACTTTTCTACAAAAGTTCAAAGAAATGATGGTGAAAGCTTTCTTAAAAGACTTTAATTTTTTTCCAAGCAATTTGGATCTATTCTTGAATTCATGATTGTTTATGACTTGTTTTTAGACTAATACATGACTTTGCCATATTCTTAAACTTATGATTGGACATATGAAATATCATTTAAAACAAGACTCACCATAATGAGGATGCAAGCAAGAACTTAAATGAAGGATAGCATACTTGGACTTGAGACTATGGATCAGTGACATATGCACTTAAACATATGGATGCACAAAAGTACAAACACAATCAGAAATAGTAGCCATTAGATTTATCTCACCCAGATAAGTCATCTTTAATCGTAATAATTTAGCAGTAGGTCATCCTCAAAATGTGAGTCACCAGGTAGGATAAACAACAATTCTATAGGTTTAAGTTAGATATCAACTTCAATTCCTTTTATTAAATTCGTTGGTTTTCTGGTTTCTATTATTTTAGTGTTTTGATCATAATGTTTTAATTTTAAGTTTTTTTTTTTTGCATACTTATAGTGGTTTAAAAGGTTTTTGAGTGTTCTTTCCATTTTTGAAGTCATTTGGGTCATTTTAGCTTTAGAAAATTGTGGTAGGGTTAGAACAATTTGGATATGTGTTGTTTAGGTTTACTTTAGGGTCTTTTTTGCCTAGTTGGATCTAATACGCTAAGAAATTTAATTATAAGCACTTGGAAATTTATTTAGGACTTTTCTTAGGCGTGTGAAGGTTTTGATGTTGCTAGAATTCTAGTATTTTTGTCTAAGCATTTCAAGTGGGTTGTTCAAAGTCTCGATTTCACTTATTCCCTATTTTCATATATTATGTTGAGTATTTTCTCTTAAGATTTAATTTCCAGATTTTTCCTAATTTTATTTCATCATATTTAGGTTCTACAAATTCTAAAAATTATGGATATAAATCAATATAGGCATCAATTTGGAGCTGAAGAACAAGTCTTGCATTTTCCCCACTTTTTCGTATTGTTAAAGCACCCTAATCATTACTTAAAGTTTTCTAGGGTTGGGAATACATGTAATATATATATATATATATAAACTTCCTTAGCTCCTAAATGTTGGCATCCTAAAGTACATAGGTATTCCCAAATCTGATTTACATAAAGCTGCTCCAAAATCATACACGAACAACTCATTACATGGTGGTTTTTCCTATAGTTCTTCATCTTAATCTTAAGTTTACATCTACCACTTGTATCTTAGGCTAATACATCATAAATATACATGTGAAACTTACAAAAATTAGAATAATACATCCTATTGTAATCTAAATATATAAAAATATTACAAGAAAAAAAAAAAAGATTACAAGAAGGGGTTAGAATCCTACGCTTAAATGCTACTTGTGGAAGCTTCTATCTTTCACCCTCTTGCTCCCTCTTGCCATGGACTTCCTTATGATTTTCCTAATGTTCTTGGCTCCTTAATTGAACTCTTAAATGGCGTGGAATATATCTAAAAATGGGCTTAGATTGATGTTGTTTAATGTGTGGTTTTTCTTGTTAAAATGGACTGCTCGGTGTGGAGTTGAGGTTGTGGCTTGGGAATGGTTTTTTCTTCTAAATTTAAGTGAGTTTTAAAGAGCTTTTAGGAGAGTTATATCTGGTGGGAAAACTTCATAATGAAGGACTATACTTCCACATGCAGATAGTTGAGTTTTATAGGAGTTAAGGTTGCTTCTTTAGGTGTTTTTTCACATAGGTTAAAGGGTGTGTGTGTTGGGTTATGTTTTAACATGTTAGACAAAAGGATGAACCTAGTCAAATTGCCATTGATAGGAATCAAATCGTCTCAACATCTTATGCATCTATCATTGTTTGAAGACAACAACCAATGCCTCAAGCAAGCATGGAACTTAAAGGCAGACGGCTTCCTTTTGAAGATATAACTATGCAAAAGGAAAGCTGGCCACAAAGGCTGGTGATGCACCCATTTAGGCCAGCCCTTAAGGCCAGCGGCATAGTGATGTGCCTAAATCCACTTAGAAGCACATTTAAAAGACTCAAGAAAAAGCTAACTCAAATCAACAAAAAATTGGCTCCAATAGGGCAAGAATTCACGTAAACCCTAATGAAGATGCAACAAAATCCAAATGTTCAATGTTGCAATTGTGAAACCTCAATGTTAATCTCTTCTAACAACACCCTAATCACATATAAACCCACGAAATTAATCCACAAATTCAAAAGAAAACTTCAATTCTAAGAATTCCTTTCCACAAGTGATAATCACGTTTTCAAGAGGAATTCTTCAAAGATGATTCGAATTCAATTGAAAGAGATCTTAATTAAACACAAGAATTTGACAACAATTAGAAGAAAATCTGTCCAAGGACTATCTCAATTCACCCCCAGATATGATACACTAGAGAAGAAAAGAAATCACAACAAAATGAAATTGATACTACTCACAATTTCAAGGTGTTGCACTCGCCACAATTTCAACTCTTGGGATTGAAATTGATAAGAGTCTAATGACAATTAGGAACCCTAATTCTCATGTGAATATGACCTCTATTCTGCAAAAAAAAAAAAAAGCTCCCTCAAACCCTCTCTTAAGCAAGTATTTATATTTGCTACTCCTAGAGTTAAAAAGTGCTCAAAATTACAAGTTTGCCACTTTTAAGGTGGCTAACCCTAAATGAAAGTTACAAAGAAATAAAAGTGTCCCAAAACCAAATTACAACCAAAATAGTTCATAAAAAGTAAATATATAAAAGAAATGGTCCTTCATGATGCCGACCTTCAAGAAGCTTTTGAATCAGGTTCCGTTGACAACCTTGATTCACTCAGTAGTATGGGTGTTTTTGCATCCTGTAAGACTGACAAATGAACCTGCTAAAATGCATCAAAACTATAGTGCAAAGATGTAGAAAGTGGGTTAGACTTCTCAAAGTTAGGTTTCTCTAGCAAAACCCTCAAAACTAGATTTTGGAGACCCTTAGCTCGGGCCCTGGTGATAAGTCCTGGAAAAGTCTGATTCCTATCATCTCCTCGAGCTTCTGGAAGATTTGCCCTTAAATCTGATGGATCTTCGTGCAAGTCATCTGCTAAATAAGGTGAAAGATCTGAAACGTTAAAAGTGGCTGATACTCCATAATCTCCTGGTAACTTGATGCGATAAGCATTGTTGTTGATGCGCTTTAAGACCCTGAATGGTCCGTCTGATCTAAGAGATAACTTCTGTGACTTTTTATGTGGAAACCTGTCCCTACTAAGATTAATCCAGACTAAGTCACCTGGATTATAGAGATGAATTTTCCGGTGCCTGTTTCCTTGGATCCTCTGTTGTTCCTAGGTCTTCTGAAGGTATTCAGTGGTCCGATTATGGATGTGTTGAATCTGTTGTGCTCGGTCAACTCCACTAAGACTTTCTTCCTTCGTTGCTGGTCAAGCTATAAAATCTAATGGAATGGAAGGGTTATAGCCATAAACAACTTCAAAGGGAGACTTACTGGTTGAACTATGAGTAGACCTATTGTAAGCAAACTCAACAATAGGAAGACACAAGTCCCAATCAGTAAGATTCTTGCCAACTGTTGCTCTAAGAAGATTCCCAAGCGTGCGGTTGACAACCTCTGTTTGTCCATCAGTCTGGGGATGGCAAGAGGTACTGTACATCAGTTTAGTACCCAGTCTTCTCCATAGTGTTTTCCAAAAGAAACTAAGGAATTTAGTATCTCTGTCTGACACTATGCTGTGTGGAACTCCATGTAATTTGACAATTTCCTACACAAAAAGGTTAGCAATAAAAAGAGCATTGTCTGTTTTGTGGCATGGTACAAAGCGTGACGTTTTGCTGAATCGATCAACAACCACCATAATAGAGTCTTTCCCCCTTTGTGTCCTGGGTAATCCCAACACAAAATCCATGCTGATATCAGTCCACGGTTTAGATGGTATAGGTAAAGGCATATATTCACCCTGCGCACCTTTCCTCCCCTTGGCTCTCTTGCAAACACCACACCTTTCTAGCACCCTATGGACATCCCTTATCATGTCTTTCCAATAGAAATTCTCACTCAATATGGCTAGAGTTCTCTTCTCACCAAAATGACCTGATAAACCACCTACATGTGCTTCCCTCACTAATAATTCCCTCACAGATCCAGATGGAATACATAGTTTTCCTGATTTATACAGAAAACCATCTATCACACAATAACCATCATACATCCCACCTCCAAGACACCTCTCCATGACAATTTTAAATTCCTCATCACATACATATTGTTCCTTCAACAGCTCAAAACCTAGTAATTTTGACTGAAGAGAAGTGATAAGTACATACCGTCATGATAAAGCGTTAGCAACAATATTCTAATTGCCCTTTTTGTACTTAATCACATAAGCAAAGCCCTCCAGAAATTCCACCCACTTGGCCTGGCGCTTAGACAAATTATGTTGTCCCCTGAAATGTTTCAAAGATTCATGATCTGTATAAATAATAAACTCCTTCGGGAGGAGATAATGCTGCCACGTCATGAGAGCCCTCACTAAGGAATAAAATTCCTTATCATATATAGAATAGTTCAATGTTGCTCCACTCAACTTTTCACTAAAATATGCTATAGGCCTCTTCTCCTGCATTAATATAGCACCAATTCCAATCCTTGAAACATCACATTCTAATTCAAAAATTTTGTTAAAATTAGGTAAGACCAGTAATGGGGCACGAGTGAGTTTTTCTTTAATCTCTTCAAAACTCCTCTGGGCCTTTTCACTCTAGATAAAAGGAACACTCTTCTTAGTCAGTTCTGTGAGAGGACTGACAATGCTGCTGAAATTTTGGACAAAGCGTCTATAAAAGGATGTAAGCCCATGAAAACTTTTTACCTCAGTAACTGAAGTGGGTGTTGGCCATTCCTTAACTGCCCTCACTTTCTCCTCATCCATCCTAACTCCTGCACCTGACACAACAAAGCCCAAAAATGTTACCTCAGTTTGGCAAAAGGAACACTTTTGAAAATTTGCAAATAGCTGTTGTGTCTTCAATACTGAGAATACTGCCCGAAGATGCTCTACATGTTGTTCTAGGTTTTCACTGTAGATCAGAATATCATCAAAATAAACAACAACAAATTTTCCTAAGAACTCTTTCAATACATGGTTCATCAATCTCATAAAAGTGCTAGGAGCATTACTCAAACCAAAGGGCATAACCAACCATTCGTACAGTCCATGACGTGTTTTAAAAGCGGTCTTCCATTCATCCCCTTCCCTCATCCGAATCTGGTGATATCCGCTTTTAAGATCAACTTTGGAGAAAATATATGAACCATACAGCTCATCCAACATATCATCAAGTCTAGGAATAGGATACCTGTATTTAATGGTGATTTTGTTGATGGCTCTGCTATCGATACACATTCTCCAAGTTCCATCCTTCTTGGGAACAAGAAGGGCGGGAACAGCGCATGGACTGAGACTCTCTCTAAGAAACCCCCATTCCACCAATTCATCTACCTGACATTTCAATTCCTTAGCCTCCTCAGGATTCATGCGATATGCAGATCGGTTTGGTAACACTGAACCGGGCATAAGATCAATAGCATGCTCTATCCTTCTCAAAGGTGGTAATCCTGCTGGCAAATCATTAAGAAAAATGTCAGTATACTCATTTAATACCTGTGAAACTGCAGGAGGTAGAGACTGTGATTCCCGTAACCCTAAGACACATCTCAACTGAAGCAAGTATGTTGGAACCTCTTTTGTGATTAGTCTCTCCATCTCACCCTGTCCCATCAACAATACCTTTTTCCCCTTAAAGACGTTATTTTGAATCAAAGCCTTCTTAGCCTTTGATGGTCGATTAATCTATTGCTGGACATTATGGACCTCTGAAGGTGGCATAGGATTGAGAATAATTCGCTTGCCCTCCTTTTGGAACAAATATGTATTTCTGAAGCCAGCATGTAAGACCCTCCTGTCATATAACCAAGGTCTACCAAGCAAAATATGGGATGCACACATGGGCAAGATATCACACTCAATTTCATCACAATACTTGTCCCTTATACTGAAGGGTACCCTAGCTCTTTAGGTAACATACAAACCTCCTTGATCATTAAGCCAATGTAGTTTATAAGGTTTAGGATGTGGAATAGTTGAAAGCTTTAGCTTCGCTACCAACGATGCAGCTACCACATTAGTACAACTACCACCATCTATTATAAGGACACACAAATTTCCTTGTATCCTACAAGAAGTGTGGAACAAATTTTCCCTTTGTTCTTCCTCCTTATTAGCAAATGTACTTAATGAGCGTCGCAATACATTAGCATATTGAAGCATTTCACTAGACATTGTGGAATTTCAACTCAATCAACACGTGAGCAATATTCCCCACTTCTTTCAAGATCACGGTGCAACAAACTTTAATCTCCACAAGTCACTCCACGGTAACACACAAGTAACAACAACAATGATGATGAGTTACTTCCACGGCAATAACAAAATGGATAATAATAACAAGTAGGCTTCTACTTCTACGGAAAATAATGATAACAAAGGACTAATATGTGACTTTCCACAAATGAATTCCGAATTCCACAATAGGTAGCAACTTTCAATTTGAAATTCAAACTACTTCACTAATTGCAAGCCTTCTTCAATTGGTAAACAATGAATTCAAATTCAAATAGCAATCATTAACTCCCATAACTTAATTGCATGTGTTTGAATTCAAATAATTCCTTACTAATCAAAACTCAATGCAATCTACAAATTGTACTCCACCAATTTAGAATTACACAATGGAAATCAAAACAACAAACTACACATCCTCCTCTATGCCACAACAAGCCACGGCAAGGATTTGGTAAGTTTTTGCAAGTTCCAAAAGTTGTTGAATTAAACAACACTTTATACTTCTGCCCTTCCACGAAAATTATTGATCATAAAATGATACAACAACCTTCCCAATCCAACTCCAATAAACAGCAAATTAAATCCCAAGTCAAGGTAATTTCACAAGCTCAAAACCACAACAATCAACACAATTTGCGATTTCACTAAATCAATCTTAATTGATGATTAACTCCACGAAATCAAATAAAACCAATTCCCTTCTCTCAACATGTGCTCTGATACCAAAAAGATGATGTGCCTAAATCCACTTAGAAGCACATTTAAAAGATTCAAGAAAAAGCTAACTTAAATCAATAACAAATCGGCTCCAATAGGGCAAGAATTCACGTGAACCCTAATGAAGATGCAAGGAAAGCCAAATGTTCAATGTTGCAATTGTGAAACCTCAATGTTAATCTCTTCTAACAACACCCTAATCACATATAAACCCACGAAATTAATCCACAAATTCAAAAGAAAACTTCAATTCTAAGAACTCCTTTCCACAAGTGATAATCACGTTTTCAAGAGGAATTCTTCAAAGATGATTCGAATTCAATTGAAAGGGATCTTAATTAAACACAAGAATTCGACAACAATTAGAAGCAAATCTGTCCAAGAACTATCTCAATTCACCCCTAGATATGACACACTAGAGAAGAAAAGAAATCACAACAAAATGAAATTGATACTACTCATAATTTCAAGGTGTTGCACTCGCCACAATTTCAACTCTTGGGATTGAAATTGATAAGAGTCTAATGACAATTAGGAACCCTAATTCTCACGTGAATATGACCTCTATTCTGTAAAAAAAATAAGCTCCCTCAAACCCTTTCTTAAGCAAGTATTTATACTTGTCACTCCTAGGGTTAAAAAGTACTCAAAATTACAAGTTTGCCACTTTTAAGGTGGCTAACCCTAAATGAAAGTTACAAAGAAATAAAAGTGTCCCAAAACCAAATTACAACCAAAATAGTTCATAAAAAGTAAATATATAAAAGAAATGGTCCTTCATGATGCCAGTCTTCAAGAAGCTTTTGGATTAGGTTCCGTTGACAACCCTGATTCACTCAGTAGTATGGGTGTTTTTGCATCCTATAGGACTGAAAAATGAACCTGCTGAAATGCATCAAAATTATAGTGCAAAGATGTAGAAAGTGGGTTAGACTTCTCAAAGTTAGGTTTCTCTAGCAAAACCCTTAAAACTAGATTCTGGAGACCCTCAGCTCGGGCCTTGGTGATAGGTCCTGGAAAAGTTTGATTCCTATCACATAGGTATTTAGGCTAGCCATAAAGGCCCGCAGTGTATGTCTCTAAGGCCAACAGCTTTTTCCCTTCTAAGCCGATGGTGTATATCTCTAAAGCCAGTGACCTTTCCCTTCAAAGCTAGCAGCTTTCACTTTAAACTAATTGTGTTATGTTGTGTCAAGTTTGGGATGAAAACTTTGTATTCCTTTATATACTTTTAGGGGTAGATAGAAAGATAGAGTTTTGACAATTGAGAAATACAAGTTTGAGTTTACTCATTCTTTTTATACTCTTATCAATCCTATGGATTGTAGCGAGTGATGATATCAAGCTTGTTGTGTGTCATATTAATAAACCTATGCTAGGACTATTCTCTTTCTAGTGCATAATATCTGGTAATGGTTTAAGGTTTTTATCTCCATATTATTATTCGTTTGATTATTGAAATTGTGTTTGCTATGATTCGTCGGCTTGGATTGAAATTTCTTAATTCTGTTTTAGAATTGGGTATATCATATTTTTGGTATCAAAGCATTAGTTGAGGGAAGGGATTGGGACATGGTTGTTTGCTAATAAATTGAAATTGGGGTTTATATTGTAAATTGTGTCATGGGTTGATTGAATTTGAATTGGAATGAATGAAGGCTGGCATTTGGGTTGTGTTGTGGTTTGTGTGTGGTTATAATTAGGGCTTATGACGTGGTTATTGATAGTGAATTGAAGTTAGGGTTTATATTATCAGTTATGCTAGGTTTGATTGGAATTGAATTGGGGATTGAGTAGAGGTTGAAAATTAGGGATTGTGTCGTTGGGGATTTTTGTAGTGTGTGATTTTGATTTACGAATTCTTATGTTAAGACTACAATTCAGCAAAGCATGTCAAACGATAGTGTGAATGGAGGAATTGGGAATGAAGCCAACAGACAGGTTAGAGGAAGAGGTTAGGACGTCATGTTGTAGGTGGTAGGAGAACTTTGGAAGAATAGTTGTATAGCCTAACCACTGTTGTTGCTAATCTAGCAATGCGGGTCGATCAAATGATGTTACCCTAACAGCTAGTGACAATTCCATAGGTACCCCCACCTCAGGTAACCCTTAATGTTGTATGTAAGGAAGGAGCATTAGGAGCAAATAAGGGCAAACAAGTTAGAGGAGAGTATCACGTTTACCGGGAGGAAAGGGATGATAACTTTGAGGATGAACTTTATCCTAATCATGAGTTTAGGCCACCTAAGGGTTTGGAATATATGAAACTACAGATGCCTTCATTTGTTGGAATGAGATCTATAGAGGATTATGTTGATTAGGAAGATAAAGTGCAAGGACTTCTTGAGTGTTATGAAATCAGTCACAACACTCGAGTAAGTTTGGCAACAGTTAAGTTTACAGGGTATGTCGTCTTATGGTGGAAGAATATTAAGGCTAGTAGTTGGAGAGATGGAGATGCTAAGATACGTATTTGGTAAGAGATGAAATGGGGTATGGGGAAGAGGTTTATACTGGAGCATCACAAACAAGAGCTATTCATGCGTCTCCAAACATTGAGACATGGATGTAAAACTATGGATTAGTATGTCCAAGAGTTTGAGACACTTATGATTTGACGTGGGACCATTGAGCCTCTTGAATAGACTATGGCATGATTTCTGTCTGGTCTAAAATATGAGATTGCTTGTATAGTAGAGCTGTAGCCATATGATACACTTAATGAGGACATCTAGTTGGCTTTAAAAGTTAAGAGACAAAGGCATTCTAACCTATATAAAGCAGTGAGTAACAGGTATGGATCATGTACTAAACTAAATGGGTCAAATAGTAAATATCTTGACAAAGGGGGAGTTGATAAAAATGTGGAAGAGAATGCAGTTGTTACTGATAATGGAGGGGAGAAAGAATTTTATAGAAAAGGGAAAGCAATTGCTAGGACTGACATTAAGTAGATGGTTGGGTCATCAAGTGGGAAGACTCATCAAGTCCAATGCTTCAAATGTTTAGGTTTTGGATAGATGGTTACTCAATGTCCAAACAAAAGGGTGATGACTATTATAGAGGTAGGAAGTAAGGATCGCGAAGAAGAGATACATGAGCCAACAGATTTGTCAATAGTGCTAAATGAGTATTATGAGGATGCAGATGCTGAAACACATGAAGACAAGGAAATGATTAGTATTTGGCTATCAATGTATTGCGCAGGGTAATGACTACCTTTCCATCTATTAAGGAAGAACAAAGGGAAAGCCTATTCTATATTTCCTATAGGGTCTAAGGTAACCTTCGTGCTCTTCTTATTGATGGTATTAGTTGCACTAATGTAGTAGTTACTTCACTAGTGAATAAATTAAAACTAGTCACTACCCCACACCTTAAGCCATATAAACTACACTGGTTGAGTGAACAAGATAGTCTGCATGTCACTTAAAGGGCTAAGGTTCCATTCAGCATAGGGGAAAAGTACCATGATGAGATTGTTTATGATGTTCTTCTTATGTGTGCATCATATATGCTACTTAGTAGACCGTGGTTATTTGACCGGAGAGTATTGCATGATGGGTTTAGGAACACCTATTTGTTTCAGAAGGATGGTGAACGGATTGTTTTGAATCTTATGTCACTAACTAAGGTGTAAAAAGCCTAGGGACAGATCAATAAAACCACTGGAAAGAAGTCTTTATTCGTGGGGCAAAAGGAATTGGAAGAAAACTTGGGTAGGGTGGAACAGTCCTAAGAGATTCTAAAGCTTCATCAAAAGGCTTCTAAATATCTTAAGAAGACTCAAGAGCAACCACGACTTTAGGGCTACAAACATAGGCAAACCAAGATTTTCAATCTAAGCTACTTGGTTTGGATTCATCATCACAATGATTGGCTTCTCTACAAGAAACCACACAAATGTTTACCTATAATAGAAGAGCCATCAGATTTGAGGGCAAATCTTCCATAAGTCCGAGGAGATGATGGGAATCAAATCACCTCAACTCCAGATGCATCTATCATTATTTCAAGACAACAACCGATGCCTCAAGAAAGCATGGAACTTAAAGGTGAATGGCTTTGATGGGAATTAAGCCAATACACCAATGGGACCTATAATAAGAGCAAGAGCTAGAGGAGTACAAGAACTTAGCATTGGGAATCCCTTTTGAGCAAATGGAACCTAAAGACATTCACATAGTGTCTTCATTTACTGTATATGATTGTTTTGTATTTAATTAGGTACACTTGTCAGTATTATAGGAAGATGATCAAACACACTAGCACTTGGTTTGTGGATGATTCATGGTCTATGGTGAACCGAAATGAACAAAGGGAACTAGCCTTGTGTTGTGTATTTGTTGACCGTGATGGGCTTGAAAGGACCAGCCATGTGTCACTATTTTCCTTATGTTATTTTTCCATATTTAGGGATTAGTATAAATACTTATAAAGGAGAACCAAAAAAAGAAACTTTTGGGATATATTTACAACTTGTTTCATGTGAAAAGGGGTTCTTCTCTTTTTCATATACACTCTTATCGATTCCAATTAGGATTGTGGCAAGTGAGGCTTGGATTGTTGTGAGTAAGATCAACAATTGCAAGTTATTTTTCCTAATTTTACTAGTGAGTAACATCTGGTAAGAATTTGGAGTTTCATTTTTGTTCTTGTTGCATGAAATTAGGGTCCATGTGCAAATTAGGGATCACACCATTTTTGTTGAACAATTTCTCAATTGTATCTTCAATTAGTATTGTGTAATTGAAATTGGATTTGGCATATCATCTTTTTGGTATCAAAGCTAGGTTAAGAAGAGGAATTGCACGTGGGAGGCTTAATTTTGAATTGGGGATTTAGGGTTTATGCTATGCCATTGAGTAAATTAATTGTTGTGTGAATTCAAATTGAGAAATTATTTAAATTGTGTCTTGTCTACCTTGGTCATTGTGAATTGCAGTTAAGGAAAGTATTATTTAGGGTTCTTGTTGTAAGTTCCTGCTGTAGAAGATTGGGAGATTAGTACAATTAATTCCATAATTATGTAATTGTATAGTAATTGTGCATTAAATTGCTTTGATTGCACTATTGACATGAGTTTTTGAGGAAATTGTGTCGTGGAGAGTGTGTAGTACTATGAGGGTGTATCGTGCCGTGAGTGTGTGTGTATTGTGCCTTGAGTGTGTGTTGTGCTGTAAGTTTGTGTATGTATGTTATAACTTGAGGGAATGTTGTACTGTAAGTGTGTGTGTGTTATGCCATGGGTGTGTGTTGTGTCATGAGGGTGTGTTGTGCCGTGAATGTGTGAGTTATACCGTGAAGTGTGTGTTGTTGATGGGAATCAAACCAATGCATCAATAGGGCCCAAAACAAGAGTGAGAGCCAGAGGACTATAGAACTTAGCATCGAGAATCATTTTTGAACAAATGGAACCCGAAGACCTTTACATAGTGTCTTCATTTACTTTATATAATTGTTTTGTATTTAATCAAGCACACTTGTTGGTATTATAGGATGACGAGCAAATGCACTCGTGCTTGGTTTATGGATGATTCACGGTCTATGGTGAACCTAAATGAATCAAAGAAACCGACCTTATGTTGTGTTTTGTGGACCAAGGAGGGCATCAAAAGAACTGACACCATGTGTAGCTATTTTCCTTGTGTTATTTTTCCACATTTAGGATAAGTATAAATACTTGTAAAAGATAACAAAAAAACACACTTTTGAGAGATAATATTTTGGCTGCTATTCATGTAGAAAGGGGAGTGCTCTTCTATTCCATACATACTCTTATCAATTTCTAGATTTAAGGATTATGGTGACTGAAATTGTTGTGTGTTACATCAACAGTTGCAAATTGTTCCTTAATTCTACTAGTGTGTCATATCTGGTAAGGATTCGAGAGCTTCATTTTATTATTATTACACATGTAAATAGGGTTCATGTGCTATTAAGGTTCACGCCCATCTTATTGACAATTACTAAATTGGATCTTCAATTAGGATTATTAATTAGAATTGGATCTTAACATATCATATTTTGGGATCAGAGCTATGATTTTAGGAAGGGAATTAACATAGGAGTCTTGAATTTCAATTGGGGATTTAGGGTTTATACTATACGATTGAGCCATTCATTGTTGTGTGTGAATTGAAATTGAGAAATTGTTGAATTTATGCCGTATCTGTCTTGGTCATTGTGAATTGAAGTAAAGATAGTATCATTTAGGGTTCTTACCATGAGTTCTTGCCATGGAAGGTAGGAAGATTACTATAAATTGATTCCATAATCGTATACTTGTGTAGTAATTGTGAATTCAATTGAATTGTGCCGTAGAGGGTGAGTATTGCTGTGAGTGTATGTAGTGCTGTAAGGGTGTGGTGCCATGATTGTGTATGTGTTGTGCTGTGAGTGAGTGTATGTTGTGCCTTGAGGTTGTGTTGTACTATAAGTGTGTATGTTGTGTCGTGGGTGTGTGTGTGTTATTGTGAATGTATGTTAAGCCGTGATTGTGTGTGAGTTATACCTTTAAGTGTTTGTGTATGTGTCGTGAAGAGTGTATTTGGATTAGAGGAATTGGTGTTGTAGAGGTGTGATTGTATAAAAAAAAAAGGAATTTGTCAAAGTTTAATTCAACAACCATGTCAAATGATAGTGTGAATGGGGGAATTGGTAATGAGGCCAATAGTCAACTTGTAACAGGAGGCCACGGACGTCGTCCTGTAGGTGGAAGAACTTTAGAAGAACAATTGCAGGATCTTACCACTATTGTTGCTACACTAGCAACACGAGTTGATCAGATGACATTACCACAATCACCAGTGGCAAATCTATAGGTACCCCCGCCTTAGGTAGCCCCTAATGATGCACGTAGGGAAGGAGTAGTAGGAGGAAATAGGGGTAGGAGATTAGGAGGAGATTATAATGCTTTTTAGGAGGAAAGGGATGATAACTTTGAAGATGAACTTAATCCTAACCGTAAGTTCAAGATACCTAGGGGTTTGGAATATGTAAAGTTACAAATGCTTGCATTTGCTGGAAGGGGTTCTGTAGAGGATTATCTAGACTAGAAAGATAAGGTAGAGGGCCTTTTTTAGTGTTATGAAATTAATGATCACACTTGGGTTTGTCAAGTAGCAGTCGAGTTTATAGGATATTCCACCTTATGGTAGAAGAACCTTGTCGCTAGTAGAAGGAGAGATGGTGATGCTGAAATTAGTACTTGGTAGGAAATGAAATAGGTTATGAGAAAAAGGTTCGTAGAGGAACACTATATACAGGAGTTATTCATGCATCTCTAGACATTAAGACAGGGAGGGAAAACTGTGGATGAGTATGTACAGGAGTTTGAGACATTGATGATCCGATGTGGGGCAATCGAACCTCCTGAACAAACCATGGCAAGATTTGTATATGGGTTGAAATATGAGATTGCATTTATTGTAGAACTGCAGAGGTATGACACCATTGATGAGGCCATTCAATTAGCGTTGAAAGTGGAGAGACAAAGGCGATCTAATCCATATTGAGCAGTGAGTAATATGTATGGATCTTCTACCAAACTGTATAGTTCTAAGAGTAAACAGGCTGATAGAGGGGGATATGGCAGAAGTATAGAAAAGAATATAGTAATGCCAAACATTAGAGGGGAGAAAGAATCATCTGGGAAAGGAAAAACAGTTGCTAGGTATGAGAATAAGTAGGCAGTAACTGAGACATTAGGAGGGAAGAATCGCTAAGTTAAATGTTTTAAATGTTTGTGTTTTAGACATATGGCTGCATAATGTCCAAATAGAAGAGTTATGACTACTATGGAGGTTGAGAGTGAGGAAGAAGAAGAAGACATGCACGATAACACAGATCTATTAATTGTGTTAGATGAATATTATGGTGATGTAGATGTTGAGGTACATGAGGACAAAGGGAATGATTATTATTTATCTAGCAATGTATTTGATGTGCCTAATTCCACTTAGAAGCACAATTAAAAGACTTAAGAAAAAAACAATCTCAAGTCAACAACAAACCAGATCCACAAGGGGCAAAATTACGTGAATCCTAGTAAGATGTAATGAATTCCAAATGCTCAAAGTTACAATTGTAATACCACAATGATAATCTCTTCTAATAACACCCTAATCACATATAATCCCACGAAAATAATCCAAAAAACTCAAAAGAAAACCCCAATTCCAAGGACTCCTTTCCACTAGTGAAAATCACGTTTTCAAGGGAATTTTCAAGGATGATTCAAATTCAATTGCAAGGGACCTTAATCAAACACAAGAATTCGACAACAATTAGAAGCAAATCTGTCCAAGAACTATCTCAATTCAACCCTAGATATGACACACTAGAGAAGAAAATAAATCACAACAAAATGAAATTGATACAACTCACAATTTCAAGGTGTTGCACTCGCCACAATTTCAACTCTTGGGATTGAAATTGATAAGAGTCTAATGACAATTAGGAACCCTAATTCTCATGTGAATATGAAGTGTATAATTTGCAAAATATGCCCCCCTCAAACCCTCTCTTAAGCAAGTATTTATACTTGCTAATCCTAGGGTTAAAAAGTGCTCAAAATTACAAGTTTGTCACTTTTAAGGTGGCTAACCCTAAATGAAAATTACAAAGAAATAAAAGTGTCCCAAAACCAAAATACAACCAAAATAGTTCATAAAACAATTACAAGATACAAAATAACATAAGTCTTCATGATCCAATGCCTCAGAATAGAAAGACAATCGCAGTGGATCTTTGATTGTCGTCTTGAAAAATGTTCTGTGTCCAACAAGAGTTGTAGGACATATTGGCATCCCATGGAGAATTATATTTGTACCTGTAAGATTATTCTCAAATTTTATTAGAAATAAAGACATAAGGTAAAATATGAGGAATTTGGATCATCATCCAAATTGGGTTCTAAAAAGGTTGACAGTGTCAGAAATTTTCCCATCAGTATTACGTATGGTGGTGACTACCTTTACTATTAATGAGGATGAACAGAGGGAGAACCTATTTCACATTTCCTATAGAGTCCAAGGTAATCTTTGTGCTATTATCATTGACGGAGGTAGTTGTAGTAACGTAGTGGTTGCTTTGTTAGTGACTAAATTAAAATTAGTTACTACCTCACATCCTAAGCCTTACAAACTACATTGGTTGAGTGAACAAGGTAGTTTGCATGTTACTCAAAGGGCTAAAGTCCCATTTAGCATTGAGGAGTACCATGATGAAATTATTTGTGACATTCTTCCAATGTGTGCATCATATATACTACTCGGTAGACCTTGGTTATATGATAGGAAGGTGTTACATGATAGCTATAAAAACACTTATGTGTTCCAAAAGGAGGGTAAGCGAATAGTGTTGAATCCCATGTCACCTACTGAGGTATAGGAGGTACAAAGACAGATTAATAAGGCTGGGAAAAAGAAGACATTATTAGTGAGGCACTATGAACTAGAGGAGGCCATAGAGAATGGGAGGCCAGTGTATGTGTTGTAGATGAGATATGCACTAAAGGTGGAGGGTAGTGAACAGTTACCCCTTATAATAAACCGGGTATTAGATGAGTACAAAGATATACTTCTAGATGAATTACTTAAGGGATTACCTCCTTTGAGAGGCATTGAACATGCCATTGATTTTTAACCTAGGTCGGTTTTGCTAAATAGACCAGCATAATGCATGAATCCTGAAGAGACTAAAGAATTGAAGCGTCAGGTGGATGAACTGATAGAATTGGATCTTGTTAGAGAGAGTATCAGTCCTTATGTTTTTCCTACACCTCTTGTTCCCAGAAAGGATGGCACATAGAGGATGCGCATTGATAGCAAAGCCATCAAAAAAATTACCATTAAATACAAATATCCCATTCCTAGACTTAATGATATGTTAGATGAGCTTCAACGTGTACAAGCATTCTCTAAGGTGGATCTTAAAAGTGGATGTCACCAAATTCGAATGAGGAGAGGGGATAAGCAGAAGACTGCTTTTAAAACACACCATGGGTTATATGAATGGATGGTCATGCCATTTGGATTGACCAATGCCCCTAGTACTTTTATGAGGCTGATGAATCATGTAATGAAGGAATTTCTAGGAAAATTTGTTGTTATTTATTTTGATGGCATTTTGATTTACAATAGAAACTTGGAAAATCATGTTGAGCATTTACAAGAAGTGTTTTCACTACTAAGGGAACAACAATTGTATGCGAATCTCAAGAAGTGTTCTTTCTATCAAACTGAGGTAACATTTTTTGGATTTATCATAACTGGTTCTAGTGTCAAAGTAGATGAAGAAAAAGTGTGATGAGAGCCATGATGGGAGCCAAGCCAGAAGATAGAATGTGGATCCTCTTGAAGTGCCACCTGGACCGATCACAAGAACTCGAGTGAAACGATTACAGGAAGCACTTAAAGGGTTGATAAAGGATGTCCATGAAGTCAGAAAGGATTGGAGCAATCATGAAGTTGGAAAGGATTGGAACAACCATGGGAATGCCCTTGCTCTTGTACAAGTCATAACGGATACGGGTTAAAGAGGGCATGTCTTTACAAGGCACGGCCGTGTAGGAGTCTGGAGGCTACACAGAATCATACACGGTCGTATACACGGTTCAAAGGCACGGCCGTGTATGGTGTCAAGAATTTCCACAGAAAGATACACGACTAGAAGTACACGGTCGTGTATGTTGTTAAGAATTTCCACAGAAAGATACACGACTAGAAGTACACGGTCATATATGTTGTCAAGATTTCTACAGAAAGATACACGACTAGAAGTACACGGTCATGTACATTGTCAAGATTTCCACAGAAAGATACACAACTAGAAGTACACGGTCATGTACATCTCCAATGCCGGCTCAAGGCCACCGGCCTTCATTCCCACGCTGTCGGCCTTTAAGTTATTGTTTTGTTATTTTACGCAACTTATTGAAGCTATGTCGTTTTGGGGCATCATTGTTACGAATTATAAACCCTAATATAAAGCTCCTAGGGTTTAGATATAACATAGAATTTAGAATATATAACATACAAGTTTGAAAACACTTTGAGAGAATTCCTCTCTTGGTTCTTTAAAGAACTAATCTAGAACTTATCGGATTTTTATTCCGTGGCATTCATCCCGACTTATCAATCGGTCTTTCATCTTGATTGCGGCGTCTACATAATATGCCAAGGTTCTTGTCTCACTTATAGACAATGGGTCACGGTTTCCACTCGATTGTTTGGCATCTTGGGTAGCAATTCCGAACATATTGGTATTGGGCTTCGTCACACGTTGGCGTGGTTCGTATTAGTTTGGTATTAGAGCAAACCGATTTCGTATCAGTTTGGTATCAGAGCCTAGGTTTGTTAAACCATCAGTTCGGTTTGAGGAAGGTAACATCAAAACCCTAACTCCAATCGTTCATATCAATTGTTCATATTCAATTTCATAGTGTTAATTGTCTATTGAAAGTGTAGTACCTACTATTCAATTTTGTTACAAAAAAAAAAAAGGAAGAATCACGATAAAAAAAAAAAAAGGAACGTGATCAAGAGCAACAAACAAAGGCAGTAAAAAAAAATCTAAAAGAAAAAGAGGAAAAATTTTGAGCCCTAGAGTTGTTTTCAATTCTACAGAAGGGAATTGGTGTAGTTTGGGTTAGTTCCTAGAGAATTGAGAAGAGGAATTGGTGAGTTGATATCATTATTGCTTGTGAGAATACACGAGTGACTATGTGATATCATCCTTTGAGTGAAACACGTAAGGGAGTGTCTTGTGAGGCTTAATTATATATATTTGTGTTCGTGCTAACCTTTTTTTTTGCAGGAACTATGTCGAGGCAACATTCTCCTGAAGGTGAGAGGGGAAGGTTTGATGCTAGGTTAGTGATTGAGGCATTGAGGGGTGAGATGAAGAGAATGTTTTAGGAGGGCATGGAACAAATTCATGAGACGGTGGAACAAAGACTAGAGCAATCTAAAAACGTCTTCCAAGGGCGTAAAAGGGAGAGTTGTTCTAAGAGAGTACAAAGGGGTGGAGATGGAATGTCTAATGATGAATTTGATGAACGTTCTGTCGGGAGTTATAGAGGTTATAGTGGTAGGAATAGAGGAACTAGGGATTAGGAAGATAAAGGAGATAGGAATAGAGAGGATAATTAACTGAGTAGTGTAAAGATGAAGATTCCTCCTTTCCAAGGGAAGAATGATCCCGAGGCGTACTTAGAGTGGGAGAAGAAGGTAGAGATGGTGTTTGATTGTCACAACTATAGTGGGAGAAAGAAAGTGAAACTTGCTGCCATTGAATTTCGGATTATGCCATAGTGTGGTGGGATCAACTAATGTTGAATCGAAGAAGGAATGGTAAACCACCTATTGAGTCGTGGGAAGAGATGAAGAGGGTGATGAAGAAGCGGTTTGTGCCTGTGTATTACTATCGTAAATTACACAACAAAATGCAAACTCTTAGGCAGGGAAGCCGAAGTGTGGATGAGTATTTCAAGGAGATGGAAGTTACTATGATTAGGGCGAATGTAGAGGAGGATAGAGAGGCTACCATGGCTAGGTTTCTTGCTGGATTGAATAGAGAAATTCAAAACGTCGTGGAATTGCAGCATTATGTAGAATTGGAAGATATGGTTCATATGGCTATAAAGGTTGAGAACCAACACAGGAGGAAAGGTAGTAGTACTGTACGGTTTCAATAGGGTGCTGGTTCATCTGCCTGGAAGACTAACCAATGGAAGAAGGAAGAAAAGCCTTCACCCACCAAACCAAAAGGAGAGCAGAGGCAAGCGGGTTCTACTCCTGGTAACCAAGGTAAACCTGACTCTTGTACTCCTAGAAATCGTGACATTAGATGTTTTAAATGCCAAGGTAGAGGCCATATTGCTAGTCAATGCCCGAATAAGCATGTTATGATTCTGAGTGATGATGGTGAGTATGAGACTGAGGGGGGTAGTGAAGAGGATGATATGCCTCCATTAGAGGACGCTAGTGATGATGAGGAGCCTGCAATAAGGAGGTTAGTGGCAGTAGTGAAGAGAGCATTGAATGTGCTGGTGAAGGAAGAAGAGGAGGTGCAACGAGAGAATATCTTTCATACTAAATGTTATCTAGGTGATCATATTTGCAGTTTGATCATTGATGGAGGAAGTTGCACTAATGTGGTGAGTAATTTTATTGTCGAAAGGCTGGGACTCAAGACTACTAAACACCCTAGTCCATATAAATTGTAGTGGTTGAATGATAGTGGCGAGACTAAGGTGAGTAAGCAAGCCTTGATTGCTTTTCGCATCGGTAGGTATGAGGATGAGGTGTTATGCGACGTAGTGCCGATGCAAGCGTGCCATGTGTTGTTAGGGAGGCCATGACAATTTGATAGGAAGGTTGTTCATGATGGCTTTTCTAACAAGTACACGCTTGTTCACCAAGGGAAAAGCTTTAATCTTAAACCACCCTTAACACCTAAACAGGTGTATGAGGATCAGTTGCAGCTACAACAGTCTTTTGCAAAATATAAGGTGAGTGAAAAACAGAGGGACAGTGAGAGAGTAAAAGACAGCGAGAAAGAAACGGAACACAAAAGTCGATATCAAAAGGAAAAAGAGAGGAAGGCTGGAAAGAGTGTGAGAGACCAAGTTGAAGGGGGATCAACTTTGGTGGTGAGTGAAAAGGAGAGTGCAACCTTACAAAAGGAGAGTTGTGTAGCAAGAGCGAGTATAGTGAGGAGAGCGTTAGTGATGAAGCAACCTATGTTGTTGCTGGTTTCTAAGGAAACTTGTTTGAATACTAATGAACTATTTAACTCTTTGCCTAGTGTGGTTGTGTCTATTATGAAGGACTTTGAAGATGTCTTCCCTGAGGAGATTCCAAAGGGATTACCACCTATTCGTGGTATTGAGCACCAGATTGACCTAGTACCCGGAGCATCGATTCCAAACAAACCGACTTATAGGAGCAATCCAGAGAAGATAAAGGAACTCCAAAGGCAGGTCGATGAATTAATGGAGAAGGAGTACGTGAGAGAAAGCATGAGCCCATGTGCAGTGCTTGTGATTTTAGTGCCTAAGAAGGATGGGTCATGGAGAATGTGTGTTGATTGCCACGCTATCAACAACATCACGGTAAAGTATCATCATCCCATTCCTCGCTTAGATGACTTATTAGATGGGTTATATGGGTCTAGTGTCATTCCTCATGAGCCTTGGGTAGATATTTCCATGGATTTTGTGTTAGGATTACCCAGGTCTAGACATGGTCGAGATTCTATTTTTGTAGTCGTGGATAGATTCTCTAAAATGGCACATTTCATTCCTTGTCACAAAACAGATGATGCTTGCAATATTGCTAATTTTTTCTTTAGGGAAGTTGTGAGATTACATGGTATGCCTAGAATAATCGTATCGGATAGAGATGCTAAGTTCTTGAGTTACTTCTGGAAGACATTGTGGGCTAAGTTAGGAACTAAGTTATTGTTTTCTACTACTTGTCATCCACAGACTGATGGTCAAACTGAGGTAGTAAATCGAACTTTATCTACTTTGTTAAGGGTTGTCATTAAAAAGAACATTAAAAGTTGGGAGGATTGTTTGCCGCATGTTGAATTTGCCTATAATCGCACAATGCATTCTATTGCTAAGTTTACTCCTTTTGAAATTGTGTATGGTTTTAATCCACTAACTCCTTTGGATTTATCACCTTTGCCTATTTCTGAGTATGTTAATCTAGATGGCAAAAAGAAAGCAGAATTTTTTAAACAGATCCATGAGAAGGCAAGGCTAAACATTGAGCGAAGAACAGAGCAGTATGTGAAACAAGCCAACAAGGGTCGTCAACAAGCTGTATTTGAACTTGGAGACTGGGTTTGGGTTCACATGCACAAAGAGTGGTTTCCTGTGCAGCGTCGATCTAAACTACTTCCTAGAGGCGATGGACCATTTCAAATTCTTGAGCGCATCAATGATAATGCATACAAGATAGATTTACTAGGTGAGTATCAAGTAAGTGCTACATTTAATGTTACTGATTTGAGTCTTTTTGATGCAGGCGATGATTTGAGGACAAATCCTTTTCAAGAGGAGGGGAATGATGAGAGCCATGATGGGAGCTAAGCTAGAAGATGGAATGTGGATCCTCTTGAAGTGCCACCTGGACCGATCATAGGAACTCGAGCGAAACGATTACAGGAAGCACTTAATGGGTTGATAAAGGATGTCCATGAAGTCGGAAAGGATTGGAGCAATCATGAAGTTGGAAAGGATTAGAACAACCATGGGAATGCCCTTGCTTTTGTACAAGTCATAACGGATACGGGTTGAAGAGGGTGTGTCTTTACAAGGCACGGTCGTGTAAGAGTCTGGAGGATACACAGAATCATACATGGTTGTATACACGGTTCAAAGGCACGGCCGTGTATGGTGTCAAGAATTTCCACAGAAAGATACACGACTAGAAGTACACGGTCGTGTATGTTGTCAAGAATTTCCACAGAAAGATACACGACTAGAAGTATACGGTCGTGTATGTTGTCAAGATTTCCACAGAAAGATACACGACTAGAAGTACACGGTCGTGTACATTGTCAAGATTTCCATAGAAAGATACATGACTAGAAGTACACGGTCATGTACATCTCCAACGCCGGCTCAAGGCCGCTGGCCTTCATTCCCACGCTGCCAGCCTTTAAGTTATTGTTTTGTTATTTTACACAACTTATTGAAGCTATGTCGTTTTGGGGCATCATTGTTACAAATTGTAAACCCTAATATAAAGCTCCTAGGGTTTAGATACAACATAGAATTTAGAATATACAGCATGTAAGTTTGAAAACACTTTGAGAGAATTCCTCTCTTGGTTCTTTAAAGAACTAATCTAGAACTTATCGGATTTTTATTCCGTGGCGTTCATCCCGACTTATCAATCGGTCTTTCATCCCGATTGTGGCGTCTACATAATATACCAAGGTTCTTGTCTCACTTATAGACAACGGGTCACGGTTTCCATTCGATTGTTTGGCATCTTGGGTAGCAATTCCGAACGTATTGGTATTGGGTTTCGTCACACGTTGGCTTGGTTCGTATCAGTTTGGTATCAGAGCAAACCGATTCCGTATCAAAGTATATGTTATTAAGGATTAGCCAATACCAAAATCAGCTACTAAGGTAATAAGTTTCCATAGACTAGCTTCATTCTATAGACATTTTGTCAAGAATTTGAGTAGCATTGTTAGTCCATTAGCTGAATTAATAAAGAAGAATGTTCCTTTTGATTGGGGAGAATGAGCCCAAAAGAGTTTTCAGGAGGTGAAAACGAAGCTAACTAGTGCTCTAGTGTTAGTTTTACCTGATTTTGATAGAATTTTTAAATTAGAGTGTGATGCATCAGTAGTAGGGATTGGTGCTGTGTTGATGTAGGACAAGAAGCCCATTGCTTATTTTAGTGAAAAATTGAGTGGTGCACCTCTAAAGTACTCAATATATGATAAGGAGTTCTATTTTTTAGTGAGGGCATTGATGATGTAGCAACATTATCTTCTTCTTAAGGAGTTTATTATTTATACAGATCATGATTCATTGAAACACTTTAGAGGTTAACAACACCTATCAAAACACCAAGCTAAATGGGTGGAGTTTTTAGGGAGTTTTGCTTATGTGATTAAGTACAAGAAGGGAAACACGAACGTTGTAGTTGACACCTTATCGCGTAGGTATGTACTTATCACCTCTCTACAATCAAAATTTCTTGGGTTTGAATTAATGAAGGAACAATATGTTCATGATGAGTTCTTGAAATTAATTATGAAGAGATGTTCTAGAGGAATGATAGTTGATGAGTATTATATGATAGATGGCTTTTTGTATAAGTTAGGAAAATTATGTATACCCTGTGGTTCTGTTAGAGAGTTGTTGGTGAAGGAAGCTCATGTTGGAGGGTTATCTGGTCATTTTGGTGAAAAGAAAACTTTAGAGTTATTGAAAGAGCATTTTTATTAGAGGGGTATGATGAAGGATGCCCACAAAGTATTAGAGCGGTGTAGTGTCTATAAGAGGGCAAAAGGAAAGAAGGAAGTTCAGGGTGAATATATGCCTTTACCTCTACCTACACAACCCTAAATTGATATTAGTATGGATTTCATTTTTGGTCTATCCAAGACACAGAGAGGAAAGGACTCCATTATGGTTCTCATTGATCACTTTAGCAAAATATCACATTTTGTGCCTTGCCACAAAACATACGATGCACTTTTTATAGCTAACCTTTTTGTGCTGGAAATTGTTAAATTACATGGTGTTCCACACAGTATAGTGTTTAACAGAGACACTAAGTTTCTTAGCTTTTTCTGGGAGACACTATGGAAAAGACTTGGTACTAAACTCATGTATAGTAACTTATGTCATCCCCAAATGGACGGCCAAACGGAGGTTGTCAATTGTACTCTTGGTGCCTTACTAAGAGCAGCGGTTGGCAAGAATCTTACTGATTAGGACTTATATCTTCCTATTGTTGAGTTCGTTTACAATAGATCAACTTATAGTTCAACTAGTAAGTTTTCCTTTGAAGTCGTGTATGGCTATAATCCTACTCTTCCATTGGATTTAATAGCTAATCCAACAACAAAGGAAGAAAGCTTAAGTGGAGTAGAAAGAGCAAAGGAGATTTTGAAACTTCATCATAAGGCGTCTGAACACCTTCAGAAAACTTAAGAGAAGCAGAAACGTCAGGGCTACAAAAACAGGAAAACTAAAATTTATAATCCTAGTGATCTGGTTTAGATTAATCTTAGCAAAGACAGGTTTCCTCACAAGAAGTCACAAAAGCTTTCACCTAGAGCAGATGGACCATTTCAAGTTCTAAAGCGTATCAACAGTAATGCATACAGGATATAATTACTAAGATAATACAGCATCTCTGCTACATTCAATGTTGTAGATCTATCGCCTTATATACCAAATGATACACTTGAAGACCCATTAAATTTGAGGGCAAATTTTCCACAGGCCCGAGGAGATGATAGGAATCAAACCAATGCATCAATAGGACCCATAATAAGAGCAAGAGCTAGAGGACTACGAAATTTAGCATCGAGAATCATTTTTGAACAAATGTAACCCGAAGACCTTCACATTGTGTCTTTATTTACTTTATATAATTGTTTTGTATTTAATCAGGTACACTTGTCGGTATTACAAGACGATAAGCAAATACACTTATGCTTAGTTTGTGGATGATTCATGGTCCATGGTGAACCTAAATGAATCAAAAGAAACTGGCCTTGTGTTATGTTTTGTGGACCGAGGAGGGCATTAAAGGAATTAGTGCCATGTGTAGCTATTTTCCTTGTGTTATTTTTCCATATTTAGGACAAGTATAAATACTTGTAAAAGACAACAAAAAAACACACTTTTAAGAGATAATATTACAGGTACTATTCATGAGGAAAGGGGAGTCCTCTTCTATTCCATACATACTCTTATCAATTTCTAGATTTAGGGATTATGGCAAGTGAAATAGTAGTATATTGCATCAACAATTGAAAATTGTTCCTTAATTCTACTAGTGCATCATATCTGGTAAGGATTCGAGAGCTCCATTTTATTATTGTTACATGTGCAATTAGGGTTCATGTGCTATTATGGTTCATGCCTATCTTGTTGACAATTACTTAATTAGATCTTTAATTAGGATTGTTAATTGGAATTGGATCTTAGCATATCAATTGTGCCGTGAAGAGTGTGTTTGAGGTTAGAGAAATTTGTGTTGTGGAGGTGTGATTGTATAAAAAAAAATTGCCAAAGCTTAATTCAACAACAATGTTGAATGATGGTGTGAATGGAGGAATTGGCAATGAGGCTAATAGTCAGGTTGTAGGAGGATGTCAAGGACGTCGTACTATAGGTAGAAGAACTTTAAAAGAACATTTGCAGGATCTTACTACTATTGTTGCTACACTAGTAACACTGATGCAAATCAACCTTGTGATTCTAGCAGTGGTAAACCTAACATGGATACATGAGCCCAGAATCCACATATAGCCACATTTTATCTAATTACACTTTAACAGGCACATTCATCGGTTTTACAAGATGGCCAAATAACATACACTAAGGATCAACTTGCAAGACATTCTTGGAGTCACATCCCACAACCCACAAATTGTTCATTTGAAGTGAAGAGTCGGTCACTTGAAGACCATTTGTATTTGTAATTGTTGCTTAAGAGAACTGGCCATTTTATTTTATACTTGTAATTTGTGTTTTAGGAATCGGCCACTTAAGTGGCATCTTTGTAATTTTTGGTATGTTTTTACCTTAATAGGAGAAAGTATAAATACTTGTTAACTTAGGTTTTTAAAGAGCTTTCGACATTTTGGCTACACTTTGTGCCATAAGGGTTCATCATTTGCATACAAAGATCTCTTATCAATTTCTTTATGAAATTGTAGCAAGAATCAACTTGAGTGGATCGTAAGTCATATCAATCTTATTTCTGTTGTTTTGCAAATTGTGCTTAGTGATTAATATCTAAGTGTAATTTGTTGGCTACTTATTCTTATCACGTGAATTAAGGTTATATATTTTCAGATTTGTTCATTTCAATTTGAGATTGAATTCTAGTTCATTTGCGTGTTTTTCTATTGAAGATCACACACTTGTTTGTTCTTACATCCATTTAGTGTTCAAATTCATGAATTGGACTTCTAATTTGAAGTAATTTGACACACCATTTTGATTGAGGGATTTGGTAGTTCACACCTATTCATTTGATGTGTTTGCCATCTAATTGGTTATGCACATCAAACATGGGTTGATCAGATGACATCGCCACAACCACCAGTGGTAAATCCACAAGCACCCCCGCCTCAGGTAGCCAATAATGATGTACGTAGGGAAGGAGTAGTAAGTGGAAATAGGGGCAGGAGATTAGGAGGAAAGGGATGATAACTTTGAGGATGAACCTTATCCTAACCGTAAGTTTAGGTCACCTAAGGGTTTAGAATATGTAAAATTGCAAATGCTTTCATTTATTGGAAGGAGTTCTATAGAGGATTATCTTAATTGGGAAGTTAAGGTAGAGGGCCTTTTTTAGTGTTATGAAATTAAGGATTACACTCGAGTTCGTCTAGCAATAGTCGAGTTTATGGGATATGCTACCTTATAGTGGAAAAACCTTGTAGCCAGTAGAAGGAGAGATGGTGATGTTGAGATTCGTACTTGGTAGGAAATGAAACGGGTTAAGTAGAAGAGGTTTAAACCAGAGCACTACAGATAGGAGTTATTCATGCATTTCTACACATTGTGACAAGGAGGCAAAACTACGGATGAGTATGTTTAAGAGTTTAAGACACTGATGATCTAATGTAGGGTAGTCGAACCTCCTAAACAGACCATAGTGCAATTCGTGTTCAGGTTGAAATATGAGATTGCATGTATTGTAAAGCTTTAAAGGTATGACACCATTGATGAGGCCATTTAATTAGCTCTAAAAGTGAAGAGACAAAGGTGATCTAATCTGTATCGAGCATTGTGTAATAGGTATAGATCCTTTACAAAACTATATGGGTCTGAGGGTAAACAGGCTGATAGAGGGGGATATGGCAGAACTATGGAAAAGAACGCAGTAGTGCTAGACATTAGAGGGGAGAAAGAATCATTTGGGAAAGGAAAAATAGTTGTTGAGTATGAGAACAAACAAGTAGTAGCTAGGACATCAGGAGGAATGAATCGCCAGGTTAAATGTTTTAAATGTCTAGGTTTTGGACATATGACTGTACAATGTCCAAACAGAAGAGTTATGACTACTATGGAGGTTGAGAGTAAGGAAGAAGAAGAAGACATGGACGATATCATAGATCTGTCAACTGTATTAAATAAATATTATAGTGATGCAAATGCTGAGGCACATGAGGTTAAGGGGAATGATCAATATTTATCCATCAATGTATTGTGCAGAGCGATGACTACCTTTCCTACTAATGAGAATGAGTAGAGGGAAAATTTATTCCACATCTCCTACAGGGTCCAAGGTAATCTTTGTGCTCTTATTATTGATGGAGGTAGTTGTATTAATGTGATGGTTGCTTCATTAGTGACTAAATTGAAATTAGTCACTATCCCACATCCTAAGCCCTATAAACTACACTAGTTGAGTGAACAAGGTAGTTTACATGTCACTCAGAGGGCTAAGGTTCCATTCAGCATAGGAGGTAAGTACCATGATGAGATTATTTGTGATATTCTCCTTATGTGATAGGAATCAGACTTTTCCAGGACCTATCACTAAGGCCCGAGCTAAGGGTCTCCAGAATATGGTTTTGAGGGTTTTGCTAGGGAAACCTAACCTTGAGAAGTCTAACCCACTTTCTACATCTTTGCACTATAATTTTGATGCATTTCATCAGGTTCATTTGTCAGTCCTACAGGATGCAAAAACACCCTTACTACTAAGTGAATCAGGGTTGTCAACGGAACCTGATTCAAAAGCTTCTTGAAGACCGGCATCATGAAGGACCATTTCTTTTATATATTTACTCTTTTATGAACTATTTTGGTTATATTTTGTTTTTGGGACATTTTATTTCTTTGTAACTTTCATTTAGGATTAGCCACCTTAAAAGTGGCAAACTTATAATTTTGAACACTTTTTAACCCTAGGAGAAGCAACTATAAATACTTGCTTAAGAGAGGGTTTAAGGAGGCCATGTATTTTGTAGATTATACACTTCATATTCACGTGAGAATTAGGGTTCCTAATTGTTATTAGACTCTTATCAATTTCAATCCTAAGAGTTGAAATTGTGGCGAGTGCAACACCTTGAAATTGTGAGTTGTATCAATTTCATTTTGTTGTGATTTCTTTTCTACTCTAGTGTTTCGTATCTAGGGTTGAATTGAGATAGTTCTTGGACAGATTTGCTTCTAATTGTTGTCGAATTCTTGTGTTTGATTAAGGTCCCTTGCAATTGAATTCGAATCATCCTTGAAAATTCCCTTGAAAACGTGATTTTCACTAGTGGAAAGAAGTCCTTGGAATTGAGGTTTTCTTTTGAATTTTTTGGATTATTTTCGTGGGATTATATGTGATTAGGGTGTTATTAGAAGCGATTATCATTGTGGTATTACAATTGTAACTTTGAGCTTTTGGAATTCATTACATCTTACTAGAGTTCACGCAATTTTGCCCCTTGTGGATTCGGTTTGTTGTTGACTTGAGATTGTTTTTTCTTAAGTCTTTTAATTGTGCTTCTAAGTGGAATTAGGCACATCATCTTTTTGGTATCAGAGCACATGTTGAGAGAAGGGAATTGGTCTCATTTGATTTTGTGGAGTTAATCATCCATTAAGGTTGATTTAGTGAAAACCGCAATTGTGTTGATTGTTGTGGTTTTGAGCTTATGAAATTACCTTGACTTGGAGTTTATTTTGCTGTATGTTGGAGTTAGATTGGGAAGGTTGTTGCATCATTTTATGATCACTAATTTTCGTGGAAGGGCAGAAGTATAAAGTGTTGTTTAATTCAACAATTTTTGGAACTTGCAAAACTTACCAAAATCCTTGCCGTGGCTTGTTGTGGCGTGGAGGAAGATGTGTAGTTTGTTGTTTTGATTTCCATTGTGTAATTTTGAATTGGTGGAGTACAATTTGCAGATTGCATTGAGTTTTGATTAGTAAGGAATTATTTGAATTCAAACATATGCAATTAAGTTGTCGGAGTTAATGATTGCTATTTGAATTTGAATTCATTATTTACCAATTGAGGAAGGCTTGCAATAAGTGAAGTTGTTTGAATTTCAAATTGAAAGTTGCTACCTATTGTGGAATTCGGAATTCATTTGTGGAAAGTCACATATTAGTCCTTTGTTATCATTATTTGCAGTGGAAGTGGGAGTCTACTTGTAATTATTATCCATCTTGTTGTTGCCGTGGAAGTAACTCATCGTCATTGTTGTTGTTTATTGTGTGTTGCCGTGTAGTGACTTGTGGAAATTAAAGTTTGTTGCACCATGATCTTGAAAGAAGTGGGGAATATTGTTCACGTGTTGATTGAGTTGAATTCCACAATGTCTAGTGAAATGCTTCAATATGCTAATGTATTGCGACGCTCATTAAGTACATTTGCTAATAAGGAGGAAGAACATAGGGAAAATTTGTTCCACACTTCTTGTAGGATACAAGGAAATTTGTGTGTCCTTATAATAGATGGTGGTAGTTGTACTAATGTAGTAGCTGCATCGTTGGTATCAAAGCTAAAGCTTTCAACTATTTCGCATCTTAAACCTTATAAACTACATTAGCTTAATGATCAAGGAAGTCTGTATGTTACCTAAAGAGCTAGGGTACCCTTCAGTATAGGGGACAAGTATTGTGATGAAATTGAGTGTGATATCGTGTCCATGTGTGCATCCCATATTTTGCTTGGTAGACCTTGGTTATATGAGAGGAGGGTCTTACATGATGGCTTTAGAAATACATATTTGTTCCAAAAGGAGGGCAAGCGAATTATTCTGAATCCTATGCCACCTTCAGAGGTCCATAATGTCCAGCAACAGATTAATCGACCATCAGAGGCTAAGAAGACTTTGATTCAAAATAACGTCTTTGAGGAAAAAAAGGTATTGTTGATGGGACAGGGTGAGATGGAGAGACTAATCATAGAAGAGGCTCTAACGTACTTGTTTCAGTTGAGATGTGTCTTAGGATTACGGGAATCACAGTCTCTACATCCAGCAGTTTCATAGGTATTAAATGAGTATACTGACATTTTTCCTGATGATTTGCTAACAGGATTACCACCCTTGAGAGGGATAGAGCATGCTATTGATCTTATGCCCGGTTCAGTGTTACCAAATCGACCTGCATATTGCATGAATCCTGAGGAGGCTAAGGAATTAAAACGTCAAGTAAATGAATTGGTGGAACGGGGGTTTGTTAGAGAGAGTCTCAGCCCATGCGCTGTTCCCGCCCTTCTTGTTCCCAAGAAGGATGGAACTTGGAGAATGTGTATCGATAGTAGAGCCATAAAAAAAATCACCATTAAATATAGGTATTCTATTCCTAGACTTGATGATATGTTGGATGAGCTGTATGGTTCACAGATTTTCTCCAAAGTTGATCTTAAAAGCGGATATCACCAGATTCGGATGAGGGAAGGGGATGAATGGAAGACTGCTTTTAAAACACGTCATGGACTGTACGAATGGTTGGTTATGCCCTTTGGTTTGAGTAATGCTCCTAGCACTTTTATGAGATTGATGAACCATGTATTGAAAGAGTTCTTAGGAAAATTTGTTGTTGTTTATTTTGATGATATTCTGATCTACAGAAAAAACCTAGAACAACATGTGGAGCATCTTCGGGCAGTATTCTCAGTATTGAAGACACAATAGCTATTTGCGAATTTCCAGAAGTGTTCCTTTTGCCAAATTGAGGTAACATTTTTGGGCTATGTTGTGTCAGGTGCAGGAGTTAGGATAGATGAGGAGAAAGTGAGGGCAGTTAGGGAATGGCCAACACCCGTATCAGTTACTGAGGTAAAAAGTTTTCATGGGCTTGCATCCTTTTATAGATGCTTTGTCCAAAATTTCAGTAACATTATCAGTCCTCTCACAAAACTGACTAAGAAGAGTGTTCCTTTTATCTAGAGTGAAAAGGCCCAGAGGAGTTTTGAAGAGATTAAAGAAAAACTCACTTGTGCCCCATTACTGGTCTTACTTGATTTTGACAAAAAAATTTAATTGGAATGTGATGCTTTAGGGATTGGAATTGGTGCTGTATTAATGCAGGAGAAGAGGCCTATAGCATATTTTAGTGAAAAGTTGAGTGGTGCAACTTTGATGAGATCCATGACGAGAGCTAAGCCGGAAGAAGAAATGTGGATCCTCTTGAAGTGCCGCCTAGACCGATCACAAGAAATCAAGCGAAACGATTCAAGGAAGCACTTAATGGGGTTGATAAAGGTTGTCCATGAAGCTGGAAAGGATTGGAGCAATCATGAAGTTGGAACGGATTGGAACAACTATGGGAAGACCCTTGCTTTTATACATGTCACACCGGACACAGGTTGAAGAGGGCGTGTATTTTCAAGGTACGGCCGTGTAGGAATTCCAAGATTGCACAGAATCATACACGGCTAAAAGGCACGGCCGTGTATGGAGACAAGCAAATCTATAGAAAGATACATGACCAGAAGTACACGGTCATGTATGTGACCGGAATGTGCACAGAAACGTACACGGCCAAAGTACACGGTCGTGTATACGGCCGTGTATCCCCTGCCGGCCAGCTTATTCTGTTTTCGTGTTTTTACGCAACTTATCTAAGCTACATCGTTTTAGACTTGTTTTTCACAAATTGTAACCCTAGTATAAAAGCTCATGGGGTTTAGAACAACATAGAATTTACATCTTTGAACATTAAACACTTTTGAGAGGCACCTCTTTTAGTTCTTCAAGAACTAAATCGAACTTATCGGATTAATTTCCGTGGCGTTCATCCCGACTTATTAATCGGTCTTTCATCCCGATTGTGGCGTCTTCACATTATACCAAGGTTTATATCTCGCTTATAGACAACGGGTTGCGGTTTCCACTTTAGGTGTTTGGGCGTCTTAGGCAACGAATTCCGAACATATTGGTATTGGGTTTCGTCACGGGTTGGCGTGGTTCGTATCAGTTTGGTATCAGAGCTTAGGTTTGTCAAAACATCAAGTTCGGTTGAGAAAGGTAATATAAAAAAACCCTAACTCCAATCGTTCATATCAATTATCGTATTCAATTTCGTAGTATTGATTGTCTTTTGATAGTGTAATATCGATTAGGCAATTGTTAAAAAAAAAAAAGAAAAAGAGTAAAAATCACGACAAAAAAAAAAAAGAAGAGAAAAGAAAGGAAAAGAAAAACGTGATCAAGAGCAACAACCAAGAAAAAAAAATAAGAGGAAAATTTATGAACCCTAGAGTTGTTTTGAATTCTACGGAAGGAAATTGGTGTAGTTCGGGTTAGTTCCAAGAGAATTGAGAAGAGGAAATTGGTGAGTTGATATCATCATTATTTGTGAGAATACACGAGTGACTGTGTGATATCATCATTTGAGTGAAACACGTAAGGGAGTGTATCGTGAGGTTTAATTATATATATATTTGAGTTAGTACTAATCTTTTCTGTAGGGACTATGTCGAGACAACATTCTCCTGAAGGTGAGAGGTGAAGGTTTGATGCTAGGTTAGTAATTGAGGCATTGAGGGGAGAAATGAAGAGGATGTTCCAAGAGGGAATGGAACAAATTCATGAGACGGTAGAGCAAAGACTAGAGCAATCCACAAACGTATTCCAAGGGCGTAAGAGGGAGAGTCGTTCTAGGAGAGTATCGAGGGGTGGAGATGAAATGACAGATGATGACTTTGATGAGCCTTCTGTTGGGAGTTATAAAGGATATAGTGGTCGGAATAGAGGAACTAGAGATTGGGAAGATAGAGGAGATAGGAATAGAGAGGATGATCAATTGAGTAGCATAAAGATGAAGATTCCTCCTTTCCAAGGGAAGAACGATCCCGAGGCGTATTTAGAGTGGGAGAAGAAGGTAGAGATGGTGTTTGATTGTCACAACTATAGTGGGAGAAAGAAAGTAAAACTTGCTGCCATTGAGTTTTCGGATTATGCTATAGTGTGGTGGGATCAACTAATGTTGAATAGGAGAAGGAGTGGCGAGCCACCTATTGAGTCTTGGGAAGAGATGAAAAGAGTGATGAAGAAGCAGTTTGTGCCTGCGTATTACTATCGTGAATTGCACAACAAGTTGCAAACTCTGAGGCAGGGAAGCCGAAGTGTAGATGAGTATTTCAAGGAGATGGAAGTCACTATGATTAGGGCAAATGTAGAGGAGGATAGAGAGGCTATAATGGCTAGGTTTCTTGCTGGGTTGAATAGAGAAATCCAAAATGTGGTTGAATTGCAGCATTATGTAAAATTGGAGGATATGGTTCACATGGCTATAAAGGTTGAGAACCAGCACAAGAGGAAAGGTAGTAGTAATGCACGGTTTCCACAGGGTAATGGTTCATCCACTTGAAAGACCAACCAATGGAAGAAAGAAGAAAAGCCTTTACCCACCAAACCAAAAGGGGAGCTAAGGCAAGCGGGTTCTACTCCTGGTAACCAAGGTAACCCTGATTCTTCTACTTCTAGAAATCGTGACATTAGATGTTTTAAATGCCAAGGTAGAGGCCATATTGCTAGTCAATGTCCAAATAGGCGTGTGATGATTTTGCGTGATGATGGTGAGTATGAGACTGAGGGGGATAGTGAAGAAGATGATATGCCTCCATTAGTGGATGCTAGTGATGATGAGGAGCCTGCAATGGGAAGGCTAGTGGCAGTAGTGAAGCGAGCGTTGAATGTGCAGGTGAAGGAAGAAGAGGAGGTGCAAAGAGAGAATATATTTCATACTAGATGTTATCTAGGAGATCATATTTGCAGCTTGATCATTGATGGAGGGAGTTGCACCAATGTAGTGAGTAATTTTATTGTTGAGAGGCTGGGGCTCAAAACTGTTAGACACCCTAGTCCATATAAATTGCAATGGTTGAATGATAGTGCTGAGACTATGGTGAGTAAGCAAGCCTTGATTGGTTTTTGCATTGGAAGGTATGAGGATGAGGTGTTATGTGATGTAGTGCCAATGCAAGCATGTCATGTGTTGTTGGGGAGGCCATGGCAATTTGATAGGAAGGTTGTTCATGATGGTTTTTCTAACAAGTATACGCTTATTCACCAAGGGAAAAGTTTTAACCTTAAACCTTTAACCCCTAAACAAGTGTATGAGGATCAGTTGCAGCTACAACAGTCGTTTGCAAAACACAAGGTGAGTGAAAAGCAGAGTGAGAGTGAGAGAGCAAAAGACAATGAGAAGAAAAAGGAATATAAGAGTCAAGATCAAAAGGAAAAGGAGAGGAAAGCTGGAAAGAGTGTGAGAGGCCAAGTTGAAGGGGAATCAACTTTGGTAGTGAGTGAAAAGGAGAGGGCAGCCTTGCAAAAGGAGAGTTGTGTGGCAAGAGCGAGTGTAGTAAGGAGAGCGTTAATGATGAGGCAACCTATGTTGTTTCTGGTTTTTAAGGAAACATGTTTGACTACTAACGAATTATCTAACTCTTTGCCTAGTGTGGTTGTGTCTCTTGTGCAGGACTTTGAAAATGTCTTTCCAAAGGAACTCCAAAGGCAGGTCGATGAATTAATGAAGAAGGGGTATGTGAGAGAAGGCATGAGTCCATATGCAGTACCTGAAATTTTGGTGCCTAAGAAAGATGGGACATGGAGAATGTGTGTTGACTGCCGCGCCATCAACAACCTTACGGTAAAGTATCGTCATCCCATTCCTTGCTTAGATGACTTCTTAGATTGGTTATATGAGTATAGTGTCATTCCTCGTGAGCCATGGATAAACATTTCCATAGATTTTGTGTTAGGATTATCTAGGCCTAGGCATGGTCGAGATTCCAATTTTGTGGTTGTGGATAGGATTTTTAAAACGGTTCATTTCATTCCTTGTCATAAAATTGATGATGCTATACACATTGTTGATTTGTTCTTTAGAAAGGTAGTGCGTCCGCATGGTATACCTAGAAGCATTGTTAGTGATCGAGATGAGAAATTTTTGAGTCATTTCTGGAGAGTATTGTGGGAAAAGTTGGGAACTAAACGGATGTTTTCAACTATCTGTCACCCACAAATTGATGTGGTTAACAGGTCTTTAATTCAATTGTCAGGGGCAATCATAGAGAAGAACATTAGGACTTGGAAAGATTGTCTACCATTTATGGAGTTTGCATATAACAGGGCTTTATATAGCACTACTCATTGTTCACCATTTGAGATTGTGTATGGTTTAAACCCATTGGTTCCTATTTATTTATTGCCATTGCCACTTAACAAGTCTGTGAGTTTTGATGCTGATTCTAAGGCAGATTTCGTGAGAAAGCTACATGCACAGGTAAAGATTAAGATTGTAAAACAAAATGCCAGGGTCGCTTCAAGGGTGAACAAGGACAGGAGACCCAAGATTTTTCAGCCTAGAGATTGGGTTTAGGTGCATTTTCGCAAGGAGAGTTTTCCATTGCAGAGGAGATCCAAGTTGAACCCTAGGGGAGACGGTCCATTTCCGATGCTTGAGAAAATCAATGATAGTGCCTATAAGAAAATTTTACCAGGTGAGTATCCAGTAAGTGTCACTTTTTATGTTACTGATCTAAGTCCATTTGATGCAGGCAATGATTTGAGGACAAATCCTTTTCAAGAGGAGGGGAATGATGAGATCTATGATGAGAGCCAAGCCGAAAGAAGAAATGTGGATCCTCTTGAAGTGTCGCCTAGACCGATCACAAGAAATCAAGCGAAACGATTCAAGGAAGCACTTAACGGGTTGATAAAGGTTGTCCATGAAGCCGGAAAGGATTGGAGCAATCATGAAGTTGGAATGGATTGGAACAACCATGGGAAGACCCTTGCTTTTATACAAGTCACACCGGATACGGGTTGAAGAGGGCGTGTATTTTCAAGGCACGGCCGTGTAGGAATTCCAAGATTGCATAGAATCATACACAGCTAAAAGGCATGGTCGTGTATGGAGACAAGCAAATCCACAGAAAGATACACGACCAGAAGTATACGGTCGTGTATGTGACCGAAATGTGCACAGAAAAGTACATGGCCGTGTATCCCCTACCGGCCAGCTTATTCTGTTTTTGTGTTTTTACGCAACTTATCTAAGCTACATCATTTTGGACTTGTTTTTCACGAATTGTAACCCTAGTATAAAAGCTCCTAGGTTTTAGAACAACATAGAAGTTACATCTTTGAACATTAAACACTTTTGAGAGGAACCTCTCTTGGTTCTTCAAGAACTAAATCGAACTTATCGGATTAATTTCCATGGCGTTCATCCCGACTTATCAATCGGTCTTTCATCCTGATTGTAGCGTCTTCACATTATACCAAGGTTCTTGTCTCGCTTATAAACAATGAGTCGCGGTTTCCACTTTAGGTGTTTGGGCGTCTTAGGCAACAAATTCCAAACGTATTGGTATTGGGTTTCATCACGGGTTGGCGTGGTTCGTATCAAACTTTGAACTATTCTATATATGATAAGGAATTTTATTCCTTAGTGAGGGCTCTCATGATGTAGCAGCATTATCTCCTCCCAAAGGAGTTTATTGTTTATACAGATCATGAATCTTTGAAACATTTTAGGGGACAACATAATTTATCTAAGTGCCAAGCCAAGTGGGTGGAATTTCTGGAGGGCTTTGCTTATATGATTAAGTACAAAAAGGGCAATCAAAATATTGTTGCTGACGCTTTATCACGACGGTATGTACTTATCACTTCTCTTCAGTCAAAATTACTAGGTTTTGAGCTGTTAAAGGAACAATATGTATGTGATGAGAAATTCAAAATTGTCATGGAGAGGTGTCTTGGAGGCGGGATGTATAATGGTTATTGTGTGATAGATGGTTTTCTGTATAAATCAGGAAAACTATGTATTCTATCTGGATCTGTGAGGGAATTATTGGTGAGGGAAGCACATGTAGGTGGTTTGTCAAGGCATTTTGGTGAGAAGAGAACTCTAGCCATAATGAGGGAGAATTTCTACTGGAAAGGCATGATAAGGGATGTCCATAAGGTGCTAGAAAGGTGTTTGCAGGAGAGCCAAGGGGAGGGAAGGTACGCAGGGTGAATATATGCCTTTACCTATACCATCTAAACCGTGGACTGATATCAGCATGGATTTTGTGTTGGGATTACCTAAGACACAAAGGGGGAAAGACTCTATTATGGTGGTTGTTGATCAATTCAGCAAAATGTCACGCTTTGTACCATGCCACAAAACAGACGATGCTCTTTTTATTGCTAACCTTTTTGTGCAGGAAATTGTCAAATTACATGGAGTTCCACACAACATAGTGTCAGACAGAGATACTAAATTCCTTAGTTTCTTTTGGAAAACACTATGGAGAAAACTGGGTACTAAACTGATGTACAGTACCTCTTGCCATCCCCAGACTGATGGACAAACAGAGGTTGTCAATCGCACACTTAGGAATATTCTCAAAGCAACAGTTGGCAAGAATCTTACTGATTGGGACTTGTATCTTCCTATTGTTGAGTTTGCTTACAATTGGTCTACTCATAGTTCAACCAGTAAGTCTCCCTTTGAAGTTTTTTATGGCTATAACCCTTCTATTCCATTGGATTTTATAGCTGGACCAGCGATGAAGGAAGAAAGTCTTAGTGGAGTTGATCGAGCACAACAGATTCAACACATCCATGATCGGACCCCTGAACACCTTCAGAAGACCCAAGAACAACAGAGGATCCAGGGAAACAGGCACAGGAAAATTCATCTCTATAATCCAGGTGACTTAGTCTGGATTAATCTTAGCAGGGATAGGTTTCCACACAAAAAGTCACAAAAGCTATCTCCTAGATCAAACAAACCATTCAGGGTCTTAAAGCGCATCAACAACAATGCTTATCGCATCGAGTTGCCAGGAGATTATGGAGTATCAGCCACTTTTAACATTTTAGATCTTTCACCTTATTTAGCAGATGACTTGCACGAAGATCCATCAAATTTGAGGGCAAATCTTCCAGAAGCCCGAGGAGATGATAGGAATCAGACTTTTCCAGGACCTATCACCAGGGCCCGAGCTAAGGGTCTCTAGAATCTGGTTTTGAGGGTTTTGCTAGAGAAACCTAACCTTGAGAAGTCTAACCCACTTTCTACATCTTTACACTATAATTTTGATGCATTTTAGCAGGTTCATTTGTCAGTCCTACAGGATGCAAAAACACCCTTACTACTGAGTGAATCAAAGTTGTCAACGGAACCTGATTCAAAAGCTTCTTGAAGACCGGCATCATGAAGGACCATTTCTTTTATATATTTACTCTTTTGTGAACTATTTTGGTTTTGGGACACTTTTATTTCTTTGTAACTTTCATTTAGGGTTAGCCACCTTAATAGTGGCAAACTTGTAATTTTGAGCACTTTTTAACCCTAGGAGAAGCAAGTATAAATACTTGCTTAAGAGAGGGTTTGAGGAGGCCATATATTTTGCATATTATACACTCTATATTCACGTGAGAATTAGGGTTCTTAATTTTCATTAGACTCTTATCAATTTCAATCCTAAGAGTTGAAATTGTGGCGAGTGCAACACCTTGAAATTGTGAGTTGTATCAATTTCATTTTGTTGTGATTTCTTTTCTACTCTAGTGTGTCATATCTAGGGTTGAATTGAGATAGTTCTTGGACAGATTTGCTTCTAATTGTTGTTGAATTCTTGTGTTTGATTAAGGTCCCTTGCAATTGAATTCGAATCATCCTTGAAAATTCCCTTGAAAACGTGATTTTTCATTAGTGGAAAGGAGTCCTTGGAATTGAGGTTTTCTTTTGAATTTTTTGGATTATTTTCGTGGGATTATATGTGATTAGGGTGTTATTAGAAGAGATCATCATTGTGGTATTACAATTGTAACTTTGAGCATTTGGAATTCATTACATCTTACTAGGGTTCACACAATTTTGCCCCTTGTGGATCCGGTTTGTTGTTGACTTGAGATTGTTTTTTCTTAAGTCTTTTAATTGTGCTTCTAAGTGGAATTAGGCACATCATTATGTGTGCATCACATATATTACTTGACAAGCCTTGGTTGTATGATAGGAGAGTGTTACATAATGGTTTTAGGAACACATATGTGTTCCAGAAGAAGGGTAAGCGCATAGTGTTGAACCCTATGTCACCTACTGAAGTACAAGAGGCATAGAGACAAATTAATAAGGCTGGAAAAAAGAAGACATTATTAGTGGGGTAGTATGAACTGGAGGAGACCATAGAGGATGAGAGGCTAGTGTATGTGTTGCAGATGAGATATGCACTAGAGGTAGATAGACATGAATAACCCCCTGTGGTAAACTAGGTATTAGATGAGTATAAAGATCTATTTCCAGATGAATTACCTGAGGGATTGCCACCTATGAGAGGCATTGAACATGCCATTGATTTTTAGCCTAGGTCAGTTTTACTAAATAGACCTACATATCGCATGAATCTTGAAGAGGCTAAAGAATTGAAGTGTCAGGTTGCTAGAACAAGGCTTTGTTAGGGAAAGTATCATTCCTTGTGTTGTTCTTGCACTTCTTGTTCCCAAGAAGGATGGCACTTGGAGAATGTGCATTGATAGCAGTGCCATCAACAAAATTACCATTAAATACAAGTATCTCATTCCTAGACTTGATGATATGTTAGATGAGCTTCGTGGTGCACAGGTATTCTCTAAGGTAGATCTTAAAAGTGGATGTCACCAAATTCGAATAAGGGAAGGAGATAAGTGGAAGATTGCTTTTAAAACAAACCATGGATTATATGAGTGGATGGTTATGCCATTTGGATTGACCAATGCCCCTAGTACTTTTATGAGGTTGATTAGTCATGTAATGAAAGAATTTTTGGGCAAATTTATTGTTGTTTATATTGATGACATTTTGATTTATAGTAGAAACCTGGAAAATCATGTTGAGCATTTACAATCAGTGTTTTTAATACTGAGGGAACAATAGTTGTATGCAAATCTCAAGAAGTGTTCTTTCTATCAAACTAAGGTAACATTTCTTAGATTTATCATAACTGGTTCTAGCGTCAAAGTAAATGAAAAAAAAGTGACGGCTGTTAAGGATTGGCCAATACCAAAATCAGTTGTTGAGGTAAGAAGTTTTAATGGACTAGCTTCATTCTATAGACGTTTTGTCAAGAATTTTAGTAGCATTGTCAGTCCATTAACTAAATTGACCAAAAAGAATGTTCCTTTTATTTAGGGAGAACAAGCCCAAAAGAGTTTTCAAGAGGTGAAAACAAAGCTAACTAGTGCTCTAGTGTTAGCTTTACCTAATTTTAACAAAATATTTGAATTGGAGTATGATGCATCAAGGGTCGAGATTGGTGTTGTGTTGATGCAGGAAAAGAAGCCCATTGTTTATTTCAGTGAAAAATTAAGTGGTGCACCTCTGAACTACTCAATATATGATTAGGAGTTCTATTCCTTAGGCGTTGATGACGTGGCAACATTATCTTCTTCCTAAGGAGTTCATCACATATACAGATCATAAGTCACTAAAACACTTCAGAGGTCAACAACATCTGTTAAAACACTAAGCTAAATGGGTGGAGTTCTTAAAGAGTTTTACCTATGTGATTAAGTACAAAAAGGGAAGCACAAACATTATAGTTGACACCCTATCACACAAGTATGTACTTGTCACCTCTCTACAATCAAAAGTGCTTGGGTTTGAATTAATGAGGGAATAGCATGCTCGTGATGAATTCTTGAAATTAATTGTTGAGAGATGCTTTAAAGGAAATGTAATAGATGGGTATTATATGATAGATGGCTTTCTATATAAGGTAGGAAAATTATGTATACCCGGTGGTTCTATTAGAGAGTTGTTGGTCAAGGAAACTCATGTTGGAGGGTTATTTGGTCATTTTGGTGAAAAGAGAACTTTGGAGTTACTGAAAGAGCATTTTTACTAGAGGGGTATGATAAAGGATGTCTACAAAGTATTGGAGAGGTGTGGTGTTTGTAAGTGGGCTAAAGGGAAGAAGAGAGTTTAAGGTGAATATATGCCTTTACCTCTACCTACACAACCCTGGATTGATATTAGTATGGATTTCATTTTGGGTTTACCCAAGACACAGAGAGGAAAAGACTCCATTATGGTTGTCATTGATCACTTCAGCAAAATGTCACATTTTATGCCTTGCCACAAAATAGATGACCCACTTTTTATAGCTAAACTTTTTTGTGTAGGAAATTGTAAAACTAAATGGTGTTCCCCACAGCATAGTGTTTAACAGAGACACTAAGTTTCTTAGCTTTTTCTAGAAGACACTCTAGAAAAGACTTGGTACTAAACTCATGTATCCTCATGTCATCCCCAAACAAACGGCTAAACAGAGGTTATCAATCGTACTCTTAGTGCCTTACTAAGAGCAACGGTTGGCAAGAATCTTACTGATTGGGACTTGTGTCTTCATATTGTTAAGTTCGCTTACAATAGGATAACTCATAGTTCAACCAGTAAATCTCCCTTTGAAGTCGTGTATGGCTATAATCCTACCCTTCCATTGGATTTAACAGCTAATCTGGCAACAAAGGAAGAAAGCTTGAGTGCAGTAGAACAAGTAAAGGAGATTTAGAAACTTCATCATAAGGCTTCTAAACATCTTAAGAAAACTTAAGAGAAGCAGAAACTTCGGGGCAACAAAAACTTGAAAACCAAAATTTATAATCCAGGTGATCTAGTTTGGATTAATCTTAGCAAAAACAGGTTTCCTTACAAAAAGTCACAAAAGCTTTCACCTAGAGCAGATGCACCTTTCAATGTTCTTAAGCACATCAACAATAATGCATACATGATAGAATTACCAAGAGAATACAACGTCTCTGCTACATTCAATGTTGTAGATCTATTGCCTTATATATTAGATGATACCCATGAAGACCCATTAGATTTCAAGCAAATCTTCCACAGGCCTGAGGAGATGATGGGAATCAAGCCAAGGCATCAATGGGACTCATGACAAGAGCAAGAGCTAAAGGACTATAGAACTTATCATTGAGAATCCTTTTTGAGCAAATGGAACCCAAAGACATTCACATAGTGTCTGCATTTACTTTATATGATTGTTTTTTATTTAATCAGGTACAATTGTCGGTATTACAAAAAGATGATCAAACAAACTAGCACTTGGTTTATAGATGATTCATGGTCTATGGTGAATCGAAATGAACCAAGGGAATCGGCCTTATGTTGTGCATTTGTTGACCGTGATGGGCATGAAAGGACCTACCATGTGTCACTATTTTCCTTATGTTATTTTTCCATATTTAGGATTAGTATAAATACTTGTAAAGGAGAACAAAAAAAAAAAAAAGACACTTTTGGAATATATTTGTAGCTTATTTCACATGAAAAGGGGTCCCCTCTTCTTCATATACACTCTTATCAATTCCAATTAGGGTTGTGGCAAGTGAGGCTTGGATTGTTATGAGTAAGATCAACAATTGTAAGTTGTTTTTCCTAATTCTACTAGTGAGTAACATCTAGTAAGAATTTAGAGTTTCATTTTTGTTCTTGTTGCAAGAAATTAGGGTTTACGTGCAAATTAGGGATCACGCCATTTTTGTTGAACAATTACTCAATTGCATCTTCAGTTAGTATTGTGTAATTGAAATTGGATTTGGCGTATTAGACTTCCTTTTGAAGATACAACTATGTAAAAGGAAAGCTAGCCATAAAGGCTAGTAATGCACCCATTTAGGCCCGCCCTCAAGGTTAGTTTCGTAGGTATTTAGGTTAGTTATAAAGGCCAGTTGTGTATATCTCTAAGGCCAACGACTTTTTCCCTACTAAGCTAGCAGTGTATGTCTCAAAGGCAAGCGACCTTCCCCTTCAAAGCTAGCGACTTTCACTTTAAACCGATTGTGTTATGTTGTGTCGAGTTTGGGATGAAAACTTTGTATTCCTTTATATACTTTTGGGGATAGATAGAAAGATAGACTTTTGACAATTGAGAAATACATAAGTTTGAGTTTGCTCATTTTTCTTATACTCTTATCAATCCTGTAGATTGTAGCGAGTGATGGTATCGGGCTTGTTGTGTGTCATATCAACAAATCTATGCTAGGACTATTCTCTTGCTAGTGCATAATATCTAGTAAAGGTTTAAGGTTTTTATCTTGTTATTATTGTTTATTTGATTATCGAAATTGTGTTTGTTGCGATTCGTTGGCATGGATTGAAATTGCTTGATTCTGATTTAGAATTAGGTATATCAAGCATGCTTACATCTATAATTGGGATAGCTTCTCAGAATTTTGTGTAACCTAATGTCCATCACAAATTCCTAGCTATACTTCTAATGATTGGGAATAAGCTAAGTCAATTTCCCTAATTTCTTCACATTTGACACATAAAAGGGAAGGAATGGCTGGTTAACTTAGTTTATTTCCTTACAAATAAATGTGGAACAGATACAATTTATTTAAGGAATTATTAGAAGCCAATTAGGACCTTTGATTCAAGCAATTGGTCGGTGTAAATTGCCTCTTTGCCACTCCTCTTCACACAACCAAAGGTAGTGTTATGGGGATTGTTTTTCCACTATTTACTTTGCCTAATTTGGTTAATTAGTAGGTTAGATTTAATTAAATTATTGGATCTTTTTATATTAATTATGAGGTAAATTATCATTGTTTAGGTTTTGTTTTTGTTTAGGTTGAATTTTAGGTTTTCTGAGCATCAGGTTCGTTCCCCCAATCTTTAAGGTAGTTTTAGCATCGACAAATGGTTTTAAGATTTAGGAAATTGGATTTGGGCTTTATGTATGCCTTAGCTGAAGTTTAAGTTCCCTAATATAGCATCCTATGATCAGGGCTAGTTTAGGTTTAGATCCTTTAAGCTTGGGTGCACTAATTGTGTCGAGTGTCATAGAATAGATCCTAAGTTCATAGCCATGTCTTTATATTCGTTCTTTGGTATGCTTCCTAATACTTCCCTTAATCATAATTCTTAGACTTGAAAATTTTTGTGATTTGTAGCCTCTACCTAAAGGCTATTACAATACTTAAGTTATATCCATCTTCTACCTCATTTAGTTTCCCAAAAATCCCATCAAAGTATATGTTACATTTGATAGACTCAGGTGACATGCTTCCTTGAGGTCTATATGGGGGTAGCAAAGGTTCAGCATTGTCATGAAATTTAGGTGGAACTTCTTCCATGACTATAGGCAGTAAAGTAAGTTAAGGTAGGGGTGGAGGTTCTTGTCTTTGTTCTAATAAATTTCTTATAATTTCAATTTGCCATTGTAATGCCTCAAGAATTGCATTATCCACATTAGGCATAGGTAATGGACTATCATTCCTTGGTTCTTAGGATTCAAGAGTTCTACTAGACACTTCTTGATGCACTCTTCCTCGAATTCTAGGGTGATTGTATACATTAAATATATTATATCAAGTCGTAGTAAATAGTGTACTCAAGATTTGCACATAATAAACATCATCATCATATATTTACATAACATCATAGGCATACATGCCCTATCATTACCATCACATCATATTACTTCACATAGGTCTCTATCAAACTTACACATATCTTGGCCCATTCCTGCACATGTAAAGCTAATGTAGTTATCTCTTTAAATATTACAAACCATAAGAAATTAAAGTACTTAAACCTCACCAAACACTCAAAAAAAGAAAAAGAAAAAGAAAAAAATATAATATATCTAAGGTGTCAACAAATGACACCATGACTTCTTCATCTTTCTCCTTCTTTATCTACTCCATGATCCATTTACCCTTTCCATATTCTTGTTCCATCATATTTAGGGATAGACGAGAAGTGGCGTCATTTCCATCCTCTGTTCCTTTCTTAGAACTTTCAATCTAACTATCTTCCTTCTTGATAGTTCTCGGGATGAGATGGTCTTGCTTTGTTCCCATAGCTAATGCCTAAAGAAACTTGTGGAAAAACTACATCAAAATTTTCTAAGTTTTTATTCAACAAGGCTAAGGTAAGGTTATGATTAAATGGAGGAGGCACGAAATATCCAAAATGATCATATGTTATCTTAGGTTGCGTATAGGGAGTGGTTGCCATAATTGTAGAAAAAATAAAGTTGGTTTCTCTCTCCCATGGAGCGATATAAGTTGAGTTAATATTGTAAGTGGGAAACTTCCATTGTTTTGGAAGTGGCTTAGTCTTGATAAGGGTAAGGGGCATCGGATAAAATTCTTAGGTTGGATTTGGATGTGCCTAAGAAAGTGGTAATGGCTCAGTTTTAACATGGACAAGGGGTTGGGGATTTTCTTGTCCTTGCAAAAACATACCTGGATCAAAAGAGGAGAAAGTCGGAGGTGTTGGTGGTAGCTCAACAAATTGACTAAAGCTAGGTTCTAATTGAGGCATTCCTATCTCATACATTGGCAATATTACCAAAGAGCTCAGTTTACTACTAAGGTTACAAGGGTATGGTAATAGTGGTCCAACTAGCTAACATCTTTGTCATATTTCATTGCTATTCACTTGGTCTATTAACAAGCTTAGATGACTTTATTACCTATCATGTACGAAGGTAAGGGTAGTGAATGAAATCCAAACCTCAAAGTTAGGATAAGCAAGTCGCCTTAATAGCCTAACTATGAACATGACATCTTTCATGAACATGTTTTTTCCACACTTGTGAGCATAATTGTCTAGCCAGTAGATATAGTTGAGCAAAGTTAGAGGAATTAGGAGACTCTTGTCTAACTCACCCGTAACCCGTGCCTAGGCATTTCCAAGTCCCTTTTCCCATGTAACTAAAATCTCTAGGAGGCTCTTAAGATGCCTAAGTAGCACAAAATCTTGACATAGAACTTGAAGTCGGTTCCTATATTAAAAAAGTTTCTCCGTAGAGGCTATTTAGAAGGTATCCCACTAGTGTTGCATGTGGGAAGATCAAACTAGATAAAAAAAAAAAAGAGAAATAAGCACATCTTTTCTTTAATTTTGTTAGATAAAAACTTATGCTCTCATGTTTACCCACTCTCATGTGTTTATTTATATATATGTGTGTGTGTGTGTATATATGCTATTATAACCTATGTTATGATACCATTAGGAACTGTCATGCCCCAAAGGGTACCCTAGTCATAGCAGCATGCCATCTACTATACTAATGCCCATGATTAGTTGAATTCCAATACACACAAACTTCAACATGTTACATAAGGTGTCATTAGTCTAAAAACCACCATAAAGATAATAGTTACTGGTGGGAAGAAAATGGTTGCACGATTACAATCTGATTCCTTCAACATTACATCAATGTATCAAAGGCCATTGGAAAGGAAAGGATGTGTTTGTCCCTACTACTAAGAATCCCTTCGAGAATGATGAATCATATTTCATAGAGTCAGCCTTCTTTGACAAGTTTACTGAAGAAGGAGAGATAGCTATTGCACACCCTACTAGTATTCCACTACCCACATGGGGCGAAATTCAGGAAAGCTAGCAAAAGAAGAAGAAGATGCAAGGATGTCGTAGAGGAAGAAAGAAAAACAAGAAGCCAACTGGAATTAAAAGTTATGTTAGGGATGACGGGCGAATGGTATACCACTTATGACGGTTATAGGGATTTGATGAGGAGTGCTTATCCTCATCAGATCCCATACCACTCTAAGACATCCAGCCTACCCCGCATCAATTATAGGATTAAATGAAAGCTCAAGTTGAGGAGATAGAAGAATTGGATCTAGCACGATCTAGAGAGTCGCTGCGACAAATCTTTATCAACAAGGGCTTGTCACATGAGATAAAGGATCCCTTTATAGAGTTATTAAGGGAATATCGAGATGTGTTTGCTTGGACATACGAAGAAATGCTAGGGCTTAATCCTAGTCTAGTGGTACATAGGTTAAATGTTGCCCCAAGAGTGGCGCCTGTGAAGCAAACATAGAGGATTTTCCTTCTTGAGGTTGAAATCCAAATCAAGCATGAGATCGAAAAGTTACTCCATGTAAATTTTATCAAGCCAATTGAACATGTTGAGTGGTTAGCTAATGTCGTATCGGTAAGAAAGAAGAATGGGAAAATATGTATCTGTGTTGATTTTCGTGATCTAAACAAGGCATGCCCAAAGGATGACTTTCCTTTACCAAATATTGACACATTAGTTGACATAACGGCAGGACATGAATTATTTTCATTTATGGATAGTTTTATTGATTATAATCAAATTAAGATGGCTATCAAAGATGTTAAGTATACTACATTCAAAACGCCGGTGGCAAATTTTTATTACACTATCATGCTTTTTGGACTGAAAAATGCAGGTGCAACCCACCAGAGAGCCATGACTACCATATTTCATGATATGATGCATGACTTTATGGAAGACTATGTCAATGATATAGTTATCAAGTCAAGTAGAGCACTTGATCATCTGGTTCACTTGCAAAAGGTTTTTTAGCGATGTCGACTGTATAAGCTCCACATGAACCCTCTAAAGTGTGTATTTGACATAGGTTCAGGGAAGTTTTTAGGATTTATAGTTCATAGGAAGGGAATTGATGTGGATCCAGCAAAAATCCAAGCTATATTATCTATGCCATCCTTTGTTACCCCAAAAGAATTGAAAACTTTCATGGGAAAAGTTTCCTACGTTAAAAGATTCATGCCAGTATTAGTAGAGATTTCATACCCTTTACTTCAACTTATGAAGAAAGTGGTCTCGTTTGAGTGGAAGGAAATACATGAGAGAGCTATTGAAAAGATTAAAAGGATCTTGACTTCCCCTCAAACTATGACAATGTCATTGAAAGGATTACCGCTAATCTTGTATCTTAGCTGTATTGATTAATCGATTGCAGCTTTACTCACACAAGAAATAGATGGGTAAGAAAGACCAATTTACTACTTGAGTTGGACCCTTCAAGGGAGTGAGGTCAACTACTCAGCCTACAAAAAGCACTGTCTCGTGCTGGTATTTGCCTCACAAAAGTTATGACACTATTTCCTAGCGCATAAAGTCAATCTTATCACACATTCGAATCCCATTAAGTATTTATTGTCTTGACTAGCCTTGTCAAGTCAAGTTGCTAAGTGGTTACTCCTTCTTGGAGAGTTTGACATCACAGTTTACTACCCTAAGGCCATTAAATTACAAGCTCTATCCGATTTGTTAGCACACTTCCTAAACGCGCGTGAAAGCCTCATTATGGATGCTATTCCAACAGAGCTTGATGAAGACTCTCTTATGATCAAATGGAAAGGGGAGTGGTATGTTTGCACATAATACCCACGTGACCTTGCACTTAAGCTAACACCCTGCACATTTATTTGGCGACTCCGCTAGGGAGTAAGGGATAGGGAGCAGGAATTGTGTTAACCTCACTCGACAGTCAAGAAATACCATTAGCATTCAAACTAGATTTCTATTGCACCAATAATGAAGCTGAATATGAAGCCTTGTTGCTAGGACTGATATTTACCTAAGAGGTGGGAGCAAATTAATTATGCATTCGAGGAGGCTCCAATTTGCTCATTAAGCAAGCTAATGGTGAGTTTAGACTCAAAGAACCTTCATTAGCACCCTATAGGGCTACGGTACAAGCTTTGGTAGAAAAGTTTCAATCAATACGCTATGAGCATACAACTCGATCTATCAACAAATATGTAGACACTCTAGCCAAAGTACTACTTTGGATATTCAGGTACTTAAGAAATCTATCCCATGTACTGCATTAGGTCTTGTAGATGAGAATGGAGAAACACATGATGATTGGCTCATGTCGCTAAAGAAATAATTAGCACACCCGAGTGTAGCTTCTGTTTCAGCATTGAAGAATTTCATTCAAGTCAACAAATCACTAAGGGACTAGAAGGTGTTTTGTCCTGCTGTGTTGGGATAAAAGAAGCTCACTTGAAATTGGACAAATACCACAAGATTTGGTGTGGAGAAGAGGGGCTACCTTTGTACCATCGCATTCAATGCACGAGATATTGTTGGCTATCAATGTCCAAGGATGCATTCCAAGTACAAACAAATTGTTCGAAATGCTCTAAGTTACCTAACGAGAATGAATGTAACTTTGTGGCTAGTGCAAGTGATTGGCAGCGACCATACATTAACTACTTGAAGAACAATACACTGCCCACTGATAGTACGGACGCAAGGCTTGTGAAAACAAAGGCAAGAAAATATCTTATGCATGAGGATGAACTATATAGGGTTTCATTCATGAGAAAGCCTCTTAGATGCATTGCACCTCCTGAAACGGAAGAATTATTAACTGAAGTCCATGCCGGAGAATGTGGAGAGCATCAAGGAGGAAGGAAATTATATTATCAATTACTCGATATAGGTTACTATTGGCCAACTATGGAAGCTAACACTTTCAATTTTGTTAAAAGATGTCACGTTTGTCAACAGCATGGTAATGCCATAATGCTCCTGCGGTTACACTCTATAATGTGATAATGTCATGGCCCTTCCATACATAGGCATTTGATTTGATTAGCCCAATTCATCCGTCGTCAAAAGGGTGCATTTGGATTTTAGCAAGAACTGAATGTTTCACGAAATGGGTGGAAGCTGCCCCCTTGAAAAAGGCTACAGGACCAGCAATTGCAAATTTCATGAAGGAAAATATTACATGTAGATTTGGCATTCCAAAGCGCATCTTATCTGACAATGGTACTCCTTTCATCAATACTCATGTGTAACAATTGATGGTTTCCTATGGAATAAATCATGTTAAGTCCATGCTTTACTACCCAAAAGGCAATGGCCAGGTGGAAGCTACCAATAAGAGTTTGTTAAAGGTGTTGAGTCGTATGGTTCATGATAACCATAAGGAATGGCACGATAAGCTACCATTAGCACTTTAAGCATATAGAACTTCGAAGCGAAAGCCAACTCAAGTGACACCTTTCACTCTAGTATATGGCACTAAAGTAATAGTCCCGGTGGAAGTCTTGATTCCATCTGCACACTTAGCTATCAATGCTGAGCTTAAACTAAGCACCTTGTGTATGCTAGATTTAGAAGCCTTGGAGAAGAGACGAGATACTACTAAACATAAGCTAATTCATTACCAGCGGAAACTAGGTGTAGCTTATAACTGCTTGGTGAGGAAAAGGTCATTTCAAAAGGGTAATGTTGTACTTTAAGTAGTAGATCATGTGCGCCGAGGTATTCCAGCACCAAAGTTTACACCCAAATGGGAAAGACCTTTTATCATTGAGGAAGTTCATGATAGTGGTTACTGTAAACTTCGTAATCCAAATATGGATGCTATCACAACTCCTATCAATTTCTAGTACATCAAAAAGTTTCATTTGTAATGGGTTGAATGGACATGAGAAATGAAATCAATGAAAACACATTTCAAGACATGAGAACTTACTTCCAACCTTTTTTTCTCGAAGATTTTATTTGTTGTTGCAAGGATAGGAATTTAATTCCTTAACGCACATTATATACATTACGTTGCTGCAGTTTGGTAGTAGATTAATCTCCTAAATGCGCAATGTCCTATGGGTCATGCCATGCTGACTAGTGAAAATATCATTTCCCAAGCACATAGCACAACACCCTCAATAAATGTGATGATTCTATTATTCAATGCATTTACTAGAAATTTTACAAGCAACTTGTTAAGTAGTGGGTAATACCCCCTTAGCAAGTTTTCTCTAAAAGGTCGAGAGACATGCTATCGACTCATGGCCTATCATGTTATTTACGTAAGTGCAGCTACTATTAAGCACGCTATGAATAACATATCATCTATTAATAAAAAAAGAGGGGGAGGAGAAAATTCTTAAAGATATGAAACTAGCGTCTAAATTAAAGCAAAAATCATTGTTCATCAAATAAAAAATCATTTACATATCACGTAAAAAAAAAAGAAAAAAAAAACACATGAAAAGGGATAATGCCAAATCAGGAACCTATAATGATGTGCCTAAAACCAAGATTAAGCACATACAAAAACCAATTTGAAAGACAAAGAAACAATGTCAATCAAACTAGTCTCAATCACATGAACAATGGTATCAAATCTCAATGTTTATAACCAATTCTTCCAATGAGGATGTGATAAATCTTAAGTATCCAAATTAGATTACTCTGATACCAAAAAGATGATGTGCCTAATTCCACTAAGAAGCACAATCTAAAGACTTAAGAAAAACAATCTCAAGTCAAGGCAAAAATCGGATCCATAAGGCTAAATCACGTGAACCCTAATGAAGATATGATGAAATCCAAATGTCCAATGAAATAATTATAATACCACAATGATAATATAATCTAAGAACACTCTAATCTCATATAATCCACACAAATAATTCACAAATTGAAAAGAAAACCTCAATTATAAGAATTCCTTTCCAATAGAGAAGAACACGTTTTCAAGTGGATTCTTCAGTGATGATCCGAATCCAATTTCTAAGTACTTCAAATAAACACAAGAATTCGTGAATAATAATATGTATTTCTAACCAAGAACTATCTCAATTCAACCTTAGATATGACACACTAGAGAAGAAAAGAAATCACAACAAAATGAAATTGATATAACTCACAATTTCAAGATGTTGCACTTGCCACAATTTCAACTCTTGGGATTGAAATTGATAAGAGTTTAGAACCAAGGTATGAACCCTAATTCTCACGTGAAATGTAGTGTTTAATCTGCAAAATGATAAGCTTCCTCAAACCCTCTCTTAAGCAAGTATTTATACTTGCTACTCCTAGGGTAAAAAAGTGCTCAGAATTACAAGTTTGCCACTTTTAAGGTGGCTAAACCCTAAATGAAAGTTACAAAGAAATAAAAGTATCCCAAAATGATTACAACATAAATAGTCTATGCAAATGAAAAATATATAAAAGAAATTGGTCTTCAACATGCCGGCCTTCTATAGGATCCATCAGCCCAGCTCATCGCCGGTTCAGGTCGGTCCATAGATAACCCACAAGCTAAGTCTGAGAGAGTTTGTCCATTGCCCTATAGAATATG